>JAPMUZ010000005.1:0-1470636 GCA_029931735.1 Dactylonectria alcacerensis
CCCTCTTCCCCTAACAACCACCAACTTTTTCACTCCCTTCCCTACCCCACCTCTACACACTACTTCCCACTTTTTTCTTCTCTCCTTACTTCTTCCTACACTAACACCTCTTCTTTTACTAACCCTTTTAACTCTCTTACCCCACCTAACTCCCCTCCACTTTCTTCCTAACTTCTTCCTCTACCTCTTTCCTCCTTTCTCCTCTCTCTAACTCCCTTAACCCCTCTTTCTTCTTTTACTAAACTTCTTCTACCCTTTTTATACCTTTCCCTAAAACTTAACTTCTACTAACTAACACTATATAACTCTTCTTCTCCCCTTTCTTACCTTTAAACCTTTCTTCTCCTTCTTCTAACTAAACTATACCTAACCCTTCTTCTTCTACTAAACTACTCTCCCTAACCCTTATAATAAACCACTCTCCCTAACCCTTATAATAAACCACTCTTCCTAACCTTTATAATAAACTACTCTCTCTAACCCTTATAATAAACCACTCTCCCTAATCCTTATAATAAACCACTCCTCCTAACCTTAATATAAACACTCTCCTAACCTTTCTTCTTCTTCTTTACTTCTCCTTTTTTTAATTACTTAACTTCTTTTAACTTACTACCTCTAATTTCTTTAACCCTTTTTTTATAAACCCTACCTTTTTACTTAACTATTTCTTAAAACTACTTTACTTCCTTCCCTAACCTTTATAACCTTTAAAACTAACCCTTAACTCTTACTTTACCCTTCTTTTTTATACTCTTACTCTATACTTAATACTCTTTACTTACTCTCTTAACCTCTTTTACCTTTTACTCTTACTTTCCCTATAACTTACATACCTATAACTTTTAACTTTTACTTTTCTTCCTACTTTATACACCTCTTCCTTTCCCCTCTTCTTCTTCCCTTTCCTACTTTTCTTTCCTTTTTTCTTACTTACCTTTCTTAAACTATAAACTCTATACTAACTTAACTACCTCTTCTTTCTACTTAACCACTCCTTCTCCACACCTCCCCTTACTACCCTTTACCTACTCCTCAACTCCTACCCTTTTAAACTTACTTCTAAAACACTCCCTTTCTCCCTTATAATAACCACTCCCCCTAACCTTAATAAACCAAACTCCACCCTCTAACCCTCATAACAACCGCTCCTACACCTACTCTACTCCTTTACTTTCTCACTCTT
The DNA here is from genome assembly GCA_029931735.1 of Dactylonectria alcacerensis. Taxonomy (NCBI): domain Eukaryota; kingdom Fungi; phylum Ascomycota; class Sordariomycetes; order Hypocreales; family Nectriaceae; genus Dactylonectria; species Dactylonectria alcacerensis. Next base: position 1,187 of record JAPMUZ010000005.1, read on the forward strand.
ACCTCCTTCTTCTTCTCTTCTTTCTTTTCTACTTACGCTCTTTACTCTCTCTCCTCTCTTCTACTACCTCTCTTACTCTCCCTACTCTTTTCTTCTCTCTCTCTCCCTCTCTTTCTCCTTCTCCCTCTCTCTCCTCCACTACCTCTCTTACTCTCCTTACTCTTTTCTTTTCTTTCTCTCTCTCCCTCCCTCTTCCTTTCTTTTCTCCCTTACCTTCTTCTTTACCTTTTTTTTTCTCCCCCTCTTTACCCTTACTTATTTTTTTTTACTACTCTCCTTTAACCTCTTTATATACTACTCTTCCTTACCTTACTTCTATACTCACCCCTTTCTACTTTTACTTTTTTCTTCTACTTACTCTATATACTAATACCCTTTCTAACCTTTACTATAAACTTCTTACTTTTTATTCTTTTAATATATATTCTTACTAACTTCTTACTTTATTTTACCTTTCTTTATTCCTTTCCCTTTTACTCTTTAAAACTTCTCTTTTTACTTCTTAACTTTACCCTTCCTTTCCCTCCTCTTTTCTTTCTTTCTTTCCCTTTCTTTTTTTCTTCTCTCTTCCTTTCCCTTTCTTTCTTCTTTCTACCCTTTCTTCTTTTTACTCTTTCTTCCTTTCACCCTTTCTTCCTTCTACCCTTTCTTCCTTCTACCCTTTCTTCTTTCTACCCTTTACCTTCCTACCTTTATATACCTTACCTAATACCTTCTACTCTCTTCTTTCTTCCTTTACCTCTTCCCTTCTTCTTTCTTCTCCTTTTCTTCCTTTTCTTCCCCCTTCTTCCCCTCTTTCTTCTTTTACCTTTTACCTTCCTACCTCTTTACACTCTTCTCTAACTTCTACTTACTCTTTTACTTACTCCTCTCCTTAAAAACTATAAATCACTCTTTTACTTTAACCTACTTTCTTACTTCCTACCCCTTCTACTTTTATTAAAATGTTCTACTCTTTCCTCTCCTCTCTCTCTTCTTCCCTTTCTCTTCTCCTTCTCCTTCTTCTTTTTTTTTACTTCTTCTTCCTTTAACTTCTTTTTACTTACCCTCTTAACTTCGTTCCTTTTCCTTCCTCTTTCTTTACTCTTTTTACTTCTTACCCTTTTTACTTTTCTCTTCCTCTTTTACTTACCCCCTTACCTCCTCCCCTAACTCACCCTACTCTCTAACCTTTATATATAACCTACTACTACTCCCTTACTTCTTAAACCCACTTTTTCTTCTCCTTTTTACTTCCTTTTTTCTAACTTTACTTACTAATACTTTCCTCTTCTTTCTTCTTTTTCTTCTCTTCTCCTTTACTCTTCTTCTTATACCTTTCTTTCTTTTTTTTATTTTTAATCCCTTTTTACTCTTTTACTACTTCTCTTTACCCTTTAACCTATAAACTCTCCCTCTTTACTTTTTATAACTACTACTCTATACACCTTATATATACCCTTCTCTTCCTAACTTCTCTTCTTACCTTTTAATACCCTTACTCCTTACTCTCCTTCTTCTTACTCTTTTCCCTTTCTTATACTCTTGCTTACCTTCTTCTCTACTTTTACTTTTCTTCTAATACCTCTTTTTTCTTTCTTTTAACTTTACTACTCATACTTTCACTCCTCCCTTTCTTTCTCTTTTTCTTCTCCCCTACTTTCCTTCTTCCTTTTAAACACACTCCTCTCTCCCACTCGTCTTCCTCTTAACCTCCTACCCTATACTCTATCCTAACTTCTCTCTCTCTTTTACTTAAAACACCCTCCTATCCTTACCTCTCCTTATAACCTTCCTTCTACTTTCTTTAACTCACTTTACTGCCTTTCCCTTTCTCCCCTTTCTAACTTTTATACTTACTCTTACTAACTATACGCCCTCTTCCTTGCTCTTTTAACCCTTACTTTTACTACCCTTCTACTACTTCTACTTTTACTTACCTCTTTTTTTTCTTTTTCGTCTTCTGCTTCTTTTTACTTCTAACTTCCTACCCTTCTACACTTTCTTCTCTACTTTCTACTCTTACTACTTCCTCTACTTCTTAAATTCTACTGCTTTCTTTTCCTTTCTCTCCTTTCTCCTTATTACTCTACTTACCCCTTTTATAACTTACTACTAATTACTATAACCTCTAACTTCTAACCTCTTTCTTACCCTATATTATACTATTCTAAATAAAATATACTTTATTACCTAATGTAATATAATATAATATAAAACTTAACTATACTTTATTTTTATTATGCACTTCCCTTCTTCTTTCTGTAACTTAATATAAACCCTCTTATTGCTCTACTTACGCTCTCTGCTACTTGCTTTCTTCCTCTTGACCCTCTCTCTCTCTGACCTCTTCTACTCCTTACTAAAACCACTTCCTAAACCTATACTAACTGAAACTGCCTTTAAATAAACTTACTCACCTTATTACTACTGTTGCCTTACGTATAACTACCTTTTCCTCTATAACTATTTTAACTATAACCCCTCCTCTCCCTTCTGCCTTTTTACTTATTCCTTACTATTACTAACTACTACTGCTTTCTACTACTTCTTCTCCTTACTGCTTTCTACTGCTAATTCCTCCTCTTACTTCCTCCTTCTCCTCCTTACTGCTCTACTCTGACTACTTCCTTGCTTCTTAACTGACCGCTTAAATCCCTACGTTATGTTTGCCTTAAAAACCCGATTATAACTAATTTACTAAAATGTTAACTCTCTCTTTCCTTTCCGCCTCCCTAACCTAACTCTTGCTCTACTCTATATCTTCCTACCCTCTTTCTTACTTTAACTCCTGCTTTCTAACCCTAACCCTTATAAAAATAACTGCCCTTAACTTCTGAAAACTACTTTTAATATAACCTCTAAAAATGACCCTTGCCCTTACTATGCTAACTTCTGCTCCTAACTATAATGCTCTTATTACTTACCTTTACCTTACTTCTGACTCTATTTCCCTACTTTTCCCTGCCCTCTACTCTTATTACCTGAATATATACTTTTAACCTCTACTACCTGCCCTTTTCTTTTCTTCCTCTATACTCTACACTCTACCTCTCTTCTGACCTTTTTTTTCACTTTATTCTACTTTTTCCTATCCTTATTAACTCTACTTCCTTCGCTCTTATTTATCTTTTCTGCCTTTATTACTATACCTTTACTTTTCCTTACTTCTTACTTCTTACCTTTCCTTCTTTATACTTCCTAAACCTAATGTAACTTACTTACTCGCCTTAAAAACCTTTATAACCTTCTTTTACTTCTATCCTCCCTTCCTCTCTTCCTTCCTTCCTCCCTTCCTCTCTTCCTTCCTTCCTCCCTTCTTTCCTTCCTTCCTTCCTTCCTTCCTCTATTCGCTTCTATAATAACTCTTCCTCTTGCTTATTAAATAACCCTTATCCCGCTCTACTCTTCTTCTCTTTCTAAACATACTACTACTCCTTTTTATATAATATACTTATAAAACTGCTATAAACTGCTTTACTTTTACTAACCCTTTCCTTACTTTATACTACTCTTAATGACCTTATTACTTAAACTGCCCTTCGTCTTCCTCTTCCTCTTTACCTTTTTCTTTATAATTAATATAAAAATGCTAACTATTTTACTCTACTTATTAAAACTGCACTTTAACTCTTAACTAAACCTTTACTACTTTTTATTACTCTTCTTTACTCTATTCTTCTTTTACTTTACCTTTATTTTTATAACCCTTACTTAAAACTTAACTTAACTATCTATTAACTGCCTTAACCCTTTTATAAAAACACTTACTTTACTTTTGACCCTCTTTATTTATACCTTAAATACGAATAACTACTAACCCTCGCTTTTCTCTACTTTTTCTCTTTACTTCTTAATATCCTAACTTCTCCTTTTCCTAACTCTATATTATTAACTTACTACTAATAACTCGTCCTAAAATAACTGCGCTTTACTTACGTTCTTACCCTATACTTAATAATCCTTTTCTTTATGATTTATATTCTTGACTTGCGTTCTCGACTTACGTTCTTAATTTGCGTTCTTGACTTGCGTTCTTGACTTACGTTCTCGACTTATGTTCTTAACTTACTGTTTCTCTTACTCTCCGTTTTTAATACTCTTAAACTTCTTGCCCTACTTAACTCTTCCTCTTTCCCTTTTTTTTCTTCTCCTTCGCTTTTCTCTCCCTTCCTATACTCTGACCTCCATTCTGTTTGCTTTCTCCTCTTTTATTAATAAACCTCCTTCTCCTTCTTTATCTAATACCTCCTCTCCCTTCTACTTCTTGCTATTTAATGCGAAATACTTAACACTCTGCTTTACTAACTATTGCTTCTTACTACTTATTACATGCATGTATATATATATATACTTTCTTATATTTAAACCCTTTATTCCTTTCTTGCCTATTTTAATACTTACCTTCCTTCCCTCCTCTCCTGCTCTGTGCTAAAACCTAACCTAAAATAACCTTCTAACCCTACACTCCTTCCCTTAATAACTATATTTTCTCTTTTTAACCCTAATAACTACTACTTACACTAACCTTAACCTTCTTATTCACTCTTACTACTGCTCCTAAACCACGCCCTTCTTCTCTAACTCTTACCTGCTTCTACATACCTATCTATAATACTCATACTCGCTGCCTTAACGCCCTTAACCTCCTTAATACATACTCCTTTCCTTCACTTAATCAAACTCCTAAACCACTTAATGTTTACTACCTCTTTACTTACTTTACATCTTTTGCTTTATACTACTTACTACTTAACTCAATCTCCTTTACTAACTGCCCGCTCTCCATTCCTTAACCCTATCCTAACTACCTGAATGTGCTCTGTTTTATAACCCTTTGTAAAAACCTATACTTAAACCTAACTGCTTAACCCTCTGCGCTATTTAATGTCCTACCTTCCTTATTTATACCCACTGCCTAACTCCTTTTCTTAATAATGCTGTATTAAACTGATCTACTCTCTTCTTCACCCCTTTACTGCCTTTCCCATTTCTTTCTTACTTATCTCCCTTCTATGCCCTTTTTCTTCCCGCCTCTTTCTTAACTGACCTTACTGTTTCCTGACTTTCTGATCTACCCTTTGAAACTATACTAAACTTCTATTTCTTCTCCTCTTACCTCCCTTTCCCCCTTTACCTTCTTCTCTCTAACTCTCACTCTTTATTCTTTTACTTCCTTCTTTAACTCATACTGCCTTATAACCCTAACCTTCTCTACCTGCTTTATAAACCACTCCCCCTAATCCTTAAATAAACCACTCTCCCTAACCCTTAAATAAACCACTCTCTCTAACCCTTAAATAAACCACTCTTCCTAACTCTTAAATAAACCACTCCCCCTAACCCTTAAATAAACTAATGCTCTGTTTTTTCTCTTTTCTTCTCTTTTCTACTATCTCTGACCCTATCTATCTGACTCTGTCTCCTGCTTGACCTATCCTCACTGCGTTTACTTCTATTCACCTACCTCCACCTACCTCTATATTTTACTCTAACTATCCTCACTATATCTAACTCTATCCACCTGCTATTTTATCCTACCTTAACTATATTCCCTATATCTTAATATATATACTAATCCTTATATTATACTTAACCTATCTTTACTATTCCTAATTCTATCTATTTATGCCTGTATTATATTTAATCTATCTTTACTATATCCTATGCTCTTAATCTATCCTTGTGTTTTACTTAACTTATTTTTATAATATCTAATTCTATTTACTAACCCCTTCTTCTATATAATATATCCCCCGCTTTCTATCCTGTCTATATATACTGTATACTACTTATCTATCTTCTATTCTGTCTCGTCTTATCCCCCCTTACTATTACTAATATAAACATCTCCTCTCCTTTTACCTCGCGAGTCCACTTTATGACCTGGCGTGTTGTCTTATTCTTATATTCTTATTCATCGATTCCTTTCTTCCTTACTGCAGTGTTGTCACATGACTATATTGCATGACCTCGTTCCTGTCTGCACTGTTATTTCCTGCTGCTTTGCACTGCTAACCTGTATTAACTGCTATATTCCATTGGCCGTTATTGTATTCCTCTTACTATCTGGTGCCTGTTTTTACAATGCTCAGTCCTACATTTAACGGGTTCTCTATATATTATGCCTGCTCTATCTCCTACCCTATACCTACTGCTATATATATACTACTACTAATAACAACATCCATAGCTCTTTAATCACTTTCTTACTATATACTATGACTAATATCATCATTTAATATTATTTAATATAATATTCCCTGCTTTCTAATAATATCTTATAATTTATTATTTAACCCTTAATTTTATAATCTATTCCTTTATTTCTAATACCCCCTCACACATCTCCTTACCTCAATTCGCTCCTAACTGAATACCACTTCCCTCCCTGCCCCCCCTATATTATTCCCTCTACCCTTCTCTCTATCTCATTCTGCCCTGCCCCCCCCTCCTTCTTATCCTATCTTATTACCTCTATACCTCTCCAGTCTTATTATATCTATCGAACCTCTTATATTGACTTATCTATATACCCCCTTCGTCTTATCTTATCTATCTGCCCTATTTCTAGTCCTGCCTATCTACTCTTTCGCCCTATCTCGTCTATTAATCCTTTCATCCTGCTTTATCTACCTATCCCCATATCCTACTCCGTCTATCTACTCCCGTATCCCACTCTATCTATTAAACCCGTGTCCTACTCCGCTTGCTTACTATTCTATCTCATTCCTTCTGAATGGCCGCCTGTCCTATATTATCTGCTTACTTAAACCCCCCCCCCCCTTCTTATTTTCTCTGTACGGACACTCTCCTATATCCTCTTATCTATTTACCCCTTTACCTTATACTATCTCTCTGCTCTTTTATCTTATCCCTTCTGCTTGCTTGCCTATTCTATATTATCTATTTACTTAACACTCCTTTCTTATTCTCTTTATACGGACTCCTACTTATCTTGCCTTGTCTATCCGCCTCTATATCCTACTCTGTCTACTTATATCCGTGCTCTACGCTGTCTACCTGCTTCTGTGTAATGCTCGATCTTCGTGCGCTGGCTACTCTCGCCCCCCTTACATTATACTGCTACTCTATACTGGCTTCTGACTATACCGGGCTAATACCTTCCTTTGGCTGTAATTATATTTATCCTGCTGTTTAGTGCTTGTTTTTATAATATGCGGCTATTAAATAAAACGGGTTCTCTTTTTATCGAATTGCCCACTTATCCCCTACTCTATACTTACTCCCTCCTCTACTCCCCCTTAATAATAAACTATATAACTTTCTAATTGCCTTCTTATTATATATTATGACTAATGTTACTCTTTATTATTATTCTCTTTTAAAAACCCTTACTTAAATCACTTAATCCATACTACTACTATATATCTCATTTTCCTATTCTTTTTATTAATTCTTTTGCATTTTAACTATTAATATCTATGTTTTATTACTTGAACATTTTTCTTACTACCTTTTGCTATCGCCCTCTTTATATATCTACTCTTTAACCCACTCTTTCTCTAATTGTATTACTACTTGACACATTCGACTCGCTTAAATCCTACTCCTTACTCTACTTCTCCATTCTACTATCTCTCTTAATTATAAATATACTTTTACTATATCCTCCTTATTAATAGCGTCTAAATCCTCTACTCTTATTATTTTCTTAACCCATTACTACTACTACTTTACTCCTTACACTCTTTATACTATTAATATCTTAAATAACACCTTGGGATACTAGTACTTCTTTATCCTATCCTATTTAAATAACTATCTATTATTACTTACCTTAACCTACTGATAATATATTGCTTGCAGTAATGCGTAATCAAAATATGCTAAAAACTGCGCAAACCTCTGCTTTATTATTATCTCCTCCGTTACGTCCTCTATGCCCTTTTGCATACTCTCCTACTTTTATGTATCCCTTTCAGGACATACTTCTATCCGGTGCTCGATGTTTACAGCGCCTTGCATTATGCATACTGCGCAACGTCCTGCCTATGCGGCCAATATGTCTTCAAACTGATACAACTCGGCCGTCTCTCGCATTACCTGTACTTCCTGATTCCTCTCGTTTTCTTGAATCGGCCGCTGATTGCGTTAATAATCGGCCTCGATCTTCGCTTCCTGTCTCTCCTCCTCGTCCTCTTCTACTCCGTCTACTCACTCGCCCTCCTCATCCTCCTACTATGGCTTGCACTTAGTTAACTTATGCATTGCCTTCGCTATTCGATGCTCCTAATATATATTGCATGCCTCTTCCCCCTTTACGCACTCTATTCGGTCCTTGTTACTATCTATCTCTTGGTCTAATACCTCTTGTCAGCACTGTTTTCCTTTGGCATACTCGATTATGTTGTCATCCTATGCTTATTCATCCTGCTGCTCACTCTTTCTACGTAACTGCTTCTCCTTTTTCTGCTCCTTCCGCTGCTTCTGCTGCGCTAACTATGACCGTCGAACTACTACTACTGACTCGCTCTTCTATCCCCCTCGCCCCCTCCGTCCGCTTTCTTATACGATATTCACTAACTGTTGTGGGATCCCTGCGTGCACTACTAAACATATGCCCGGATCGTCAATGCCTATCCCTAACGTATTCATCGTCACTATCCATCCTGCCCTGCCCTTCGTGCTGATCCTCTATTCTTCTATCTGCCGGGCCTTTTCCTTTGCGTTGCCTACCCTTCGCTAATATCTTACATAACCTAATATCGCCGTAATCTGTTCTACCCTCTTGATTGTCCTTCTGTATATGATTACCTTGCCCTGATTATGCGTTGCTATCCATGCCTGCATAATCTTGTATACTCGCTCTGCAATCGCATTATCCTCTTCGCCCTCTTCCTCCCCCTCCCCGTTCACCTTTACCTTCGCCTTCGCCTTCTTCTTCCTCTTCTTCCTTCCCCCCTGACCTGCCTCCTCCCCGTCCTCTAAAATGATCACCCTGTACTGGATGTTCGGTTGTGTCGTCGGCTTTCAGAATATCCGTATGCGCTCTAGGATGAACCGTAATGCGGCGAATAATGCCTTCTCCTACGACTTTTTTAATATTACCATTAAATATATTACTAGCACTCCAAACTCCTATATCGCCTGTCTTAACCGGGCTACCTGCGGTTAAAACGTCTTAGAATACTGTAATACTATGTAGTATTCGTCTACTACGATCCGATCTAACTTTTGCTGCTCGTGCATGCGCTTAATAAATGCCCAGAACCCCTTTATTATTACTAACTCAGGCGTTATAAATACTAATAACACGGCCCGTTGCACGCCCTGGCTGCTCTATACGTACGAATCGATGCCCATCTTCGCATACCGTGCGTTCATGTCATTCTCTAACGCTACTAATAGCATCACTACAATCATCACTCCATCGAGCGTGTAATACGCTGGTAGTATGAACGTCAAACTCTTACCCCCTCCGGTCAGCGTAATCTGAACGATCGGCCACTCGCCCTATGCTATAGTGCGTATGACGGGTTCTTGCAACCCCCGGAATGTAACGGCGGACTCCATCATTTACTATAACTGCCCCTATATATCCGTATAGTATAACCGTCCGAACCGCTTCTGCTGCATATCCTTCCGGTCAGCGTCGAACATGCTCTGGCCCCGCTTCGCTCTAGTGATCCACTCTGTCCGGTCCTCAGCCCCTAATCTAAAAAATTGGTGCTACTATATGCTGACCTTGCGGAACTGCTCTTAACTGCGTATCGTGCCTAAATCGCCTTGCCCAAATATCCGCGCATATATTAACCCTCCTATATGCGACCTATGCCCGGCCTATAAATCGTATATACTATTAACCAAACTGCTGATCAACTCGTCCTTACTATTATCGAATCCGTCGCTAGTACTATCGCTAAACACCTTATTAAAATACTAGTTAGAAATGCTAATCGCAATGTACTGCCACATACTGATATTTAACGTATGCCCAGAATACTCAGCGCTATACTACTATAATACGCGCCAGGCTCAGTTACTCGTCTATTTAGGCTCGTAGAACTACTATATAAATGCGGCCTCCTCTTCTGGGTCTTCTTCTGGCTTCGGCATTACCTTGGGTACGTCTGGCACCTCGTTTCTATCATAGCCATCCTATTCTTCCCACTCTTCTTCACCCTCTACTGTCTTGCCTTTATTATCCCCCCTCTCGCCCTCATCATCCCCCCTCTCGCTCTTACTATTTACTATCTCCTAACCCTCCTCACTCCCCTCCTTCCTCCTTCTACTTATCCTTATGTTCTTTCCCGCCTTCCTTCTTCGCTTTTCCTTTTTTTTCCGTTTCTTTGCCTCTTTCTGCTGGCTCTTGGCTTCCTTCTTTACCTTCTTCTCTTCTTTTACCTGCGCTTCGAAACTGCTTATTACTGTACTTATCTTCTTCTCCTTTTTCCCGTCCTCCCCTACTACCTCATCAGCCTATAAAAACATACTTATCCTCCTCTTCTCTTTGATCGTCTTCTATATATTTTGCTAAAATGGCAATACTAATTATATATACTATACTAATAACTCTCTTACTTTGTAGAGTAAAAACCGATGAATTACCTTAATTTCGGATGACTTGCAGAACCCCTTATAGTATATAGTTATAAAACATACTATCGCCTCATAAATAAAAATGTTCTGCACCCTGCTATTCATTATATTCTATATGCATAACCCTAATAACTTGAGTGTATGCGCTAGCTGACCCCTTATGATATGCATAGTAACCTATATCAACCCTTAGAACTTTTTAACCTCTTAACCATACTTCCGGATGGCCTGGCCTTAGTATGGAAACTTAGGATCTATCGACTCGCTTATCCACGCCTCTCGCTACTACGCTGACCTGGCTAATCGCTTTGCTACCCACTCGTCCCCCGTTTCAGTCTACGGCTAGTTGGCCTCGTCTTGTAAAAACGAATACCCTAACGTGCTCTCGCTATGTCGGTCCTCGATCCGTGACTATAGGATCTTCGGCAATACGTTATGGATTGATGGCTTGTCCTCTTTATCTGCCCTCTCTCTGTCTCCTCCCTCCTGCCTTGACCTTCGCTAACTTACTAGACATGGTGCTTCTGTGGCCATTATGGTCAACTTGGCTAACGTCTGCTATGCTTTAGTTACTGCGTTATATATAATATCCGATATCTTGCTTATGCTAATCTTAACTTTATTGCACTTGATCTTATTACTAACCTAATCGATCTTCTCGTCACTAGGCGTTATAAATCGGATCTTCATGCTATACGTTTGTGTATTGATGATTTAATTTATTAGCGTTAGGTCAGCCTCCTTTTAATCGGGCATCCGGGTTATGAACCGCTATACCTTCCTCTATATAATGCGGAATAATCCGTCGGCCTTTTCCTTAGCCCTCTGCTGGCCCATAGTCTACTATAACTGCGTAATCTGGTCATACTGTTCTAATATGGACTAATATAAAACCAAATACTGGGTTCCCTTAATAATAGCGGATAATACCGGCGTATAATTAGCGGCCATAACCTACCCTCTATTAGCATCTAACCCTATAATGGCTAACGCACTAATTATAATACTATTATAATGCTAGCCAGTCTTTAATAGGTAGTTGAAAAACTCGATAATAGCGTCTAAACAATACTGCTCTAACCGTTTATTTATAAATCGGCTAATGGTATCAGTTCTGGCCATAACCTGTATAACGCCTCGTCTGAATATAGCCTATGCCTTTTCTTATTAGATGGTTATGCGGTATGGCGGCTTTTTATTTCGATGCTTACGTTAGCCTCTGCCTTTATTATCATTAGGGTTGTCTAATTCCTCTGAATCCTCTGTGTAATCCGTATCTGTATTATTAGTGCTGTCCGCGTCGTCTGTGTCTATATTGTCCGTGTCTGTGTTGTCCGTGTCTGTATCGTCCGTATTACTCCCTTCGACCTCCCTCTCCCCCCTCTCCTCCCTCCCTCGCTTCTCCTATGCCTCTAATCGCACCTAAATGCACATCATGATCCGCCACTGCTCCTTATATCGCTCCTATGAATCTGGCTCTATGATCCCTTTAAATGGCTTGTTGGGTGTAATGGTGACCTCCTTCTGTTCAATCTCGAATAACTCGGCCGTGCCTGGGCTGTAACGGCTGGTGGCTACGTACGCGTTATTTAATACGCACTCGAAAATTTCTCACATCTTCTGCAATACCGGCTCGTTCTCTCCGATCGGCTGTAATACCTGCTCTCGCAATCGGGTCTTGTCAACGTGGGCCAAATGTCCCGGCCATCCCGTTCGTTTTAACCACCTCTCGGCCTCCTACTTGTCGCTGCTCTCCTGGATCCGGGGGTCGGCCTCACTCTCCATTGCCTGTTAGGCCTTTTGCTATGTGGCTATGATGAACTCGGCCTGGCGGGTGGCTTCGTTTTCGTCAATCCCTTCGTTGCTGGGTGGGACGGTCTGGCTAACCTCGAACTAACTGCTGGCTACGCGGGCGCGGAAAAAACACTGGCACTGCACGCCTGTCTTCTACGGTACGGGTACTATGGCTGCTTCCTTGGCCTTAGTATGACGGCCTCGCTTGCGGTTATTGACCTAACCGTGCTTATCTTAGCAATGCTGCTAGATATATTGGATTTGACGGGCGACGTACGGGCACTAGTTATATCTAAATCCATCATGCATTAGGGGTGGGATGATAGGGATTGGGGCTGTTATAGGGGGCAGTACTGACTATTGCTGTAACTCCTTTTGGTTATGGATAATGCTAGGGATGGCCTGTACGATCTTATGGATCTGCTGTGCCGCGGACCCTACAGTGTGTTAGGCCTGTAAATGACTGATAACCTCGTTAGCTATGAATATAGCAGCACACAGCTTGCAAATAACGAATGGATACTTAGGCAAATGTATAAACGGCTTTATAATAATAATGATGCTAATATCTGTGATCTGTTAATGTTTACTTATTATAATATAGTCTCCTTACTTTATATGCTCTACTATTTACTTTATATTGCTTTTACTAGGTTACTAGGCTGCTATTTTAAGTGACTGCTAGTATGCGAACTTGATCAAATCAGACCCACCTTGCGTCTTATAATGCCTAATGAATAGCACGAATTCGTAACCCTAAATCGGCTTCTGCTAACTTCACTCCTAACGTCACTCCCACATTTAACTTAATCGCATTCATTCAAATCGGGTTTTCTACTTTTGATATTCAATAAGCATACTCTTCTCAGACTTACCTTTCGATGTATATCCGTTTTATGATTTTTTATGACCGGGAACCTAAATCAACTCTAACCCTGAGTGTTTTAAATCAACTCTACCCTATGTTATTAATAGCGCCGTTTTCTTTACTATGGGAAATCAAATCTAAGATAATTACCTTTTATTTTTCAATTTTGGATAGACTCACTTACCTACTTTAATAGATATATAGAAAGAGCTTGCTTCTTTTATTACTATTTTACTTCCTTACTCTTATATCTTAAGTCTTTTAGTAAGCTTTATAGCCTTATCTCTTAGCTTCTATATACACCTTAGTTTATTTATCTCTCCTACTTTAGCTTACTATTCCCTTAGCCTTATTACCCTATTTATACTGCTACTCTTAACCCTGCTTACTTAATAACCTAAATCAGTTACTTTCTCTTTTTTAACCTTTACTAACACTTAGCCAGTCTTCCTTCACTCTTCCCCTCTTTTTACTTTAAACCAGACCTTTACTAATACTTATAATAGCTCTATATCTACTTCTCTCCATCCTTCTATTTAATAAGCACTATGCCTTTACTAGCTATTTATTAGCATTTTCTTATAACTTATGCTAATAATGCTTATAATACTATACTAATTAGTAACACTTTGCATATACTATTTCCTGCCTAGCTGCTCTATACTTTCCTTTTATTTTTATTAGTAGCCCTTTTTTAATAGCTTATTTTAAAATATATTAAGTATAATAGCCCTCTTACTATTTCTTTTTTTTTTAATATTATAAAACTCACCTTTTCTAATAACTCCTATAACTCTTTTATACTACCTACCTATAAGCTTACTTACTTTACGTCTATTAGCTCCTCACTTTTCTACTGCTTATTTTATTTACTCCTTTATTAAAAAAGCACGTCTTTCTTTAACTATACTAATGAAACTACTACCTTAGCTTACCTTCCACATCCTATAACAGTCCTGCATATAACGCTTACCCCCTAACCCTTTTAACCGCTACTCGCTCTAACCTTTACCATCTCACGGTTTTGCTATTTACTAACCACTCTTATAAGCTTTCTGGCCGCTCTCGCCCGCCTTTTCTTAACTTACCTCGCTTACTTCTCGTATTTCATTCAAAGTTTTACTAACTGTCTTTATATTGCCTGCTTGGCTGTTTCTCGCCTTATTCACTTCTGTAATGTTTTTCTACTCCTTTAATGCCTACTATTCTTAGCTTTTTTATGCTGTTTTGTCTTCTGGTTAGCTTAACTCTTTACCTTATCCTATAGCATACTGCACCCCTTGTTATTAAGTGCTGCGTTATAACTCTATACTCAGTAGTATTATTATTTCTTTATACCCTTTAACTCTTAATATACTATGTCTTATTTATATTCGCGCTCTCTTTTTGCTTACTTTATCTCACTTCTTCTATATACCTCGCCTGCCTTATTTAAATATCAGATACTATTCTAGATCTTTTTTTCTATAGTTATTAGTCTAACTTTCTATTTTTATTGTTTTTTGCTTATTAATCGCACGTTATGCTGTTAAGATCAGCCTTTTAAGATGATCTCCTCTCTATTCAGTAGTTCCATCTAAAATCAGCTTAATTCACTGTAACCTATACTAGACCGCCAAATCTTATCTCTTAATCTTAACCTTCTTCTTACCCTTTGACTGCTATTCTTCTCTTGCTAATACTCTTAAACACACTGTCTGTTTATAACCCTAAAGTCACCCACTTACCCTAACCCTTTTAAAAAATCCCTACTTCTAACTATTATACCTATTCGTAAATTACTATATGATTAATTAATTATCATTTTAAACGAACCCTATTTATATAATACGTAAAACTACTATAAATACTATTACTAACTGAATTATAAAACACCCTACCTAATAACTATAATCTTACACTCTTACTATTCCCTTATATTACTTAATGATTTTCCTTTAATCTTTTCCTTATCCTAACTTATCTATTGCCTTTATATCCTCTAATATACACTTACTAACCCTTTACTTTTAATTATCTAACCTATTATTAAAATCACTATATGCAATATCATCATTATAATCCTTTACACTCTATATAATCCTATTTCATTTTATTATTAAATGACCTATTATTATACTCACTCTTACCTATTAATAATATATATAATTCATTACTCTCTCTACTCTTATTATAACTGTTTTCCTACTTGTGTATTTATAAACCATTATTAACCCCCTGCTTATATATTTATTAATTCGAATAGTTACCTTACTCTATACTAATAAAACCACTTTATATTTATAATCTTATCCACTACTTTATATTTATAATCCTATATTATATAAACTTAAAATAATATATTAAACTCTATTATAGTAATTTCTATACTTATTTATAGTTTTAATATATGCTTTTATTACCCAGTGCATACTAAAATAACTTATATTTAAATAAACTTCGCTTAATTTAAACCCTTAATCTAACTTATTTTAAGCCTGCTCCGCACACCCATCCCTATACCCGTCCTTATAATTGCCCTATATACTACCCTCCTACCTATATATAAAATAAACCCATCCTTCTTTTCATCCTTACTTATAACTAATTCTATTAATTATATATTATTATCTTCTGTATCCTTTCCTAGTAATTAAAACTACTCTAAATTACTACTATCTTCCTTAATCTAATTTACTTTACTCTAACTCTCCCCTCTAAATCCTATCTCTTCCGCTATTTTATAAAAATAATACACTACCTGACATAACCTATTCATCTCTAACCCTGCCTACTTAATATACCCTCCCTAACCGTATATATAACTTCTCATCCCCTCTAAATATATATCCGTCCTCCTTTATTATTATTATCCCCTCTCTAACTTCGCTTTTGCTTTATCTGTATATATTATAAATACTCCGGAATATACCCTTACTAACATCCCGCTATATTAACATTCCTGTCCGCGCACCCTGACATTACCCCTTGCTTCTTACTAACTACTAATCCGCCGCCATAACCCCGCAATCGAAACATGCTAAAAAATCTGTAACCCTTTCCTTTTAAACATTGCCTTCCCTATCTCATTAATCCTAACCTATATTGCCCATCGTTCCTTATCCTTGTCTTGCCCCTCGGACATGATTCGAACGCATGTTCCCATTCTTCTCGCCTCCTTCTATTCAATTGACATATGATGTAACTCTCTGTCTACATTTCTAATTGCTCTATAAAATCATCTACCTCCTCTATCCCCGAATTATATAAATCGCCCTATAGCTAAATATATAAACAATCCCGTATATATAGTTCGTCTATAACCCTCCTTATTCGATTAATAATCACTTATATATATTATATAATATAAACTATCTATTTTATCGGATTATTTTAACCTTCTTAGTTCCTCTTTCCTATTATATCTTTAATGCCTTCTCTAGACACTTTACTATCCTATCCTCTAATATGCCTTCTATCATTCCTAAATCTTACATATAATATAATACCTATCCTAACTCTTTAAATATTTAACTCCTTCGCTTCTCGCACTACTCTAAACTCTCCTTATAACTCTGCTTACTACACTCCGATCTCCTTCCCTTTAATATACTTACATTCCCTATACTTTATACCTACCCTATACCTACTTATAAACCTAGCTATTAATACTACTCTATACCTTATACTTCCTAGATATATACTAAGCTATTACTTTAATGTTAATATATGAACTTTTGAACTATATTTAAATATAATAAAATAACCTCTCTTTATATAGATTATTAATATAAATCTTAAAATGAATATCCCTTATTAAAATAAACCTGCCTTATATCCAATCCACTTTACTCCCCTTACTGCATTTATAACCATGCCTTATCCTTCTTGTTCTATATTGTAACATTCATTACTAGAAACATATTACATATTACTAATTTTTTCTATATTAACTATAGATATTTATAAATTTAGCTTTTATATACTATAGAATTAGCTCTTATTATAATCTCTTAATATACTATACTAGCTTGTCTAGTAATACGAGCCTGTTTATTATCTATTTCCTGAATACTGGCCGTACTCGCACTAACCAACCTTAATATTCCCTTTCTTTCTATACATTAATACTAAAGACATCCTTTATAAGCGCACGCAGTTATAAACTATCCTATACTATTATTATTACCAGAAGCACCCAATTCTTATAACTGCACTTGCCTTTTACCTATAATATTATATACTAGTCATGCAGTAATCCGTAGTCCTAGTAGTATAGAAAGTCTATAAACCGTAATCCCTTCCGCTATTATAGAAAGTCTCCCTAATATAGCAGTATGCACTATGTGCAGGCATGCTCATAGCGCTACTTATCTGCCTCTCGTTTCTTATGAAGATACTACTTAATAAAGCATACACTATAACCGACCCCCTATACTATATTAAGCTATCCGTATAGTGCTTTAAGACGGCGAGTTTCGTCCTATGTATATTCCTATAGCCGGTTAATTAAACCATCTTCTAAGCCCTGATCCCCGTCATTACCGTTATCCCATTCCTCGTCCTCCTCGCCCTGCTCCTCGCCCTGCTGCTTACCCTCCTCCTCGCTCTCCTCACCACCCTCCTCCTCATCTTCGTTCTCCCCTCTCTCCCTCTCCGGCCCTGAGCTACACTGGTCATAGTGCTTAGCTACTAGCTTATCGTATCGCTGCCCCTAACTATCCAGAAATGCACTAAGCATAAGCTACTGACATTCCGCACCTTTTATAAACGCCTCCATTGCCTGCTGGTTCTTATAATTAATATCGCTACTGCGCTTATCGTAGCGGACCGGCCTGCTATCCGTTATAATAACTGAGTCTATTACTTCCCCTTTCCGCCTCCCGCCCTGGCCTGTCTGCTATATAAAGTTGACTAACCCATACGGTTGCTGTATATATATGATCGTAACGATGCCCTGAATGTTGATGCCGGTCCTGAGCCTGGTTATGGCTATAATCTACTACTAACCACTCCGGCCGCTGATCTACTTATCTAGAGCTTCTTGCTTTTGCTCGCTTTACATCCTGCCGTAATATGCCCTATAGCCCACCCGTACTGCTAATGCCTCACACTTAGCGATCGAGCGGCAGTAGACTACCCCCTTCTGTAACTCTTCTATACGCGTTTCGATCTGCTTTATTACTGCTATTACCTCCTCCTCTACTGCTGCCTTGCCCCCTCCCCCTCCCCCTCCCCCTCCTTACTACTGCGGCTCTATTACCTGAACCCTATAGTGGATATTAACCCATGCTATCAGCCTCCGGATAATGATAGCGTCCTAGGCTAGTATCTTACGCTAGAACTATGGCTCTATTATCTTTAGTAGTATTACTATAAGCATTACTATTAGACATCCGTACCGGTAGAGCCCTATGAGTAAGCCGAGCTGTTCTTAGAAGCTAATGTTTATAATGAGCGTATAACACTTATTAAAGAATATCTTACCTAAAAGCCCCTAGCCGCGGATGCTCTTAATATACTCTGTAAACCCTCTGCAGAGAGCTATATTAGCGCTGATAACCACGAGCCAAGCATCTCACTGCCGCTCTTCGCGGTTATTATTAATATTAGTGCGTTACTATATGCAGTCAATGCCTAAGTCCCGCGCTCTTAAGACTAAGTCTTTAGCTAATGCTATAAATAGCACTATTATGATGTTAATCGGGCTGCTTGGGCCACGCTCTTCCTCGAGCAGAGCTGGCAGCAGAAAGAAGATACTCTTACCACTGCCTGTTAGGAGCATAATGATGAGTATCTCGCTCTGCACTCCGTTATTCTTTATTACTATGATTCGATACATGCCTTCCTGCTGCTCTTAAGATCTCTAGCTAGCACTCTCTCCGAGCATCTTCCAGAGCTCTGCATCGATCTGCTACGGCTCGAATCCGGCTTGCGTATCGTCTTATTATTATTATTATTATTTATGATTAGCTATAGTTACTATCTTCTCTTCGTTCTTTTTTAGGCAGCCTAGACGAATTGCCATTTTTATACCCCCCGTGCTAGTTGCTATTACTGGAGATTGCTTCTGCTTTTTAGCTAATGACTGTATGAATCTACTATTACCGTTACTATAATAATGACTATACTAACAGTTACCCTCGCCCTCGCCCTCGCCTTTGTCTATATCCTGATCCATCTTCCTCTTTACCTCTCTAAACTCTCCGTCTGTCTGTGTAAGAAACTGATACTATAGCCAGCTGATCTTCTGAAAGCTTGAAATCATCTCTGGCTGTAGCTGCGCTAGGTAGAGCGTGTTAATAGTATAGTGGTTTAATGCGATACAGGTGCTGTATATAGACTGAATATCCTATACATAATCGATGCATTCTTGCCTACGCGACTCTCCTATTAATAGGTCTACTAGATCATCGCTATTACCCACACTGCCACTACTAACCCCATTAACCTCAAACTATTAGATAATTAAGCCCTTAATGTAGTAGCTAAACTCGATAGTGACGTGCTAATAGCTTGATATAGTAAGACTGACCTTAAGATGGGTTCCTGTCAGTAGAGCAAGCTCCTGGCTGAGTACTGCAGTGTCCTAGAGCCCCTTCTTAGCTGACTTCTAGAGCTATAGGTCAAGCGCGTTAGACGGTCTTCGGATCCCGGAGAGCTTGTGCAGTACCTTCTCGAATGGCAGTAGCCATGCGATAAAAGTAACTATCATCTTGCTCAGCAGCTCCAGTAAGAACCGCGCTACCTTGCGGCCGCGCCTGAGCATGCCTCTGCTCTTATCGCGGTCTGTGATTAGTATGACCTATCTATTAAAGATGAAGACATTCTTTAGCAGCTGCTCTATATCATAGTGCTTAAGAGTTAATACTTCTAGCCCTCGTCCTAGCTGCCCGCCCTATATATATAGCACAGCCTTAAAGCTGTGCTTAAACTGCTAGAGCTAGATGATGAACTCTTCTGCCCGCTGCTGCTTATACTCGATCCGCGCCGCCCTGCTGCTACTATCACTGCCTACCTGCTTCTAGAGCGTGCTTCTAAGAAGCTCTACTATCTGGCCGGCCCCGGGTTATAGCTATGCATTCCTACGGTTAGTAATGAATGACTTGCTTAGACCCTTGTATACTAGACTATTAGCAATCCTCTGTATATCGATTATCTCTCAGACCTAAGTCTACTGCCTGTCTATAAGCTTATCGAGCTAGCTCTCAGCCTTGGCTACTGCTGCTTGCGCTGTCTTCTGAAAGTCGGCTACCTTTATATAATCTGTACGATAATATAGCGTCTTGCTATCGCTTTCCTACATGGCTCGCAGGGCTCCGCCCTCCTGCTTCCAATAACTGTGACTGAACGCTATCCACTTAATGATCCTACTGAACGGTGTGTATAAGCTGCTCGCAAGCTAGTGCTAGTGGCTTTCTTAAAATAGGTTAATGGCTTTAAGCCTGGCTTTATATATAGCCAGCTCTTTGTTATTATTATCGTCGTCGTCGTCTGATCTATTACTTACTGAGTTACTCTCATCACTTAAGTCACTCGAGTCGTCTGAGTCATACTGATCACCCTTGAAGAAGTGCTCCAGTATTAATAGCTGGCTATACTATAAGAAGCCGGCTAGAAATCGAGTGTGTGAGTATGACGGGATCCATCCCTTACCTACTCGATCGATGCTAAGAATAGCAGTAAAATGCAATAGCGGGTTATTGTAGCTCTTGCGGCCCAGCTTCTGCTTAAGCGAGCAGATGTAAAACTTAAATATGGCGTTATCTATCTCCTTCCGGTCCGGGTCCTCCTCCCCTTCCTCTTCTGCCCCCTCTTTTACCGTCTTCTCGCCATCCCTCTCGACGACTGCGGCTATAATATCCAACCTACGCACGACTTTGCTAAGAGCGTCCTACTAGACGTTTATAAACTATACCCTGTGCTCCTTCTTAGCCTTCTTACGCCTAAGTGCCCTAACCCTAACGCAGTAGTATAGATAGTACTTAAAAGATAAGTAATAACGGTCTATTATATCCCCCTCCTACTTATTGCTAAACGGTTTACTATATGGCTTAGCTGGGTTAATACTGGCGAGCTACTTAAGTGTATTATCTAATACTTTATCTAAGCGCTTTTAGCACCTGGTTATGACTTGAGTGAAGCTTGCTAAGAGCTACTGCAGCCGCCGGTTTGCCTTCGCCTCCTCCTCGCTCTATAACCGCGCCTCGGCCGCCTTGGATACAGGTGGCTGCCCTGCCTTCAGAAGCATTAGCCGGGCCTTCTTTAGGAGGTGCGCAGACCATTTTATGAACCTGACCTATCTTGACTCTCTGTTTATAGCTTTAACTGTCTTATCTTTAATGAGTCTTCAGCGCTCGTCCGCTTCTTTCTTAATTTCCACTTCGTAGCCCTAGACTAGCTATAATATAGCGCTGTGACTAGTGCTATAGCTCTGCAGTGTTGATTGGCTCTGTAGCGTTGATGCTAGCGCAGTGCTGCTGTCGCTACTGTCACTATTTTCATTATTACTACTGCTTCTATTATCCACAATCCAGTACTGTATATATCAGCCCTAGCAGAACGTCTATAGAGTTACTAGCTCTAAGCATGCCCTACTATCGTCTTTTCGTAGTTCGTGGCTAGCCTTAGCCGGATGTGCGAATATCTTCTTCTTGCTAGTTATGAAGAATCAGCACTGTAGCTTTATATACCTGAACCCTGCTAAGATCGGGAGCCCCTAAATAGGAATGCTATGATCATTGGAGAGTTCGGCCATGTGCGGGTCGTTAAATGGGTTATTAGCTGCGTGTAATGTAATAAAGTCAAGCACTTATTCTAGTAGCTTCTTTTAGAACTTATGCTACTTATGAAAATGAGACTTAACTGTGCGGGCATTAGGTCGGATGCCCACCCCACCTCTAGAGCATTCCTGGCAAACTAAGATCCGATATGGCTAGATAATCCGGATGACTTTATCTATATCGCGGATCTCTTCTTTCCTGGCAAGAGCTTAGGCAGTTCGGATTAAGTTTTTAGATATAATAGCGATGGCTGTTAGTACGGCTGTTAGTATGGCTGCTAGTAGTGCTAGCAGTAGAGACCTAAGTGGCTATGCCTTTGCTATGATGGGGTGATATAAGATAAATAATAGTATATAAAATATAAACACTCTGAATTTAACTTCCTTTTAAATAAAAACGAGTTTTTAAAAAAGCAGAGAGTTAGGGGGGAAGTTTAGAGTAGGCGTATAAGATGCGAGTAGGTTAATAAATTAAACTAGAATTCAACCCATAAGTAAACGAGAATAGCCTAGAGTACTAATTAGATTAAGAACTTTGTGCTGCAGTAATGCAACGCTAAAGTCGCACTAACCCTAGTTAATGCGCGCTCTGATTAGTCCGCTCAATATTCTCGAATCGAATGACCACCGGATTGCGGGTTAGGTATGGCTGCTAGTGGTGCTAGCAGTAGAGACCTAAGTGGCTGTGCCTTTGCTATGATGGGGTGATATAAGATAAATAATAGTATATAAAATATAAACACTCTGAATCTAACTTCCTTTTAAATAAAAACGAGTTTTTAAAAAAGCAGAGAGTTAGGGGGGAAGTTTGGAGTAGGCGTATGAGACGCGAGTAGGTTAATAAATTAAACCAGAATTCAACCCATAAGTAAACGAAAATAGCCCAGAGCACCAATCAGATTAAGAACTTTGTGCCGCGGTAACGCGACGCCAAAGTCGCGCCAACCCTGGTCAATGCGCGCTCTGATTGGTCCGCTCAACATTCTCGAATCGAATGACCACCGGATTGCGGGTTAGGCAGCTACACTACTTTAAAAAGCATTAGCTAGGCCTTTCTTAGGAGGTAGACGGACCACTTTATAAACTTAACTCAGTTCGATTCACTATCTACCCCTTTAAGCACTTTAGTATATCTCTGACTCTTATTTACTACGCTCTTAAGCTCTGCTTTATAGCCCTAGATTATCTATAAGAATGTACTACCTTAGAATTCCTCTATTTGCTCTTACTACTAACTAGTATAGCTACTAACTAGACTGCTATTATTATTACTATCTCCTCTCGCTTAGCTCTAGTTTATAATAATACTATTATCTATAACTTAATACTATATATATTATCTTTAGTAAAATAACTATAAAGTAACTGGCTCCTAATTCGACCTACTATCTCCTCTTAGCTAATAGCTAACCTTACTTACATAGGCTAATATATTCTTCTTATTAATAGTTAGGAAGCTATAGTAGCGCTTAGTATAGCAGAACCTAGCTAAGAGCAAGAGCCCTTCGATTAGCAAACTGCTATTAGTAAGAAGCTTAGCCACCTACAGGTTATTAAGCGGATATTTTATAATATGCAAAGCAGTAAAGCTAACTATTTCTTTTAGCATATTATTCTAGAACTTATATTACTTAGAAAAGTGAGACTTAACTATATCTGCATTAGGTCAGATACTAACTACACTATACAAGCATTATTAATAAAGCAAAAGCCTAAATAGCTTATAAAAGCAGATAATTATATTAAGCTAGACTGGCTTTACTTAGGCTAGATCTTAAGCAGCTTTTGCTATACTTATTAAAGTAGTAGTAACTACTAGTAGTAGTAATAATAGTAATAATAGTAATAGTAATAATAATACTACTATTATTACTATAGCTAGCTATTAGTATATAGTAAATAATGCAATTAATAGAATAGATAGATAGATAATAAGCAGCTACTAAGAATTGCAGTTATTAGAACCTTTCTTTAATACTATTAGGAATATACTAATATAAGAAAGTAATAAATCTAAGTAACCCTAAGTAACCCTAAGTGATTTAAGGTCGAACTATAGTATGCTATATTAGCTAATTACTATAGTTATTCTACTTAAAAGTTATTCTATTTTAGTGGGGCGCGTTTGCATTATATTATTAGTTAAAACGCTAACCCTAACTTAGAGTAAGCGGTTATTTGACTTGAATAACCGCTGGATTACTGGCTAGGAAATGCTTTAAAAAGCCTAGAGTTACTAATTTAGTTAATAACTACAGCTATAAGCATTAAGAAATAGCTCTTTACTTTATAATATAAAGAGAATTCAGACTAATACCTTTAGAATTTAAACTCTAAGCACTTAAGCTTAATATTATAATACTTCTATAGGTCTTATATATCCTTACTTAAGAATAGCTACTTTTAATAGTAGAAAAGCAGATATTAACACAAATTAACAGATACAGAGTCTACTAAATAGTTAAATAAACTAAGTAGTAGTATTCTTATAGATAATATAAGAATAGGAAAGTCATTAAGTATATTAGTACTTATTATATTAACTCTTAAGTATACTTACTTATAAGCATAAGATATTACTACGAATTCTAAGAAGTATTACTTTAGAGTAACGCTTATTATTATACTATTTACTTATAAGAATATATTTACTTTTACTAATTTAAATAAAAGTAAGTTTAAAGAAATTAATAATATTCTAATAATTATAAATTCATAACTAAAAGAAATTAAAAAGTGAGTATACTTATTATAATAATAAACGCTATTATAAAGCTAATTAGTATTAGTTAGCTTAGTAAGTCAATTAAATTTAGAAAGTATTATAAAAAAGGTTAGAATATTAATATTAAAGAGTACTTAGATCTCGATCTTATCTTTATAATATATTATATAATTACATTTAGTATAAACTAGATTAATAGTACTATCTTTAGTATTAAATAGTTTAGAATTATTTTTAATAAGAGTAGGTCTTAATTAGATCTATTAGTTATACCTTTATAACTAATTTAATTAATATTAATATATATAATTCATTATTAAGAAATGACTCTTTATTAAGTAATAAGCTAATTATCTACTAATTACTATTAGTATTTTACTAGAACCCCTATCTAAAATCATCTAGAGGACTTAGGCTCTTTACTTACATTTTTTAGACTTAGCTAACTTAAGAATAAAGCAGTCTTTAAGAACTATATCATTCTTCTATTTATTAATAACATTATTACAGCATCTAAGAAATTCACCTTATTACTTAATTATATATATTTAAGAAAGACTTAGGATTTACTGCATTTACTAAATATCTCTTAGAAGCATTATTATATAATACTTACTAAATATGAATAGTAATAATATAATAAGACATTAATAACTATAGCTAGCTTTATTAAAAAGAAGGTAAGACTAAATCTAGAAAAACATAACTCCTTTAGCATTTTTTAAGTATAACTCTAACTCAGACTTATTTATAATTATAAAACCTTTTAAAAACAGTTCTTTAAAAAGGCTTGTTAAAATAGAAAAGCTAAGTAAGAAGACTTTCTCTACTTATTATAAAGTAATGCTAAGATTACTTACTTTATATATAGTATTACTATCCCTGTTTTTAACCTCCTTAGGAGTTCTAATAGTTATAACTATCCCTATAGGTATAAACTTTACTAAGAATGCATCTTATAGAACTAAGACTAAGTAAAGCTATTAAGTAGTGTCTTTACTATACCTTATCCACTTTATAAAACTATAATAAAGTAAGGGCCTTACTCTAATAGCCAAGGATTATCTAAGGGGTCTATAGAAGATACTAAGGGCTATTTTAATTAGACAGGATTCTCATCCAAAATAGCCACTCTTATAAAGGATCTTAGAAGAAATCCGAGTAATATAAAGAAGTACGCTCAGTTATTAACACAAGCTATTAGCATTACTAATATAGTAAAGCATTATCTTCTTATACTAAATAAGAACTCTCAATCTAGTATTAGTTCACTTCTAACATAAGGGAATTCTTTATTAAAGAATTAATAGTAATTAAGTTCTCTTATAACACTAGTATAATATAAATAGATTTATAATAGATAATTAATATTCCATTCTCTTTATAAGCACTAGTATAAGCGCATTTAAGTCAGTATATTACTAATATCTCTATTTTTATATCTTTAACTGACTTTTACTTTTATAAGGCTTAATCTTATAGTAGTAAACTATATCTATATCCTTAAGCTATAATAGAACCTAAGTATTAAAAGTTAAATAATTAAAAGAGTTTTTTAACTTAGTTAAAATAAAGCAGTAATAATAACTTACTACTTCGTATAAAGAACCGTTAAGATTATATATTATATCTTAAGCCTAATAACAATCCAGCCTGTTTTACTAATATTAACTCTTAGAAAATGCACTTCTAATAGATCTGAAAGGTCAAACTTATAAAACTAGGGTTCTAGAATACTAACTTATAGACTAGTAAATATATCTTTTTATTAGCCTTATCTATCTTATAATATCTATAGCTAATAGCTAAGTATATAAAGAAAAAAACACTTTACTATAATAAATAGTAGTATCTAACCGCTCTTTAAGATCTATTAGTAATATATTTATATTAAATTAGCTTTAGCTAATATAATTAGCTCCCTCTTACTACTCTAATAGTGCAGATCGTACTAAGATCATAACCCACTATATTATAACATTATCCAATAGTACTACTACTATCTCACATATTGCTCACAGTAGCAGCTCCTATATACTAGCTGCAAAGCCTACTTAATCCTAATACATACAGATTAATGCTCATTAGTTATTAAAAGTAAGTAAATAACTTAAAGTTAACCTTTTAAGAGCTAAACAGAACTAGATTAAGCTTATAATATAGTTAGTAAATATAGGTTACTAAAAATAAGATATATTTTTACTTACTCTACTAATTCTACTTAAGAGTATATATAAGGCTAGTTAAATACTAAAGACATAAGCTATAGGCTAGTACTAGATATTCTTATACTTTCTAATAATATTTTATAGCTTTATTATATTTTAAGGACTTTCTAGCTTAGCTTATGGATTCATACTAGTCGCCTTATAATACAGTTAAAGCGAATAGGACTGGTTATTATAATCTCCGATTTAAAGATATTATTATAAATATATAAATAAATACTTATTCTACTTAACGAACTGTAGCTTAAGTGTTATATTTCTAGTTATAACCTAATATAATAACTATAAGGAGGGGCTAACTATATAGTATAATATAATTAGAATAATAGTTAGAATAAAGGACTAACTAAAAGTAGATTATAGTACTATAATCTATAATTATAAAGCTTAATAAAAAAACTTTAATAATAAGAATAAAAATTTTAAAATAATAGCTTTAAATAGTTATTATAGTAAGTTATATAGTCACTTCCTCACCCCTAGCCTCCTATTAATAAAACTATTTTAAGTTAAATTTTAGTATAACTTCTCTTAAAGCTGACTTTAAGTGATTTACTACTTTAGCTATTCCTATCTTTTTATCCTTAGTATTTTTAGCTAGTACTAATAATTTTAAGGCCTTTTTAATTAATATTTAAATAGGCTTACTTTACACTCACTTTAAAAAAAAGTGTAAAGGATCCTATAGCTTAGGTTAGAGCTGCCTTATAATTGGCTATCTATCTTCTTTCTCTTTATTAAAATTTTTTATTAAGCAATTATCTCCTTAAGTACTTAAATGCTTATAGGGTCTGTTAAAACAGGAGGGAAAACCAATTAAATACCTAAAGTAATAAGCAATAAGTAATAAGCAGGACAAAAACCATAGTAAAGCTGCCTTATAATTAGCTATCTATCTTATTCCCTTATGCTAAAATTTTTATTAAGTAATTAAATAATAAGAGATAAAAACTATAGTAAAGCTACTTTATAATTAGCTGTCTATCTTCTTCTTCTATACTAAAATTTTTATTAAGCAATTAGAAGTATTTAAAAACAAGCAGGACAAAAACTACAGTAAAGCCGCCCTATGACTAACTATCTATCTTCTTTCTTTACATTAAAATTTTTATTAAGCAATTAATACACGCTATAGTAGAGCTACCTTATAATTAACTATCTATCTTCTTCCTTTATGCTAAAATTTTTATCCAGCCTTTAGAAGCAATTATAAACAGTATTAACAAGCAGAGCAAAAACTATAGTAAAGCTGCTTTATTAGCTATCTATCTTCTTCCTTTATACTAAAATTTTATTAAGAAATAATAGTATAACATTTTATAGCTCTTATAAGATAAACAGTATATTGCTTTATAATTAGAACAAAAACCATAGTAAAGCCGCCTTATAACCAGCTATCTATTTTCTTCTTCTATACTAAAATTTCAATTAAGCAATAAGTAATAAGCAAGTTATTAACTATAGTAAAGCTGCTTTATAATTAGCTGTCTATCTTCTTCCTCTATGCTAAAATATTTATTAAGCAATTAGAAGTATAAATACTATAGTAGAGCCGCTCTATAGCCAGCTATCTATCTTCTTCCTTTATATTAAAATTTTTATTAAGCAATTAATAGCTGATTTTAATCCTTATAGCCCGCTTAGTATAAATATATATTTCTAAATAGAGGCTAATAACTGGATCCATTATTAACAGTATAGTAAGCAGATAAGGTTAATAATAGTAATAATATATAAATTCTGCTTATTATAATTCAGTTAGTATATAATTAAAGTAGATAGCTTGCTAGTATTATTATTAATAGTATTATTATAATTATATATACTGTAAGTACATTCTTAGGACTACTCTTTAAATACTGCTATTTTTTTAGGCTGACTATAATATCTTAAGACTGATTAAGACATTATCTTGCTTAGTTAATCTTATCTCTCTATCTATTGCATAAGAAGGGATAATAATAATAAGAGACGCAGAACGTATACTCTAAGCAGTCTAGCTAATTATATAATTAAGTAAAAGCAAAGCCTGCGAATAGGCTTTAGAAGGCGCGTAATTAAATAAGCAGTTTCTTTAGAATGCTACTTCTAACTATATTTAGGAATTTTTTTAATTTTTTTTTTATACATTCTTATAGAATTAGTTACTATATAGTTTCCCTTTCTTTTACATTACTATAAGAAGGCCGGTCTAAGATGCTAGCCTGATCCTAATACTAAAGGGTCTTTATAATACACTTTAAGAACGAGAGTAAAGCTAAATAATCATTATTATATTATAATATAAAGTATTCGTCTTACTACTTATTAAATATACTTTTATTATAGGTTCTTAAAGAAAAAGTACTACTTTTAATAGCTTTATAAGTTAATAGAATACTCTCTATATAAAATAACCCTAAGAGTCTACTATTCTATCATTTTACTTAGAACCTATTAGTAATGTTTTAACTAGCTATAGAGTAGTAGTAATATTATCCGTCCTTAAGGCTTAGTTAGTCACTTCTTTTAGCTAGATCTCTTAACTCTGACTAACCTATATAAAAAAGCAGCTTAGGTAAGCTTATCTATCCTCACACTATACTGTATTAAATTAATCATAAGCTAAGACTTTTAAATAGGCCTTGTACTATGCCTTATTGAATTAATCATAAGCTAAGACTTTACTATAGGTCTGCCCTTCTATTTACTCTATTTTCCTCTTCCTTTCTTCTAAATTCTATAACTAACTCTATAAAATAGCGATTATGCTTAGGAAACATCTTTTGCCTTTCTATTAATTCTTTTTAAATCATTATATCTTTTTCTATATTATTTTCTAAAAAAGTGTACCCTACTTATAGCTATCTATAACCTAAACTTAACCCCTATATTAATATATAAAGGGTTACTACTACTCTTCTATATATTATTATCTTATTATCTTATTATATATATCTATACTACCCTTTTTGCTTTCTACTCCTACTACCCTGCCCTTATCCAACCCTACTCTTACTTTACTATAGGGTTATAACTCTATATATTATAACTTATACTCGGTTTTTTACTATATAGTATACTTTTAAAATCCCTTTTTTTTATTCTTTTACTTTTATATTTTATTCTTGCCTCTTCAGTTTATTTTACCTATAAAATCTATTATATATTATTCTTATAACTTACTCTACTTTTAACTAATTCTTATATATATTAATACTTTCTCTTCCTTCGCTTTACCTTTTACTTTTAACTTATACCTTAACCTCTCCTTTATTATACTCTAGGGTTTATATCCTTATTACTTATTTTATAATATATATTAAGCTTATATATACTAAGGATAGGAAATTATTTTATAAATTATAAGTACTTAAGAACTTCTTTCTTTCTTATTTCTCTTTAATATAAATAGTATCTTAACTAACTATACTAAGGCGCATTCATTTAAAAAGGCCTTGTTATTCTAATAATAAAAGCAAGGACTGACTTTTAACTATACTATTCTATTAATCTTACTCTTACTACTTACTTTAATACTATTAACTACCTAGGTTATTATAGAAATATAATCAGGTTTGTAATTGAATTTAGTTAATATAACTATTTATCTAAAGTCATTTTAGCTAATAGGACTTTAATTACTATTACTATTTAAATTAACTACTATTATAACTAAGCTACTTAATATAAGCTATAAATAGCTAAAGTGCCTATACTTAAAATACACTTTTTATTTAACTTTAAAAGCAATAATTTATATAATATCCCTTTACTCTTTAGCTTAGAACTAGTTATAAAAGCATATAATAGCAGCCTTTATAAAAAGGATAATAACTCGCTATTTAATAACCTAGAGAACCCTCTAGCTAAGCTCCTCCTAATAATAACCTCTTATTTAAAACAGAGAATGAGTTTGTTTACTAATTTACTAGCGTTATCTGTATTATAATAGCATCCTTTTTATTTATAAATCTAAGCGAGATCTGAAAATTAAAGATATAAAGGCGCTCTATAACTTAATTAAAGAATTTACAGTACTATTTATATTAAAGGAGGATGTATCTAACCCTAGTCTAAAGAAAAGTTATTAAATTAACTTAAGTAAGAGGGTTTTAGATATAGCCTTAAAAATTGGGCTAATATCTTAATATACCTCTTATTTTAAACTCTCTTCCTTTTTTAATACTAGTAGTAATTAGTATTCTCTTTTAATACATTCTTATTTAGCTAAGTCTGGTTTATTATATTTATAATAAGATATAAGTATTCTTAATAAATCTATTAGTATAAGTAAGGTAATTTAGAATAAGTAATTAGTAAAAAATAAAAGAAAGAGATATTAATACTAATTTATATAGTGGGGTATTTATTATAATATTATTATAAAAATAAATCATTTTATATATTTATTATAATATTACTATAAAAGCAATTATTCTATATATATATAATTAAGTAATTTACTAGCTTCATTCATTTATCTATCTAATCTCATTTATCCATTTATTTAACTTAATTCTTATACTCTTCTTCTTTTTATATAATAGTATTACTCTGTATTATGTTTAAAAATATTTAAAAGGCTTATAATTTCCTTATCTCTTATTAGACTTATAGTAAGATTCTATTAATAGTCTAGAAACTATAGTAATAGCTATAGCTTTTAATCTACCTAACCTTAACTTCTTAAAATTTCCTATACACTTAGATTCCAATTTAGTTTAAACCTATTTATTAACCCTCCTTATATAACACAACCTTATATTTACTATATATTTACTAACTATTATTAGCTTAGTAGTATGCTTATACTCCCGTTATTTACATTGCTTATACTACTTATACTATTTTTATACTTATTACTATAATTGTAATTCTCTGGCTATATTCAGCCTCAGACTCCTACAGGGTTTAAAAGGACTTATTAGACTATTAAAAGAACTATAATTAGTAAAAGGGCGAATTTTACACCTAGGGCGCTTAATATACTAGCTTCTTAGCGGGTTTATGCTTATATAAAGAGCAAGAATGAAATCTTACTAAAAAAGCACTTTACTACTTTTATAATAGTAGATTTTACTAATAAAAGAAACTATTATAAGACTTATAAAGTGTTAATAAGTAAAGAAACTTTTAAGAATATAATAATAAGATTTTATACTAAGGCTTTATAAGAGAGTAATAAAACTAAGTTATAAATAAGTATTAGAATAATAGCTAAATAATAAAGCATATTACTATAAGTAGTAAACCTAAGCTACTAATTACTAGCTTTAACCCTTTTATAGTTATTTATATATATCTTACTCTTACTACTTTCTATTTTTATCCTTTAATTAAAGTAAACTTAACTATAGTCTAACCCTTTTAGATAATTAATAAATATTATTCTACTTAGATTTAGTTATTATTATAAAAAACCCTTTTAATAAACCCCTATAGATCGTTTTTAAAGGCTAATAGTTCTTTCTAAAGTAAGAACAGCTTATCTACTAATAAGAGCGTAGACTTACTATTTTAAAGGCCATTCTAATTACTCTTTACTTTAATTTAATCAAGCTCCTATAGAATCTGATTACTAATGCCTTTATATTCTATAGCTAGTCTTAGTAATGCCAATTTATATAGTTAATATTTCTAGGAGTAAAACATATTAATCTTCTTAGTTATCTTTAAAATCTATAAAATCGAACTATTATTCTTATTATCCTAAGGAAAATCAGTTAGTTAAAAGAACTAGAGTATCTTTATTACTATATTAGCTACTAATAGTGCTAAATCTTTCTTCTTTAGCACCTTATTAAATATATGCTCTTTTAGAGCTATATACAGTATTATTAATAATATGCTTATTATAAGTACTATTATTAGTATTAAATTATAAAGAGAATTACTAAAGCACTACTTTAAATAGTTTTAAGCCTTTTAATAATGATTTAAGATTTTAGAATTGCCTTTTTTAAATATACATTCTAGCTTCTTAAACCTATTAATAATTAAGCATAGCATAGTTCGAAAGGGGATATTATAGTAAAAGTCGATTTTCTACCTCTTTA
The DNA here is from genome assembly GCA_029931735.1 of Dactylonectria alcacerensis. Lineage (NCBI taxonomy): Eukaryota > Fungi > Ascomycota > Sordariomycetes > Hypocreales > Nectriaceae > Dactylonectria > Dactylonectria alcacerensis. Next base: position 34,143 of record JAPMUZ010000005.1, read on the forward strand.
CTTACTTTTACACTGCTCTATCGCTCATTTAGAAATGAGCAGCTTCTAGTATAGCCTGCTTTAAGCTTTTAGGTTGTGCTTTTAATACTTCTGGCCCTATAGCTAATCTAACTAGCTGCATAATTTAATAGTAAGTTAACTTCTATTAGTACTAGCCTAAGACTTACTCAATTCTATAAGAATATATTATAACTCTAAGCCTTTTAATTTACTATAGCTTTATTATAGATTCTAAGCTTATATATTAAATAGTAGTATATAGAATAGTAAACTATATTAAGTATAATAATATAAAGCCTATAGCCTTAGATATATTAGGCTTTATAAGAGTGCTATATATTTTTATAGTAAAGTCTTAGCTTATTATAGTAAGGAGCTGTAAATTAGCAGCCCTTTTACTATTCTCTTATATTAGCTCTTTAAAGAGGGTCTTAAGTCTTTTATATATATTACAATTAGCTTATAAGTAAATCTACAGTTAAAGTATAGTAATAAGACTTTTATATATACTTCTATTAAAATAGTTCTTTATAGTCTTCTTATACTCTTAATACTGCACTAGCCTGAATAGCCAGCTTATTATAATTATTATAAAAGCCCTTATTTAACCTTTAGTAAAGCTATTAGCTAATAAATGCTCTTATCTAAGGAATCCAGAGTTTATTAAAGACCTTCTTAAGAAAGCAGCCTGCATTTAAAATTCTATAAATAGACTGTCCTTCTAGTTTTATAAACTAGAGCTAGCTATACTAGTTCGCTATTATAACTAGCCTATAATAATATACTAATATAGCTATATATATTATAATTAAATAATTGCTCTTTAATATTAGCTACTGCTTAAAGTTAATAATACTATTAGTATTATAAAAGTCTAATATTATTAAATTAATATAAGGCTAGCCTGCTCTTTATAAGCTCTTTATAGTCCTTAGTAGCTTAAAAACTGTAGTTAGTAGTATATGTAAATCTCCTATAAAGCAAAAATTGCTAAGTCGATCTAGAGTAGTAATTAACTCTAAGAGCACTAGCCCTAGCCTTTAAGACCTGTTTACTATAAACTGCTACTCTATTTATCTAATAGTAAGTTTAAACATCTTAGTAAATATAATAAGTATACTAAGAAAGACTCTAAGAAGAAATCATTATAAGATCTATAAATATAATTACTTCTCCTTAAGAAAGAATCTTATTAATTAAAAGATAGGCTAAAGTACATTTAAGAAGTTTTATTATATAAGCACTAGTCTAAGCATATAAATAGAGATAACTTACTTAAATTAAAATGAAAACTCTTCTTTAGTAATTACTGCTTTAATACATTACCTTTTTTATATAAAGAGTATTAAAGCATTTAGATTATCTAGAGTTAGCTAGCTATAAAGTTATAATAGTAGCCTTTATTACTTTGCCTTTATATAAGCTAATACTTTAATATTAGAACTTAGAACTATTAGGGCTGCTATTATAGAACCTTAAGTAATTAGGAAGTTATTAGTATAATACTAGATTGACCTCTTAATATTAAAGTATGCTTAAAAAAAGCTAAATAAAAGGACATTAGCCCCTTTATTTTAGAAACTCATATTATCCTTTATAATAATAAGTAGGTTATTCTTAAGAAAGGCTGGCGGTTTAAATAATAAAAAGTTTCTATAGGCTGGATAAAAGCTTAAAGAATAGAATGTATAGTCTTAGTAGATAGTATACTCTTTTACTAAGCAATTTCGATTTACTAAAAGATAGATAGTATCTTTTAAGTTAGGGCTAGATGTGCTAGCTATAGTAATATAGTTAAGGTTTACTATTAAAGTATAAGAAACGCTTTCTAAGTAATCCAGATTATATTTTTGCTTTAGTTTAGTGCGTAGCTTGTGTAATCCTAAGCTATAAAGCGCATCCTGATCCTCTAACTAACTTAAAGTAGCGCTTCTTTAATAATTTAGTATACTATTAAATGTAGCTAACTAGTTCCCTCCACTACCCTTAGTATTTTCCTAGCTTTATATAAAGAGGCTAGGACTTTTAATTCTAATACTATAACTTAGCTTATGTCTAAAAACGTTATTATTATAATTAACTTTAAAGTTATATAACTTATATACATCTTCTTTATTACTATTTTCTATAATGTCTTTAGTATTACCTTCTTCTTTATCTTTATCTAGCTAAATACGCGCTTCTTGCTTAAGAGCTTAAATATGCTTAGTTATATTAATCTTAATATTAGCACTATAGTTATATATATAGAACGCTAGCTGATTATTAACTTAAAATAGCTTATAGGCATTTTGCCTAATAAAATCAGCTCACCCTTCTATAAATATCTTCTAGAAGGCTGTTTATTTATTATATATAATTATTTGCGTTTACTAACTTCCTAAGGTTTAAAATAGCTTAATACTCTTACTAAAGAGCTTGCCTATTAAGAACACTAACTTAATATATAATATAAGCGACTTAGTATAGTATTTAGCTATAGTATTATTATACTAAGCTGCGTTTTAAAGAGAACGTCCGGTTACTACTAGCTGTATAGAGTGTATAATAAGGAACTATATCTTCTTAATAACACTAATCACTAGCTAAAAGGTACAATTAGTAAGGTTAAAGGGTATTATTTAAATATATTTAATACTATAAGGCGCTTACTAGTAATAGAATGAGATAGTAATATTATTAAAGAATCGCTTATTATATCAAGTAATAGGCTATAATAAGCGGCTAATTATACTAATAAAATTAAAATAGAATACTAAGTAGTATGTGTCTTTTTTACTAGCTAGCTAAGACCTAGACTTATAGCTTTTATAGTCTATTATAAACGGTTATTAGAGGACATTAATAGCTTTAGCCCTACTAAACTTAGGCATAGTTGTCTTTACTATAAGTTCGCTTACTAATTAGAACCTATTAATTACTAGTTAGTATAAATCGATTCTAGACTAAATATATTATAAGAAAGAGGTTAAGAGAGGAAAAGAATAGGGGCTTATATATATTTATAGTTATAATTACTAAATGAGTAGTTAATCTTTTATATTTATAATTATAGTTCTATAAGAGGAATATTATTAGCTTTATTAACCTCTGAGTTTTATAAATAGAGGTTATTAGCTGATATTAGTAATATATAGTTATATAGTTTATTGTCTTTATTTTTATCTTTAACCCCTAGGCTAGTAATAGTTGTCTTATTAAAAATTCCTTCTAGCTTATATATATTAATAACTTCGTTATAATCCATTATTAGACTAGTATGAATAAAATTATCTATAGATATATTAATAAAATAAGGTCTGTATAATAGGAAAAGAAGTGTAGTATATTAAAGTATGCTTTCTTTTTATAAAAATATTAAAAGTTTATAATAAATCATTAGAATTGCTTTTTATACTGTATCTTACTAACCCTAACCCAAAGGGTAAGCAGTAGCCAACTCATAGTACTCTTAGAAGCGAAGTGTCCAGCCTTTATATAATTAATTTAACCCTTATAAAGTAGAAATTACATAGCTTAGAAGGGGGGAACAGGGTTCTTATAAGTATATATAGTACATTTTAATATTAAATAATAAGGAGACTGATCCTGCCTAACCTTAGCCTCTTAGGCTTCTTTAAAAAAACTTTATAATTCTATAATAATAAATAATTATAAATAGTATAATATCTAATATAATAAGTAGAATAGAGTAAACTAAATAAATACTATATTTATATAGAAAACTGCTTATTTTCTTATTTTAATAAAATATATTCATATTCCTATTTAATACTATCTGTTTAAAGTAGCTTCTATATTAATAAAGTAGCTATAAAGCTATGCTTTTATATTACCTCTACTATCTGATTTCCTATTAGCTTAGATAATACTACTAAAAGTAGTAGTATTTATAGTAATAAAGAATCTATTCTATAGCTATAAAGGACTACTTTATGCTAATGCATTACTAAGCGTATTAAGGTTATTTATAGCTAGTTAGGATATTGTGTAATAGTTAAGGCTTTATATACATCCTCGTCTCCTCTATTTACTGCTTTTAAAGGCTGTATTCTTAGCTTACTTATTACTTCTAATAAAGGCTGAATACTAGGTTTAGCCCCCTTAACTTGTTATTTTTCTATTTTAGCCCTTGCTTTATAATAATACTATAACTCTCCCTTACTACTATTATAGCAGCTTTTGCCTTTAGGCCTGAAATGCTCCTATAAGGAAGGGTCTAAATTAAGAATACTATTAAATCCTGAATACTTAGTTAAAGCTAATAAGAATAGTAGTAGTAGTAATAGTAGTAGTATAAGTATTTATCTATCTTTTAGACTATTAGTCTTTAGAATCCTTCTATTATAAGATTTAATAAGAGGGTCTGCTTTAACTAGTAGCACTCTCTCTAACTGACTAGTGCTACTAGCTAATGCTTACTAACATCAGTCAGCTACTTAGCAGACAATGGCCTTATTAATTACTATAGTAAGTTAAGTAAAGGCTTCTTTACTATTTAAAGTAGGGTTCTTAGCCACTTCTAGGATACATTAAGCCAGAGTATACAGAGCTTGCGTTATAGCTAAGTATATTACTTAGCTAATAATAGGTAAGGATTAGCTGTCTAATATTACTATAGTTTATTAAAGTTAAAAATAAAGCCTAATAAAGACTTTAATAATAGAAAGAAAGTCATTTTAGAACTTATTAATAAATCATTTAGTATACTTACTAGCGCCTTACTTTAAACTTTTTAATATAATACTTAAGTAAGCTTTAGTTATTAAGCGCTTTAAGTTATCTATTCGGATTTAGATAAAATCGAGTACTTTTTACTTAAGCTAGATAGACTATAGCTTAGCCCCTTTTGTGCTTACTCCTTTATTATTCTTTTAATTAAAAAAAGTGAGTAGTCTAATATATAGTATTAAACCTTCTTAGAGTAAGGGCTTATTGCTTTTTCATTAGTCTAAAAATATAGTTAAATCTAGATTAGCCTATTGAACTATATAGGCTATAATGTCTATTATTATCTAGCCTTTATCTTTAAGTATACAGATAAGCCTATAAATATCTAAGAAAGAGAAGTAAAGTGACTTAATAAAAAACTAATAAAGCATACAATAGCTTGTATTATTAAGTGCTTTTAGGAAACTAGTATAATAACGCTTTCTTAGAGCTATAAGATTGGCTTTTTACTCTATTTTAAACGAATAGAATAAATAGCATATTTTAGCTACTTTAATATCAGTAGTCCTAGTAAATAGTATAGTTATAAGTTTCTCTTAATCTTATGCTTATATATAGTAAGAAGCATCTTTAAGTAGCTTACTAAGTATTATTATTACTAAATTGAATATAATAAACTAATACTAGTAAGGCATTAGTTTAAGCATATGCTTTTAAAGTGCTTATTAATAATATAAGGGCAATATATATATTATTAATCCGTTTACTAACTATTTACTCTTAGATAGAAATATTAAAAGAACTTTAACTAACTACTATTTTATACTATTATGTAATTATAAACTTCTATTACTTATTATTCTATAGAATAATTAAGTAGTAAATAGGGAACTTTAATACATTACTTAGACAGAGTATATTAAGTATCTAACCTTATACTTCTAGTATCTTCTTATAAAATAGACAGTTATCTTACTTTAATACTATAATAAGCTATATCTAGATCTAACTATAGCTATTTAATAGTAAGAGGTCTTATTAATTAACCTATAGTTAAATGCTTAGAGTAAGAGGGAGTGCATTTAGAGAGGGTTATTAGTTACTTCTAGCGTTTAATTATTTAATAAACTTATTTATACTCTAACTTTAATTATAAAACTTATAATTCTATTAGAGCTCTGTTTTAAAAGAGCCAGTTTATTTAATATATTTCTATAGTACTACTATTTAATACTATTTAGCTATAACCTCTGGCTTTTTATTATTAATATCTAGCCAGTCTTTAAATAACTGTATATACTCTATATAAATAGCTATAACGTCCTCTTATTATATTTTAGACCTTAGATGCCTTATTATACTGTATATAGCCTGTAAGCTATATAATATAAGAAGATAGTTCTCTTCTATTTATTATATAAGGTTCTTATAGTAAAAAGATTAGTAGAGATTTATAATATACTAAGGGTCTAGCTAATAGTTATTCTTAATCCTCTAAGTATATATTAGAGCATTAAGAGGCAGCTTTACTATTATAAGTAAATATAGCTTTACTTACTAATAGATAGAATCTATCTTCTAGAAAGCGGTGTTTTATAACTGCTTATTATTATCTTTACTGTCTGGTTTAGTAGCTTTCTATTGCTTTTTTAATTATTATATTTTATAGTCTTATGACTCATTCTAGCGCAGTATGCTATTACTTAGCTTATGCTTTAATATAGCTCGCTCTTTTCTACTAGTAAGAAGATATATAACCTTTTAAATAGAATGTATAATAGAAAAGCTTTAAAAGGCATTAGCTAACTTTTATACAAAGCTTAATATAGTGAATGCTTAAATAGTTAGTAAAGTCAGTCTATAAAGGGTTCGGGTTATAATTAATCTCTCTTAAGGCTAACCTTTTAAATTAGTAACACTATATATATCTATACTATTTACTAATCAGACCAGAAGACCCCTACTTAGCGTATATCTATATTAACACAGTTTATAGTTCATAAGGTAAGTAAAAGGAGGAGTAGGAATAAAAACACCCTCAGTTCACTTCTAAGCCTATACTCTCATTTTCTAACTGAATTACTTTATATTCTAATAGTAAAGTATCTATTATCTCTTATAAGCGTTCTAACTGCAATTAGAATAATATCTTATAGTATGGATTATCTTATCTTATAACTAAGTATAAAATAGGTTTCGCTCTCTCTTATTACTTAGTATAAGTTCTCATTTTTCTCTTATTTAGAGGACTTCTAACTATTCGCCTTTAAGAGTAAAATACTATAGGCTAGAAGATGACTATATTATATATTTTTATCCCTAGGAGTAAAACTTTAGTATAAGTAATAAGCAGGGCTTATACTACTTATAAGATATTATAGTCTATTTCGCTCCTAAGGGCAAAACTAGATATAAGTCCTAAGTAAACCCTTCTCTAAGTATATACCTTACTGATTTTTGCTCTTAGGAGTGAAAATCAGGAGGAGCTCAGAGGAGCTTTTAAGATGAATGTAAGACCTATTACTATTACTTATTTTCGCCCCTAGGGGCAAAACTGAGTAAGAAATTAAAAGTATACTTAGGCTTTTACTCCTAAGAATAACATTTATACTAGTAAATAGCTTTAATTCTTAGCTCTAACTATAACTCTAAAGACTAGTTTAATCCTTATAATAGTTAGCTAGCTTATATTTATCTATTCCTTACTAGCTTTACTTACTAATCTTTTATATTATCTTAGTAATAAATAACACTTTCTTATTAATATCTTCTTATAGGAATGCTTCCTTCTTTATAAATTAGAGCATTTATATAACTATTATTACTACTAGTATATCCAGATCTTTTCTTTTTATAGCTTAATAGAACTCAGTTCCTTACTTATTAATATATAGTATTACTATATAAACACTGAATATTAGAGCTAGTAAAAGCATTATATTATATAATAGATTGCTTAAGAAGTTAATTAAATAGCTATAGGCCCGATTTATATATTAGACTGCTATTAGATCTATCTTAGTATAATTCCCTCCTAGCTTACTAAACCCTTCCTAGATCCTTTAGAGCACTTTCTTAAATAGTACTTTATAACTTATATTAATCCTTCTCTTCTTACTCCGCTTTATAGCACGTTCTTTACTTACTATTATTATTATATAAAGCTCTACCTCTTTTACTACTCATTTAAAACTATTTAACAGTCTGGTCAATACTATTATTAGTCGCTTATAATACTAGACCTTATTAAGTTAGATAACGCACTATAATATTAGCTATTTATAATAATATCCAAAAGCCCAGTCTATACTAGCCTTTACTATTTAGTTTATAATTATATTAATTTACTTATAAACTATTATATTTCCTTCTCTTATATAATATATAGCTTCGCTTAGTATAAATAGCTATATAGCATTCTTAAATACTATAGCTTATATAATAATCTTATTACTCTTAAGGCATACATTATATATTTTACTTATAAAGTCGCTTTATGCTTTATTTAATCTAGAAGGAGGAGGTAGAAGTATTAGTTCGCTATTATCCGCTATTCTTAAGAATAGCTTATTGAATTACCTAAGTGTTAATATAGTTATAGATTAGTTTAATATTTCTACTCTAGTGGCTGAGTTTACTAGCCAGACTTACTGCCTAGGTTTAGTTTATTATTCATATTACTAAATAAACAGAGAAAGCGCTGCTGGGACCGCCAAATCGGGCGGAAAGTGTCGCCATTTAAGGCGGCGCCAGCAGTGCGGGGAGTTCAGCGACAAGAGGTCGCGGGGTAGGTACTATATACTTGGCCGGCTCGCCCACGCACAGATCACTCTGCACGTGCCAGGGGCCGTCATGGTGGGCTCTCAGGCCGTGCCCCACTTGGGTCCAGTTTTGGTCCCCCTCGCTCTTTATTCTCTCCCTCCTCCACCGTCAAAGGAGGTGTAATGTCAGCACCCGGCGCGTCCGTTTTCTGTTTCCTGTCATCCACAATAAGCCCATCCCTTGCCGCCCAGGATAGGCACGCCCAAGCTGCCATGGCCTCTTCAAGCTATAAGAGGCAGCATTGTGTCTGCTACCGACGCCCTCCGCTCCCCTATCCGCATCGCCCAAGACAGGTCATCATTGATCGTTATCTCTCTATTAGTCACTCGACCGGATGCCTACTAACACGATGATCGCACCTCGATCTGCGACCGCAGGCGGTCTGCACGAAAACAACACTGCATTTCTTCAAAGCTTTGCCGCCTGGGAGGCTTAGAACCGAGCTGCGAGATAAAAGCCGACGCTCTTGATTGAATAGCATGCTGCGCACCGGGCGCAGTTGACCGACGTTCGCTTCATCAAGCCCAAATACTCTGACCAAACTGAAATCAACGTCAGCGGCATCTTCAATAAATGGAGGCGGTACGTAGAGCTGTCTTTTTTGAAACTTCTCTTGCAACCGCCGTGTTTCCTAACGTTCTTGATTCAGGTATTGCACCGATCTGAAAGTCGGCGACTGGAAGGCAACGATCCAGAATCTCACACGCGAAACGACGCAGGACTTTGTCCTACATATGTGCGAACGATATAAGATCACATCATGGGGCAGTGTCGAGGAGTACATTCGTCAATTCCAGTAACTCTATATAACAGTGAACGGACAGTACATGGACCGGAATGACGCTAAGGAGGTGTACAAGGTATGTTAAACCTTGTCCATCCTGTCGTGTCGGCATAGTCAGCTAGCTACCCGATCCGAGCTGTCTAGTCCTGCTAATACGCAGCCAGTATTATCGTCGCGTTTGCATTCCTCGCTTCGGCCATCGGGCGCTGAATACCGATGGCAAGCCGGTGCTTAACGTTGATAACTTGCGTGTCATTCTGACATTTAACATCGGGTTCGACACCTCCATCTTCCCCGGCGAACGGCATCGCATCAATTTAGCCGGCTGCTACCAGCTCCTGTGCTATACCGGAGCACGACCTGCTGAGCTGGTGGATGGCGAGCGGCAGAAGCCGAAAGATGGCTCCCTGGAAGAACTCTTTGGCCATAAGGTTGTCCAATCGTCTTCCTCGGAAGATGGGGAAGATCAGGCGCCGCCGCCTGACAAGAACTCCAAACTGGTTGAGAGCCTTCTCACGCAGGAGACTGTGGGACGCGGGCGTCCTAAGGCCCTCTGCTACGAAGACATTCAAATGATGATCGTGCGGCACCCCGTCACCGGACGGTGTATACCGGCCATGGCCATCAAGTTCATTCACTATAAGGGGGCCGATAATAAGCCTAGGCCGTAGGTGGTCCCTGTGATGCGTCTGATTGCGCGTACTAACAGTCTTTGTAGGACCATCTTCTACTTCACCCCCACTAAGAAGCTCCTCTTCTGTGCTGTTTCTACGATCCTCGCCCTTGCCCTGCATGATAACGCCTTCGACGCGCTGAGCTTGACAGACGCGGCAGCAATATTTGGATCGAAGCTGCCATCCTTCAAGGATAGCACTCCGCTTCGCTGGAAGGCATCCAAGTTGAAGACCCCAGTTTTCCGTCGGTATCGTGGGGCGACACTCTCTGAATCTGAGGCCATGTTGTATTCCAAGCTCTGAGACGACATTGGTGACCAGAGTCTCGATTCAGGACACGAGAGAAGATGGACGCCTAGATTTGCCAGGAGAGGCGCCGCGAATGCTGCCAATGGTACGTTCCATGCTTGTCGCCGTGAACACTTTTGGAACAATGCTGACTTGATTCTTTTTCTAGGAGACGCGCCAGACTCTGTGCGCGACCAGATGATGCGTCATGACCCTCAATTTACGACATTTCACCACGCCTATCTCAACGAGATCGCCAACTTCGATCTCCAGAATGCATTCCTGGAGGAAGAGAAGCAGAGCTAGCTGTTCCGACTGTTCGCCCACGTGAGTCTTACGCGCGATCCTCGAGCCACCGCCGACATGGTCCCTGACGAGGTGTGGGCAAATCTCCCGCCGGACCCGGAGATTGTTAAGCTTGAAGAGCAGCGCGCAGAACTCAAGCGGGGCAACTACCGGATCGATGGCCACATAGACGAAGAAAAGATCCGGCAGCTTACCGAAGAAATCCGCCAGAAGCGTGCGCACCGCTACCTGCAGGTGGTTAGGCAATACTGCGAGCATTACTTTTATAACCGTCCAACCTGGGATATTGAAAGACAAGCTCGGGGAGAAGAGGAGGAGGAGTACGCAGAGCCCGTCATCAATGTCACCATCCCCGAACGTGCTGGATTGGCGGCGATTTTCTGCCACCAGCCCGATGACTGGACTAAAGATCAGATCTTCTAGCAAAAGATCGAAGCCATCGATCTCATAGTAGCTCTCTGTGATAAGAGGGAGACGGTCAAGCAGGACCGCATTCAACAAAGGGCGAAAGCATGCCTGGCCATAAAAACCGGGCCTCTCGAGATAGAATACAAACCGTTGCCTAGCCCTAACCGGTTCCCTCTACTACTGCATGCTGCGCAATGTCCTGATTGTATCGGTGATGAGCGACTCTCCCGTGAAGAACGCGCCTTTATATACTGCCGACTGACCGTTATGAATGACCACTTCGATGACCAGCATCTGACTAGGCGCGAGCAGGCTGAGCAGAGCGGCGAGAGGATCCGATGTGAGCATCCCAAGTGCAGAGATGTCAGACTCCAACACTTGAACCACTTCCGGAACCATGTTCAGAGGGTTCATGGCGTCACCTTACGGTCGACAGAGCAAGTAGAGCAGAGGCGGCTGCGAAAGGCGAAACGGCGGCAGATGGCCAGGGGCAGCATGCCAACAGAAAGATAGAACGAAATAATATAGAGACGCTAGACATACCCATGATCGCACCATCATCAAGCGATGCCATAAATAAGCTCCTTCCTCCATCGTAAGGCCTTCTGTGGTTTTCCACCCAAGCCTTCGTATTCCCTACCTCTACCTCTGATGAATAGATCGTTATTATCTGGATTGTCTATCTTATGAAGATTGTGGATTTTACCTGTTGCACAGTCTTGCTATTCTCGGGCAGATTTGCTCCCTAGGGGTCGAGAGACTAACCGGGAGACCAGTACCATTGCACTAAGTGGCCCTATAGAAACCATGGTTTTAGAGACGGGCAATATCTGAAGCTGGTAACACCACCCTACGAAGATCAGGGGAGTAGTACTAGGGCAAAAGGAAACCATGGAGACTAGTACCGCTTCTCCAGGCGTCTTCTCTAGGCCAGTGCAGCCTCCAGTCCCAGGAGGTACCAGTATTACGGCCCCTGCAGGTATCCTTCGTGATGGGTGAGCAGTCACCAGGTTGGTTCATTACTGTTTTCCATGCCTGAGGCTTTGCCGCAGAACTTGGGACTGGTCTTTGAGCCGGGACTCTAGGTAGGGGGACTAGTCAGCTCTCCCATACAACACAGGTATTACCGGTTTCCGTGTTCAAAGGCATTGCTGTGGGACTGGTTTGCGCGGCTTCGCAGCAGCATTGGGACTGGGAACACCTTCATTGCACAGCGAAGGGACTAGCCTCCCGTCTGCACCGCCTTGTGTCTGGATGCGATCCGCTATGAGGTAGCTTGTCAGTTACCAGCCGCAGGAGTCCAGGTGCCTGGCTCTACTGTTCAGGGGACCACAGTGCTGGTGCGGGGACCACTTGGCTGGTTTACCCGCCTACAATGCCCCTGAATAAAACCCCCCCCGCACTTAGATCCCGCCTGAAAACGGGACACAGGAGGACCAGTTCCTACCTCGCCTCCAGGTAGTGCGACCGCCCATCGCCAAGGGATCAGTAGTGCCAGCTAATGATTCCGGCACCGGGCATCACCAACGGCATTTTGCACCAAACACTCGACATACTTCTTTCAAGCCTTTGCAAGCTTTTTCAACGCATGCCTGCAACTGGGTTACTGCCCGGCGCACTCAACACGCTCGGAAAGGCACTTGGAGCACCGTCCAGCGGGAAGGGAGCAGTAGCAACGGCCAGCGCATTCGGGAGTACTGCTCACCACGTAAGACTCGGCTAGCCCCGAGCCAGGTTCCTGGCTTCCGACACCATCCAGGGGCAACGCTCGGGGCCGGCGAATATCACGGCACGCAAATGTAATATAATGGCTTCAGGGAAGAATCCAACAGCGTAAGAAGCACATCAAGTTCCAAACCGTACCTTTGATCTCTATCATGTCTACGAACACCAAAAATCAGCGAAAGAAGAGGGACAGAAGTGGCGAAAACTTTAGAAAAAGATGGCGCACTTTCACTAAAGCCGGCTATAAGGTCCACCAAGCCTACGACGCGGATGTGTATATACAGCTGCGCCGTAAAGGGCAGGTATTCGAGTTCAAGTCTACCAATAATGGATGGCCACTCCCGCCTGAGGATATTGTGCTAGCGCCTCCCTTCCACTGACTGGCTATTGCTAACTATAAAGACAGATGAAGGTTTTTCCGACCCCAGTCCAAGTGACTGCTGATGATGAAACCTGTTTGCGAAAGAGGGAAAAGGAGCCGTCAGGAAACATTTAGCAAAGGCTACCTTTCGAATTCATCCAGTTCAATTTACTCTTGTTTTCCAAGCGCCCATTGTGTGTCATCAATTTGGTTCCAGTTGACTAGGAGTCGCAGTGCTGGTGCCTCTGTTTTAGCCTCAACTCTATGTGCCCAAGGCGGTTCAAGAGAGGCACAACGCGACGATGTTGCGCGGTAGGCTATGCTTGGCCATCTGTGCCAGCCCAAAGCATCCCATTGCATGGTGTTGTCCAGCCTGGGAACGGGTCCGGCACCGGGATCTGGCGCACCGCCCTCTTCGGCCCCACTTATCCCCGTTCCCGGAGTGTGGGAAGTCACAATTCTTGATCCATCCCATGGACTTCTTTGGCCACCTTTGCGCGGGCTTCCTTGGGGACCATTTACGTTGGTGCCCTTTCCGTGGGTGCCCTTTCAGTGGGTGCTCCTTCAGTGGGTGCTCTTTCAGTGGGTGCTCTTTCAGTGGGGCGCCCTTTCCTCGTTGCCACGAGAGCGGCAAAGCCCTTTTAGTAGTTGCCCTTTCAGTGGGTGCCCTCTCAGTGGGCGCCCTTTCAGTGGGGTACCCTTTCAGTGGCTCTTTCCATGGGGGGAGCCCTTGACATGGCCGCGACCACCTTTCTGGCAGAGCACCCTTCCATGGGCCACCTTCAATGGGCAACTCGTGTTCCCTACAGGTTACTGAAGCACTGAAGTTCCGTCATGCCTAAACTGGAGCGCTATTTGCGCGCGCTCTTGTCCTGCGCCTGAGCACCCCTATGGTGTTCCAAGGTGACGCAGGTCAGACGGGAAAGGTCGGCGGCGGAGTCGATAGGTTCGCGGGTCCGTACATTCACGGGTCCCTACTTAGTCAGTAACATCCGACTATCGCGCGTAGAAAGCGCTCGGGGAGATAAGACACCAAACGCAGTCCGAGCGCACCCGACCACACAAGCCATTCAATTTAGCCCTGCCTCACGCCCGAGAAAAAAAGTTGAGAAGTTAGAGTCGATCATGATATTAGTTACTAGGCATATTGATCTGTACCTTTCCAAGTAAAAGCGAAGTTGTTCATGCTTTTGCCGACCTTTTATCGCCGTAAGTGTCATCGCCATCATCGACCTATTCGCCAAAGTCGCGACACTGTGCCCCTAATACTCCACCGCCGGGGCAACATCCTGCCCGGGCTCGCTTATCTAGAAGCGGCATCTTTGACTCTGGTGTCAGAGGCCAGCACGCCAGTTGTCATTCGGACGACCAGGGTAGGCCGATTTTTGCATCATTATCTCCTGTCAATCAGCTCTTGTCCATATTTTGACCGAACAACAGCTTCACGCTTTCTCTGTGGTCTGCCTGGATCATACCCATGCTCCTGAATTAGCAACGCATCCACAGCGCTCCATGCCCCACATCAAAGGCGTGGAGAGGCGGCTAATTGCAGACATCGACGCCGAATTGAAGATCTTCTCGTGAGGCATAAAGCTGTTGAGGTGGGAGGTCCATTGTTGTTACAGGGCCCTTAGGGCACTTAGGGGGAGGGGGATTTATAGTGCTGTTGCTGACTAATTAGACCAGCGGTGCGTGTACGGGGCGGTGCATGTATGAGTCGCCTCGCCCACCACACAGTTGCGGTTATCAGGGGTTGCTGCTGTTGCTGCCGCTGCCGACCACAACGACAATTCCCAGACGCTACCGCTATGGCCCAAGCAGCATTTCCTGACGATGTGCTCCCGCCGGAAGGCATATACGGCTCACGCGAGTCTCTTCTCGCAGCTATCAATTCTTGGGCGAAGCCTAGAGGCTACGCATTTACGACAGGGAAGTCCATGAAGACACCAAATGGCCGACTCAGAGTCATCTTCGCTTGTGATCGAAATGGGCTACCGCCAAGTACATCTACTGAACGAAAACGCCGTACATCCTGTCACCACCCCTCCCTCTGCCTCGTTGGCTGTAGGCTATGGCGAGAAGTAGTTTTCTCCATCGCTACAGTCCCATTGTTGCGTCGTCTGGCAATTAGATGGATTGCCCACTTGCCTGTAGCCTGCCTTCGTCTCTGGTGTCACCACTGACCAAAGCACTCGGCTGAGTACCTGGGAGTTCAGCCGCTTTGTTTTGAGCGCTGGATGTCATCTCCGACAAAGCTGCGTCTAGCTCGGGTTTCTCAAACGCAATAACACCATGTGGTGGTCTAGTAATGGCTGTTGTACCGCTCCCTTGTAGCTCCGCTTCTATCACCGCATTTCCACCTAGTCCACTAGGATTAGGATGTTTAAATCGTTTCCCCCGTCTAAGGAACAAAACCACCGCTGCAAAGAGGGCTAATACCACGAGGGGAACGAGTACTCCAATCGCAATCTTACCGTCCCGGGATAAGCCGGCGTTCGATCCATCCTCGGGTGGCCCATCATCAAGGCCCTCATTGGAAGTAGGAGTCGCGGTTGCATCGCCCTGGATCAGGATCACTTGTGGAGCCTCAGCAATCTGAGCGTCGTTGAAGTTGACCCAATTCGAATCAATTTCTCTGACCAATGTCGAGGGCTTGCATTTTGAATCGTAAGAGACAGCCGTGACGATATCTGGTACAGTGGCGGTTGACTCGCAACCACGGTAGAAATCCGTCCGGCAGACGTAACCGCTAACAAAGCATTAGCAGAATGGCCAAATATGTAGGCAAGGCTATATTCCTCTTACGACGGGCAGCACCCTACTGCGGTTTCGCCATCCTCCAGCATATCCCAGAGGCCATAACGATCCGTGCTAGAGTTCGAGATTGGTGTAGGATGTCCTTGGCGCCGTACCACGGTGCAGGCGGTCGCGTACCCAAAGGGGCATACCAGTCCAGGCGAGTATGCGAAAGGGACACCATTGTCTGGGTTGTTGTAGTGCTCGGCAAACGCCGATGGATAACACGATTCTGGGACAAAAGTCGAAGCCTTTCCGGCATCGTCAATCGAGCATGTTTCACCAAAGGCGACATAGAATTGGCGCCAGTAACCATCGTCTTCGATGCTGCGCAGGCGTAGTGTCCTGCAGTCGGTTGGTGGGGCGAAAGTCGTTGTCAGAGGACCCAAGTTTGACACCAAACCTCTTGCTGCGATTGCAGCCTGGGCCGTTGGTATATCTGGAACTCGGGTTTTCGATGCAATTGTGTCTGGGGTGGTTGCTGTGGCCGCGTCCATGGCCACCGCTAGGGTCCAAGCTGGTCGACCGGTCGTCGTCAAATCCCAGGGTTCTGAATTCCGACGTGGATAGAGATGCGGAAAGAGATGCGGAAAGGGTAGTATAGGTTACCCTTGGGTTCAGGTGTGGTTTAAATAGAGTGGTCAGATATGGACATATTACCAGGCGGTCCGACACAGCTGAACCCGGCACAGCTGAACCCGGCTCTTGGCACTGAAATTCAGCCCAACTCTGGTCGCATAGGTTCCCCGTTAAGGCTAGGCAATATAAACAGGACCTCACCCCTCGCTGGTAATGTGGCTGAAAAGAGGGGAATGCATGACCGTTCGCTTGAGGTCTGTGGCGAAGTGCCGCCGTTCGGTCATGATTGACGTCATGTGACGTGACGTACAGCCCTGGTACAGGCCGTTTGTGGATCAATGCCTGGTAAGTGGTTTGCTTGGAGGGGAGCGACGATGATGAACCGCTAGGACGAGCGCGCTGGCAACTCCTCTCATGTGACGCCATCGTCATGTCACATGTCCCATGCATGGCAACATGGAACTCACCAAGCGCGCGTGGCGTTTGGTTCTACACCCTGTTAAGTCTCCTTACAACGCTACAATGATGCGGAGCTTGGCATTGCCCTGAAACTGAACCGCTTGACTTCAACTAGTTTTAACCTAGCTGCAGCCGATGAAGGGGAGAGAGACGCCCAAGCCGTCTAGGCTTAAGAATAACTTGGGCGTCGCCTCATGCAAGGGGCGACCAACAAACACTACGACAAGGTCCGTCCTAACCACTCCCAGCGCCCAATTTGACCTTGCTGGCCGAACGGGAAACCTGCGCGAGCGCTATAGAGATGAATCTCCAAGACATCCATTCGGCCATCCAGGACCAAACACGGCAGCAGGAGAAGAGACACCAAGACGGGCGAGCTTGGCCCCCTGTTGCGTACTATCGCGTAGGGAGCTAAAGTGGGGTCAAAGTAGTCCAGGGCCGTGCCACATTTGATCATAGGCACTTCAATGCGCCGCGCTCGTGCTTAGTAACGACGCACGTTTTGTAGCAGTGCTATGAATATGGATCTGACACCTTCTGGATCTTCATGTTGTATCGATGCTTGACCTATGCTACAGCTATGCTTGGTTCTTGTCCTCCATGTTCCTTATTCAACCACGAAAATTATAAGATTCCAACTCTCCTCAAATGGCAATTTATAGTTCGAAACGGGCTTGTTTTGTGGCGTTGCAAGGAAGGACGTGACACATCCTACACGTGCTGAATTCTACGCACTGCTTCCCATCATTTTGACTTCAGGAAGGCTATATCCAAACTGACAAAGCTCCGAAAGCGTCTGCGGGCGACGGTGAGTGCAGTTTGTCTCTGATGTTTGCGAACAGGGCTGATGGCAGTGAAGACGCCGGGAGCCACAACAGTCCCGCGGCCAGCATACCTCAACAGGAACGAGTAGCCAGTGCCCCGCAAGGGCCGGTTTTCCACGGGCCCATCTCAGGCCAATACGTCATCCCGGGAACCCACACGATGGGAGGGACCGTCAACTTCAATTTCGGGCCGTAGAGCTAACGCGGAGGAAGGGGGACATACGGGCGAGCTAAGATACTAAGACAGCAGTCGCTAGCTCTTGGTTCGGCTCGTCTGTGTGGGGCGATGATCTGAAATCTGGTGTCACATATGCCTGCGTTAGCCTGGCCGAGAGAACGGCTGTTGCCCCATCGTGTTCATTCGAATATATCGCGACAATATCGCGCTCTAACGTGTATCTTGTATGTTACTCTCGGCTACCAGCTCCGTGCGAACTTGTGCATAGATAGCATGCACCAAACTGATAATAGCGACTGCCGTATGCATCTAGCCAGTGCTGCTGGTGTTTTAAACGAGGCCGCGTTCTAGACTGTCTGCGATTTTGATTCGCTACTGCAGCTGAGCTGTGGTTCGCCTTAGGCAACGGCACGTTTCTTCTCAGCCGCAGGCATATCGCGCACGCAGCCTTACTGAAACTCGACCTAGTGAAATAGTTGCAGTGTGCTTGCAAGACATGAAGAGGCACGCAACCTGTTGCCTCTATGAGTCATACTAGCTTTTAAGGGCCACTTAGTGGCGAATACCTGTTTGCTAGCGCGCATGCGTCTGGCGGGGGCACGATCAACTACAATTTTAGCGGCCGTACCCCGCCGCGATCTATCCGACCCTTCTCGACCGTCCCTTTCCCGCCGGATCCCAAGTTCGTTGAGCGGACGGACGTCTTGCTCTGGCTGCGAGATCAAACCGCATAACCGGGCAGCCGCGCTGCGCTCGTCGGGCTCGGCGCTATTGGGTAGGCTGCGTGCCCCATTACCTACAGACGTCGCTGACAGACTAAGGAAATCATAGGTTGCGATCTATTATGCGTACGAAGTCCGACATGCGTTACCGAATACCTGGGTTTTCTGGGTGCATGCGAGCTCCAGCGCCCGTTTCGAAGAGGCGTACTGAAACATCGCTGACAAACTGCAGCTTCCCGAACGAGATGATCCGAAGCGCAACGTGCTCCAGCTGGTGCATGCCTGGCTGTGCGACGAAGAGAATGGGCCATGGATGATGGTGCTTGACAATGCCGATTCCGTTGAGGTCTTCTTCCCAAGATAGGGCGCCCATGGCTTACGCGACCGGCCGCTGGCATCATTCTTGCTAAAGACCGGCCGCGGATTGATCATCATTACATCTCGCAATACGGATGCGGCGGAGAGGCTGGCCGGTGTGGATGCTATCTATAACGTGCTGATAATGGAGAAAAGCCAAGCCCTGCAGCTTCTCTAGAACAGGCTTGGGGAATGCTCTGAGGATGATGTAGTAATGATGGATCTAGTTGATGATCTAAACTACATGCCGCTTGCAATAACCCAGGCTGCTGCTTATATCAAGCGAAGGAGACTGTGCATGTCGGTATTAGCTTACCTAGACGAGTTCTGGAGAAGCCATACGAAGAAGGCAAGCCTCCTTAACAGAGATGCAGGTGACCTCCGTCGCGACGAGTCCGCCTCTAATTCCATTGTGACCACATGGCAGATCACCTTCGAACAGATCCGTCGTGAACGGCCATCTGCCACCGACTTACTGTCCTTCATGAGCTTCTTCAATCCTCAGGGAATCCCCGAGTCCGCCCTCCAGGCCTACGCATGGGACTACGGGGAAGATGTCGAGGCTGACCTTGATGAGGACCTCGAGACTTTGTACGGATACTCATTAATAGCTATGACAGCTGAGCGAGATATATTTGAGATGCATGCCCTAGTGCAATTTTGCACGCAGGTATGGCTATCATCATTTAGCACTATGCAACATTGGGAGCGGGAGTTTCTAAACGTCATATCAGAACAATATCCATCAGGGGAGTATATAAACTGGACAGAATGCCAGAAATTGGATCCGCATATTGATATGATTATTAAAGAAGAGCCAAGTAATAGGGAAGATATATTGAAGTGGGCCAGGCTGCTTAATAATGCAGGATGGTATCGCAGGATGAAGGGGATGTATGAGGAGGCAGAGCAGATAAACCGACAAGCTCTAGATGCTCGGGAGAAGGTGCTTGGCAGGGAGCATCGAGACACGCTCGCAAGCATTAACAATCTTGCATCGGTGCTGCGATACCAGGGAAAGTACGAGGGGGCAGAGCGGATGAACCGACGAGCTCTGGATGGGTGTGAGAAGGTGCTTGGCAGAGAGCATCTTTCCACGCTTATAAGCATCAGCAATCTTGCGGGGGTGCTGCGATATCAGGGAAAGTACGAGGAGGCAGAGCAGATGAACCGACGAGCTCTGGATGCAAAGGAGAAGGTGCTCGGCAGAGAGCATCCTTCCACGCTCATGAGCGTTAACAATCTTGCGGGGGTGCTGCGATACTGGGGAAAGTACGAGGAGGCAGAGCAGATGAACCGACGAGCTCTGAATAGTCGGGAGGAGGTGCTCGGCAGAGAGCATCCAGACACGTTTACAAGCGTCAGCGATCTTGCGGGGGTGCTGAAAGACCAGGGAAAGTACGAGGAGGCAGAGCGGATGAACCGACGAGCTCTGGATGGGTATGAGAAGGTACTCGGCAGAGAGCATCCAGACACGCTCACGAGCGTCAGCAATCTTGCGTTAGTGCTGCAATACCAGGGAAAGTACGAGGAGGCAGAGCAGATGAACCGACGAGCTCTAGATAGTCGGAAGAAGGTGCTCGGCAGAGAGCATCCTTCCACGCTCACGAGCGTCAACAATCTTGCGGGGGCGCTGCGATACCAGGGAAAGTACGAGGAGGCAGAGCAGATGAACCGACGAGCTCTGGATGCTCGGGAGAAGGTGCTCGGCAGAGAGCATCCAGACACCCTCACAAGCGTCAGCGATCTTGCGTTAGTGCTGCAAGACCAGGGAAAGTACGAGGAGGCAGAGGAGATGAATCAACGAGCTCTGGATGCTCGGGAGAAGGTGCTTGGCAGAGAGCATCCAGACACCCTCACAAGCGTGTACAACCTCGCATACCTCTTCCACAGACAGAGCCGCGTTTCAGAGGCGGCTATGCTGTATGAGAGAGCCTATAGCGGTTATGCGGAAGTTCTTGGATCCGATCACCCTACTACGAGAGCTTGTGTAGCACATCACCGTTCTTTAAGGGAAGATATGGCGAATAATGTGCAAAAACAATAATCTACACTATGTATAGGGTATTTATTAAGAGTGAAGACCGGGTCGCTGATCGAAATATTTGATCCTGGGTTCGATCAAAATTTCTGCCACGTGTTGCCCGCTGCCGAATCAATTGGGACCAAGCGAGGCAGATCTAAAAGTGATCTAGACATTTCTTCCCGCAGCGACAGTGATTGCAGCGTCGACTTCGACATCAATTAATCGACCACCTAGTCTCTGCGGCACGTCCTCCGCCAATGTGGAATAGATCCTGATGGTCAGTCTATACCTGCCAAGCCTGATGAGATAGTAACGCCCTCCTCAGAAATTCACCATAGAGCCGCCGAACAAGGCCACAATCTTCGGCGAAGGTGCTAGAAAAACCCCAGCAGAGATTGAGGGTGCCAATCAGATACTGGAATGGCGTTGTTGCTTTGTCAAGGTTTATGAGATTGACGAAAACGGAGAGAAGCGATTCACTGCAGAATATGACGTGTGCAACGGGAAAGGTATCGTACCTGTTGGTACTGAAATCCATCTCAAGGGTATAATGGGTGTTTGGAAGACAACTGAAAACATCATAACCAACGAATAATGCCTCCTCCTCGTCCCACTCGATCAGCGTCATAGCTTTTGTCCGCAATCGGACCTCCGTGCTCTCTCAGCTGGCGTGGAGTGTCCGAAAGCGATCGTGTTGCGCCGGATCTCGATCAACGACTTGGATTGGCGTCCAAGCCCATTGCCAAACGCTGATGCCTGGTGTACGGGAGAACTGGATCTGCCCGCGGGTGCCTTCAACTGCAACGCGCGACCAGGATTCGGCAATGCACGCCCGGTCCACGCCTTGAGAACGCAGAACATCGGCGAGCACGGCGACCGTGTCGTAGCCCTCAAAGGCAACGAAGGAGGGCGCTTCGGCGAGCCGCTCCCGGAGGGCCGCCTCGACTCGTACACCGAGTGGGCTGAGGCGCTCGGGCAGGTATCGCAAGAACGGGATTGCAGCGCTGTCGTCGCCCAGCAATGTCGCCCATTCGGCGAACTCCGGTTGCCCGGCCGGAGCACCAATCATGATCTTCGCAAGGCGATTGTCGTGGCGAACGGACTTGACAATCGACACTGCCGGCTCCGGGTGTCCGGTCAGAAGAAGGAGGGCTGTCGCGTGATTGTCGACGAGTTCGTCGCACAACGCTGTGGGGGCGAGCGAGCGTATGTCGAGTTCGAGGACGGTGCCACCACGTGGCGCGAGGTAGTCCCGCAGAATGCGGGTTCCAGATGCCCAGTAGACACTCGACTCGGCTGCTACGGCGATTCGACTGTGGCCCGCGCTGAGGAGGAAGTCTGCGTAGATTTTCCAGCCGTAGGACTGCGCAGGGGCGAGGCGCGCGACCCATTTCGTTGGCTGTTCAGTAAGCGTGTCAAGAACCGCCGACGAGCAGAGGAACGGGAGGCCGAGGGCGTCGGCCCTGGCAGCAGCGGCGCGAGCGACGATGCTGTGATACTCCCCCGCCATGGCAGCCACGCCCAGGCGAGCCAACTCATCTACGACCGCCGCAGCTCTCTGTGGATCGGCCGCGGTGTCTCGGACCACCAGCTCGAGTGGTCTTCCAACGACCCCCCCGGCGTCATTGACCTCGCAAACGGCCAGCTCGAGCCCAGCGAGCAAGTGTTGGCCTGCCTCGACCCAGCCAGGCCGAGTTAGCGGAACCAGAGCGCCTATCCGAACGGGTGCTCCGTCGGTCCGCTCTGCTCCAGATGGCGATGGTGGCATATTTATTTGTTGGCGTCTCTCCGGGCGACGACTCGGTTGCAGTATGCCCAAAATGCCTTGAGGAACGAAAGGTTCTTCCTTCCACGCTCTCTCTTCTGGCCCCTGAAATAGTATGTACCAACCTAAATTTAAAGCTAGTACATTACATAGCTTACCCGGGGGCTTGACTAAGCAGACGTTTAAGATGGGTAAATATAGGTGACTTCTCCATCCAATTGGAGTGCTTAAGGAAATGCAACGCAGGACGATTCCTAAGGGTATTCGCTTTAGGCAGGAAAAGAATTGCGCTTAGGCCACCTTTCGCACACCCAAAATCCCTCACCTCCAAGAGAAGGCTCGAACTCATTCATCTACTATGCTAGACACCTACCAGCACTATATCTTCGAATGAGCAGGGACGGCGAAACCGACTCGGGCGAGCTCGTGGCTGGGCTCGCCATGTCTGACAGCCGGGCGGCAGTACAAGACAGTGCCGTTGAGGCACCAACGTTCCCGCAGTTCGGCTGCCTGCCTCAGGAGTTGCAAGATGCCATCTGGCAAGCCGCCATATCCTCAATCCCGCCCCGCATCCTTGAGGGATTTGTCCGCACAGCCCCTCGGACCGACACCTGGGATGGTATAAATATGGATGTCGAACATGAATGGACCTTCCTCGTCTTCCGAGCCGCGCCGGCTCTTCCCGCGCCATTGAATGTGCTACACGCCTGTCGCGACGCCCGGCGCGTTGCGCAAGAGTGCGGCTGGACTCTAGCTTTCCCGGAGCCTAGCGTCGAGGGCTCGGCACCCGGGCGGTGTGTGTGGTTCCGCCCACAGACCGACTTGCTGTTCGTTAACACGGAAGGCTTAGGCCAGCTTACCAACCAAGCTGGGCTGCCCACGTCCTCGCCCGTAGACCTCGACCGGGTGCCGTACGCGGTCGAACGCGGCTTAGACTTGGTCCAGCACGTCGCCGTGCACTGGTGGGTCTTCGCAGGGCTCGATGAGGGACCGATCTATTCTTCGGAGGAGCTCAAGTTGACTGTAGCCGACATGGCGGATCCCGACAGGGCGGAGCGCGAGATGGAGGAGCGCGAGAAGAGTAGGCTCCTCGACGCTGTGGACGTCATCTTCAGCACGTACCCAGCCACGCGCACCATCTATGTCTGCGTCTGTCCGGACGCGGTACCCTACCATGGCACAGAGCCGCTCGAGGATGAGAATGAATATGATGGCCATGCGCTACACGCGGCGTTGATGGTGCCGGAGGACTTCATCACGACGAACGGTATTTACAAAGATGCCCGGTGGGGAGTGACTAAGGCAGCGATAGAGGAAGGGTTTGCGTCGGACTGGATGCGGGAGTTCGTCAAGCAGAGGTTCTGGGACAGGGGAGTGGTCGTGGTGTGGCCCCCCAGGCTCGTTGGGCTGTGGGTGGCTCGGGGTGGGGACGTGCTACGATACCGTCAGAATAGTGATCGGGAAGAGAGACTACGGTCAGGTTGGGGTTGAGGGTTGTTTTATGCTTCGGAGCAAGTTCTGCATCGTTAACTAATTTAGCTTTCTAGCTTTCTAGCTAGCTCCTCTAGCTAGATCTACTCTATTACAATCCACTGAACTATACGGAGGCAGGGCCAAAAAGTCGTTACCCAACTTGATTAACGCCACATCCTCCAATCCCTGTTAGTTACTTGCGGGTACATATGCTTCAATCTACTTTAGAAGCTCTCTTCCCTATTATCCCTATAAATTTAGGGAGCTATCTCAAATTTAGCATTATAGTTACTTATTAGAGTGTACTAGAGGATACTGACCTCTAGTGGTATCAAATTGGTTCGATGTACTCCTTGTACTTACTCTGGCTGTGGCATTATTATTGCTTTTTCTTGGGCAACGACTTTTTGGCCCTGCCTCTGTAGTAATGTGCTCTGTACAGAGGAAGAGCTCAAAAGTCCTTACTGAGCTAAAATCATGAAAAAGCAAAAACGTCCCCAAAACTGGGCTGAATACAAGAAGTACTTCAATCCAATCTAGCACTGCTAAACGCTAGCAGGCTACAGCAGATTCTAGTGAGCGACTAACCAGCAAGCCTCGCCTACGCCCTCTGAAGTTATAGACGTGTTAGGCGAAGGCCTTCTGGAGCAGATGGAGTGTGATGTATCCCAAGTAACTAACAGGGATTGCTGGATGTGGCGTAATTAGCCCACGGCAAGGACTTTTGAGCTCTTCCTCCGTACTCCGTACAGTAGCAACGCATCCACAACCGCTCCATGCCCCACTTCAAAGGCGTGGAGAGGCGGCTAATTGCGGATATAGACGCCGAGATAACGGGTGAACACGCATTTAATTACGACTGCCATGCTACTGGCGGCCGCTATGCTCATTATCGAATAGCTGGGGAGGCAATACCGATTAGAGAAAGCCGATAAGTAACTAGTGCTCGTCTTTAGCACAACCTCCTTGAACCCGTCTTGTGGATGGCCCAGGGTAAACTACCCGCCCGGTGTGATCTGCCAACCGGCCGTGCACATAAAGTCAAATCGTGCCGGCCTGTTCTTATCTCCTCACCCTGCTTTGCCTTGCACGTTCCACTTCCAACACGGCAGAGCCCTGCGATTGACATGGCACAGCTGCACATTCCATTACTCAGCAATCCTATTAGCCTCACTTCAGCATTTAGATCACTTCCGGAGCCATATCCAGTCAGTCTACAGGGTCACGCTCCGATCGTCAGAGCAAGTGAAGCAGAGATGAGTAAAGAGAGCTAGACGTCGTCAGATGGCAATGGCAAGTTGAGAGGGAGTGAATGTTTCATCCACCCGCAGCGTCTTGTTTCACTAGAAGTTTCTCACGTAGTTACACCGTAGACAGCATTGATCAGTAACTTTAGAATGTGTCCGGAAGGTACATATGTCGTTCGAAATTACATGCCATTACGTGCTTTTGTTATTCTCCTCTCTGGCTCGTGACCACTACCACTGCTGCTACCGAACGGTTCGGTAGCGCCCACCTATGCCCCAGAGCTTAGCTCCATGCCAGCCGGGCTAACCTCGGCAGGTCACCTATGATTACGCTCTAGGGAACTGAATGCCTTGGCAAGCTTATCGGATATAGTAGGTTCAGGTGGCCATGCTTGCTGTCTTCCTAGCTGGGCAGCCCATTCTGCTGCAACGACGAGGCGGACTGCTCTTTTTGCTCGTTGCAACGTTATACCTAATGTTTCGTCGGTGATTGACTTGGCAGCGATTGTAACTATTTCATCGCTAGTGTAGAAGCCCGATCGGACGCGCCAAATGACGGAGTTCTTAGTTTCCTCATCGAGTAGTGCTCAAAAGGGATCGAGAAAGGCTTTCCATACTCGAGGAGAACGCCTACAAGAGATCCGAAGCTCGAGCTGCTCGTGAAAGTGCTGAAGCAGAGGCGGCCCACGCATTCAATGCCCCCGCTGCAGACAAGGTCGCTCCGGCGGAGCAATCATTTATGTTCCCCACACCAGATGGTGAGCAGCATAGCAATTGACCGCATCAAACTCAGCCGGCCAGCTAATGGTGGAGATCACCACAGAGGACCACGCTTCAGTGAAATCGTATGCTGACAGAGACATTTCGGATCCCGATCAGCCCCAAGCCAAGGAAGGAGATGAGAGCTTTCCGGAGCCGGCATCCTCGGAGAACCCTTCGTCGAATGACAATGACTGGCGATACATCCGAGTTTCTCTATCGCCAGTCTCTGACGATTTCGATGCGGCAGGTTGAGTCTCGGCTCATGCAGCTTTTCACAAGAACTAGGAGGCGTTGATGAGAGAATTTACTTGTTGCAGAGTGGAAAATTCCTAGTAGTTGATTACAATACCAATTCTTGTAGAATTGATTTTCCTACCCTACCAGCGAGCGCACGAGGTGCTGGCACAGCAAGTGTTCTAGCACATACGTGCTGGACTGCACGGGCCAGATATAGTTTGTGTTGGAATACGTATGCACTGGCGTGCAGGGACTCGTATGCTGGCTGAGATGGTCCCACCACTGATTTGCGCTGGCACAAAGGTGCCAGTCACTGTTTGTTCCAGCACACAGCAACTGGCTCGCGGCATGTGCCATCTGGTAGGTTCCAGTGCGCCAGTGCACAGAACGGCTGACGCGATTGTCGGCCCTTCTATCCAGTGTTGGCCAAACCAACGATCCCACTATTCAAGAAAATAAATATATCCTTTTTGCGCCCATAATGTCCCTTGATTTTTTATTTTTGATAACGTATATGATAAGCATGCCGTCAAACAAGCTTGCCGGATACTCATACTGTACAGCTAAAAGTAATAATATCAGATTTTTAAAAACAGGCTATATAACTATTAAAAATATAAAAAAATCATTTTTAGATATTCAAAGAAAAAAAAAATAGTATAGTATTTTTCTTAAATTTTTAATTAGCTTATTATATATAAAATTAAGAAGATACACAGTGCGAATAGGTTTTTTCTTAATAACTTTATAAAAAAAAAATAAGTAAAATTTTATAAAAAGTTTTTATATAAGTTATTATATAATTAGCCTATATCTTAAGTTTTAGCTATTTTAAGCATAGTTCAGATTTTTAAGAATTTTTTAAAAATTGCAATTCAAGGTATAAAATATAAGTGACCGGTATCCCTTTGACCGTGGTAAGACTACACTTGACCCATAGTCCCCATAGAGGCCCGGGAGATCAGCCGTACGCTGGTCGACTTCAAAAGGTTACGTGGCTATGCGGAGGGCTATGTATTTCAATGTAGATCTCTAACAGCCGTGACTTCTAGCGCCTCATAAAATAGGTGGAACCTCTTGTACCTCGCCTTACTCTCCTTTTCGTTGGTTTGAATCCTTGCAACTAGCGTAAGTGTAGCCTTATCACGGTCAAAGGGATACTTGTTTGACCGGCATGCTTATCATGTACGTTAATCATCTTCCAGAGGGAATCTTCTCGAACCTTCCACTCATAATGCATTCCGACATGATTGGCTAAATCGCAGCATCCTGCACGTGATAATTGGGGCTGTTCGATGCTGCGTAGAACGTCGAACAGTGCAAATTCAATGGCCAACACATTGGGGGCTGCTATTTAGCAGAAAATTTCATTTGCTTAGCGCCCGACTAATCCTGGAACAGCACCCAGTCCCTGAAGCCTACGCGCACCCACCCCCCAGAGCGACTTACCCGCACCCACCCTCCAGAGCACTGTACAGCACCCACTCTCCAGAGCACCCTACCCGCGCCCACCCGGAGGCCCCAGCGACACCTAAAGACAAGCAATCGTCCAAGGCCAAGCGCCCCTCTGAAACGCACCCAACTATCCGAGAAGCTGGCTGATTTGCGCGGTCACGATTTGGCGCATATCAAATGAACAGCCCGACCTGACAGCCCATTCTGCGGTATCGGTGAGACGAGCGCAGATATGAACAACCTTATCTGAACACTCCAGGATTGTTGCCGACATCAACTTTAGGGTTACGCTGTCTTTTCTTCCAATATCCCGCCTTTCGAAAGATCAGCAATAAAACCTTTCAAGAAGGGTGAAGGCCTACACGATCGCCTCCGCAGCCTCAGAATATATCATGGTAAAGAGTGGGAATGGCCCCGCTAGGTCACTCCAGCTTCTGCCCGCTCGCTTGCGTTCTTTTAGCTCACGCCTCAAATCGTCCGGATGTGAACGGTCTTCCTGAGCTCTCATGTATATGTCGACGGCAACACTCGCGTCGCGATAACAGGGCGCTCGGAGGACCCGTCCAGTTTCCCTCTCGGATCTTATGATAGATTCGAGCGTGGTAAAGATCCGCATTAGCTGTACGTAAGCCAGCCGTCGGAGCGGATGCGTTCCTTCATGTCCACGAATGACCCTGTCCACAGCTTTGAAAGCGGCAATAATACGGGAGTTTGAGCTAGCAACATCATCTGGCAACATGGTCTTACCAAGCAATGAGATCCAGTCTGCCATTACATTCTCGCAATTCTTGGCGAAGATGTTCATCGGATCGTGCCCGACCAGCCTGTGACTTAGCGAAGTCACACGTGCCAACTGGTGCAGGCCATGGCTTGACCATTTCGGCGATCGGCTCTCTGAACGGATCGGACCTCGCTTAAGATACCTCTCTCGCCTAAGATACAAGATCGTCAATGTCCCAAAGGTCTTACCTCTTCTGGTTGTCGTACCTCTCCTGTGGTACCTTGCGGAGACGATCTCTCTTCATCTCTGATCCTACTGACCTCCTGTTGCTGGTGGGGGGCTTGCCACAAGCTCCAGATCCAACGCTCAGCATCTCATTTAGCCCCGCTCTGGGATCGTGACTGTCGATCTGCATTAAGTCGGAAGGAATGTTGCCTTCGCGCGTCGCCCCAGGTGCATCAGATACTTCAATGCGCAAGCTATCCACGTCCATGTGCTCGAGCATTTTGTTCACCTCTTTTGTTGTGGCGTGTCTCTCAAGCAACCAATGATCTACTTCAGACATGTTGATAGAACGGCGGCACCTTCTCCATTACGTGAAATGCATGGCGAGGACACGCAGACGTGAGGCAATATATACTTCTGCCGATTGCTGAGTAAATCCTGAAGAATGGAATGGATTATGCATCGGGGCGACGACCCTGAAGCCTTTTATCTGGGACTGTTTCCTGGGACTGTTTTCTGTTTCCGAATGCTGAAACTGGAGGAGGTTCCTCCTCGGTGCGTACTAATAGTCGCCCTGCCGTAGGTGCGGCTTACCTGCAGCAGAGAAAGCGACCCCACCACAAAATGGGGCGATATACGACCCACCCGAGGATGCCAAGAAACCCGCGACAGAAAACTGAATCCGTCCGCCCAACGGCTCCACAAGACGTTTTCAGTCTTCTGCTCTCTGTCTTCTGTCTGCATGCGCGGGTAATTTACCAGTACGCGAGGCCACAGCTCCGTTTTCTGTGCACGGTTCCATCCTCGGCGCTTACCAGTAAACTTAGGTATTCCATTTCCTGCTTCCTGTTCGAAGGGTTCCGTCCATTGGCGCTTACCAGTAATCGCCGCCTACCATGGCTGCAGATTACCAGCACTCAGCCACCTGGATGTCCACGTCGATACTCTACTATCCCAAATTCTCCCATGCGCCTATCCCCGGCTTCACGAGGGTGTATCTCTCGCCATCTTTTTTCCAGTAACTCTTCTTGGTTTGTACAGTACCTGAACAAGAATCAATCCACTTTGTTCAATTTCGTGGTGACAGCGGGCGTAATCACCTCTTCTTCTGAGACAAGCGACAATACGTCCGCCCCGGCAATACGTGATAAACTTAAAGAGTAGGATATGGCACAGAGCCGTCACGGTAGTAATGTGTGAATAGTTCCTCACTAACCTGCGCCTCCTTCCCATCAGGCTTAATCCATTTGAAGTGATCCCGGCTCAGTCGAATTTCGCCTACGCTAGGCGGAAGCACCACCACAAAGTCCACAATCTCCCGCGACTATGCCACCTTCCTTAGCGGCTCTAGGTACTTGTCTAACGATACGCGCCAGCCCCCATGCCCGGTTGGCTCTGGATCAGAGAGCACGACTCGGATGTGCTTCAGGCCAACGAGACTCGTGAGCTCGCGAGACAGGAGGTCCATCTTGCCTTGCACCATCTCTGTCGGGTCGACGCGGAACATTGGGATGTCTTCCCATGTGAGATGGATGTGCAGCGATTGGATCTCTCCACGGAGCTCTAGTATAAGCTGGCCTGTGAAGGCGTGGAGTCGATGCAGGGCCTTGAAGTGGAACGGCGTAGCGCCGTACAGGAATGGAAGCACCTCGTAATGCCTATTGGATTCAGTCAAAACGACAAGACCCAAATGAGATGTGTCAGGACTCACATTTTCCGACACGTTTATAAGAGCCTCAGAAGATCACCAACTCCAGTAATCGGCCGCTTCACGCATCCAACTCCAGCAAGATACGTCGATATCGCGTCATTTTCCCCAACTTTCGGTCCCGATTCCGCCTCACCGACAAACGGGTTCCTGACGCCACTGCACATATGAGCGAAGCGGAACTTGCCCACCACGATATTCTTGTCCGTCGTATGCTCCACGATCTGGATGAACTCATGATTAGTGGAATGAGCCACCTCTTCGAAGATCAGGAGCCGGATTTCGCATGGCAAGCGGGTGAAGAATAGAGACTCGTCCTTAGGATCCGGGTCTGCTAAGGAGTCGTTCATGGATGGTCTCGACGAAACTCACTTGCGGCCGGTGACGGCTGAGCGATATTGGCGGGTATGGTTAAAGATAACCCCTTTTAGCGGGTTGGGGTGGGGTGTGTGTGTCAGTCTATTGGACAGGGGTCGGAGATGGCATCCGTAAATTGATGAGAATTATCTAAGGAGCAAGAACTCAGTGACAAGATGCACTGAGTCATGCAGCCCTATATACACCAATGAAAGCATTGCCTGTTTAGGCAGGGAGCAGCTGCCTGCACTAGCCGTCACACATTGATCGCAATAAGCGGCTAAAGGCTGGAGGTTCGATTCCTGCCTGCCCGCCTTCCTAGGCATAGCTGCTCACAGGCTTACCTGATGCATAGAGGGCATGTGCGGGGTTTGCGCTGGGGGTTGGAACAGCTGCAGCTGCGATAAGGCCTTATCACCCTTATCGCAGGTGCCCGGATAAGATCTTCCGGAAGCTCCTATAGGCTCCGAGGCGTAGCCACAGGAGGGAGAGCAACGTGTTACGGTCTGGTCCCCCGTAAGCTCTATAAGGCAGCTGGTGCACCTACTTGATTGCTGCAATTGCGATCAAGGCCCAATCTTTTGCCCTGTGGCGTAACGGTCTAGGTGCCCGTTACTGTGACTAGCCGTCACACATGACTAGTATATGTTAGTAGAAGATCATCGCCTAAGACTGGGCAGAGTCAAGAAAGTCTTTTCACTTTCTAGTTCTTGGCCAGTTTCCTGCCGCTAGCCTTTTTTCCATGCTAGATCTTGACTGCTCCTCTGACCTGCGACATCTGCAGCCGTCACTAGCACAGGTAACGGAAAGCTTTCATCCTACCGTGCTCTATCAGCTACAGCTTAGCCATGACATCTCGATAGAATCCTGACTTTTTCCTCATCCGATAGCGGCAATACTTTGTCAGTAGACTTAAACTCTTATTTTTCACCTTTATAATGAATGCATACGTATACTTCAGTATTATATATCTAGTAAATACAGTAATGTTCATTATTGCCTTCCGCTTTCACTTACACTCTCAAAGAGTGTCACCGGACCCACATAGTATGAATAATAAGTTCTGAACACAGTGAACCTCAAAAGCGACTTGTGTGACCTACGGAATAAAATTTTACCGATACCCGAAACAAGCATTGGGATCAAGGCAATAATGTGAGGTGCCATGTACCTTACAGTGTGGACAGCACTGTCTTGATCTATTATGTAAGCTGTGGCGCTACTATGTACCTTGCAGTACCTTAGAGGACTTATTCTCAAGGCCGCTTTTGGATCTTTGATTACTCTACAGGCAAAATTGCCTAGTAAACTCAGCCACTTCTGACCCCTCCAATAAAATTATGTATTCATAGGTACCCCTAAGTACACTGGTCCGTGCGTCTTGCCTGAAAGATTGGGAAGAGAGCTCCAGAGAGGAAAGCGATAGTGAACATGACTGTACTAAGACTATTATTCTTAAGTGTATTTTATTTCTTCTTAAAGCTCTTATTACTTTAGTCTCTCTTAGTTACTTGAGTGTGTAAGAGTTAGGGCCGAAGGAGCTGTGGTCTTATCAGATAAGAGGCCACGTGACATAGGCTAGACTAGCTCTTCGGCGAGGGCTCGCTGAGCACTCGCCAAGTGAACGCTTACATACCACCCTATACATACCTGTCTTCGGATCTCTTGTGTGACACCTTGACAGACCAACCCTTACAGAGTGTTCTTACTGATTGCTATATATTGTAAGGGTGTAGAGAGAAGGTTAGTAAAGTAAAGTTTATGTTCTAGTTAGATATAGGATATAAATAGCAAGCTATCTCTATATTTACCATTTTATGTATTTAGAAAGTTATTTTCGGAAAACTTGACCCTTAGCTCTCGACTAGGTAGTCTCCACAGACCTTATTTCTCCCCTCTCTACTGGCCTGTGACTACCACTACCACTACTGAACCGTTCAGTAGTAGGACTTAAACTGGGACTGGTCCTAATTTTGGGGCCGCATGCGTGAGAAGAGTTAAGGCATGTGGTGCGGACATATCCACTCCCGTCTGCTCTGCTTCACTTTTTGCTCTGCTCCACATTATTAGATATAGCCTTATGCCTTATGCAAGAACAAGCCCTACTAAACGATTCGATCTGTATTCTCAGCAATTACACTTGAAACACATGTCGTAATCCTGCTGACCAGGGTTACGAATAATTATCCCGTAGGAAAACTCACCATATTAGCTGTATTTTGGCTGGAGCGCATGACTGCTCAATTCTTCACAGGACTTTTTGCGTTAGAATGTCCAGCATATCTCCAATTATAGGTGAAAATGTTCTCTCTTAAGCTCTGTTGGAGGCTGTAGGTCCATTTGTGGATTCTATATATATGTGGGCACATTAAGGTACTTTCTACGAGCTGATGGTCAATAGGCTAAGCCGTAGACTGTCAGCTCTTTTGTCCACTTTTGGCCCATGGCTTGTATCTCTATTCTCTATATATCACAAGTATTGTTCCACTTGTACATATGTCGGCCTTAGTCTGTTTCTAGAGTGCTCGTCATTGCCTCAGGCCAGTACTTAGCAGGCTTCAGCACATATAGCAGCTTCGTAAGGTAGAATCAGACACAACCAACGCGTAGGTCGCTACTAACAACCGGGAGAAGGCGTCTTATTATCCAAGAGGCAATTACACCTATCTACAATCTAAGAGAACTTCATCACTAGTACACGACCTGAATAGCTACCGATAGCGACTATTAACTCCACCACAGCCAATGCCGCCGCTCGATACTCCGGAGGTAGCCAAAGCATACTCCTTCCGTCTTTCGTAATCCATATGCCGCCACCGCTTATACCGTAACCAGAGTGGGTAATACCTGCCGAAGCTTCAGGTGACTGATTGTTCTCTCTCGGCCTTAAATATCTGCTTACATTCACCCGTCGCCGCATCCCAGATCTTGACCGTACGATCGTACGACCCCGATGCGATCCGCTGGCCATCCGCCGAGAACACAACTGACGTCACCCAGTTGCTATGGCCCTCAAGGGTCTGCTTGCATTCACCCGTTGCCGCATTCCAGATCTTAACCGTGCGATCGTCTGACCCCGATGCGATCCGCTGGCCATCCGCCGAGAACACGACTGACACTACCGCGTCGCCATGGCCCTCGAGTGTCTGCTTGCATTCACCCGTCGCCGCATCCCAGATCTTGACCGTATCATCGCACGACCCCGATGCGATCCGCTGGCCATTCGCCGAGAATACAACTGACGTTACTAAGTTGCTATGGCCTTCGAGTGTCTGCTTGCATTCACCCGTCGCCGCATCCCAGATCTTGACCGTACGATCGTACGACCCCGATGCGATCCGCTGGCGATCCGCTGAGAACACGACTGACGTTACTGCGTCGCTATGGCCTTCAAGTGTCTGCTTGCATTCACCCGTCGCCGCATCCCAGATCTTGACCGTGCGATCGCGCGATGCCGATGTGATCCGCTGGCTATCCGCTGAGAACACGACTGACGCTACTGCGTCGCCATGGCCCTCGAGTGTCTGCTTGCATTCACCCGTCGCCGCATCCCAGATCTTAACCGTACGATCGTACGACCCTGATGCGATCCGCTGGCCATCCGCTGAGAACACGACTGACGCTACCGCGTTGCCATGGCCCTCGAGTGTCTGCTTGCATTTACCTGTCGCCGCATCCCAGATATTGACTATATCATCACACGACCCCGATGCGATCCGCTGGCTATCCGCTGAGAACATGACTGACGTCACTGCGTCGCCATGGCCCTCGAGTGTCTGTAGGCAAGAGCGCAGGTCTTTCAGGCATTGCTTGTCCCTGTCGTCCTGGTGTCTCCTCTCCTGCTGCCGTGTTTGATTGTGGATGGCCGAATGGATGTCTTGGAGATTCATCTCTAGAGCGCTTGCATCGACTCTACCTGAGTCTAAGAGCAGCTTGACAACGTCGTAATAGCCGCTCCTGGCAGCCCACGAGAGCGGCGTCTCACCGTCATAATCTCTCGAGTCCGCATCAACTTTGCCCGACCCTAAGAGCAGCTTAACGACGGCGTCATGGCCATTCTTATCGGCCCGCGAGAGCGCTGGCCCGCCATCATTATAGCTTATGTCTGCAGCCCATGAGAGCGGCGTCCGACCGCAATTATCCCTCGAGTCTGCGTCAACTTTTCCCGACTCCAATAATAGCTTGACAACAGCATCACGGCCATTATCAGCAGCCCACGAGAGGGGCGTCCGATTGCTACAATCCCTCGAGTCCGCATCAACTTTTCCTGACCTCAATAGTACCCCAACGACGGCGTCACGGCCATTCTGAGCAGCCCACGAGAGCGGTGTCCGGTTGCCAGAATCCCTCGAGTCCGCATCAACTTTTCCCGACTCTAATAGTAGCTTGACGATAGCATCACGGCCATTCCGAGCAGCCCACGAGAGCGGTGTCCGATTGCCAGAATCCCTCGAGTCCGCATCAACTTTTCCCGACTCCAATAGTAGCTTGACGACAGCATCACGGCCATTCTGAGCAGCCAACAAGAGCGACGTCCAACCGTAATAACCATTCTGAGCAGCCCACGAGAGCGGCGTCCGACCGTCATAATCCTTCGAGTCCGCATCAACTTTTCCCGACTCCAATAGTAGCTTGACGACAGCATCACGGCCATTCTGAGCAGCCCACGAGAGCGGTGTCCGACCGTCATAATCCTTCGAGTCCGCATCAACTTTGCCCGACCCTAAGAGCAGCTTGACGACAGCGTCATGGCCATTCTTATCGGCCCGCGAGAGCGCTGGCCTGCCGTCATTATATCTTACGTCCGCAGCCCACGAGAGCGGCGTCCGACCGTCATAATCCTTCGAGTCCGCATCAACTTTTCCCGACTCCAATAGTAGCTTGACGACAGCATCACGGCCATTCTGAGCAGCCCACGAGAGCGGTGTCCGATTGCCAGAATCTCTTGAGTCTGCATCAACTTTGCCCGACCCTAAGAGCAGCTTAACGACAGCGTCATGGCCATTCTTATCGGCCCGCGGGAGCGCTGGCCCGCCGTCATTATATCTTGTGTCCGCACCCCACGAGAGCGGCGTCCGACCGTCATAATCCTTCGAGTCCGCATCAACTTTTCCCGACTCCAATAGTAGCTTGACGATAGCATCACGGCCATATTGAGCAGCTAACGAGAGCGGCGTCCGATTGCCATACTCCCTCAAGTCCGCATCAACATTTCCCGACTCTAATAGCAGCTTAACCACCCCTTCATAGCCATTTATCGCTGCTAACCCCAATGGCCCATTAGAAGCAACACTTCGGATATGAGCATTAGCCCCTGCATTTATTGCCTTTTGGGCAGTCCTCTCTTCGCCGTATTTTGCGGCCCACACTAAGGCCGAGCTACCAGACTGTTGCGCATTGTGACGATAGAGATAGGGATCCAGAAGACGATACAGGCGACGATTCGTTCGAGCAAGAGCGTTGATGTCCCTCTCCTCTAGGTAGTTAGCCAAGGATTGAAGTAATTCGTTGGCTAGATTGGTAAGCATTCTCTAAAATTCGGCTTATTTTAAGGGCTGGTGAAAGGTGCTGATGGCGATGTATCGCAGTCCAGGCAAGAGAGAAGACCTGACGAGGAGTCGAAGAGCATGCCTGGGTAGCGAAGCGAGGTTCACGGACTTGTTAAGGTAGAATTATGCCACTATAGGTCATAGGGCAACTGAGTGATTGAATTAAAGCTTAAGAAAGGTCTAGCTGCAGCTGTGACGCAGGTCACCCTTATGTCCTGGTACATCACCTGACCTTGCGGGTAAATCAGGTGGTGGTCGGAGAATGCTGAGGGATCCCTCCAACACTTGTGGAGAGCCTTTGGCACGCTGACCATGTGTCAGCACGGGCCGATTATCTTCCCGGAGAGGAGACGCACACCTACCATTTGGTCGAGGACCGCATTATCGAGTAGGCGTCAAGTGGTTTCGTCAGATCGCAGGAAGATTATAGCGCAGGAAGATTTTAGTACGAGATTGCACCTTACAAGGGTCTTTCGTTCTTCACAATACAACCTTCTCACCTGAAAGAACTTCCACCGGCGTTTGGCCATACGAATGCTCACAATGAATGGCCGATCCAAGACTGACTTGGTGAACCTCCCGGACGAACTGCACAGGCAGATCCTCTCATTTCCCTGGCTTTCCAGCCGCGACCTCCGATCATTGCGCCTCGTCTGCCAAGCGTTCCATGACGTGACGACCGAGTTGCTCTTCTACCAGGTCCGTATCTCCAAGCTCCATGCGGACCGCGATGCCTTCCTCAACATCGCGTCGAACGCCCATCTCGCCCGCCATGTCCGCGTGTTGGTGTGGGAAGAGCTAGCCTACGAAGGAGACGTCTTGACTGCCTACTTGGCAGAGGACAACGACCACTGGGGCAGAGACGACGGCTATCAGGCCCTTGTGAAAGACATCGCAGCGCAGGCCAGGACGCTCTTCTGGCTCCCCCGACTCACCGTCAACGACCATTTCGGAGTTATTGACGCCATCGCCTCTTTCCTGCCGCGCTTCCAGGCTGCCGTAGACTCCATGCCCTTTCTGAACACCTTTATCTCGAAACCCATGCACCCCTACCGCGAGCTTCAGCGGGCATCCGATGCTGACTTGACTGGCCGCCGGTATCCCATCTCCGCCCAGCTGCTTCAGCGCGAGCTAGGCGTCCGCAGACCCGGTGCCACATCCGACACCAGGTTCAACGCGGGCTTCTTCGCGTTCCTGCTGCCTACCCTCCACCGCCTCGCCGCATTACGTACTGCTGCTGCTGCTGATAGCGATGCGCCTCACTACCCTGTAATCTCGCGCCTCCAGTTCTCGGACGAGCACGATGGAGCCACGACCGGGCTCGCCAGTCTTTCTCCCGACGACATGCCCGCGTTCGCCTCGCTAACGCACCTCGACTTGTGCATCGCCGGTCCCCTCCCGGCCGGGAGGCAAGTAAAGGCCATAGTAGGGGCTCTCGGCGGCGCCGCGGGGACCCTGACGCACTTGCACCTCTGCCGCGAGCGCAGTATCGGCACGGACAATGGTCCCCCAAGCATCCTGCGCCTCCTGCCGCGCATGCCGCGTCTCGTTTCGCTACACCTTGACGATGTTCACCTCCAAGACGATTGCCCGGTGCCTGCATTGGCAGCCTTTACGCGGCGCCACGCTACGACTCTGCGGCGATTATACGTAACCACGGCGGCCGTGACATGCCAGGCAGTCTTGGATATGGTAGGGCTGAAGGGGCTGCGGCTAGACCGTTTCGTCGCCTTGCCGGCGGAGTCCGAGGAAGATAATTATCCCCCGCTAATCGTCAACGAGCGGCCGCTGCTAGGGTTAATCAATCGCGGGTATGACCCAGGACCGAGGCGGGGATTTGCGCCGAAGCTACGGGAGCGTCTGGAGATGGACCCGGAGGACGCGGTGAGGACGCACCTGGCCGTGTGGGACGCGAATGCGTGGACGACAGCCGCCCTCATGGATATTAACTACACCGGATGGTCTCGCAGAGGGTACACGTCCTGGGACACAGCGGCCATGATAAAGATGGAAGGCATGTGGCGGGATGAGGAAGGGAGGATTTATGACTGGCTGCCTGGTACAAGGATTAGGGTACCTGGTCTTCCAGGGCGGCTATACGAAGATCAGAAAGGGGTCTTGTACGACCCTATTCACGACCGCGATGTCGCCTGGCCCGTCGGCTTCGCTGACGGCGAGGTCGACCAAGGAGGGAGCTCCCGAAGGGTGAAGGGACTTAAGAGTGACGGCCACTGGACCAGAAGAGGCGGTCGG
Source organism: Dactylonectria alcacerensis (assembly GCA_029931735.1). Taxonomy (NCBI): domain Eukaryota; kingdom Fungi; phylum Ascomycota; class Sordariomycetes; order Hypocreales; family Nectriaceae; genus Dactylonectria; species Dactylonectria alcacerensis. The sequence continues at coordinate 72,875 of JAPMUZ010000005.1, forward strand.
GAATGGGATAACCTCCTCGGGCTATGGCGAAGCCCGAGTGGGTGGCACAAGTTCGCCGTCGACCGGCAGAAAGAAGACGACGGCGATGTCGATGTCGAGATGGGAGATGGCAGCGGAGGAGATGAAGAAGACGACTCTCTGAGCGACGTACTGATGCCGGATGACCCTGACGACGCCGGGGAGAGAAGAGATCGAAGAAAGCGTCTCCGTGAGGAAATCTCGCACGAGACCCGGTTATTCCGTTCCGAGCACTGGAGCTGGGGTCGCGACGATACAGGCAAGCTGTACTACTGGGACACGTGGAGGGCTCTGGGAGAGCGGACGGAGATCTGGCTCTTCAAGCACCGCAACGGCGAGCAGGCGTACGGCGACGACCCGCTCGAGTACTGGTCTGACTGGGAAGGGAGTCAGGCCGGCGATGCTGCCGAGTCAACGCCATACGGCTGGAGGCTCACCGACTATCTCGAGAACTCCTCCGGGGACGATAGCATAGACCATAACGGGGATCATGCGGGTCCGCCAGTCTCATACGACCCGGCAGAGGACCCTATGCGGGACCGTGAGGTGGCGAGCGCGGTTCCCCAATGGAGTATGTACGGGTTATACGGGGCAACGAACGATTATATACCCCGTTGGGTGCGCTCTTTTGAATCTCCCGAGATGCGTGGGCCGTCCCCGTCAGGCAAGGAGAGAGGAGGGTGAGCCCGGGGTTGGTAATCGACTGTATGTATTAATTTAAAGTAGTTAGTGTTGCTTGGCCTGGCTAGGAACTACTGACCGAGCCCTGGCAACACATCGGGCGAGTTCCGACGTCCTCCGACGTCGCTCCGACCTTCCAGCGTCTGGCACCGCGACAGCTGAACGTGCAAACTGTACGGGTCGCACTGACTTGGGACCGCCTCGCCATTGACGTTGGTCGTCCTTGTCCCCCGAAGTTCGAGCGCCACTCGGTCCAACGTCTTGCTTTGGACCTCGTAATCGGTGCAGGTGAAGGCAGCTGTTCATGGCAATCCCCGCCGGCTGACACCGTGCTTCTGCCACGGACGTTTCCTCTGGCAGTCTATCTTGGTGCTCATGGGGCGTCAGAAGGATGGTGCCTGCCGGTAAAATATCAGTTCATCGGATGTCGCCTGGGATGAATGGTGTCATGGCTGAAATAGGCTGTCATCATAACCCGCAAAGATTTTAGGCATATTAGCCCTGAATGAATCCGCCTGAGCACTATCCACAGACTCGGAGCAGAGAGTCTCCATCCAATACCAATACCCATGCGATGCTAAAAGCCTCTCAACATAGTCTCCGAACGTATAGCGCGTCTTATAAAGCTCTCCGCCAAAGTAGTGATAGGCAACATAGTCTTCTGGCATTCCAGCAGGCTCTTGAATAAAGCACATGCAAGCTTCAGGAATAAAGAAATCAAATGGTAAGACGTTGCGAAATGTGAGCTTTGTGACTAACCGACGACAAACCTCGGCTCGGACTTGCTGATACGTCATTTGCTGAAAAATGGGGCGGTATACGACCTGGTCGTGAGGGATGTGTTCCGTTACTCTGCCGGAACGCTCAACTTCTGCCCTGCGACAGAATCTGCCTGCACTATTGAAGAAACCATACACCTGGCCAGTCGAGTCTCTTGCCTGACCTAGCCAGACATTCTGGTTCATTATAGCCGTGGGTATCGTCGGTTGGCGTGATGATCTAGCTCCCTTGCGCTGTGTCGTCCGCGCATTCGTCTGTTCACGGAGGGACTGACCTGCCCGTCTGCCTTGCTTTTTGTGGCTGTTGCGTCGTAGAGAGATATCCAAGGTTCGATTCGAGTCGATGGCAGGACATCGGAAAGTAGAAACGGTCGCGTAGTGATACGGCTGTCGCGGAAAGGTGCCCAGGTAGATGACGTCGTCTCCGTCCTCTTCAGTCAGGCTTGAAGGTATCGTACTTGGCTCCACAGAATATCGCTGTAAACGTTGTTCGGGGCTACAGCTCGGTCTCGGGTGTCGTGCGACATGAGTCTTGGCAGTGGAACTGGCGATGGGTGAGATATGCATGGTTTGCTGCCGCTGTTGCTTGGGTCCATGGCGGATCTGAGGCTTTCTCGGAATCCTGTTGCCGTTGTACCAGTAGAACTGCTATGTGGCCAGAAGAGTCATGTGATCTGTAAAGGTAGAGTGGCGCACGGATCATAAGCGGAGTAACTGAGCTTCTGATCCGTGCTTGCTTGCATAGCCTCGGGCCATGTTTTAGCATCCTTTACGTGCAGAATCAGCTCTGGACAGCAGCTTCAAGCCGACCAATTTGGCAGTTGGTAGCGCATAATACCGCCTATCTAGGACCTGCATCCGCTACTTGACAATGGAAGAGATCGCTCGATCAACAAGGCGCGATAGGGATAGTTTAGTGTCTGAGTTTCCCTTATTGTCCTACGCCACGACTTCGTGGTTGAAGCACGCGAAACAAAGCGAGACTGAAGAAGTGTCTCAAGACGATCTTTGGGAATATTTCGGCTGGCCATCAGAAACTATTGTTCAACTCTGGGTGCGCGTTTACGATGTAGTGCAGAAATATTCAGACGACTACCCACCGGTAGGAACCAGTCTAGTACACGTGTTGTCGAGATATCATTTGTTAGGGCCGTTGTCGGTCATTTTGCAGAGGGCAAATCAACTTGGCACTTCCGAGTACAGCTCCCAATCAAAGACGCTGTCAAACAAGTCGTCAAACAAGTCGTCCTCGGAGTTGACGTCAGCTTGGTGCCCGTTCCCGACGGCCCGCCATAGTGGCGTCCCACCATCATCCTTATCCTTGGCCTCGACCTCGGCGCCCTTCTCGAGCAGCAGCTTGACCACGGCCTCGTGCCCGGTCCGGGCGGCCCACCATAGCGGCGTCCGACCATCGACCCTGTCATTGGCCGACTCGACGTCGGCGCCCTTCTTGAGAAGTAGCTTGACCACGGCCTCGTGCCCGTTCCGGGCGGCCCGCCATAGTGGCGTCCGACCATCATCCTTGTCCTTGGCCTCAACGTCGGCGCCCTTCTCGAGAAGTAGCTTGACCACAGCCCCGTGCCCGTTCTCGGCGGCCCGGTGCAGCGGCGTCTCACCATACCCCTTGTCCTTGGCCTCGACCTCGGCGCCCTTCTCGAGCAGCAGCTTGACCACGGCCTCGTGCCCGCTCCCGGCGGCCCGCCAAAGCGGCGTCCCACCAATCCTGTCGTCCTTGGCCTCGACCTCGGCGCCATTCTCGAGTAGCAGCTTGACGACGGCCTCGTGCCCGGCGGCCCGGTGCAGCGGCGTCCCACCATACCCCTTGTCCTTGGCTTCAACTTCGGCGTCCTTCTCGAGCAGCAGCTTGACCACGGCCCCGTGCCCGTTCTCGGCGGCCCGGTGCAGCGGCGTCCCACCATAGCTGTCGTCCTTAGCCTCGACGTCGGCGCCCTTGTCGAGCAGCAGCTTGACGACGGCCCCGTGCCCGTTCTCGGCGGCCCGGTGCAGCGGCGTCCCACCATAGCTATCATCCTTAGCCTCCTTGTCGGCGCCCTTCTCGAGCAGCAGCTTGACGACGGCCCTGTGCCCGCTCCCGGCGGCCAGCCAAAGCGGCGTCCCACCATACCTGTCGTCCTTAGCCTCGACCTCGGCGCCCTTCTCGAGCAGCAGCTTGACCACGGCCTCGTGCCCGCTCCCGGCGGCCCGGTGCAGCGGCGTCCCACCATAGCTATCATCCTTAGCCTCCTTGTCGGCGCCCTTCTCGAGCAGCAGCTTGACCACGGCCTCGTGCCCGCTCCCGGCGGCCAGCCAAAGCGGCGTCCCACCATACCTGTCGTCCTTAGCCTCGACCTCGGCGCCCTTCTCGAGCAGCAGCTTGACCACGGCCTCGTGCCCGCTCCCGGCGGCCCGCCAAAGCGGCGTCCGACCACCCTTCTTATCCTTGGCCTCCTTGTCGGCGTCCCGGTCGAGCAGCAGTTTGACGACGGCCCCGTGCCCGTTCTCGGCGGCCCAGCACAGCGGCGTCCGACCACCATAATCCTTGGCCTCGACGTCGGCGCCCTTCTCGAGCAGCAACTTGACGACGGCCTCGTGCCCGTTCCTGGCGGCCCACCATAGCGGCGTCCGACCATCGACCCTATCCTTGGCTGACTCGACGTCGGCGCCTTTCTCGAGAAGTAGCTTGACAACGGCACTATGTCCAAAATATGACGCGACCATAAGATCCGTAAAATGCACGGTAGTCTCCATACCTGTGGTCTTCCAATAGATTCTAAACCATGCCGAGAAGCTCTTCGAATCCGGATCACATATTCTCAGAGCGGAAGGTACAAGGGTATCGTCGTCGATGATACTGGCCTCGCGGAAGTGAGCGCCCCAAGTTTTGGCCGAGTAATCTAAGAAGGCGTGGCTATGGACGGAGTGGCCGGCTTCCACATTCGCATCTGTCGGAAGGCTATTGTCGGAGTAGCTATCGTCGGAGTAGCCATCATCGGAGTAGCCATCATCGGAGTAGCTATCGATTGAATCGACGGAGTGCCTATCGACGGAGTAGCCGGCTCCCCTACCCACATCCGTCGGAAGGCTGACGTCGGAGTTAAAGAAGTTCAGATAGCGCACGCAGAGCTCTGCCAGAACGGCGTGTGCGTGGCGGGTAGTGATGGAGTGATGCCAGTGTAGCTCTGACGGAACAGTTGTAGGCGACGCCAAATCTGCGAGGAGAAACTCGCGAGCAGTTTGATGAAGGAAATAAATCTTGCCGTGATGGGTTGAGACGAACAATCCACACTAAGATCTGAGACGCGACTTGAAGTCCTCTTCATCCTCTAAGTCGAGATCGTGAATGGACTGTGATGAGTCCTCTATATTCACTGCAACGTTCATTTCCGAGAGTGTTAGCGGCCGAGTCGCCACCAAGATAATACTCAAGGCTTTCCGAACCATCGGATCTTCCTTAGACTTGTTAAGAATTTGCTCATATGCCTCATTGATACTCCTCGGAAGTGTTGACATAGTGGCCTCGACCCCCTTTAGTGTCTTTTTGAAGTTTTCTTTCTCCAAGTAGTCGAACACAAGGTATACCCACAGATAAGTGCGGTGGGTGGTCGCCTGTAGCCTTTTCTCCAGCTGGCTCTTGACATCATATGAGAGGCGCTTCTTCCCCAACAGCTGATTAACCCGATGCATAATGACGCGATTCACCTCCTTACTGATGGCTTCCGACTCTTCCTCTCCTAGTATACGGATATTTGGAAAAGCGTCTAATAGGCCGTAGAACTCGGACACGATCTGCTCGTACGGGCGGCACGTTAGAAGATACTTCAACTTGCTATAGCCCAACTGGTCGCCGTGGGATTGGCTCCTCACATTCCGCATCAGGTCCGCAAACTCCGATTCAGCACATTCATCTAGGGCGTCGAGGACCATGATTATGGGTCCTGCTTGGGGATCCTTTATAGCGTTCCGTAGAATCTGCTATAGCGATTCTGTAGAGTTGGTCAAACCTTGCCCATCCTTGCGGAATTGTGGCAAGGCATGCTCAATCAGAGACGGTTTCTAAGAAAAGAGCTAGTGAAGCAGTGCGCAAAGCGCTTGCCGGACGGTGTTCTGGTCTTAGTCTTTGAAGAAGAAGTAGCAGATGGTTATCGATCGTGGCAGGCCATGGTCGATCAGGTACTTAGCCAACACCGACTTTCCACAACCAGGATCCGCCGTGACTAGTAGGGGCCCAGACTCCTGTTTCAACCAGCTCTGGAAATGCTTGTGTTTAAGTAACCACAGGCATGTGCCTTCAACCCTTTCTTCCACTCGGCCTTTATACCACTCGTACGTAGCGTTGCTGCCGTCAGTTGTGAGGCAGAACAGCTGGTGACACTTTTGTTTTTCATTTTGTTCGTCTTTAGACTGTTTCTCCTTGGCGAGGTCTTCCTGGGCCTGGAGCTGCTCCTTTGTAAGGTCGCGGTTCTCTTTTGCAACCTCATGGTGCCGTTTTGCAACGTCCAGGTGCTCTTCCGCAACTTCATGGAGGCCTGTACATAGGATTAACATGTATTGATCGTATTATTCTAAGACCTTAGAATTACCTAATAGAATATCGCCGATCTTCTTCTCAGCTTCAACCCTATTTAGAGCTATTCGACAGAGAAGATCTTTCGCATATGCAGCCGCCGCCATTGCTGCATACCCTTGCCACTCCTTATTCTTATATGAGTCTGAGTAGTCGCATATACCGCGAATAACAAGACACGGAAAGTGATTCATCAGCCCTACTACTTCCATTTCAAAACACAGTACGTCCTTCTCCTTTACAAGCCTATCCCGAACGAAAGCGTGCTTCATTAACTGGTTTGCTGAAGCAATCAGGCCGTAATGAATTGCCGGATTATCCTCATATTTCGTCCATTCGCGCCGCAGTACCAAATTCGACAGTTCATTAGCACAGAATGCTGCGCAGCCTCTCGAGTCGTGAGTGACTTCGGCTTTAAATAGCCTATCAGTACCTGGCTGTGGCCGCTCGTATCCCTGTCGTCATAGCCTCGGGTTCTTCTCGAGAACGTCATTAATAGCCTCTTCAAGCTGATGCCCCTTCCTCTCGTACCAGGTCTGGATTCCCATCAACGCAGTTCGCAGAGTTGTCAGGGGCTGGTTTAAAAATCGCGTGTGTTGAAAGGTTTGGTCTTGGATCGTCTTGCCAAAGTCGTACTGGAATACCCCGCCCTCGCCGTCACGAGGTGCGCTGACCACAATATCGCCGAGACGAATGTCGCGCTTCTCACTTGGTGCACCGCCGCCAATGCCGACCATTAAACCTATCCTGACATTAGGAAAGCTGTACTGCATGTTCGTCGCTACGCTAGCCGCGGAAGACGTTCCGTATTCACCATCGGGCAACACAGCGATGACGACGTTATGCTTCCCAAGTCTACCCAATGTGTAATCGTTGGTATCGTTTGGTGACACAAACTCTGGTCCTTCGTGCTCCTCGTCGAGAAATTCTTATGCGGCAACATACTCCGTCCTTATGGCGCAGATCCACCCGACGGTGTAGTCATCATTTACCTTTCGCTTAGGAGCGTCGGCTGCTGGTGTTCTCGCATCATCAAAAGCTGGCTTCCTCCTCTTTGTGGCACAAGTTGCAGCACCTTGGCTGTTTCGCTTCGGCATTTTCTATGGTGTAATCCTCAGAAGGGCGAGCTCGAATTGACGACTTTCTAGCAGTTGACCGTATTCGAGGGCGGAGTTCATTCTGGCCGTAACTTCGCATTGGAGTCAAATGGTCAGCACTGCTCTTGGAACAGGAAAGGAATCTGGCAGGGGCAAGCAGCCACGTCTTGCCAAGGTCCCCAGCGCCACGGCCAAGGCAGCAGCGCAGCTAACCCCTCCCGGGGTTAGGGGATTTGGAAGAGTCGCAAATGCTCAATGATTGAGTGAGCACCGAGAAACACTACGATTATGAAAGAAGCCACGCGAAAATGATTGCCATTGCTCAGACGACAAAGCTATTGGGTAGAGTTGGTCAGACGGAAAGTCAGGCAGGTATGCGTGATCAGATCTGTCGAAGCTACCCCGCCTCGACTGCGAGCGCGTACTTGCAGCTGAATGAGCGCCTGTCGCATTGCCAGCTACACTAAAAGGGAATGCGCACTCCGCTTGAACGTAGTGCAAATACTATAGATATACTGAATGTGGCAGCGCCTCTCGCCCAATAGATATCGTCTCATGCGCCACGTCACAGCAGAATCACACGCGCTTAAATCATAAATCATGCTTGACTGCTGGCTCGTGGACTAAGGGCCTCGCCACCGCGTATCGCGCCAAATGTGATCAGGTCGAGTGGTTGCGCCGTGTCATTTTTCTGAACGTATCGAGTCCAATCCATCGCAGACAGCAGCCTCTGGTCGCGTCAATTTAGAGACCCGCTTCTCGGCAGCCTGGAGATGGCTGGCAATTCTCAAGACGGAGGCGAAACCGGAATGCCGCCGTGTCGGGCATTCGCCGCCCGTGCTCTCCGTCGCTGACCCGTCCAAGCTAACAATTCTGCAAACAGAGTTCCCCATCTAATCCGGCTTCTTGAGCGAGAGAACGAGCACGGCGCCGACGCGTCGTGCCGCACAGAGTCCGGTGACTTGGCTGCTACTGCTCGTCAAGTCACGCCCTGCGTCGAGAAGGAGCTCGACCTGCAGCGGCTGGCCAGCATTCACAGCTGGCTCTGGGCCGCGGGGCGGCTTATGCCGTCGCGTCCTCTGTGCCACCAGCTCGTCCTCGGTCGGGAGATTGTCATCACGGAGCGTATGGATATATATCTCGTCTCGACAACAGGCCGGATGTTCCTCAAACCCATCCCGCGCTTCCTGCTTGAGCCTCAGCTCTGGACGAAATATCTCTTTTGCGGAGGAGACTGCGGCTGCTCCGACGCCCAAGGATGCACCCAGGAGCGCGGGCGAGGCACTCGGCAACGTGTGCTCGGCTTCTGTTCCCCAAGCTGGTGGTTAACTTCGTACACGCGGCTTCCGTGATCCTTTCGTAAGCGTAGTAGTCGCAGGTCGGTCATAGGTTATCCACTAACTGTATGTTTATTCACTTTGCAATTGATAATAGTTACAGCTCTAATTCAGCTGGTATGGCTCTGATTGATGATTACGATGATGATGAGGTCTCTGTCTTATGCCTGACCAAAGCTGTTCCTACATGAGATAGCAAAGCCGAAAGCAGAATCTAACCTCTGTCAGGGTGATCCTAGGAACACTGGAAAGTAATAGAAAGCAGAACCTGTGTCAGGGATGTCCTAGGAACACTAGAAAGTAGAAAGTAGAAAAAAGAACCTCTGTCAGGGTGTCCTAGGAACACTGGAAAGCAGAAAGCAGAATCCAACTCCTCCGTACATGTAGTCCGAGGTTTCGACCCTTAGTCAATTGTGGGGCGTAAAAAGCCAATTAGATTGCTCGCATCAGGAATTTTAAATTCGCGGGCACCGCGAGCCTATGGGCTCCCCCCCTTCCAGAGGTACGGAGGTCAGGGGATGGTCGATTTTGAGACCCCCACAGTAGAGAAGGCGGGCCAGAGAATATCCTACTTTTGAGGCATACCCTTATCGCGGGGAGATACTCCGCGTCCTGTGCCTGTATGACTACAGGTCGCTCATGACATTGAAGCGCAGGGCCAATGCAGGAGCATCCGCAGCCGCATGGGGTGAGATACCTTTCCCGGACGCTGCGCCGTTCGCGGACAAATGGATACAGGGGCTGCGCCGGCCGGGCAAGCACGTAGTCTGCCTGGACGGATACCTGACTATGGACTTTTCCGAGGATTACGATGCTGGGCCATGCCACAGGAGATTCGTACACCATTCCATCCTCCCTCCTCTCCAAGACCAAACCGCCTTCCTCCTCCCTCTCGGCTGACTTTTCTGTCCTAGAGCCACCTTCAGCCGTTCGCGTTCCTAGTGTTATGCTCCGAGGAGAAGCATCATGTTGGCCTGACCTTTGGCGTTGTGGCGGTCTTGGCAGCTGGAACTTATTGGGTTCACAACCCTTGGGCGCGTTGGCAACAGAGGGACCACTGCAGACGCAAACACACGCCTTTAGCCCTCTTGGGACTTCAGCCACGAAGGTCAGGGGCCAGAGTAATGTTATAATGAGAGGGGAAAACCTTTGCGGTGCTTTCTCCGCCTCAGTGCCTTTGCGGTTCCCCAATTCAAGCATGAAGCCCTTCTTTCTCACCACCATGGCGCTTGGTAGCGCTCTCGCCGCTGCCAAGTCACACAGGGAAGATGGAATGGCCATTTCTCCGCGAGACCTGATACCATGGGGAGGATACGCGCTGAAGGCGCATCCCTGTCCGTCCGGAACCTCGGAATGCGGCAGCGAAAGCTGCTGCCCAAGCAGCTACATATGCAATCCCGCCAACCTCGAGTCAACGACTCAGATATGTTGTCCTAGTAGTGCGTATGCTTCGTTTCTTCCCGGACTAGTAGGTATTGCGGTTAATGGTTGAACTGACTCCTGCTTGGGGCAAGGCGACGACTGCTCACCAACTGTTAAATCCGTCTATGCATGTGCTGAGGCCTCGTGGACCCTGTGGCACTACCTCCTGGCCGAGAATTTCTGCTGCAACGCCGATGAGGTCGGCGTCTACGACCCCACGTCTGGCTTCGGCATACAATGCCTCAAGAAGAACCTCCCAGTGCCAAGCAATATCATCTTGTCATCGGTATGTTTGCAGCGGGAGACTGAGGAGTTTATGGTATTGACGAAGATCAGCTTGTCCAGCACACTGTGACTAAGGCCGTGCCTACTGCAGCCGGCAGCTCCTCGACGATCATGGGGGACAGCTGGACTACAGGCATATCGGGCTCGAGCTCTGGGTCTGGAAACACCGGGTCAAGCGGCTCCAATGAAAGCAGCACCTCAAACTCAAATGGACTTCCTCAAGGTGCTCTCATCGCCGTTGTTGTGCTGGCCACCGCCATAGGGATGATGGCGCTGTTCATCGGTTGGTTCATCTATAATAGAAAGAGGAAGCCGCAGCTACCACAACCCCAACTTCATGCCATGCCTCCCATGTCGACGTCACAGGCTTTGCATGGGCAACATGAACCAGCTGCTCTCATTGTCTCAGATCAGGAGTCTCGGGCGGAGCAACTAATCGAGTTGGCGGCTCAGGGTGGCAAGTAGAACTGGCGACTTGCGGCGTCAATCAACGAGTTGCCAATGGAATTATTTTATTGAGGGTTTCGAAAGCTGCGCCAACCGGCGCCCTTCTACCGCATAGCAAGTGATCCTGTTAGCACATGGTGCTGCCCCACAGGCGCTGACGCCTTGTCGCCCCATCCCGCAGTCCTGTTCTGGGTCATTCCTCATGCGTCTTGAGTAGCTAGCTAAATGTTGAGGCGGCAGCGGCAGCGGCAGCGTGGACCGTGGTGGCGGTGCATGCATAGGTAGCAGTGACACCGTCCATGGCTGCCTGATGCGCGTTCGATTGTCTCACCTCCTTCCTACCAAGTCCAAAACGCCAGCACAGTCGAGCCTGTTAATCGTGGCCAGATCGACATTTTGCCGAGATGGGTGGGAGAAGTTTTCGTCACAAAGACCATGCTGAGACAAGCTCGTCTCACCCTCCAAAGCGACAAAAGACTTTCCACCATGACCTGGGCAATGTCGCTCATCAGTCACGAAACGGTTCGCCCACCCCACGACACGATCATTACACCATCGCCTGGATCTGCGCCCTGCACATAGAAATGGCAGCATCCCGCGCCATGCTGGACGAAATCCACGGTGACCTGCCTGCGGATTAGGATCGCCGTCACCAGGATGACGATGGCGGTCGCAAAGACCGCCACGAACAATTTAGGCACAGTGGCCATCTCGTTCTAGGTATTGGACGGATTCCGATGCAGGAAGTAGACGGTGCGATCGAGCGTTGCTCGGGCTCGAATGGGCAGTAAAGAGGCGAGATGCGCTATGTCGTGAGGGGTCATCACCTGCATCTCGCCTGCAGCTGGCTACGTGATATGAAAGATAGTTCTGCCTGGTCATAGCTTCACTAGACGAGGTCGTGATTCTGGCGATACTGGGTTTTGCTTCCTCACCTTCACGATGATGTCAATAGCCCAGACACCGCCCTTCGCTTTAGAGCATTAGCTAACGCAGGAGCTAGACGAGCCGGCCCGGCACGTGCCGGGACACCCCCGCGTGCCTCTGGAGGACCGAAGTAAGGTATGGGACTTGCTGGCTAGAGAAATCTGCTCGGACGATCTGGACCGGGTCGCCAACAGGCTCTGGTGGATGTCAAAACAGGACAGCGGAAATATATCGCCTCTCTACCGGCAGTTGGTGAAACGGCGCACTATCATGGTGACGGAGGACCCGAAGCTCTACCTGGTGTGGATCTACGATCGCATCTTCATCAAGCCGCTCCCGCGGTACATCACGTCGTACGCATTCTGGAGGGACTATCTCTGCACAGAGGCTGGCAGCGGAGGACTTGAACGCATTCGACGAGCGGCGCTGGGCTACCTCCGGACATACTACCATCTCGTGAAGCACGAGTCCGACTTGCGCATCGCCCAGGACCCCAACCTGTGCCTCGTCCCGCCGGACATCACCTAGGAGCAGTTCTGCGACTTCACGTCGAGCCTGGGGGTCATCGCAGACCGAGACGTCTCCCTGCGCTACGCCTACGGCGAGATCCGCCTGACGCGGCTCAACTTGTACGCTCCGCTCCTCCTCGGCAAGTCGCACTTCCAGAGGGTCGAGCACCAGTACGGAACGTATTTTGCGCGCTTCTACGGGCCGATCCTGTTCGTGATCGGGATCACATCGGTGGTCCTGAGCGGACTGCAGGTCGTCGTGTCGGTCGGGGAAGACGGCGGGGTCGGTTGGACGGGGGCGGCGCTCTGGGTTAGCGTCACGGCGATCGTGACGTCCTGCATCCTGCTCTTCACTTTGGGCCTCCTCCTGGTGTACAAGGTGACGAAGGAATGGAAATTTGCGATCCGCGACCGTCTCCGGTTGTTGGAGGAGAAGCGGGCGGCGGAATGACGATGTTTGTACTTGTTCGAGTCTAGGCTAGCGGAATGACACGTCTTCGTTCGTGATCGTACTGTCTATGCGTTCCAGGATCGAGAAGCTCGATGGCCGCAGCGTGGCGAGGCGGAACCGGCATTTCGCTTAGAAGACAAGCCTCTGTGATCAACCTTGTCTCGCGACAGGGCATAAATCCCCTGGCGTCTTTCTTGTACCATCTGCGTACCCTTCGCCTGGTCGGGGGGACGAACTGGGTGGAGTCCAGCAAGTCATCGAGAAAAAATTGACGACAGAAAAACTCCGCAAGACAAGAAGAAGCTCCAGTAGACGTTCGTATGCGCGACGCATCTCAATGAGTCCATTTCTGCAAGGGAACAGTTCTAGCGAGACTTGACTCAATTGGTGACGGCATCGTCGGGAGGAGAAGCTCGGCGCAACAGGTGCCTTCGCAGTACGTGTCCAAAGCCCTGTGAGAAGTTGGCATGGTGCATAGTGGTACTGATCCTGCGTCTTTACCTCAGGCACTCAGGCCCACTGGGCGCGCTTAATTGTGTGGCGCCTTCCCTAAAGGCGTAATGCTCCCAGAACCACGTGATCAGCGCGTCTGTTCGCTTAGTGAGTGGGCCTCAGTGCCTGAGGTAAAGACGCATGCCTGTCACGTGCGAGCTCCGTATATTCTCCGCTCTGTAAGCACTAAAGGAAAATCCCCTTAGTGCTTACTTAATCACAACCAACCTCTATCGGAAAGGCAATTGATAGGGGTGCTACACCATTTTGATACACGTGCTACACCTTACGGGTGCTACACTTTTTGCAGCCTTTTATTGGTTAAAAAATGCGTCAGCTAGTGGGGCCACCCCGCCAAGGCGGTGAAGCCAGTGCTCTACACCACGCCTTAACAGAAGACCAATTGGCCAATAACATTAGACCGCTGTCCTGGCAGGATTTTCCTCTCAAGTGACAGATTTCCAGGCTGGCGGTTGAACTGCTTGAGTGATCTGAGTTGCTCGACAATGGTCGCGATTGTGTTTGTGTAGAGGGATTGATCCGGCTAATTGGACTTCTGCGGCGGCTTATGTTGGCGATGTTAATATTCGGTGAAGGCATTGTGGAGCTTCGAGACAAACAATTGCGGTGGTGTCGATACTGCAACGCGTCGTGATGTGATGACAGGTCGAAATTTTGGTGGGCAGTTGGTGACAGTGCGGCAGAATTTAGTGCATACCACCTGCACTAACAGATATTTTTTGGAGCAATACATCGGAAAAACATCGCTTTCACTTCTTTCCCCTCTTCTCCCACTCGTAGATATGGCCTTATCGATACTTCTTGCTTAAGCCACGATACACGGACAGATACAATCAATTCACTGCTATCTTATTGGCCTTAGGGATTCAAGTTGCTCCACAATCTCGTCTTCCCTCAGGTTATCCCAGTCAAGGTCGCTGCCAATGTCGTCAAGACCGAACTGCTTCCCTTCATCCACAGCCTGGAGCCAGGCTTCCGCTGCAGCGCAAATCGATCTGGCATAGTTACTGTCTAGTAACTCATGGAACCTTTTAAGGTGTTCTTCCATCTTGCTGCGTCTTTTTGCACGTTTGTCGACCTCCTCGCTGACACCGTTGAGGTGAGTGATGACCGCCCTGCCGTCCGCTGCTCTGTGGTGAACCCTTCCCCTGGGCCTTGAATGGAGGCCTCGAATTCGATTCCCGTGGCCCGGAGCTGCTCTGCCCCGAAGAATATGCTCAGATGGCGAACGAACTGAGACAGCTTCCTTAATCGATGGTTGAACCTCCATGAGAGAACCGATAGAAGACTGGCTCAGTTGTTTATTGGGAAAATACTTGCTCTGGTGAGTTCTGAGGACACTTCGTGGCCTTTCCCTTAGGAATGGGGCTTGAAGAATTCGTCGTTTTTTGCTTAGAGGCTGGCGTTTGATTTCCTCAACACAGTCACCCGACTCGATTGGTAGCCCCAATATGATCCTTGTCGGTAGCTCATTCTCCTGAGTAGCTTGATCCACTGGTAAAAAATCCGGATTGTCTTGCACTGAATAACGAGAGCACTCTGCCGAAGAGTGGTCCTGAAAGAGAGCAGACTCCGTATCATGACGAAACGAGATGTCTGATTGGTAAATCTCTAACGGTCTCTGATGGGAGGAGGATGAAGTCCGAGAACGTTCCTGGGTCGTTTTGTCTCGTTCGTCGTGGCTAGTACCAGCCAGCGAAGAAGTACACGAATCTGGTGGCGATATCGTGTTGGTCTTTCTTAAGGCTGAGCAAGCATAGAGCTGAGAAGAAAGGGAAGCCTCCAATCTTTTTGATGGTAACTTGCCCAAGGAATCATCAGACGGCTTGATCTGGAACTTTGGCTTGACAATGTCTCGGACGTTACTCCGTTCCTCACATGGCAAGACGTATTTAATCCACTGCGACAGGGTCAGCCTTGAAGATACGCAAAGTCTCGTTGTCACATACGGCGTTAATCTCCTCGGTGTTCTCATCACTAATCTTACCCTTGGTAAGCCGTGCCAAGCCTGCCTTTAACGCCTTTGCTTGTGCTAGAAGGCTTTGTACTGTGGGACGCTCATCCAAGCGGCCTCGAGACTGGTCTTTGTAGAACCTCCAGAAACTCTTGAGTTCATACACCTCTGGGAGAGACGCGCCAACACTGAGAACCTTAGCTTTGCAAGTCTTGAAATCGTCCTTCTGGTCTGTCTTCGTCCAATGCCATCTTCTCGACTTAGTTCATGAACTAACAGCCAGCACAAAAGAAGGTAAAGGAAACTTACACAGCGTAAACATGAAGAACATGATCTTGCTTGACTAAAGTTTGGTCATTATAGTGATTGAGTCCCCTCTTTTGCTTCCTCTCTTGCCTCCGATTGTTATCTTGTTCACCGAACTCGCCACTTACCCAACCTCGAGATTTAGCGCGGTCTACGATCAGTGCCGGGTCCTCCTGTGGCCGATTTGTGAGAGGCATCGTCAGCGAGATGGGTGGGAGCTGGTGAGAGGAGTAAGAATTCGTGGCGGCCAAAGTTGTCTCCTAAATAAGACAGCCGCTGAATGACAGGGTGTCTTAGGAATACTTTGTTTGCGAAAGCAGAATCCAACTCCTGTCAGGGTATCCTAGGAACAAGTAAAAGCAGAAAGCAAAATGTCTGCTGTCATGTGTCCTAGGAACAAGTAAAAGCAGAAAGCAGAATGTCTGCTGTCATGTGTCCTAGGAACAAGTAAAAGCAGAAAGCAGAATGTCTGCTGTCATGTGTCCTAGGAACAAGTAAAAGCAGAAAGCAAAATGTCTGCTGTCATGTGTCCTAGGAACAAGTAAAAGCAGAAAGCAGAATGTCTGCTGTCATGTGTCCTAGGAACAAGTAAAAGCAGAAAGCAAAATGTCTGCTGTCATGTGTCCTAGGAACAAGTAAAAGCAGAAAGCAGAATGTAACTGCTGTCACGTGTCCTAGGAACAAGTAAAAGCAGAAAGCAGAATCCAACCCCTGTCAGGGTGTCTGAAGAATGCTTGCTTTGAGAAAGCAGAATCTAATCACCGTCAGGTGTCCTAGGAATACTTTGTTCGGGGTTGCCTCTATGTTTTTAAGAAAGCAGATAGGTGTCCAAGAACAGTTCTATATCCACAACCAAGCACGGCTTGACGCCAATAAAGCAATTCAACTTCAAGAGTTCAGTGGCTCCTGTTTCCCAAAAATGGCTTTTTTTAGGACCGCAGATATTTTTAGGGCCGCCAGGGAGAACTCAACGCTGAAATCGGGTAGGCAGGGCAGCCCCGAAGCGCCGTGGCTGAGGCTAGAGCATATTTGGATGGCAGGCAAGCTCCCTTATGGCGTCTTCTGGTGCCTCGGCGTTTCAAGCACCAATCGCCTAGTCAATCCACTTTACGACTCACCTTCTCCTGGGTGTCTGTTGGTGGGATCTGGGCGTCGGACCCGCGTTTAGCCGCGCCCCAATTTACGCCTGATTTGTAGGGCAACAACCGACACAGCCGATCACTTCCGTGACGGCGCGCGTTCGTTACCGCCTCTTTCTAGCTAGATCAATCATACAATCAATTTCCTATGCTTCCGGCCGGGTTAGCTTGCAAGAGTGCCATTGTACTGACTGCGATTCGAGTGGTGATTACTGGAGAGCTAAGCGCCAGCTATCTTTCAAACGCGCCCACCCAGCGGATAATTTTAGAACCCTGCCCCATGCGTAGTGGGTCTTGCTGTATTGCTGTATGGTTGCATTATCACGCTGAGCACTCCCTTTTGTTTTTCAACTTTCTTCTGTGAAGCAAAATTCTATTTTCTGTTTTCAACAGGCAGTTTCAACACCTGGATTTGGTCCTTTTACCATTCATTCATTAGGCACGCCTGGGGTGGTGGTGTTGCCTGCGTTGATGCAAAGAAACGAAAAGTCCGGGGTGGAATTAGCACTCATTAGCACTCAGTGTGTGACATTCTTTGGTCCTGTCACGTGGACAATGACAGGACTGTGTAGAAGGGTTTGACATTTTGTGTCTGCACAAGATTAAGCATAAAGTGTTGCTGCCTAAGGCAAGGTCGGTATTTCTTAGGCCTGAATTTGTGCACGCAAATTCAAGCGCGACGCAGGTACCATCGTAGCAGGCACCGCAAACGGATGGTGACACCTCATCGCCGCAAGGTCGTTCAGATTGAGCTTCCTGCACGAGGAGAAGTTATCGCAAATGCACAAGGGAATGTGGCTATCCTTTTCTCACATGAAGCGGGGCACTGCACAGGCTCCCAGTGCTAAGGTAATCAAGCAAGTTCCCGTCAGTCACGCGTTAGATATTGAACCTCGCATAGTTTGCCCACAAACCTGTGCGGATCGCTTTGTCGAATCCAGGAGGGAGGATTCAAGTTCGGGTGGAGAACGCTGCAGGGGCCCGGAATGCGAGGATTGTTTGCAATGACGGGAAGGTGGGCCTAGGCAACAGCAGCTGGTCGAATACACATTGCGTTCGTACACCCCCCCGTTCGACAACTAAACTAGCCAGTCGGTGCTTCAAGAATGAAGAAATCTGTAAAAAGACGTTGACAAACTACAAATTCCTAATTTGTGTCTCTTGCTAAGTGTGTATACCGTACCTCATTGGTGGTTTATCGGCGCCTCGGAATGGGTTGATGCACATCACTGGGATGCGGGTAGTCCAGGAACCGCCGTGGTAGCAAGCGCGTGACGGAAAGCCTAGGGACTTCTAAAATTATCTTCTGAGCACAACACCCGTCGCGTTTGTAGCAGGGGCGCTTTTCCATGTAGACATCTACGCACAAGACATGTGACTAGAGTCCTTGGTGTTTCTCGAACTTTTGGTCGAACTAGGGTCCTGCTAATAGCCCTAAGTGTCCATACCTCTTTGCTCGCACAAACGAATACCTCAGCGAAACCTTTACGTTGAAATTGCTTCGATATTCAAGTAATGTAATCTGTACGGTACAAGTACATCGATGAACGGCGGAATATTGGTGGTGTGACGATCGAAGCGCCCTTGACGCTGAAACGGCTGGTGCCTGATCCGCATGCACGCCAACGAACGAGATTAACCCCGGAGCCGCTGCGCTAAATGGAAGGCATGACCATCGCCAATAGCAAATGAAATCCCAGACCTTCAGATTTAGGCCCTAGTGGATGGCGCAATACCTTCCCCGGACATGCTAAATTTATCTACAGATGGTCCCTCGATGCTGGAGCGGCTCTGTCCAGCTCAAAGGAACCCTCCACTCCATTGATGACGCGGCCTCCGCCAAGACGGGCGCACGCCAAGTTACGAACAAACGTAGCCTCTGTGTGGCCTCGTGCACGTGATATGATTAATGCCAAACCTCTTTGTGCCCGCTGCGTGTGCAGGCCCTCACATGCGCTGATCTGACGGCGCAAGTGGGGCCGTAGGCATTTGTGTACGCGATATTTAGCATGGAACGGTTATTCCCACATCGAAAGGAACAATTCGGTGAAATGTTTTAAGAATGAAGGAATCTATAACGACGTCGACGAATTACAAATTATTGCTTTACATCTCTTGCTACTAGATGCACACCACACTCCCGTTGCTGATTTGGTGTACAGGTCGATGCACCCGCGAACTCTTGATGTTCACACGCACGCCGCCGCATGGATGTGATTAGCTCAGGAACCGCCACACCAAGGCCAGGGCGTGACAGAAAGCCCAGACTTCTAAAATTATCTTCCATGGACACCCTCAACTCGACGCCACAGAGTCCCCTCGTATAGCAGTGCTGGTCGCTTTGCCAAGCGGGGAGGGTCGAAGCACGCCAAGGGATTAGCCCAGGAACCGCCGCGCTAAAACCAGGGCACGCAACCGCTAAGTTGATAGCGAATAACATTCGAGACCGCCAAATTATCTGCAGGGGATCCCCTCCTAACTGGTGGCATCATGTTCATTAACAAAATAGCTGACCCTCCCTTCCCTTGTGATGCATCAAGAACCATCCACCGGCGGCTGGCGGGAGACAGCCCAGGCAACATGCATCCCTGGCGTCCCACCTGCTTCGTTGCGCTCCACTGTTAATGGTGCATCTTGACATTGGGCGGCTGCAACCCAGCGCCAACGTCATTCCTAAACATCGACACGTCCCAAGCCTCCAGTCCTGTAGCCCGCACGCAACACCTCCACCGCCAGTGTGTGCGGTTTTGATCCCCGACCGCCATCGTGTAGAGGAACGCAAAGGCTCACAGAAAATCAAGCATTGTTTATTTCTCTGTTTTACTCTATCTCAACAGCACAGCCTCCTTCAGGCTCTGTTGACGGGCTCCCTATGAACGCCGCGCCTTCTTGACCAGTTTCCCGCCGCTGCCCTTTTTTCCACGCTGGATCTTGACTGTTCCTCTGACGTGCAACATCTGCAGCCGTCACTAGCACAGGTAATGGAAAGCTTTCATCCTACCGGGCTCTATTAGTTACAGCTTGGCTATGATGTCTTGATGGAATCCTGACTTTTTCCTTATCTGATAGCGGCAATGCTTTGTCAGTAGACTTGAACTCATACTTTTCGCCCTTGCGGCGAATGCATACGTATACTTCAGCGTCATAAACCTGGTGAATACTGAGACCGTTGTTCTTGAGTGTACTCCATTTCTTCTTGAAGTTCTCATTACTTCGGTCTCTCTTAGTCACTCGGGTGTTCTTACCACCTGCCATTGTAAAGGCGTAGAGAAAAGGTCGGCAAAGTAAAGCTCGTGTTCTGGTCGGGTATAGGGTATATATAGCAAGCCATCTCCGTGTTCACCATTTTGTGTATTCAGGAAGCTGTTTTCGGGAAATTTGACCCTTGTTAAGTTGTTGCTATCAAAATCTTGCCTTGGAAACCCCTGAGGCGGCTCTGAGCCAGGTGATCCCCCAGAGTCGTGACCTTGTTACTCTCCTCACTACTGGCTCGTGACTCCTACCACTACCGCTGCCGAACGGTTCAGCAGCCCCACCTCTGCCTCAGAGCCTAGCTCTAGGCTCGCCGGACTAACCTCGGTGGATCATTTTCTTCAGGACTGAAACTGGGACTGGTCCCAATTTTGGGGCCGCACGCGCGAGAAGATATGAGGCAATGCGACGGACACATCCACTCCCGTCTGCTCTGCTTCACTTTTTGCTCTGCTCCACATTGTGTCATTGGATATAGCCCTATGCCCTATGCAGGAACAAGCCCTGCCGAATGATTCGGCCTGTATCCTTGGCAATTACACTTGGATCACTGTCGTGATCCGGCTGACTAGGGTCATGAATGATAATCCCCGGAAATTACTAGGGTCTCTAGCCATGACCCTGACAGACTAGCAACGAGTGATCCTGGTGAAGACGTGTGAATCGCGAGGTCCGATTTGATCGAAGGGTAAAACGGAATGTTTAGCGCATCTTCACTTATGGGTGAAATTGTTCTCCTCTCTTACGCTCTGTAGGTCCATATGTGGATTCTGTGTATATGTGGGCACAGTAAAGTACTTTCTGCTTGCTGACAGTCAATAAGCTAAGCCGTATACTGTCAGCGTTTTCGTCCACTTTTGGCTCCTGGTATGTATCTCTATGTACCCCAAGTACTATACCACTTGTACACAAGTCCAGCCTTGGTCCGTTTCTAGAGTCATCGTCATTGCCTCAGGCCAGTACTTGCCCCGCTTCAGCACAAATTCTGAGGAGCTTTCGGTGGACTTGGGCTTACACTTTGTCGCTCCGGCTCTCGATCCAGCATTTACCATTGCATAGGAAGCTAGCTGTATGAGAGTCATTGCATGAATTCATGATTAGTTTATGCCAACTAGGTTCTTATGCACGGAGGGTCCTTGTGTATTGCAATTCGCGATTGCAACTCAAGTGGCGCGCCCGAAAGCCCTGGGTGGTTCAGCGTAGGCGCAACCTTACCAATCAATATTTCCCGCGAGGGTTGAAGCGTGTGCGAGTGCCGATCCTGTACGTCCCTGAGCAGCTTCGGTCAACACTTAATTGCGTATGGCCAGATACTGCCCAGGAAACTTTGCTTAGGCTAGAGGCTGCTGAGGGTCTGGGTCAACACTTGATCGCAGATGGCCAGATGTTGCCCAGGAAACTTTGCCTAGGCTAGATGCTGCTCAGGGCCTGGGTCAACCTTGCATGTGGCCAGATGCTGCCCTGGCCAGATGCTGCGCAGGAGATTTTGCCTGAGCGAGAGGCTGCTCAGGACCTGGGTCAACATATGCAAGGTTGACCCAGGTCCTAAGCAGCCTCTAGCCTAGGCAAAGTTTCCTGGGCAGCATTTGGCCATATGCGATTAAGTGTTGACCCAGGTCCTAAGCAGCCTCTAGCCTAGGCAAAGTTTCCTGGGCAGCATCTGGCCATATGCATGGTTGACCCAGGTCCTAAGCAGCCTCTCGCTCAGGCAAAATCTCCTGCGCAGCATCTGGCCAGGGCAGCATCTGGCCACATGCAAGGGCCAGATGCAGGAAACTTTGCCTGGGCGAGAGACTGCTTAGGATCTGGGTCAACACTTAATCGCATATGGCCAGATGCTGCCCAGGAAACTTTGCCTGGGCGAGAGGCTGCTCAGGGCCTGGGTCAACACTTAATCGCATGTGGCCAGATGCTGCCCAGGAAACTTTGCCTAGGCTAGAGGCCAGGATTCGACATCGTTGGCCGCTAGCCCGATGCGAATGCACCGTCCGAACTGGTGCGCTGTCTGCCGCACCCGGTCCAGCTCATGGTGCTTGAAGTGGAGGCCGCTGAGCAGCCATCGCACTGGGCCGGCCGACGGCCCTCGCATGGCTCATGGTGGTGAGGAATACCACCGCCAGCCCAGGCAAGGAATTTTAGATGGTAAACATAAGATTCTTAACTCTCGCGAAATCGTCAAGGGAGTAATGCTAGTAGGATGTAATGCCGTCGGGTTGTTCGTTGTGATTGCACTTTTGGCGACTCGGACCAACTCGCTCGGCCTGGCGCAGCCACGCATACGGGTGCCATTGCACAGAAGGGAACTCGCTTAACCGAACCACCTGGCACATCACCCCGCACCACTTTCTTTTGTCGGACACGTTACCTAGTAATTGAGGGTCACGGAACGAGTTGCTATGCGAATTACACAGGGAAATTGATGACTTTGAGGGGGCCTAGGCTATTCAAATTGATGATAGTTGCAGTGTTATGACTGCTGTGTCTGACTGCTTCGGTCGCGGTGTCTCCGATGATGATGTCTCTGCCGTCAGCCCTCAAGGCTGCGTTGCCCGACACCCTCATCCTTAGTCATCTGCCCGGGCCGACTCCTCCGTCTAACATCTTTGCAGATCACATGACTCTCCTCGCCCTTCCACATCCGATTTCAAAATATGCAATGGCCCAGAGGATTCTAGAAAGCCTCAGATCCACATCAAACCCAAGCTACAGCAGCAAGCCATGGATACCCCACCAACCACCCGTCTTATTGTCAAGACTCAGGTCGCACGACAACCGACGCCGAACTGTAGTCCCGAGCAAAACTTACAGCGGCGTGCTGATGAGCCAAGTACGACACCTGGACGCCTGGTTGAAGAGGAAGACGATGTCATCTACCTCGGCACCTTTCTGCTACAGCAGCATCACCACACCGCCGTTTCTGCTCTCCGATGCCCCGCCATCGACTCGAATCGGCCCTCAGATATGTCTCCACGACGGAACAGCCGTAAAAAGAAGGGCAGATGGGCAACTCAGGCCGTCCGCAAGGGAGCCACACCATCACACCAGCCCACGATACCCACGGCGATAAGGAACAAGAACGTCTGGCTCGGTCGAGCAAGGGACTCGACTAATCAGGTCTATGGTTTCTTCGATAGCGCGGGTCGATTCTGCCGCAGGGTAGAAGTTGAGCGTTTTGACAGGGCGATGGAACACTGGTCAAGATTTGCTCACATCCCTCATGACCAGATCGCATACCGCCGCACTTTTCAGCAAATGACGTATCAGCAAGTCCGAGCCGAGGTTTGTCGGCGATTAGTCACAAAACTTGGAGGATCCCTATATGAAGGGGAGATTTAGCCGACCGGGCGAGAGCATTGCAAAATTCGATGCAATCCCTGGGTCTACAGTATCACACATGAGTCTAAGAGCACTGGTGCTAAGTATCTCGCGTACAAGGTTTCCTCGCAGTGCTCCTAACAGCCGTGCTTGAGCCTATGTTCTCGACGCTTCAAGACGTCAGGTTACGGAAAACTGCGATCCAGGGACAGCGATGGTGGGGCACCTTCGGTCTTGGGACGGACATGGTCTTGGGACGGGCGTGGTCCTGGGACAGCTATGGTCCTGGGACAGCTATGGTCCTGGGACAGCTATGGTCCTGGGACAGCTATGGTCTTGGGACAGGTGTGGTCCTGGGACAGCTTCAGTCCTGGGACAGCTTCAGTCCTGGGACAGCTATGGTCTTGGGACAGCTGTGGTCTTGGGACAGCTGTGGTCCTGGGACAGCTGTGGTCCTGGGACAGCTTCAGTCCTGGGACAAGTATGGTCTTGGGACAGCTATGGTCTTGGGACAGCTGTGGTCCTGGGACAGTCTCAGTCTTAGGACAGCTTTGGTCCTGGGACAGCTTCGGTCCTGGGACAGACTCGGTCCTGGGACAGTCTCAGTCCTGGGACAGCTTCAGTCCTGGGACAAGTGTGGTCCTGGGACAGCTTCGGTCTTGGGACAGGTGTGGTCCTGGGACAGACTTGGTCCTGGGACACATTTGGACGATGGCAAGAAATGGACGAAGTGGACGATGGCAAGAAGTGGACGAAAAAGACTGGCTTTCCTCGGAAGCAGTACATACCGTCAGGGGCAAGCATGGCTGGGCTTACAGAATCATAAGTGGGTCTCCTTTACGGAATCGTTCTGTAGGAGCACCTTGTTCTTGCATAAGGTCGAGGGCCGCATCTAATAACATAATGTGTGGAAGATGAGCATGGTCTTGTCGCATTCTAGCAGGCATGGGATGGACTCTTGTTCTGGTGAATAAGTGTGCTGGAACAGTGTGCTAGCACTATAGATGTGCTGGCACAAAACGTGCTATCCCATAGGATTTACTAGCACTGGTGTGCTTGCAGCATTCGTACTGCTTTCCATTTACCTTAAAAATACCGTTCACTTAAAACCCCGAGCGCCTATGTTTCTAGAAATGTGAGATAAGATAATTTTTGAGTGCATGGTGACGTCTATGGCGGACTTTCCTAATTACTACTTAACAGCGAAGTGAAATGTACTGTACTGTAGCATAAGTGTTCTTGCAGAACCGTTCGGCAAGCGACGCTCACTAACACCCCAGAGTTAGACTAGAGAAGCTGAGGGGAGGTTAGCGGGGTCGTGTCCACTAATAAACCGGAGCAATGCTGGGCGAGGGGGACCTACCACGGTACACCCCTACCGCCCACGTCTAGTGACTCGCCAGCGGGACTGAGAGGAGGATGAAGTTGACCAAGCAAGATTAGACAATAGGAAATAAGTTGACAGAAGTGACCGGCTTTATTGAGTGATTGATCTTGCGATAGGTTCACGGCGGGGTTGTGAGCCTAACGCGCCCTCCTTTGGTCTTCAGAACGTCCATTGTGCATAAACCAGTCGAGGATTTAAATGGCTCAAGGGCTCTGCAAATGACAAGTGCGACCACTTCTTTCTCTCTTCTTGTACCAGAACGTTTACGAGTGACGCCACGAACCGCCATATGCCATGATCCCGCATGGAGCAAACGAAATCAGTATCGTTTCAACGGCGGAGCCGGGAGTACTTCTAAGTAGTGCATACTAGGCTCTTCTGCGTAGAGAAGTGCAAGTTGTCCGTTCCATCTTAGGGCATGCACCGATAAGTGCAACTTAGATAAGGAGCTTCCCAGTTTCCGCGGCCAGTCGGAACAGGTTCGGGTAATCGTTTATGCGAGAAGGCTTCTAGCGCGTCTACCACACAATCCTGACCCCCTCGATTCCCACTCCCGCATCTACATACCGCAGTCATGGCCGATAACGAGGCTTCCTCGACGCCCCAGTACTGCATCACGCAGGCCCGTTGCAGACTATGCCAGTTCGAATTGGCCCATGACGAGCTGGTTGTCGCAGGTACGTCGTCGGTCTATTTACGCATGACTTTTACTGATGCCAAGGTCTCTGCCCAGCGGTCGGCGATGGCGTTTCCTGCGAGTTCCCGTTTCGACGATACACGACCTTCTACGACGATGAGCTGGACATCAAGTTGCACATGTGCCTCAGGGGCGAGTGCGTGTCTCGTACTAAGCCGACAGTGTGCTTCCACGGCCGCTGCCATGAATTCCGCTTCTACTCGGTGACGCCAGCATTCCTCGCCGCCACCCACTACGCCTTTGCGCCATCGGCCGGCGAGCAGCGGCGACGGGCCGACTACATCCAGCTGGCTCTGGCTCGCAGCTTGCAATGGGCGGCCGTCTGGCCCCGGGAGCTTCCCCACGAGCTGTGGCTGATGGTTGCCGGGCTTCTTGTACAAGATTGCGCCGCCCTCACAGCCCAGGAGCAGGTGCACAAGTGCGACAATATGGGCGATTCCGTCCTTGACCTAGCACAGTCTGTATACGCGTCGTACGTCAAGATGGACGGTCGATATTATGTCAAGAGTTTGCGGAACACGGCCGGAGCTAACGCTGGCAAGAGAACGTATCTTGTGCTGCCAGCTCAAACCACACGGGAGGAAGGGGAGGAGGAGGAAAGCAAAGATATGTTCGTGGCAGAAGACCATCTCGGCATTCGTCAAGTTGTCTTCGTCTCGCCTAAGCGCTCTGAAGAATGGTGTCGTAACCACCCGAGCGTGCCGGGTGCGTGGTGGAGACACATTTCTGGGAAGGATATTCCCTCTACCGTTGCCACCAGAAGCGATGTAGGTGAGCTACCCTGTACATCGTTCCCAAGCTGACACGATGGTAGGGCCTCAAGATGCGAGACGTCGAGAGCATGCAGAAGGAGCCCCTCGCCCTTTTATCTCGCATCGGCTGGCAAGTCCCAGTCCCGTCTCCTCCCGCTGTGGTCGACCTCTTGACGCTAGAAAGGCCACGGGAGTACCCAAACGGGCTTCGGATGCGCTTCTTTGACTGCAATATCCCTGACATCATCGGATACTCTGTAGCGACCGATGGGGCGAGGGTCCTAGCCATCCTTTCCCATAAGCACGGTGAAAAAGCAGATGCCAGCTTGTACGAACTTAGCTCCGCGATTTGCTTCTGGATGTACATGCCTATCAACCAAGGCGAGTATATCACTGATATCTGCAGGCGGGCCGGGTGTTTAATTGCTCGGACCGAGATTGTCGGAATAACGGTAGGTGACATCCTCCTCCTCTCTCGGCAGAGACTGATGGGTTTATCTCAGTTCTCTACGAACCAAGGACGAACCGTCGTATTCGGACTTTATGGACACGAGAACGTCGACTTTCGGCGTATTGCTAGCCTACCGCGCGGCCCATGCCGCGTGCATTTCAATGAGTTGGACTCGTTAGCCGGCAGACGCAACGTTGAGGTAGTCGCTTTCGAGCAGGGCAGCCCTCATTCCGCCACCACCAGCCCAGATATGCTCCCGACCCTGCCGGTGTCTATCTCGCACTGTCCGTACACGCAAAGCAACGAAGTGTGGCTACACTCGTCGTGCTCCATGCAGCGTGTGACCGAGGTCCATCCTTGCATCAAAATGACCACTCCGCATCGGCCGGTAATAGGTATGCTTCTCTCTTATGCCGACGGCCACCGCGAGTGCGTGGGCCAGTTCCGCCTAGATTGGGTCGCCGAGTCTATTATGATCGGCGATACAGACAAGCTATACATTTGCGGCAAAAGGACCAAGGAATGCTGGGGGTACGTGGCGGCCGTGACGGTTCGGGCACCGGCGAGTCGAGCAGAAGGTCGCTGGCTTGACGTCGCCCAAGCTGGCACGTTGGAATGGTGGTTCTCGTCTCGGCATAGTGTTTTGTATCACGGCAGCAACCGGTTGAACTGATATCGATAGGCCTTCTGGTGGAATGGAAACCGTCTCCTCCTACCAAGACCAGCCAAGAGATGCTCGCCATTCAGGTCTATCTTACAAGCGACTAACCCTGCATCGAGAGAAGCTGGCAGCTAGCCAATCTTCTTGCGGCTGAAGTACGTCATCTTCTTGCCGCGAAAGAACCAAGCCTTCTCTCCTTGGTATTTGCCAGCCTCCCAATCCTCCTTCCTAGTAGACCTCTTTTTCCCCTTAGCATCGCGGAACACGTACTCGTCGTGAGAGAAGGTATGTGGGGTTTTCTCGACCCTGACCTCCACGCACCGACCCCCGCTTTCATCGCCGCCGCTGCCGTCACCGCCGTCACCGGATGGACCGGCCTCCGTCATATCATAGTCGTAGTAGCTCTCGTCCTGCCCTGGCAAGGTTGCTACGCCATGCCCGGAGACGCCCTGTCCGGTATCATCCATGGCCAACAGGTCCAAGGACTGGCTGGGAACGACGGGGGCCGCGCGGAGTGGGAACCCTTTTTTAATGCGCTGGATGGCATCAGGGAAAACGCTGGCAGCAGGAGAGTCGGCGTCGATGTATTGCCTCCTGTCGGCGTAAGCGGCGGACCCATGTATGGGCTCCAGCTCGAGGACGCTTGCATCGACAAACCACATGCGAAACGAGACGCCGACCGTTGTCATGGCCCAGATCCACATCAGGTTGTCTTTTTGGATACAACGCCTGGCCGCGTCGAGCGCCTGTTCCTCGACTTCCTGCACGTTGCCGCTCTGGCGCTTGCATTCGACCCAGAGCAAAGCAGATAAGGTGTGGTTATTCGCGTCGTAACGTTTCACCACCATATCCACCCGTCGAAGAGACCCATCGGGCGAGGACTCAGCGGTTACCGAGTAAATGTCCGGTTCGTAAAAGGCCCGTTGCAGAACAGCCTGCCAAAAGGCCGACGACTTGTACTCGATGTCCTCAACCGCCTCCTCGTAGTGCTTGCGGAGCAAGCCCTTTCGGACAATGCTCATGGTTGCTAGATGTCTGGAGAGTATGCTTGGCTGACTGGAAGGGCACCTGAAAGGTCGAGGTCAGAGGTGACGGTCATCGCCAGGTTCGCCAACGGAGTGGCTACTTGCCTGCAGCGGTTAAAATTTGGAGAGATTGCCCGAAAAAGGGTTGTTGCAGCAATTGGAAGATGTCTAGAGTGGTGATGGTTTTCTGGCTTCAGACATGGCAAGGAACTGCCGAAGTGGTACTTATAATTGGTTTCGACTGCCTCGTATAACAGCCGCCCTGTGCAGCTCGAAGAGCAAGGCTCGTCGGCTAGCCGCCCGGTCCCTAGCCGCCCGCACCCGCCAGCCAAAGTCTGGGGCCCAATCATTGGCATGCGGAGATGTTTCGCTGTACAGATCTGGCTGCAAGAATGATTGGACGTGGAGCATTCTCATCTAGGCACCAGGCTTGGTTGCCTGAAGTGGAGACACTCATGACCCCTGGATGAGAAGCAAAACTCATAATTCGCCATTTTGGGCTGACTGTTGGTAGTGTATCGGGGTGCCGGGGTAATCAGATGCGCGCAATCATCAGACTGCTGTTCTCAGCGACCATCTCGAAATAGATCCAGTACTGCCCTGCCAAGGGCTTGCTCATGCTGAATTTTTGGCCTTTGATGCGCTCTGCATATCGGTAGAAGTCATGTGATGTCCTCAAGCAAATGGCCTGAAGATCCTGTCCAACCCCCACACTGCGCTACCAGGCAGAGGTTCGATCATGGTTCAATGGAGCCGGCCCAGACCTACTCATCCAACTAGAAGAGGATGATGGAGGGCAATCACGTGACTATTGAATGCACGGGCCACTAACAGAGTCACTCAGCGAGTGGCCCGTGCATCCTGGTGGAGCCTGTCCCTAAACAGCCTCCACACCTCTCCTTGCCTGTCCCGTCGCAATTGCCGCATTTTGCCATTGTGAGGTCTGTTTAATGAAACTGGTCAGCGACGTCTGCATTAGTCCATGGCATCATACCTTGGTTGAGTGTATTGAAAGGCTGATATGTGTTAAAGAGCCGCGTGAGGATGTGAGAAACAAAAGAGTACGCCGTTTTCGCGTTGGAAGTCCTGACATGTTATATTACCCAAAATTTACAGAAAGCACTCGTTACTGAAGTTCTGAGCAAGTTAAGTGCACACCAGGTGCACCATGTACCATGCGCACTCGGGCTGGAGTTACTGCATCTTCCCTTCCTCAGCTGCCTGGATGTGTCAGAGCCAACAGCTTCACGGACCAGCCCGCGGCCCGCCCCGACCAGCAGGCATCCAATCATTGACGGCTAGATAGCCTTATCCATTATCTACGAGGGTGCAGGGTTTGGAGCTCTTGGTGCAAGTGCAGCCATGTTTGCACTGGTGCATTCAGCCCCGCACTCAGTTCACAGCCAGGCGCGCTAGTAGCCTCGCAAACACAAGCTGGTCGGTCTGTTCGCGTCAAAGCGGGGTCATGGTTCACGAGGCAATCAGGATCTTAGGCCTCTCACCATCTCAACAGATGCAAACCATACAATTCCTTCCGCCCAGCATCATGGCAGAACGCGAACGTGAATGTACCGTATGTATGGAGAAATTCGGAACTCGCGAGAGCCTCCTTGAGCATACTTGGGCTTTCCAGGTAAGAGTAAGGCGACAACATCACAGCTCGTGGGTAACTAATGTATGGGAGTAGACAGAAATCGCGACATTGCTTGCGAGACTGCAAACCGTCGTCGTCCACAACCCAGAGCACAAGTGCGTTAAGACACCAGTCGACGTAAAAGAAAGCCAAGTTGAATGTACCGTGTGTTGGGCGAGATTCGTAACCCATGAGAAAGCCCGTGAACATACGTGGGCTTTTCAGGTAGGAAAGAATGCAACCGCATCGTGACTTGAGGCTTCCTAACGTGTAACATAGACAAAAACCACGACATTACTTGCCAGGCTGCAGTCACTTCTCGTTCACAGGTGGCCGGAGCGCGAGCATGAGTCCCAGGACCTCACAAATGGCACCGACCACGAAGACGATAACTCTGAGGAAGGGGAAAGTTCGTCGATGATACAGAAGCGCTGCCCCGACAAAGACTGCACTAAATCAACAACAATCTTTAGAAGACAGCAAGAGTTCACACGACACTATAGCACTCGTATTTTTCCCAACATTCTATTGCGATACCGTTGACCAACTGTGACCAGACTTCGAATGCATTGAGACATGTCGATATTGCCTCGTCACCTTTACACGACCTAGCAAGTTCTGGGGGCACATTCCCTGCGCTCAAGGATCCCCCAGGCAGAAACAATATGTGAAGATGCGCGGTGATGCATTGCGGAAATTGACGAGAAAAGCGCTGAATGCCGCTATGAGAAGGAAAAAGCGAGCCAGTGATGTGCTGAAGGTAGCGGCTTCCAGTGAATCCGCTGGCGGAATCGTCGCGGCTCCAGCTGCAATTTACCCTAGCCCGGCAAACGGACTTGCGGGTCAGACAGAAGCATTTCCAGGCAGAACTCTCGTGCAGTCCACATCAGGAACACCGCTTCGAGGGCCAGGCTCCGGCCGGACCATCGCGTCTCTCGGCATTGATATTGCGCCTCTAGCTTATCAACAACACCAGCAAGCTCCGGTATGGCAGAGCGAATCGTGCAACTCGAATCAGCTAGACGGAGGCATCGCGACGTCTACCCCGTTATGGCCTGTGCAACCAAACTCCGCTGGTGACCCGACCGTCTTCTGCGGACAGTACCTCAATTTTGGGACACACTAGTTCGTCGGAAGCGCACCAACTGCTCGACAGTCTGGCGTACTTGGAATGAAAACCACATAGGGATCCGAGTGTTGCCCTCAACCGTTTCTCACGGGTCCCTGATCCGGCGTCTTCCCCAATCCATATGCGATCGTGAACCCATTTCGTATTTGGAACGCGGACCGTTCATTCAGAATCGCGCTGGTGTATGTTAGTCACAATATTACTGAGGGCGAGGAGAGGTAGAGACATACATTCCGCCCTTCTCCATTTCAACACCGATGGTTTTGCAGCCATTCTTCTTCAAAGAAGCCTCTGGGATTTCGAGCAAACCATTTGAAGCCAAGACGCCCTTCAGCGGCCTGTTGTGAGAGTTCTCGTAAAACTCTACTCGTGATCCGGCACACCACATGTGGACAACCACGCGATCTCCCTGAGTCGGGACTATAGAAAAGGCAAAGATATGTCCAGGATCGCTGCTGGCTGTGTGGCAGACTTGTGGGTTGGGATGGCTTAGATATGGTTCGAGAAGGGGTCGGATGCGCTGGGCTGAATCAGAAATGTCAGAATGATGTGTCTCGTCCCACTTACAGCGTCTCCAAGGATGCATCCAGTAAAAAACTGAAAGCTATCGGTGCGGTTGGTGAGCCCTTGCTGGTCCAGGGCGTCGACTATGCCTCCGATCGCTGCGTCCTCCTGGTAGAAAAGGCCATGTTCTTTGAAGAACTTGAGAGAGTCGGCGGCAGTAACCGCCAGAGACACCCCTCGTACTCCAAAGAGTCGATCTCCTGTAGGGTCCAAAGAAGGGTCCATGAGTTGGGGTATTCGCAGCATCGTAACGGAAGTCGACAACGTATGCTTCGCGATGGTTGAGTTGGGACCTAGACGCGGGGCAAGATTTCATTCATCGTAGCCTTACGGAAAATAGTTTTCCCGTGGCTTTTTCGTCTCTATCCCGAAGGTCAAATATGCAATTTCAAGGAAGGAAGCTAAACGTAAGTGAGTCAGATATGCCCCACATCATATAATAAGCCTTGAGTGCCCAACGATGGAAGTCCAGCATTGTGCCCAACGAGAGATAACCTTTCTCCAGCAACTTGAACCCCATTCACTGCTTTCTGGTATGGTTCTCACTGTTTATTGCTCACACGCAAACGAGGTTAACTTTATTCTAGGCCATACATAGCTATAGCCTCCATCTCTCCAGAATTTCGAGTATGGCTGAATGCAACGTTTGCCATGGCGAGGGTTTGACCACCGCAGGGTACATCTGCGGAAGATGCAATGGCAAAGGGGAGGTTTAAGAAGGACTTGCATGCAGGAACACTGTGGCTGGGGCGCCACCATATTACTTTTGGATAAGCGACAAGATTGAGAAGGTGATTGCATGACCGAGTGTGCTCATACCGGATGGACAACTCCATCCAAAATAGATTATGAATTTTTGTCCCTACACTTTGTTGGATGACTCCCATGAGAATGAGGTATCCCCGCATCATACGATGCGGGGGCAGTTTTTTGGCACCCAGTGCAGTTTTCGGGCACCCTGTGCAGGTGCAGTTTTCGGGCACCTAGTGCAGGTGCAGTTTTCGGGCACCCCAGTGCTGGTGCAGTTTCCGGGCACCCAGTGCAGGTGCAGTTTTCGGGCACCCCAGCGCAGGTGCAGTTTTCGGGCACCCCAGTGCAGGTGTCATTTTTTTTTTGTTAGGTGGTTCTGCATCCTTCCCTGCACTAAGCAAAGGGTGGTGGATGAACAGCATTGTGTCTGAGGCTTTTGCGGGGGGAGCCAGTACCGAATTTCATACTTTCCAGAGAGTACGACCCATCGGCCAATGCCGCCAATTCACACTTTGGGGGCCAATTGATCCACGAGAGCTTGCATGTCAACCATGCCCGGCAGAAGTGTGGGTAGATGTGAATAAAGCGTCTTGGTTCGAAGAGAACCGATGAGCCCCATTTGGTCCGGTTGCATAACTCTCGTTCCGGTGGCTTGCAGAGTTGCGGCCGGTTGAATGGCGAAGAACCAACGACAAGAGATAGCTTGGCGTGACACGGAGTATTGCTAGCCTTACCATTATGAAGGCCAGGGCCAACGCAGACCTACAGAATCGACCTCAATGAGACCAATTCGTACTGCGGGGGGCGGCCAAGGGTGAGTGTCGACCAACAACTGCTGTTTGAGTGTGGTTACCTATACATGGTCGACTCTGACCGTAGATCATCACAGCTCATCGATCAATGGCTAATGCATGAGCTATCGATAGCGTGCGGTAGGGGTTGAGGAACGGAATCTGTCCCAATTGGACAGACGCATGCCACCGCTTTGCTGACCGGGCTGGTATTCTCACGGAAAGTGCATGTCACATTTGGCCAACACCACCCTGTAGTTCTGACGGCTTGCTGTGGGGATGCCTCCGATCACTTGCATAAACGAACTGAAATTCCAGGCTGAGCAAACAGGCCGCATCTGGGGTTAACGATGGGGGATATGGAGTGATATAAAGGAACGCTTCCTGGCATGCTATTTGGCAGAATATATCTTGATACTGCGTCAATCCCATGATCTATTAGACATAAATAACAACGAGTAAGTTTTGGGTTCCTCCTTCACAGAGTAGCCCCTGACCGGATAGACACCTTAGCAACTCGAAATGTCCGAGCAACCGCGAAAAGATGATCCAACCCCACCCCCACCGAACCCCCCCGTGGGTGACGAAGGGAAGACGACGACCGTTGTGAATGGAGGGGGAAGTGGAGGGGGAAGTGGAGACTCAGATTCTGGTATCTTCACTAGCGGCACCTTCCAGACGATCGAAACGATTAAAGATTATAGCAAGACGGACTGAAGGATAGGCAGTGGCTGCATTATCTAATCCACAACTCCATCCTACTTCCTAATGGTGCCACTATAATCAATTTCCAGGACCAGGAGTACAGCCCGAAGATGTTGCCTCTAATATAAGTTGGGAGATGTCCCTCGTATACGTACCTCCGGCTACAAGCTACTCTGACTTCCTCCTTGGAACTGGCCTCTATTATCAAACCATGGGTATTCCCACTATGGCATGTAAATTGTTCTTGTCCGCAGAAAGATATATGGCACGGCACATGAGAGGCACCCGGAAAACCCATCCGGGAGTGACCTAACATTAAGTCTAATGCAAGACATGGCTGGTATCACCTTGCTCGCGCAGACCCATGCGGCCCGGTGCCCATCTCTGATGATTGGAGACACGTAGAATAGTGAATATGCATGCTGGAGAGCCGTGATGATCATCCGTGTTGGTTGCAAACAGTCACTAGCGTGTATGCGTGCTATGGACGTGGATGATACGGGCTTCCTAACCATCAGCAACGCCTCCTTGTGGAAAGAGAGGGGGGGTAGGGTATCGGGGTCGACCTATACACGCAGCCCCTGTTTCTGCAGCTCGTCGGATGAATAGGTCTCTGTGCAATAGCCGTTCGCGTACATACATGCTATGGACATGCATGATGCGGCCTGTGTCCACATCGGTGTTGGAGGTGTATGAACTATCCCAGCCCGTTTTAATCCCTGCTAAGGAAGGGAAAGACCCCGGGATGGTGGGTAGTCGACTGTGGGCTGCGATAGATATTGCTTTGCTTGGAACAATCTTCGGCTCAGAGCCGGTGCTGCGAAAATATAAGAATAGGAGATACCCCCCCGAGAATGAAGATAGACACTCACACATTCAATCCCAGCAACATTTATCTTGTCAATAACACATCTCATCATCTTGCCTGATCGCCATGGCTTCCCATTTGGTCCAGCCATTCCACCCTTCCCCTGCCCAACACACGACTCCTCCCAGCAGCCCTCTGCACCAGCCAATTGATGCTAAGGAACCAAACGCGCCCAATGGACGCCTTGCTCAAGACAAGACCGATTTCGAATTGTCTCTCGCAGAGCGACTCTTGGCAACACTCGAAAAGCTCGTTGCTGAAAGGTCTACCTCCGAGAGCTCGTCCTCTGGTGATGACGCCGCAACCAAGGCGAAAGAGCCGAAGGTTGAGCGAGCTTCGAAGCTAGCCTATAAGCGTGTGGAGGAAGCGTATGATAATCATTCCAATAAAAGCATTATTACTAACGGATGTCACAGGTGGGACGACAAATCTTGGAAATACAAGATCGTTGAGACAGCTGGTCCAGGGGTCAAAGATCTCGACCAGTATGTCTTCCTCGTTCGGGATAGGATTGGTGAGTTTTGTATCCCTATCTTAAGATCCTGCTGACAGAATTCTTTCAGATAGGAAAACAGATGAAATTACATCTTTTATCGATGTCAAGTCCCCATCATTGCGAGATGTCCTGAGAGAAGTCTGTCGCGATATTCGAGTTGTCTCTCTGGCAGAAGAAACACCCTCCGTATGGTTTTAGTGCAGCCTACATATTACAGCCGCTAATGATGAACAGATCGAACAAAACATTCTTTTTCACGTCCGTGGGGCATTGAAAGCCCAGCATCAGCGTGCAATTGGCGGTGAGAACACGACGGCTGCACAGCATCTGGGTCTCCTGGTAGACTGCATCGAAACCACTTTCCAGCCTACTGACCAACAACTGTCTGTTCTTCTGGCAAAGAATGAGGTCACGTACGACCTTCTTTGGGCCCTCTTTAAGCCCAATGCAGAGGTATACACTACCTGTAAGGGTACCGATGCTCCCATGGGCGCCCTATACAACCATTGCGAAGAGAGATTGGACATGGATGGAGCGAAATTCATGTACGTCGAGATTCGTTATCTGAGCTCGAACGGGAAAACGTTAGGTGAGGTCACAGCCGGCCGCAAGATACCATATTTCCGAGGAATCAAGAAAATCGAGTTTCTCCAGGTGTACCCTTTGGAATACCACCCCGAGAAGGAGAAGATGACAAAGGACCTGATTGATAACGGCCGCAAGTTTGTCTCTTTGATGGGCCTCCATCATCGTCAGTACGAGGGGAAAGCGTTTTTCATCGACGACGAAGGGGAAATCGTCAAACGGCACATCAACGATCGAATCATGATTGATGCTGTCTGTTTTCAGGAACAGAACCCTGGTCATCCATTCCCACAAGTCCGAAAGGTAGAACCAAGAGACCCGATTACGGGCCCGATTGGTTCCCTCGGACTTGCTGATCTTGACCCGAGTCAGCTCGAGGAGAACGATTTCCTCATTTGCAGCCCTACTGTGTTTGGGTTTTGCCTTGGTAGCAAAACATTTCGTGAGTAGGATTCGATCCAAGGCATACAGCTGACTAAGAATTCATCACAGTGGAGTTTGCTGTTGCCAACATCACCGAAATATCCTGGAGCCCTTCGTCCTTCAAGGATGTCAAGATCCCAGAGAGTCAAAAGAAGCCAATTTGGGCTCTAACCAAAACATATCTTGATCGGGATGAGAGCGATGGCTTTAGGGACCTTGTTCAAGGGAAAGGACGGGGAATCAACTTTTTGCTCTAGTATGATGCACTCCGAATGCCTGCCAGACAAGTAGCTGATCTGGTGCTATAGTGGGCCTCCTGGTGTCGGGAAAACCCTGACAGCAGAAACAATTGCAGAGACCTACCGGATTCCACTCTACACAGTAAGTATTTCGCTACTATGCTTCGAAATGGCCTTTACTAACCAGTCAGGTGCCTGCTGGCCAGATCGGTGTAGATCCGGTCAAGGTGGAGAGGATCCTGACCAGTATCTTCAAGATTGCAAGCCGATGGAAAGCCATCCTGCTTCTGGACGAGGCAGATGTCTTTCTAGCTCAACGTTCGAACGATCCACATCTCAATGCACTCGTATCGGTCTTCCTGCGCGAACTAGAGCAGTACGATGGTATTTTATTCCTGACGACAAACCGAGTGCAGTCTTTCGACGAAGCAATGATTAGCAGGATTCATCTTGCTCTACAATATAATCCACTTGGACGAGACGCGCGCGAGGCCGTATGGAAATACTTCTTGGGACAAGCCAACACTAAGCAAGGAAGCCCTAACTGTCCCCAGGATGCAGTTCACGAGCTAGCGGAGAAGGAACTAAACGGCCGAGAGGTGAGTCACACTTCACGTGGTAGAGCGAGATCTAACCACTAGTGCAGATTAGGAATGCCGTATTTATAGCTAGGTCAATGGCTCAGTACGAGGAGACGGTGGTGTGCGCGACGCATCTCAATGAGTCCATTTCTGCAAGGGAACAGTTCCAGCGGGACTTCCAGGGAGCAGGAGTGGTTGAGAACCTTCAATCTTACTTTTAGTGCGTGTGATACGCCCAACAACGAGTATTAGTTCTCAGAATGGATATACGCAATTGTCCATCGTCCGCCCAGAGGAGTTGCGTCATTGTTCACGCCATATTGTTAAGATTGTCATAGCTTGAATGCGCATGTTCCACTCTTTTAGCTTTATGCCTTGAGGAACTTGTTCCGAAAGGTTCTTCCTTCCGTGCTCTCCTGGAGGTCCAAAATTTAAGCTCGGGCCACCAAGTGGTCCGTGCGAGATGCCTGCACCACGATCGCCGCGCCTGAATATCAGGATTTCCAAGCCACGTCAAGCCACGTCAAGCCACAACCGAACCGCATGCCTTGAGGAACGAAAGGGCTTCTTTTTCCGCGCCATTCTCAACTCTCTACCCTGAAAGCCACAACAACACGGCCACACACTGACCACAATCGTCGTTTGTCAGCCACAATATACAGCAGCCACACGGCTCGTTCCGGCAGGCATTGGCGGACCCGCCAGGGGCCGTCTCCTGTTTCTGCGCCATGTCAAGCCACAACTCTAGCCACGCACATTTGCTACTACATGTGCCTTGAGGAATGAAAGACTTCTTTGCCTTGAGGAACGAAAGGCTTCCTTTTTCCCGCCCTCTCTCTTCTCTCTCTCCTTGAATACTCAAGCCGCGGAACAGACC
Source organism: Dactylonectria alcacerensis (assembly GCA_029931735.1). Classification (NCBI taxonomy): domain Eukaryota; kingdom Fungi; phylum Ascomycota; class Sordariomycetes; order Hypocreales; family Nectriaceae; genus Dactylonectria; species Dactylonectria alcacerensis. The sequence goes on from JAPMUZ010000005.1 coordinate 110,485, forward strand.
GTGCGATCCAGCTGCACCACTTTACGCGCCTCAAAAAGCCTCAATAAGACGCCTCACTTTCAAGCCTCAACTAAGGAGTCTAAGGCCGAAACGCCACAACAAAGGGAAAGGCTTCCGAAAGGTAAATGCGGGGCCCGGAGGGGTCCGGTCTCCTGTCGAAGAGCCACGCTTCAGCCACGCTGTAAGCCTCGCTCCGACTGTCTTTCGTCCTGCATGTCGTCCTGCATGTCGTCCTGCATGAGCAAGTCATATGAGCGGCACGACCCAGCTCAGCCTCTACCCCGCCTCCGTCAGGCACAATGGAAGCACGGTTGGATCCCATGATTATATCCCGTCCTTCCTGTCAAACGGTATTCCGCCCCAGTCGAGGAGGCGTCCCGACCCACTTGGGCACCATTGTTGTGTATATAACTGGGACCTTCGTCCTCTTGACTTGAGCAGTGATTAAGGCCAAGAATTGACTCTCAATAACCCTCACATGCATGGCATCTTCCTACTCACTTTGACACTTTTCTCCCGAAGGTCTCACCCTCAGATCCACACCCTAGGTCGTCTTTCTCTTAGCGTTGAAGCACCTATTATGGAGGCTTTGCGCACAGTCGCACAGTCAACCTTTCAGAGTAGCGTCTTTCACAATAGCCCCTCGCATTACCACATAGTCACCGCCACTGATGCCAATCCTCAATCGCCGGTCACGCTGGTTGAAGCCTCTGCGACTCTTTCTGAGATAGAAGACATCAACAAGAGCGATCGGTCACTCCTGCTAGTCAAAATCGTCTACGACGCGACTATCTCACGCCATGTATTCCGTACCACGCAAAGCGACAGCCAGAGACTATTCGAAATCTTCCACATTGATCCCTACGGGCTTGGCCTGGTTGCCAACGACATGACGGGCTTCCATTGTCTTGCGGGCAGCGAAAGCGGGCATCTTACCAGCTACTATCTCCAATGCGCAGCGTACAAGATTTTGTGGACTTACAACTCTGAAAGTCAGTCCGTCAGGGGCATCACCTTCGTCGTCAACTCAAGAAGGGGCCCTTTGGCCTTCAAAGATCTGGTCAACATCATGAAGCTCAATCTCGCACTTCTCTTACACCCCCTTTTCCTGCCACTCTCTGCTGCTATTCAGACCGTGGCATTTTTCGACAAGCTGTTGAGAGAAGGTTATGATCAGGCCAGGCTTGTCGAAGTTGCCACCGGTTATCGCCCCATAACAGAAGCATCAGAAGCCCGAGAAGGACTGCGTAAGCTTGCCGATGTGTCGCGTGACACAAGCATCTTGATTCGAAAGTCTCTGATGGTTATTCGACGGATCAAGCAGTGGAAGCTTGCAGCTAGAGACTTTGAACGATTGGCCCCAGATCATCGTCCGGCGAATGATTCAGTACGCCTTGGCCTTCTTTCCGCTGAAGCAAGCGCAAAGTCGGTCTTGGCCAGCCTCAAGCTCATCCAAAGGAGACTGGAAGTCATGGAGATTGACTTCAACTATATCGGGGGTCGGGCCGGGAATCAATCTACTGCTGTATGTACACTCCACCAGACGTGATAAAGTCAAGCTAATAATATCACGGATATCCCAAATGATCACCCGAGAGGATGCTCTGACTAGCATAAACTTGGCGATGGCTGCCACGCGCGATAGCTCTAGCATGAAAGTCATTGCCATCATGACTATGGCTTTCTTGCCAGGAACTTTTCTGGCAGCCTTGTTCGCCGTACCGTCTCTGGACTGGGACTCTCAGACTGTTGTCCAGAGCAACTTCTGGGTATACTGGGCCTTTGCAATACCCTTCACCATCATGGTCTTTGTCTTTTGGATGTTTCTTACCCGGCGACAGGAGCTGTCTCAGTTTTACGACCGCATCAGAGTGTACATAGGGCGCAAAGAACGCAAAGTGCTATCGATGTGACAAGATTGAGGACTACACTCGTTGGGTCCTTGCACTTGGAATTGCATGAAGAATCAATGTGATATCGGATGGAACTCTGGGTCGATGATGACGGACGCTTTGAGGTTTCCCAGCCTCCATGTACAAGCAAGACGGATCTCATTATGATCTCCGCTGTGCCTTTCGGAACGAAAGGTTCTTTGCCTTGAGGAACGAAAGGCTTCTTTTTCCCCGCCCTCTCTCCCCCCACCAGCCTTAATTCACAGGCCACAGCACGGCCACACTTACAAATCGCATGCCACACATTGTAAACGCCACAAGTTTTGCGCCAAGTTTTGCGCCACGACCCAAACACCCCATATAGGGCCGAAACGCGATTTTGCGGCGAGCGCAGCGAGGCGCGAAATCGTGTGCAGGCCCGTTTTATTATATTATCGAAAAAATATAAAAAAAAATAATTGAAGAGCCATAAGACTCGTTCCGAAAGGCAAACACGGGCCCGCCAGGGTCCAGTCTCCTGTCTTCCGCGCCTTCCTTCGTAAGCTCGGGCCATTAAGCGAACCGTGCGAGCTGCCACACAATTTTCCGCGCCACCTGGTTTCACCACGATCGCCGCGCCACCCTCCAAGTGACTTTTGCGCCACCTGGCTTGACCACACTTGAGCCGCCTAACACCTTGTCGATGCTGCTTCTTCCCGGAGGACGAGAGGACTCCCTTAGCGTCTCGCCGGATACATCCTGGCATACGGTCTGTGCAAGCTGCACCACAGATCCTCGCGCCACCAAACTCAGCCTCCGTGGTAGCCCCCTTCTTTACCGCAACCCATACGCCACGACCCATGCGCCATCTCTGGGGCGTTTGGCGGGTTGAGCCTTTCAAAAGTTTTGACTTTGTATTATTGAGGAAGTTGGAGTACTTCCACAAGGCGTTAGTGCGCCGACAAAAGTCGAATCCTTGTGCCGTATGGAGAGACATCATGTTCTCGCAGCGCTCCTAATAGTCCAGACCGTTTAGACTATTAGTCCAAACTGCAATCCAAGATCAATAATCAATCCACGACGGGCGTTCGTGGATTGACGACTAGGATGGCGCGTCCCTTGAAACGAGCCGTGTTGATCTGGATAGCACCAGTAAATCGTTCAGAATTATCCAAAACAAAATGGTTGGCACAGCAACAATCATGGGTACCCTGGTTTTGTGACGTCATGCCAACAACCTGGCGTACTTAGCATCCACACTGGGCGTCCGTATTCCCTTCCCTGATCTGCAGTCTGGACTAATAGTCCAAATGGTCTGGACTATTAGGAGCGCTGGTGCTGCCGGAGCCGGCATCATGTTTCATCAGCATGAGGTCTCCTCTGAGACGTGGCACGCTGTATGTGACTTGGAAATGGACCAAGGCTGGAACCGTCAAACGCACTGGCTTCAATTTCCAGATCTCCTTCTGCCTCTCGTTCTGTCCCACGGACTGCTGTTGATAAAGGCGCGAAGCTGCCTCCTCAAGCAGACGAAGATAGGTGGAAAGATCGAGATTATGCGATAGTCTCTGGAGCTGTGGCCCCAAAATTTCCCACGCCTTACCCAAGTGGACGTATTCGAGCGTTAAGCCCTCGACTAAACTCTCAAACTCATCAGCTGAATGGGGTGGGTGAGGCCATGCCTCCATGACACGGGATGCTATGTGAGTCGCTTCGTCCATTTTTCCTTTCTCGTATCGGTCAGCAGTCACTTTGGTCTTGTTGCGCGCCCGCTTCTTTCCAGCCAGGTTGGAAAATATCGTCATAGAGTGGCTGCTTTGCGAGGATGAGCGATCGAATGCTATCTCGTGATGGCTCCTCGAAGACGCGGAAGTTGAAAAAGGAGGAATGCCGAGGAGCTCCAACGTCCCTGAGCAGAGCACTCTTGTAAAGTGCAACTAGCCATTGAACAACCTTCATATCGGTCTTGGTGCCAAAGGCCAGCAGAGCGAGTAGGAAGTAGGCATCATAAGCTTGCAACTGACCACTTCGCTGGCATGCTTGCACGAAGGAGCCCCACGACTGAGAGATTTCAATGTCGAGAAGCGCCTCAATGTCCACAATGAGCAAAGCGTCTTCGAAGCCCCCGATGCTGTCCCATTTCTCCATGAGAGGCGACAAGCTTGTAAGCTTGGGTATGTCATTTGCATCCGCTCGCAGAGCACACGTAGTCTGATAAACTCGACAGCTCTCCTTCTTTGCTCGAGAATGCTCACTAGGGTCGTAAAGGAAAGTTTGCGGAGAGTTCCTCAGGGCCTCGACGTCCGACGGAAAGCAGACACGTTCGTAGAGCTCTCTGCGGATCCGCCCTCGACGACACAAGCGATCAAGGGTGGTCACTTGAGAGTCAACCTGGCAATCCGTCGCAGCTCCCTCAAAGACTTCGAGCTTTTGCGACTGTAGACGGATCGAGTCAACCAGAAGAGCGAGCTCCTCATGCTGAATCGACATGGTCAAGTTGTTGTCCCATTCCACCTTCTGATAGAGTTCCATCCCTGGCGGATAATACCATCTCTTTGGGGAGAGAGATTTGAGTACCGAAAGCATCTGCTGTGGAGAGCCTTGCAGTGGGTTCCAAGGTTGGCTGCGTGCCGCGAGGAGACAGTGCCGTGCTTCTTCGGTCCCGGTACGGAGCGTCAGGCCATCGGGAAGGGGAAACGAGGTCAAGGCATGTAGAGCTGCTTTGAGATAGAGCAGCAGTATGTTGGGTCCCGCCATCGGCGAGGAAGCGGGTCGTCAGCTGAGAGTCGCGCACGAGGTCGGGAACTCGCTGGTTTGAGAGATTCTGCTGGTTTGAGTGGCTCATGGCGAGCTCGCAAGTCCCAGCGACACCGGCAGCAGCTGGGCGATGTTACCACGAACATGAGGATGAAGGGAAGAAGCGATCTTCAGCCACCCTGTCTCTGTACGTATGAGAATCACGCCATCCATGTGCTGGGAGCCTTGACCCGTGACTTCAGCCGCACGAGGCGTCTGATTACCAGCATTTCTGTGGAAAGAAGGTCCCTGGGTCCTCTCTAACCGCCGATTTCGACCCCGAGGAGATGGGTTTCGACCCCGAGGAGATGGGTTTCGACCCCGAGGAGATGGCTGAGATACGAGAGATGTTCCGACAGGTCATGGGCACCATCGTCGTGCTCTTCGACGCTCTTTCGCCTGCTAGCCTCGCTATGCTACTTGACCGGCCGAAGGAGACGATCGCATCGACGCTGGGCAGACTTCACTCACTCCTCGATGTCCCGGAAGAGGACAGGCTGATCCAGCTTCTTCACCCCTCCTTCCGCGAGTTTCTGCTAGATTCACAGAGATGTTCCAACACGACGTTTTGCATCGACGCCAAGGAGGCACACCGACACCTGTTCGAATGCTGTCTGAGGGTTATGTCCAGTTGCCTCCGCCAAGATATGTGTGACCTGAGACGACCAAGAACTCGAGTCGGCGACGTTCGCAGGTCGGACGTGAACAAAAGTGTTCCTTTTGCCGTCCAGTACGCCTGTCGGTATTGGGTCTATCATCTCGAAGGGAGCGATGTCGACCCTCAAGAGCACCGCGGTGTCGCGGAGTTTTTTGAGGCTCGCTTCCTCTTCTGGCTGGAGACTCTCGCCTTGATGGGTCGGCTGCCTGATGGGATTCCTATGCTCCAGCTTCTAGAATCGAGATTACCTGTGAGTATGCCAGGCTCTTACTCTGTTCCGCAGCTAACAGAATAAAGAGGAGCATTGTGACCGGATCTCGAGCTGAGACTGGCTCCGGATACGAACATGATCGCCCGCCTCTGAGTACAATGATTTACGATGCGAAGCGATTCCTGCTGAGCCACAGCTCGATCATCGCGGGGGCTCCGCTCCAGGCATACTGTTCTGCTCTGGTGTTCAGTCCCAAAGCGAGTATTATTCGGCGGCTTTATATGCGGCATCTCCCTGGATGGATCTTGCGGGGACCGGCGCTCTCAGAAGACTGGGGTATGCATTTACAGACGCTGCAAGGCCATGCTGGCACGGTCAACGCCGTCGCCTTCTCGCCGGACAGCCAGCTCATCGTGTCGGGCTCTGACGACGGGACGGTCCGCGTTTGGGACGCAGCGACAGGGAGAAGGTGGGAAAAGGAGGACAGCGAATTGTACGCCCAGATGAGGGAGATACTCGAGGAAGCCCGCAAGGATCCGATGGTATCGGCGGAGGCATAGCGTTGCGGATTTGCGCTATCGTTGTCATGATGCTTTTGGGAACGGCCGTATATATTTTAATATCTCTGCTTAAGTGAAGGACCTGGGAGCCATATCTACTTTATACCATTAGCCGCCGCTGCAGGAGGAAATCCTCCGTAATGGCGCTCATACTCGTCAAGCGCCTCCGTCTCCGCCACGTTTCCACCTCACAAGCAGCTCCAAGTCGCCGTCATCGAGCTTTCTAGCGCCACAAGTCTTCTCTACCTCCTACTCTTCCTCCCTGCGGTCGTCGCCAACCACTTGGGAGAGCGCCCAAGAGCGACCACACAATTGTCGAGGCTCACTTCTAGGGGGGTTGGTGGTTTTCATTGCCAAGACGCATCTTATGACGGCACGCTCGGGCTCTTCACAAAGGACGAAGAGTGCCCTCCTAAAGGTTGTGACTGAATTCCAAAGGCAAACTGGATCTGCTAACTTGTGTTTAGGCTTCGAGCGTTGCGACCCCGACCATCATGCTGTTCCATCGTAACGGCATTCACAACTGTGCAAACCATGGACCCGCCCTGTTTCAAGCTCCGCTAAACTCGGGCGGACGTGTTGCAAGTCTGCAGCTTGCGCGGGTCTTCGTCCTGGGCGCCTTGCCCTGCTGGAAGGGTCGTTTGTGTCGGCGCGATACAGGCGAGTCTACGGCTCAGGCGCTGTTCCGCGGGCTGTGCGGGATGAAGTGCGTGTCCTGCGGCGTTTGCGCAGTGGCTGGATAACATTATCATCCCGGCCGTGCTTTGCGACGCTGTCTTCAACGGGACCGCAGCCCCCTCCATCATTGGGATTACGGGCTGCGGCATTGGACCCACCGGTCCCCGAGTCCGGGGGACAAACAACCAAGAGTAAGATATTGCGAGGAATGTCATAGGTAGACCGGCCGGGAAGCCGGTTCGACGGTCCAGTGTGGAAACCGAAGGCACCTTCTGTCTACATATTTGTGTCCCCATCTTCTTGTACCTCCATCATCGCCCGTGCAATCCTTCTGCCCTCGTCACGGTCTTCATCCTTGTAGATGCTCAGTCCGTAGGCCTTGAGAAACTTGAATTCACTTCCCCACTCTCGCTTTAGCCAGCCCTTTTCCTCGTCCGTGTACGGCGCCGACGGAGCAGCTTCGGCCTTGTCCTTTCCCTTGCCGCCATCCGACGGGAGAGTCCAGTTCATCCACCAGTCCGTCAAGGATTTACAGGTTGTCCAGTTCATCATTCGCCAACTGCACCTTCTCCATTTGCTGTCTGCCTATGCTACTATACAAGGCCAATCTCTGCAGCAACAAGACAAAACTCCATCAAACCCGCGCCAGTTTCAATAACGTTTTGTTGGAATTCTGCCGTCGTCGCATAGAAGCGGATGCCATCTTTTGGAACTTTCCCAAACTCCATAGTAAAGCCGTAGACCTTGTTTTTTAACGGATCAGCCTGAGAGCGGCTGAATGCGTAATCATCACCCGCACCAGAGGAAGGCCGATCGCTGGATGCCGGAGCGACAGGAAAGGTGCGGCCAGCAACGCTGCTCATGCCACGCGCGACACGTCCTGCAACTTTCTTAACCTTCTTCAAGTCATCTTCACTGATCCACTCCCCGTAGTCCTTGTCGCCTAAGATCCCACGTCTCCAGTCAAAGCGCTGATTTCGAAAATTCTGAAACCTGTACTTAGACTGATTGTCGTCATCGCCCCAGCTGTGATACACCTTGCCCGCCGTGGAATGGATATCAAGGTACCAGTGGATGCGAGGAAATGTATCAAACACCGACGCCACGTTCCTCGACTCGGCTTCCGAGAATGGGTCCTCTCCGTGAAACAGGTCATCGGCTGGATTAAACGATGCTAGCTGTTGTCGTTGGTTGCTGGTTTTAAGTGATCTATGGGCGTGCTGGTGAAGGTACCAGAGGAAATCGTAGTTGCGATTGATATCGACGCCGATAGAGGGGTCCCATTCATCTGTGTTGGGAAACTGGCTTCTGGGATTTCGGTTCTTGCGCCACCATGAGTCGGTATTTTGGTCCCAGTGGACTCCGTCCGGGTTGACGAGTGGGAAGAACACAATGCCAGTCGAGAGGGCGCGAATAACCGACGCATTGGTGTAAACCCGGTTGCCGTACTTGAGGCCAGTGCCGTACTTCTGGGCCCATAATAGGTCGCCGATGAAATATATCAGCTGGTCAGGACCACCACGCTCCCGGGCATGCACACCAGCTGTCAGGTATACATGATATCGCTTCGAATCCATATTCCAGCTCGCCGTCCCGCCTTTACTGACCCAGTTGTTCGCAGCCGTTTTATTCGGGAGATCAAAAGTCCAAATTCCATACTCTTTCTGCAGACCCTTCATCGCTGACCCAACCTCATCCACATTCATAAACCCGCCCAGATCGAACCGCACGCCCTCTTTTCGCGAGCCCAGTCCGCGCGGAAATAGCTGTCCGCCTTTGAATCGGTCACCTTTGCCGACTGTTGTTGCACCCTTGCGGTTATTGGGGATGCATTTGCTGATTGCTTTTGCTTTGCCGATTGTTGTTTCACACTTGTGGATGCATTTTTCAAAGACGTCGATCTTCTTGACTTTGGGTAAGAGAGTCGTGTATTGATCTTGTGTGAGGATAGCGGCGAGCATGTATTGCCCTTCGGCAGTTGGGACGATGGAGGGACGGCAGCCGTAGTCGAAGTCGTATGTGCTGATTAGGTCTCTAAGCTCTTTTGCAGTGGAGGCATAGAGACCGACACTGAGGTGGGACGCCATGGTGGGTGGTTTGCGGTTCTGATTTACTCGGGGATTTGGTCTGGGTACCACAGTGGATAATTTTGAGAGCAGAGAATAAAACTCTATGTAGGGCGATCAGCTTTCAAGTGGTAGCTCACTTGTGGTTGTATAATATAACCTTGTGAGTGTACTTATACCAAAGATTGACTTCCTCCTCAGCCAATACTTTGAAATACGAGTCTTTGGCACTCGGACGTGGTCGACGTCGATATTCAGTAATTACACAGTAGAACCCACGTCAGCTACCAGCCGACAATGACGCAATGGTGATGAGTTTGGCCGCGTCCAGATTTCAGCTCCATCTCTAATCATAACTAGACTAAGAATTGGCTTCCTCCTCAGCCAATACTTTGAAATACGAGTCTTTGGCACTCGGACTTGGTCGACGTCGATATTCAGTAATTATACAGTAGAACCCACATCAGCTACCAGCCGACAATGACGCAATGGTGATGAGTTTGGCCGCGTCCAGATTTCAGCTCCATCTCTAATCATAACTAGACTAAGAATTGGCTTCCTCCTCAGCCAATACTTTGAAATACGAGTCTTTGGCACTCGGACTTGGTCGACGTCGATATTCAGTAATTATACAGTAGAACCCACATCAGCTACCAGCCGACAATGACGCAATGGTGATGAGTTTGGCCGCGTCCAGATTTCAGCTCCATCTCTAATCATAACTAGACTAAGAATTGGCTTCCTCCTCAGCCAATACTTTGAAATACGAGTCTTTGGCACTCGGACTTGGTCGACGTCGATATTCAGTAATTACACAGTAGAACCCACGTCAGCTACCAGCCGACAATGACTCAACGGTGATGACTTTGTGGCTGGCTTTCATGTGAAGATGACTGTGTGATTACTGTAACCCCTCTCCTACTTCACACCCTCTTTGAGCCCCCATCGGAGTTGATGACATGCATGTCGTCGGACTTATCATGGGCTGGATGATGACGCATCCCGTCTGGCCCATCACGAGCTGGATGGCATGTCTGATATACGGGACGGAGTGTTGGGAGTCGGCAACGCCAGCCTCGGCAAACCAGCCTCGGCAACACCAGCCTCGCGCTGCCGGGCTCGGGAGTTGATAGATTCCACGAGAGTTGACAACGTTATAAAAGGCAACTCATGGAGGGCGCACCGTAACACACCATTTGGTCTCTTTCAGCAAGCCATCCCTTTCATCAGTCCACGCAAGATGAGTGAGCTTTTCCGGTTCACTCTTTCGCGTCCGACGGAGCCGGCGTCCGGCGCCATCCAGGTCGGACCCGGCTTCAAGGGCAAGACCCTCTCCGAAATCCGCGCGGACTTTCCGAAACACCTCAACGACGTCGTCTTTGACTCTGTTTTTGCCCGGCTTAAGGAAGGTGCCCTCGTCGAAGAATTCGACAAGCGCCTCCCCGCCGCTCTCGGCGACGACAGCAAGGTCAAGGGTCTTGTGCAGGAGGTCTTCAAAGACACCGATCTGCAGGGCGCCATCGAGGACGCCTGGCAACATGACGAGGAAGTTCTGGACCGTGCCATCATCGAGCTCTACCTGCGCGGTCGAGATCGCTATGCGACCGGCCCCAAGCTCGCTCGCATTCGACAGGTCTACGACCTGCTCAGAGACGTCTTGCCATTCCTCACGGAACACGCGCCCATTGCTGAGGGATCGAGCTCCTTCGTCCTCAAGCCGCTCGTCTTCTCTTTCGTCCCGCCCATGCAGCCTTTCGAGGCGTCGACCGGCGAGCCTTACCTGCCCAAGAGCACCGACGCTATAGCAAACAACGCCAGAGTCGCCGACTTGACCGAGATCCTGAACGTGCTTAATTCTACGCTCATCCATCGAGCCATCGTCATGGACCGCGCAAAACGCGTACCCAGGCTGACCAAGGGGAGGTGGGAGTTATCCTTGTCAGAACAAGCCAGGGCCCTAGCGGACGGGATGTTCTTCTTCACCGACAGCCTCGAAGTGATGCACGCGACGGCTATCCGCGTCTTGCAACGTGAACTTTCCAAGGGCGAGGCCGGAGCCTACAAGTTCAGTCCCATCGGCAACATCGGGGTCGGGGGCACCAACATACCCAGTCCCTGGCGCGCAGAAGACGACGACATGAAGGAGATCCCTTGGGTGCCTGCCGCCGTCCCTAGTCCCGTGAAGCCGTCGGGCGTCGGCAATCTTCTGGTCGTCCGCTCGCACATCCTCCGCTACGAGGGCGGCGAGATCTTCAACATTGAAAACGTCCTCAAGGGTGAAACTATGATCCACGAGGTCAAGAAGCTCGACCGCACCGAGGTGGCCATCGTCACAACCGAGGCGGAGGAAAAGGAGGAGACGCGCGACACTTCCTCATCGGACCGCTTCTCCCTCAGCGATGAGGCCAGCAACGTGATCAAGGAGGACTCAGAACTCAAGACGGGTCTGTCCCTGAGCGGCAAATACGGGACTCTGGTCGAGTACAAGGCCGATATGTCCTACTCCGAACACGAGAGCCAGGAGCAGAGCACCAAGGTCGCCTCCGAGTTTGCCAAGGACGTAACCTCGCGGGCCGCCAGCAGGGTGGTCCATAAGGCCTCCAAATCCAAGTCACTCCTCACCATCGAAGAGCGCCAGGACAACATAACCCACACGTTTAAAAACGAGGGCGGCGAGCACACGAGCGGCATCTACCAATGGGTCAACAAGGTCGTGCAGTCGCAGATCTACAACTACGGCATGCGAATCCTCTTCGACCTTGTGATTCCGGAGCCAGCTGCGTTTCTCCTCGAGGCCATGTCGTCGTCGGCCGAGGCGATTGTGCGGCCCCCTGAGCTGATGGTGTCGGCCAAGGATATCAACGAAGCAAACTATGCGACACTCGCCGCTGTCTACGGCGCGAGTGGCGTTACCGCCCCGCCGTCCTTCTTCTACGACTCTAGCGTCTCCTTTTCTGCTGAGCCAAAGGGTGGTTCCGCCGAGCAAACTGGCAGCCCGCGCGGCCTCGTTATGTATCAAAAGGATATCGACATCGAGCCGAAATACGCCGTCATCGCCGCCACCGTGGTTCTGAACTTTGCGTTTGGTCACTTTGGGACAGAGGACAACGTAAACTGGGTCGAGGTGACGTGCTCAGTCGGCGAGGCGGATATTAAGGGCGACCAACCCGACGAACGCGTCCTGTACCACCAGGAAGATCCCGATAAATCGTGGCAACTGACGCAGCACTTTGACATGACGCGCCCGTTCTCGCAGGAGAAGGTTGGCTTTGCCATCACCCTGGCCCAAACCGTCGGCGTCTCGGGGACCATCCGGCTGCACTGCATCCGTACGCCAGAGGCCCTCCGTGACTGGCAGCACACGACGTACGACAGCCTGGCGGCCTCGCACGGCCTCGCCATGGTCGAGTATGAGCGCAAGATCGCCGACGCTGCCCTCAACGCGTCACCGCGGTACAACAAGGACTTCAACCCGGACATGGCCAAGAATCTTGTCAAGGACGAACTTAAGAAGGCCTGCATCTCGCTTCTCACCTCGCAGACCTTTGCCGTCTTTGACAGCCTGCAGCGCGACACGAACTTCGACGTCATCGAGGTCAACCAAGCCAAGGCGATGGCGCAGGGCCGCTACATCCAGTTCTTTGAGCAGGTGTTTGAGTGGGACCAGCTGCAATACGCCCTATACCCGTACTACTGGGCGCGCAAGTCGAGCTGGAAGGACCGCCTCTTCCAGTCCTCCACCGACGCCGAGTTCGCCGACTTTTGCCGGGCGGGTGCGGCCAGAGTTCACTTTGGCTCGGCCAAGAACTTTGGCCTGGACGTGCTGTACTTTTTGCAGACGGGCAAAGTCTGGGGAGGCGGGCCGACGCCGACCATCATGAGCGAGGACTACCTCTCATTCGCGGAGGAGCTTGCCAAGGCGCAGGAGCGTACCGGCGATGAGGTACCCAGCGGCGAGCCTTGGGAGACGAGGGTTCCGACAGCCCTTGTCAGACTCAGGGACGAGAAAGGGGAGTGGACGTGGGAGCAGAACGGCCCTGTATGGGAGAAGGACCCACTGACGGGTTACTGGAGGGAAGTACACTAGGTAGATAGTTCGTCGAAGCAGATCTAGACTGTCAATGTTCCTCGGAGAGCTGGCCGAATCCTATAATTCCTGTTGCCCATGCGCCGAAGTCGCGGTCCATTCCCTCACACCCAAGGCCCGGCCGTTGCCGTACGCGAAGCGTTGGTGGACTACGGACCTGACGCAGCTGCGTCGCATCTACACGTTTTGGCGGAACCGCGCTCGCACTGAACGTCGCGCAGGATGGAGCACAGCCGAGCTCGACGAATTAGCAAGAGGGGCAGCAAAGCAGTACCACGTTGTTGTCGTCGTCGTCAATTGGAACACTGTTGCTGCTGCCGGCCGCCGGCTTGACGTAATCGGCTGCTGGTAGCGGGAGCCGATGTCAATGCCGCTGCTGCTGGACGTTTTGGATGGACAGCGCTCCAAGCAGCCGCTGGGGGAGGCCACCTAGAGGTTATCGAGAAGCTGCTGGTAGCGGGAGCCGATGTCAATGCCGCTGCTGCTGGACGTTATGGACGGACGGCGCTCCAAGCAGCGGTTGAGGGAGGCCATCTTGAGGTGGTCGAGAAGCTGCTGGCAGCGGGAGCCGATGTCAGTGCCGCTGCTGGCGATGGAGATTATAGACGGACGGCGCTCCAAGCAGCGGTTGAGGGAGGCCACCTAGAGGTGGTCGAGAAGCTGCTGGCAGCGGGAGCCGATGCAATGCCGCTGCTGCTGGATATGATGGACGGACGGTGCTCCAAGCAGCGGCTGGGGGAGGCCATCTCGAGGTAATAAATCGACTAAAGGCAACAGGTGCTTTAAGGTAAAAAGACTATAATCATATCAATAGTCATGGAGAACCGTTTAATGCTACTTCCTGAGGAAGATTCAGATTGAATAAAGTGGATGGTGTTAAACCGCGTTTGAGCTGTAAGCCAGTGCCTGCGCGTCCCAAACCCCAAAAGGCAAAAGCAAGTCGAGACCTCGTTGATGTCCGCTGAACCCAGTTCCTGTTGCAACCACTCAATGTCAAGATGCATCCTTAACAGGGGAGAGTAAAGTTGGCAGGGAAGTGTTAAAGATATAATATAGATGTGAAATTGGTGATATTAAAGGTCTAAGTTGTGTGCCTTGAGGAACTTGTTCCGAAAGGTTCTTCCTTCCGTGCCTTCCTCGCCCTCTAAAAATTAAGCTCGGGCCACTAAATGGACCGTGCGAGCCGCCTGCACCACAACCGCTTCACCACGATCCCTGCGCCACCTTTTTTTTCTCCTGCGCCACTTTTTCTCCTGCGCCACTTTTTTTCCCGCGCCCAGCCTGACTACCAACCTCAGCCAGCAGGCTCTGCAAGTTGCTCAATTGGAGCGCAAGTGCCTATACATTCAATTCATAGAAATAAATAAATTCTGCCATTTTAGGGATGATCCTAGGTGAAATAGGGATGATCCTAGGTGAAATAAAATTTATACATCCATTTATGCTGACTGATATCGAGGCATTAAAAGGAGCAAAACGTGGCCTATTCGGTAAGAAAGGAGGAGAGGAATTCTAGATGCAGAAGCATTCATTCAGCCGAAGGCTGACTCTACGTTAATGCCTTCCGTTAGGAAGGTCTTTCTTATTCGCGCCCGACCCTTCACACCCTGAGTCCCCGCCCGTCCCTGGCCTCTGATTGGTTGCAAAGTTAGCTACCTTCTGATTGGCTAATAAAATGGCTTCCTAACGGGAGGCCTTCCTAGCAAGCCGGTGTGGCGGCTGCTCCCCAGTGCTTTGGTGCAGACAGGTCGAAAAGTTTCTCCAGCTCTGATTGGTCCAAATGGCCGCAAATCGTTCAACGATTGGACACCGGCTGTTTTAAAGTGGGCCCCATTTTTATGGAGGTAAACAAGTTTCTCGGGCTTTTATTGGCCCAAATTTGTATGGACCTCGCAAAGCGTTGCGCAACTGGTTGGTGGCCTTGGAAAGGTGGGTCTTTATTTGGCTCCCCAGAACCCCTGGCTTGTTCCACGATTAACCATATCCATCTTATCCGCACAATGCCTCCCAATGGCTTCCTTCCATAGGTAATAGGTTCTACGCCCACTCCTTAAGAGCTTCTACATTACGTACTTTCTATCATCTGCGTCTTCTGTGGCGTTGCAAAATTTGAGGAACCTCGCCGCCCATCCTTCCCCACCTGAGAGACGAGAAAGACGGGAATGACTCTTACACGGAGCCCTTACATGATACGTAATATCAGGAATGGACATAGCACTGGACCAATACGTAGATAAAGCAAGATTGGTGATCGCTTGCCCAGCCCGCAGCCTGAGGCTGAGGCTACCCCATGCACCGTCACCGCTCCAATATGCATGGGGTGACGTAGTATTTTAAATATAAGAAAAACCTGCGCTAGTCCATGCCCGGAGCATCGCCATTATGCCGTTCTCAGCCCTATTCCGTCACATACTGTCATCTCTCCCTAGTCTTCATCATTTCCTTGAAAAAATTGCCCAATTACATTGTTGACCCGTTAAATTTACAATGGCTTGGTGCCTTTATTCAAAGCAAACTCTCTGACAGCCGACGATAAAGCCTTTCTCTCCCGTCAGAGAACCTCAGATCTCTTAAGAGACAACCCCAACGGGGTCAAGGACGGCACATGTTAGTGTTTTCCGCCAGCAACGGAACCCTACTTTACTCCTTGCACTGGATGCCATCATTCATCGACATTTATGCTGGGACCTGTATCTACTTGATCGTCCTCGCTGCTATCTTCCGCTCTCTCGCCGCCGTCAAGTCTGTTTTTGACGTGGATGTACAAGTTTTGGCGGACGGGGATTCGGAATTGGAATAGCACGATATGTCGGGGACCTTGAACCTCCGGGGATGCGCTCGACGACTGGGGGCGGCCGGAAGTCCAAGGAATCTCCTTGAGTATTGTCCTCTTTTTCTTTCGACGTTCCTCCCTCTTCCCCCGAGTTGCGCTCCTCAACTCCTTCCCCTTCTACTTCCTCTTCTACCTTCTCTTCTCCTTTGATCTCTAGATCCTCAATATTGAGAGGTTTTGGTGGACGGGGATTCGGAATTGGGATAGCACGATATGTCGGGAACTTTGGACCTCCGGGGATGCGCTCGACGACTGGGGGCCGACGGGGATTCGGAATTGGGATACCACGATATTTCGGGAACTTTGGACCTCCGGGGATGCGCTCGACGACTGGGGGCGGCCGGAAGTCCAAGGAATCTCCTTGAGTATTGTCCTCTTTTTCTTTCGACGTTCCTCCCTCTTCCCCCGAGTTGCGCTCCTCAACTCCTTCCCCTTCTACTTCCTCTTCTACCTTCTCTTCTTCTTTGATCTCTAGACCCTCAATGTTGAGAGGTATAGCGGTCAATGCAAGCTGCTGGAGGTGTTGTGCAAGATGTTTGCAAAAGTCCTGAGAGTTTGAGGCTGTATTTGACTCAGGATCCCACGAGTCACACAGTAGGCAGGAACCAGATGCAAAGTGTTGAATCGGACGATCACACATGTTGAGCAGCGGCTCAATCTGGGATTTGGCAATGTCATTTGTATGACTCGTCCCGAAGTGGCTGCGGAGTTTGGCCTGGGAGTCGACTTTGGTGTGGCATTTCGGGCAATGCCACTCCCTTCGATGTGAATCCATCTCGTGTATAAACCACTCATGGCGCGTCCTGAAAAGACCCGGGGAGCACTCCTCGAACGTGCAAACGTAAGGTTGTAGATCAGTGAAGACGTGCCGCCTGATACCTGATAGTTAGCTAACTGATGTCCGCATAAGAGAATAGCCAGAGACTTACCGCCAGTCGGAATTCTTGTGGAAAATCTGGATCGTTCGACAAAGCGGGCACTCGACATACTCGCTGTACTTCAGTGGAACGCTCTTGAAAATTAGACGCTCCAGATCAAAAATGCCGAGTTCATCAGTGCCGTCGTTATTAAAGATAGTCAAAAACGAGGTTGCGTTTGTCCGAGTGCTGTGACCAGAAACATCCTGAGATTCTTCGGGGAGCATGACGCTCTCACCACTTTCCTTGTACGTAGTTGCTTTTGTCGAGGCTGTGTCGGCTCCTAGGGCATTGGGGGTTCGTTCTGAATTGGGTTGCGACTTTAGTTGATGTCTCTGGCGGAATCGTATGTACTCTCGGCGTTGTGCAATAGCGCTCCCTATTCGTTCTGCAAGCCATGGATGATCTTTTGACTTTGGGAACATGTCTGTCGTATGCCTGATATCGAGCGAGGCATCAGGAGCTCGAGAACCGGCCCCAGTTGGTGCTTCTCGGCCGCGCGGCTGCTGTCGTCGAAGGAACACAGAGTAACGAAACAGGTCCGTTATGGAGGATCGAATATCGAGGGCCAACTCATTCAGCTCCGTCGTAGTACCCACAGAGGCACCCGCATCCGTCACCACGATAGCTCCGGCCCTATTGGGAAGATCTCCTTTTACAATCCCCAGGATTATCACGAGAGATTCTAACAGTCCCTCCAAACCGTCAGCCAATGCCTTTTGAACCTTTGGCGCATCCTGAAGCCGCGAATCCAGGGAGCTTGCAGATGTCGGCTCTCGAAGGGCTCCGATGTTCCTTGCCCATACTCTGAATCTTCCTTGTTCTCGTTCGAGGGTCTCTGAGGGATTCTCTAAACTTGATCCCTCTCCCTCGCCTGCGCAGATGAGGTCGAATGTCTCTTCGCAGCTCTGACTAAGTTTGCAGATAGTCATCGCGCTTGAGGGTATCGCAGTCGAGTTCAATGCCAAGGCTCGCCACTTAGGCCTGCCGAGGAGTTCAATCCTTTTCGTCTCTAAGAAATAGGCCCTTGAGAGGGTTGATAGATGAAGATTGAACTGACGTCAGGTTGGAGGAGGGGCAAGGTTCAATTTACCCAATAACGTCGTGAGGCTGAGTTCAGCTTGCATTAGCACATGACCGTACACACCTTCTGTGCCTTTGTTATGTCAGACCCCGCGCTTACGGCTAAAATTAATCCCTCATCTGATCTATTGCGGATGCTTCTATCGGGTGAGGGCTCCAAACACAATTACACTGCGACGTAGCGCAGCTGGGCCGACGCATCGCATCCTATTTCCCGCCCGGTACGACAGACAGACCCTCTTATCTCGATGTCGGGGTTCGAGATCGTTGGCGTCGTTTTGGGCGGACTCCCTCTAGCGATTGACGCAGCAAGAGGCCTCGAATCCTACCTCAAGGGAATCAAAGCAGCATGGCTGTTTCGAAGGCATTTCAAGGAATTCATTCGAGCAATCACACTCGAGGAAATATTCTTCATCCAGAACCTCGACTTGCTCCTGACGCCACTTGACCTCTCCGATCGAGAGCGCCAATCACTTAAAGATTCGCAGACATCGAATTTCTGGCATCATCCAGATATCGTGAATAAGATCAGACAACACCACAAATATTTACTACCAGTTTGCATACAGTTTCTGCGAGAGTTAGATGACTCGCTGAATGACCTGTACAAGATTCTGCCCATTAAAAATGGGAAGGTGAATATCTTTCTTGATATTGTCCCATCTCATAGTAATTAACTGGATATTAGGTGTCTTTACCACCACCGGGCACCGTCGAATCTGAAATTCTCAGGCTCTGTGTCAGCTTCTCCCAAAACAAGGAAACAATTCTTAAAAGCATCAACAAAACAAACAAGGAACTAGAGAGACTTCTGCACAATGCCAACAGCATCGCATTAATGTCACGTTCCAGACCAACTTCCTCGAAATTGATGGATGTGAGCCCCTTCATAAAACTTCAACAAGGGTCGCAAGCACTCTTTCGAGCATTGAAGTCCGGATTACGCTGCTCCTGCAAGGACCAACACAGATGCGGCCTCTCGACCCAGTGGGAAAAGTCCAAGCTATGTATGTCAGGCCCAACTTTGAACCTCCTAATCGACGACCCTCAGGGACGTAAGCAGGTCAGATGGGAAGTGGAAGCGGCGGATCGGTCGGCACCGTCAGTGAACGGGGACATGCAACACGACATAAACCATATTCATGAGTTAGACCGCCAAGTCGATTTTCAAGAGCAGAAGAAAGGTTTCGTCAAGGCAGCACAAGACGGCAGCACCGCACTACTCGCAGTCTCAGCTATTGCGACAGCAGCGAATCCCAAAAACACGAAGCCGGAAAGAATCTGGACAAACAGCCGGAGAAAACTGACGAAGCCTGTCAAGGCTGTCAAATCAGCCCTCAAGAGCTCGACATCAAGTTCGTCTACCCAGGTACAAACTATTCAGATCCAAGTGGGACAGTTACAAGTCACCCAGCCCGCACGACCTCAAAAACGAGTCCAGATGGCCGTGTCCCCTACTCCAACGAAAGGAAACGCTCCCGTCACCAACATTTGCAGATTCATTCAGACGGCTCCCCAGAACGACAAATTCCTAGGCACGATAGAGGCAGATCACCACGACATCGGACTCTATCTCGAACCGAGGTCACAGAGGCGGCTATTGGGCGCTCAGGACGAAACGATGGAGGCATTTTGGACATCGACCAAAGATCCCTCTACTCGCCTAGGAGTTGGCCTTTCAATGGCTGTTACACTCCTCAGCCTCGGGACATCAGCCTGGGTTCCGCGAAGTTGGACCCGGAAGGACGTCTTTCTGATGCAATGTGGCAAGGACAAGAACGACCGGGGGCTGATCTTCGGTCCTTATTTCAACCATAGATGTCTGTCAACCACACTACAAAAGGACCCAATGAGCGCGGAATCTCACGCAGAAATGGCACTCTTCGCACTTGGAGTATTCCTACTGGAACTGCACTACCAGGAGCCTTTAGAGAAGTGCCCATACTGGGCCTTTCATTGTCCGGGTGGTAAGCAAGATGAAGGCACTCCTAAAGCAGCTGCTCATGATTGGTATGAAGAGCTTGCGATGGATCCAGCCTTGGAAGAGGGCCTAGCTGAACCCATAAGACGGTGTATCGGAATCAAATTCTCAACCATTGCAGACCTAGGAAGTAGTGAGTTTCTGAGGGATGTGGTCGAGACCGTAGTACAGCCCCTGGAGGAGTATATTGACAAATTGAGTGGGGGAACTGGATATTAATGATGCCACCTATATGACAGTCCGAAGTTAAAAAGTCGCTCGGCAACAAACATACGCAGGTAGTAATTGTAAATAAATAGCCTTCGTTAACTACCACTGATAGCTGCATCCCTAAGCTCTCTAGCTGTAAATAGTCGGCGGTACAAGCATCCTAGCTATACAGTTCCTTTCCATCCTCGACGGTTAGTTTTGCCCCTCCCACTGAAACTCCTGGGTCAAAGTAGAGTGTTGTTATGATATCCCGAGGAAGTTATCGAGCAATCGCTGTATAAATAAAGAACAACATGACTGCGTGTCCTTCTAATTTCAAGCCTGTCCTGTGTCCCACATCTTGTTTCAAATCCCAGTTATTTCGTATCTTAAAATATGTCCCATATCCTAAATCAATCTCTAGATCCTCGCTGGTAAGCATGAGGGATCTAACTCTGTATGATGTAAATGTCGCAAGTGGTGGCCATTTTGAGGGCGTCCTTTTGTTTATTCCTGCTTTGCTCGCTTGACAGTTGAGTTAATATATAAGGCAACCTCTGGAGATATCTTCCACAATGCCCCAAGAGAAATATTATCAAGGCACCGGAACTCAACAGCAGTCCCAAACTTCTCCTTTTGTCGGTTGCTTTGCCTGCCTGTATAAATATCTGTAACAGAAACTGCGTCGTCGCTAAGAGAGCTAGTTCTCTATCTGTTAACTAGGTGCTGGTAGTCTTGCAGTCTCTGAAGCCAACTTTTCTCTTCCTATTCTCCATCATCCGATATCTCTAGGCATCTCTGGGCCATCTCCTGAAGCTCCTTAAAGCTGATTGTATCCCTGAACGAACGATCCTCATCCTTCCCACCGCTGTGTGATGGCTCGAGCGAATGTCTCACTGAGCCGTTCCGCTGCGTCGAAAGATGAGAGTTTAATTACTTTGCGGGACCTGATGTCGGTCTGGCCTGGAATGTGGCGGACTAGAGATTAAAGCAATCGTCGCCATTCATCTTGAGTGTCTAAGCCGCAGATAATGTCGTCCAGGAATAGAATATTCTAGAATATGATTATGAGATGTTGGCTTGATTTGATAGGCGAATCTCGAGTAGCTCTAAGAAACCGTCCCGATCGTTTTATATGTCTGCGGATTTTGTGGAAAGGCTTGATTCTCCCGTCGTCGTTCTATACTAGCAGCTCGCTCCCTAGTATGCACTGCTTCTTGATATTGCAGCCTGCTGGTCAAGCTTAAGGCTGTCCTGTAGTGCATGATGAATCCCCATGCGGTCGCTGGTTGAGTCTCTCCCACTCTTGGAGAAAATCTTGGGCTGTCGGGAACAGCCATGAAGACATCGTCAAGCTGCTGCTCGCTACGGGCAAGGTCGACGTAGAAGTCAACGATGAGTGCTCGGTGTCCGGGGGGGAGCTACTCGGGCGGAAGCTGTGGTGGTGGAGGCGGAGGCGGAGGCGGTTGGGATTGGGATTGATCGAGGGGAACTCTAAGGAGCCTAGATTTTGCGCAGCATGGACAGCACATGGCAAGTGCCTTACTTCTCAGGCTTGTTCCGAAAGGCATTGGTCAAGTTGGTGCTACTAGTAGCTGGAGAGGTGACAGAAACTGACAGGCTGTCGCTCCACTTGCCTTTCCGTCATCTTCCCAGCTACTAGTAGCAACAGCCTACCCCTCTTTCTGTCATCTCCCCAGCTACTGGAAAGCCAGGAGACTAATAGCCGAATTAGGAGTATGCGAACTCCCGATGCAGGAACCCGGGTACGCAGAGGGTTGGCGTACGTCATTGGTGGAGTCATGATGTCACTCAGGCATCGAACCTTCTCGAACCTTCCACGGCCCCAGGGATCTATATGATTGGCTGCTCTCCGACATCTCATGGAGATAAATTGGGGCTTTTCGATGTTCAGAGAGAACAGTGAATAGCACTACCTGCCAAAGTTTAGGTGCCTATCTAGGTAAACCATCTCTTCGACTAAGCGAATCAAATCTGTTCCTGAACCTCACAGCTGAGACCATCTCTTCGACTAAGCGAATCAAATTTGTTCCTGAACCTCACAGCTGAGAAATAGGGACGTAAAGATAATCGAGGCTCCAAACTTCAACCATTTCTGTCTCTGCATTTTGCCGGTTGAAGGTGGTCCACAACAAATGTGCCTAGATCTTTACAATATTTCGTCCGGTTTTTAACTTTATTTGAAGATGGTACCTGGAGAAGGCCACTTAAGGCCTCAAAGTAGGACCTCCTCACAAGACCCATTAATGGGCCTCAGCCCCAAAGTCGGCCAGCGAATTTTCTCGGCCAGCGAATTCTCGCAAATAGCTTCGTGTATTGACGCCCCGAAACTGTTTTGAGAGAGTAACTTCGGATGGAACTTATGCTATTTATCTACTCCCAACTGGGAAGTAGAAACCATTCATCAGCTTCCGGAGGAGACGGGAGGACTCGACCTTGACCTCCATGCACCTAATTCTCAGTAGGAAATTGCTTCTGGGCAAGTAGATGAGAGAGGACAGAACCACAAGCGATACAAAAATGGACAATGAACACTTAGAAACCTAACAGCAATGAGTAAGCTAAGTAATGCAATTGAGAGAGGGCTAGGTGAATGTGGACCAACACGGATCAATATTTCGCGCGCTTCAGCTGTCGGCCAAACCTGATGACCGAGGATGTACCTGACTCACTCTAAATTCCATCTACATGTGCTTGCCCGGATATAGTGCCTCACTAGCGTTTTGCGGCTAAGAAAATATACCAGTACTGGCTTTGATATAGTACATCGGATCCCAGCTCAATATTTGGTATAGTATATGGTGTCACAGACCAAAATTTGGTATAGTACATGGTGTCCCAGACCTGAGCTTGGTATAGTACGTGGTGTCCCAGTACATTTCATATCCCAGCACATGCAGCGAATTCTCGCAAACTGCGAATTCTCGCAAACTGCGAATTCTCGCAAACTGCGAATTCTCGCGAATAGCGAATTCTCGCAAACTTCGAATTCTCGCGAATAGCGAATTCTCGCAAATAGCGAATTCTCTACGATGGACCAATCAATCTGCAGCTCGGATCGATCGTTCACGGACATAACGGTGGTAGAATCAGCCCTACATGGCTTGCTCGTCGACCCTCCTCCGTTTGCTTTGCGATACTTCTGTTGTTGAAGTAGCGGCTGCTTAGTTGATCACATCTTCTCATCAGTCGCTGAACTGCGTATACCAGTCACATGGAATGCAAAAGAATCACTTGGAGACGTAGAAGGTTGTCTTTGAGCCTCCTTGGTTCCCTGTTTTTGGCCCCTCCGCCTTGTTGCGCCTAAGAATGTGACCGGGTTAATGCGGCTGCGGGGTTGCCGACCTTCCGTAAGGGCCTTAATCAGGTCCCAGTCAGGCTGGGCCGATCGAGGTGCTGACTCATTTTTGGTTCATCAAACTAAAATTACCATAAATGGAATATAGATGGGGCAAAACACCGCTATGATATTTTCCAGGCAGGAGCTCTGATAGTCGGGTACTGTTTAGTTCAGTTCAAAGGGGCTGCTGACGGTGGAATGGAAGCGGGACTTACGTTGGTCGAGGCGGAAGGACTGATGCGTTGGCTTGGACGATGGTGGTGATGTAAGGTTGGAGCTGGTTGTTTTCGAACTTGGCTCAACAGAACATCGCTGTAAACGTTGTTCGGGGCTACAGCTCGGTCACGGGTGTCGTACGCCATGAGTCTTAGCAGTGGAACTAGCGATGGGTGGGATATGCATAGTTTGCTGCCGCTATTACTTGGGTCCATGGCGGATCTGAGGCTTTCCCGGAATCCTAGTGTCGTTGTACATACCAGTAGAAATGTTATGTGGAATTTGGGGCCAGAAGATTTATGTGATCTATAAGGGTAGAGTGGTGCACGGATCATAAGCGGAGTAACTGAGCTTCTGATCCGTGCTTGCATAGCCTCGGGCCATGTTTTAGGATCGTTTACGTGCAGAAGGTTCCCTCGGCTGGTCCCGATCGAATCGAGATCCCACATGCCTGGCCTTGACGCTTGCAACTCTGGTGGCGCGCCTCAAATTTGGTTTGGTGGTTCTGCGTTCGCGTGGCTTTGCTTACTCAAAATATCCTGCGAGGCAAAGTTTCCTAGGCAGCATATTATGGCCATATGCGATTCAGTGTTGACCCAATTCTCTCCAGAATTCTCTCGAGATCTGAGCACGACTTTAGAATGGGCCTGAATCTTGGATGAAGCTGAATGCCTAGAGTGTAGGTCTGGCCGCCTTTCTGTTTTGGAGTGGGGCCTAATTTTGGCCCTATGGCCTGATGCTGGGCCCTTCTGTGACTGGTCTAAAAATATGATCTGGATCCTTCTTCCGGGACATAATATAAATGGTGAAGGAGAGGTGTTGAACAATTCTAAAACTGGATGTAGGCCTGGCCACCGTTGCGGGGTTGCCTGGCTACTGCTGGCTACTGGTTGCGCCTGGCTGGCTGACTGCTGGTTGCGCCTCGCTGCTGGTTGCGCCTAGCTACTGGTTGCACCTGAACCTGCGTTGCGACTTTTCTGAGGCTGAGCCTCACCCCAGTGGCTTCGTAATAGCCGAGGAAAACGCACCAGAAAGGAAACATGAGGCTAAACTTGTCCCAAATCGTAATAAGCGGGTTCCAATTGTCGCAGCCACGCACGCTGCATTGTCACGAGCTTTTTGTCGTGTGTGGCACCTGATTGGGTGTGTGTATGTTCTTGATTCTGTCAAGTCCCCGCTCTGAGTCCCTGTACACCCTTTATGCTAAAATAGCTAGAAGGATATTGCTATAGCAGGCACACGCCATATACACGCCCTGCTACCCAAATACACATCGTGACATGCATAGGATAGATACATAGGATAGTGTTGGATTGACCCTCGGGTGACGGACTAAGGCCCGGATAAGAACAACCCTCTGATATATCAATATCCTGTCTTAGTGTTAGATTGTGGCTGGGTAATGCACCAAGGAGGTTATTCAGGTTTCAGAATACCGCGATATCTGCATCTATGACTCAAGATGATGATAAAACCCCGCTCTAGAGGAAAATGGAGACGAGAGTCAACGAGAACAAGAACAACAAGAACAATCAAACATATTATCAAGAATTGATCTACATTTATCTGGCTATCCCTAATCTTTACTAAAGACACACCGCGTATCCAACACTT
Organism: Dactylonectria alcacerensis; assembly: GCA_029931735.1. Classification (NCBI taxonomy): domain Eukaryota; kingdom Fungi; phylum Ascomycota; class Sordariomycetes; order Hypocreales; family Nectriaceae; genus Dactylonectria; species Dactylonectria alcacerensis. Next base: position 135,606 of record JAPMUZ010000005.1, read on the forward strand.
AGTCATAGGGCGTGAGATGACATAAAACCCCTCACAAGAAAAGAGGGGGCCGGAGGCATCCTAGACAAGACAATCATCATCTTTTGGCTCCACTGGATTAGTCCCTATCAGTCTGATCGAATTGACCGTATCGGATCCAACAGATAGATAGACCCTTAATCTGGCATAACAGACCCAGGTTTTGGGGTCTCCTCACGGACCCATTCAGGTTATGCCCTATACCCCGCTGCGAATGCCTCGCTCTTCAAGTTGATTCGCGATCCGGTTGTCACTCGGCCCAGGTGAAGTCTCAGTATCTTATCGATAAGATCACACTATCGATAAGAATCTCGCACAAGGCTCCGGGGACAAACGCGCCCAGAATGTAATACATGGTAAAGACTGAAATCCCTTAATTTCTCCGCCCACGCGTCCAATGATCGGATGAGATGGTTTATTCTGCATCAAACTTGTGCTCGCCCCTTGATTTTTTTTTTTTTGGTGACTAGTTACGGGACTGGATGGTACGGTAGAGCATTGTTGGCGGGATGAAATCGTCAGACCTCACTACATGCATTCGGTACTTTTTTCGCAGAAAGTAATAGCTGATGCCGATGAAAGTTCATTGAACACTGCGCCACGAGGATTACCTAATACTGTAAAAACGAACGAACTTTGTAGACGAGAATTCTCGTGCGAGAGTTTTCATACGAGTTAAAATGTGATTACCTAATATGGAGACCTAATATGGAATACGGACTTTGAGTATGAGAGTTCTCGTACGAGAGATTTCATACGAGTTACCTATGTGATTATCTAATATGGAAGCCTAATATGAAATACGAACTTTGGGGACGAGAATTCTCGTACGAAAATCTTCGTACGAAAGTTTTCGTATGAGACTTTTGCTAAAGGCTAAAAATAGACTGCTTTTTTCGCTCCGGAGTTTATGCTTCTAAGAAGCATCGGATTTGAGTAAGTAGCCTTAAGGGCGGTTAAAAACAGCTACGTGAACACCTTAAAATACGGACACTGCTTAAAATAGAAGGTGGTCGAAATTGACGACAGTGGTACGGGGGGCTATGATTTTATAATTGGTGGGTTGTAGGCAATCTCTCGAAGGTTCTTCTAGAGGACACGTGGTTTAAGTTGGACCAAGAACGCGGTTTTTTCAAAGATAAACTGCTTGTGATTGAGCGAAACCCTGCCCGTATTGTTCCTGAATACCTGCATCTGGTCCTACATTAGCAGTTTTACGGTCTATCTAATGCAGTAACGCTACTGGACGATTCAACAGTAAGCTCCAGTAACTCCTAATGGCACGTGGAAATCCGCATTTAAGGGGCCTCCCCGTGCTGACTAACGATCCGGTCCCAGTTCAGTGTCTTAATTCGGATGCCAATCGTGCTTCAACGGTAGGCCACTCAGCATCTTCTGATACTTGACAGTCATGCGCATCGCTCTAGCTAATCGTGTATCTTTGAGCTCGAGGGTGATGTATTTCGGCCAGAGCAATGATGGTATATTGATCTCGGACCAGTGGGGGTTAGCTTTGGCTTGGGGTGATCTGGCCGACTCATCTACCCATTCCGGCCTACCGAACAGTTACAGCAGATTGAGGGTGCAGAACACAATACAATGATAATCATACACTTCTGATCATGTGCTTGGCCACAATTTACACGATCCATTTCAAGATCTACCATGGTGCCGACCGCTCCTCTTCTTGGTATCCTTTGGCAACTCCGTTGCCCAGAAAGTCTGTCCTGACTCTGAGTCTTCCCAGTAGAAACATTCAAGCCCATCGACCATTTTCTCCGTCCAGTCTCTCAACTCCGTCTTGACTTCTAAGCCTTTGAGATTCCTAAAACATACCTTTCCCCTGTGCCCATACGTCCCCACCCAATGGGAGCCACTTGGACCCGATTGCACCGATCCTGCAGCGGAGGTGGACGACTCCGCAGTTCGTCGAGCTGCGCTTGGCCGTGTCCGACTCTTCAACATGTGACTCCCGCTAGATTTGGAAGGCGGGCTGAGAGATGGTCTCGAACGCTTGGAACGACTCTGGTCCGCGCTGAAGCCCGATGTGAAGCTCGAGGTGAAACTCATTGAGGGGTCATCGCCGGGGGCTACGGGTTCTTGGCTCGCCTCTTGAGAATCGTCTTCTGTATAGAGATAGTGGGAAAAAGGAGGTGCCTCGCTATCGTCTTCGAAGTCGTAGAAACTGGTTTCAGCAATATGTTGCTGGAGTTCGCCGTCAGCGTCCTGCAAAGTAATGTATTGTGCAGGATCCACAGGTTCGTGGAGTTCATGAGGTTCGTGAGGAGTTGAGATATCGTCTTCATGTGGCCCAGTCACATCTGCTTGAGCAGCGGCTGTCCTCGCCTGAGATGCTGTGGCGTTTGCTTCCCGAATGACATTGTCCCGGTACTGTTTCGCCATATCCCGGGCGTTTCTGAATGCGGTGGCTCCTTGAACGAAGGTATTTCGAGAATCCGTCATATCAAATCCACGTATCTTGGTCATGTGGTACTCGGGCCGCCCTCCCTCGGTCGCTGGCGCCGTGACATGATGGGCGAATAGTTGAAGCTGGCCATTATGATATGTCGAGGTGTAGGTATAGGCATTGCCGTCGTACTCTGGCTCCTCCTTGCCGTGGTTCTGTAGAGTGTGTATGGCGCGGGATCCCATTGCTCCGTCGTAACGAGCTTGTCGTGTTGCTACGGCTGCACTGCCATCTGGTCCTTTGACCTCCATAAAGAAGTTCGGCGCCATCGGCTTGTCCTGCATGGTCGACGGTATAATGTGGCCAGCGAGCTGGTCGCGGATCGTTCGGTCAAGTTCTTCAGGGTAGGCGCCGTAATAAATGTCTGGTTTAGCTGGTACGATAGTGCCGTCTGTGAGCGGCTCGAGATTCCCGAACACCGTATTTCTGGAGAATGGGTGATTGGCTTGCCTCGGACCGGTTATGGTCGGGATCACATCTGCCAACACATCATCTTCGTCTTTGGCGCGGGCATTGCTCTCCCGAAACGTCCTGAAGGCGCCGTCAGAGAACCTAGAAGGCGAGAGTGACGGCCTTGGTACAGCCATTGCTGCCATGACCTCCTCCAACCCTGGCTCTTGTGAGGAGTATATTGGGTGAACTTCGTAATCGGTCATATGCTGTTCGAAACTGCGGTTATAGGGTGTTGTCGACTTGGTCTTAGTCGTCCCTGAGGTTGTTGGGAGGGTTGTTGGATCAGTCGACTTGGTCGCTCGGCTTCGCGAAGAGGAGCTCATGGCGCCGGCGGGTCGGTGGCTGCTTGTCGCGGGAGGATATCCTCGAAGATCACGCAAATCTGGACCGCCGTGCCTCGCAAATCGAGCAAGCTCTCCAGCAGCAGCGGGTGTAAGGTCTTGCGCAGGCTCTGTCGGAGGCGAAGGACAGGAAGGTCGAGTACAGGTGCGCCTTTCGAGTTCTTCTACGGCGCTGTGGATGAGAGGAATCTTGGACAATCTGTCCCAAAACTCAGGTGGATATTGCCAGCAGTGGTGATCTTCAACCGCCAGCCTAGGTTCCTTTGTCGGATGGTTGTCTTGATGCGAAGACTCGTTGGTGCGTTGTCTCTTTCGACCGTTCGTAGGAGAATCGTCTTGATGCGAGCGCTCGTCAGCGCGGTGTCGCTTTTGGTTGTGTGGTCTCGCCATGAGCGACCATGGTTGGGAGGTGAAATCAAGAGAGAATTCGGGGAAATGGGGAGGCCGCGGTCGCAGGTCACTGTTCACGGTCGCGCTGGGGGCGCTGCAGGATTCTGTCGTAGGGTGTGTGGGGGGGTCGTCGACGGGGAGCGTGTCGCGCATGCATGCCGGTGCAATGGCTCATTCTCTAGGTGCGGTATGAGCAAATGGTTAACCGCTCAAGTAAGGTCATGAGGGTGTGCAGACCCGCCATGCCCGTCGTTGGTCGTGATGAAGGAAGGAGAGGGTGGACGACATGGTCGATGCTCGTGTTTGGCGTTGGAGGAGTGGAGATGGAGGGGATGATTAATTGGGTGATGAGCCAGCCTGTTGCCTGTGCCAACCGCTCAGCCATGAGCGGGATAATGTGCTCGGCGATTTCCGCATTTGGCTGCATGATTTTGACACAGCGCCCACGCGAGCTTGAAAAGCGGACCGTGGACATCCAAATTCCATCCAGCTTCAGATGGGCTGAGGCGCAGACAATCGCGAGCTTCGGCTTTGGTGTCTTGAAGTGCCTGTAGTTCGGCCAAGGCAGAAGACCGAGACACATGCTCGTCCCCCTCCTGCATCTCGTCCTCCTCACTTGTATGTTTGATTTCGGCCGATAGCTTTCAAGATCTTGTGATGTGGGCAGCCCGTATGAGAAGCTTGGTTATCTTGTCGGCACACTCTTGCGTGCTGAACACTTCGTTTGGTAGCCAGGACGAGTCCAGGGCCGAGCGACCCGTCTTGTGCCCACTAATCCGGGACAGGCGTTGACGATGGCCCTAGGCGCGCCACACTCCAGTCGCTCACGGAGCAGTGAGCGATCCAACGCGTCCACGACGCGCTATGCCCCACAGCAGCGCTAGGAGACTGCCGACCCGCGGACATCAACGGGAGCAAGCGCCTCCAGAGACCTGATTCTTGTGCTCATTTTCACTATCAGCCGTTGCCTCTCTCCCAACATAGCGATGTACTCTGTCGGGCCAATCATTGCAAAATGCACGAAAGCGCTTCTGCCTCTTCGGCGGAAGTCTAAGCCGCAACTCAGCCACGCTGCAGCCTCGTTGGGCAGCCACCTTAGTAAAGTTGCTAGATCCCCTCCCTCATCATCTCGCAGTTAAAGCGCGAACTGGACTTCCTCGAAACTACTTCCCTGACCATCAGTGTGTTATCGCTTGCCATGGCCGATGCTGTGGGCCTCGCCGCAAGCGTCATCGCAATCATCGACCTGTCCGCCAAAGTCGCCGTCCTCTGCCTCCAGTACTCCACCGCTGTCGGGAACGCTAGGGCCGACATCACACGCCTCCGAAGCCGGTTGGACGACCTAGGCACAACCCTCCAGGGTGTTCAGCATCTCCTTGATAAGCTGAATAATCAAGTGCTCGCGACGTCGCGAAAACTGGTCGACTCTGTTGATGGCTGCACATCAGAGCTGGTCCAGTTGCAGAGCAGGCTGGATCCGGGCAAGGCCCGTAAGGCGATGCGCCGTTTCGGACTTCGTGCCCTCAAGTGGCCGTTCGACAGCAAGGAGGTCAGCGATATCGTCTCTAACCTAGAACGCTATGAACGGACCATCACTCTAGGTCTGCAAATCGACCAAACGTAAGTCGGCAAACCGTCCGGATGTTTTGAGCACGATGGACCAGGCTGACGGCATCGTCCTTGCAGGACGCTTCTCCTCGACATCAGGCAGAGGATCGAAGGCGTCTCGCTCCAACCCGAGGAGGATGTATCAATAGCTCGCAAGCCCTGCTTCAACCTACCATTCGAACGCGATCCCGACTTCGTCGACCGACCTGACAGTATGGCATGGATAAAGGCGCAATATACAGGCCCCGTCGGTCGCATGGCCCTCGTAGGCATGGGCGGATTCGGGTACGAGCCGGAGTGGCTAGCGAGCTTATGCAAGACCATCATCACGCTGACTGGCCGTAGTAAATCGCAGGTTGCTATTCAATTTGCGCATCACATCCGCGACACGTCACCGCAAACCAGCGTCTTCTGGGTACACGCGAGTTCGAAGCCAAGGTTTGAAGAGGCATACCGGTCCATTGCGGACAATCTACAGCTACCTAGGCGAAACGATCCCAGCGTCGACGTGCTCGGGCTAGTTCGCGACTGGCTGCAGAGAGAGGAAGCTGGCCCGTGGTTAATGGTCTTGGATAACGTTGACGACGTCAACCTCTTCTACCCCAGCTCGAGCGCCGGAAGAGATGGGGCAGTATGCCATCCAGCGGACGAGAACCCTGCTGCACTGAGTGTGCAGCGGCCACTCGCGGTCTTCCTACCAAAACGCCGCAATGGAATCATCCTCGTCACATCACGCAGCATGGACGCCGCTGAGAAGCTAACAGGTAGCCATAAGGCTATCTACGAGATATCAGCCATGGATGACGCCCAAGCCCTTCAGCTTTTCCGCAACAAGCTGCAGGGAGACTTTGACAAGAATGCCGCTGGTGATCTTCTTCGTGCTCTGGATTATATCCCGCTGGCCATTACCCAAGCGGCAGCGTATATCAACCGTCGCGCCCCCCGCATATCGGTAAAGGCATACCTGGACGCCTTCCGGGAAAGCGATAAGAAGAAGGGCAGCCTCCTCAACAGCGACGCGGGGGATCTTCGACGGGATGAGACCGTCTCCAACTCCGTGGTTACGACGTGGCAAGTAACTCTTGAACAGATACGCCGCGAGAGACCATCCGCAGCCAACCTGCTCTCACTGATGAGCTTCTTCAATCCGCAGGGCATCCCCGAGTTTGTACTCCACAGCTATAAGGGCGGTCTGGAGGACAATGTGGACAGAGACGAAGATAGTGTTGAATTTGAGGATGATCTAGATGTCCTCCGTGGCTACTCGCTTGTGTCTGTGACAGCAACGCGGGATATATGTGAGATGCATTCCCTCGTGCAGTTTTGCACACGAGCTTGGCTGTCTGTGGTTGACGATGCAGAACGATGGAGACAGGTATTTTTATGGGCCATGTCAAGACACTTCCCAAACGGTACATTCGAGACCTGGCCCACCTGTCAGATGCTGCTGCCACATATTGAGTCGATAGTGGAGGAGGAGCCACCAAACAAGGACCTGCATAAGTGGGCCGGTTTGTTGACAAATTGTGCATGGTATATGTTCACTATGGGGAACTACAGGGTGGCAGAAAAGTTAGGTAAAAAAGCAGTCAAAACGAGGGCCAGTGTGCTAGGAGAGGAGCATCCCGATACGCTGACCAGCATGGCCAACCTGGCGGCGACGTATAGGAACCAAGGGCGATGGAAGGAGGCGGAAGAGCTAGAAGTGCAAGTGATGGAGACGAGGAAGACGGCACTGGGAGAGGAACATCCCGGTACACTATGCAGTATGAACAACCTAGCAGAGACATATAGGAACCAAGAGCGATGGAAGGAGGCTGAAGAGGTACAGGTGCAAGTGATGGAGAAGATGAAGAATATTTTTGGAGAGCAGCATCCCGATATGCTGACTAGCATGGCCAACCTGGCGTCGATATACAGCAGCCAAGGCCGATGGAAGGAGGCGGAAGAGCTACAGGTGCGAGTGATGGAGACGAGGAAGACTGTGCTGGGAGAGGAGCATCCCGATGCGCTGGGCAGCATGAACAACTTGGCGTTGACGTATAGCAACCAAGGCCGATGGAAGGAAGCGGAAGAGCTAGAGGTGCAAGTGATGGAGACAAGGATGGCAGTGCTGGGAGAGGAGCATCCCGATACGCTGGCCAGCATGGCTAACCTGGCCATTACCTGGAAAGTCCAAGGCCTTCGGCTAGGCGCGCAAGGCAACGTGGCTCATCCGTAATCCGTTCCCTGCAAGGGCATTCCCAAGGACGCTGGGCTCAAACGGAGAGGAGCGTGGCATCCTGCAAGCCAACCTAGAACGCTGCTTAGCTAGCTTCGGCACAGCATCGGCAAATATTCCGAGCGTCATTGGGGGATTGCCACTCAAGCAAGGGTGACCGAGACATTGGGAAGCGGCCACAGGGAGCAGGGATCCGAGGCAGCAGAACTCTGTGTAACTTCTGTGAGTTTCCATAGAAAGGTGCAAGATCGAAGTCACTTCACAAGGATAGCATGTGCCCCACAACACCCCGGACTTTTTGGTAGGGTGTCCAAAAAAAAAACGAGGCAGTATCGAAATCGATGGTTTGCAACGCAGGTGGCTCTTTCTATCTCGTCCATCGCAAAAGTGTTGAAAAAAAAAAGGGTATATATAGAAGAGTTGGAGAATATCTAGAGCTTCAAACACTTCAGGACGCGTGCTTTCAATACTTAATGGCTTTGGATTCTACTAAAGGCGGAGACTAGATCTTCATCATACTTGACCGTCCCTCGATTCCTCGATCCAACTTAGTTGGCTTCCAAGGCTGTGCTTTGAGAAACGAAGTTCGAAATGGCGGAATGATGAGTTTTCAGGAACACGAGCTGCACCAAAATTTGATGGAGGGAACTGGGTGCATCAAATACGCATGGCAGCTCTTGCGCTGCGTACAGCCACCAACAACAAAGCTGGCCGGAATGCGACAATGGGCGCTCCCGATCAGAGCGAAAGGTTCAGCGCCATCTCTCTACAAGATGACAGGTCACACGATGCCCTGCCTCTGATTGGGCCGGACTCCTCGGACGCTGGCCTGATCCATTTATCCGAGGCGCCGAGTGCTGTTCAGCTCCAGTCGACCACCCAAAGCCAGGGTACCCTAGCAAGAAAACTGGTAGCAATCGAACCTGTTAGTCAGCCCGAGTCCGGGATCTGGGAGGGATGACTGGTGAGGATGGACCCGGGTACAGTGAAAAAAAAAGGAAAAGATGTGAAGGTCGGCGTGGTATGCAAACCTAGGATGTAAGGATGGTGGGGGCGTGCGTACAGTGAAAAAAAAAAAAGGAAAAGATGTGAAGGTCGGGGGTGGTGTGCAATCCTTTCGACCTCGCGCCTCAACTTCTTGAAGCATAAAGGAAGGGTAGCTTCAATATCTAGAGCTTCAAACACCTCAAAACGCGCTCTTCAATACTTGATGGCTTTTGTATTCTACTACAAGCGGAAACTAGACCTTTATCATACTTACCTGTCTCTCCCTTCATCCGATTGTTATGGCTCTATCCCCAGAAGCTATCATCACTCTCATTGGGGTTCTTATCAACTTCCCGGCATTTGTCCTTCTCTTTTGGCGTGTTTTTAGGAGACGCCGCAGTACCGTAGACAGACGGAGTCAGACGGATGGTATGCTATTTCCTTTCCTCCTTATCTACCTTTATTCACATAGAAAAGGAGGTCTTCTCGACGATGAGGGTATTCCTCTGAGACCTTACTATGCGATTCGTTGGGGTTACCATCATCCCATGGCCTACGATTTTTCGACATCCTGGTCGCCGATGAATGCTACACCAGTCTTTACAGGTGATCTTGCACGATGACGAGCGGGGTCAGATGGCTTCTTGAGCCGACAGATGGGTTGAGATTTTGATTGAGCGCACAACATGCTTGGCATCGACAAGGTTATATTTCATAGCATTGTCGCGATGTAGGCACCGGACCGGAAAATAGGAAGTGGAGGGAGTGAGGAGGCTGATGTGGAAGGTTGAGACATGGCGCATCCATAGGAAGCGCATTCTCGCCGATTAGGCCAACTGACAGACACACCTAATCGCCATCGTCAGCAAGGACAGCCACTCGAGGGGCGACGTGCAAAGAATAAAGGTCAAGGTGCGCTGCCGGCGCAACGGTTAGAAAACATCGCATAAATACTACCCTACTACCTATCTCCCCTGACAGCCCCCAGGCCGTGTTTGTTCCTGGATGGCGCATGGTTGTCTTGGAGATTCGTCTCGAGAGCGCTCGCTGCATCGGTGAGTTTCCGAAGCTGCATCCTGCTCTCTTTGGTATTGTATTGTTCCATGTCTCTTTGCACGGCAGCCTCGGCTTCCTGGATCTCGCTGAGCTGGCCAGCCCAGTCATCGATTTTGAACATATCCCTTCCGATGACGGCAGCCCAGTTGCGGCGGTAAAGGCAGACGCTCTTCACCTGATACGACAGAAGTTTCTCGTAGAGCTGCACGACGCGCTTCTCTAATTGGACTCGCAGTCCTGCGGAGGATTGCTCGGCCTTACTCTCATCGAGAAGTAGGCACACCAAGTTCCAGCACCACTCCATTCTCGACAAGACGTAGGCGATGCCTTTGCGATTGTCGCGTGCCTCGGTGACGGTGTTCGATAGGATCTATCAGCTGTCAGCGGGAGGGACCATCCACCGCTCGCACTTCGGTTGGGAAAGCTGTTCACACACAGCTCTAGTCCAATGCAGACGCCGACCCAGGCGACGGCGGCTTCCGGAGCGGCCTGCACCACCTTGTCTATTATTCCCCTCACCGCTTGCACTGCTTGCAAGCCTTCCTCGATGCCTCGCTTGATGGACGCCGCCTTCTGCGTCCGGTCCAGTCCTTCCTGGACCAACTGCTGCATTTGGCGGCATCTTGTCTATTGAGTCTTTCCTATCTCATTTTCCATCGGTTCGGAAGCAATAGAGCTCGAGTTGTTTCGATAGAGTCTAGCTGATAGGATCTTCTCGTACGCTTCGACCATTTTGGGCTCGCTCGCTTTGAGCTCGTCGTAAGCCCGGTTCCAAAGTTGTACTTATAGACTCGGCAGCGACGAGGTTTTGGAATCTATCGAGGTGGGTGGAGAAGGCGTTGGCTGAGACGTTGGTCGAGTTACTGGTTCGGATGCAGGTCGAGACGGTGTTGGCGATGATGTAGAAGGAGCGGAGGCAGAATCTTGGGGAGCAAGGTGCAATAGCCTTCTGGCCTTGGATTTGGCTTTCTCAACCCAGCGAGACGCCATTTTCATTTCGAAGACACCTTGGCATTGTTGCGTGATATGACGGTATCAGCGAGGCGGCTTCTGCTCGGATCGATGAGTCGGGACGACAAACGGATTGCCATCGCTGACGACGTGGGACAGCAACATGTTTGCGGGATTTGCGTGCGAGAGGCCTGTTTGTGTGGCTTTGGATGGAGCTGCGTAGTTCTTACACGAGAAGCTTGTTTCCGGCTAAACTTAACGCCGTCTCCGATGGTTGGCCGGTTGGTCCGAGAGTCGACCTGGTGTGAAACAGGACCGTTACAGCCATACATGGTAACTCCATAAGCGGCGCCGCTGTTTAAAGGGACAAGAAGGCGAATCTATCGTAGCTCTAGATCTATGGCACAGTTGGGAGCCCTGAAGTTCCACATCATCTTGTCCCTTTCTGTGGGGAGGGCCGTTTGCTCGTAGAATTTTCTAGCATCTTCAGCACGTGATCTGACAAAACTTGACACCTTGGAACAGGAGGGAAGCGTAAGTTGATCAAGAAAATCGCACAGCCCCTCAGAAGTGGTCAAGAGCTAGGAGTCTATATGGGTTGATCACCGACGTGGTGGGAAACACGGACTACCGGGTGGGGGGAGACTTAACGGACCGAATCTCGTGGGGTTCGGCCCGCGCCGCGTACGGGACGATCATTTGACTGATCAGATGGAAGCAAGAGGCGGCCATGCTTGTCAACGGAAACATGTCTGAGCAAGTGCCAATTCGTCTCTAACCTAGAACGCTATGAACGGACCATCACTCTAGGTCTGCAAATCGACCAAACGTAAGCCAGCAAACTGTCCGGATGTATTGAGCACGATGGAACAGGCTAACGAGATTGTTTTCGCAGTACAATTCTGCTCGACATACAGCAGAGGATCGAAGGCGTCTCGCTCCAACCCGAAGAAGATGTATCAATAGCTCGCAAGCCCTACTTCAACCTACCATTCGAACGCGATCCTGACTTCGTCGACCGACCCAATATTATGGCGTGGATGGGGGAGCAATATACAGGCCCCGTCGGTCGCATGGCCCTCGTCGGCATGGGCGGATTCGGGTACGAGCCGGAGTGGCCAACAAGCTTGTGCAGACTATCATCACGCTGACTGGCCGTAGTAAATCGCAGGTTGCTATTCAATTTGCGCATCACATCCGCGACACGTCACCGCAAACCAGCGTCTTCTGGGTATATGCGAGTTCGAAGCCAAGGTTTGAAGAGGCATACCGATCCATTGCAGACAATGTACGGCTACCTAGGCGAAATGATCCCGGCGTCGACGTTCTCGGGCTAGTTCGCAACTGGCTGCAGAGAGAGGAAGCTGGCCCGTGGTTGATGGTCTTGGACAATGTTGACGACGTCAACCTCTTCTACCCCAGCTCTAGCTCCGGAACTAATGTCAACATCCAAACGAGACTTACGTAGAAAGTCGCCCTGCGTGATATTCTCCACTTCTTTTCTTGGTCCTACCACGAGGGATGAGTTGGAATCGCTGCATGCTTTCTTTGGTTTTCTTTCTAGTTCTCCCGCCTCTCCTGAGTCTGCCTTGGGCCCCTTTTCCGCAGATTAGATCCAACGGCATCCAACACGCGCATTCTAAAACGACATTCGCATCTGTCCACTCGGACCTTGGTTCGGCCATGCGGCAGGCTGGCCGTAGGAGTCTAGGTGAACTGTGATGCGACCAGGATGGGTCCCAGGCTCTCCAAGGAGCCAATTGCCAGCGTTGGACGTGAATGGAGAGTGGATGCGTCCCTAGCCACCGCCGCCACTGGGGGTGTAGAGCTCTGTGGGGCCGACAACGCGTTCGCAAGTGTCTCGAAGGGCTGTTGGCACAGCCCTTCGTTGGAGGCCCCGCAGCTAAACAGCCTTCCAACATCCAAACACCACGCATCTGTCAACACACGCGGAAAGGCCCGATCGCCGAGATGCTTTGAGCTGCTTCGAAAGGGAGGTCCGAAATAGTCTGATTGTCCTTTTCCCATTTGATCATGTCCTCTCCGCGACCTTCCTGCCGCGACGACTTCGAGGTCGCAATCATCTGCGCGCTACCGCTTGAGTACGACGCCGCTTCCTACATCTTCGACGAGTTCTGGGACGAAAATGGCGATCAGTACGGACGAGCGGCGGGAGACCCTAACAGCTATACGACTGGCCGTGTGGGTAAATATAATGTCGTTCTGGCCCTCCTGCTGCACATGGGCAAGACCAACGCGGCCAGCGCGGCCGCCAGCATGCGATCAAGCTATGGCGGCTTGCGACTGGCCCTCCTTGTCGGAGTGTGTGGTGGTATGCCTCGCGGCCGAGACGGCGAAATCTTGCTGGGCGATGTGGTCATCAGCAAGACCGTTATCCAGTACGATTTCGGCCGGCAGTATCTAGACAAGTTTGTACGCAAGAACAGCGTCGAGGACATTCTTGGCCGTCCGAATAAAGACGTCCGCAACCTGCTCGCCACATTCGAGACCGATCGGGGCCTCGACCAGCTGGAACAACGGACTGCCCATTTTCTTCGGCAGCTCCAGGCCAATGTCGCCCAAACAAAGCGTCGGGGCAAGTACGACTACCCTGGGACGGCGGAAGACAAGCTATTCGAGTCGGCCTATCGCCACAAGCACCACGTATCGCCGATCTGCATCTGCCGCGACTGCTTTAGCGACTCAGACCCAGTTTGTGACGAGGCGCTCAGCTCATCGTGCGCGGATCTCGGATGCGACGACGGACACCTTGTCGCGAGGGAACGCCTCCAGGCTAAGCGGCAGTCAGAACACAACGACGGCGATACGGCTCCGCAGCCTGCGGTGCACGTGGGAGCTGTCGCGTCGGGAGATACCGTGATGAAATCGGCTGCCGACCGGGACAGGCTCTCGAGGGAAGAAGGCGTGATTGCATTCGAGATGGAGGGCGCTGGAGTCTGGGACGAAGTGCCCTGTATCGTGGTTAAGGGAGTGTGTGATTATGCGGACTGCCACAGGCACAAAGGATGGCAGAATTTTGCGTCGGCGACGGCAGCTTCGGCATCTAAGGCAATTCTAGAATGCTATATCCCAACTGACAAAGCTCTGCAAGCATCCGCTGGCGACAGTGAGTGCAGCGAGTCTCAGATATTCGCACCAAACAGCCGAGCTAATATGTCGTTTTTAAATCCAAGGTTCGTCGGAATGCGTGCCGCCATTGCAAGGATGCTTGAGATCGCTAGCCTTTCCTGAGATGAATAATCGACCCAACGACATCGACGACGCCGTCGAGGGGACGTGCGAGTGGCTGCCTCGACACGAGACGTACAGACACTGGGCCGGCCGCCATCGAGGTCTGCTCTGGATCAAAGGCAAGCCGGGCTCCGGGAAGTCGACATTACTGAAGCACGTGCTGCGGACGGTTGAAGCAGAACCGGGCATGGGAGACGAAGCCATCATTCTCTCTTTCTTCTTCCATGGGCGAGGCGGTGAACTACAGAGAACGCCGCTCGGGCTCTTCCGGTCGCTCCTTCATCAGCTTCTCGTCCGGGTGCCCGACGCATTGTCGCTCCTCGTCGACGCGTTCCAACAACGATGCGATACCATTGGCGCGGTGGGCGAGAAGTGGCAGTGGCATGCGCGCGAGCTGCCAGCCTTTTTCGAGTCGTCGCTGCCGAAGGTCTTGAAGAGATGGGCCGTCTGGCTCTTTGTCGACGCCCTGGACGAGTGTGGCGAAGACAACGCAATCCACCTGGCCAACTATTTCAAGCTGTTCATCCAGAAACTCCCGGCAACCAATTGTCAATTTAGGATTTGCTTTTCATGCCGTCATTACCCTATTTTAGAGCTCGATTACGGATCGGCGATATGTATGGAGCGTGAGAATACGCGGGATATTGCCACTTTCTTGCGAGCCCAGCTTTCTACGTCTCGCATCGGACCTACATCCACGATTGCAGGCACTATCACGAGTCGCGCATCGGGCATCTTCATGTGGGCCTGTCTTGTCGTGAAACGCGTTCTGCAGCTCGAGCGTAAAGGCGAAGGCCTCAAAACAATTGAGGCGGACATCCAGCGCATACCTGCAGACCTGGATGCTTTGTACGACGGACTCATCCGGAGCATGGAACCGAGGGCGTCGTCCCGAAAACTAATACAATGGATTTGCTTTTCTACGAGACCGCTATCAATAGACGAGTTACGATGGGCCATGGCCGTCGACCCTGACTGCCGGCACAAGTCCCTACAACAATGCCAGCAGTCGGAGGATTACACGGGGGACAACGAGACGATGGAGAGGAGGATCAAAACGCTCAGCTGTGGCCTTGCCGAGACGGTACCGTCGTTCAACTCGAGGCGTTTCGACTCGAGGACTGTGCAGTTTATCCACCAGTCGGTCAAGGACTTTTTCGTCGAAAAGGGTCTGTCGGCTCTGGCAGCTTTGGACGGCAGCCTGGTGTCAAGCGTCCTGGCAGTCGGTCGCGCGCATTACACCCTATCCCGGACCTGTATCCGCTACTTGGCAATGGAAGAGATCGTGCGGTCAATAGGCCATGGTCGGGGTGGCCTGGAAAACGAGTTCCCTTTGCTGCCCTACGCCACGGCATCGTGGGTGTCTCATGCGAGACAAGGAGAGGCCAAAGGAGTAAGCCAAGACGACCTTTTGCAGTATTTCGGCTGGCCATCACACGATCTTGTGCAACTATGGGTGCGAGTTTACGGTATAATAAGTCCATATTCAGACAACTGTCCACCGAAAGGGACCAGCATGGTAACCATAGTGTCCCGATATCAGTTGATAGGTCCGCTGCGGGTCATTCTACAAAGGGCACATCGGGGCAAAGTCGACATCGACGCGAGAGATGAAGATGGTCGGACGCCGCTCTCGTGGGCCGCCGAGAACAGGCATGAGGCCGTGGTCAAGCTGCTTCTCGATACGGGCGAGGTTGATGTCAACGCGAAGGATGAAGATGGTTGGACGCCGCTCTGGTGGGCCGCTGAGAACGAGCATGAGGCCGTAGTCAAGCTGCTTCTCGACACGGGCAAGGTTGATGTTAACGCAAAGGATGAAGATGGTCGGACGCCGCTCTCGTGGGCCGCCCGGAACGGGCATGAGGCTATGGTCAAGCTGCTTCTTGATACGGGCGAAGTTAATGTTAACGCAAAGGATGAAGATGGTCAGACGCCGCTCTGGTGGGCAGTCAGGAATAAGCATAAGGCCGTGGTCAGGCGGCTTCTCGACACGGGCAAAGCTGATGTCAACGCAAAGGATGAAGATGGTCGGACGCCGCTCTCGTGGGCCGCCCGGAACGGGCATGAGGCCGTAGTCAAGCTGCTTCTCGACACGGGCAAAGCTGATGTCAACGCAAAGGATGAAGACGGTCAGACGCCGCTCTTATGGGCCGCCGAGAACGAGCATGAGGCTGTAGTCAAGCTGCTTCTCGATACGGGCGAGGTTGATATTAACGCAAAGGATGAAGATGGTCAGACGCCGCTCTCATGGGCCGTCAGGAATAAGCATGAGGCCGTGGTCAAGCTGCTTCTCGACACGGGCAAAGCTGATGTCAACGCAAAGGATGAAGGTGGTCGGACGCCGCTCTGGTGGGCCGCCCGGAACGGGCATGAGGCTGTGGTCAAGCTGCTTCTCGATACGGGCGAGGTTGATGTCGATGCGAAGGATAATGACGGTCGGACGCCGCTCTTATGGGCCGCCGAGAACGAGCACGAGGCTGTAGTCAAGCTGCTTCTCGATACGGGCAAGGTTGATGTCAACGCAAAGGATGAAGATGGTCGGACGCCGCTCTCGTGGGCCGCCCGGAACGGGCATGAGGCCGTGGTCAAGCTGCTTCTTGATACGGGCGAAGTTGATGTTGACGCGAAGGATAATGACGGTCGGGCGCTGCTCTCTTGGGCCGCCGAGAACGGGCATGAGGCCGTGGTCAGGCGGCTTCTCGATACGGGCGAGGTTGATGTTGATGCGAAGGATAAAGACGGTCAGACGCCGCTCTTATGGGCCGCCGAGAACGAGCAAGAGGCTGTAGTCAAGCTGCTTCTCGATACGGGCAAGGTTGATGTCAACGCAAAGGATGAAGATGGTCGGACGCCGCTCTCGTGGGCCGCCCGGAACGGGCATGAGGCCGTGGTCAAGCTGCTTCTTGATACGGGCGAAGTTGATGTTGACGCGAAGGATAATGACGGTCGGGCGCTGCTCTCTTGGGCCGCCGAGAACGGGCATGAGGCCGTGGTCAGGCGGCTTCTCGATACGGGCGAGGTTGATGTTGATGCGAAAGATGAATACGGTTGGACGCCGCTCTTATGGGCCGCCGAGAACGAGCATGAGGCCGTAGTCAAGCTGCTTCTCGACACGGGCAAGGTCAATGTTAACGCGAAAGATAAGACCACTGCCACGGCAGATGGCACCACCATCATCGATCTCCGAGCCGGCTCATCTGATGACCACTCCAGCTCTGTGTACTTTGAGAGAGGGGAGGAGTCTCATCGACATCCTGACTTTAGCCTCAGAGAGGTTCAGGCTCAGGACGACGAATGGACCTACCCTCAGACCTCTCCTAACAAGCACTCTTCTCGAGGGTATCCTCGTCTTCGGGTCCAGGATGACTCGACTCAGAGACAACTCGAAAAGGGCTCCGGTCTCAAGCGCCGCCACTCTGGTAACACCTCTGAAAGGAAGCGCAGACATCTCGTTGACCCTGACCAGACGGCTGACGTTCGGAAGAGTGGAGCTTGTCTCCCCTGCCGAGTCACCAACACCCGAGTAAGGAATCTCTGACAGTCTCTGGGCGGAATCCAAACTAAACTAGCCTTAGTGTCATGAAAGTGGCGTTTGTCCTACCTGCCAGAAGCTTTTCCCTGACCATTCCAACCTGGTCTGTGCCCGTTCCACCCCGGGCATGATTTGGCCCGTGATTGGCAGGACCCCTGGTATGTCAAGACCCCCAACGCCCCCATGTGGATTGAGACATGGCAACTAAGACATTTCAGATGTCTGGTCTGTCAACCCTGTCGAGGAAGAGAGATTCCGCTTGGAACCTCGATTCTTTATCGGAAAACCCAGGGATATTCTCGTCTTCTTTCGAGACGTCAACAGCCCTACCCTCCGTGCCACCGTCCAGGCCTATCGGTCACATGATGGTACCGAGGAGAACCCCAGAAAGGCAGCCTTCCCTCGGGAGAGAGTTCCCGGCCATCATGAGCTTCAGAGATGGGTCGAGGCCCAGATCCAGCGCGGCAGCTCCCGCTTCAAGCATTGCTTGCAGAATTTTCTTTACGCCTACTCTGAGGAGGGTCAGGGTCTCCCCAAGGTGAGCACCGTGTTTCCCTCTATCCTCCGGATTTAGTTGCTAACCATGTCCCCCTAGCATGACCTGGTGAGCAAGGTTCACAGAATGAACTGCTTCTTCAG
Organism: Dactylonectria alcacerensis; assembly: GCA_029931735.1. Classification (NCBI taxonomy): domain Eukaryota; kingdom Fungi; phylum Ascomycota; class Sordariomycetes; order Hypocreales; family Nectriaceae; genus Dactylonectria; species Dactylonectria alcacerensis. Next base: position 153,521 of record JAPMUZ010000005.1, read on the forward strand.
GATCTGGAGGACGCACTCGTTTTCGTGCCTTGACCCGAGCAACAACTTGGTCACGTTGCCACTCTCCGTCCAAGCTGAAGTGAGGCACATCGCCCGCAGAGCGCTCGAGTCTCTCGAGCACGACGTCTTCAAGCATTTGGATGACATTGTTGCCCATCAGGGATCGATCAAGACCCAGGAGAAGTTGGCCATCTGGGCGAGCACGTGGCAATTGCTATTGATGTACCGAGACCTTCTGAATACGTTCAAGTCCGACATCTCCCGCATGGGCCCGTCCAACGACCCTACAGTTGGTATGCAATCTCATTACGTTCTCTTGAAAACACAGCATGCTAATCAGTAACAATAGCTCATGCCAGGTCTTTGTATCAATGGATGACCGACAAGGTCTTCCCGCTCCTGGCTATCTTCTACCACTACCAGTTTCGCACAAAGAAGAGCCTAGAGATGTCGCTAGGCTGGCTTAAGTCATCCAGCTATCCTTCTCGGGCATGCCATAGTAAGAGGATTCGCAAATATACGAAGGACATGCTGAACTCCAAGAAGGAATTGTGTACGTACCCAATAGCCTGTTGTAACTCCCACGATTACTAACTGTCATAGATGAGAGCATTCAGCAGTCCAGGGGTGAGAGCGACCGCATGCTTCGCGCGTTGGTTGTCAACCATGAACTGAAGAAACTCAGCGCTCGGCGACGAGCACCCAAGGGTTCCTCAAAGTCAAGAAGCAGCCGTTCATCCGATGGTTATGACGATGAATAGTCTTGAATCACAAATTACACTCGTTTTGGATATACAAAAGAAATATATTAGGCTAGTCCTGGCGGATACGCGATGTGATGACGCGCTCTCTCTCTCTCCCTCTCCCCGAGTCCCTGGGTTTTGGGTACTTGTTTTGGGGTAGTATATATGAGGAAACGAATTATGAAAGCAGGTTGATTTTGGCGGAAACCTTGAACTTATGGTTCTTGCCCCCCCTCTTTTTGGAGACTCTTTCAATTATATCAACAAGTTCCTCGAGGTTGATACCCTTCGTATTGTCTGTGGAGGTGACTCCAATCGTAAAAACAAGCTTGTTCTTCTTGTCTTCTGCCACCTTAATATTGGATGTGATGCTGCATGATTGTCAATAATTTACTACTCCAAGGTCTACGAAGCCCTGGCCGTACCTAGCAAGAGTGCCCTTTAGGCATAGCCTCGGGCGGAATAAACTATCTATCTACGGGCTGCACAGGCGTAACAGCCACCGTGTCCGTCTCCACACCCGGAAGACAACTGTGAACTTCTGGTTCGTTGTGTCATCTTTTCCGGTCCAGCCCTTCAGAGGGGCCGGCCCCACCCGTAGGTGCGTTCGTCGCTTATTGACCGTTACGTAGGGGAACATCTCGTGGGTGGGTGTCATCACCCCTCCGTCCCCTGGACATGATGGAACGATTAGGGCCCAGAGCGTCCTCGCAAGTCTCGTAACGATGACATCCCTCTCAAGGCCGGCCAAGCCTCGTGCAAAGACGAGCCTGGCGAGGTCGTAGCTGGCCGCATGCTTGCCCCCGCCCAGCCATACGGCTACGTTTGTATGAATATCGGCAATTTCAGATGTGAAGGCCGGACGCTGTCGTCGATCGGAGAGTCGTCGCCGACCTGAGGGGTCGAGTGAGTACACTATCGTATCGTCCTGGCGGCGGGTATCGAGCCGCGCAGCGCGTGCGTCATCTCGCCCGCATTGTCTTCTAGGGCACCGAATGCCGAAGAATGGAATGTGCATGTTTAATCTGATTTTTGGGCGCTCTTTGCGACGTTGTGTCGAAAACCTCGACCTAGATGCGCGACATGTCTGGGGCAAAAGCCACCCCCCCTTCTTATATTTTTTCCTGTCCCCATTGTACCTCCAAGTATCCGTGTCGTCGATCGAGGAATGTCGTGCGAGTGCGGGATGGATGGACTCGTTTAACGAAGATGGGATTCTCGAGGATGCCGATGGCCATCGTCTTCTGTAGTCGAGGCCTACCTGTGGAGCCGTCAGCCTTGCAGCTCGACCAGGGTAGTCCATGACCCCGCTGATGCTTCGCGGAGCTGTTCACCCACCTCAAAAAACTGTGACGAGCTTCTACGACAGCAGCCTTCCCATTCGCACCTCGCAGCTCCAACCCGCCATCTCATTGCCCTTTCTCGTCCCGATTCGTCTCTATCTTCTCTTCATCTTGCCTTCCATTGATTCTACTGAAGCCCCATGGTGAGTCACCACTCTCCTTGCGTCGCCTCACTCCCCACGCCGTAAAATGGTGGTGCAGGTTGAAGAGCGCCACCAACGTAGGAGCGAGAAATGCAATGATGACAATATCATCCTGAGACGAAACAATAGGGAAGTGTCAATCCGTTTCGCTTGATGCTCCATCTCGGCTCGGATTTCCGCTGCTGGTAGCGGGGATATTGACGGTTGACTGCTGACACGTACGCTTTCAGACCTCCTCTCCTCCCATCACGTCCCTCGCCGCCGCCAGTGGGGACGCGGTTACCGGTTTCCTAGTAACAGCTGCCCAAGTCGCCGTCGTGGTGTTCCTCGGGTACATCGTCGGTCGTATGCCTGGCGCAACGGCGATGCTTCTGCTGCCCGGACTCCTCTGCCTCGGGGTGCCCCGCATGGTCCTGACCGATGCAGCGGAGGCCTTGTTACTCATCGCCACCGCCGCTGGTGGACTCTCCGATCACTTCACTATAATGCAGGGGATGGTCATCTGCTTGGGACAGTCGACTGCGTCCGTCGGCATGGCTACTATGGCCGCGGCCATGTCGTCAGTAGCGATCGCCTGGGCTTGTGCGCCTGGCTTCCCGCAAGGACTTCGAGTGATCATCATGCCGTGCGTGGCAACTGCGATGTTCCTGGTGCCAGAATTCAAAACTCTGCCCGAGACGAGTGCTACTCTGTCTCTGCGCCGAACGTTGACGATCACTTTCTACGACGTGGTCATCTGGGTCATCATCACCGACGGGCTGCAGTGCGTCGGCAAGACGGCGTGTATCGCAGTCTTTCTGCTGCTTTCCATCCTCTGCAGGCCGAGTAATAATGCAACCCAGGCGATTGTTCTGACCATGTCGTTGGCCTTCCACTGTTATTCCCAAGCGGTAGGTTACTCACCTGACACAGCAATTGATGGACGTGGGACTGATGTTGAATCAATCCAGATGCAAGACTTGGCCAACTTGAATCTGGCCGTGAGGGATCTGAAACGTCTCCAGCTGAATAAAGGTAAGTGTGGTTCCTGATTGTCCTTCGTCTAGCTTGTCGCGCGGTGTGAGGATCAGGAAAGGATGGTGTACATACTTGCGTGCCGTTGTACCATCGCATTCGGTTGATTGCAGTTGGAAGAGTGAGATCCAACATCATGTTTAGGTCAGACGCCGGCAGCCTGCTGTCGCGAGGCGTCGATAGACTTCTTGAGGTTGCCACTGGCCCGGAGGGGTTATCCACGCATCATGATAACGTTCATGATGCTGGCTGACGTTGGGTTGCGGAGCTGGTGCGAACGGGTGATTAAAGAGTTCACAGCGATCTTCTTTCCGCTCGAATGTAACACGGCGTGCCGGGCTGACCTTGTCTCGTTCTTTAGTGCAATCTGCTGCCAGATGGACGCGGGCAGATATTCTCGCTCTGGTTGGCGCGGTCGGCGGGGCAGTCGTGGGTCCTGTCTTCGGGGCCGTCATCACCCTGTGGCTCCCAGCCATCATCCGCCGCGTGCGAGAGTGGTGGCAGGCCCGGCATCAGGCCCTCGCCACTGGCCAATTTGAGGTGGAAGCCGCCCGAGGAGCTGACCTGCATACATATCCAGCTGCTACTCTGGCAAGGACACAGTCCGAGTCTGACGACTCCTTCTACACCACAAACATAGAGCTCGAGGACCTGTAACAGCCAGATGCTGCCGATCCCATGCTCCCGAGGCGCATTTGCCCCGGCAGTGAGGCACAGTCGTGTCGGTCCTCAATCAGCAGACCGAGGCAAGCGTCACGTCTTGACGCATCTTTGGCAATGCCAGAGTTTATCATGTCTTGAATGATCTCAACATCATTTCGGGGACTTTCACGTGCCGCCCACGTCTTTGTAAGATCGTTTGGAGTTCCGGGGGAATCACAACGGCGGAGTTGGATAGAGGGACGAGGAGATGAAGAAGAGCGGGAGAGAGGGGCGAGGAGATGAAGGACGGGAGAGGAGCGAAGAGATGAAGAGGGGTGGGAGAAAGGGGCGAGGAGATGAAAAAGGGCGGATATTATTAGGGGGGTGGGTCAATTTGTCAAAATCTGACTGGGATAACGTACCTCGGATTGTACTTGTCGCGCTGTGTGAGTGTGACCCGCCGGATACCCGGTCCTTGAATAGGGCTCCAAAAATGCTGTTGGTGTGCCCAACCGGAGTTCACGATGGGGCAGCTTGAAAGGCCCTCTGGGAAGCTGAGACGGAAAGAAAGGCTTGGGTTCAGAGCGGTGAGATCATTCACAGGCAACAGCGTGTTCCTGGGTTGGCGCTTGCTCGACAATCTGCGCTCTCGTCATGTGCTCTCATCGTGTAACAGGGCGAGAGGCGCCTCAAAATTGCGAAGCATAGCCCATCAAGTCGCCCCCAGGTAGAACTGGGATCACAGACCGACACTTGTCGCACACGGGTAGGAGAGGCGTTGCACCAAGCCCATTACGCTTCTCGACGCGGATGACTACATGAGGCTGCTTCAAGCGTGACTTGGCGCTCGGAAGGATGATTGGGCACGGATGGGCGTCAAGCGGGAGCTACCGGCCCATCTGAAGAAGATACCAAGCCTATGTGCCTCGGGGTAGCACCCTAGAGAGACTCGGAGCCTGTGCGGAGGTATCTGTGTATTCCGACCATGTACCCTACCTGATGACAGACTACGCCCGAATTCGATAGAAAGCGCCGAAACGCCTTGAAACCAACGAGGTCAAGTGTCGGGGCTAGGTGCATTTGCACCCACGCAAAGTTGATTCAACAGGTTCCAGTCCACACGTACTCTTCTCTTTGGATGAGGGTAAGATGAAAGGGATAATGCCAGCGATCATAGCGATCATACTTCCGGGGGGAATGATGGCATTCATCCGTCTGACTGCGCGTGGGGCGCCGCTCACATAGGAGACAGCAGCGGTTACTCCATACCTCGTACATATCCAACTAACGACCTGCCACGCTCATCGCTACTTTCCAAACCCCATTCAATCGCCATTCAATCGCCATTCAATCGCCATTCAATCGATATACATATTGCTGTTACGGAGCGCAGAGGTATATTATATCGCTCCCAAGCCAATCGTTGCTGGCACTTCCTCTCTATTAATTATTGTGAGCTCTTACTTACTCGACTGCAAATAGATGCCAGTAAATGCCGCACACTAAAATGCGTCCATAATTGGTGGAAATTGGTTAATTAAAATTGACTCCTTGGAAATTGATGCATCGCTGTCTCGCCTGCAAACCACTTCTAGTTTATTCTCAATGATGATGATCTCCCAGTCGCTTTAGGCTTGGTACAAACCCATGCGATGAGCAAAGCTTGGGGTAGTGCTACTGGGAGTGATGGAAACTGTTGGCTTGAGATCGTTATCGGTACTCCTCCGTACTGTGATCTCACTTGCCAGCTGAAGGCAGCGGACCTGCCAAGCCTGCCCACACACGACCCAGCGGACTACCGCATTTATTCTGAATGCCCAGCAAGAGTCCTTGGCACACTTGTATCCCCCTCTTCACACGAAATCGACGATTGTTGCACCCAAAGCTTGCGTGATCAGACTGAATCTATCACTGCTGCTTTTGTGGATGCCATCACTCGACGGGCGCGAGGACGAACATGAAGATCGCCGGCACTGGCATGACGCTATCATCCCGCCACCGATGGTTGGTGAACTAGTTCTGACGCCGCTCAATGATCAAACTCCCTAAATCCCGACTTAATAGGCTGTGATGCGAAAATCAGGCCATATTACCTTGCGAGATGCATTAAGCGAACCAATGGATCGGCCAGAAGGTGGTGACGCAACTGGGGTACCCCTGCCGTTCGTTCTCCTTTACTGCCTAATGCCCAAGCAAGCTTTCGCCTCTTGGATTCGGCGAAACAATTCATCTTTAGCAAGCCCGGTGCCGGCCAGGAGCGGGCGCCGAGAAGCGCCGTTTGCGTTGCAAATATTGTCGATGATCAGCGAAAGGTCCCGTACTGCCGAAGATACAGTGGGGGGCAAGAAGTATTCGAACACCTTCACGTACCGGGCGGGTCCGGCTAGCCCTATTAGGCCGCGATTACATTGCTGCCTTTACAATGCATTGTCCACCTTTCAACATCACATCATGCCTCGAGGAAAGGAACTATCGCCGCAGCTTCGGGCTCGCCTTTGCGAGCTACGAGCCCTAGGATATTCATATCGTCAAATTCATCATATCCATCGCGAAGTCCCTCTCGGCACAATCTATTACACGATCAACCAAGAAGCTAAGCGCAAAGAAAACGCGTCTCTGCCGCGGTCCGGCGCGCCGCGCAAGCTCACGGAAGAGCAACGCGATCAGATATACGAAGCCGTCACAACCAACCCACATACCACACATCAAGACCTCCTTGCCTCTATCGATCACGCCGTCAAAAAAAGGTCCCTCCGTTACCTTCTTCGCGAGATGAATAAGCGGAAATGGCTCCAACGAAAACGTAACCCGCTAACGCAATTCCAAGCCGACCGAAGACTTGAATGGGCTCGCCGATATGAGCATATTGACTGGAAGAGGGTTAAATGGAGCGATGAGTGCATGGTCCGCCGCGGTCAAAGAATAAAGCCAATTTGGACCTTCCTTCGTCCTTCTGAGCAGCTAGCTGCTGGCGACGTGTGCGAGCGGATGCGGCAGGGCGTCGTACGGCAGATGTTTTGGGCCGGCTTTGGAGATACGGTCCGTACAGACCTATTGGCCTTTGACGGATATGCTAATAGCAAAGCTATTTGCGACTTCTATGCGAGCGTCTTGCCTACCTTCATTCAACCTGGCGATATCTTTATGCATGATAACGCGCCTGTGCATACGGCTCGTATCGTCAAAGCCCTCCTTGATAGGCTAGGCATCGAGGTTATGATCTGGCCAGCTTGGTCGCCAGATCTTAACCCTATCGAGAACCTTTGGGCCCTTATGAAGGCTAAGATCTATAAGCTGCATCCTGAATTACAATATGCTTCTGATACGGTCGAAACACAAGCAGCTTTAGTAGCTGCTGCACAAGAAGCTTGGCATGAAATCGAGCCAGAGATCTTACAGCAGCTCTGTGAGAAGATGCCAAACCGGGTTGCTGCTGTGATTGAGGCAAATGGCTGGTATACGAAATACTAGCTATTAATTGACCCCCTATTTGCAAGGTTAAAGCGGCTTCATAACAAAGTCCAGATCAGGCTAGCCGGGCCCGGGCCGGTACGTGAAGGTGTTCGAATACTTCTTGCCCCCCACTGTATGTCCGGGTCATCGAGAGCCTGGTGGTGGTCGGCCCCATTGCTCGAAGCGGAGCTTTTCAGCCTTGAACTGGGTGTCTAGCACCTGAGAATCCGCCCCGAAAGACCTGGAAGACTGCACCTTCTCAACGGCTTCCAAGCAGGAACTGAAGAGGCCGGCAAGCCCAGCGATCCCAACGGCCAGTCCAACAGGCTCCATGGCTACGTGCTTTGGTTGCCGTGAATGAATGCGAGGCGGGGTGCCTCTTGAGAGGCGATGTGGTGAGGCAGCCAAGTTTCTTTGCACAGCCACATACGGCAGCCTGCACGTCATGTGCAGCTTGTCGCCCGCAGCATGCAAGCGCAGCCAACCCGTAGGAAAAGTCTCATGAGACTAGGCACATCACAAGAGATTCCTGGTATAGCACTAACCTTAAGATGTAGCACCTCTATTTCTCTGATCAATAGAGTACGTGGAAGTGATCAACGGATCCCTGACTGTAGGTAACGCGACTTGCATGCAGAGGTACCATAGGTGTTGCCCTCGGTATGAGCGCCGAGTGCCTCGTGCATACTCATGCTGGGCAGGGGCCACAGACATCTGAGAGGATATTTAGGTCAGGCCCATCCGTAGAGCCTGGTCTTCTTCTACTGAGGGCCTGATCTTCTCGACGGGTTTATCGTAATCACGGTACAGAGCGGGGACAGGAAAAGAATTTATCGCCTCGCTAAGCCTGATTTAGTATGACTGGAGCCGCCAAAAAAGCGTAATTGAAATTTGGAAAGTTATGCAAGTGTCTGTTCGTACCTTTTCGCGTTCTTCCTTTTTGGCGATAGTATCTTGGCACCTAGGCCTATTTTAGATGTGAAAAGTGGGACAGATACCATCAATCCGTCGTTATCTCAATTTTGCTGAAACGGCGATTATCAGCTTGAAATGTGGCAGAATTAAGTCGAGCTGGCTAAAAAGAGAAGGCGGTGGGACTGGTGGGTCTACTAGCTTGATCTGCTGGACCCATTTTAATGAATAACTTTTGGGGTAGTGACTTTGGGTACAAGCTAAAATTTATGCACAGCCGATGTATCTTTCCAATTTTGGATTATGGTAATCCTGGCGAGAAGATCAGGCCCTGATACACAATCCTTCTCTGGTTCGGCTGATTGGTAGCCAGGACGAGTCCAGGGCCCAGCGACCTGTCCCGTGCCCACTAATCCGGAACAGGTCTGAACGATCGTCCTACGTGTGCCACACTCCAGCCGCCCACGGAGGAGTGAGCGACCTAACGCGTCCACGACGCGCTATGCCCAACAGCAGCGCGAGGAGACCGCTGACCGCGCCATCGACGGGAGCAAGCGCCTCCATTGAACAGATTCTTGTGCTCATTTTCACTATCAGCCGTTGCCTCTCCCAAAGGAGTGATGTACTATGTCGGGCTAATCATTGAAATGCACGAAAGAGCTTCTGCCTCCTCGAAAACCGCTTCCCTGACCATCAGTACATTATCGCGTACCATGGCCGGGGCGGTCGGACTCGCTGCAAGCGTCATCGCAATCATTGATCTGTCCGCCAAAGTCGCGGCACTCTGCCTTGAGTTCTCCACCGCGGTCGGGAACGCTAGGGCTAACATCACACGCCTCCGACGCAGGTTGGACGACCTAGGCACAACAGTCTGAGGAGTTCGGCATCTTCTTGGTGGCCCGAATCGCCAAGCGCTTGCGACGTCTCGAGAACTTGTCGAAACTTTAAACGTGGGTAGGGTAGTCAGCCTCCTGGGTTTGAAAAGGATGCCAATCTAGGACACCAATTACAAAACATAGGTTCGACTGAAATAGGGAAACTGATGCCTTAATCCATTTGTTGCCTTCGTCCACTTCTTAGCCTCAATGCACTCAGCTTGGTATACATGAGCCAACTCGTCCAAAAGCATACATTCAGTTTCTGGAAGCTTCCATGCCCTTCTTAACCCCATCTCCCTTCTCAGGCACCGGGACAACTACACATTACTAGGCTTTTGACTAGTTTCCGCCTTCTGTGACTTATCGCTCCTCTCGCACATCCGGAAAAACTACAATCACAGCAACTATCCCATAGGATCATAGGCCATCAACCGATATTCAGGTCTTGGCCGACAGAAAAATTTCCAGAGTTTTGGACCCCCTTGCCATGAAAAATGTGGTGAGTCGCTAGCCCTTTGTCCCGATTTGACGCTCCGTCTATGGAAGGTACCGGTACGGCAGAGGCCACCTCTGGATCTATGTAGGAAAGTAGCTCCTTGGTGCATGCGGCGGCAGTTGCAGCCGCGTAATGCTGCCAGTTGTCATTCTTGTGAGAGTCAGCATAGTCAGAGATTCCGCGAATGACGATGCACGAGAACTCCGTCATTAGCCCTGCTGCTTCCATCTCGAAGCAGAGGATGTCCCCGCTGTTACGGACGACTTCGCTTCTCTTCGCAGTATTCCTCATGACGCGATCACCAGAAGCAATTAATCCGTAGTGTATCTCGGGGCCTTTGAATTCGCGACGCGACCTAGGGACGGATTTTGTTCGGTCGCACTTCGCGCATGTGAAGTTCTGGGGGTCGTGAGGATAATCTGTGTCAAACAGGACGTCAAGGTCGGCGGAAGGCCGCTCATAGATGGAAAGGCGTCGTCCCCTTTGCAGCATCGCTGATAAGAACTCCTCAGCCCTGTTTTCGCTGACAAGGTGGTCAGATCGCATCCTCACTACGGCGCCCCTCAACAGAGGCGGCGACGGCGAGAGGAAGCCTTTAAGGACGAAGCCGTCGTCGGTTTCCTTCCCTAGGTCGTATTGAACGACGCCGCCGTACTGCCCCTCGGGCATGCTCACCACGACATCGCCCAGGCGGATGTCGTGCTTGTTGCTAGGAACTCCACCACCAATGCCGACGAGAAATCGCCACTTAATAGAGGGGAAGGTGCGGGCCATATTTGTGGCGACAATTGCGGCGGAGCCTTTTCCTTGGTTCCCGGGGAGGCACGCGAGCACCACATTGTGGCCCTGCAGCACGCCCAGGATGTAGATGTTGAAATCACCTTCCTTTGTTGGCAGACTGCGATGCTCGATGTCTAACATGTATCGGACGGCGCTCATCTCGAGCTCCATAGCGCACACCACTGCGACGGTGTATTCCTCGTAGGCCCGAGGGCTTCTCCGCCCGTCCTGCATTATAATGCTATCGACATGTTAGCGAGGCCATAGCCAGCAGGGGATAGTATTGCTTACAACGAACTTTGACGCTGTAGACGTAGAATGGCCTTGGGGAGGGTTCTCGTGGGAAATTAGGATATCATTTTTTCTGGTGAGTAGGCGACGGAAGGCGGGGCTTAGGATGGCGGCGTGCTCGACGTCTCGTCCTGAGGCTAGGGCCTTACATCTGTCGTTGTGACACGTGACCACCGTAGCCGGCTAATCTCTGGATACTAAGATGTTGCACCTGATGCTGCATTCTCATAGCAAGCCTGGACATGCGGTCGCATCAGGTTCGCGTTGACTTTCCCCATACAACGGAGTTAACCTTTGTCTAACTAGGTTTATCTCAATCCTAGAACAGCGGGCCGAGCCGTGATTACCGAAGCAAAAGTGGAGCGTTACATAGCACAGCTGATGCTCATGTACCTCGATAGTTCCCTGTAGTCTGTTGATCAGCGGGTACGGAGTGCCAGCCTTGTGCGTCCACTCGAAATTGTTAGTTGAAACCCAGGGAGCCGGGTTTGGTCCAGCTAACATTTAGATACGTACACATCGCGTTCTGACGCGTCGCCCTCGTCCCAGTTTCTCGCGCAGCTCGCAGCTACTAACGTTACATCGACGAGCAGGATTACTATACCCATTCTCGACTGACCTAGTTGAAGAAACAACGACACCGCCAAGACCACAATCTACGAGCAACAGCGCCTCTTCGATTGCCAGAATCCTAGCCAATAACGCATTCGCAAACCCGCGGGGTCCTACTAGCCCGCGGGCCGCCTCGCTCAGCCTGATCCTCCCTTTTCGTGAGGGGAAGGGCACTGCGTGCCTGATTTCTACCACCTTGATCATGCATACTATCGCCATGGAATCCAGACCCAAGAGACAAAGGCCTGATGTACAAGTCTCTGACGTGGAAGAAAGACGCGGAAAGCGACTAGCTACGTCGGAACATCATTCTCTCCACGATAGGAGCGGGGCATCCAGCGACGCACTCCGCGGGTCGAACGAGCCCGGTGCCAGATTAGAGTTTGATGGACAGGGAATTCAGAACTCAGGCAGCATTCAAGTTGGGGGCAACCTGAATATCGGTAGGGATTTGGCAGCGAATGGCAGTGGTGATCGCTAACGAGCTAGAAGGAGTGCAGGATCATTCCGATAAAGACGCAAAATTCCTTGCGGCCCTACGATCCACCGACCCCAGCGACGACAAGACGCGCATCCAACGGCAAAAGGGCGGCCTGCTGAAAGACTCATCCAGCTGGATCCTCGACCACGCGGACTTCCGGCGATGGCGCGACGACGAACAAAGCCGGCTACTCTGGATCAAGGGAGATCCTGGCAAGGGCAAGACAATGCTGCTCTGCGGCATCGTCGACGAGCTGGAGAACCTACCTGCGGATACTTGCCGCTTGTCCTACTTCTTCTGTCAGGCGACCGATGTGCGCCTTAATAACGCAACGTCCGTGCTCCGAGGCCTCCTCTATCTCCTCCTCATTCAGGAGCCGTTACTGAGGTCGCACGTACGGAAGAAGTACGATCATGCGGGCAAGCAGCTATTCGAGGACGCGAATCAGTGGGATGCTCTGTCCAAGATTCTGGTCAACATCTTGCAGGACTCGAGCCGGCAGAACACCTTCTTGATCATCGACGCGCTTGACGAGTGCGAGACAAATCGCGACCAGCTTCTCGACTTGCTCGTCCACATATCCTCTTCATCTCGAGCTAAGCTGATCGTGTCCAGTCGTAACTGGCCAAGTATCGAGGAGCGCCTGGACGCAGCCACGCAGAAGCTCCACCTCTGTCTCGAGCTGAACCATAAGTCGATCTCCGCCGCTGTTGGCAAATACATCAAGTACAAGGTAGATCACCTAGCTCAGTCGAAGAAATACGACCGCAAAACACAGGATGCTGTTCAGCAACACTTAGCCTCGAACGCAAATGACACGTTCCTATGGGTAGCCTTGATCTGTCAAGAGCTCGCAGGTTCTAAGGTCCGAAAATGGCATACTCTCGCCAAGTTGAAGTCATTCCCACCAGGACTTGATTCTCTCTACCAGAGAATGATAGAACACATCCGTGACTCTGACGACGCGGACCTTTGCAAGCAGATCCTAGCTGTTGCTTCGGTCGTATACCGCCCTGTCTCCTTGAAGGAGCTGACGTCTCTTGTTGGGTCACTCGAGGACTTCGGCGACGACCTCGACACCTTGGAAGAAATCATTGGATCCTGCGGCTCTCTCCTGACTATCCGAGAGGGAGTCATTTACTTTGTACATCAATCGGCGAAGGACTTCGTGCTCAACAAGGCATCCGATCAAATCCTGACTTCCGGCATCGCGCATCAGCACCGCGCCGTCTTCTTTAGATCGCTGGAGGCTCTGTCAGGGACGCTCCGACGCGACATTTACAGCCTACGCGTCCCAGGATTCCCCATCGATCAGGTCTCGCCGCCCAACCCCGACCCATTGGCTTCGATACGATATTCCTGCGTCTTCTGGGTAGACCATCTCGATGACTCGGAACCCCGGGCGAAGATGAGTGACAAGGACCTACAGGACGCGGGGATCGTCCATGACTTCCTTCGAAAGAAGTATCTGTATTGGTTAGAATCTCTCAGTCTGTTACGCAGCATGTCGGAGGGGGTCATGGCAGTGCAGAAGCTCGAAGCTTTAGTAGTGAGTTGTTATAAATTCATGTACAAACTAGAGATGGTCTGACATGTTAGCAGAAAACCAAGGAAGCGCGACAACTAACAGAACTACTTCGAGACGCGCGCCGCTTTATTCTTTCTCACAAGCGGGCCATCGAGATTGCTCCATTACAGGTATATGCATCAGCACTCGTGTTTAGTCCCACCCGCAGCCTAATCAGAGAGCTCTTCGAAAAAGAAGAGCTGAACTGGATCACGCTCAAGCCGAGCGTGGAATCGGACTGGAATGCATGCCTGCAGACGCTTGAGGGCCATGGCGGTTGGGTGACCTCGGTGGCCTTCTCGGCGGATGGCCAGCGGCTCGCGTCGGGCTCGCTCGATGACACGGTCAAGGTCTGGGATGCGGCAACGGGCGCGTGCGTGCAGACGCTCGAGGGCCATGGTGGTTCGGTGAGCTCGGTGGCCTTCTCGGCGGATGGCCAGCGGCTCGCGTCGGCGGGCTCGCACGATGACACGGTCAAGGTCTGGGATGCGGCAACGGGCGCGTGCGTGCAGACGCTCGAGGGCCATGACGGTTCGGTGAGCTCGGTGGCCTTCTCGGCGGATGGCCAGCGGCTCGCGTCGGGCTCGGACGATGACACAATCAAGGTCTGGGATGCGGCAACGGGCGCGTGCGTGCAGACGCTCGAGGGCCATGACGGTTGGGTGAGCTCGGTGGCCTTCTCGGCGGATGGCCAGCGGCTTGCGTCGGGCTCGCGCGATAATACGGTCAAGGTCTGGGATGCGGCAACGGGCGCGTGCGTGCAGACGCTCGAGGGCCATGACGGTTGGGTGAGCTCGGTGGCCTTCTCGGCGGATGGCCAGCGGCTCGCGTCGTCGGGCTCGCACGATAACACGGTCAAGGTCTGGGATGCGGCAACGGGCGCGTGCGTGCAGACGCTCGAGGGCCATGACGGTTGGGTGAGCTCGGTGGCCTTCTCGGCGGATGGCCAGCGGCTTGCGTCGGGCTCGCGCGATAATACGGTCAAGGTCTGGGATGCGGCAACGGGCGCGTGCGTGCAGACGCTCGAGGGCCATGGCGGTTGGGTGAGCTCGGTGGCCTTCTCGGCGGATGGCCAGCGGCTCGCGTCGGGCTCGCACGATGTGAGGGTCGAGGTCTGGGATGCGGCAACGGGCGCGTGCGCGCAGACGCTCGAGGGCCATGGTGGTTCGGTGAGCTCGGTGGCCTTCTCGGCGGATGGCCAGCGGCTCGCGTCGGGCTCGCGCGATAACACGGTCAAGGTCTGGGATGCGGCAACGGGCGCGCGCGTGCAGACGCTCGAGGGCCATGACGGTTGGGTGACCTCGTTGGCCATGTCGTCGGCTTCGGGCTCGCGCGATAACACGGTCAAGGTCTGGGATGCGGCAACGGGCGCGTGCCTGCAGACGCTCAAGATTGACCGATGGTTTTCCCACCTTTTATTTAATCCAATGACAAACTCTCTCCTCTCTACCAACATTCTGAACCTGGATCTCCCGGCTCTACCGCCTGCTATCGATAATCGGTCGACTGACGCAACCTTACGGGGTGTTCGCCACTCTGGCTGGGGTATAAGCACCGACGGTGTATGGATTGTAAAAGATGGAAAGGGGATGCTTTGGCTACCTCCGGAGTATCGAGTGACGGAATCCGCTGTGGTGGGATCAACGGTCGCTATCGGCTGTCATTCAGGTCGTGTACTGGTGATGAAGTTCTCTTAGAGCGGAGGCAGGCATAATTACCTCTTTGGTTGCAAGCAGCCCTTTTCCGGTTCTCAGTAGCGATCTACGTAGTTGGTTATGTTTGATTTGGAAGCAGGAAGCCCGGCTAGCAACTACTTCCTACCTTAGCCAGCCAGCCCTGTATTCACTTAGCTTCGAATGTGCTATAGGAAAATGCCAGCGTTATTTCTTTCTCTTTAATTTCCTTTTCACTTTGATCTCGGAGGGTCGTAGGGGCCGAACAAAATTTACATTGGAAAACATCGGCCATTCTGTGGATGGAGTTTTCGTTTGGTTAATGCTTTATTTTACGTTGAGACAGAGGCTGACGGCTGCAGATAAATAAATCTTGCTTGCCGGACGGCTCCTGTTTCCTGGCCGTCCGGGGCGCCCATTTCGGTCACGGGCGGAGAGCGGTTGTTCCAACTCGACCCCGTCAGCGGGGTTCCGCTGATGACCAAGGCGCGCCGGATGTTACGGGCCGGCTCGGCATCGATTGTACCCACATTACCAGATGGCCGGTGGCCGGTGGCCGATTGCGGCCTTCGGGTCATTGTATGACATGCTTGGATCAATTTTGAACCACGTATGAAGGCGCGCTTCTTCCCCATATGTCGACTGTGATGCTGTCTTTTTGCTGAGGCAACAACCGAGTAGGAATAAACCAACCAACCGTGGGCGGCCTCATGCTTTGAGAATCTTCTTCTTGTTCTGGTAGATGGAGTAGCCCCAGTGGGAGAATATGAGCGCCCTGCCATAAGAGAGGAATAATGTTGAGTTATCAACATGAAGGGATGCTTACCAGATGGACCGCACATGCTGCACTCATGATTAAATCAACTCAATTGATGAGGAGCTGGAGAAGCACGTCGACCAGCTTTACCTGATACTTCTACCAGGTGGAAAGCGACTGCAATTCTTCTCGGGGGCAGAGGGCCCGGTCTCCAAGAACGACAAGATATTGGTCTTTGAAGAAGTCGATAGCTGGGCCCATCCGCATACGGGTACCTGCACCAGAGCTTCCTGGGGCGGAGCAGTTCATCGGGGTGCTTATATCACACCCCATCGATGTCCTATTGGGTCAAACGAAATAGCATCTACTATGAGCATCAAGCTACGGACTACGGTCTCAGGTGTAGAACCGAGGCATACATGCCCTCCAGATCACCCGGCTGACAACTCCAAGCAATCGTGCACGCATGTGACCAGGGGCATGAAGGAACAATATGTATTGCAGCACTCCTTGGCTCGTTTAAGGTACATCCCACCCATCTCAAAGTCCCCCGACCCAGAAGAGCATGATGATATTAAGTTCTCCCACGATCCTTGAGTTTCGTGCAGTAGTGCACTTGCAGACCCAAGCCGCCTCGCTCGGGGAAACGTTGAGCAAAACGCCGACGAATCTCCGCCCACCCAAGCCGCTCCTCTTCCTTCAGTTGTATGAGGAAGTCATCTTCATCGTCTGAATACTTTACCCGTCTTGCTGGGGCTCGCTTGGTTGTTTTTTTTGTCACGACCGAGCGGGTTGAATCGGGGACCACACTGGTGGCATGCGGATGATTTGTGCAAAGGGGCCACTCAAACTGGAATTGAAACGTAGTCTTGCCATTTTCGGTAATGCGTTTCATTGAAACATTCTCGAGCGGCCATTCCTGAAACCGAGCAAGAAACGCACTGGCCTCAGAGGAAATAGATCTTGCATGCGATGGTGTTGGACTCAACACGCCGAGTGCCGACGTGTCACGCTCCCTCAATGAGTGTGCGACAGCTCTTGTGGATCGCCTCCTTCGGCGAGAATCCCGGGCACTGGTGGCCGCATTGCGTATCGAACAGGAAGGGGACCTAGAGACCTTGCGACGCTTGCGATCTTGGTGTTCTTCATCGTCGAAATCATCGTCTTCCGAGCCAGATCCCTGAACTTTTGGAGGCGAAGGACAATAGTCCTCGTCACGCACGCATTCTGGAACATCGAGGCCATCCTCACTGCCAGAGCCTTCAGTATCTACGTCACTGTCCTTATCTTGCACCGTTTCATGTGCATGTGAGGATCTGCGACGAGAACGGCGCCGGGACGGCAATTCCTGAGACGGGGGAGACACTCGGGCTCCAAATGGCGATCCGGATTCAGCCTCCGAGGACTCGGACTCAGCATCGCTGGATCCACAGCTGGTGTGGTCGAAGTCTTGCTCTTGTTGTGATTCGGGTGACAGCCTTACTGTGGGGGATGAAGTGTGGGCTCCAGGGATGGCATCATCGCGCGATGTGCTCGCACACACTTCGCTATCGTGCAGCAGCGTGTGAGCCATCTCCTCGGGGCCGGCAGCAATAGCACTGTATGTGCGCATTGAAGGGGACGTAGGAGTACTCTGTGCCCCATGACAGGAATCTTCGTCAGGGAGAGCATCGATCATCATGATGCCCGGCTCGCTGGTTGCTCCAGTGGCTTCGGTGACAAGCAGTTGTTCGTCTGACACACTCAGACATGGCTGACTTTCGGGGCTAGTAGGCGAGACGTCAAAGCTGGCATCTGTACAAGCCGTCGAGTCTCCAGCGGACGTGCGATTCGTCTGACAAGGAGATTGTTGATTCGGTTCAGGATCAGCGAGGGGGTCCATGTGTGAGTCGTGTGACCAAATTGGGTCGCCCTCCACTCGAGCCGGAGATACTGCTGGCGTAGTATCCATACTGATGGCGGCCTCCGACTCAGTTGGACTGTGTTTGGTGCCCGTGCTATCTATATACAGGTTGTCAGGACCTACACCGGAAAGAACGACAGTGTTAAAGAACTTACCCAAATGGTCTGCGATGCTGGTCGTAGGTGTTGTGCATGATTGCGAGTCGTCGAAATCTTGACCCTCATCATCGTCCTCATCTTCTGTATCAGTCTCGTCGTCAGAAATCGAAATGGCGGTGTCCCTGGATTCTCCAGTAGCCGAGAGTGCCTCTTCGTCGCACAGCGATGCAGCGACTGCTTGAGAAGCAGGGGGAGTGAAGCTTTGCCGCAACTTCTGCTGCCCAGCATCGGAGGTTGTCGATGTCATGTTGGATTTGCCGAGTGTTTGGAAGTCAAGGGATATGGGGATTGCTGTGGCAGTACGATGAAACAGAAGATGGGCGGGCATTGTCCATCTTGTATGCTCGCAGCTGAACCACACGAGTCCCATGGCCTGCAGGAGCCCAGCCCGGTGCCTTCTGCTGTATCCCCTTGTTCTCCAAGATCACGGCGGGTCGGATGGAGGAGGCAGACACGTAACCGCTTCTCCTTGTGCCAATCACTCCACTGCCGGGTCACACCAATGCAGCTGTGCTGGACAGATTCCCTCCTCGCTTCATCTTATCGCACATCATCAGGGATCCGCGCCACTCGATGGCAAGGCAGAGTTCTCGGACATGCCAGATGAGGCAGGTCTTGATGGCTGTTGGGCTGTTCACGCACGACGCGTGATCTCCAGTTGGTCAGACAGCATCGGGTAGGAAGTTTCCGGCAGCATTAGCTCTTCCGTCTGACCGTGATGGAGCTCGACGCTGCGCCCGTACATGTTGATCGTCATAGCCGGGAACTTCTTGAACCATTCAGAGGACTCAAGAGCTCTAGATGCCGTCATAAATGCCTCATGATCCCGCAACAGTGGGGCAGCCTAGGTTGCGTGAGTGCAACACCAACAACTCGCCGTAGTGCGCCCGTCGCCGTCTCCTCCTCTTCACCCAATCATCCCTCTCGGCATGCTGGCTTCCCCCCGTTTTTGGGGCTTCTGAGCCATCACGAGCGGCACAGGAACGGGTGAGCCGAGGACCAGCAGGTAGTAATCGAGGGAACTTCCCCCCCAAGCGGCGGATAGTCTCGGCAACCCCTGAACAGGGAATTGGCGACTCGGGTCCCGTCGAGCGACTCGTGATCACACACTTCGCCCGCTCTGCCCACTCTACCCGCTCCAGGAACCAATCGGGGGGTAGGTTCGTGCCAGATGCCTCTGGAACCACCCGTGCCCGTTTCAGGAGGCGAGTCCGAGATGGCACCATCCTCCATCATGACTCGGGGGGGATTGATAAGCCACTGCGGCATTTCTGCCATTGGCTGGGCGTCTGTTGGAGGCCTCACAAGGATAACCATTGCCGTGAGATGCCCTGGTGCTGTGCTGCTGCCTGAGAAGCATCGCAGCGCTGTGAGGCGGCCCGACCAGGGGTTGTTAGATTCCGTGAGAAGGCGGGAAGGAAAGCCGTACTAAACGCAGAGTAGAGCTGGCAATAGTATCAGAGGATAGGATGAACATGAACCGTAGAATTTTTCTCATACCTTCTGCAATCTGGCATTGGGGACGAGGCAAGCGTCGCGATGGCTGGTCAATCCCGGCGGGAGAACTTCAGTCCAATGCAGAACGATGACGAGGCGGGATGGGGGAGGGAGCCATGCTGAAGGCAGCGATGCTTGCAGAAGAGGCGAAACGGTGGATGCGAATGGGCGGAGCAGGGGAAGAAGCAGAGGTCAAAGATACATGTTCACAGGGTCGGAGGAGGTCGATGTCTTATATACAGAGAATCACGTGATGTGCGGTCGGGTTGGTGTGCGGCGAGAGCCCCTTGCCTGAATGGGCGGCGCCGCTAAACCGGCGGCAGCAGCAGCGTATCCGCGATTACTAAATTCATTTAATAGCTTAAGCTAATAGATCTCTTTAATTAATTAGAATAACTAAGGAAAGATAAAGAGCGTAGTTTAATAATAATGCTCTTAAGCTAAAGGGGCGTATTAGATTGGATTATATATAAAGCACTTAATCGAGCAATTATATAATAACCTCTAGGGTTAAGACTGCTTATTAGTATAGATACTTTAAGCCCTTACTTTTAGTAGTAATTAGAATATATATACAGTTATAGCCAGAAGACATTCTAAACATACATATAATATACACACAATTAAGTCATCTAAGTGCTACACTAGCTTTCTAATACTATTAATGCATTTACGCATTTACATACTTACTCGCTTTCTCTTTCCTCTTTATTATAGTATTCTTATAATATAATAACATTAACGTACTTAATAAGCGAGCGCCGCAGACAAGCAAGCGCCGCACTAGGATTTACACCTTAAATCGCGATTTTAAAAAAGCCATTAAAAGTTCAAACTAGGCTAAAAATAGCTATACTTTTTAAAATAGGCTAATTAAGATACGATCTATATAGAAAATAATCCCTATAAATTCTAATCCGTAGGAACCTGGGTAGATACGAAAAGTGGATCTAGAAGGTATCCACTTTTCACATCTACCTAGGTTCTAGCTACTTAAGATTTTTAGGGATTATTTCCTGAATAGATTTTAACTTAACTAGCCTATTTTTAAAAGTATAGCTATTTTTAGCCTAGTTTGAACTTTTAATGGCTTTTTTAAAATCGCGATTTAAGGTGTAAATCCTAGTGCGGCGCTCGCTTGTCTGCGGCGCTCGCTTATTATATACATTACCTCTTAAGTCAATCTTATCTAGCCTATAATACTAAAAGTATATAAAAGCAGAAAGCTATTATTTTAAAGCACTATATAAATAGCTAGACTAAATATAAAGAGTAAACTATTATATATATTATATAAAATAATATATATATAAGGCTTAGAATAAGCTAAAGAAGAACTATAAGTATAATTAAGAAGTATATACTGTACTAAAGTAAAAAGACTTTTACTAATAATAAATAAGCTTATAATATATAAACTTTAATTACTATTAAAAGTATAAGCTATTATATAATTAGTATATAATAATATAAGTTAATAGTAAGTATAGTTATTATAATTATATACTACTAGTTATAATAATAGTGCTAATTAATATAATAGTATAATAAGTTATAAAAGATAAGTTTAGAATTAATATACTAAAAGAAAGAGAGTACTATTAAAAATAAGTAATATATTTAAAATATCTAAGCCTAACTTAACTCTTAAGATATATAAAGTAAAAAGTCATATATTAACTATTACTTAATATAATACTATAACTACTATTTAATAAGTATAACTTAACTGCTTTATTAATATAAACCTTAGTCTATTTCTTAAGAATTTATCCTTAAGCTATTTTATACTCTATACAAACTAGCTTATAAATATAACTATTATAATTATAAGCAGCTCCTTACTTTAAGAGTTAAATAAGATAATTTTTAATAGTACTAACTTCTTAATTAATAAAACTAAGGCTAAAAGCCTTTATAATAAACTAATAGCTAAACAGACTATACTATAAGGGGATTTAAATAGTAAGCTAAAAGAAGTAAAATGGAATTTCTACAAACATTAACTAAGTATTATAAAACTATTTACTAAGAATCTCAGCTTATTAAATTCAAGTGCAGGCTTATTAATAAATAAATAAAATCTAAATAAATCCAAATAAATCCAAATTAAATAAATCATAGGAGCTGAATTGATTTGGATATTTGGATTCCTTTAGATAAAACATTAGCCAATCACCGCTTGTCCCTCCTGGACAGGTGAACCCACTCCTGGCCAACGCAACGCCAGTCAGTTGCCTGTTGTTTTTTTGTCCCTCACCAAACGCTTCTTGCATAGCATTTACAATTGTGCCCAGTACTCTCGCTACAAATGGCCCCGTCTACGAATGCCGATAATCCAGAGCTTCTTTCAACTACTCCTTCCACCGCTCACAGCGATCTCCATACCGCGACTGACTTCAATCGATCTGATGTCAATAGAGAGGTGACTGCAGACACTTCCTCCTCGGCCGACTATACTGGTTACGAAGGCATCGATTGGAATCGCCTTTCAGGGTATTGCATCCGCAAACACAGAAGATGGCAGCGGACGGGATGGGTGTGGGAGCATGGATTCCATATCGAGAAAGACGGCTCCGGTCGCCGATTCTGGCTATGCAAAGAGTGTCACCAGAAAAAGCCTACGCTCACTCATATGTACGATGCTGCATCCACGAGCCAAGCGAACAGTCACATGGAAGACGTCCACCGCATCAATAGAGGTAGGCTAATGTCACCCCGAAGGAAGAAACAACGAACACTCTCGACATGGCTGACCTGGATGCTCATCGACAGAAGGACCAAGCCGTGATGAACGCCTTCATAGCCTCATTCGACCCTCTACACTTTCAGCGGTCAGGAAGTCTCCCCCACCCATAACACAATGCGCGACTGGATTGTACGGACCTTCAATCGTCACAAAGGCGTCGTAACTGAGCTTCTCGGTCGCTCACTTAGCCGCATTAACGTCTCCTTTGACGCGTGGACGTCCCGCAAGTCCACCTCCCTCCTCGGCCTCACCGTACACTTTCTTGATGACGAAGGGAATTTTCGCACGTTTCTGCTAGGCTTGCCACGAATCGAGGCCTACGAACAGGTTGGCAGACGCATACGTGGACTCGTTTTGAGGGCGACGGTTAACCGCAGGGACCGCCATTCATAATTTTTTTAAACAAATCAGGAAATAAATAAAAGATATCTAGTAGGTTTTTTCCTTCTTCGCTCACTTATTCTGTGACAACAAAGTCTGTGCCATTCATCCTCTTTTTCTGTTCCAAGTTCTCCCATTCCGGAGGTGTTTTCTTGCCGCCCTCTCCGAATGGTATCATGGCTGAAATAGGCTGTCATCATAACCCGCAAATATTCTAGGCATATTAGCCCTGAATGAATCCACCTGAGCACTATCCGCAGACTCGGAGCAGAGAGTCTCCATCCAATACCAATACCCATGCGATGCTAAAAGCCTCTCAACATAGTCTCCGAACGTATAGCGCGTCTTATAAAGTTCTTTGCCAAAGTAGTGATAGGCAACGTAGTCTTCTGGCGTTCCAGCGGGCTCTTGAATAAAGCACATGCAAGCCTCAGGAATAAAGAAATCAAATGGTAAGACGTTGCGAAATCTGAGCCTCCACTCATCATCCGGAGTCGGCTCGACATAATCCGGAAGAGGAAACCAGGTGATATCGCGCCAATTGTCGCCGAAAATCTCGAGGATTGGGAGGATTCGAATGTGGCCGGTAAAGGGAATGTCACCTATAGCCATTTCAGGCGAAATAAGCTCCCATTCGAGACGAAAAGAGCCGACCTGCTTGTAGAACTCTTCCACACCGCTAGGTAAGCGGCCGTTGGCATATTTTTTAGCTTCATCAATCTCAGACTGCGGTGCTGAAGCACTAATCTTTGTCTCTGTCACTCGAATGTTGGGGTGCTGCTGGAGACTCTCGACCATGCGCTCTAGACATCGCCGGATGCCAGACTCAACGGCCGTGTTAGAAGGGAAGGGCATGGATGAGCCCTCATCCTTTAAACTGATAGTCGGCTTTAGAGGCTCAATCTCAAGATGTGGAGCAGCCTCAACAGATAGAGCTGCTGTCTCTTCCTGTACGAGTCCCTAAAAGCAAATCCTGATGAGAATCGAGCCACAGATAATGGCCTGAGGAAATCATACCAGAGATGGACTGTCCAAAACTCTGCTTGCAAGCCAAATGAAAGGTTTTCTTAAGTTCAGTTCTGATTTTACCGACATGTCAAAGTAAGAAAGGCCCTTTTCCCGGTGAAATGTGATCGACTTTGGGCCCAACCTGCGGTACGGGAGGTCAACCTTGTTACCGCAGAGAGCCATAGGCAATTCTCCTCCGGCAGAAGTTTGGATTTTCTCTATGAATGTATATTAGCTGAAATTTGGTGCCGGTTTTCAGTAAGATGCATCTGACCTACCGTACCAGCGAGGGATACTATCCAGAGTCGATCTGCTTTGCAAATCGAACATCAATACGGCGGCATCAGCGCCTTTGACGTATGTTTCTTGAATATCTGGGGAGTCAATTTCGCCGGGAATGTCCCATAATTCGAAATGTATAGGACCACAGTTCTGTAAGAGTTTATATAAGCAGATGCTCAGATACCCAGCAAGAAAAGGATCGTTTTACCGAGTTCAACAAGAAATGGTGCGCCGATGCTGTATAGCCCGGACAATACTCCGGTCGAAATTCTTGAGATTGACACCAGTTTGCAAGCGAAGACTAACATATTATGAGATCTTTGTCGTCACACATTTGATCCTCACAAACACGTCATACCTTCCCTACATTCCTGTCGCCAAGAAGCAGGATCTTGAATGTCCTCGCGGAGTTGTCTTGTGCTGCCATCGAGACGAGCCCACGCCAATATAAACTGAGATGCAGCTGAAAACGGTATGGTCGTGAAACGTAGAGGGTGACCAGCTGTCACGCAGCACATGAGGAAATTGACCCGTGTACTTGGTGTAGGATGTTAGCGTGGTCCTTCACTTCTTTGCATAGGTATACGGATACTTTGAGCTTAGCTACCTCTTGCAGGGATCTTGCCTCTCCTGTACGGAGCGCAGTTTCACTTATCGAGCAACCTGTCGCAAGACAACCGTAAATTTTTGTGTTAAATTTGCGTCAAGCGAGCAGTGGTTCAAGCGGTGAAAGGTTTTGTTAATGTGGTCATGTCACTCAAAGAAGGGCAAAACGGCATCCATACCACATGGATGGGACTATTCTCATAGCCGCTTTAAATGTTCCCCGCTATTATGTGGCATTTGGCGGCAGTCGGGGAAAGTCGGATATTAGAGCAGCCTGCCATTTTCCTGGCCCGCTTCCTCCAAACATGTCTTTTCCCCGCCTCGCCGACTCATGAGGATTCAGGCTCTTGGCTCTCAGCTGTTTTGGCTCGTGTACAATGGAGCTCTGTACGTGATTGTTCATGTGCCACCACTCTGGACTGTGTTGCCTCCCACCTACTGAAAGCGCCACCTGGATGACTGCCCCTTCAAGTGCCAATGAGTCCTTTTTAACCGCGTCCCATCTGCGGAGATGGTGGTGGTGGGCCGGCACTACGATCTCTTCGTCTCCTCGCTCACTCACCACTTGCTATTTACTTATTCTAGTCGTCCTGTGCAATTTCGCAAACGCGATCGTAGCTATGGGACGGTTCCGGCAAGGCCTCCATTCCTCCCTCGGCCCGTTGACGGCTGGCTCCGTGTCAGGGTCGCACTCCGAGACCCCTCTCCGGGAAGATGATCGGCCCGTGCTGACATGGTCGGAGTGCCAAAGGCTCTCCACAAGTCCTGAGGCAGGACCCACAAAGGGGTCCTTCAGCATTCTCCAACCACCACCTGATTTACCCGCAAGGGTCAGGAGATGTAGCAGTACATAAGGGTGATTTGCGTCACAGCTGTAGCTGGACCATTCTTAAGTTTCAAATCAATCACTCAACTTGCCCTATAACCAATAGTAGCATAATTCTACGTTAATAAGTCTGAACCTCGCTTCGCTGCCCAGGCATGCTCTTCGACTCCTCGTCAGGTCTCTCTTACATGGACTGTTATACATCACTCCGACTTCCTGTAGCCTTGGTAAGAGACGCAAGCCCAGGTTTAACAACAGCTACATAGTTCGAGATCAGAATCGACCCACGCGTATCCTACACAGGTTTCGTTGTCCTTTTTTCTTAATACATCTCCACTCACCCTCCTCATGTTACGCAATTGACTCTCCACTCCTAATAGGCCTCTCGATATCCCTGCAGCACACCCGGCTAGTGATTCCAACTTCATCCGAGGTTACAGTTTCCCAACGACATGCTACAGCATTTCACACAGATGACGAACTGATATTGATAAACTGCACATGTCTTCGTATCTGCCGGGGAAAATTACGCCTTATGTGGTCATCATTTAGCGAGGGAGGCTGAGGTAGATGCATTGCGGGCAACACTTGGGTGGCAACAGTTACCAGTACAGCGGATCACGGAGATAGTTAGACTCCTCCTGCCTGACCTCCTTCGCTTTCAAAATTCAATCCCAGCTGCTGTGGGACTCCTAGGCAACCCGACTATCCGGCATATGCCCATCCAGTCAGCCGTGGATACTCGCGATGAGCTGAAGGAAGTCGCCAGTAAGGAACTCGAGCCGCAGGGTGGGATAATGACTGCGCGTGCGACCTATGAAAAAGCAAGGAGCATCAGGCATTGCTGCCAATTGGCTGGGCTGAGACGGATGAGCGTAGACTGACCCGTCGGTCTCTCCGTGCTGTTGGCCCGCCAGACCGACACGACAAGAGTTAGTGATCATTGATCGGTGCCTCAGCTCTGGAGGCGTATGCACGAGGCACCGGGCGCTCATACCAAGGGCAACACCTATGGTTCCTTTGCATGCAAGTCGCGTTAGCTGTAGTCAGGGATCCGTTGACCACTTCTACGTACTCTATTGATCAGAGAAATAGAGGTGCTGCATCTTAAGGTTAGTGCTATACCAGGAATCTTTTGTAATGTGCCTAGTCTCATGAGACTTTTCCGGCGATCTTGATGATCGCATTAGAGATCTCTTTTCATCCCTATGGGGTATAGGATATTACAAACTTTCTCGCACTATCTCCAGGCCAGGACTAGGTATCTCGTGTTATATGAGGGATCTGAAGATGCCGGGGACCTTACTCGGGACATCTGTTGAGATTTCTCGTGCGGGATTGTCTTTAAAATTAGAGAGCTCGAACTAAGGTGCTCACCATAATCACACATTACGCATGGAACTGTTTTGTGGTTTTGTGAGGGGATAGTTTTATTGGGGTTGCCTCACGTGGTGACCACACTGCAGAATAGGCTCCCCCGCATTGGAGGGCTCACTGAGGAGTTCTTCTCCTGCAACTGCCTCACGGGAGTCAATTGCTCGCCTCTGCAAGTAGCTCGTCATCTCTCACGCAGTCAAGACTCGATTTCACCTCCCACCTTCCCAGTTTTCAAGTCATTCTCATGCGGCTACAGCACTAATAAGCCTTGAATATATCATTTCCCGCCTTCACGATGGAAATAAAAATACTTACTATACCTTTTTAAGTATTTTAATTTCTAAGATTTATATACTTATAGTAAGCACTCATATTAAAAAGTTATAGTCTAAAAAGACGATTATAATTATAGATTAAGTTAGTATATTGGATTTAACTTCGCTAAGTATAATTAACAATTAGTATAAGATTGCAAAATCCCTAGATCGCAGCTCGCCTGACCTCTTTGTTCTGCGTCTTTGCTTCCTTGGTCCAGCCATGAATCCTCAGCAGTCAGCTGTATTATATACCATTGTGAAGAGCTAGGACTGGATACCGGCCTGAAGCTTCGAACGGCGATGCTCCATCGCCACAGTAAATTACTAATAAGTTGGGACTCGTTCTAACGAAGATCAAACCGTTGAACTTTGCGACCCATCTCGAATACTTCCCCATTCATATAGCCTTGCACATACGCCTCCCCGCAAACCTCATACACGTCGCTTTCATGCTTCCTTAGAACAACGGGAACGCTGCATCCCAAAAGCACACAGATAACATCTCCCCCACTAGCCGTAGCGGGCGCCATCCCCAGATGTCCGTCTACAGTCATCATAAGGGCAAGGTTCATTTTTTGTGGCGTCACTGTATCTAGCAACCGCGACGCGAAGCCAGACTCTAAGTCGGATAAGTGAGGGGCCAGACGCGTTGGGCGGCGTCCGATTCGTGCGCGCTCGCAGACATCCCCTACTGTCGTGTTGTGAAGAGCGAAAGACTTGTTGGCTTCGTACCACTTGCGGGCTAGCTGACAGGGCTTGGATGCCGAGGATATCTCACATGGCGGCACGGAAATGAGGTCCAGAAATTCTTCCTTGTAGATGGCGATCGGAGCTCTCCGGGAGAGATACCGATCCTCAGAATCCAGGACAAGACAGCTAATAAGTTCATTGATGATGTCAAGGTGCGAATGATTCCAGTGAGGGCTGTGAGCGGAGGCCACGCGCGAATCTACATCGGTATGTGCCCTGTCGCTGCGCCCCGAGCCGGAAATCACACCCACCAACAGCCCCGAGCAAGAAAGCCGTCGCAAATGCGCAACGTGTTCGACCTCGGGCCTTGAATCACCTGACGCTCGGTATATTGGGCTAGTTACCATCGCGCTGTGGTGCACTGGCCGGAAGTTTCCGATGGGACCTCCAGACTGGCTGGCCATCAAGGGGGTGACGAATGGCAGAAGCTGGACCCTCCAGTCCGGTACCCAAGATGGCCATAGGCTCTCATTTGGCTCGTGGCAATCGGTTGGCCTTCGGAATAGCTGCACAAAACAAATAATATCCAAACTCTGGTATGATTGGATGAAGTCGAGGACAAACTTCGTGTAGACCTTCTCTACAGTATCGTCCGTGCCGTAAGTCGGACGGCCAACCATCTGTCGATCCGATTCGCGTGCGAGACCGAGAAGGGAATAAATTCTATCCCTAGGGTCTGAAAATTCGAAATCAGCAGTGTATGCCATCAGCGAGACTAGGCCCATGCTCTTCTGCAATCCCCATTGCATCAGTCTGCGGCGATTCCACGCCGCTGACCACGCGGAGCCGGCCAAAAGACTTTCAGGCGGATCACAGAGCCATATGGCATATATGCTACGATGGAAGCCTGCGTCGGAAATGTGTCGCTGTCCGCAGGCGAATTCTAGTTGGCCTGGGATGACGCACTCCTGTAACGTCCACACCCGCTTCCACCACGGCGCTTGGAGTAAACCCTCCAGATGTCTCCACTTCGAGGAATCCCACAACTTTGGCGGTACCTCCCTCCCTTTGCCCTCCTCATATCGTCTATAAAGCTTGTGTCTCCACGCTGACAACTCTTCCAGAAACGCCATCGCCAAATCCGACTCCCTGCTACCGGTTCCCAGCCAGATGACGGTTTTGGTCGAGGCGCTGTATATCCTCCCCATGAGGGCGACCTGGGTGGATTTTTCGTCATCGTCGTCTTGATTGATGCATATTGAGTCAACCCAGATCCATTCGGCGCGGAGGCGTCTACTTTCGGAAATATACTCCAAAATCGGGTAAACGCTATCAAGGACCGGAATGGCATGGCCATCTATCAAGATTGAGCGCGAATAAATTGGCTCTCCCCAGGCATAGGAAAGAGTGATGAAAGGTGGACATTCGGATGAACCGAGACAAAAATTGCGTAGATGGCCTTCAAAGAAGCCATCTCGTCGCCGTCGGAGACTGAGCAGTCGGATTGCCGCAAGGGCTTCGTATTGGTAGGGCATGATGTAACCAACCCGTTTAGCCTAGGATTTCCCAAAACTGCTCCTTTTCGCACCGAAAGTCGTGAGTCGGGCAGTAAGGAACTTGCTTTAATACCGGGATCTGCGAGCCTCCAGCCAGTGAATTTTGGGTGCATTCTGTTCGTGAGATCTGAGGCTGTCAGACGGGATTTTTGTCAGACAAGCATCGGCCAGCCCACTCGCGAACATTAGCAAGTACGGTGGACCATTATTGCTGAAGTGAAATTTCGGGGCTGCGGAATTTCTTCTCGCTTTTGGTCGTGCTGTGACCAGCTGTCTGCAGCAGTTCACAGCTGTGCTTTTGACAGCCGTGTGGCTTCTGCGCAGTCGTCAGCACGGCTTTAGTCGTGTCACCGCTGTATCGTAGCCTACAGACTGAGTAGGCTGATACAGATGACTGTGACTGGTAACTATTTGTGCTACATTCTCGTTGATTGTTAAAATCTACCTAAGGTGCACGTCTCCACTGTAAAGGTTTTCATGAGTCACCTGCTCGGGACCCTAACTCTAAAGAGTATGTGGGCATGGATATTTCCGGAGCCACAGCCCCACCTTTCGGCCCTAGGTTGCTAGAAATGCATAAAGGTTTATAAATCCGAAGTAATACCGAAGTAATACCGAATTAATTCCGACCAGGGTGGAAATCCGTCCTCTCAAAGGTATAAAGACGTTTCATTCCTCAAGGCTCCTTTAGGGCAAACCACTAGCGGTTTGCGTCTCCTGTGCCTTGAGGAACGAAGCTTGGATGCGAAAGGAAAAATTATTTTCAGGCGGTCAAATCATTTTTATTATTACCTGCTGGCATTGTGAGACAAGCTGCTTACTAACCTTGTTCTGAGGTTGGTTCAGAAACTTTGTGTTAGCTTGGAAACTGTATGTTACTGTTGAATAGCTCATGTGACCATTTAATGACTTCGAACATGTGTGTGTATTGTGTATCTATTAACTGTAGCTCCCGCCCCTTGAGGTTAGGGAGGTCAAGCTCTCTATTGCTTACTAATACGGGCTAGCTCCCTATGGCTTACGTGACTCCCTGGAGCCCTAGTGTTCTAATGTTGCATTAGAAAGGAAGGGTGCATTATGATGTAAATAGAAGCTCTTTATTTCTATCTAACTGAAGGCTCGCAGCAGACCTATTTGTAGGTTGCCCTCATAGCTATGATAAGGTTCTTGGTAGACTGGATCCTAAGGGATCCGGGTCTTTGAGACCGGCTTGTTAGGAAGCCGGGTCTTTAAGACTGGTTTACTAGACATCCGAGCCTTTGAGACTTTATCTTCAGTCTCAACAGTTGATAGATGTAACATCTAACATGCCTCTAATTTTCCAAAGTGTGAACACATCGAGCAAGGCTGGCATGTATCGAAATGTCGATGAGGGTGTCTATGCTTCGCCTCTCAAACTTGACACAGCGTGTCTGGAAGTAGTGGCGAGCAAACAGCGAGGCTGCTCTAGTACGAAATACCTTACATATTCGTCGGATTTGGAGAATGTCCACCGGTAGAACCTCTGCGAATATCAAGGCAGTTATTTCAGCGGGAAAATGATTAAGTAGAGGCACCATTACTCACTATCTCATACCCTACGTTAATAGTTTGGAGCCGACTCTGCTCCTAACCCTAAGCTAGAGGAGGGGCTGTGTTTTAATTTCAGAATCTAGGAAGCCTGGTTATATAGAGTAGGACCGTCCGCATTTAAACTTAATTATATTAGCTCGAGGAATTCATTATAGATACTGTCTGCATTTAAGCGTAATCACATTAGTCACTCCTATTAGCTACTGATAAGATTATTATAATATTATATAAGCAAAATCTTAAGGACTTCGATTTCGTATTAAATTCGCAATAAAATACCTAAATAAAGCGATAAGCATTATTTTAAATTTTGAATAACTTGCTATTACTATTTCCTATTGTTTGATCTGATTTTTATTTTATTTATTGTTGTAGTGGATTTTACATAGGTTTTTATTCTATTATTTGGCCAACGCTTGGATTTGACTGAGACTTTCATGATGCCCTCAACCCTGACCCTACAGACAACATTAATACAAAGAGAGGATTGTTAAAGCATGGGTAGATAAGCACTTGCATTTCGGCAATATTGCTACCTTAAGGCAGGTAGCTTCTAGAATCATAGAGGATAGATACTAATAAATCTCCTAGGGCTGAAGGAATTCATTCACTGATAAAATCATACATTAAGATAACGTATGTGATAAGCGAGTGCACCAAACAAGTGAGTGCACCAAAGCAGTTTTACTGTAACTGTCAGATATTGGAGTGCATTGTGTGTTATTCATCTTGTTGTGTGTCTTCTCTGTCCCCCGCTTGTTACTCGAGGTTTTAGAGCAAGCTCTATATGCCTTTTTTGTGCTATGTAGAATCAACTGGAAGTTGCTTGCTAAGCCTGTGGCAATAGGTGGCAACTGTCATCTTTGACGACAATATTTATCAGTCTTTCAAGCTACTTCCATAAGCTTCCTTTTGCCACCATTCAACAACTAGGCTGTCGGTCAAGGGCACCCGCTTATTTATTACAGACCGAGCAGTTCTTTTCCCCCGTCCACCCACTATTCACTAGATAGCACAAGTAGAGAGTATTTTGTCTGTGGATTTGCTTCTAGCTGCTAACCACACGAGTTTCCCAATTTAGAAAAATTTCAATAACCTTTGACATGAATACTCCAAATCACACAGCAAATGCGCGAGACAACCTTCCTCTAAAATCCCGATGACATCAAATTTGCCCTTTCCCGTGATCCTTAATCCATCAGCCTAATTTTCATTAAGCTGTTGCCGTGGCCGCTTCCGCCTGAGCAAAGGGAGACGGTGTATACGTCCTAATAACGTGCACGAGCGGGTCTACCGGTCCGTTCACCTTCACGCTGCTAACGCGGCCGATGAAGACGACGTGGCTGCCATGGCCAGGCTGCCATAGAGATCACAGAAGAAGCTGGCCTGGGCATCGCTCAGATAAGGGGTGCCCGACTCATCGGCAGCCCAATTTCCCTGCTCGAAGCGCGCCTCGCCCTTGACCTTGCCGCTGCAGAAGGTGGCGATGGTCTGTTGCGTTGAAGACAGGATATTGACACCAAACTTCGGGGCGCCGCTCGATAGGGGCGGATGAATGGAGGCGGGTTTGTTGACGCAGATGAGCAACGACGGTGGATTCATGCTGACCTCGACGCAGGCGGTGGCAGCCATAGCGTAACGCCGACCCTCATGGAGCCAAGTAATGACCACGACGGCCTTGGCGTGGCGGCGCAGAGCGTCGCGCATAAGAAGAGAGAGCTCAAGGTCAACAACCGCCGGTGGGTTGAAGGTAACGGCAGTCTTGGCGCTGTTGGTAACGGACGTAGGCGCAGGCGCAGGCTTCAGATTAGCCTCCTCGACGGGGACTTCATCCTGGGGCAGCTGGTGGATGGTCGGGGTAAGTAGTCGACGCACAAATGCCTCCCCGACTCAAGAAGCGCCACATCCTTGTTCCCATTCCACAATCAACGGGTCAATGTGACGATGCCACCTCCCACTTAGTCTGCCCTTGAGAGCGTACAACAGATGAAGGGGGTAGGTAGCGATGAACCATAACGACTGCAGCTTTTTGAGGAGGAGACAGTAGTATCCCAACAGAACCAAAGCCGCGGGGTTCTCTTGGGCGAGCAGTCGCGTAAACTCGACTGATATGATCATCGGCCAATCACGCACCGCGTACCAAGCATCAATGCCATCGCCTGATGCTCCTGCAGCGACGAAAGCACGACCGAGTTTCTGCGCTGCGTCGTTGAGGATTTCGCAGTCCACGTAAGACCAGATATCAGCTCCTTCTCTGATGACGGCGCTCACCATCGAGGTCTCGTAAGACACCTTTTGTTCGTTCACGTCTCCGATAGGCAGCTCCTGGCGTTGAACAAGCCAAGCCAATGGGCCGGCAGCGATGACGTGCTTGTACCCGTTGACCAAAGAACACCAGTTCCGTATAAAGTAGAGCCAGCTGCAGAGCCCGTCCGGCCCAGAGCTTGGGGGCGGAGTGAGCAAGACAGTCTTGTCGTGCCTCTCCGCTCCAAGGGAGTAGACAATTAAGAGATGTGAAAAGGCAACGATGGCTTCGCAATTCGTCTCAGTCACGCAAGCCACCGCCTCACGAAATAGGACCATGGCTTTATTTTGGTGATTATTGGCGGATACGAGATGTTGCTGATTTGATGAATTTTTGGTCGCGAGATGGAGAGCGGAACAGGCCAGCATGGCGTGCATGAGGAATGGGTTCTTCTCGGCCATGTTTGGGACAGCGTGACGCCAGACCTGTTCGTGTTGGCTGTTGACCAGAGTCTTGCAGGTTGACGATTGGAAATGTCCCAGCAAGTTCTGATCGGTCGACTCGACCGGTATTGAGTCGGCATCCCTAAAGCGAGGTGACCTTATTGTCTTGAGAGTTTGGTCAATGTGCTGAAAGCTTTGTTATCATGCTAAACTGTGCTGAGGGTGGAAGGGAAACCGTGCCAACTTGTTTGCTCCATCCGGGTTTGGAGACGGCCCCGAGAAGTAATGCAGAATATTCCCCCGAAAGAATGTCTGCAATGACGCCGACTGCCAGTCGACGTCTGCATACCCATGCCGCTGGTGGGCTGAGAGCCAATGTTTCTGCATGCGCTTTGTAGACACGCACAGGTACGTGCAGGCTTGACCGAGGCATCTCAGGCCTTCAAAAAATGGCAAGAAAGGGACCGGAAACTCCACCACCTCAGCCTTGATGACATCTTCGGGCCTGGCCAGGTCAAAGCTGGCGGCGTAAGCAGCGTATGGGCGGCGGGCAGACCTGTAGATCTCATGACTCTCCTTGAGGTGTCGATTAATCGCCTGGGGCTGGAGGGCGTATTGGCATTTCTGACACACTAGTATTCGGTACTCGGGGTGATATCTGAGGAGCTTCTGGGGAGGTAAAGTGTCGCGCGCCATGATGCCTGCTATGGATCTGACTCCGACATGGAACGGCACCGGAGGTTCCCGTGAGAGACGTACAGGCCGTGCCTCATATACCCCACAGAGCACCGAATTGTCAGCAATGCATCCAACACGGGCTAAACTCCGAAATCGACGGTGCCGTTCCGTGAGACCCACAGATTTTATCTCCGGCCACTCTTGACTATCCTTGTCGAGCCATTTCTACCATGACTTGCTTGTATCGTGCATGTACGGTTTCGTCCGCTATGCTGCAACTTTGGTCGTCTGAAATTCAAGTGCCGCCCAGGCTAGAGCTGACAAATGTCTCTGTTGATGAATTCTGATTTTAAGAGGTGAACCGTAAGCCGGAGAGATCAATCTCAGCAGGCAGTCTCCGACTGCGGAAAGCTAATTAGTCTATAAAAGGATCACCGAATAGGCAGTATCCTCCAGCAATCAACCCATTCACACATACACGTCTCCTTCATCCCCCAACAAAAGGTCCGCCATGCATCTCGAGATTACTGCTCTGGTAGTTGGACTGCTCAGCCCAACTGCCCTGTCTTCCCCAGCCAAGGCTCCCAAACTGAACACTCGACAGCTCGTCGAACTGCCTGGTGTCTGGATCGAAAACCTCGCCGCACGATCCAACGGCAACTTGCTTCTGAATACCTTTGACCATGGGCAAATGTATTCCGTCGATCCATCCCGGTCACCTCCCGAAGCACGCGTTGTTGCCAAAGTAGAAGGCACCAACGCCCTTACCGGGATTGCAGAAACCAGCCGTGATGTCTTTGCTGTCGCCGGAGGTATTTTCGATGCCGAAACATCCCAGTTCCAGAACGGGTCGATGAAGATTGCGCTCGCCGACTTTAGGCGGTCCGGTGACGGCAAGCCTTCAGTCCGGGTGATCCTCGAAGGGGAAGAAGCCGGCATCATCAACGGGATGACGACCCTGCCACACCATAGGCACATTATTCTCGGCGCATCGTCTCTGACCGGAGAAATCCTGCGTATCAACACCAGGACCGGCAGATCAGAAGTTGCGTTCCAAGACGCTGTGCTGGCTCCCATTCCCGGTGGATATCCAATCGGCGTCAACGGCATCAACATCTTTGGCAATCACCTCTACTTCACGATCACTGGCCGCCAGGCGCTCGGCCGTGTCAAGATCGACAAATTTGGAAACAAGATGGGCAATATCCAAGTCATCGCTCGGGGACCAGCCGGTTCGAACATAGGGCCCGATGATTTCACGATGGATAAGCACGGTAATGCATTTATTGGCTTCTTTCCAAACCTCCTGATCAAGATCACTCCGAACGCTGAACAAACCGTCCTTATCAATGGTACACTTGCCGGGCCGACTAGCACAGTCTTCAGCAAAGATGGCCGGAGCCTATATGCTGCCACTGCAGGCCAGGGAGTTGAGGGGGTACAGGGCGGGCAGGTTATCAAAGTCGATTTTTGACGTATCAGTTAAAAGGCTTGGGATCTAGACTGCCAAAAGGCTATCTATCTATATGGTTGTTACGGGCAGACACAAAGCCGACGGAAATCACAGAGAGTAATGCACGGAAACCATATACGCAGACCATGAGTCATTGGCCATAGCGAATTGTGCCGACTCTCCAGGTAGTTTCAAGTTCGCTGGCACCTAAATTACATTTTCTGGTTTCTTTTTGACACGGGGGCTCTCCAGAGTGCACTCGTGGCCCTTACCCAGTCTGATATCAAAGTATTAAAAATGAAACAAATAGCAAGTCTCACCAGCAGAATCATCGGTGCTTCTGGATAATCCTATCAACGATCCCCATCTAGTCATTCTCGGATTGAAAACGTGCAACGGCCGAGGTCCGACGGAACCACCGCAGAATAGCGGGTCAGGTGCTCATGGCGCCGATGGAATTCACAGCGCTATTTATACGAGCCGGAATACTGGCTTTTCGGTTGCCGCTCTTGCCTGATAATGGTGACTCAATAGCGGATTAAAAAGTATCTTCAGAGTTCTCCCCATTATCTGAGCACTGCTGAGATCAAGGAGGTGTAGGAGTAGGCGTACAAAGTTGACATTATTCAAGGTCAACAAGGGGTCAACGCCAGTATTCCGCTCGTACCCAGCGATACACCACCAATTGCAACATTGGGTAAAGTCGGGACTGGAGAGCTGAGCTCTGCCGATCATTTCCTGCGGTTTTGGTGATCAGCGGTGATGAGGCTTGGGGAACTATTGATTGTTAGCAGCCAAAGCAGCCCTTTTGGATAGAGCATAATTACTCACTCAGCCTATTCAAGGGACGGGTGATGCACTCTGCAGGAATCAGGCCCCACACAGCTCAACAAGCTACGAACGCGCTTACCGATGCAAGCGTTTGTGTGCGTGAGCGTTGGACCCTGCATTTCGCCATCCCTCCTCTCCTTTTCTTCATCTTACGGACCGTCGTGGGGCGGCAGGCAAGACACAGAGCCAAGTGCTGTTTCCTTTGCTTGTGAGAAGTCGTCGCATGTACTCACAGCTGCCCAAGAAATTGCGCCGTGATTCCAAGGGCGTAATGAGCAGCCCATGGAAATGTCTCTGGGTCTCCGCGGTACGGGCGCACTGGGGGGTGTTTACGGCAGGCTATCCCTTTGACCGTGGTAAGGCTACACTTACGCTAGTAGCAGGGATTCAAAACCAATGAAAAGGAGAGTAAGGCGAGGTACAAGAGGTTCCACCTATTTTATGAGGCGCTAGAAGTCACGACTGTTAGAGATCTACATTGAAATACATAGCCCTCCGCATAGCCATGTAACCTTTTGAAGTCAACCAGCGTACCGCTGATCTCCCGGGCCTCTATGGGGACTATGGTCAAGTGTAGTCTTACCACGGTCAAAGGGATAGGGGTGACTGTAGCTGTTGAATTGGACCATGTTGGAACACCGAGGCGCAGGGTGGTCACGTGAGACTAGGTGGTCTTTCGGGACCGAATCGGGGAGGGCTCGCCGAGCCCTCGCTAAGCTAGACCGGACTAGGAAAGTAGGAATAGCTATACCTCCCTGACCTCAAGGGGCGGGAGCTTGAGGAGAAGCTACACAATACACACACACATTACAGGGTCATCATCGTGGTCATCTATACTATTCAACAATAACTTCCGTTAACTTCCCCTAAAGTAACTAAACTAAGATTAAGAAACTTAAGATGCGCTAACCCAATTAGGAAAGTATAACGCTCAACTAGTCCAGAAACAGAAAGTATAATGCTTACAGTACTCCGCAAATAATGGTCATCGAGGATTCTACTTTGACCACGACCTATAATAGTAACATAGACGTAATGGGCGAAATGAGTGCATTAACATATTAGTAATACAAATATATATTTAATAAATTTACAGAAGACTGGAAATTCATATTATAATGCTGAAAGCCTAAGTCGCAATTGCCTACTAGAGTCTAACTGTCTTGTCCGACTCATTCTCTGAGGCGTCTCTTGAGAGGGTGCTCAAGGCGTACTACCAGTCAAGTTATTCGTTTTCAACCTGGACCATCTCGTCCCTAGGCTCACTGCAAATGCAACACCAGTAGCAGCAATGACGAGGGTGAACGCATCTTTTAGTCCCTCCATATAAGTTCGAATGACCAATGGTATGATGTTTTCATCAAAAACTTGCCGGATTTCAGTTGCGCCGGTCTGGACGAGCTGAGACTGTGAGACCTGAGGAGCTATCTCGCGCATCTCCTTGAGCATGGTTTGGAGGAAACTGGTTTGGGCCGCAGCTACAAGAGTCAATGAATGCCTTTATCAGAGATGGGATGAGCACTGTGAAAGAGGAAACTACGCGTAATAGCCCGCATAAGTCGAAACACGCTGTCGGTGCTAGGGGTCTGCCCCCCTGTTTCTAGAACATATCTAACGGCTATAGGCGATCGACATGAACTTACCGACGAAGAAGGCACTTCCGACAATTTGAAAGACTATTAGAAATTTTTTAGTCGATATTGAGCTCGATAGTGTGTAATGTATTGGGGGGCGTTAAGGTCAGAGCTAATAAGGAGACTTACAGAGTAGGATGGCGGTCTCAGAAGCCAGGTCCAACTCTTTCGATGTTCCCT
This sequence comes from Dactylonectria alcacerensis, assembly GCA_029931735.1. Lineage (NCBI taxonomy): Eukaryota > Fungi > Ascomycota > Sordariomycetes > Hypocreales > Nectriaceae > Dactylonectria > Dactylonectria alcacerensis. Next base: position 191,692 of record JAPMUZ010000005.1, read on the forward strand.
GGGTGGCAATCATGGGGACTTGGATGCCGGCACCCCAAGCAAGGCCGGCGAGGACCTGGTAGCTGATCCATTTGCCGCTACCGGTTCCGATATCAAAGGTGTAGATCAAGCCCGCTGCGACTGTCGCAATAGCTGCGCTACCAACCAAAATTGGGGCATAAATTCCGGTATTAGTGATCGAAGCACCAGACACTATGGTAGCAATAGTGGCTGCTATGATGAGCGGCAGGTTGCGAACACCAGACATGGTTGGTGAGACATTATGGATAGACTGAAAATAGATAGGAAGATAGTAAATCAAAACGAAATAGCCGCCGGCGAAGAAGAAGGCATACGAAGACGAGATACAGAGCGTCCGGTCCTTAAGGAGGCGAGATGCGATCATCGATCGCTCGCCTTGGAACCACTCGAGTGCCACAAAGGCCGCAAGGATGAGACCGGAGCCGGCGAAGAGACCGATGACCACGGAGGAGCCCCAAGGGTGCTGGATGCCTCCGTACTGCAGAGCGAGCAGGAACGAGGTAGCGAACCCCATGATAAGTGCCGTGCCAAGAGGGTCCATCTGTAGGAGCTTCTCCCGATAAGGTACAGCCACAGGGACGGCCTGGGGCGGCGTGGAGAAGTAGAACAGTATAATAGCGGCCGAGACGCCTCCAATTGGTAAGTTAATGTAGAAACACCATCGCCAGCTCACGTGGTCGGTAAATGCACCACCTGGTTCGGAACGTCAGCTACTGTCTGAAAACGCAAGTCCGGGTGTTGGGAGACAAAAGACTAGAGTCCCAAAATGGATGAACGTGCCTATTAATGGCCCTAAAACTGAAGCGACACCATAAGACGCCCCTACAACGCCCGTGAGGACTGGACGCTTCGCTGGACGGGCGCTGAAACCGATGATGATGTACGCCCCCGAGGCGATACCAGCGCCGCCGATGCCAGCAATGGCGCGGCCTACGATCAACGTCACACTATTAGGAGCGACTCCACAGATGAGGGAACCGACTTCGAAGATAAAGATGGAGACCAAGAAGCAAATCTTGAGAGGGAAGTACTTGTATGCTTTGCCCCCTATTCAGGTGTTAATTAGTCTGGTACACGAACAACCGCCGTTTCAATATTTAGGGCAGGCTCACAAGTTGATTGGAAGGCAGCAGTGCATACAAAAAAGGCAGCACCATACCAAGAGACCTCATCGAGGCGATGGAACTCATCTGTAATCTTCGGTATCGCAGTAGCGACGATAGTCGTGTCAAGAATCACGAGGAATACGCCGAGGACTAGGGCGACGATGATGAACCCTAGATGCGCACCCGTCGGATACTCATGACCATCGCCGTCGCCGCCATCGCCCTCAGTGGCAGCATTCTCGCGCGCCGGGTGGTTGATCTGTGCTTCGCTATCCACGTTTATCGACAGGTTATCCCCAGGAATTCTCGCAACGATATCCTCTGTATATACGGTATCCGGCAAATTCTGTTGGGAGTCCTTCTCGGCATGGGCAGCGTGTGTGCTTTTTGTAGATTGCATTGTGGGGGTACTTCTGTGACGTTTGTGTGTGATGAGTAACTATAGAGTTACTGGTAGAGGGGACGTGGTAGTATTGGAGTGATGAGAAAACTGTCGAATACAGACGACCACTGCGGTTTGGAGGAATTTCAGACCTAAATACGGGCTCGTCTATATAACTACCACTTACGAAAACTCGAGAAAGCTTTGCCAATATGCATCGCTAAATCTTAGCAGACGCATCTCTGTCCAGAGCCGTTCGGCAATTTTAAGCTTTCGCTAGGCGCTGCGAGTCTGATCAATTTCTTTAATGTACTGCGTACGTATTTGACAGTCTCTTAGAAATTGCTCCGCACCGGATCTACGAGCATGTGATGCCTGCGACACCGGGGTATACTGCGTAGTAGAGGCGCGGAGGCGGAAAAGGCTCCAAGCAAACGTGTTGGGTTGGCACTGGAATACGCTTATTGGTTAAGTCTAGCATTCACTGGTGTGGTGAGGTGTCCTAATCACGCGCGTGGAAAGGGAGAGTTTGTGATGAGTGACTCATTTGCCCCCCCCCCAGCCTGGATCAGGGGCCCAATCGCGGTGGTTGTTTCCTAGAAGACATGGAAAGTTTCGAGGATTGAAGGGTGTAGAGGGCCGGACATAAAGCAATCAATAGGTCGGCAATTCATCTGGCACATACGCTGCGAAGTTGGGGTGGTAAATTGGTGCAATTGAATTCGCACATGTTTGTCCAAAGTTCGATGATAAATCGGATGGGAGCGATTTCATCGGCGGAATCAGTGCCACATATATTTGCAATCCTCTGGACCACTTGCAGGTGCAATGTCAATATAATTGGACAGGGCGATTCCTGTATTTCCTGCCTATTTCAGTCTCAAGACGACCAGCCACCATCTATGGAATATACGGAACTGGTCGTGAATTTGCTCTCATCACCCAGTAGGTACGCAATGAGCGCTGCAATCTCCTCGGGCTTGCTGTACCTCTTGAACAGTTGAGGGAGATTTTCGGGCTCCAAGCTCATAGACTTGATCTTGCCGATGGCCTCGCGCATCATGGGTGTGTCAACACCACCGCTAGTTTCTATTTGTTAGCAGAGGCACCTTGGTCATAAGCATCCAAGACCTACGGGCAAATAGCATTAACTCGAATACCCCTTGAAGCGACCTCCTTGGCCGCACACTTCGTCAGGCCCAGAACGCCGTGTTTGGACGTGACGTATGGTGCTAGGGTTGCCGCGCCATGCAGACCGAGCGTGCTTGATATATTAACGATGCTGCCACAATCCGCCATGGCGGGGATCTCGGCACGGAGGCTGTTAAACACTCCCGTCAGGTTAATGTCGAGCACCTGCTGCCATTCCTCGTTCGTGAGTTCCGCGACGGCCTTTGCTGTGCCACTGATGCCTAAAAATATCAGTTTGTTTTCCCACCTACGACTATCAAGCATCGAGTAGATTTCATACTCAGCAACCGAGACGTACCAGCATTATTAACGCAGCCATCAATCCTACCGAACGACTCCTTAGTATCTTTTATCCAGCTATCCACAGCCTCCTTCCTTCTCACATCTACAACCGCGTGCAGTACGCTGGTGCCAGGGAAGTCCTTAGCGATATCCGCCTGTGCCTCTTCCAGCTCCGGCTTCAGTATGTCGGCCAACGAAATTGTCGCGCCCCGTGCGGCGAGGTACCGGGCCGTCGCTAGGCCGATGCCGCGCGCAGCCCCCGTGATTATGATGACCTTCCCTGCAAATGGCTTCGGGTCCTCCATGGTCGTCCGGCGATTGACAGCTGTGCAAATTTTCTGGCCGACGGGTTTTTTCAGTGCGTTGTTTCAGCAGACAGGAGATGATATGCCGTTGCTATGACGGATGTGACGGCGGCTTCACTACTTCTATGTCTGTGAGGTCGCATAGATGAACTTCCAGTAGTAGGAAAGAAGATGTTTCAGGCCTAGTCAGATTTCAGATGCAACTGTAGAGAGGAGGAGGAGCAAGTGAAGAATAAGTCTTTTGGAATAACGGAGAAGGGTTGTTATATAGAAACTGAGAAATCCCCGTTCGACTTCATTCGGCATACGCTGCTAACCTAAGCCAGACCCTCTTCTTTTCACCTACCAGCCCGAAGCATATAGGAGACGTTTTGCGGGGATTCACATGCAGAACGCATTGTGTGCCAGGAGAGAAATACAAATCATGCTCTGATCATAGGATCGAAGCTTTGCGGCTGAGGAACTTAATCAGCCACTTGAGGGTTCGTAATCGGCATGAGTGGAACTTCCCACTCCCAGGCCATCACATGTCAGCAACATCCACTTAAACCGGACTACATGTTGAAATGAGGATAGAAATGTGGCAAGGATCACGATCATCGTGAACGACCACAACTAGCATCAGGCAGCAGGCTGCTGCCTATGATATCACGCGGAAATCGCAGGGGGCTTTTAGGTGCGTGGTCGGCGGATGACCCCGCAGAGGACAGCCCAGCCCGTAATATCCCGGATTTCCTGGTGATATCAACAACGCGGCGCCGGCGCCCGACGGCTGCGCGTCACGGCACGATAAAAATTGTACCTACGTGAAGCCCTGCTTCTGGTGATTCATTTGGTCTTTTTGCGTATCGGTAGCCAGCGTGGCTGTGAAGTTGTGTCCGCAAACGTTAATTGGGTCGTCGATTTTTGGGCGTGGTCTCCAGCGTGTCGTTCAGCGCACTGCCGCCACATCCCTACGGTCGCACATTGCCACACGGGTGACAAAACCAAGTACGAAATGACTGGAGCTATTTCGCACATAGGCTTTCGGCGTTTTTATATGGGGCTACCGTATTGATATGATAGCGCACTGTTTTTAATGTAGCAGAGCTGATGCCATTCCATCGGCGCCGAAGCTCCGATAATGCCGGTTCAGAGGGGGCGGGATATTGCAGCTGGAAGCCTTGAAGCAGGTATGAACTCCGACCTCTACTACCATCTCGAACCCCTGGTCTGCGTCCCGCGCAATGCGGAGGCCCCGTAAGGCCTTGGAGTGCGTCAAGGACCAGATCCTCGAGCAGCGGCGAGAAGGACTATCTATTGACACTATATGTGCCCATCTCCGCGACGATGAGCACGTACTCGACGTCAGAACCCTGAAAAGGAGGTCAGCGGAATGGGGTGCCCAGGAGTACTCCCTCCCCCCTTCACTTAAAGATTGATACCAACACCTTCGTCGAGCTGATCAATGGCTACTTCTACCAATACGGATATAGCGACACGTCCATCGTCCGTGATCTCAAGCGACGCGGCATCGAGATCTCCGAGCGGACTGTACAGGAGTATCGTCTGAAGCATGGCATGAAGCGGCGCTTCTGAGATCTGGCTGAACAACAGGAGGCTATTCAAAAAGCAAGAGAGTTCCTCTTCTAAGACGACCGTCAGTCTCCAAGCATCAGAGGATTTGGCAGGGGGTCTCTATACTACTACGTCCGCAACCGTGCCGGCATCCTTATCGGCCCGAATACCTTATATCGCGAGTACTAAACGAACCCCGAGTGGAAAAAGCGGGCCGAACAAAGACACCTTACTGATTAGAAGCACCGGAAGAACTTCCAGGCTCCTAGGCCTAACTTCATGTAGTCCCTCGATGGGTATGAGAAGCTTAAGAACTTCGGCTTCTCTATCTACACCTATATCGACACGTACTCAAGAGCCATCACCTGAATATATGTCGGCAGGGGGAATATGACTATGCTGAGTTTCCTCAGACAGTTTCTACGGACTGTGTCGTATTCAGGGGTCCGCCTCCTTTTGACCCGCTCGGATCATGGTATCGAGACTCCTCTTTGGACCGGATCCCAGGCGATTCTCGGGCGCCCGCTACATCCGCACCCGGATGCGGATTTAGAATTGCCGCACCTAGGTGTGGAAATTATATAAGCATTCATCGCCTATAACATAGCTGCGGTTATTAGGGGTTGCTGCTATTAGTTATTATGCATAACATTTAAATCCTAAGATCTAGAATAGCGATGAATTCCTTATTATCTAGTTAAATATAAACCCTGCTGCTCTTTACTATCCTTCTTGGCCGCCTCCTAGATCTTATGTATGCCTCATCTACTGGAACTAGAAAAAGGATTGTTTTCTATCTCCATGGCTACCTGAGCCTCAACCCAATCGTCTTCTGCCTTGCTCTAATCTAGGTAGGCCATTATTGTCGGAAAGCTAGCGTGGCATTCAGAAGACCCTAACTGTGTGTGTATTTTGTGTGTGTGCGGCCGGGAGGTCTCCCGGCCATGACCACTTAATCAAGACTAAAGTGGGCGGTCCCGTAGCTTGCTTCGGGAGATTCCTGCGTCGCGTGCAGCTTCCGCGATTGAGCTGGATTCCGCGGCCTCAAGTGCCGAAGAAATTAGATCTTCATAATCCCAGTCAATCCGGCGTGACATTGCAGCAAAAATGGGTTAGAATGGATGAGAATTGGTAAAATTATCGCGTAGTTACACTCTGTTATGATAATGATGTGGCGGTCATGTGGGGTGGCGGACTTGTGAGTCGGCACTCTAACGATTCGCGTCGGAAAAGGGATTCGGAGCGCGGAGAATAGTTACGCCGAAACATGGCAAGGTACTCCGTAGACTGAGTCGCAACACAGCTAGACCACCACCATACTATAATTTCATTGGTCACTACTGCCAGTGAGGCTGAGCAGAATCCACAACAGCGACTGGAAAAGCTTCAAATCCTAACCCCCTCCTCATTCTTATATGTCTTAAAGAGGAGTGATCAAACCCAACCAGCTCCTTGTAAAAACACCAAGCGCAACATGAACCTGCTAGATCTCCCCAACGAATGCATCATTTCCATCGCAAACTGTCTAAAAAGCTATACACAACTCTCCCGCTTCAGCCGCTCAAATCGCCATGTTCACAATCTGGTCTTGCCCCTCCTCTACCAACGCAACATCAACTATGGCGAATGCTCAGGTCTCAAGGCGCAGCTTACTACTTTGGAAACGAAAGATCCCATGGGACGCTTCTTCGCCAATATGGAGGAGGATCTAGAAGAATATAACCACCCTTCTCAGCTAACCACGTCAGATGGTCTACCAATGCCGGTGACTGAGGAGATCGCTATCCGCGATGCAGTCATCGGCCAATTTGTAAAGCATGGTGCCAATCTCGATGCCCTTGGCCAGATCAAATATGAAGAAGACATGTCCCTCCTGCATGACAATGCGATGGCGCGAAATGCACCAAGTGTGTTCCTTCTGGTAAAGCACGGCGCGGACATCCATGCTGCCAGCCATTACGACAAGCGCACGGCACTTCATTTTGCCGCGGTCGGAGGTTGCGCGAAGATCATTCGCTTCCTGATTCAAAAAGGATCAGATGTAAACGCGCGGGAATGGGAGGAGCGGACACCGCTGCACCTCGCAGCGCAAAGAGGTCATGTCGCTGCCATTCGAATCCTAGTTGAGAATGGGGCCGATATCAACGCGCAAGACGAGGAAGGGTGCACTCCACTGCATCTCATGATGATGAATAGCAAGCCGGCACCGGATTCATGGTGTATCCCGGCGCTAAGGGCGATGTTTGAGCTTGGCCCGAATACCGAGCTTGGAATATTCGAGGATAACAAGACAGCACTCCATGTTGCGATTCTGAATCAACGAGACGCGGACTTTATGGAAACGCTGCTGGAGTCGGGTATGGAGCTGAATTCTAGGACGGTGGAGGGACGGACGCCGCTCTCGTGTTGTGTGGAGAGGGGGGATATGGATATTCTCATGATGTTGGTCGAAGCGGGCGCTGATGTCCACACGAGGGACGAGGAGGGACGCTCCCTTCTCCAGATTGCTCTTGAAGATGAAGATCGCGCGTATGGGTGCTTGCCTACACTCCTGGAGGAAGGCCTGTTTACGCTGGACTCAGATGCTGGGGATGGAAAGACATTGGCGCAGGCTCTTAAAGAGCGGGACTGGGTGTATACAATTAAGGGCCGGGTTGATGGTATGCCTGAGATAGATAAACTTGACTTAGAGTAGCCTTAGTCACTGCTATACAGACGATGCTTCGTGGTATCAGCTTCCGAATACATGGAGCAGAACCTGCGATATGCCCCTTTGCGACCCTTCAATGGTCCAATAGATGGCTAGACGTGGCGCATTGCGCTTCTCTAAGAGCCCTTGAAAAAATTTCCACAGTTGACATAGACTCTTAAGCCACTAGCTCTGCCATGTAAATATCATCAGTCCAACTTAACTACAATGCTCCGCAGGCTGCGCCTGAGAAACGATTACGCCGTGGCTGCCGTGCTCCAAAAAGGAGGTTTAGCACAATGGGACACTCCTAAAGACAGACAGATGTTTTTTAGTCTGTCATCACGCGCTATCAACATATCAGTGGACATTGTGACGCTTACGATGTTGTCCTTTGACGTGTCAACCTCCCATAAGGCGCTTCGCGATGCAGGAAGAATGGGAAGGTTCTAATGAGAAGTGGGAAACTCTGTAAATCGTGTAGTTATAGAGGAAGGACAAACAAATAAGGAAGGGGATTGTAAAATCACAGCGGTGTCAGCACTTCGCGACGTTAACGCAGTGTTTTATACGCAAGGCTCGGACCAATACACTACACATCCACATGGACCACATATAAGTGGCCCATCTCTATTACATCCACTTTGCCGGCGCTCAGCTTACGGAATAATCCACTACACTACATTCGGACCTGAAAGTGGATGTAATGGAGTAGATTTAGGTGGATTTAGGTATAGTAAGATATTCCCTGACCCTGTACGGTCCGTAGTACTTATTTTTGTATATAATTGCCCATTAAATCGAGGTACCTGGACTCAAGTTAGCCGAGGTCGATCACCCCCATAGCTAATCTTATAACGTGATATGAGAAACTGCCCCTATTGAGTGCGTTTTCTAAGATTTCCTACTGTTATTTTTGCTATAAAAAAAATTTGACGATGTCAGCCAACCAGCCAGCCTAGCCAGCTAATAGCAGCACCTCAAAGACCGTCTTTTTCGCCGTTTCGGAGGCTGGGCTTGGTCAGAGCGCGCTCGTGATACTAGCACTTAGCTGTAGGACTTTGGCTATGATATTCCACGCCATGGCTTACGCAAATGGGCTTGTAAGGACTGTGTCCTCAGAAATCGTCCCATCATTGCGAGTTTTACCTCTTCAGGTCTCCAGAATGCAGCAAATCATCTATAGCGTGAGCACAAAACACCAGCACCAGAGGGAGAGAAAAAGAGCATAGTATAGCTAAAATCCCAAGGCGCTCTGAAATGAACTAGCTGACTATTGCCTCTGTTTTAAAACTGGATGTTAATAAGCTTGCAGAACAGAATATTGCAAATAGCTTTATCTTAACCTTTAATAAGTAATACCCTTAGCGTATGCTAGTCGAATGAATCGTTAGTAGTAACCAGTCCTTTTCCTTTGCTAAGAACCCCATCCTCTGAGAAATCTTTAACTATTTAAATGCCTCCGTTTCGATCTAATGCGCTAACTTCAGTGCCAGGCTGTCTGATATCAGATCATTTAAGAGTATAACCGCCACAAGCAGAAGGTTATCGAAGTGCTGAGGAACGCCCCAGGAGCGTCTTATATCTTATTTGATAGCTGAACATATCGAAATAAGCTTGCTCTCTATAGTATTGCTTGTTTTTTTTTTAGAGATAAGAAGAATCGGCTATGCAAAATCATGATTGGGTTTCTAGAGGCTTATCATCACTTGGGCTTAACGATCGGTAGGAGGTTCTCAACATCTTACATACTCTTAGTATGAGTCTAGAGAAGATTGGCTACTTTACGCTTAATAATGCTAAAAATAATAATACTATAATAGAGGTTATGGGTGCTAAACTTAGGTTCGATAGCCGACTATGCTAAAGACGCTATATTTAACTAGATAATTAACTTATTAGCTAAGGCGCTCTTATTTAGTATGACGGTCGGGCTTACACTAGGGCTCTAGGGTAGGTCCAAGGCGTGTAGTGTTTATAATCGAGTAGATCAGGGACGTTATAGTAAGCAATATAAGTCACGGTCTAGTAATAGTAGAATAGTAGATTCAATGTAACTAAGTGTGTTAATAGCTAGTAAGGCTATCTTCTATGAAAGTGCTAAATGAATGTGCTTATATACTAATAGTGTTCTATCGGGCTTACTAAGTAAGAGTAAGTCCGTCCTCATAGCTTACTAGGCGCTAGTAAGCCTAGCCTTACGGCTTATCCTGAATAAGTAAGTTAAGTATTCTAGCTTACTTATATAGGGTAAGTTCAGGGTTTGGTATTATATGAAAAAGTGGGTATATTATGGTTCTGCTGGTTATGACTGCTTAGTCCTAACCTAAGCTATAATATGATATCTCCCTTCCTATTAGTTATATCCTTATAGCTATCTTTAAGACTGTTTCTTAGGCATTTATTAGTATGTCTTTAACTTACTTCTTTAAATATTCCTAATGTACTAATAGGATAAATAGTCGAATTTTAAAGCATCTTCTGAATTCTTGTGAAATCCTTAAGTCAATAGTAAGTAAACTAATTAAAGCTGCTTCTACTAAAGGCCTTTAGGTTCCTATTTTTACTATAAATACATTAGTTCTTATCGTAGCTATCGAAGAATTTAGTTTTAAAGTAATGCTATATTCCTATTATATTGCCTATAGGCATGTATATAAGATGCTAAATAAAGGGTTAAAAAAATGTAGTTTTTATATTAAGAGGGGTTATCCTTATAATATAATTAGTATTCTTCTAAATTCTTATAAGTCGTCCTTATGGTTTTTATTATTTTCTTTATTAAAATGAGCATAGTGACTCATATTATTACTAAGGCTAAACGCCTTAGTATAAAGGAGTCAGAATTAGAAGAAGAATTCCATAAGAAACGAGCTACTCTTTAGATAGCTCGTAATAAGTTTAATAAGGCTTTAGACCTTCTAGAGCGCGCTCGTCACTAGCGCCAGTCTCTAATTACTAGAGGTCATAAGATGACTTATTATAATCTTAAATTATTAGAAGAGTTAGAAGCATTAGAGCAGGCAGAGCGTAAGGCTATTATTAACATTCAGTCTTTAGTATATATTAATATTATTAACTAGAGTTCTATTAGTTATAATCCTTTCTTCGATTCTAATATTATTAGTAAAAGTTCTTTAGTAAGTATTATATATAGGTAAGATTTTTAGTAGATTCCTATTAATTACTACTTTTAGAGTAGTTCTTCTATTTAATAAGGTATTTAGTCTTATTATTCCTAACTCGCATATCGTAGATCTCCTTGACTTTATATTCTTCTAGTCCTTTGACCTTAGTCTTATATTTATTACTATATTTAGTATAGATTGTATCTTTTATAGTCTTAAGAAGTAAGATATAAAAGACTAAGTAAAGTTTGACTTTTAGTAATAAGTCTAACTAGTAGTTATTTTTTAAGATTTTTTTAGTAATTTTATAAGGTCTGATATATTTATAATCCAGTTTTTTATTTTCTTGCTTTATTTTAATGTTTTTTATAGTAAAGTATACTATATCTCCTTCTTAGAAGAATGGTCCCTTTATCTGTTTTTTATTATAGTATTTTTTTATCTAGTTCTTAATAAATTCAAGTTCAGTCCTCATTTCCTTATGTAGATTTTTTAATTTTTCTAATATAAAGATAGCTTTAAAGATAATTAATCTATTATAACTTACTTTATAAGTATTAAAAGTAAATCTAAAATTAGTATATACTAGAGTGAGTTTTATGCTTTTATAAATAGTAGTATTATAGCTTAATTATATAGTTAGTAGCTTCTTAATCTAATTATTCTATTTATAGTTAATATAATAATAAAGGTATTATTTTAATATTTAGTTTATTTATTCTATCTATCTATTAATCTATAATTAAAAAGCTATAGAGAGTTAGTAATTTAATTCTAAATAGTCTATTAGTACTTACTAAAATTTAAAAGTAAATAAGGGTCTTCTATTAGAGAGAATTTCTAAGGGTAGCCTATAAGTACTAATAATATTTCTTAAGAAGATATAAGTAAACTACTCTATATCTATTAATTCTTAGTAAAGTATAAAATAGGAAAATTTTATAAGTCTGTCTATAATAATAAGAATGCTATTATAAAGAGTTCTAGTTATAGAGTCTTCTAATAGGAATAACTTTATAATAAAATCTATTATAATAAAGTCCTATAGCTAGGTTATGACTAATAAGGGTTATAATTCTTTATATAGTTTATAGTATTATGCCTTAGTTTTTATATAAAGGTTATATTATTAAATAATAGTTTAAATTACTATCTTTATCTTAGGGAATTAGTAAGTTATTCTAACTCTATTAAGGGTTTTATTAACTCTCTAGTATTTATATAGTAAGTATTTATGAATTTCTTATATAAGTTTATACTATAATTCTTTAGGAACTTACTGTTTCTTTATTTATTTATTTTCAGATAGTATGTTATTATACTCTTAGATTTGTTTAAATAGTGGATTTTCTTATTCTACTAAGTATTATATTATAGTAATCATTCTAAAAGTATATAACTAATCCTTAGGGCATTTAGAGCATTATACTATTAAGTCCTTTATAATTCTATATATATTGTCTATTATATAAAATTCCTCTATTTATTTAGTAGTTTAAGTAGGTATTCTATTATATGCCTAGCTATAGTAGTATTATATAAAGTAATTCTTTATATTATTTAGTATAATAATCCTGCTATCTTTGCTTTATTTAATATGCCTCTTCTAAGAGTGGCTATTAATATTTTAGTTAAATTAGTAATTATCTAATTCCTCTAGCTTTTTTAAGTATTCTATTAGTAATTACTTTAGTAGATAATACTTCGGGCATTCCTTAATTATATTATAGAGCGCTTTATTAAGTCTGTAGGTTTAGTATATTTTTATAATATATTACTATAATATATTAATATCTTTATTATATAGTCCTTCTATATATAAGTCTTATACTATTTAATATTAGAAGCTATTAAAGATAATAATAAGTCTATCCTTATATATGACTTTTCTAATATATCCTTAGGCTTAATCTATTTAATAGAATGCTAGTCTATTATTTTAGATTAGTTCTAAGTATTCTAGTTATAAGAGTATTATTCCCTTCTAGGCCTTTATAACGAATTTTTATTTTAAGTATCCTTTAAGTATAAAATATAAGAGTTATTTATTAACTATTCTTTTACTATTATTAAAGTCATATTATTAATTAATAGTATTAGCTCTTCTATTCTCTAAGCCTTTATAATAGATAATAGTATAATCAAATTCTAAAAGGTATTTAGTATACTATAATTATTATCTACTAAGTTCTTAAGTAATAGTAAAGTATAAGATATTCTTATAGTCTATATAGACCTTAATCTTATATTTACTTCTTAAGAAGTAATATTAGAATTCCTTAAAGGCATTAATAATTATAAGGAATTCTTTATTATAAATAGAGTAATTAAGTTCTATATTATGCATTTTATAAGAAAAGAAGGTAATAGAGTATAATATTCTATTATTATTTTATTATTTAATCTAAGCATTTTATATAAAGTCTAAAGAGTCTATTTCTAATTTAATTTCTTATTTAGAGTTAAAGGTTATTAAGATAGGCTTACTTAAAATAATCTCCTTAATTTTATTAAATGCATTTTTTATAGTAATATCCTATTCGAAGTCTGCTCCTTTTTATATAAGGTTAGTAAATAGTATAGTATATTTACTAAACTCTTTAATAAATTTTTAATAATAATTAATAAATCTAAAGAAGGCTTATACTTTTATAATATTTATTAATTTTAGTTATTTACTAATTATAGTGATTTTCTTTAGATCTATTTTAATCTTATTATAAGAGATTATATATCTGAGAAATTCTACTTTCAGAGTATAGAAATGACTTTTCTCTAGTTTAATTAATAACTTATAGTCTTATAATACTTATAGTACTTTATAAATATACTTAGTATATTCTTCTTCTATTTTAAAGAAGATAAGAATATTATTTAAGTAATATATAATAAATATATTAAAGTACTTATATAATATATTATTAATTATTTATTAAAATGTAGTTAGTATATTTATTAGTTTAAAAAGTATAATAAAGTATTTATATAGTCTAAACTTTATTCTAAAAGCAGTTTTCTATTTATATCCTTCTTTAATATAAATAAGGCTATATGCATTTTTAAGATCTAGTACTATAAAGAACTTCATTCTATAGAATCAGTCCTTAAGCTCTATAATAAGTAATAATAGGGTTCGATCTTTTAGTATAATATTATTTAAGTAATAGTAATCTATAATAAGTCAGAGTTTATTATTCTTTTTAAGAATAAATATAATTAGATAGCTAGCTAAAGACTTTAATATCTTAATATATCCTTTATATAGTATATTTTTAATATATTCCTTAAGCGTTTATAATTATATTTTATTAAGGTTAAAAATCTTATAGAATATAAGTAATATTCTATCTTTTAGTATAATTTTATAATCCTATTAACTAAATTCTAATAGTTCTATCTTAAGTTCTTTTATGAAGAGCTTTTTATAAATATAGTACTATACTAGTACGTTCTTAAGCCTATTATCTTTAGGAATTTCTTATTATTCTTTTTTCTATTTCTTAAGATCTCTATTTATTTCTTTAAACTATTATTAAAAGCATTTAATTATTCTTTAAAGTGTATTTTTCTTGCCTTTTTAGTATTTATATTATATTCTTATTAAGAGTAATAAAGTATTTATTATTTTTTTATATAAAGTCTTACTCTTACTATCTTTAGGAATTAAGATTAAAGATTCTCCTTCTTTTAAATTACTTTTATTATTACTAAGGAATATATTATTATTATTAACTAATACTTAGCTAGTTCTTTAGTTAATATATAGGTTATATTTTCTTAGTTATAGATACTTAAGTATAATATTATAATACTTTATTAAAATAATATTAAAAGTAATGCTTTAGTTCTTTTTATTAATAAAAACCTTTAAGTAATTAAGTTCTTTAGTAATCTATCTATCTTTATAATTAAATATATTGCCTTTAAGGTTATATAATATATAAGCTTCTTTCTTATACTTTTATAGTAATTTTAGCTTATTAACTACCTTTAGGTTAATATAGTCTACTTTAGCTCTACTATCTACTAATATAATAAGTTATATACTATTAACTCGCACTTTTAGCTTAAGTGTCTTTTATTTTATTACTATTTATACTATATATAGAGCTTTTAATAAAAGTGATTTTCCTTTTATATTATTACTTACTTATCGCTCTTCTATAAGTAGTATTTATCATTTTTTATTAGTAGTACTTATATTTACTTAATATAGTTAGCTATTAAGTCTTTTTATTTATCTTATTATATATACTATAAGTTAATCTTAGCTTAAGTATGAATTAAGTAGTCTTCTTTATTATACTATATTAGGTTTATAAGTCCTTTAATGCATTTTAAAGGGAAAAACTTATTAGAATATTCTAAGGTTATAATCCTATTAATAAGTCTAAAACTCCTCATTTAATAGCCCTTAATTTTATTATAAAAGTATAATATAAATACTAAGTAATCTTCTAGTTATATAAGAAAGCAGTCATTCTTCTACTTACTATAGATATGCTTTTTATAATATAAGTTATAGTATAAGATCTATATAAGTTTATAATATTAGGGGTTATTTATTTTAATATAAGGGTTATCTAAGAATTCTCCTTAGAGTATTTCTTTATTATTTTATACTTTAAGCCTTAATTAAGTATAAATATAAAGGTCCTCCTTAGCTTAAGGTTCTTATCTTTCTCTAACTATTTACTAGTATTAATCTTTATTACTTATCTATATATAGATTCTCTATAGGTCGATTTCTACTATATTCTACTATTCCTTTACTTCTATTAAGGACTCCTTATATTCCTTATAGTAAGGGTCTGCTTATTTATTATTATTACTATCTGAGTATTTGTTTATAAGTATAAAGATAAGTTCTAATTCTTAACTGAGTTCATTTAAGAAGCGATAGGCCTTTAGGCATTATCTGCCTTTTATAATTCTATCTTATAAGGGTTTATAGTACTTACTAGTACTAGTATTTTATTATTTACTATCTTACTTAGGTTTTTTACTATTATAAAGCTTATTCTAAATCTATTTGCCTTTTTTAGAAAATAATACTAAGCACTCATTCTTTATATAGCCAATTTATTAGTAATTATAGTTATTATTTATTTATATAGCTTAGGTCTTAAGTAACTAGAAGGTTATACTAAATGCATTTCTTATTTAGTTATAATCTATCTTAACCTGGCTTAGCTATCTATTAGGAATTTCTTTCTTAATCTTCTATTAATAGGATTTGCTATCTTTTAGGATAGGTATGAATTGTATGCGTTTTTCGCCTTTCTTAACTATAGTAAGGATCTTTCTATTTATTATGTTTTTTAAGGGTCGGCCTTTTAGGATAGGGTCCTATTATTTATTAGCTTCCTTAGCTGCCTTATGTTTAATATAGTATCTTTAGGCACTCTTGCCTTTATATACTAAGTATACTTACTTTTCTTTTAGTATTTCCTTTACTAAGTATTATATTTATTCGCCTTAGTAGGCTTCTCTTCTAGCTTTAATCTTATCTTATTATTTAGTAGTCTTAAGTTCGGACTCAGAGTTGATTATATCTTCTCTAGCTCTGCTAAATATACTATAATAGCTACTTCTAGTTATAGTAAGAGTCTTAAATAGGTGCTAGTAGTTAGTAGATCGGAGGTTCTTACCTTCTAGTATAGGCTTATGCTTTTAATTTATCTTAAAGCTCTAGCACTTAGTTTTAAAGTGTCCTATTTTACTATAATTCTAGCATTTAACTTTAGAATAGTCTTACTAAGCTGCTTTAAGTTCTATAGGTCTAGCTTAAGTTTTATAAGAAGTATTAACCTAGTTCTTATTTTTCTAGTTATCTTAGTTCTTTAGGTAGTACGGATTATAGTTATTACTTTATCTACTTTATTAGTTCTTAGCCTTCTCTTTTTATCTTTTATACTATTATTTATTAATTTTAATAGCTATAGTAATATACTTAGTAAGTATATTAAGTCAGTTAGCTTTATATAGTTTATCCTTAACTTCTTCTTTAAGTCCTTAATAAAAGATTTTTATAAGTATATTATTATCCTATTCTAATTTAGAAGTAACTTATTAAAATATAATAGTATAAGCAGTAATAAATCGGATTTACTTAATCTTATAGATCTTAGTTATTGCTTGCCTTTCTTTATTAATTATATTAAAAATATCTTTAATTACTTCTTTAAAATTCTCTTAGTCTATAAAGATATTAATAATATCTTAGTCTTAGCTCGCTTTATTATTATTTAAAAAGTCCTTTATAATTAGTTTAAACTAGTCTTTAGTATTCTTAGTTATTAGGTTATTTATAAATAGTAAATGCGCTTTAAATAACATAAGATATTATAAGAAGAATTAGAAGTATCCCTTTATCTTAGTAATAAATAGAATTATATTACTTAGCGAACTATTAAATAGTTTAGGCTTAAGTAGTTTAATCATTTCTCTTAGGTTATAGTCATTATTCGTAATTACAGTAAGTACTATAGCCAGTTAATTCTATACTTATTACTATAGAGTTTAAATAAGGGTATAAAGTTACTAGACTTCTATTACTATTTTAGTATTACTTAGTAGAGTTATATATACTAGTAATGCAAGCATACTGCCTAGTGTTATAGTTCTCTCTGCGTCTGGCTCATGGGATGTCGTTATTAACAGCTATACTGTCAGATATGCCTGTTGGTGTGTTTTACACTATTACAGTTCCTTCACCTTAGTAATTAGTACTTAGTGATCTGGTTCTGTGTGTTATGTGTAAAAGTCTTGATTGTCTGATCTAACTTCCGAAGTGGAAGATTTGACTATGGGCATGTCATTTCTGCTAGAAGGAACCTAGTCCCGATCTAGCCATAACAAGTGCCCGGCAACAAGAGATAAAAGCCACTGTGCCAGTGGCGAAAATGCGCATAGTAAAAGCAAAATGATCTGAGGAAGTAATCCATTAGTTCATAAGAAGAGAAAATTTGCAGTCCCCATTCGTTCCAAATTCCAGCGCCCATCGTCTGCCCAAATCCACCTCGCCGTTGTCGAAATCATCCTTCGGGTGGTCGACGTCGAGTCTCTGTCGTCCGTTGTCTTGTCCGAGTCCTTTTCGGCCCTCTCCGCCCGCCAGAGTCCACTCCTTGATTGCCGCGTTTGCCATTAAGGTGACCGTTATTGACGATTCTTCTTCAGCGTCGTTTACTTCAGGTTAGAGAGGAGTGAGTTAACATCAACTCGGGCACGTTTCTGCATTTGCTCCTTCAAGCTCGCTGGTTTTGGCTTAGGAGTTGGTGGATTCGGCGGCTTCTCGACGTTTTTAGTTGCTGGCGCCTTCTTTGGCGCTAGTTTCGCCTTTGTCGGAGTCGACTCCTGCGTTGGGGTTGGCGAGCCGGTGAAGTTGCTGGAATCATCTGGGACGTCTCGGAGGTCAATTGTAGTCGCCGTCTTCGACTTCTTCTGAGGTGTTTCCCGCAGTTCTTCGTCAGCCTTCCGTTTGCCAGGCTCCTTCGTCGAAGTTGTCTTAGTGACGGCGGGAATTCGCACTTCCAAGGTTGGTTTCTTCCGCGCCGGCGGGTCTGTTGGTTTCGCTTTCTCGAGGGAAATCACCTTGTCGTAGATAGCTTGATAGCATGCGTCTGTGAGTTTGCCAGCGCCGATTTTGCCCTGAACTTTCTCACATGCCTTTACGCGATCCTGGAGGTTCGTGACACTGTCAGCGTCAAATTTATCCAGCTTGAGTTCGCATGCCTTCATGCGGTTCTTGAGGTCGGAGACGGATCTTGTCTGATTGACAAATTTGGCGCCGTTGGAGACGACCTCGTTCACTGATATTTCTTGTTTTTTAGCAAGCGCCAGTGCTTGCATGCCCAGCGAATGGTTCTTGTTGACCTTTTCGATGATGCCTTTGAAGGCCTCGCCGTTGGCTTCGGCGTCCAATTCTGCTTGGGCCTCGATTTGGTCAAGTTTGTCTCTGAGAGCGTCAAGATCGCCGTCCGATCTGGTGTTCCGGGTGTTTCTGATTTGAGCGACAGACTTCTCCAGGGTGTCGATCCGTTCCAGGGCCTTTTCCAACTGTTCTTGCGTCTGCTTTGTGACGCTTGCGGCGTTGGCGGCAATTGCGGCGGAAGCGGCGTCGTGGGTGCCGCCAACGACCGTCTGGCTCGTGACTTGACCTCCGGGCCCTGGGATGTCTGACAAATGCGACTTCCGAAGCGTCGCCAGTGCCCCGCCGATGGTCCCGTTCATTTGTCCATACGGGTGCAAAAACCGGCAGGCTAGTATTTCCGCCTGTGTAGGTAGCTTTTTCAGCCAGTGGACGGTCTTCCTTCGCGTTCTGAAATATTCGCCATCCAGGTAGGCTCGCTGGCAGTCCTTAAGCGCATTCTTCACTCGTCAGGTTAGACCCATCCCCGTAACCGTCAGTTTCGACTTCTTCCGGTTAGTGTCCTTCATTTTTTCAGCAAATTCTTAGAACTCCTTGCATAGCGTTTCCCAGGTCATCAGATACAACTTTCCTTCCTCCGACTTCGGGAAGACAGGATCGTTGGATTTATCGAATTTGTGCCCTGCTAGGCTGAATTCGACCTGAAGGAAGAAAATGGCCATTTTTGAGTCCCAATGCTTAACGTGATTAGTACTCTTGCTAGAAGTACGTAAATCACCGAGGGTGCGGTTACTTCTGACCGTTTTTTCGCCAGTAATATCCGAGTAGATATTACGGAACTGCTCCTCCCATTTTCGATAAGACGCGCTGCTAATTCCTCTGGTAGGGTTGAGGATGTTCGAGTTGTTGTATCTCTCGGGGACTTCGTACTCGGCGGGGTCGGTTTCGTCCTGCCCTTTGTCGGTTTCGCCCTGCTCATTGTCGGATTCGACTTCGGAGGGCTAGTCCGCGCCTTCGGGACTTTCCTGGTCTGTGTCCTCATTATCGTCCGCGGCGGATTCGTTCTCACTGTCGTCGTATCCGTCTTCTTCGGCGTCTTCTTCGGCGTCTTCTTCGTCCGCGGCATTGCTGTTTTCGACAGGGTCTTCGTTGCCGTCGATTCCTTCATCTTCCTCGATGTCCGTGGCTTCGGCGGCGTTCGTGTTGTCTTCGCCGGTTGCCTGGTTGTTTCGGGTCGCCTGGAGGCGTTGACTGGCGTTCAGAGGTCGGCCATCGTATTCACGGGACCGGCTGCTGGTTTCGACTCCACGGATGCCGGGTGCGACGGCTTTCTCCTTCCCTTTAAAGAGTTTGCGGAGTTTGACCGTTTTCTCGGCGCTTGAGACGGGGGTTCGGGCCTCACTACCTCTGGGGGAGCTGGTGTGGCTGTTCCGGGGGCTGCTGCCTTCTCCGCGGGTGGGAGTGCTGGTTTCGCCGGTGGCACGTCCGAATCTGACAGTGCTGGAGTCAGAAAAGATGGTCCTGCCGGTCTCGGCGTCGGAGAAGAGGGACTTGCTGGTTTTGGCGAGGGGATTGACGTCCTCCTGGTGGCTTTGGGCGGTTTCGTCGTGCTCTCCTCGCGGGCTGTCGGTGGACTGGTGGGTTTCCATGACAGTGCTGCTTGGCTCGTTGTTTTCGGCGGTCGCGGGGGAGCGTCCGTCAGTATGTTCGCCGCCGTCATCACTCATGTTAATCGAGCGTCTCGAGGGGATCTCGGTGGTGTTGATTTCGGCGATATTCTGGTGAGTAGTGGCGGTGTAGGGTCAATAGCTGCGCGTTTCCGAAGGACAAAGAAAAGAAAGAAAAGGGGGTAGGTGTTTTCGACGGTGCAGACGGTGCAGACGGTGCTTTCGCCAGCGTTGGGTCGAAAATGACGGCATGCGATCTGTGACTGAGGGATTCAAGTTTGGCAAAGAAAGTGAAAGGCAGAATTGACGGCGCGGTGGCGTCTTCGCCGGCGTGAGGTCGAAAGTGACGGCGCTCGTTCTGCGACTGAAAGATTTTGGATTTGACAAAGAAAAGAAAGGACAGATTTGACGGCGCGGCGATGCGGTTGCCGGCGGTCAGTCGATTTCGGCGGCTCTCGGTCTCTAGGCTAAGGTTGCGTGGTGTTGAGAGGCTTAGGTTGACTTCTGCGGCAGCTTTAGGGTCGGATTTCTTTTATCGGTGGCAGCGGCTGTCAACTTCGGCTGCTTGCCAGCTGGCGACAGTTGTTCGGGGATATTTTCTGCCAGCTGTTGACGGTCCGGCAAAAGCGTCAGTTGCCAGTCGTTGCCAGCTGGCAACTAGCGTTTTTGGCATTTGACGTCTGCGCGGCAGCTGTCAACGTTGTTTTTGGCTTTTGACGTTTGCATAGCAGCTGTTAACGTTGTTTTTGGCTTTTGACGTTTGAACAGCAGCTGTTGGCGGTGCTTTGTTATTTGTTGTTTGTGCCGCCGCTGTTAACGTCCCTTTGCTTGTCAGATTTGCCATGTCTGACGGATGGGGTATGTGTTGCCGGTTCCCTGATAATTGGGATTTGATCGTTGGTTCTGCCGGTTCCTTATGTGATGTTTAGCCTCGGAAAGTGCGGCTTTAATATCTGTCGGTGCTTCTGCTTGTTCCCCTATCCAGCGGGTACCGGTATGCTGTTGTGGTTTTCAGAGTTGAGGCGCTTTTGACCCTTCGAGGGTTAACCTCAGCTCTTTAGGGAGCGGAATCTTCTTCTTCTTAAAGAGGTTCACTTAGTCGGTGGGATTCCTCTTAAGGTATTCCTGGACCAGCTCGGAGGCGTTTTCTAATACGTCGGCTTCGTCTAGCTAACTGTTGTCTTTTGCTGAATACCCTTTCCATTACAGGAGAAATTGTCGCTTTAGTCGTCCCTTATACTATCTGCAGCGTTGTTAGACGATCCTTTCGATTTCCTAGTGGTCCGCGACTTTAGATCCGTCGATAGCTACTAGTAGAGGCGGCGGTTATAGCCTCTCGAACGGGTCCTCCCCTTGCTCCGGTTTCCACAATTAGGAGATCGAGACAATTGGGTGAATGCGCCAGTAAGGTGGGAAGTCAAGTTCGAATGCCTGTTCATGGATTTTGCGTATTACGCGGTAAGGTCCGGCTCTGACTGAGGACCATTTCTTCTTCGGCTTCCCTAGCAGGTAATATCCTTTATGAAGCCGTAGGTAAACCGTGTCCCCTTTATCGATTTTGACCTGTGTGTAGCGCTGGTCGTACCTAATCTTCGCTATTGTGGCCGCTGTGTCGATAAGGAGTTGGGCTTCACAATAGTAGATTTTTCGAAGTGCATCAGCGGCCTCTTCGTCCATCTGGATGCTGGAAACGCGTGTCGGGAGGATGAAATCGACCATCGTCTTTAGTTTGAATCCGTATACCAATTCGTTCGGGGACCGCCCGATGCCTTGAGATAGGCTGTTATTAAGGTTGAATTGGATTGCTGGGAGCATCGCTGGCCATGGCGTATTCGGGTTTTCTACCGTATGAAATCGCACGCTAGCTTCCACTGTCTGGTTCCTTCTTTCCGCGGTTCCGTTAGTCTGCGAGTAATATGCTGTAGAGATGAGATGTTTGACCTTAAGAAGGGCGAGAATAGACTTCCATATGCCGGATATGAACTTCGGGTCTCTATCGCTAAGGATGCGCACTGGAATTCCCCAGTCGCTATAAAGCAGCATTCTTACTAGCACTACTACCCAGTCTTCTGTCAAATAGGACGAATGTCCTGCCAATAGTAGCGTCTTTTTGCTGAAGATGCAATTAACTGGGCAAAGTTGGTCTAATTTGTTAAAACCTGGGACTGTCCACATTGTCCCTTCAGAAGTCACTTCTAGCAGATCGGTAATGAAGTCTAGGGAGATTGTATAAAAAGGACGTGGTTCGGCCTATACTAACTATAGTTCTCCCGGAACTGGCCTTCGATCGGTCGAGTTCTCTCTACAGGTTGGGCAGAATGCGATATATTTGCGTACGGTCGATGCCATGTAGTGAATGTGCAGGTAGTCGAGATCGGCCATTATGCAGTGAAATCCCATATGTTCGCGGTCATCGTGGGCAGCTTTGAGAATAGTGCTGACTACTGGTCGTGGGATATAGAGACGCTGTGCGCTAGATACGTCGACGTGGTAGAGGAAATCGCCCTGCCCAAGGGTGAAAGGTTTGATCGGGATGTTTGGCGTTCTTCCGTGCTTTTCTTGTTGTGAACGCAGTTCGCGGAGATGGTCACGGATTCGTGCGAAACGGGTGTCTTTGGCGTACCCTCGGAGGATGCTCTTCTTCATCTCCTGCGACATCTCAATACTGATGGCTTTGGCCTCTGCCAGGTAGGCTTCGGCGTTAAGCTCGTCAAAGTCGCTCCTGGCGGCATTGTGATAGTGCAACTTTTGTACCGGTAGGCGCGATAGCGCGTCAGGCACTACGTTCAGCGCGCCTGGGATGTGAAAGATCCAGAGGTTAAAAGCAGAGAGGTAGTTGGCGATTTTTGCTAGCTTGAGGTTCGCTTTATTAAGGTCCATCGTGTTTAGAGAGGTGTGCATCACGATGCCTTCGGTTGCTGCGTGGTCGGTGATGATATTGACTGTGCTATGATTCGATTGGACCATCTTTCGGAGTTTTCTGACCGCCTACGCTACCGCGGCCACTTCTGCTTCGGTCGAGCCATATTTCTGCTCTACCTTTGATGTTAGTCTTGATATGAAAAGGATCGGCTTTAGCTCTGTCGATGCGATATGTTGCCCTAGGATGCTCTCGCCATCCCATTCTCCGTGGATTTGAAACACGAAAAGGCCGAAGCCCTCCTTACAGGCGTTGACTTTGAAGAATAATGGCTTTTTAGGGTCGTGATGATAGAGGAAGTACTGGTTGGCGAGGAACTTTTGTAAGTCATTGAAAGCCTCTCTTTCCTCGGTCGTCGGCTCGAAGGTCTTTCGCTCGGCTCGCTGTTTGCGGACGTTTTTCGACAGTCCTTTGGGTATTTCCTGCTCTTCGCGTGCCTCTCTTAACAGTTGTGTTTTTCTTTCCTGGAGTTTCTGGATTCTCACTTCGTGCCATGGGATGCCTTTCTTAATGAAACCAGCCATGCCGATGTATGTTTCGAGGGCGGCCAGATTTGTAGGCATGACCATTTTCGCGAAAGCGTCCAACCTGTCGGAGGTTTTGGACACTCCTTCGCCATTTACGACGAAGCCGAGGAGACGGATGGCGGGAAATGCGAAGAACGACTTAGTTGCGGCGATATGTATCCGGTTTTCTGCGATGATTCGGAGGCCCACCTCCAGGTGTTCGAGGTGTTCCTCCCATGTGTCGGAAAAGATTACAATATCGTCAATATAGACGCGGATATAGGCGCTGTGAGGCCTGAAGATCCTGTCCATAAATCTTTGGGCGTGAGCGGGGGCGTTCTTGAATCCCATTAAGGCTACGTTAGAAACCTCCAATCTGCGGTCAGAAATGACGACCATGTGGTTGCGATGCGCGGTGAGTACTGGCAATTGGAAGAAAAACCCTGTGCCGTCAAAAACCGAGTACTATCCCTTTCCTCTCATTGCTTCCATGATGTCGTCTTGATCGGGAAGGGGATAGCAATCTGGGATTGCTAGTCGATTGAGCGGTCTAAGGTCGATGACGACTCTGCCTTTCTTCTTGCCGTTTACGATCCTCCAGACGATGAATGCGGGGCAGGCGATCGCGACCGGTTGGTCCATAAAACCCATCTTTCCTTGTGCGTGGAGTTTCTCGTGGGTTTCGTCGAGCAAGGCGCGATCTTCGACCCCGAGGGGGTACTTCCTGGGGTTCCGCTTCTGGTTTTGCCATCCGTCGACGAGGTCCACTCGCATCTTCATTTCTTCTGGCATTGGGATGATACCTCTGTCTCTATAGACGTCGTATTTGTCTGTCAAGAGGACGACTTTAGCTGCCATTTCCTTATCGATGTTAGCGATATTGACTATGAATTGGTTCTTGGTGGTTGGCACGTCCTCTGGCATGGAGATTCCGTAGCTAGGCATGCCGGCGTCAACCTCTCGGGCGTCCGGAGGGACGTCTTGTTCGATTTCGATGCCTGCCTTTTCGGCTTCTGCGATGAGTGCGTCGATCGAGTCAAATTCCTTGCCATGTAGATGCTCGAGACTGCCCATCCCACCGACGAAGTGGGCTTCCTCGTCGTCGTTGTAGTTTGAGATGCGACCGAGTTTTTGGTGCTTGCGAATGACCATTCTTCTGCCGCTGTTATTGAACACTTGAACGAGCGGCGGGGTGTTCCTGTTGACTATGGCGTCAAATACGGCCGGATGTGCTGATTCGAGGTGGAAAGCTTCTGGTTCCGTTCCTTCTATCGCGTCCTTAGCAGGCAGTTTTGCCCAGTTGGCTTGGATGAAAGCGACCTGCCTAGGTTCGATAATGACCGTTCTCGCGCTCGTAACCTTTCTGCTGACGATCTCTTTCTTCTTTTTGAAAATCTTGCCCTTGGTTCTCATGCCGTGGGCTGACCTGAAGACGACGCTTTCGCTAACGAAATCGATCTTTGCGCCGTGTTCGTACAGCAGGTTGGTTCCGATGAGCATTTTCGGACCCAGCCCCTTCATGACTTCGGCTTCGACCGTGAAGTGTGCGGAAACGTCTTTTCCTTTGACAGTTCCTGGTATGTAGAAGTCGAAGGTGGCTTTCATGTCTACTTCCACGCTGGCTCCGATGCCATTGACCTTTTTCGGCAGTTAGCGTGTCCATACTACCTTATTTCCGTGCGTTTTCAGCCAGTCGTAGTCGGCCAGGATGGCGGACGTGCCCGTGTCTAGACACACTTCGTGAGAGTCTCCTTTGTCGTCAAATTTGACTGGAATACGGAGGTAGGTGTTCGCTTTCCGCTCTAGGGTCTTGGCGAAGTCTGGTCTTCCAATGGCTTCGATGACTTGACCCTCGCTAAGGCCGGATTTACGCTGCCGCTTTGGGGTTTCTGCGACGTGAAATGCGTCGACAAAGGCTGAGTCAGCTACATCGATGTCACTTGCGCTGGTGTCCGAATCGCCAGGAGACTCGTCGCCTTCGTCGACGAGGTGATATCCGTCCGCAACTAGTTCCTTACGTCGTTCCCGGAACCTTTCGTCGTCCTCGTAGAGGCGTAGCTCCGGGCCGTACGGCCCTTTCCGCCGTTAGTCCTGTTGGTAACGGAAGAAATGCCGGGGGTTTCGTCGGAAGCGGCCCGAGTTGTGGTTTCTGTCTCGTGGGTCATCCTTCGACGTCGCTTCTTCCTGTCCCGAGGATGAATTCTCCTGCCACCATGGTCGCTTTTGGCGGTCTGGTTCTCGATTTCCGTCGGGCCGGTTGTCGCGGTTATCTTGCTTGTTGTTTGCGTAGTATGGAGGGTTGCGATCATCCTGCTAGCGGGTCCGCTGGTAGGGCCGTCTCTCCTGTCGGTATGGGGGCTGGTTCTGACTCCATCGTGGGCGTCCTTGCTCGCCTCGGTCCTGGTTGCCGTATCCTCGGTACCTTGGTGGGTATCTTCGATCTCGGTCGTTCTGTCCCCAATGAGCGTCGGGTCCTTCTGCTTCGCTATCGGATTCGTCTTCTTTCTCGTTTCTGTAGCCTATAAACGCTTTCTGGGCTGCGCGTATGTTCGATTTGGATGTGGTTTTCAGTTTGAGGTCGTTCGCTTCCTTTTCGGCGTTGATTTTGCTCTGAAGATTGCGTTTTTTGTCATCGAGGTACGAAAGGTAGTCTGCCCGGCTTGTCCCTTCCTTTGGTGGGTCCGCGATAGCCTTGAGTTCGGCGTCTAGGCGGGTGTAAACAGCGAGTAGCAGTTAGTAATTGGTCGTTCTCCCGAGAGCTCGTTCCTTAGCGAAGACCGTGCTGGCGAAATCGCGTATGTGCTTGTTGCTTGCGATATCCTCCTTGGTGAATTTGGCTTTCGTTAACCATTCGAGCGCGTCATCTTGTCGTATGCTAAATTCCTTGCGCACTGCGTTAAGAAACAGGTCTTTGTCGGAAGTTAGCCTTTCTCGGTCCTCATTATCAAGCTGATTGGAGTACCATGTCAATGCTGACCCTCGAAGGTTGTTTTTAAGTCCTTTTAGGATGGCTTCGCACTTGTAAGGGTCACTTGGATCCCAGTAGGTGTTGACTGCATCTATCCATAATTCCACATTGCAGAAGATGATTTACTTTCCGTCATAGCAAGTGTCCCCTTGACTGCTTGCGTCACTTTTGACTCTATCAGGCCAGAATAGACCTAAATGCCGAATGTCATAGTCCCTCCTACTCGGGTGCCCATTACTAGCTGCAAATGCTGCTATCGTTACTAGCGTTTGAGATGCTTGTCTTGCCGTGAGGTTAGCCGGGAATGGCTTATAACTTCTTTGGCTCCTCGCTTCTGTCATTCCGCGAGTGTTGTCCGGTGGGTCGTTGAATTCTTCCTTCCAACCGTAAGGAGGCTCATATAGGCCTCCAATCTCAGTATACAAGTAGCGACCTGGGGTTGCTCCGCGAGATTTGCCTAGCATGGGTTTTGGTGCTGACCGGTCGTGATAATTTGGTACTATGTGGGTCGGATTTGGCCGTACTCCTATTCGGTCCGCCTTCGCAGGGTTCTCGCCATAGCGATCCGGTCGGTTCGTGAATGAGGTGGCTTCGTCGATTGCGCTGCCCGTTTAGACGGTAATGTTGTCGAACCGTGTCGCGAGGATGTCGACGTTTCCCGAGACCTCCGTCAGGCGCTCCTCCAGGTTCCTGAAGCCGTTCCGTGTGGAATCGAACTGGGCCGATATCCCTCTGAAGTCCCTTGCCATAGTGTCGATTTTGGCATTAGTGCTGTTTATTCCGTCGGCAAGGGCTGTCATCATGTCCCGAAGCTCGCTCATCCCCTGTGGTTCGCGTTGGTAGTTTCCTTCGTTGTTTTCGGAAGTGGAGAATCTTCGATGCCGAGCGTGGGCTCGCTCTGCCAGGGTTGGCGACTGCCTCGCTTCTTCGATAGCGTCCTCGTCCATTCTGCCGTAGGAAATGACCTTGTCTTGGCGACTTCTGCCTCCCTGTCTTTGTGACGGCCTGATCGTTCCGCTGGATCCTGACTCCTGCGATCCCGACCCTCTTGGCGGTGCCTCCTGCTCACGCGCCGGTTCTGCCGTCTGGGGGATTTGGCCTAACGTCGACGGACCAAATCGTACGTCACCGGTAGGAGCTCTTGACGTCCTTGACGACGGTTCCCCGTGTTGGGTGGTCGTTTTCCAGAAGATCTTTCTTGGCCCTGGGTCGGAGACGCTGTCGTCCGTCGGTGGCGTGTGGCCCAATTGCGCTGCTGCCGAGTAGCTTCTGACCCCCAGTCCTGTTAGGGGCTGTTTTCCTTTTTCGGGGGGTCTTCTTGGCCCATTCTCGGTCATTGCTGGCGCCGCAGCTTCTGACCGGGTGGCTGGGAAGTTTTCAGGGTCTTCGAGATCCCCGTGTTCAGAGAGGTCCTCGTTTTCCGTCGTTGTTGCCGTTTCTGACTCTGAGGAGGTGTAAAGTGGCTCTGGGCCCGGCAGATTCGCGAGAAGTTGTAGTTCTCTCGCTCTCTTGAGGATCCTTTCCGTTGTCTTCCAGGCTTCCTTTATTTGGTGCGGGTCGATGGAATTCCAGTTAGAAGGGGGTTCTTCGTCTTGTGGCTCGTCGAGTCTGACCGGGTCGCCGTATTCGTTGAGTGTGTAGTGGCAGAGTTCTAAGAGGTCTGGAAATCTGTCGGACTTTGCTGGGAAGGTTTGTCCGACCTTGGTGTTTTCGTCCCTGAGGAGGAAGGTTCTGACTCTCTTTACAGTGAGTAGATCTCCTGAGGTGATTGGTTTGGGAATTTTGAGCTTCTCCCGCAGTTATTCGGTTTTGCCCATAGGATTTGAACTTCTTCGCTAGGGGTGCTTCCGCGAGAGCTGCTTCTGGTGAGATTTTTCTCGGTTTCGGTATGCTGTTGTAAGCGATGTTTCTGGCGTCTTGTGGAAGGGGTCGGCGCGATGCGAGAACTAGCAATTGCTACCACTTGTTATGGTTCTCTCTGCGTCTGGCTCATGGGATGTCGTTATTAACAGCTATACCGTCAGATATGCCTGTTGGTGTGTTTTACACTGTTACAGTTCCTTCACCTTAGTAATTGGTACTTAGTGATCTGGTTCTGTGTGTTATGTGTAAAAGTCTTGATTGTCTGATCTAACTTCCGAAGTGGAAGATTTGACTATGGGCATGTCATTTCTGCTAGAAGGAACCTAGTCCCGATCTAGCCATAACACCTAGGGTTATAAGAGTTTAGTTTATTCTAAATATACTAATAGTATAAAGTATTACTTAGGTTAATATAATAATATACTGAATAAAAGCTATTAATATATAATAGTTAGGCTTATACTAAGGCTCTAAGGTAAGTCTAAAGTATATAGTATTTATAATTAAATAGATTAAGGATATTATAATAAGTAATATAAGTCATAGTCTAGTAATAGTAGAATAGTAAATCTAATATAACTAAGTGTATTAATAGCTAGTAAGGCTATCTTTTATAAAAGTGCTAAATAAATGTACTTATATACTAATAGTATTCTATTAGGCTTACTAAGTAAGGGTAAGTCTGTTCTTATAGCTTATTAAGCGCTAGTAAGCCTAGCCTTATGGCTTATCCTAAATAAGTAAGTTAGGTATTCTGGCTCACTTATACGGGGTGAGTTCGGGGTTTAGTGTTATATGAAAAAGTGGGTACATTATAGTTCTGCCAGTTATGACCGCCTGGTCCTAACCTGGGCTGTGACATTTAGTAAAAACGCCAGTGCATTTAAGTAGCAATTATCAGGCATAGAAGCATTATCTAATACTAAATACGCTTAATAGTATAAAAAAGGACTAGTTAGTAAGTTATATAATATTATAGTTAATATATATATTAACTATTAGCTAATTTACTTATTTAAGGAGGTTTAGAAAGTAAGCGGTTTTACTAAATCCTATTTATCTTATACTAATTTAGTATATCTAATAGGATGAAATTAATCGTACTACTACTTTTAAACTCTGATTAAAGAAATCACTTCAGCTAATTATTAATAATAATATGCATTAAGTATTATAACTCTACATAATCCGCAGGGCTCTATAGTTAAAAACCTCTATTAAACTTCTACTAATTAAGTATAAGGCATAATAAGAAGACGAAAATCGGTTTAAAAAGACTAACTAAATAATATAAGCCAAGTTAGTAATAAAACCACGCATCCTCTGAAATGAGAATCAGCTAATAAATAAATACTAGGAGGTTTTTTACTATTTAGAGGCTATTCTGACTGTTTTTAAGACTATAGTAAAGACGCTTAAGGGTAATAGATATACCTATAGGCAGAAGTAATGCTAGACTGGCTCTTATAGTAATATCTAGGATGTAGTGCTTAGCTATAAGTTACTACTTAATATACTAAAAGAATATAAGTAGCTTACTACTAACTTTCCTAATTTAGAGCACTTCTGCATTAGAATTAACTTTATTTAAGATAAGCTAAATGAATATTATTAGTAGCTAGATGAGGCGCCTATCTATTATATGGCTATAGCGCTCTATCTAGCTTATAATTAAGACTGGTTTAATAAAACGTAGGCTTATAAGCCTATTTAGGCTAAAAAGGTAAAAGAGATCATTACTAACATCTGGCTGTCTAATTACGCTCGTCTCAAGGTTAGAACCAGTAGTAGTAAAGGCAATGACGAGCTACTAGTAAAAAGACCTTGGTTTTTCAACCCTTTTGAGAAGAACAGTCGTCTGCTAAACTCAATACTAGCCTACGCTGTAGCTATTATTGGTAATAAGTACTAAGCGTGGCAGACGGATCGTAATGCTAGCGATAGTAACGTTAGTAATCTAATTGGTTATTGGATTACTAAGTAAAGCAGATATTATCGATTGTCTAGGATGGCCTTGGACTTTCTGACGATCCAGTTGATGTTAGCTGAGTGTGAGAGGTTATTTGTAGCTGCTAGTAAGATGGTCTCGGGGTTGCGTATGGATCTAGATGCTGAGATTATTGCTATTTGTTAGGTTTTATGCTTTTGGTACTGTGCTGGCCTTATTAAGGACCTGGATCCATTACTTAAGCTATGTTAGACAGAGCTATGGACCACAATTGCACTTCGGCAAGAGGAGTGCACATTTCCTTTTGGCGTAGCTGGCAATGCGACAAGCTATACTTTGAAGGTAAGCTTGATGCTGGTTGTGGGACTCTAAGCGATGACGAGCTGGTGCTTGCTGAGCCAAAATGGCTATTGGGGGGCGAGGACAGCGCTAGCGAGGTCGACGATTCATTATAGCAGCAATAGGCTAAAGAGTTAGTGTCAACCTCTGAAAGTGAGGCTGAATAGACACTGATGAGGTTATGAATAGTATCAAAAATCCACTTATAAACCCACTCATAAATCCACGTGTGTACATCCATTCCACTCCGGTCGAATATATATTACATCCACAATGTAATTGCCTAAAAAATCGTACATCCACTCTACTTCTTCCAAAGTGGAGTGGATGTAGTGGTTCCGAGCTTTGGGTCAGCCCTCTATCAAAGGAAGCAAGTACATCCTATCCACAGCCCCCAAACAATCAAGAACACGGAAACGTCCCACCCGCCAGGGAGACTTCGAGATTGCCATAATCTGTGCCCTAAAGATCGAGGCCGATGCCATCGAGGCCGTGTTCGATGAGCACTGGGATGACGACTGGCCCTGCTACGGCAAAGCAGCCGCCGATTCCAACGCCTACATTCCAGGCTCGATCGGACCCACCAGTACTAATCCACATGCTAGGCATGGGCAAGGTAAGCGCTGGATCCGTTGCGGCTAACTGTCGTGGAAGGTTCCCCGATATCAAGCTAGCCATTGTTGTGGGCGTCTGTGGCACAGTCCCCTTTCTTCCTGGCGGTAACTAGGAGATTGTCTTAGGTGACGTGATTGTCAGCGACGGTATCATCCAATACGACCTTAGGCGGCGACATCCCGATCGGCTCGAGCGTAAGGATACGCTTCTAGACTCACTAGGGCGGCCAAATACCGAGATACATGGCCTTCTGGCGAAACTCAGAGGCATCAGAGGCCGCAAGACTCTACTCAACCACATGAGCAGCTATCTTGATGAGCTCCGAAAAGAGACCGAGTTGAAAGCAGAGTACCCAGGTACACAAAACGACAAGCTCTTTAGGGCAGCCTGCCATCACGCTAGCTGTAGCATAGTATGTCAGATGAGCGAATGCAGAGATCAGCCAGTATTCCGCCATGGACTTGCTCAAGGTGCACCGCAGCCTGCGGTTCACTTCGGCCTCATCGCGTCGGGAGACACAGTTGTGAAGTCCGGGGAGGAACGAGACATGATATCACAGCGAGAAAATGTTGTTGGTTTTGAAATGGAGGGCGCTGGATAGTGGGATATATTCCCCTGCGTTGTCATCAAGGGTGCTTGCGACTATGCTGACAGTCGTAAGACGAAGGTTCTTTAGTGATACGCAGCAGCAACGGCAGTATCCTGCGCAAAGGGGTTTTTGAATCATTGGGTGCCATCAGTCAGAGATGGAAAATGAAGATTTCAAACTGATCACAAATGCATATGGCGATCCGCTTGCCTTTAGGTGTAAGGTTGGCACGCTCTTGATGTTGAGACCGTATGACTAAGATGGTCCGATCTGCTGGTGGCTGGGATATGGATACTATGTAAGGAACTGTACTTTTCTCAGATATATGCAACTTAGGCCTTTTAACATAACCTGCAACCTTTTTGTTTCATTAAAGTAGACCCACTGGGAGGTCTCGGGGCTAAGCCTTGGTCGACCTTGGTATTGATGCTATTCGTTACATCCTTTGTAATGGCTGAAGAATCACTTGGTAGTCTGAGTGGACTTCCGCGCGGCCGGTAAAGGCCTAGCGTCCGTCAGCGTCGCTGAGCTAGCATCTGACGAAAATGGTCATCAAGATGCCGCACGGTTCCTGCCAATTATGGAAGGAGATTTAGAGGAATTGACGAAGTTGGTAACCAATATGGATGGCAGGAGGAGGCTTGCGAGGGTGACTATCCTCACCAATGGAAAGGTACGAGAGAATCTGCCATACGCCGCAAAAATAGACACGGACTTCATGTCCACCATGTAGCAAGAATCGTCCCTGTTGAGATGAAATGGGCCAAAGAACGCGGCTTCTTCGCCTGGGGATTCTGGCAGCGCAGGTTTATCAAGAATGTACATTTGACCCAGAACGATGAGTTGTTAACAAACGAGCGCAATATGCGATGGGTAAGTGGCGGTTTGAACTGCCCTACCACGAGACACGCGGTCCGCCTCGCCTGGCCGAACATTGATCTACTATTTTGACGAACGTCAAGGCTGACCGTTTTCGTAGGTCAATGTCAGTGATGTCATTTCCAACCCTCAGCCGCATCTTCCCGTAGAGATAGGACATGATGCAGAGCGCCAGGTTTCCATCCACGCTGCATCAGAGCCGAAGTCGACAAATGGTAGGGAGCCGCCAGTCGGATCCGAGGTGCGTGGAGAGTCCCAAGCTTGTCTCTTTGGCGGCCAGGCATCGAACGCTGACAAGTTCGACGTGCTGCTCCTTACTTGTGCGCTGTGGGTGCGTGCGCTAGCTAAGACTCTTTCAGGCTAGCTATAAAACTAAGCCCGTGCTATCTATCACCTGAGATGATCACTATGCTGTAAGCAATTACATTTATGGATCTCGCACGCCCCGGGACGGCTAGCCGCTGAACCCCTCCTTACCCTCTGTTTTCATCCAAACCTCAGATTAGCATTGAAACCTTAAATTAACTCGAAATTTGGACAAACCATTTTTGTGATCCTAGTCATTACACATGTCAACCCACGTGCCCTGATTTACCCTGACTTATGTTCTTGCGGGCTTCTACTAAATCCCCCTAATGCTGACGTGTGAGGTAAGACTTGAGATTCCCTGTTTTCCGCAAAGTGAAGCAATACATGTATTTGACTTTAAAATCTAAAAGAAAATGAACTAGAATGCTTTTAGGGGCAGGAAAGAGTATCGTAAGGAATTCATGACTGTCCAATGCAACCATGATAATATAAAGTTTGCCATGTACCTAGTCCCCTAGACTCTCTATTTTGATCTACCTGAATTAAAGGCAAACTATAAGATGGAAACACGTGTGTTTTATAAAAATGCTTCTTACCATACAGGGGTCCCTTGCCGTCCGCTTCTCGTATTCTATCGTATGAGCTAGATGGAGAGCCCTATCCATGCCTCCCTTCTGATTAGTATGCTAAATTTCTTCCACCATGACCCTGAAGTGCGCCAGGATCTGAGTTAGTTCCATAAACTTAATTGCCTTTGCGGCTGCTTCACGCTCGTTCAATATCTTCCGGAGGTTATTTCGTTCTTGGAGGCGTCCTAGTTTCTAATCTCGGACTTGTCGGTGTTGGCGGCAACGTAGAAGAATGTGTGCTACCGTTTGTCGGTCCGTTCCCAGCTGTATCCTGGAGCTACTGCTTGCTTGCTTGACACTCCTCTGAGTGTTGGTGATGTCCCCACCGGCCATTCCTCGAGTTATACATTTTCCAGGACAGTGTATGTCGATGAGGTGTCACATTATGAAGAACTCGGTTTCCAACCTGGTGTCTCTCATCAGGTACCTCAAGACAGAAAAGCAACATAATCTCACCATTGTATTTCTTCACTATCTGATAAAGACACACGCAGAAGAAAATGAACGACACTCGAATGAAATCAGCAACGGTCAAGACCGTGTGGCCCGCCCTCAACCATCCCTCAGCCCATCCATCACCTTCCGTCTCCTATCCAGAGCATCAACAACCTCGCGTGGATTTAGATTGCGTACGCGGCATTCTCGATCTGTCATGGCTGCCCGAGAAGGCTTGGCTGGATGCAAATCACCCCCACCGAGGCCGCAAGCTCAGGCGGTGTGGTCGATCCTCGGCGATTAACCACAGAGGGCCTGGGCCCAACAGGCCTCGTCGATGAATCTGCTAGCAGCAGTGAAGGCGTTGTCCCTGGGGGAGCAAGACTGGCGAGAGCGGAGAGAGCGCGCCGCGTTGCCACCGCAGCCGGCGCCGCCTTGGGCAAACGCATTCCAAGGGGAGATACCCCAGGCTCGGTGGTCAGAGGGGAACCCGGCAAGGCGGGGCTCGCCGTTGCTGGGCCTTAGACTGTTGTAGATCCTGCCCTCGTACTCATTGTTGTCCTGGAGGCCGGCGGCGTCCGCTACACCGTTGGTGTAGTGCCTCCAGCGGATGACCTGGTCCCAGCTGAAGCCGCCGAGCGCCGCGTACTCATGCTCGTTCGGGAACGGGCTGAACTCGCCGAGGGTGCCGGAGACCTGGATGAAGTTGCCCGCCGCCGCGATCTCATAGACGTAGCCGTTGCCGTTGAACATCTGCGTGAGGAAGGTGACAGCGGTGGCTTCGCTGGCGGTGGTCGAGACATAGCCGTCGTTATCCCGACTCGCGCCGTTGGGGGCGCCGACCGCATGGTTGAACATGCTGACGTTCGGGGTGATTTCAAGAATCTGGCTTGCTCCCCTGGGAGCAAAAACGCCAGCGGCGCGCATCTCGGTCGAGGTCCTGGTATCGGCGCGCCACACGCTGAACTGGGCATTGCAGAGGGCATTCCACAGGTTGAGGACAAATAGAATGAAAATGTTCTTGTGGACCGCCATGTTGGCGATGAACCGTGCAAGCGGCAAGACAAAGTGGTGACGAATGGGGAAGAGTGTAAGACACGGCTTGGGAAAGCAGCCGGTGGTAAGTAGCGATGGAGGTGAGGATGATGGTTGGGCTGACAAAGAGTGCAGGCCGGTGAGAAGGCATCCTGCTTTATACGTTGGTCCTGGCGCTCCTGATGCTCGGTACTTCTCTCTCAACACGATGCCGTGCCCAAGATCTTGGCGGCGAGCTTCATGGTGGCTGAGTGTCGTCGATTCGAGAGACAGCTTTGTTGCGATTGCGAGACCAACTGCTGGGCGCCATGACTTGGTTTAAGACCAAGCTTGGCTCGCTTGAGACGAGAACGATCAATATCAGACAGAAGCTCGAACTCTTTATTACCCCACTCCATCTGGCATCGAACCACCATATCCTACTGCCGCACTAATACACGTCGTTGAACTAAGTTAGATCTAGCTGCTAGCCTGTTAGGGCGTAGGTAATAGCAGTGAATGCCGTCCTGGCAGGGCTATATTAAAACGCAGGTTGAGACGTATTTCCCGAGATTTCCGAAGCACACATCCGCCCTCTTTCATCCTCCCAAGTCGTCAAAGTCAAAGTCAACCAATACACCTATCTTGTCATCTCATACATCCAATCCTCCAGCCGCTGCGCACCACTGCATTGTTGGTTCGACCTTTACTAAACCACACGGCCCCTCCCCCCTCCCCTTCGCAGACCTGTCGCACCGCCCGCTATCGGACTCGATCAGAACATCATCGCCATGAAGAACCCCGCCACTGCGCCCTGGAACCTCGGCGTCTCTCGCGACGATGTCGAAAAGCTCCTCCGGGGCTTCCGGCCGACAGCAATGGAGGACCGCTGGATGTGCCGCGCGGATGCGCCAGACGCTCGCGGCGACTTCGTGGTGCATGTGCACAGGAGCTGGACTGGGGATGGACTGCTTCTCATGAACGTGGTCTTGGCGGTTCTGGGCGGGGGTGGCGCGGCGGCATATACCGACGAACGTCACGCCACGATAACCGACATCACCTGGGACAAGGGGGATGGCTCGTTCCTCGCTACCGAGGAGGAGGCCAAGGACCTAGCTACTGCCGTGTGCCGGGGCGTGCTGGGGTGTGACCTGTGAGCTTAACGCTAGATGTTCCCAAGCCAGGGGACGTGTGTTCGTTTCAGGTGTAGAGAATACTTGTATTTGAAATATACTGAGACCGAGCTCGCTTATTAAGCCCAAGAAATGGGATGTTTATGTCTCCCATGCCACTAGAGCCGCTAACGTTGTAACTACCGTGCAGGTCATGTTAATTACATGCAGCCTTAAACAGCCTCTGCAGCCACGCACGTCAGTCGATCTTGGCCCACCAGCCGGGTTTGCCTCGTCTGATGTCTGATGTTGCTTTATCTTCCATCTCAAAACATCTAGCTTGAGGCATCATCTATTCAATTTAAAGACGGTAGTATAGTACCGTGGCATGGTCGCAGCGCCCGGATGTGGGTTCGGGTGTAATAGACAGCCGGCTTGATTCTCCGTCCGCAGTTCTTCGCCAGCACTTCCCGTACAGTTCGTCCCTAAACACGCTATCCGAAGGGGCGAAATATAAGAGTAGTCTATATTCCTTGGCGGAGGCGCAGTGCGAAAGTGTACGGGAGGCTCAGGCCATTCTACGACTCGGGGTTGATTCAGACAGTGAAGTTAAATATTTTAGAGTTTAAGCCCCCATTCATGCCAAGTCCAGCTTTCAGTCAATACTATCTAGGAGTCAAGCAACTGCATAGACAACTCGGTCTCCCCTGAAACACTTTTTTAAGGTCCTGCCGTATATGTGCTAGAGTCTGGTTCACAAGTCAGATGCTGCGGTGTGTCTATTCCGGTCTTTCCGACAAGCTCGCTTACACAGCTGAGCATATCTGAGCCGAAAGAAGGGCTTCGTATTCTCGGATATTAATAGGCTATCTGGTTCGCACTTCATTGACCTGACCAGAGCACTCATCCGCCATCCACCAGCTTTCTCTCTTCGCCATCACATACACTTAACCCCCTCTTCGCTCATCCACTATCAAAATGCGTGCCGCCGCCTTCATCACCACATACTTCCTTGCTGCGAGGTTCGTTTATATTTGACCCAACTTTATCCGACCTAGACATGGCTCATCACAGACAATGCTTTACAGCGCTGCAGCCCAGACGATCTACTGCTGCACCTCCAACGAGATTGACCAGGTTGTGCCAAAGATAGAAGAGACCGCTGTCTGCTGTCAGAGTGCTGGAGGCAGGATTGAAAATGTAAGTTAGTGGAGAGTACACTTTCGACTTGAATCAGGGGCTAACTTTGTGTGACTATCAGGACGAGTGCGTGCTGGAAGTAGGACTCTTCGGTTTCAGCCAATGCTGTCGCCAGCAGACAACGTTCACCTGCAACTTCTGATCTACGATGATCGCCAACGAGCGGATAGTATTCTAAAGCAAAAATATCGTCGAGTCACAGTCCAGGCGTGGATGATGGATGCGGGAGTGTTTGTTCACAATCGTTTACCTTCGTTAGAAGCAAATAGACTGCATTAGTTTATTAGTTTGAAATTATCATCATTATGTTTTTAAGAATCTAAATCTACACTTTGACTCTATTAACTGTGCCTATAGACAATACCTGTTAGCGTTGTGAGGCAGACCGCTCCTGTCACGGCTTGAGTTAACTCACTTGCGACCACCGCTCGTAGACCTACTATCCCAGAACGGAACAACAGGTCCACTGAACGATCACCTAAGTACCTACTCAGATTACGGACAATCCCAGGGGATCATGTAATTAACGGTCGTGTCCACAAGCTAACCTGTACGGGGTATAGGGTAGCGAGTGGGCGGATTCCTAAGGATAGACCGGGGTCTATGTTAGCAGAACGGTTAGGCGTACACTTACTGAGCGGTAGAAGTGTTATGTTAGGTAATAGATAATATATGATGATGCGTGGCAGTCAGAGTAGTTTGCCTTCTGCTTCTTAAAGTCAGGGAGGTATAGCTATTTCTGGCTTGTGAATATAGTCTAGTCTAATAAGAGCTTAGCAAGCTCTCTCCGATTTAGTTCTGAAAGACCACGTAGTCCCACGTGACCACTCTGAGCCTAGGTGCTCCAGCATGGTCCAATTCAACAGGTCCAGCCGTTAGTTCAGGACTATGGGTCTACCCCAAGAAATAGGTGCCGCACTACCGAATCGTCGCGAATAGCCCACGATCTAGAACCCGTTCGCACAATAGTCCGCGGAATCCATCGCGCGGGACGCGCGGGCGCTACCGGACAGCGCCTATATGCTTCCTACCTTGTGGTTTGGTTGCGGAAAAGTAGTCGTGATTGTTGTCATATATTAACCCTGGAGAGCTCATTGGAGACAGCCAGATAAAATGGCACAGGACTCGAACATCTTATTTCAGGCCGTCAAAACCGTCTTCTTCTTGTAAGCTTTTCAAAGGAAGTTTATTTTCTCTCTTCAAATCCGAACGATGTCATCTACTCCAAAAGAAAAAACAAACGCATATCATGCTGAAGATTTAAAACTCCCCTTTGACGGGGATACGACTCTTACCGCTCTCGAAGCGAATCATGATGCTGAAGACTTTCAATGGGACCTCGCCATTTATCTGAACCTACTCGCATTGATGATGTGTTATTTCGCATCGACATGGAGCTTACTGGTCCCCACCTCTTGCATTCACTTCATTGTCGAGAAGTTCCCCCTCGAAGGCAGGCTCGCTACTTGGATCGCCGCCAGTACCACAATTCCAATTTGCGTCATTCAGGCATTCGTGGGCGATATGTCCGACATCCTCGGCCGAAAACCTTTTCTTCTTATTGGCATGGTTCTCGGCTTGGCTGGGTCCCTAGTTTCGTCTCGAGCGACATCTCTCATAATGGTTATTGGGGGCCAAGTGCTCAACGGATGCGGCATAACACTTGGGTATCTCTCTATCCCTTTATTTACAGAGGTCGTGCCCAAGGACAAGCGACCGGCTGTTCAAGGCTTTTCTGGCATTGTAACCGGCACCGCCTCTCTTCTTGGCCCTATGGTTCAAGGCGCCTTCATTGAAAAAGAATTGGGAGGGAAAATTGAGGGATGGCGGGTCGACTTCTACATTTCAGCAATTCTTTATGCCGCCTCATTTGTGCTCCTGGCTATGTTTTACCACCCGGTTGCTCACCCAAATGAAGCGGGAGAGTCTACTATGACTAGAGTCATGCATATCGACTGGCTTGGTATATTCCTAGTCGCAACAGGACTCGTTCTGTTTTTGGTTGGCCTTCAATATGGCGGTAACACATATCCATGGACTTCAGCCGTCGTGCTTTGTACACTGATTATTGGAGCTGTGCTCCTTATCATCTTTGAACTTTGGGAATGGAAAGCGACATCTACCGGATTGTTCGTCCATGCACTTTTCGATCACCGAAACTTTACTCTGGGTCTTCTTTTAAATTTCGTCAGCGGCATTGTCTTATTTGGCGGCCAGGCATACCTTCTACAGGAGATTGCTGCTCTCTTCACAACTGATGCTATTATGGCAGGGGTATACAATATTCCCTTCAACACAATGTCTATTGTCGGGGGGTTTGGCGCCGGTATCATCATGAGCATCACCAAAGAAGCAAAGGGCCTAGTTATCGGGTCATTTATCCTTCTGCTGATTGGTAGCGGATTGATGGCTGTCATGGAACCCCATATTAACTTCGCAGCCTGGTTCTTCCCGACTTCCTTACTTGGGTGTGGTGTTGGAGCGCAAGCTGCTATTATTACTGTTGTCATCAGCCTCTGCACTCCAAACAAATACATCGCTACAGCTCTGACCCTGGGTGCGTCAGTGAGAGCCCTGGGAGGGAGTATTGGTATTGTGATTTTTGGTCAATCTTCAACTCTAAAGTTACTGATATGTTGTACCCCAAGGTCGGTAGGGCTATTGTTGCTGCAGGCTTGCCAACTGCCCAGGTCGAATCATTCTTCCCTGCTGTTGCCTCAGGACAAACAGATGTACTGCAAAGTATTCCAGGGGCGACATCCAAGGTCCTTGAGGTGTTCCAATCTACATACGTATCTGTGCTCGCGGATTGTTACCGATTTATTTGGTATGCCATTACCCCTTTTACTGCAGTTACTCTGATTATGTCCTTTTTCCTCCTTAGTACCAAGGCTCAAATGACGCGCCAGGTTGCTGCAGGAGTAGAGTGGTAAAGTTGTGAAGAGAAGGATAGGATAAGTAGAGAATTGACACCTATTCGCCGCACTAGTTTTTGATATTTGCCGCCGCAAGGTCACATGACGCCCAAAATTTCTCTCACCACTCAACTCTTTTTGTTTTTTTTCCCCTTCCCTCAAACACAATCCACATATGATTTACAGTGCATCTGGAATCGCCTTCTGATACACCAAATGCCGGGTTAATTTACTGCAAGAATGAACTTCTATTAATGATGATGAATACATAATAGGAATAAGCCAAGAACAAATAACCTAACGCCGGCTCAGAGCAGCGCAGCGATAATGAAATCGCTGTTCCTTAAAAGTGTAGCCCCTCTGCGATCTCCGAGGCCACGTCGGGCTTTCATTTGCCTTTATGTTACCTTTGCACGTGTATTTGATTGCCTCGTAGACGCCGCCGGAGCGTGCAATGAGCTCTCGGGCCCTGCTTGAGTCTCAAGCTCTGACTGTGAGAGCATTCGTCGGGCGATTGCTATTGAGGCTGGTCGTGTGTGGCGGGATAACGGACATTCGGGGCGGCACTTAACTAGACAGAGTCTAGTGTGCGGGGTGCCGCTAATGCTCCAAAGGAGATCTGAGGTATGGAGACGCCTAAGCATATAAGCTGGGCCTTTGATTCGTTACATCGCCATGTGGTTATCAGAACTAATAGGCCCTGCGTGATAAGCACCCAAGCATAAGACAGCACGTTGCCGCACACCTCCCCGTTCTGTTGGCAGGCGTCGCTTTCTCGCTCTAGAGGTTCTTGTCGAGATGCTCCGATCATCATCTCTCGCACCGAGGCCACGCCGTAGACCTGTTCAGAAGTCGTTTTCTGGATGTAGCCAATGCAAAGCGAGAAAGGTCACTACTACTCCCTGTGGTCTAATGGTGTCCACGCTGACTCGCGCAGATCAAGTGTGACGAGAAAAAACCGTCTTGTTCACAATGCAGCCTCAAACGTGTCGCCTGTCCCGGGTTTCCTGCTCAGCCTCAACTTCGCTGGTCCAGGAAACACGAGGTCCTCGAACCACGAGACTTTGTGTCAATAGGCCCGAACAAAGATCGACGTCCATCTGCAGCCTCCACGACGACGCCTTCGGATCAGACTTACAGTACTCTTTGCGATGACGATTGGTCTACCTTGGCCCAGAGTATCGGGGTTGAGGAGTCTAGTGTTCTCGGCTCAGCTTGTAGCGGCGGTGACCATGTTTCTACCACGGACGACTTTGATCCAAGCCATGTTCTTGACATATTGTCTCACACCGAAGGCCTCTCAGCGGGATTTGGTGACATGCTCTCCTGTACCTTCGCCAGCCGCAATGACATGGGGTCATTCTCCGTCGAGCAGCTCTTGGATGCCTTCATGGACACGGATGACACAGTATCGCCATTCGGCAATAAGCAATCACCAATACCCGAGCTTTCCGACGCAAGCCCTGTTCATTCCCCACACGAAACCAATCCCGAAAGAGAGGTTCACGACGATAGTCTCCTGTCCAACACACCAGTCGAGCCTTTCAAAATTGCTAGCTCATACCCGCATCCGCAACTCACCACATATAGTTCTGCGGCCTCGTTTGGACTCAGAGAGCGAGAGGAGAACTTTCAGTCATCTCTGGTCACCCAACCCAACGACCGGCCAAGTGAGCTTGTGGCAGTCTACTTTAACGTCGTTTGCCCGATCTTGTCAACATTTGACTCTGAGCAGAATGTTTTTCGGACATTCGTGAGCCAGAAATGGCAACATTCTACGTTGATGTTCCATACTTTACAGAGTATGGCAGCGGCCAAGCTGGTCTGGTTGAGACCTGAGATGAAGGCTCAAGCTTTTGAGTCCCGGTCGATGGCACTCAAAGCCCTCCATGCTGATATAGCCGGAGCTTCTAGCTGGAACACAGAGCTTATCTTCGTTGTACTCTTGCTGGGTATCAGCTCGCCCTGGTTCGATATCAGAGACCTCGGTATTGTCCACCTGGCGGCAGTGCAGCAGGCGGTTCTCAACGATAAAGTCGACTACTCCGATGGCTGTCTTACTATGGGCTTCTTCAAAAACGCACTTATTTATTGGGAGATGGTATCATGCGCTGTGAACGACAATGCTGCCTCGCATGATTACTCAAAAGTGGAATCTCCCCAAGCCGAGCTGCCGATGCAGGGCCAAAAGCCAGCGCCGGCCAATTTATCACTCATCAAGCCGCATCCTTGGACTGGTGTCGCTTCGGAGCCGCAAGCCCTATTTACTCGTGTTGCACGACAGATCCGCGCCCTGCGTTCTTTCGGCCTCATCTCTGGTCCGAGTTCGTATAACCCTGGTCACTTTTCAGATGCAATCCAAGCCTTGGATGACGCGATTTGGGCTTGCCATATTCCCAGCCTCCATAATATCAGTAGCATTGGCGACGAAAATACCCCCGCCATTCATCATTTGCTCCTCGCAGAGGCTTATATGTTCGCTAACCTTTATCAACTCTACTGCATCTTTGCCAACGTGCGGCGCAAGAGGGTCCAGTGGTTGAAGCACTCAACAGACCTTGATCGATCCAAGCAGTCCTCATGGGCCGAGGGCCAAGCCGGAACGTGGACGTCAATCCTGCGGTCCGACGATGGAATAGAGGAATGGCTCAAATTCCTTGGCCGAAGTGTCATCATTCGGCTTGAGCAGATCCAGACGAGCTCGGGAACCTCTTGCGTTCAAGCGCTACTGCTGCTGGTAGCAGCGACATCATTGTCTAGAAATCCCGAGAACGACGGACAAGAGATACTTGAAGCTCGTCAATTTGTTCTGAAACGACTTACATTCCTTTCTTGGTCTAATCTTTCTGCACCCATCAATTATGTCAAGTCTGTGGTTTTGGAAATTTTCAAACGTCTGGATGTCGGCGTCGACGTTTTCTGGATGGACGTCTTGCAATCGATGGGAACGGTCACAATAATCGGCTGAAGTCCAGCCGCAACAATCATCTCTACATCTTCAAGCTTCTCAGTCTAAGAATGAACACATTTGTCCATGTCATCCTATTGGATCTCTAGCCATAGCCTTCCTAATGGTCATCCTGCTTGGACTAGATGATTGTGTGATTCTGCTGCTTCTCCGTACTTGAAAATATTGGTTCTAATAACGAGATGCAAATCAGTGTATTGAGTCGCTGCCACTCGCCCATCGTTCAATGTTCTCCGAATCTCCTTCACCTCCATATGGTGATTCTCTTCCACATCTTTATACACCCTCGCAGAACCACAAATTTCGTTAACCAATCCACTGGAGAGACCGTATCAGCTACTTCGGACGATCTGCGCCCGTTGAAATCATTGGCTCCATGCTGAGGAATA
This sequence comes from Dactylonectria alcacerensis, assembly GCA_029931735.1. NCBI lineage: Eukaryota > Fungi > Ascomycota > Sordariomycetes > Hypocreales > Nectriaceae > Dactylonectria > Dactylonectria alcacerensis. The sequence continues at coordinate 235,488 of JAPMUZ010000005.1, forward strand.
AGCAGGTCCCGTCACGGAGTGTATGGCTGAATCACCTGGGGGCCTTCCAGCCGTAATCATTCCACCGTGATAAAAACATTCGCTGAAATGTCCCCTCGGGAATTACCATAAACAGAAAGCCCTCAGCTTGTTTCCCAGGATGGGAAGTTGAGCCGTTGTAGTACGCCACCCTAGAGACTGACAGTGGTCTCAATACACTAGAAATGCCGAGAAACTGGCTAATGAAGGGGACACTGTTAGAGTCTTATCCCGAAAGAGTAAACTATCGCGAGGTGCCGTTGATTGGTTCGATTTTATGGATCCCTCGGATGAACTTGAGCTGGAATGCTGGGTTACGAAGATGTATAGTTGGTACTTGAAAGGAATGACAAGACTTGCCTGGGTTCTAATTTCAAACAAAACAAACCCCAATAAACAACACGGAACCATTTATGATGCTATCTGAACTTGCGAGGAAGGCATTCGGCCAATTCAGGGCATCGTATGGTCTCCTGCTCGGACAATTCTACATCCTTTCCTTGGCCTTATTTGTCTTCTGGTCTGTCCTCCATCTCGCTATCAAAAAATCTGCACTCAAACGGCTGATTGGCTGGAGAGATATTGTGTACAAGAAGCTAGCTCACTTCTGGAGTCGAAAACAGAAGGCTCAAGTACCCACACAAGATTTCGTGGCTACTTTTCCCCCATCACCTCGGGATGATATCCTGTCCAGCAAAGATCCTTCGGCCAGCAAACTGCAAAAGGTTCTAGCCAGTGTCAACCCGACTACATTAGTACTTCGAACATCGCAGCTTTCGAGCTCAAGCAAGCAGGATTTGAACAAAGATGGCCAGTACACTCCCACCGGGTTCTCGACAGCAGAGATCAGAGCTCTAGGACACTTCCCAGATTTCTCGGTTCTTTCTGGGGTCCCTCATCCAAAACCTTGCCCCCAATTCGATGTCAAAAGCGCAATATTTCGACCATTTCGTCCTTTTAGATGGGCCTATCATCAAACCATGTGTGAGTAAAAATTGGCCGCGTTGATGTGCATCCAGTCTTGCTAATAACTGATTTGATAACAAGCCTTGTCGAAACTTGAGCCAGACTACTGGATCGAGTTGGAAAATAATTACTTTGACATGTTGAAGCAGCGCAAAGATTTATTGACGGAACATGGTACCGGCGTGTTAAACTACGGTCCGGGCTCCGAGTTGGCGTGTCGAGAGCTGATGGAGATTGTGCTTCAGTACCTCTGCATTCGTTACCCTCACTGCTTCTCACTGAGCAACTCCAATACTGTTTTCGAAAACCACTTGCTGGGGACCACGACAGACCTGACGTCTTCACATCCACTGCATGTGCTCTTCGAACATGTACCTGAAGATTTCGCTATCATGTTGCGCGATGAGACTGACGGCATGTACTATCTCAAAGCGGGCTTTATATGTTCTTCGATCGGTTGGACTTTTGGGACGCACTTCGACAGGCAGTTGAGAGCGATCCATACCGAAGTCAATGATTATGAAGAAAAGATGGCAAAGTCAATGGATCGGTGAGTTCCATCCACGGCGAGGGGCGTCAGCAATTGTCGACCATTTGAACCGGGTACCAAGAATCCAGAGCTAATGATTATTTCTTTCAACAGCTATTTCTCAAAGTTACCTACGAACAAACCCATCCAGCGAGGCGCATGGTTTGTGGAAGACTGGAAGCCGTTGTTCGTCACCCCAGAAGAATACAAAGCTAACAGCGGGACTCGCCACCAAGGCGAGGATGTTACCATTGATCAGTGCTACCTTCGCGTTGATTGGCAGACACTACGCCGGCTCCCAATTTCCGGGGCCATTGTGTTCAACTTCAAGGCTATTTTCACCCCCATGACAGAATTACGCGACGAGCCTTATGTCCCGTCCTTGATGTACAAGCAAATCACAGAGGGAAAACCTCACCTCACAGGGCCCAAGGTTCACGAGCATATCCGGAAAACAGTACTCGATTCTTTGCAAGAATGGAAGAGCGACCAGATCAAGAGTGGTGCGATTGTCCCTGATTGGGAGGAGGAAACTCTACGAGAATCGCCGTTCTACCCCGGATGGGAGGAGCGCTGGTGGAAGAAGCTTGGGTTCTCTATCTAGGAATGCGATCAAGGATTCACTAAGATATTTCGCCGGGAAGCTTTCATGGGCAAGTAACAGCATATGCACGGATCCTTCCAGTGGTAGTGATTGGAGCGAAATGCACTGGTCGAGGGCCCCATTGCCCAAACACTCAAGAGGGCGCACGATGATAATAACCTGCCTCATGAGTTAAACTTGCCACATTATCATTTATTTGAAATAAAACGTTTATCCTTGATTGACCTCTGCTGCCCTCGTGTCAAGGAATTTAAGCTCTCAGAGCACGATAGTCTTAGGGAGAATTGAGCCTGGGATAACACATTCTCAAAGCTCGGGGGCGGTTCCACTCCTGACCGGTGCATCGCTACCAAACAGGTTGTCTTAAAAACGCATCACTTATTTCTATTACGGCCCCAGCCGCTGACTCAAGAATGTCATTTTTACAACGCTCTCTCATTATCATCGTGACTTCATGTTGCCTATCCGACCTAGCAAGATCTGAACGGGTATCGCCGGTCAATTAGGGGGTTCCTGACTTGTAAAGTCGAGGGTGAGAAATAATGTAGCCTCGGTAAAAAGCTTCTCGACAGTTTCTACCGGGAATGTTGCCCTAAACGCAGCGAGCTGCGTTGGACCTCGTGCTCCTGTAAAGTGTGGGTAGAATGCGATACATTGCCAAGGAAGCACCGACACCATTTCGCCTATCTGGAAAGAATAAATTTTGACCCGAGTACCCCGTGTCGATGCTGTAGCGTCCAATCGGTATGTTTGAATGTTGTTAGTTTGGTTTAGTTGCCTGTACAAAGCAGGCAAAGCCATCCGGAGGCGGGGCGTATTCAGTGATAGCTAGGAAGGCGATTGTTGTGAGTTTCCCTAACGGTGATAGTCATCCGGTTATCTTCTGCTTTTTTGATGATTTGCTGGTGTGGGATTGACCTTTCATGTGGCGGCATAAGACCTGAATTTGCATAAGCCTCTGATATACAGATACCCTAGCCTTGGACAGATGCCTAGAAAACCCATTTTGAGAAAAGAGGGGCCCGGAGGCATCCTTGATCATCCCTGTCAACCTGATCGAATGTGCCTTAACTATCGCTCGTTATGAATTACTGAATCGGGGCTAATTAAAAATCCCTGCTCCTTTATCCTTGAGAGTTCGCCTGGATGTTCCCACTGAAGCAAGCTTCTGTGACCATGCGAAATACTACCCCGCATTTAGAATAACCAATCGGACCCCTCCCTCATATCTCTTTGACCTCGTGTCTCACTGAATCAGCCACAACTCTCCTAAAGAGGGCAACCGACGATAATGAGACGCACATTGTGGCCCCCGCCACTCAGACAGTAATCGGGTTATGCATCCCCTCGGCCACCCGTGTGACGATGATATGCATAGTGTACGATGAACTTGAACATGGCGATCGTCTACTGAAGTGCAAATGTAGCATAATACGCCAAGCTCTAAAACTGCTTCTGTTGAGTGGGAATTTGAAGAAGCTGTAGGCTCACAATGAGTTTGGGAGAGAGAGGCTAAATATAATAAAATGTTCCATCGATTGTCGGTAGCCTCCACGGCGTACCTCGCTCTCCATGGCCCCTATCACAATAAAGATCAACATGTGGCATCAAGAACCTCAAATTGCCTAATTCAGTATTTACACCTAGATTCACATGTATGTCACTTTTAAAGGTAGCTATGAGTTCTCCACTGAGATCCGTTGAGGCGCTTAATGCATATGACAACCATAGCTTCTTGATGAAGATGATATTCGCCGTGAAAATGTGAGTGATAGCATCCGCCGCCTGTCTTAAGACCAAGGCATTGATTTTCAACCGTTCAGAGAATGGAATTACTGTGATATCGCACTTTATAGCTTCGCTTGTTGTCGAGATTTCTATCACAGGCTAATTAAGGTTAAGAATAATGTATTTTGGCTTGGAGTTAAGTTGGCTAAATCCTACTGTATTGACTGCCACGGAGACTTTCGATGATTGATGGGAGGCGATGATGAGAACAAATTGGCAGGTGAACGCTATGAAAGTAATCCCTAACTGCAGAGACATGGTAACTCTGCCGCTCTGCCATTTTTAAGGACCACATATCATGTTGCGACTGACTGCGTTATTCTACGTCTGGACTTCCAAAATGTTCATTGGCATGGAACTCTGATTGTCTATCTGAGCTATACGCGAAGTTCAAAATGTCTAAGTGGTTTAGAGTGTTTTATAGCCAAGGTAGCCAGGGCTTCAAGGCAGAGAACCACCTGTATACCACAACGTCTTGATAACCAGGTGCAATGATGTCACGGCCTAGTTCCCTGGACACTTGATAAACAGCTGGTGCACCTCGTTGATTGGTATAATTGTGATCGATGCGCAATCTTTTGCCCTATAGCGGAACGGTTAGAGGTGTCCGGTAACAAAGAATACATCAATACTTGAGAGATCCTCCTCCATTATAGAAGTTAATGATGATTTTGTTTCTGAGGCTGTTAAGGATTGATTTACTCATAAAACGTTTCAACACCATTTCCCCAGCATTTTGCTGTAACAGACTGTCACAACTATCATCAGACTCTCATCAGACTCTAGGATCATGTTTGCTTTTTTGTGCCCTCATGACAGGCCACAGGCTCGAGCCCCTGAAGGCTCGGATCCCTGACTTAGCTCACGAGACCGTCTTTTCCTTCATGTATATAAGGGCTGATTTAGGCCCTTCAAATAGCTAGAAATCAAGAGCTTCTATTCACATCACAATGAACCCTTCCTATCCGATGCAACACAGACCCAATACGATTCTGAATGTCACATACCGCCTCGTAGTACTGCTTTTAGTGCAGAGGGTAACGGGGGTCTGAGAATTAGGACAGATCATATCTGTTTGTGGGCGAACCACAATTTGTCCAATAACTTTCAATTTCCTAAATATAAATCACTGAAACATATCAGGATCCTTCAAAGCATCCGTAACCTCGTGCGCTGGTCAACTCAAATACCCAACACTACCCGCAAGCGGGTGCATCGTTGTTGGCCGCTTTGCAGGCACAAACGCCGGCGCAAAACTGCTCCTCCTCGTCAATTGTCTTATATAACTGCTGGTTCCTCCTCGCCGGCCAGATCTCCTCACCAACGGCTGATTCTGCCTCAAAATGCTCCTTCAAGTGCTTCTGCACGAGCTTCTTGAAGTGCAAGATGCCCTTCTCGCGGGAGGCGTGGAGCGGGCCGTTGACAAAGACGCCATTGTTCAGGTTCTGTTGAACACCGTTCATGAGGTCGTAGTCTTCCAACTCTATGCCCTCGAAGAACTCGGCCGCACGGTCGAAGGCCTCGCGGGGTGACGCGGGGTTCCGATATACTTCATACTCTGTCGTGACCGACTTTGGACCCGTAGGAATCACGCGCATGATGAAGAAGTACGGGGTCGAAAAGTTGACCGAGTTGTTGGGGTAGTTGTAGGTAAACGCACCGTTCCCAAAGAACTCGAAGTCCTCTGGTTTGATGTCATCTCTGTTGGGTGGGTTATGTTCGAGGCGTCCTTTCTTTGGTTCCACGGCGTATCGATCGAGATTAGTGATCTTCCTGATGCCTGGGTGGCTAGCAGTGCAGTGATAACACTACGAAGGACGTGAGAATTCTGACAGAGAAAAGGTGACGAGACAATCTCACCTCATTGTAGTTCTCTCCAACTAGTTTCCAGTTGTACCGACCATTTGTCGCCCAGGTCCTCTCGTATACGTAGCTATCAATGTCGAAATCCTCATAGCGTTCCTGTTCGTCCGTTCCACCATTCATCTCTTCCCACGGAACGGGGTTGTCTGAGGCGTCCAAATTGACCCAGATGAAGCCAGTCTTATCAATATGGGTGTGGATCTTGAACAGACTGTAATCTTCTGAGTTGAAGCCTTCCATCTCCTCAAACTTTGGGGCTTTGGCCAGGTTTCCCGAGAGGCCATAAGACCAGCCTTGCATTTGAATAAGTCAAACTGGACAGAGATTCAACCAAACCAGGGGCTACCTACCATGGTATCCGCAGCTAAGAATGAGCTTCTTGCCCTCCCTACCGTCTTTGTCTTCGAGGATCGGGTATGCGCGATGTCTGCAGATGTTGTGAAAGGCGAGAATCTCGTTCTTTTTGTCCTTGATGATGAAGAAGTCAAAACCGGCCATTTGGAAGCGGACAAAACTGCCGGACTCCGGAAAGCGGATACGATGCGTCATCAGAAGCCATTGCTTAGAAAAGATTGCTCTGCGCTCGAACTCGTAGAAAGCTGGCTGGGTGTACCACGAGGCGGGCATATTGCCCTCAAAGATCTCGGATGCTTTCTTCCCACCACTGGCCTGTGCACCATTGGGCACGCTGGCCTTGAGAGCAGAAGGGGGGGTCGGAGTTTGGGCAATGGCTGACATCGTGATGGCTACGTGTTGGGGCTCTATTCCGCAGATGTTGACAAGAATGGTCTGTGATGGAGTAAGGATGATTGACAGACAAGAAAGAGTGGTCAACGAATTAGGCTCGTGGCATTTAAATACACCACTTTGGCGAACTCAATAGCTTTCGGGATACAGAGTATACGTATCGGTTATCATCGCCAGCGTGGAGAACCCTACGATGCACCCATCATGAAATGCGGGGAAAAGCCCTCTAGCTCAGTGATTGGACCTTGGACTTCGGCTCTGTGCTTGCTTGGGCCGCGCAGATCGACTTGTCCAGATCTAGATAATCATGGCGAGCCAACCATGACCCCGCCCATGGCACTCGGCATGGGAGTCCTGATACGGTAAGGGTTGCTCCTCGCTATGGTCCCATGCCAAGATTACAGGCGAGCCCAACTTGAGGCTTGCTTTCGATACCCAGCAATGGTCGCTTTAAGGGGTGGCGAGGAAAATGGTGGAACAGAAGATAGAACTTGAAAGCCTCCCAGGATATTGCGAGTAACTCCGTGCAATGAACGGTCTTGATAAGGGCATCGCGGCCTAAAACTTTCACAGTTTCGACATCAGGAATATGCCGATTGGACTTCAAGCCCACAAAGACCTGTCACATAGCCTTCATTACTCCCTCAGAGAGAGCCCTCTTGGCCGAACTGTTCTTGCTTTACACGCCTTTCTTCCCTCGAAGCACATGCAGCAGCATGGCTTCCCCTCCCACCGATGGACTGCCCGATCTAGGCTACCAAAACAACCAATGCCAGCCGTCGCAGGGTGCACGACGTGTGAAGAGTAAGACACACCTCCCGCTTGGCGAAATTGATACGATCGTGCACTTTGAGGCGGGACAGTCTATTGAAGTCACGACCTACAACTCGGAACTGGTGAGGAGCAGATCTACTTTCCAGGTTGCCTTCATGGCCTTTGTCCTGGCCTCGATTCCATATGGCCTTGCGACAAGTCTGTTCTATCCTCTCATCAATGGCGGCCCGGCAACTATGATCTGGGGCTGGCTGTCAGTCTCGGTCATCATTTTCTGCGTGGCAGTGTCACTAGCCGAGATTACAAGCGTGTACCCGACTGCCGGTGGGGTGTATCACCAGACATTCATGCTGTCGCCGCCACGATGGAGAAGGATTACATCATGGGTTTGCGGCTGGTGCTACGTGATAGGGAACATCCTCATTACACTGGCTGTTAATTTTGGAACAACACTCTTCATTGTCGGTTGTGTGAATGTCTTTGAGTCAGCCCCTGGAGTTGGTGTGTTCCAAGCAGAGACCTACCAGATCTTCTTCGTCTTTGTCGCACTTACTTTGTTTTGCAACGCCGTTTCTTCTTTGGGAAATCAATGGCTCCCATGGCTGGATGTGAGTTTTGACTTGCCTCGAATATACGATTATGTTAACATGCAAATTGTAGACATTCGCGATATTTTGGACATTTGCTGGCCTGATTGCTATCGTCGTCTGTACTTTGACGGTGGCAAAAAATGGCAGACATACCGCTGGCTATGTTTTTGGAGACTTCGAACCGCTATCAGGCTGGCCTTCAGGCTGCGCGTTTTGCGTCGGTCTGCTCCATGCAGCATACGCGACCTCATCAACCGGCATGATCATTTCGTGGGTATTCACTCTCATAGACGCGTTCACCAAGATGTTGACACCTCGCAGCATGTCTGAAGAAGTGAGGTTTCCAAGCACGCAGGTCCCGAAAGCTATGGTTGGGACTATCGTTCTGAATACGATAGCGGGACTCTTGTTCCTCATCTCTCTAGCCTTTGTCTTACCGGACCTCCCGGAACTGCTGAGCGTTGAACAGCCAACACCAGTCATTGTAAAATCGGCAGTAGGGAGCGCAGGCGCTGCCTTTGGTTGTTTAATACCTCTTATCGTCCTTGCGATAATTTGTGGTATTGGTTGCACCACTGCTGCTTCCCGATGCACTTGGGCTTTCGCCCGTGATGGCGCTATTCCCGGCTCCCACATGTGGCAGAAAGTCAACAAATCTCTTCATGTTCCCCTCAACGCAATGATGTTGAGCATGGCGGTTCAAGTTGTCGTCGGGGCAATCTATTTCGGGTCGACGACCGCATTCAATTCCTTTTCCTCATCTGGCGTAATTTTTCTCACTTTCAGCTATGCTACCCCTATCGCGGTCTCCTTCATAGGAGGCCGTAAGGATGTAAGAAGGGGAAAGTTCTATCTTGGTCGATGGGGAGGATTCTGCAATGTTGTGGCTATCTGTAAGTCCTGGTTGGCCGCCTCTCCTACATTAGGACGTCTTAACGAACTACTCTCAGGCTGGTCTTGTCTGGCTATCCCTCTTTTCTGCATGCCGTCATACCTCCCAGTCACTCCCGAAACGGCCAATTATGCCAGTGCCGTGTTTTTCAGCTTCTTCCTGCTTGCTACAATATGGTACTGGATCTGGGGCTATCGGAATTATCAGGGCCCGCCAGTTGATCGAACTGGGCTTGAGTAACTCCTGGAGTATCACAGCCCAGGTTCCTAATAGCAGCTCGCAGGGACTCACACTTCGCTAGGGGGATCTAAGCCTAACCCGCCGTGAGACACTGCTCGCAAGATTTATACAGGCAGGATCTCCAGTGTGTAAAGTTCTTAGGTTTTGTAGCATTAGACCTATTAAAGCGCTAGCTTGTGTATACTGCTCTATTTCCGCTATCGTACCATTCCGTTTTTTCACCTGAGTTAATTCGCGCGAGGTCGTCAACGTCTTGCCACTCACGGCTTGTGCCACAACCCATCAGACGTTGTCAAAAGCCGAGACCCTCTTTGGTGAAACTGAAAAGATTGCTTGTAAGGCTATCATACGTATAATGCAGGCAAACCTCAACCGCGAGTAATGCCTCTTATACCTGGTGCGTGACTGAAAACTGTTTGACATGTCTCGTGCTTGGAAGAGTTGTTTTGCCCTATTCGTCCCCTATGAACCTGGAATATCGACGGATTGAATGCAGGTACATAGAGACTACAGAGCGAAACAAGTCAAATCCCTTTATCAGACACCTGAACCTTTTTCCCCGACCAACAAAGGTGTCACTCTCTGACCTAGGCCATGATGACCCTATCACCGTGCTTTCACTCGAATTTCAACATCTGTCCCAACTGAAATCCATCTGAAGACCCGCTCAAATGCTGATGCCATCCGCAGTTCTTCATCGTTTCGTTTCTTTCTTGGTGGTCAAGTACGTGAGTGTTTCATGTCTCTACCTCCTGTCTAATGAGAGCCTTTGGACCCGTATTTTACTGTAGTTGAGTCTAGGGCCCATGTGAAGGAGCCGGCCGAAGATCAAGGCAAAGTATATCCACCGTCGACTGTAATCTCAGAGCCTGTGACAAAAGAGCTTGCGGAACTTGCAAGATATAGATAAGCCGCTTTCAATTCATTGACATGTCCTACGTAATCCAGTTAGCACAGTACAGTCATACATGTCAATGGTTTATAAAATACCTAGTCGCCCCATGATAGCCATGCGCCGTGCTTCGTTGATGGATGGTGCGTCGTCACTCATCTCCGTGTCGATCCAGCCCGGAGACACCATGTTGACCCGGGCGAATCCGCGCCATTCACGAGCCAAGCTTCTTCCAAAATGTATTGCGGCAGCCTTAGAAGTATTGTACGTTGTATGGTCGATTGGAATCGTAACGACCCGGCCACTGATGCTGGTCGTGATGATAAAATTGCCGAAGCCTTGCTCCCTGAAAACTGGACCTACAGACTTGGCACAATGAACGACACCGTGAATATTGACGTTCATCTGGGCGTGATACTCCTCGAGTGATTGTTCCAGAATCGGCTTCGGAATGCAAATTCCAGCGTTTGCTATGAAAACGTCGATGCTGCCGAACTCGTTGTAGACACGGGATACTAGCTGCTCCACCTTGGGCCCATCCGTTACATCGCACCGCAGGCTCAGAGATTTGACGTTGTAGCGATTTGCCAGGTCTGCAGCCTTCTGTGTCATTGATGGGTTCTCAGAAGAGTACGTCATGACGACGTGTGCGCCAGCCTCGGCAAGTCCTTCTGTGACGGCGGCTCCGATACCGCGGCTGCCTCCCGTGACGATGCATACCTTTCCATTCATCTTGAACTGCTCCATGACGTTGGTCGGTATGTCGGGCACCGGCTGACTTGGCCGGGCAGCCTGACATTCTTCGTAGGTCATCGACATGGTGCCCCAAATTGGATCGAACTGGATAAGCGGAAGTAGTTGGGCGTCAACAAAGAGAAGAATACAAAAAGCCGCAAGAAAAATACAAGTTAGCGCTCTCTTAAGAGATAGCCAAATTGAGACCAACAGGATCAATTTGAAGCACAGAGCACGAAACGAGAACAAGGACATAAATTACCAATCTTTTAGTGTCCCGTGTGGCCTTGGTCTTGATAAATAATCGTTTCTGGATCAATACCACTAAATGAGCGCTATGGCTTGTGACCTCCTCTGGTTGGCTCTATTGATTGAGGAGTTGCTGGACTCAACATGGAGCATTTCGTTATCTAGCAGCGTCCACCAAAATACACGGGAACACTCCGCCGTGAATCGACGTACACGGACAAAGCATCCAATAGAAGATACATAAGCCAAGATCAAGCTGCACTTTATTGGCCCGGGATATGCCGACGCCGGTCGTCAGTTGCCTCGCCTATGTTGATGCTGGAAGGCTCTCGCCAAGCCCTAGAACCACCCTAGCACCAGAAAGGAAACACATCACGACACACGCTGCCGATTGGCCGCTCTTGTCTAGTACAGTTCCATCTTTTCATAGAGGATTCGTTTATCCCTTTGGAATTCAAGTTTTAAGAGCCAAGTTGAGGATGTTAGTAGCGAGACCATGCACTAGCGTGATTATCGTGGGTAATAGATCCATCCTCAAGACCAACCCTGTCACACCCGGTCAGGATCATGTACCTCGGATGCGCATTGTGAGAGTCGCAGTCTTTTTTTTTGTCTTGCCTGATCTGCAGAATCCCGTCGCGGCGAATACAACTACTCCACACCCCCTTTTCCCCTCTTGGTACATCATAATCCCGCTCAGGCTTTTAGTGTAGAAAGCAAACGTTTGATCCTCCAACTCGCTGACAGGGCGATCCTTTCGTATCCCAGGCTCCATGAAATTTCCTTCATGTTGCTGACTATGGGAGGAGGCCCGCGAAGCAAAACCTTGGCATTGCTTGCAGGCTTTGGCATTTACAAGGATTAGCTGGCGAGAAGGGATAGGCCCTTATGCCATGCTAGCTCTCCGACAGAACCAGCCAGTCAGTTCTCAAGGTACATGGTCTGGTTTCGTGATAAACTTCCCTTTTTGGCTTACACGGGCAGATCTTCCTTTAGAACTGTCGCTGCGACTTTTGGGATTAGGCTAGACAACGCGAATCCGAAGATGCACTCAGACACGATACCATACACAACAAGGCAGCTTGTAACGGAGAGCAGCGTTAGTGGGCCACTCTGATGATAGCTTCTGTAAGTACTCTTGGTTTCTAATGATCATGGGCAAAGGAATGGAGATCAGTGTCGGCCTCGCTCTAGTGGCCAGGCTGAACGTCAGACTGAGTACCACCAGTCCCGGGAACCCCCGCAAAGGTCACTGTCTTGCCCAGACAAGCGAAACGACACGTCACACCGACCTACAACACCTTTCGAAACATGTTTGCTGCTCTGATAGACCACTCACCACTAATATTTGCCTGCACTCTTGGCTTTATTACAAGGCGGGAAGTACGGCGGAGTAGACAGTCCTTGTCCATAGCGATATATTGCCACCTTATTTCACAATTTCTAGTAGTTATTCTTGTTGGATGGGCCATCTTCTGCTGCAAACGTAATACAGTAACTGGTTTTCTTGAAGTGGGTGCATAGAGGTCAAACTTTCATCCAAGCGCCCTCGGTAGAGTCCAGAGATTAGCCTATAGCTTGCTGGGAATCCCCCGTGTCCAACCTCGCACTCGCATATCTGTAAGCAGAATGGACCGAGGATACGCAGAAGGAACCTCCTCCCCAAGCAACATCAGCGCCAACAGTTGACCCGACTTGAATGCCCTGACCATACCAATACCCGAGTACGCCGCGCAGATCCATTGATGCTGACGCCCTGCAAATGGCAGTCGGCCAACAAAGGGATTTCCATCTATCGTGAAGGCTACAGATCCACTCCAAGAATGAGTTACCTTGACATCCTTGGCCCCAAATTCAAACACTCGAGGAGTGACTCCCTGAAGATGAGCATGAGCCAAGAAATCCATGGTGCTGTCATCTGCAGTAGCTCTGCGCCCTGTGCTAGCCCTCCCAAGAACGTATGCCCCATCTGGCCGTTGAACCATATACTCATAGTCATGTTCGCCGTACCGAGACCACCATGAGTTCCTGAAGCGACGCTTGGATTTCTCAGACTCATGCATCTGAGGGACTTGGCGTTGGACATTCGCCCGAACGGGAGACACGAATTGGCGCAGTTCCGGGATCAGTCGACTGACCCAAGCATTTGTAGCGTGCACAACGTGCTTTGCTCGGATATCACCGCGGTCCGTCCTAACAACAGCGAAATCTTTATTGTCGTCATCATACACGGCCGTAACGAGGGTGTTGGTTTGGATCGAGAGCCCTTGTTGCTGGACCATTTTTTCGAGAAGCGACGTAACCATCTTGTAAGGCCACATGGAAGCTGCAGGCATACCAATGGCGCCAAAGCAGGCTGGGGAGATGTTTCGTTCTTTGAGTTCCTCTCTTGCCGTGTAGATGTTGTAGATAGCGCCAAGCGCGGGTGCCTGTTGCCGCATATCGTCAACGGCATCGCATGCGCGCCGAAATACTTTTTCGTCGTAGTACACATCCAAGCCCTCTACTTCGTCCAGATCGCAGTGAATGTTGTTATCTCTGATACAAGCCGCCATCTCCTTTAAATGGCTGTGCTCATACTCCATAATGCGTACGGCTTCTTGGATCCCGAACTTTTCTTTTCTTTCAAACCACGAGCCGGGGCTCATTGCCTTGATATGACCTCCATTGCGGCCTGTGGCTCCAGAGCACAGGTCGCGGGCCTCAAGGATGGTAATTTCGAGATTGGGTTGCTTACTGTAGAGGCTGTTGACAAGACTGGCGGCTGTCATGCCTGAGCCAACGACTGCAATGTCGACAGTCTTTTCTGGCCATGGCGATTGCAGCTTACTGATCTTGCAAGGCTCCGTGAGCCAGAATGGCTGAGTTGAGTTCTTGATAGGGAAGCCGGGGTCAACCACACCCTTTTCGTAAATGCCGTCAGGAGAATCCGCCATGGGTATACTACAGCAAGCTCGAACTGAAATAGTTGGTTGAGGGTTGATATCCAGTCTGTCCTAGGTCAACAGTCCTGGCAGGTACATGGTAGACCAGTGGCTTATGTACCACTACCCCCTGGCGTTGACGCTCCCATTTAGCCGTCCCTGTTGGGCAAGTCATGGCGGCTTGCTGTCGACAGGGGACCATTCCAACCCACATTTTTGCCGTGTCCCAGGATACCATTGACGTAGCTTCCAGTGAGTTGACAGCTCCGACCGTGGCGCCGTCGGCACCGAACGAGGGCCTAGTTTTGATAAAAGCGGTAATGCATCGCGAAAGCCTTGTGATTGGACAAGACCTGGAATATGACTTGGTAAGCTTCAATGGCGAATGCATATAGCGGGGTGTAGGCGTGACAGACGAACTGCCTGGGGCTGATTGGCTAACCTTCCGGTGTCGTTGTCCATTCTCCATCCAAGTAACCCGTCATAGTATCTCTCTATCCCCGATCGGCCCTCCTTATTGGGTAACAGAATGATCAGCTAGTGCTCTTAACTATCTAACCTCAGTGTGGACTGCGCTGCCGTCGTTCTTTATCTCAATGCCACCTTGGAATGCTCCTTTAGGCAACTAGAGACGAGCATTTTCTGCAAAATCATATCTTTATAACGTTCTCCTGTCACAAACCGTGAATAAAAGCACCAAATCCATTTCCGTTGCACCACACACTGACCACCCATAGTATAGATCAGTCTGAGCCCTCAAGATGGCAGCTGACTTAACTCCAAAGGTATGAAGGCTTGGGCCATTCTGTGATATTTACATGGCAGATTGCATCAGATTTTAACAACATGAAATAGTTCGACGATCCGTCGTTGTTACACCATAAGGGATATATCGACGGAGAATGGACAACTGGAAATTCTAAAGCTACGTTCAACGTACAAGGTCTGAGCTGAGTCAATGAGCAAGCAAGGTAGCAACAACTGACCAAAATCAGACCCTGCCACCGGCTGGACCATTGGGCCATGTCCTGAGATGACCTGTTCCGACGTCGAAAAGGCCATCCACGCCGCGTCAATGGCTCAGGGCACGTTTAAACATGTACCCGCAAAAGACCGAGCAGCCATCCTGACAGAATGGGCGCGTTTGATGCGCCGAAGCCAGGAAGACTTAGCCAAGCTCGTAACTTGGGAGAACGGAAAACCACTGGCCGAGGCACGAGGAGAAGTTCTTTACGCTGCAGCATTTCTCGATTGGTTCGCAGGTGAAGCTATCCGGGTGACTGGAGACTTTATCCAGCCCGGTAACATGTCCAATAGAGCTGTAGTAAAGCGGGATCCCATCGGGGTCTGCGGTTTCATCACTCCATGGAACTTCCCTCTCGCTATGGTGACCAGAAAAACCGGACCAGCCCTGGCAGCTGGTTGCACCGTCGTTCTTAAAGCCCCTGGAGAGACGCCTTTGACTGCCCTGGCCCTAGCCCACCTAGGCGCCAAAGCGGGTATTCCTAAAGGTGTATTCAATATCATCACAGCCCTCGAAAACACAGTTGAGGTCGGAACTGCCATCACCGAGAGTTCGATTATTCGCAAGATATCCTTCACTGGCTCCACGCCCGTCGGGAAGCTTCTCATGAGGCAGTCTTCGGCTACGTTGAAAAGGCTGTCAATGGAACTTGGCGGACTCGCGCCTTTCATTGTTTTTGACGATGCTGACATCGACGATGCAGTTGAAGGTGCTATTACCTGCAAGTTCCGAGGATCAGGTCAAACTTGTGTTTGCGCAAATACCTTTTTTATCCATGAGAATGTGTACCAGCAGTTCTCAGAACGATTCATAGGAAAGGTCAGGAAGTTCTGTATGGGTCACGGATTCAAAGACGGTGTCACACACGGGCCTCTCATCCACGAGCGTGCGGTTCACAAGGTCGTTGAGCATGTCCAAGATGCCAAAGCGAAGGGCGGTCACATTGCGATCGGTGGCCAAAAGATGCCTCATCTTGGGCCGGCATTTTTTGAACCTACTGTTGTTCTCAATGCCACGCCGGAAATGTTATTTACTAAGGACGAGACTTTCGGTCCTTTGGCTGGCCTTGTCAAGTTCTCTTCTGAAGACGAAGTCGTCGATCTCGCCAACCGCGCGGAAGTCGGTCTCGCGGCATACTTTTACAGCAACGATGTGAAAAGATGCTGGAGAGTAGCAGAAAGGCTCGAGGCTGGAATGGTTGGAATCAATACGGGTATGTTCTATTACCAAGCAACACCTTTATGAACCGCGCTTAACTTGTATTTTCAGGGATAATTAGCGATGTAGCAACGCCATTTGGCGGTATTAAGCACAGTGGGTTTGGAAGGGAGGGTAGTAAATATGGTATTGAGGACTTTTTAACACTTAAAACAATTACTTTTGGAGGTATTGTGATGCGGCCCGGGTTGGACAGGCGGTATAAGCCTCATTCATTCATTCAGTGACCTAGCGCGGATTGTTGTTTTTGCTGCCGCTTCGCCCGCTGGCACACAATCGGCTCAGCGATTTATCAAGCTCTTACAGCCTTAGAGTTTGACGGCGGTTTAGGTTGATTGAGAATATAACTCAATAATAAGTCACGAGATATTTGTTCGGGTATACCTGCATTTCCCAAGGGAAGTGGACAAGCCCCGGCAGTGTGCCTTGTGCCTTGTGCCTTGCAGAATGCCTAGCCGCTTCAGGTGTCACAAGCCACAGCGTATGCCTACACAGTACAGGGGTTTTTCAGCCTTGCACTAAAACCTTGGATTATGCTTTTCGACATGAATTTCTAAATCTCTCCCATTCATATCGACCTTCAACCCAAGGCGATTCGATGGCTCCCACGGAGAAACTCGACTACCGGCCATTCGCGAAACCCCGCTTCATCAGGCTATTGACGCTTTACCCATCCCCCTCGAGAACGAAACGGCTCGAAGTTCGCCTGCATCAAGTGTCTCTCGATGAACTGAAAGATCCTAAGGCGGACCACAGCTACGAAGCTCTTTCATATGTCTGGGGCGCCAAACATGGAACAGTTCCCATCAGCTGCGACAAGCAGACACTTTTCATCACACCCAATTGCGAGTCTGCCCTACGGCATCTTCGCCATAGGTTCACGCGCCGAGTGCTCTGGATAGACGCTGTCTGCATCGATCAGCAATCTGTCGAGGAAAAGAATGGCCAAGTTCCGTTGATGGGCGAGATCTATGCCACGGCGAAGACGGTCATCATCTGGCTTGGGCCGGGCCACCCCGAGGACGAGGATCTACTTCGCCATGCTCGTATTGGCGGCCGACTCTACCACGTCAGAGGGCTGGCCACAGAGGAGATAATTCCGGGTCAGCGTACCAGAAAATGGATTTCAAAAGTCATATGTGAGTGGTGATGAGTCCGTTCCATCTGGTGGTGGGAAGCTTATCCATCGTGGCCAGCGGAAGAAGAGATTGAAATCGCGCGGCGCATCTGCTCCAACGTTTGGTTTACACGCATCTGGACGATACAGGAGCTTCTACTGGCTTCCTCAGCCGTCTTCCAAATCGGCTATACTGAGTGCCCGACCGCGATGCTTTACAGTTACGTTATTGTTGCCGAGACCTTCGCCCATTCGGAATCCCCAGAACTGCAACGCTTTCAAATGAGAAATCGTGCGCTGGAAACACTTCATCCACAGGCCTCGAAGGGGACGATAGGCTCAACCAATATACGGCGCCGCAAACGCTCCGCAGAGACCGATAGTACCGAACTACTGGCCATGTTCTGGCAACTCGCCGGCCTGAGCGACGCAACCGACTCCCGGGACAAAGTTTATGGCATGTGCGGCCTCCTCCAATCCATTCTTCCAAAGGAGGCTACTCTACCCGAGGTCGACTACAACAAACCCATCGCACAAATTTTCGAAGACGCGACTCGTTGCTTGATTTGGTCAACCAATTCACTCTTGCCCCTCGAAATCATTGTCCGTCCTAATGGCCAACCCAACGATCTACCGTCATGGGTACCTGACCTACGCGATCCTGCCGCTATCGGCACTGACTGGCAACCTAGCGTATGGCGTCACGTTTCCAGCGACACTAAAATGAACATACCGGACTTTTCGAAGCTCCAGAAGAAACTACGGGAACAACAAAAGGGAAGGAGCTCTTCGAAATCTGTCCTAAACGCAGAGATGGCCATGCCAGAGAAGCAGGAGCCCGGACGACTACCACTGAAGGCCAAATATCTCGCCGAGGTTGCTGAGGTGTACACCAGAATGCCAACCCTTCGTATGGAAACACCAGGTGGCGACCTGTTGCGGGCAGCCTGTCTGTCGGAGTGGACTGCCGTTGCTTTCGGACTAGAGGAGAGTCAATCCGATGAGCAGATGCCTCCTGGCGGCTACCTCATGGCCCTAGAGCAATTGACGCCAGCTTTGAAGCACATACGAAAAATGCACGACGGTCCGGCAAGTCCGTCCTCCAACGGGACGACCAAGGAGCCGCGCCGTAGCCAGCTTGTAGACGTATACGATGGCGCTGTTCTGTTTCGTACGTCGTGCGGCCTACTTGGCCTATGTAAGGGCCATGTTCGCCTGGGTGACAGAGTATGGCAGCTTGCTGGCGGGCGCTACCCGTTCGTGCTTCATCGAGAATGTTCGCCGGGGAAGTCGATGTGGGCAAGGTGGTCGTTGTCGCCGCAGGACAGAGTGTACCACCTGGTCGGTATTGCTGATGTACCCGGGCTGGAATCGGAGCACAGGCAGATGGTTTGGGGCAAGTATCACGAAGAACATTTTCATGATATTGTACTTGTATAATAGACTATGGGAACAATGCACATATTGCGCAAGGCTCTCCTTCTGATGTTCTGCCACAAACACGGCCTGTTCCACGGAAGAACCCTTAGATATTGTGCACGGCATTCTGCATCAACAAACCTTGACCAAAGAGCAACCCATGATAGTGTTACCGTCTAGTCATCCCACCTTTCCCATAGAAAGGAGCGAGAACATGAGCTCCTAGGCGCTTCGGAGATCTCCCCACGCAGCGCCGACTCAGCTTAGAGAGAGGTAAGAGCTCAGCTCTAGAAATGGAAATGGACTTTGATGTTTGAGTTTCGTCCCCAAATTGGTTGATAGGGCGAAGATATTCAGAAACGGAGTAGGGCTAACTAAAAATTCACATATAAACAAGCCTACAGGGGGCTTCATGGTACATGACTAAGTGATTAACAAAGTCTCATACTATTAATAAAGTCTTTATATATAAAACTGAATTTTGGCCGCTAGAGAAAATAAAACGAAGACAATCACATCGCCTTTTATAATACTCCATTTACATATTAAATTAAGAGTGGGGTTGATAAAAGCAGTTAGCTTAAAGCAGTGCTGTTTATTCTACTAGCAGGATATTTTCATAGTTTTTAGTTAAAGCTACGTATCCAAACGTGATTAACAAGAGCGATGTGAATAATCAGTAATACCTATTATAATCTCACTTTTGTATTTAACATAATAATTCCGGCGAGACTTGACAGACCCAAGGTAATCTCCAAAGGTTTCCTTAGTTTGAAAAGCGAGTGGTGACTGCTCCAGCTGTGGGTTTCTTCTCGAAAGCACTCCAATCATAGCATTTAAGCGACTCTTCCACGCTAAGAAGCTCCCTTTTGTCCTCCACTGTCAGCAAATCCATTCCTTCCAGCAACATGATGCCTTCCCAATTGGGGGGAGTAATTTTCGTTGACCCAGTGGAAGAATTGCCACTGCGACAACTGTTTTTGCGCCATGAGGCCCCATAGCCCAATGTAATTCTCAGGCGAGATTTGCAAGGCAGCTGTTGATCCCTCTTCTGGTGCGAGACCAGTGGCCCGCCCCCGGGTTGCAAGATACGAGTCCATGGTCAAGGTTTCAACATTACATCTGACCAAGGAACCTTGAGGCGGTGGATTCTTGACCAGTCTCCGAACGAAGATACCTCCATTGACCGCAGGGTTCCCGACGGATGGGTACGGCGTATCAGGTGGAACCGGATACAAGGTCACATACTTCTTAGCACTCGGCTTTAGGATAGCCAGTAGATCTCCACGTAGGACTTAGTACATGGAATTACATACCACGTAGATAGGTTTGAAATATCATATAGCAATGCGGTATTCGCAAGATGGTAAAGACTGCAAAGGCTGTCTTGGCGGCAAGATCGGGCATTTCGTTGGTGATGTATGTAACTATACGTCCCTTGCCTTCAACATGAGGGCAGACAACTTCACCTTGAGTGATCTTGCTGGTATGTGGCGCGGCGCTTAACACGAGCCTCTGAAGAGCTTTGATTTTTTGCCGCCGCAAGCGCAAGCCTTTTGCCCTGCTCGAACTCTAGCTCCATAGACTTCTCATCCCCAAGTTCGAAGAATGTTTCGTAATAGTCAGTGAACGCAAAGATTGCCGTGGCGTCTTGGAAGGCCTTCTCAAGACTCTCTTGATCGTTGAGGTTCGCAGGAACAACATCCACTCCTTTGGCGGCAAGCGAGACATTTCTCGTGGTGCCCCTTACCTTCCAGCCCGGCTCCTTAAGAAAGGCGTCGACTACCCCTCCGCCCTGACCTCCAGTCGCACCAATGACCACTAGGAGATTTGACATTTCCAGAGATTGTTCAAGGAACGCGATTCTGCGTGAATGCTATGTTGGTAGATGACTGTATTTGATGGTGGAGGTTGAGAGTGAAGCGTTGTGAGATTTTGGGTCAGTCGCGTCGACACAGTTTAAGTAAACGGACGAGGAACGTCGGAACGATTTGTCCTCCGCCGGATGAATTATTCCCGCCGTTGAATCAAAAGATATATTACAGTAGAGGGATCACTCGAAGCAGGGAGTCGGTAAGTAACATTCGGTCGTAACCATTCGGCAGTAACGGTTCGGCAGTAACCCCCATGGTAGTTATTCGGCAGTAGCTATTCGGTAGTAGCCATTCACAGCCGCCATGCTTGCAGAGATAGATATCTAATATCGCAAGACCCTCGATAGGCCTTCCGAGCCTGGTTTTATCGGCTTTCCACTATCTCGGCTCCTCAATAGGGCGTAACTGTAGCTCGAAAAGAGCTTAATGGTCGCCCTCAGTGCACCACGCTTCGTACAATGCGGCTCGGCCCGTAGATGACTCTTCCAGCTTGCTGCTCTGGTGAAGAGGCATGTACCACACAGTCGCAGACCACGACCGGCCCAGTCGACGCCAAATCATTTCCCCTGCACATTACGCTGCGCGAGGTACAAGCCCACCCCCGTCAGGGGCCTCCTCGCTCACTGCCCCTATAGCCCTAGGCCAGACCAGACCTCCACAGTCGCACGAAGGTCTTAATCTTTTGAACCTTTTCTTTCTTTTTCTCTCTTTTCTTTTTATTCCATTTGAGTGTAGCAGGCGGCGTATATGGAAGGCGGGGACTTATATTTAGAATTTTAATACAAAGAAGTTATTAACGAATGAATTTAAACCTTGATATATTATAAAAAAAAACAGAAATCCCAAAAAATCTGCATGACATACTCTTGACAAGAGGGCGAACTTAAAATCCGAAAGAAACTTCCATCTTGTCTTAATATCCCATCCCTTAGCTAGAAAATTATTTGCAGATTTTGGGAAGAAGTCCACAATATCCTTAAGATGGTTGTCATGAGCTATCACTACGAAAATGTTGCCGCTGGCATCGAATTCTTGTAGTTTTTCAATGGTTTCTTCCGCACCATCAGGATCGGAGAAGATGAGGCCAGGTCGCTTCTGCCCGTAAAGCGGCATCGAGCTATCTCCATTGCGAAGTAAATACTCAAAGACGGAGCCAGGACAGGGCGTAAGGGAATCTGGTTGCAAAGGGTGAGGATTAATTTCCGAGGGCATCGTAAGCCATTTGGAGGGTCGCATTTCGGCTGAATGGTGGCAGGCGCCTGTCCCCATCAGTATGAAAGACTGGGGCGACGCTGTCGTACGAGCTATGGCGCAGAGATGGCCGACTGTATGGCCCGGACCGTCGAGTAAATAGAAACTTCCATCACTAAAATAGTCGATTGCGTCGAATCTGCCAACTTTTGTGACCTCTTCGCCGTCAAATGTGACCTCCTTTAGCTCCAGGCCCGTATAGTCCGCTTCCAAGATGGGTGATTCTGGGTTCGTTGGATATCTGGCACTAAATGCCTTTTAAACCCTGGCCCGGCAATCAACGAGGTAGATGCCGGGAAGGATGATGGATCACCGAGATGGTCATAGTGCCAATGGCTCCAGATGATGGCCTCGATGCTACTGAGATCAACGCCGGCCTCTTCTAGCAACTGGTTGGCACCTTTTTCAACTGAGAGTTTGGGCTCTTTCTCCTTAAAGTAGTGCAAAATTACCGGGGCAAGTTTGCCGTTCTTCCGCCGTCTCTGCTCTGGTTTGGCTGGTCCATGCGAACCTTTTGGGTCTGCCAGGCTCTAGCATCCGCATTTATTGGGTTCGGGCTCCAACTTATTTTTATCAGTGGGATATTGTATCCAGTTGATGTGCACACGATACACGTCGTTTCGGCCAAGTCCATGCACGTTACAGTACGTTGCATATTTGCGGCATCTTTCCCCCTGTGGACGAAGGAAATGTATAACGCTCTTGGGATTGAATGGACAGCAACGGTCTTGGCTGGATTTTCTCTCCCTCTGACACCGTCCCCTACGTTTCTTCGTTTACGGAGCAACGATAAGAAGATGGAGTAGGGTTACGGAAGAGGCGATTGTAACGCATCACGAGGGATCAATGGCGAGCCAGGACTAGTTTAAGACCACTCCCAGATTTCACCGACTATCGAGAAGCATCATTGCAAGACATTCGAGCTTTGCTCTGGGGTGTATCGCTTTGTGATTTATTGCTGTACTTTAGGGTTCGAAGTCAACATAATGGCAGGCATCTTTCGGTGGCGATCAGATTCCTAGGAACCAGGATACGGCCCCAATATGCAAAGACGGGACTTAGGGACCCAGCTTATTTTAGAGTCTGTAACCAGAGCACGCCGTTGCATTGAGGGCCAGATGGTATCTGAAAGACATTGCGTGCACTATTTTCCCGAGGGAATCGATACAAGGAGGAAGTTCTGCAAATTAGCACAATGAGAGGATCTTGATAAAGAGATGCGTGGTGCTGGAAGTGACCACCAGACCAAAACGTAAGGCACCTTACAACAGGTACTAGTACAACACGGTCTATATCCCTTCTGACACCAATAATCAGACACCTGGCTAAGTAGCTTGATGATTTAGTGGATTCAATATTGTGCCGAGAGGAGAACATGACTGTGGACTTGAACAGGTCCTATTACCCGGCACCGACGATCAGGTTTTCCAACTGGTCCTCTCGGCGACAATGAAGTCATTTTTCTTGCGGGGCACCTCAACCTGCGTCACACGGCCTACCTAATTGAGATCAAGCATGACTAGTGAAAGGTAAAGTTTAATAATAATGAATTTATCCTAGTTAAAGGTTAGAGCCATTACTAAGATTCCATTATATTATGCTAGATATCGCTGTGTCATGACGTAGCCAAGTCTATTTAATTATTTACACAGATATGGCATTGATAACTGGATAGCACAGGGCCCTAATACTACTGCATTTAGCAACCTCTTGTAGACGTTGTGCCATCAACTAGGCTACGCAAGTCCCTGAAAGATATCTAATAACAGGACAAATCATTTGCTGCTTGAAGTTTCAATAGCTGATCGCAACTTACTTTATTTGTTCGTTCTAGCAACTCTTCACCAACCCTTCAATAATCTTCCCAACTGCAATACATCTTTCTTCTTCATACTTCCCGCAGGTAATTTGCACACTAATAGGCATGCCTTCCACTAAGTCAAAGTCGTCTGCCCCATCATTAGTTCATCTCCATGTCGTCATTTCCAACGTGTGCATTTTACCTACATTGATTTTTGTTAAACTCATCCGACGGATTTCTGGGGCGGTAGTTTTCCCAATCCGATGGAACTGGTAGATCCGAGGACTTCGACACCGTAGTCACAGGCATAGCTAGGGCGGACCAGTTTAGATGTCACAACTATTATCAGACTCTAGGATCATGTTTGCTTTTTTGTGCCCTCATGACAGGCCACAGGCTCGAGCCCCTGAAGGCTCGAATCCCTGACTTAGGTCACGAGACCGTCTTTTCCTTCATGTATATAAGGGCTGATTTAGGTCCATCAAATAGCTAGAAATCAAGAGCTTCTATTCACATCACAATGCACCCTTCCTATTCGATGCAACAGATCCCACTGCCTACTCAGTACGTGTATCGCTGAACTCTGGTCCTGCAATGACTCTGCTTGTGAACAGCCGTACAAAACCGAAATTTCTCCGCGATTGTCTCTAAGGGTTTGCCCTTTTACACGCCCACAACTTTATGCATACAGACATCAAGCCAGCTAGCATTGCTCTAGAACTGGATCAAGCTCAGCGAGAAGCCTCATACATTGATCTTCCTGCACATCCACTCCGCGCTGTACTAATCTAAAAGAGGAAAGTGTAACGCTTAACTGTACTCTGCTGCTAATTGCCTTCGAGGTCTTTAAGTTTAATACCACGAGCTGTAATAGCAACATAGATCTAATGACAAAAAGAATGTGTTTCTATATTATTTGGGCATCTAAATACCCAATAAAACTATACAAGACGTGGAATTCTAGTTGTGGCTCTGAAGACCTAAGTTACAATTGCTTACTAGATGGTTTTAGGCTCAAACAGGCTCTATACTATGCTTGTGCCGGACCCTGATGCATCGATCTTGAAGGCTCCTGGCTGGAGCTTCTGGAACACTGCTTCCGGGTCATACTTCGCGGCAACCTCGATCAGGAATGCCTTGTTCTCAGCTCCGAGCCCTGCGATTACATCCTGCTGTTGGTTTGCATAGTTCATGTACCTGAACTGGAGGCTCTTCCCATGCCTTCGAGCAAGGTCATCGATCGCATCACCCAAACTCTTCAGAAGAGACGCTGCTTCCTCGTCGTCAGACTCATTGTCCCACGTGGCGGTGAGCAGGATGTTGCTCAACGGCTCATCGGGGCCCTCGAGCCCATAAAGATTCCGCTTCCCTTCACGAGCAGCTTTGTTCCTCATTCCGGGCGTTATGTGGTTGAAATCCAGCACCGTCTTCATGCGGCATGTCTCGGTTTTCTCTGCCCAGAGCTTGTAGACAGCCTTGAGAAGGTTGATGTCATACTCCATGGCTGTAGTCCAATATCCATTTCGCTGCCCCCCCGAGTCGGTCACCTCCGCCACCTCCGCCGCCAAAGCGCTGTAATCAGCGAGGCGAAGGGTGTTCATGACGCTAGGTATGCGGCGGAAGCCATCGTAGATATGAGGATTCGGCAGTGGATCAGGATAGCCGACGAACTGGGCGGCAACCATCTCGCCGTCTTTTCGCACAAAGTCCAAAATCATGTGGGCCTTTCCATCTTTGACCAGGTTGCGGGTGTAAGTGTCGTATTCGTCAAAGAATGCGTCGAAATGTTTTTCGGCCACGACGTTCACACCTCCCCACATACCCTTGTAAGGGTAGATCTTCAACGTCAGACTTGTGACAATGCCGAAGTTGTGAGCACCGCCACCACGGAGAGCCTGGTTCAGATCAGGGTGGGAGGCGCTGTCCACGGTAATTAAGTCGCCATTGGCTAACACAATGTCGGAAGACACGAGGTTGTCGATTCCCCAGCCGTATTGGGCGCTCAAATAGGAGAGGCCACCTATCGTCCAGATGCATCAGTCGCATTTTCCATCGTTGTTGAGAGCGGGCCAGAACTCACCGCCAAACACGAAACCAGGAACACCAACACCAAAATCTCGTCCGCCGACCGCGATCACACCTTCCTTCTCAAGAGTTTGCAACAACGGGCCCCATCGGACACCGGGACCAACTCTCACCGTCTGCTTGTCATCTGCGATGTCGATATGGCTGAGATTGACGAGATCGAATTGAACGCCATCGTAGCAGCTTGAGCCTCCGCTAGCAGAGTGGCCACCGCCTTTAATCGCGAAAGGGCTCCCCGCCCGAGCCACTTCAACGATGGCTGCTCTTACTTGAGCCGAGTTCGTAGGCTGGAAGAAACAAGCCGGAGATTTCTGCCGCTGGGGGGCATTCCAGAACGAACCCTGGCACTCTGTAAACGCGGTGGACGATGGCTTGACGACTTGAGCGGGATAGAGTGTAGCTACAGCATCAACCTGAAAGCTTTGTCAACCATGTACGTGGTGCTGTCCAGGGTCGTAGGACTCACGGCTGCGGAGGCGCGATCCGCATTGCTGGTGAATTTCTCCATGATTGGTACAGATCAAAGATTGCTGTTGTGCGCAGCGAGCAGATGAAGGCAGTCAATCGACTGCGACAGAAATGATTTTACAAGAACAAGAAGGCTGTTGTGTTACGCTGAGGCTGAGTGGCTGGCAAAGGTTCGGAGCCACACAACAAATGAACTCAGAGGGGAAACGTATCCTTCATATATACTCTTTAAGGCAGCGAGGCGGAGTCGGGTCGAGGACGGCGTGCACAACTCTGTCGGGGTGCGCTCAAGGCTGTCTTGTCGACGAATTGGTTCTGCCGATCTCCGATGTTCCAATCTTGAAGTCCGCGGCCTCCGAACGCCAGAAGTGCCTTGCTTACCCCCCTCGTTGATAAGCGCGCTCTGGCCCGTTGCGGTGTATCTCCGGCCCTTGATCTAAGCGCCTCCCGAGGCTCTCACCCACATTGTCCGAGGCACAGAGATATGCCGATTAGATGGTTCTTCGTCCCATCTCGTAGCCATGAATGTTCCTCATCCTCTCATGTGGACTACTTATATCGAATGGCTTTGAACAGCACGTCTACTTCAGTTCTAAAAACCCACTGTAACTTTCCATCTTTTGCCACCAGCATCAATTTCCAGTTCCAACTCTCACGGAGAAAATGATGACCACTGAGGACTACATCGATTTGAACGCCAGCTTCTGCTCGCCAACACACACCCCAATCCCCATCGTTCCCAAGAAGGGCCTCGGCGCACGCTTATGGGATATCGATGGAAACGAGTACATCGACCTACTCAGCGCCTTTTCGGTCGTCAACCATGGCCATGGCCACCCCCGCATTGTAGACGCTTTGGTCAACCAGGTCGAGAAGCTCGCTCTTTGCACCAGTGCTTTTCAAAACGAGAGCTATCCGGTGCTTTGCAAGAAGATTTGCGAGGTGACCTGCTGTCTTCAGAAGTTGATCAGCACTAATGCTAAAAAGTCGATAGCTACTCGGTTACGACCTCGCATCATCGATGAACTCGGGATCGGAAGCCGTGGATCTTGCCATCAAGTATGCGAGGAAATGGGGTTATAATTGCAAGGGAATCGAACCCGACCAAGCAAAGATCTTGACTGTCACCGGCAACTACCATGGCAAGACCTTGGCGCCTTTGTCTGGCTCGTCATTTAGTGACGTCAGGGAAGGTGAGTTTGAAAGGACCACGGCCTCCCCGTACGGCCTGGTACAAAGCTATCGACGACTGACTAAGTCGCACATTCAGGATTCGGGCCCTTTCTCCCGAATGTCGGTCCAGATGTGGCAGGCTTTCCTGTGCGCTTCAACGAAGTCGACGATCTCGAAAAGGCTTTCGAAGCCAGTGGAAAAGAACTCGCAGCGGTCATCATCGAATGTGTGCAGGGGTACGGAGGGTGCTTACCGGCAGATCCTGGTTACATGCACGCTCTCCGAGGTCTTTGTCGATCACACAACGTCCTCCTTATTGTTGACGAAATTCAAACCGGTTTCGGTCGGACAGGCGCTCTGATGGCGTACCAACATTATGACATCAAGCCAGACTTGGTCGTTGTTGGAAAGGCGTTGACTGGCGGACTTTATCCGATGAGCATGATTCTGGGAAGCAAAGCTACCATGACACAGATCAGACCTGGGGAGTAAGTGCCTTCACACCAACTGACACTGCTATCAAGCGCCCATTGGTTGACACTTTCCAGGCACTCGTCCACCTTTGCGGCAAATCCTCTGGCTAGTGCTGTTGCCCTGGCTGCCATTGACGTGACGCTGTCCGAGGACCTCCCTGGCAGATCCTGTCGCCTTGGGGCCCAATTGTTGGACCGACTGGCGTTGTTAAGGAGCCCACATGCACACCTGAAGGTAACAGGGCTAGGTCTTTTTGTTGCGCTACATATTGATGGGACACATCCTTCTGGAAGGGTCACAGCAGACCGGTTGAGCCGCTTGATGAGGAAAAGGGGTGTAGTCGTGATCGCTGCTGGCAACAGACTCAGGATTGCTCCCCCGCTCGTCATCTCGGAGGAGGACCTTTGGAGTGCAATCGACACCCTGGAGAAGGCGTTGATTGACCTTGTAGATCTGGAGGATATTTAGTCTTAGACAGGCCTGAATTCTCTGGCGTTCAAGAGGAGCTTGGACGGGGATCGTGTTAAAATGAGCATATTGTATTGATTGAAGAAGAAGAAAAACTAGCGCTAGCCAGCGGAAGCTATTGACAAGAAGAAATCCACATCTCAGCCACCAATGGGTCGGAATAGCCATTGATCGGTCAAACAACGGATCTCAACAGATCGGTCTGCTTCTGGGCTGCCACAAAGGCGAAAAGTATTCACAAATCCAGCCTCTTCATCTCTTCAACCCACGTTGACGTATCCAAGAGGCCGCATACCACGGATCTAGTATAGCCAGAGAAGAGAGCTTACTATGGTAGGAGGCAAGCGTTTGGCCGGCGCGGAGACGGTGGCCATTGCCGCTGAATACCTGGTGGGTTCTCAAACCCTTAAAGTGTGAGATAACCTATCTACTAGATAGGCTAAGACTGGACATGGACACAATCTAAGCGCCACACACTCCGAGGCTCGCGGCATTTCGGGGTTCCGCGGGCGGCCGACGATGCTCGAGTCGTATCACCATGCGGCACTTGCCGAAACGCGGGGTGCAAGGCGACAGTCAGGGGTTATCTGCGCCCATGCCAGCTGGCCAGTCTCGAATTTGATGCCCCTCTTCATAAGGTATCTCCGAAATGGCGGGAGTCTAAGTGATTGGCGCTTATCAAGAGAGGGGCCATGTTAGCCACGACGCCAATAGGGCCCCCGGCCGAGCAATTCAACCCTGGGGCAGAGTAATCCCCATTCCCCAGCCTTCTGCATCAGCCAACCTCCTGCTCACTCACCCTGCACCTCACGTCGAACCATGCCAAACCTGCGTCCTCGACAGTCGCGGTCCAAGACGGGCTGTCTCTGCTGCCGCCTACGGCGTAAAAAGTGCCCGGGGCAGAAACCGGTTTGCAGGAGCTGCAAGAACCTGGGTCTGAAATGCGCGTGGCCGCAGACCAGCGAATTCGCTTGGCGTCTCACCATGGGCATCGATTCTGACACGCCCTCGCGAGAAGCCATAGAATATCTGTCTGAAGCCCTAAAGCGTGTCGATGGGAAGACAAAGCCTGTGGAGCCATGCCACTCCCTTGACTGTTCATCGCCTGCCACATCGTCGTCATCTTCGTCTCACTCCCGGGCAACACGAGCATTGGCCGTGGATGATGCCCTCATCACGAACTGGCCGCCCACATCTCCGGACTCGCCACGGTTGGGAGACGACTGGCTCGATGTGTTCCAATCGCCCACCATCGACTGGTTCTCTTCGCCACTCGAAACAACGGGTTTGGGCCTGTCCGCGCTGCTACAGAAAGAAGTCGGCCTGCTGCGTGCACCTCCCACGCCCCTGGGGTTTGCCTCATCTGCCCTCGACTCCATGTCGCAGGACGTCCTCCGATATTACATCCAGTACACATCAGAGCTTTTGATGTCTAAGAAATCTGGTGCCGACAATATTTGGAAGAGCACCGTGCTACAATTGGCCGAGTCGGATGAACTGGTGATGAACGGTGTTCTGGCCGTGGGCAGCGTCCACCTGTCAGCCAGCATGCCACAGAACCAAGCCGTCGAGGAAACCACAGCCGGATATCTGCTCAAGTCCATCACTGGCTTGCGAAGAGCATTGAAGGCCTGGGTCAGCAGCGACAAGTCGGCTGACGATACCCTACGACTAATGCTTGTAACGAGTCTGTTGGCAGAGCACGAGGTAAGGGTCTCATATCCTTTGACGCTCACTGCTTTTGCGTTCAACGCCTTATGACCACCTTGTCTTCGAGACCGATCCTCCCGACCACCAAGTCTACGTATTCCGCGCCCATCTGCTCAGCTGTCCAGTTTTAATCCACCCCATAGCATCCGCAGTTTCCCCTATACTAATATTGAACCCCTGTTTCGTAGTGCCTCAGCGGAAACCACCACGGAAGCCTCCAATTCCATCTCCGAGCAAGCTACCCCGTTGCTAAAGTCCTCGAATCTCAACAAAGAGCTATTGGCGAAGAGCTGGTGACCAACCTACTCGAGAGCATGGCGTACATGCAATCCATCTCATGCCTCCGGTTCCCCACACCCGGAGAGTCCGGTGCTTCAGACCTTCTCAGAATGATCCAAGAAGGACGACTCGCGCTTTTGAAGAGTAGCAACAGATTCGGAAATTATTTCGGCTGCACCGTCGAATTGTATGAGATGGTTCCTGCTCTTCACAAGTTCTATGCGACTCGGGAGCTGGAGATCAGGACTGGTCGAGACCTTGGATGTGATACCAAATTCACCGACCTACTACGCGACATCTCCTCTTGGCAGCCGCAGAAAGGACATTACCGGTCTATAGGAGCCAAGCACACAGATGAGTGGTACAACGAGAATGGTGGGTTCGTCGGACGCCAGCACCGGAATGCTCAAGGCACCGAAGGCGCGGAAGACAATGTAGATACTAACGAGCAGGCCATGATTGCCTCCGGCCTTGCCACACAGAATGTGCTCGTTCTTTTTCTTTACTCTGCATACCTACGACACCCGGAAGACCACGATCGCCTGAAGACCGCCGTACAGCCCATCGTCGACGACGCGCTTGAACAACTCGATAGGGTTCGGGGCACAACGTGGGAGAATACAACTTGGTGGGCCACTGTTGTTGTTGGTGCCTACGCCCAGGCACGAAATCAGCGTAGGAGAGTTGAGAGGAGTATACTAGCATGTGCTCCTCCCTTGCTACTCGCCGCACGCGGATTGGAGCTCCTGAGGGCATTATGGGACGGACCTGACGATTTGTTTGGTTTTGAAGGTCTGTCCAGCTTAGCCGGGCCTGCCGGCGGATTGTGCTTTGCTTGAGATGACGGTCGGAGCGACCGTAGCAAGCTCGACTTTGTAGTGTTCTACCTCAATCGCAAGAATCTCGGATAAGTACCGATGAATCACCGGGGACTTTTTGCGGGATGTTTGAACCTCGGGGAGTTGAGATGAAAGCGACAAGGTGACTATGTCCTGGTACCTGGCCCTTGGTCTCAGTCAAACTTCTATATTCCAATCGTCATAAAATCCAAGGGGCATCGGCCATATCGACGTGTTCTACCTGGAGGCTCCGCCAACCTCAAAAGAGGCTACCGCAACTCAGAACTTGTTATATCTAGCCTGTAGTCTTGAAACAAGCACAAAGTATTGGAGCAGAGAAGGATATGGTACTACCCCGAGCTACCCAGAAAGTATCACCAGCATCCAAGGTAACGGTAGTCCCAGTCTCATCCGTCAGGATAGAGGTGCCTGTCAAAACAGGTCAGCAAAACACCTTCTCCACTGCTCGTAGACGTCGCAGTGTATATGATGTGGCCGATGATAGGCCCAGTATTCACAGTTGGATAACATACTGACCATTGACAACAACTCCCGCCTCGTCGTACTCGTAGGGCGGCGCTGGCTCAGGGCTTTCTGTCGCCTTCATGAAGAACATGGTGGCTGACAGCGGATTCGCTGCTTGGAGCTCGGGGTCGGTGCCAAATATATCTCCTGCCAAATGACCATCATATTAAAATGTCTTCGACCAAATCTCCATGTGAGCACCCAGGTCATACGAATGAAGATTCGCGGCGGTACTTGGGGAATCTTCGCCGACAAGGGCAGAACCTTGCGGAAAGCAGACTTGCGCTTGAAATAGACGGGCATGTTGACAGCAGTAAGAGGCGGTTAAAGGGGATAGTTAGTGACTAATGATAACACGAGATAGAGCTGAACCAGCCGTGGTGCTACTTGCAGCACTTGTATGCACACAGTAAACGACCCTGTGGTAATATTGGAGGTGAAGCGCCGTGCATCAAGATTCACGACTAAGCCTGGACTTGAGATGGAAACGAGCTCATTTGGGCTACATCATGCGGGGAGCCGAGGCATAGTTCTCAGGAACAGAAGTCAGCCGTGGTCCCGGATGTGCGAATGTCTTGCACTGTATTGGTCCATGGGCTTGCATAATGACACGGGGAAAGTGGCAGGCTGGGTTTGCCTGAAACCATGTGTCCCCGACGTGGTGAGGATAGGATGCATGTGCCCAATGCAAACCAGCCCCTTGGATCTAAGCGTCATTATCTCGCGAGGAGGGGTTGAAGTCCACACCTGATAACAGGCCCAAGTGTCGACCAAGGAGACCCTGCCAGGGTGTAGATATGTTTGGTTGATAAGTACACTGGTTGTTCTTGGGCGAGGTCTGTTCATCGTTTTCCTGGATGTGTTTCGATGCTAATCTAAAGAGGTAAACATACCCAGCGTGTTCCTAGTATGGCTTACACAGGGGGCTCGTATCGGAGGACGAGATTACATTACAAGCAGCGCTTAGATTTCTAATGCGGGGGCGGATCATCTAGCAACCTTTACGAACGCTAGCCCACACCCCGCACACCGGAAGCACGCGCTATCTCGATGGAGTAGCTGACCTACAAATGCCGACTGTCAACTCACTCAAATGTATAAAGCATCCGTTGGTGTCCTATGAAGGACCAGTCCAACAGAACCCCGATCCAAGCCTTCAGTCGTAAACCCAGCCCACCTGAACTTGACCTCTTCAGCCACATCGTGTCACCAACAAGAGTCAACAAGTCGCTGTCATGGAGATTCAAGAGAAGACCTTAGAAGACCAGACGGTTCAAAAGCTTCAATCGGCAGAAGGGTCCAACTCGTCGCTTTCCGGCCGCGTTGGCCACGTTTCTGAACCCATCTGCCTCGACCGCAACAGATTCAGCGTCCTCGGAGCCGTCGGCATCCAGTGGTCAGCAACAGCAGCACCTCTTAGTATCTGCGCGAGCCTCCAGCTTGTCATCGGCGGTGGAGGAAGTCCTTTCTATTTTTGGGCTTTCGTAGTTGCCGCGTCGTTCCAGCTCATGACCGCCTTGAGCCTTGCCGAGCTCGCCTCCGCTTTTCCCCATACTACAGGTGGGACGCCCCGTCCCCTAGGAAACACCTGGACCTAGTTCTGTGCGAGCTGACAATCGAGCCAACAGGTCAGGCATACTGGGCATCGAGGCTCGCACCTGACGGATGCTCAAAATTCCTGACCTACTGGGTCGGAATCTGCGGCTGTTGGGGCTGGTTGTTTGGACTCGCCGGTTCTGCCGTATTCACCGCCGAGTTCCTGCTGGCACTGCGCACCTTGACGGTTTCATCCTTCCAACGAGAGCTCTGGCAGGTTTACCTTACAGTCTTGGCGATTGGAATGGTCTCTTTGGTCGTCAATACTGTGGGCATCAAGCCCTTCTCGAAATCCACCTTCCCGAGTATCATCTTTCTCAACGCCGCCACGATTTTCATCTTCGTGAGTCTCCTGGTAGAGACATCACCCAAGGCATCTGCATCGACCGTGTTCATCGACGTTCGCAACTACACAGGCTGGCCCTCTAACGGCATCGTCTTCCTGCTCAACTTTCTTCCTGGCAACATTGCCATCAGCTTGTTTGATGCGCCGGCCCACGCTGCCGACGAGATGCCGAGGCCGGCTGAACAGGTGCCTAAGGTCATGATAGGGACTACAATCCTCAACATCGTGTCGACATTGATCATGCTCATCGGCGTTCTCTTCTGTCTCAAGAATCCGGAGAACCTTCTCGAGCCGATGGCTGGGCTTGCAATCCTCCAGCTCTGCTGGGATGCCTTCCCGAGGATGGGGTTCGTCGTCACTGTCGCGGCCATCTACTGTTGCGCCAACATTTTCGCCACAATATCGATGGCTTATACCTGCAGCCGTCTTATTTGGTCCTTTTCTCAGACTGGAGGGCTTCACGGCCGCCGCTGGCTTCCCAAGGTCAACACGGAGCTACAGGTTCCCGTCAACGCTGTCGTCCTCACGGTGGTGCTTATGTGCCTTGCCAACCTCCTCGTGCTCGGCCCCTCTACAGTACTCAACTCCATGTTCGGAGCGGCCGGATTCTTCTTCAGTAATTCATATTGCATTCCAATCTTTCTGCTCCTGATCAAGGGTCGCAACGCGTTACCCCAGGACCGGAGCTTCAACCTGGGTCGCTTCGGAATAGCCATCAATGTTGCGGCGTTGTGCTACTCTTCCGTTACGACTGTCATTATTAACTTTCCTACCTTCATTCCTGTTACACCACTGACGATGAACTGGACCTCGGCATACATTGTGGCTTGTGCTGCTGTCACTCTTGGCAATTGGTACAGGGTTCGGCATTCGTACCAACCACCGCTGCCTCTGTATGAAGGGTCCGTTGATAGTCCAGAGGCTCACCAAGCTAGCGCGGTGTGAACGCTTTCACATGGCACAGGCAGGCAAGCAATGTGTGCGGATTCGGTCTCATTTGATGGCAGTTCTACGGAGGTTACCTATCATGCTGATCATTCATGTACCGACCAATGTCAAATCCCACGCATTCGTTGACGAAACATGAATCAGACTCTTGTCACTTTGCATGAACGAATGCGGGACGGAATGCTCGCGCCCAGGTCAACCCGTTCATTATAGGGGATGCGTACCAGTCTACTTCACTTGAGACCCGAAAGTGCAACCCGTACTGTAGTTGATCTCGAAAATTTTTACATAATTGTGAAATTGCCGCAGCTTGACATCACTATGCTTTGGAGTTCAAGCGCAATCCCATCCTGATTTTCCTTTGGGATTGCCAGGATCAACACATCAGAAGAAATACTTGCAAATGATGGAGACAGCAGTGATTGATTTTTGGGTAGAGGCTATGGCACTCTCCATGAACTACAAGGTCGTAATGTGCAACGATGTCTGGACAGAGAAATCTATTCCAAAAACCGATCTAGACGCTCATCGCATTCAGCACCATCAGTATAAGCAGTGTCCATTCTGCGGGATCCTGTTGTCTGACCTGAAGAGACACATCTGGACAAGTCGCCTCCGTGAGCCTTCCAAGGAGAATCCAGATCAGCCAAAAAAACACCTCCATTGAATGGGGAGGCAGAAATTTCGGGCAAAATAGAACGTGTCTTGTTGTCAAAATCGTCAAAAACCCTGAAGGTACTGGCTGTTTCGATTTACCAGCTGATCAAAGTCACCCATGAGACGGGTTAACGGTGTCCCTTGTGACAAAGGACATGCCGCCGCTATGGTAGTCATTCTCGAAAACCAGAACTCATTCGACAGATATGCCAGTTTAGCTCTGTCATAAGTAAGTAAGTACCGGTGCATTGGTCTGACATACTTTTGCTCTACGGGTATACGCTATTCCGCACTGACAGCGTTGTTGTTTGCTTCGTGGCTGAGTTACAGAATCGGATCCTCTTCACCCTAGGAAATCGATCGACTAGCAATTTTCCAAGCTCGGATTCTTGCAGAACGGGTGCGCCGAAGCTTAACCCGAGCTTCGCCGTCTCTTCAATAGTCATTAGGATGGTTGGATGGGAGTAGCCGTGCATGCCAGCGCAGAACTCGGATACGAAGTCCAAGTACTCATCGCTACCCACCGAATAGACATTCAGTCTGCTTCCATTTTTCATAACGACCGGGTGGAGGGCCGTAATCTAGCAACGCTCTGGTGGTGCCGGCGGGTAAATATTGAGACGCTTTCGTGATTGACTTCTGGTTTTTTTACTGCGAACTGGCCGATGTAATCTGCAAGGAGGGTCTCCAGCTTCAGAGCCCGCTGGCCCTGCCGTAAGTCGCAATGCAGTACTGAGCCAGGATTAACCCGACCGAAGGGTGGAGACCAAAGAAGATCGGGAAGCGATGGAGGTGATCTTAATGAATGTCGGCCGACGGATTCAGTCAAAAGCGTCCCAGTATGACATATGATCTTATCGATACTAAGTCTATTAAACACCTGCAGTGGCCAACCAGGTATAATTACAACAACCCTCAGTGGCAGCATACGGGATTTTCTGACCCAGCACGATCAGGCACGACTCGATGAATCCTGCTAACTACCGAGGTTTAAAACGTATCTCGATAACCTCGGGAGATCCGACTACGTCATCGCTTTAATCCTGCGTATCTAATCCGTCCTATACTAAGATTATAAGCAGTAGTCTATCTAAGCGCTCCTCCACCTCGGAAGGAGTGAGGCCCAGGGGCGGAGAACACTGTCCTTACGCCACTGTACGTCTCCGCACGGGCGGGGTTTGGAATCGCTTAGATTATGAGTTGAGGCGGGCATGCGCGGCAACCCGACTGAATTCCTATCACGAACGATCAACGAGTACCATAACGTACGCTAATCTTCGGGGGCAGTCGGGTGTGATCTTATTGGGGTTCAACTGCGTCCTTGCAGAAGTTAAGTATTTATTGCCAGTTATGACTTCTATCGCCGCTTCGTCTTTCTCCCTCGTTGGCCACAGATTATTCAACGCCTCACGCATCTTCTTACTCTGATTGACTTCACTATTACCCCTTTCGTTTATCCTTCATAACTCTTCGTCATGGCCTCCGTTGTTGGAGGGTCGGAAGACGCCTTTTTCCAGGTCCTCGCCAAGTACGAGGCCGAAAATCAAAAACGTCAACGTCCGGACGGACTCGCTCAATATATTGATATTCCAAAGTCGGACAAATTCAAGAGTTTCGGAGCAGACCCGTGGATTGAATCGGACAAGAAGAACTGGCCGCTAACACATCCCCCAATTTCCACCGGTGGTCATACGAAAGTTCTCGTGCTCGGTGCTGGCTATGGGGCACTTACCTTCGCCGTTCGCCTCATCGAGTCTGGGGCATTCAAAGCTAGCGACTTCGTCTTTGTCGACTCTGCCGGCGGCTTCGGCGGGGTCTGGTACTGGAACAGGTACCCCGGCCTAATGTGCGATGTAGAGAGCGCGTGCTATTTGCCTCTGCTCGAGGAGACAGGATACATGCCCAAGGACAAGTACTCCTACGGCCCTGAGCTTAAGGCATACGCGGAACTGGTCGCAACTAGGTGGGGTCTGCAGGATAGGGGCCTCTGGCAATCTACATCGAAGGAGGCCATATGGGACGAGGACGCTGCTGAGTGGGTGCACACCATATCCAGAGGCACGAGCGAGAAGTCGCACGAAATCATCACAATTCGATCAGACTATGTTATCCTCATTTCCGGACTCCTCAACCGCCCTAAGCTCCCTAAGTTTCCAGGGCTGGAAGACTTCAGCGGCCGTGTTTTCCACACTGCCCGATGGGACTATGATTTCACTGGCGGGTCGCCGGAGGATCCAACCCTTCTCAACCTCAAAGATAAACGTGTCGCCTTCCTAGGCACTGGTGCTACCGGCATTCAGGTAGTGCCACAGCTCGCCAAATGGGCCGAGCATTTATACGTCATCCAGCGAACCCCCGCCGCCGTCAGCGAACGCGGCCAGCAACCCATCGATCCTGAGCAGTGGCAAAAGGACACGGCCAAGAAGGGTTGGCAGAGGGCACGCCGTGAAAATATGGCCGCCTGGCTCAGTCATGACTCCAGTGTTACTGAAAAGATCGTGCACGACGGCTGGACCTCCTTCCCCTCCTTTTCGGGCTTCGTCGGCGGACCCAATGCGGGGGAATTGACGGCAGAGAACGTGGAGGCCTACGTGAGATCCCTGCTGGTGCTGGACTTTCCGCGTCAGGAGGCCATACGGGCGCGCGTGTCCAAGGTGGTCCGAGACCCAGTCATTGCTGAGACTCTGAAGCCTTGGTATCCCGGCTGGTGCAAGCGCCCGTGCTTCCACGACGACTATCTCGAGGCCTTCAACCTCCCCAACGTCAGGCTGGTAGACACGGACGGTAAGGGGATTGAGAGGTGTACTAAGACGGGAATCGTTGCCCGAGGCGAGGAACTCGACATCGATGTTCTCATCCTGGGTACTGGCTTCGAGCCGTGGACAGCCGGCAGCCCAGCACATCGTGCAAACATGACGATCAAAGGCCGCGGCAGTCTCAGCCTGAATCAGAAATGGAACGAGGGGATTGGTACTCTGCACGGCACATTCACGCGCGGGTTCCCTAACTTGATCCTTCCCGCCGTGACGCAGTCCGGCGCTACCGTGAATTTCATTCACATGGTAGACGAGGCGGCAAAACATGTATCATACATTCTTGCGGAGGCGTCGAAGAAGGCGGCCTTGGAGGGGAAGACAAAGGTAGTTGTGGAGCCCACCGAGGCAGGGGAGGGCGACTGGACAACCGCAATCACGCACGGAGCGTATTCGCTAGGCGCCCTGTCTATCTGCACTCCGAGCTATGTTACAGCAGAGGGTGCCCTATCGCGGGCAACCAGCCCGGAAGATCAGCTAAAGGTGGCAAGGGGCTCAATCTGGCCCAAGGGTATCCAGGACTTTGTCAGACACTTGGAGGAATGGAGAGCTAAGGGTGACCTGGAAGGGTTCGACGTCCAAGTTGTTTAATAATTACCACATATGAATTTAGCAACTCGAACTTACACATGTACGAGACGAACTTGCAATGGCGAAACCCAAAGGCATCCGTCTTCTAGCTTCGGGATTGCTCCACGTGTGCACACAACCAGGCTATAAGACGTGGTTTGCCAAGACTGTAATCATGTACTTGATAAGCGAATGTCGTAGACAAGCGAATATCATCATGCCTCCAAATCCCATAAAAATAGCAATTCTATGCCCTGTCGCTTCCTCCCACTGTGGCAACGGAGACCCGTTCTTTTAGTTTTGACTGGAGAAGCATTAAACCTGTACACTCACCTGATAATGCTTTTACCGGCTTATGCCTTCTATAATTTGGATGGAGCTCCTCAATAATTGGGAAAAAGAGGGAAACTCCGAACCCCAAATCTGATGCTTCCCGGTCTGGGATGTGACAAACGAAGGGTGGTGTAAGGTGTCAGATGTGCGGGTACATGTGCGGCTCACGTTTGGCGGCCGGGGTGCCCACTTGTCAGGGTATCGAGGTGTCGAGGGGGGGCTGTCTTCCCTTCCGGGTTGCCACTGGTTGTGGTGTCGTGTTCGTCACGGTACCGAGTCAAGGGAGCCTTAATATAAAATCTAAGCGCCGCAGATACTCCGCCCGTGCGGAGATGTAAGGAGACTTCAGGACGGCGTTCTCCGCCTCCGAGCCGAGAAGAGCGCTTAGATAAGGGGCGAGGCGACCTACGACGTAGTTGCATCTGCTGGGCATCTTAAACTTAACCCGAGCTTGAACCCTTGGTATAAGGTCCCTAAGTAAGGTCCGGCCTCGCCGGGGCCCGAAAATCCCGTATTCTGCCACCGCGGGTATTTAATAGACTAGCTTTAAAGATTACGCTTACGGAGTAGATTATTCGTGACTGGGTGAGGCGTTGAAGCTATAGGCGTACACGAAGTCCATGATCGGCACAGCTACGGATTACTACGTAGTAGCAGTTGCAGTATTAGCTGAGCACTCCGCATGTGATCGAACTGCGACATAAGTTAATAATCCAGTGGTCTACTCCGTGCTTGTCCTGACCACGCCATCTCCT
Organism: Dactylonectria alcacerensis; assembly: GCA_029931735.1. Taxonomy (NCBI): domain Eukaryota; kingdom Fungi; phylum Ascomycota; class Sordariomycetes; order Hypocreales; family Nectriaceae; genus Dactylonectria; species Dactylonectria alcacerensis. The sequence goes on from JAPMUZ010000005.1 coordinate 275,042, forward strand.
TGCGAATAGCATTTATGCCTGTCTCGCGCGCAGATGACACCGGTTCAACAAAATTAATCAAAGAACTCGGCCCGAAAAAATCAATATTAGCCCGTGGTCTGACTAGCTCGTGCTTGCTGAGGAGGAGAAATTAAGCAACAGAAAACTGATCCCCGCGACTGGTCTACACATCCCAGGTCCTACCTGTTGGCGTGCGGAGCCGCGCTGCTGACTCTCGTGCAATAGGCAAAACCAACCTCGAGGCATTGACAGGGCCATGGTGTACTGTATGCTGAGAAGGTCGAAGGGTAGTTCCCGTGCTCGGATCCTCCCCTGTTCCAAGATTACGCAAGTAGTGAGGGTGAGAGCCACCGGCGATGAGGACACGCAAGCTGGTTCCCTCGCGGAAACAATGGGCGCAATCATGCAGATCAAGCCGTACAGGGCCAGCCTCGCGCTCCGGATCCAGTCTGATATACGCCTCGGTGACCTTGTGAGAGTGACCTTTCGCATCGACCTCACTAACCCGCACAAAGAGATCCACATGCGGGTTGTCGCTTGTATGCGCCACCTCGATTTGTGGTCTTCCCAGGATCTCGGTATAGTTCTCGAAAGGCTGGCTTGTGTATGCGAGGACGTCAGAACGAGCCGCCAAACAGCTGTCATCAACGTCTCCCTTGAGGCCAGACAGTGGTGCACTGCCGATGTCTGGAGTAGGGTCTGCAGGGTTAAAAGTAAACGTCGACTCTGAGGAGTCGGTTGGCGGATTTCTCGAGATCCCGCCCTGAGGCAGCAAGTACATATCACAAGGATCCGTGGCCGGGGGCCATTTGGGGATCTCGCGCCATTCCCGCGTCCCGGTGATGAATACTCGCACGGGGTTGGGGCGGTGGTCTCGCCCCCGTTTGATAAGATATTCGTCCAACCAGTTCAGCGCTTCCTCCATGGTCGGTCCCACCACGACGCCGTCGTGAGTCCAGGGGTCGACTGTGAGACCGACCGGGCAGCCTCGCTCGGCCAGCCGGCGGTACTGCTCCATTGTCTGCTCTATAAAGATGTCATACCAACCGGTTATCAGCAGTATGGGGATTGTAGCACGTTCGAGAGCGATGCCGTGCTTTGTTGGGGCCCAGAATGGATCCTTCAAGTCGGAGTTGGCAAGCCTTTGCCTAAGCCAAGAACATTCGCCGGCGAAGTACTCATCGACGGCATCCGCAAGGGGCAGGCGGTTCAAGGCTGTGCGTAGGTGGCGGTTGCTGCTTAGCGGTCGAAGTGTCTGTCCCAAGAGGCCTGAGGATTCTTGGTGAGCGATGATGTCGGCCCAGCGGATGACCTGGCCGTTGAATGCTCCCGTCGACCAGTGAAAATCGCCGAAGTCATGCGGGCCGACTAGGATGACCGCCGTGGACATGTCCTCTGGTGGATCCACGAGCAACGCCCACTGCGTGTAGCCTAGATATGAGGCCCCAATGGTGGCGAAAGACCCTGTGTACCAAGACTGCATTCGCATCCAAGAGACGATGTCCTGCCCGTCGACAACTTCCGAACGTTGCGCATCAAACTCGCCCCCCGAGCCGAACGTACCACGGCAACAAACAACGAGCACTTGATATCCCCGGGGGGCTAAGCACCTCGCAAGATAAGCAGTCATGAGCCCGCGGCCGTAGGGGCCGTAGACGAGTAAAGTGCCGACCGGAGTCAACTTGTTGGCGCATGACGGATGGTACACATCCGCCAGGAGCTTCACCCCGTCTCGAAGGGGAATCTGCGCCGTCCGGTCAATAGTGTACGTCTGAACCTCGGCCGGGAGCTTGAAGTGATGAGCCATCAGGCGATCCAGCATGGCCGCTTGGAATCCACGCTTCGTGTTCATTGTGAGCGATGCAAACGACTCGGCTCCCCTTTACTTGCTGCAAAGGTCTCGATCCTCTAACATAGCCCAAAGAAATTTAGTTGGTTATGAACAACATGAGGAGTCTCTTGTTACCACATCTCGATCTTAACGAGAGAGGAAAGCAAGCACAGTTATAGTTGTACCATTCCTCGAGAAAACCGCTACGACGTACATCTGAACTACTACGAAGATGCCAAAATTGACCGACCGGGCGAGGCTAGCCCAGGATTCAGACTTCAAGTGATTTCAAGGCTAGTCTCAGCTTTTCCTGTATCTAAGCGCCAGTCCCACCTAGCGCTGCCGGGTCATGTGCTCGGTGCCCTTCACCAGCTTTGAGACAAAATTGCTGGGTCCAAGACGCAACCACATTAGCCCGGCGCTACGGAGCGCCGCGGAGTCCGATACAGAGTTGATCTAAGATGGTTCACCTGTGCTTCATCCTGGCTTGGAAACGAGACAGCCCGCGCTGCCGGGTTAGATGTTATCGTTAGCCCACACTCGTGCCTCGGGAGGACTTCATTTCCCGCTCACCAAACGCCAAGGCCTCCCAGTCAAGGCCGGACCGCTTAAAAGCTTCCGGAGCAAGCAACGGTGACAGAAACCTACGCTCCTGCATCACCGCCATGCGGCAGAGGGTATAAATAGTCCCTGGTTTGTGAGCTAGCCACGAGTCTGGACGACACAACATGGCTCCTACTTCTGTGTCCACGATTGTTCCCATCCCCGAACCACCGGGGCTGCCGCTTATTGGCAACCTCACCGAGTTGAAGTCTGAAGACTCCTTGAAGGACCTCAGTCGTCTTCACGATATTTATGGTTCGTACCTTAGCCACCAGGATCCAGCACCCAAACTTCGCATCAGCTTTCGGCGATGAAGGCTGCCTGGCAAATGGTATGCCTTGCTAATGCTACCTAGGCGAGATCTACCGATTGCGCTTTCCGGGCTGCAAGACGTACATTTTCCTAGCCACCCATAAGCTGGTTGACGAGGTCTGCGATGAATCCCGTTTTGCAAAGTCTCTCAAGTCGGAGCTGAGCGAGGTGCGCCTTGCTGTCCACGACGGACTCTTTACCGCTCACAACCATGAAGAGAACTGGGGTATCGCTCATCGCATCCTGATGCCGGCCTTCGGGCCCGTTGCCATAAAAGGCATGTTCGATGAGATGTACGATATTGCAACCCAGCTGGCCTTGAAGTGGGCGCGCCACGGCCCTTCACAGCCCATTGCAGCCAGCGAGGAGTTTACTCGTTTGGCCTTGGATACCCTCGCTCTCTGCTCCATGCACTTCCGCTTCAACTCTTTCTACAAGGAGACCCTCCATCCGTTCGTTCAGAGTATGGCAGATACTCTTACCGAGGCCGGCAAACGCTACTCTCGACCGAGCTGGGCCAGGATCTTCAATAGAGCAGCCAAGCGGAAGTTGTTTGACGACATCGCTCTGATGCGCAAGACAGCGGAAAATGTCATCAATACTCGACGGGCAAATCCATCGGGCTACCTGGGGAACGATTTGCTGACGGCTATGGTGGACGGTGTAGATCCTAAAACGGGCAAGAAGATGACCGATCAGAGCATTATCGACAACCTGATCACATTCATGATTGCGGGACACGAGACGACCTCCGGAACCTTATCATTTGCCTTTTATTCGATGCTCAAGAACCCAGCCACCCTGCAAGCGGCCCAGAAAGAAGTCGACGAGATCATGGGAAGACATCCAATTACAGTGGAGAAAATTTTCAAACTAAGATATATCCCGGGGGTATGTGTCCCGTCCTATCCACATCCAACGGCCTGGATGAGTTTGGAGAATGCTCAGCGTGATTTCTGATCTCCCATAGGTTCTCCGTGAAACCCTGCGACAGTGCTCACCAATCCCCGGCATCAACGTCGAACCCTTGGAGGACACTCTCCTAGCTGGCAAGTATCCTGTCAAGAAAGGAGACTCTATTTTTGCCTTCTTCTCCAAGTCACACCTCGATCCTGTTGTCTTTGGCGAAGACACAAACGAGTTCAAGCCCGAGCGCATGATGGACGATAACTTCAATCGACTTCAAAAGGAGTTTCGAAATTGTTGGAAGCCATTCGGCAATGGTATGCGGGCATGTATTGGGCGGCCGTTTGCTTGGCAGGAGATGCTGTTGGCTATAGCGATACTTCTCCAAAATTTCAACTTCTACATGGATGATCCCGGCTACACTTTGCGGCTCTCGGAGACACTCACGATTAAACCGAAAGATTTCAATATTCGGGCGTCGCTGCGCCATGGAATGACGCCGATAGACCTGGAACGCAATCTGCGCGAAACCGGAGGAATAGAGTCACCACATATACAGCCAGAGGGATCATCGACCAAGCAAGGTGTCGAACAAAAGGGCAATCGTCTAGCCATCTTCTACGGCTCCAACAGTGACACCTGCAAAGCTCTCGCAAACCAACTGGCTGCCGATGCCCCAGTCCATGGATTCTACGCATCAGTAGTGGACTCGCTTGACACTGCCAAGGAGAACCTGCCGACCGGTTACCCGGTCATCATCTTCACGTCTTCGTACGAAGGCCAGCCTCCGGACAATGCGAGGCAGTTTGTGGCCTGGCTGGAGAGTTTGACCGGCAAGGAAGCGGACAAGGTTCCTTATGCTGTGTTTGGTGTTGGGAACAGGGAATGGGCTCACACGTTCCACCGAGTCCCCAAACTGATAGATGCTGCCCTGTGGCAACATGGCGCAGAGAGAGTCGCTGACACAGGCCTCGCTGATGTATCCGACAGAGATGTTTTCAATTGCTTCGAAATTTGGGAGGATGAGATCCTATGGCCCGCACTCGAGAAAAAGTACCCCGCCTCAATGACCGGTGATTTGACGGAGCAGAAGGGGCTTTCAGTCCAGATCACGGTCCCCCGCGCCTCCACTCTGCGCCAGAATGTTCAAGAAGCCATCGTCACGGCTGCGCGGGATCTCACGCCCCTTGGCGCGCCTCGTAAGAGACACATCGAGATAAAACTGCCAGTCGGAACCTCCTACTGCACGGGAGACTATCTTGCTGTGCTGCCGATGAATCCGCCGGAGACCGTCAGGCGCGTATTCCGCAGGTTCAAAATCTCATGGGATGCTGCACTCACAGTCGAGGGCGACAAAGGGGTATCGCTACCCGCAGACCGGCCGACATCAGCCTGGGACGTGCTACGAGGGTATGTTGAGCTCACGCAACCTGCAACGAAGAGGAACATTCTGGCTCTGGTGGACTGTTCTTTGGATCCCAACACTAGAAAGCAGCTTGAGGAACTTGGAGGTGATAAATTTCATGAGGAGATTAGCAAAACGCGGGTTTCAGTACTGGACCTGCTTGAGCAATATCCTTCCATCGAATTACAGTTCAGCTCCTTCCTCAGTATGCTGCCCCCAATGCGCACCCGGCAGTAGTAAGTCGTTCTCAGGTTCAATCTGTTCAACCCCTGGATTAACAGGGTACCAGCTCGATCTCTTCTTCGCCCCTAAATGACCCTGATCATGTTTCTCTCACATACTCCCTCCTTGACGACCCATCCTTCTCTGGTCTAGGCCAACATGTTGGTGTTGCGAGCAACTACCTTGCCAACCTCGAACCGGATGACCTCCTCCACGTGGCCGTCCGCCCCTCTCACGTAGCCTTTCACCTACCCAGTGCCCCAGAGTCAACTCCCATCATCTGCATCGCCGCCGGCTCCGGCATCGCGCCCTTTCGCGGCTTCATTCAGGAACGAGCTGCACAGATTGCAGCAGGGAGGGCTCTGGCGCCGGCCCTACTATTCTACGGATGCCGCGGCAGAGGTGAAGATGTGTATCGTGACGAATTTGACAAATGGGAGGCCACAGGGGCGGTTTCGGTCAAGAGGGCTTACTCTCGTGAGACGCCAGATGAGACGATCGGATGCAAGTATGTCCAGGTCCGGCTGGTTAAGGAAAAGGAGAGTGTGTTTAGGCTCTGGGACCAAGGAGCGAAACTGTTTGTTTGTGGCAGTCGTAAGCTGGGCAGTGCTGTGGAAGAGGCTTGTCTGGAGTTGATTAAAGAACTGAAGGACATCAATGACGAAGGCGCGAAAAGGTTTATGGAAACGATTCGGAATGACAGATATGCGATGGATGTGTTTGACTAGCGCGAGGGGTACCCAAAGACAATAGAATAGGACCTGTTTCCCCCTCTTGTTCGTGGTTTGACAGCTATCCCAACTCCCTTGAACGTGTAACGCGTATTGAGAAGTGAGGTCGGTAGCATTGACTTGCTTCATATGGACACCCAGACATTCGATCGTTGATCCTCTAACCCCTGTGTTAAACTGAGATCATGGTGAGTGTGGCAGACTCGGCACATACGCTGCCGCGGTCTGCTTTGCGATGTCCTCGCTAGGCGCCTCATAAGCGGAAAATACTATTCTCTGCGTTCGATTCCTTCTTTGATGAGGTCACAAGCAAGGGGGCAACACTGATTTCAGTAAGTAACGCTGGCTGATAAAGTGCCTTGTCATCGCCCTGACGCGCAGACCATCACCACGAACTCAGAAATGTGAAGAGAGAAAAAAACCCTTTCTTTGTAGTCAAATATTGAGCGAAATCCAAACTACAAACATATCTAGAATTGGATGTTCTCCATTTCAGTTAATTTTCGGGGTCTCTCCCGTTAAGGCCGTGCCATTAAGAAACCATGGTGAATCATTTGTGTCTCTAAAACGAACCCTTTTAGATTCTAGCGGCAAAATGTGGAGTCGCGAAATGCATAAGCTCTAAGTCGGTAAGCGGCTCTCAGATCAGGTTCGGCGGTCGGCTGTCAACACTCGGCTCTTAGGTCGAGATCGGTAGTCGGTATTCGGTCCCAGATCCAAGTTGGTATTCGGAATTATCAGTGCCTATAGGGGACAGATAGGCTGGAACACTACTGCCGCAGCTAAATCTTATATTGGAATGATCTTCACTTATTCTTAACTACAAAAGGCCACTTTCATCACTTTCCTATCAGCTCATCTCTGCAACAACTTGAGCTAGTAAGCGGTACTAGAAAGAGAACTCACGACATCACACGTCCTTGTGACTCACGACACCTCAAGCTCAAAGCAAATATGTCGCCATACGAGGATCGGGGCCCACTTGATTGCACTATTGGAATTGAAACCGGCCATGTTGCTGGGAAAACAGCCATAGTAACAGGAGGTATGATGTCTGGAACTAAGGAGTATTAAACTATTTATTCACAACAGCAAGATGCGAATGGAATTGGCGAGGGCTATGTAAGAGCCTTAGCTGAAACAGGGTTATTATACGCCAGAGAACGCTTTTCTACTCGCTAACATAAGATAAGAGCGTTCGTCGTCACTGGCGATCTTGATGAGACTCGTGGACATGCTTTAGTCTCAAAACTCAAGAAGTTTGTTCATTTTCCACCTTAAACAAGTACGACAAGTCGCTGGTGATGTTCAGCACCAAATTTGTCAAGTGTGACGTCGCACAGTGGGACAGACAGCTTAAAATGTTCAAAGAGGCTATCCTGTCCTCACCTACTCAGAGAGTTGACATTGTCATTGCAAACGCTGGTATATTGTTGCATCTGATAGGAAGGGTACATTGTGATGTAAGTAGAAGCTCTTGATTTCTATCTAACTGAGGGCTCGCGGCAGACCTATTTGTAGGTTGCCCTCATAGCTATGATAAGGTTCTCGGTAGACCGGATCCCAAGGGATCCGGGTCTTTGAGACCGGCTTGTTAGGAAGCCGGGTCTTCGAGACCGGCTTGCTAGAAAGCCGGGTCTTTGAGACCGGTTTGCTAGAGATCCGAGCCTTTGAGACTGGTCTTCAGTCTCAATAGTTGATAGATGTGACATATATCTAGCTTGGATTCAATTTTCTCATGTGAAGGTATAAATCATTTTCAAACCCGAAGTCTCAATGAAATGACGCTGATGGGCTTTTGTTCAAGACCAAGAAGAGCCAGAAGAGCCAAGTTTGAAGATTTTGAAAATTAACTTCATGGGGGCAGCTTTGACTGTCAAACTCGCATTGCATTACTTTCGACGCCAGCATGCATTGCAATCGCAACTGATGGAAGACACCTGCTTGATTCTATAGGGTTCTATGGGTGGATACATGGAAGGAGCAGCGGTTCTTGAGTATTGTGCATCGAAATTTGGCTTGCGTGGCATTATAAGATCGTTGAGAAGAACATCATGGGCCCATGGCACTCGAGTTAAACTATATTGCGACCGGGTATGTACTACAATTCCTTCTACCGTTAAGAAATAAAAATCTAAAGAGCAGTTTTAATAGTAAAAGACATTTTATATTAACTAAACTCTGGCTTTACTTTCTATACTTATTAGAGAAATGTAATGGTTTCTAGCTTCTTAATCCGGTCTAGCTTAGCAAGAGCTCAGCGAGCCCTCCTTGATTCAGTTCTAAATGACCACCTAGTCCCACGTGACTACCTTGCGCCTTGGTGTTCCAACATGGTCCAATTTAACACTAGCTTAGAGCCCTAGTGTAAGCCTGATCGTCACAGGTCCGTCATATTCCTGCCAGTCGTAATCGCCTGGCCCCAACTTGGGCTATAACACCTTAGGTCATGCATGGCTCGTGACACTCCCGGCCTTACATATAATGCACACACACTTAAGAGCCTCTGAGTGCCAAGTTAGCTTTCTGGCATAACCGCCTTCCTATTCAGGCAGCACCTGATAAAGGCTCCGCGACTGGTCAGCCGCACTCCGACAGTCACCACGTGACCCCCTGATATAATGCTCTGTATATGATTCAATCTCACAGTATCCCTGTTGGTCGGATTCTTGCCAGGGGGCATGCATGAGACCATAGCCCCGCAACTGTAAATTAAATCGCTCAAGATCACCGTTTCTCATTCTTTCACTTTGGGGGTGGCTTACTTCAAAATGGAGATCCAGTATGCGCGATTGTTTAAGTCGGAAGGAAACCCTCCTCCGCTCCTGATTGAGAAAATTACGTCTTTCGCGAATGAACACCCCGAGAGCTTTCTGGACTACTTGCGGGTTGCCTGGGAGCGGGACGGAGCCCAGGCAGCCAAGATGCCGGACGTCCTGACATCGTTGAAATCCATCCTAGTCATCTGCGATGACGGTGAGAGACGCCCCCTCTCGACCACGTATTTGCCTGGGCGCGAGTTGCTGTTCCTTCGCGGAAAGTACATGTTACCAGATGAGATGTTCCCATTTCTCAAGCTACAGAAACCTTGGACATGCAATTCGTGGGCTTTTCTCGAGCTACATCTTGGAGTGCGCGCACAAGAGAGCCTGGACTTCTACCTTGATATTCTCAAGGCTATTAAGAATGCCGCCTCGAAGAAAGAAGAAGGCCTTGAGTTCCCGCGCCGTGTCTTGGAACTCTATCTCCGCATTTCTGCTTTATGTGGATTAGACGGTGAAGAGGGGGGAGCAACAGAACAGACCAGGCAAGTTTAAACTAAAAGCAGATTCCCAAACAATTCCAGCCAAAGCTGACAGAGTCAAGAGAGTCATTCGAAGACAACGGACTTCTCATACCTGGCTCCAGGTTCTGGTTCAAGCCCAGCCGCTGTATCCTGGGTCCATCGTCTATGCCTGGAATTAAGAACAACATCTTCCCAATAAACCCTTTCTGGAAAGCCAATGACGCGGAATGCGCGGAAGCGACGCAATTTTTCAAGCACATATTGAGAATTGCGAATACATACTCCCGAACTGATGTTCTTGAACATTTAGACAACATGCGGCGCCTTTGGAAGGGAGGTTCGCCATCAGTGACATTACTAGCGTGGTACTACTATGAAGTTGGAAATTCCGTAAAGCTTCTCTCTGACGATGATGCAAGGCAGCTCAAGTACGCCTCACTTATTTCTTTGAGAGTGATATACTAATCTTAATATTAGGGTATCATTTATTAATGATCCTTACATCGCAGTACTACAAGACAACAAACTCCAATGGTACAAGCAGCCGGACTGTGTATGGTCTTGGGGGTTAACCATCGCAGACTCACGGCGAGTCGACTTGAGCGAACAATACAAGGATCTCGGGCCGTTTTTTACAAGCTTCCTAGGAGTCGAAACGTATGGGGCCGCTTACAAGGAATTGTTAGAATCAACTCTACTTGATGTGTCGATTGAGACTACAAAACAACTGATATTCTCCTTGAGCGCCTCCATTCTGGAACATGGGCATTTACTTGATCCGGGTCGATTCCTATCAAGTAAGACCCTTCCCGTCAGGCAAACGAATGGTCAGATCCGTCTCGATTCTTCAGACGCCGAGTTCTATATCGTCGACCGAAAATTTTGTCAATGCTTTTCAGGAAGTGTGCCGGTACTCGACTTCACACCTTATGAGGTCTGGCTTCTTGAACCGCTCCTGGTATGGGCTGATCTTGAGAGCCGATATCTGTCATGGAATGTAGCGGATACTACTTATCTCAATTTTCCCACCCCCGAGCTTCTTACTTCCAGGTTCACGGCGGCCAAAGCTCGTGGCTTGTTACGGTATCTCCCCAGCCAGTCTTGGAAGCTCTACACAATTTCTAACACGTATTCAGTATTGCGAGCCATTTTCGGAGCCCTCGGGCCAAGAATCAGGGACAGAGACACTGCCTGCTTCAAAAACTAGAACGAGCCAAGTTTTTTCGGTCCAGTGGAATCTGTCGGCAGCTTACTTTGGAGAGTCATAGCGGCTTAGATGTGGCGTATCATTTGGAAGGCCAGCTGCATATTGAAGAAGGCGACGAAGAGTTGAAGATTTACGGGCCCTGTGACCAAGAAGCCCAAGAATTGTCTGCCGCGTCACTACCTCGTGCTCTGGTGGTGTGGTTGATGGCCGATCCTGAATCCGGACTGACGGAACGAGTGAATGAGGTTGCAGTCAGCCTTGTTAAGAGCATTTCAAATGTCCCGGATGCCTTGATTGATCGTGTACTTGACGAGGAGGAAGTAGTAAAGCTCGAGGACCTAGAATTGCAAGCCGACGTTAGGTAAGTCATGGTAATAGTCCTGGAGGGTTAATACTAATATTTCCGTCAAGGCTGCATTTTAGCGGTCCGGGACCATCCAAGATCGAATGTCAACCAACTGAGCTTAAGTCGTCAGCGGGAAATGGGACATGCGGAGCGGTGGTTTCAGATTCGACTCGCCAACCCATGCCGTCTAACGTGCCTTCCTCAGAAGATGAAGAGATAGCTCGCGGTGTAAAGAGTCTCAAATTAGGAAAGTGATCAGATTAGTATAGTCTCATACCGCTCCTCAGCGTTTTAAATATGACTTAATACATTACCTCGTGTAAACATTTGAGTGTAGCTTTGAGCGCAGGCACGAAACGCTGTTTTCAACTTATACCACGTCGGAGTATGTTTAATGACGTAGAAGTCGTGACTGTATTTCTCAAAGGCTTCAATAATATTTCTTCTCTTCCGTGTCCGAACGCTAATTGAACGTCAAGTTTTTACAAGTTGTGCTTCCAAACTTCTAAAGGTGGTGAGGTTCTATTTGGCACAGCTTGCCAGTGTTTGCATAGACGCGCATGGAGAGTTATCTCTCGTAATATACCCCTTGCCCTACCAGCACAGAGCAGCCAATAATCAAAGAAATCGCAATGATAGTGAGACTGACTCAGGCGTATCCAAGCGTCCCAACATTTACATATCGCTTGAGCTCGCGTCTCCATTTCAAATGGCAGAAGAGCCACCAAAGTTAGCTCCGGCTGCCAGGCTACATACTAGCTAACAGTCTATATATGGCTGCTGCGAAAATCCGATCCCTAATGGGTGTTTCCTGGTTGCCTTGATTGTAGCAGATGAATGATGTTAGGGAGAATAATGAGGTTAGAAATAGGATGTGACGCTACCTACAATTTACGATCGAGTTCCATCGTCCCTTTTATCGTAAGATACCCGGCTAGTCTGGCTCATACGATGCTGATGATGAAAAGGGCAAGTCGTCTGTCCTAGTATCTGAGTGGTTGCCAACTCACTAGGAATGTAATTATATGTTTTCGTAGTCTCGCCGTTTCGTAACAGGTAAGACTACTTAGAAAATATACCTAACTATTTTCCTAATTTAAACCCTCAGTTTATCTCCTCGGAATCCGCCTTTAATCTACTCTATATCACGTATGGGCTATCTTAAGTGCACGACCGTTATTAATGCTACTTTCTTTTAGCAAAAGAAGTAGCCCTACTTGTATAAAGACGTATTACAGGAATGCAACCCTGAATATAAGTAGATATAAGTCGCCCGGAATCACCAACCAGCATACACCACACCCTCGTAAGCCTTGAGCTCCATACCGTCCTCCTTGAAAATATCGGCATTCTGCCCCAGCAACTTCTTCCGCCAAGTATAGCCCCTCAGCTCAACCTGCTGTTCCCTATCTGAGAAGTTCAGCAAAACCAGAGCCGCTCTTCCATCGTAGCTAGTCATGGTATATGCAAAAATCTCCTCACTTTCCTCATACTCTGGCAGGACCGAGAACTGTCCGTACACGAAAACATCCTTCTCCCGCTGTCGGAGCTCCAGAACCTGCCTCCAGAATGCCAACACGCTGTTGCCATCCTTCTCCTGCTGTGCAACGTTCCACTCGTCAAAGTCGTCATTGACACGCATCCAAGGCTTGCTCCCTTGTGTGAAGCCGGCGTTCTCGTGCGCGCTCCATTGCATTGGCAGCCTCCCGTTGTCGCGTGCCTTCAGCCTCATCTCCCTCATGACATCCGACATATCAGCTCCAGGGCTTCTCTTCTCGAGCTCGCTTTTGTAGTAATTCAACCCTTCGACGTCGATGTAGTCGTCAATCGTCCACGACTCCGGCACATTCGCCATGCCAATCTCTTGGCCTTGCAGGAGAAACAACGTGCCGCTTAGCGTTCCCAGGCAGATGGCCAGCATCTTGGCCGCGTCTTTCCTGTACTCGGGTAGATCCGATCCATACCGTGAGAGGGAGCGACCGGAGTCATGGTTGTCCATATACACCGAGTTCCAGCCGTCGAACTTGGGCATGGCTCCTTGCCACCGGCTGGTGATGGCCTTGAGCTTGGAAATCCGGAAGTCGTCTCGCTCATACTTGTGGTCAGCTCCGAAATCCATATCCACGATATCTCCTGTGAACAACATGTTCAACTCATGCCTATCCTTAGCGACATAGCTTGCGACGCTTTGCTCGTCTTTTGTGAAGCCCAGTTCTCCGACAGTCATGCAGTTGTACTTATCCAGGACCTCCTCCCGCATCTCCCGGATGTACTCGTGCATGCGCGGGCCGCTGGCAAAGTACTTGTCTCCCGGTTGGAACTCGGCGCCTGGTCGCGAGATAGGCGCGTCAGGGAGGTCTGGGTGCTTAGACATGAGGTTCATCGAGTCGATGCGGAAGCCGTCGGTGCCCTTGTCGAGCCAGAACTGCATGTCAGCGTAGGTCGCCAGACGCATGTCCTCGTTGGCCCAGTTCAGGTCGGGCTGCTCTGGTAGGAAGAGAGACAGGTAGTATTGACCTGTGGGCTCGTCATAGGTCCAGGCGCTGCCACCAAAGATAGAGGCCCAGTTGTTGGGTGGCTTGCGATTCCCGTCTGAGTCCAACTTGGGGTCACGCCAGAAGTACCAGTCTCTCTTGGGGGAGGTTCTTGATGAGCGCGACTCTCGGAACCATTCGTGCTCGTGGCTGGTATGGTTGACCACGAGATCTAGAAGGACCTTGATGCCCCTCTCGTGGCAGCCTTGTATCAGAGTTGTGACGTCTTCAACGGTTCCATAGGGGCGGTGAATGTCACGATAGTCTGAGACATCATAGCCCATGTCATGCTGAGGACTCTTGAAGATAGGCGACAGCCAGATGGCGGTGGCTCCTACTGACCGGATATAGTCAAGCTTTGAGATGATGCCGGGGAGGTCACCAAAGCCATCCGCATCTGAGTCGAGGAAGCTGGCTGGGTAGATCTGGTAGACCACTGCTTCTTTCCACCATTGCCTGTCTGGGGGGGTCGGCGTCGACATGGTTGCTGATGGTGCCGTCATGGTGTGGTCTCGACGTTCGATGAGCTGAAGTTTACGTATTGTAATGGACCAGTAGTTTGTTTGTTCCTGGGTCTCTTATACCCGATTGCCACTCGCCGGCCCGACAATGGTGCGTCTGATCCCTGGGAACTCAGAGGAATATGATTCTCGGTTGAATTCGTCATTGGAGGCTCTGTCCTTGTCGATCCCGTGCCCTACACAAACGCAGCCTCATAGGACCCGGGTGAACTCTGATGGGTGAATTGTGATTTGCTGACATACCCGAGTGGAACAAGTCTCATCGGTCCGACAGAAAACCAATGATCTTTCAGCCAGCTGGTACCCTCTGAGTAATTTGCCAACCAATAGAAATTCAACCATTTCACCCATGTCGAACCATCATGGCCATGGGGCGGCTTTCACTCTATTCAGTAATTTCCGTCTCACCTGATTCCCCATGGGGCTCCATTTAGTCGCAAAGAACTCCACCGTCTTTCTGGGGATAGCGACTCACGCTGCACTTGGGTTATGGATATAAAGGCCCGACATGTTGCCCTCTCAAAGCTTACCAGTAGGATGCCACGATCAGTCTCAGATCACCTCAACTGCTGCATTCAACCTCACTTTATATTCCACTCAGAATGGATACCAAGACTGAGCCCGTGACGATGGTGTCCGATCACATTGGAAAGGCACCCGTCGCAGACTCAGTGGCCGTACAAAAAGCTATTGACGCCCAAGACCTCACGCCGAAGCAGCAATACCAGCGCCTCTGGTCAAACCTCAAGAAGGACAAACGCTATGTTCTCTGGTCCATCTACATCATGTCCCTCGTTTTCGGGTGGGGCTATGATTCGGGTCTTTCAGGCGTAGCCATCGCCTTTCCCGAATTTCGTAAAGTCTACGGCGAATATTACGAAGTGGGCGACCAATACGTTATCCCGGCGCTATGGCAGTCTCTCTGGAACGCAGCCAGCACCATCGGCCAGGTATTTGGAGCTTTCCTGACGGGCCAGTTCGCGGACTATCTCGGCCGAAAGGCTGTGCTATGGATCGCTGTCGTACTGTCTCTGGCTTCGTCCTTTGCACTCGTCTTTGCCCCGAGTCTTCCTATTCTTTTCGTCTCCAAGCTTCTTTTGGGTCTCTCGGTCGGCCTGTCAACTGTCACGCCTCCGTTATACGTCACCGAGAACGCGCCAGCTGCCCTTCGAAGCTCCCTCAGCTCCCTCACAAACGTCATCATCGTGCTAGGCTTCTTCCTCTCGTCCATCACTGGTTGGGGCTCCTCCAAGATCAAGGGCGAATGGAGCTTCCGACTTGCTTTTGTCATGACATTCCTCGTCCCGACACTTTTCGCCTTCGGCCTCCCCTTCCTGCCCGAGTCGCCGGTTTGGTATGTCAAGAAGGGAAGAGACGACGATGCTCGCCGGGCTATCATCAAACTCTACGGCCAGGATGTGGACGTTGAGGAACGGCTTGGCTTTATCAAATCTGAGTTCCAGGTTGCTGCTGGCGAGGTCAATATGGCCAAGCAGACAACCTGGACGGCTATCTTCTCCAAGGAGCACCGAACCAGAACCCTCATTGCTGTAATGGGATTGCAATCCCAGAACTTCTCTGGCGGCTACTTTGCAAGTAAGTGATCGGAACCGCGGACTTTGTGAACCAAGTGCTAACCTCTGCAGACACATATCAGACGTACTATTTCGAGCTCATCGGCCAGTCTGACCCCTTCGGCCTCACTGCTATATCTTCGACCCTCCAGTTCCTCTCCAACTGTGTTGCCGTCTCGGTCTCAGATGTCCTTCCTCGAAGAAAGTCCCTCATCGGCGGCGGCACACTGCTCTGCTGCTGGTCCATCATCATTGCCGGAACCTCGCTCGCTGGCACAGCCAACAAAGCTGCCAATACTGCCCTCCTCGCCTTCATGATCACATGGTCGATGCTTTACACCGCCACTGTGGGCTGCTTCGGCTGGGCTGTCGCTCAGGAGACTGCTGCCCAGGCAACACGTCCCAAGACGATTGCTTTCAGTCTTGTTTGCCAGCAGCTCACTGCGCTCATGCTGTCGTCTGTGTTCCCATTCTTCATCAACCCTGATCAGCTGAACTGGGGCGGAAAGGTTATGTTTCTGTTTGTTGGTGCTGAGGTGTTCATCCTCGCCACGTTGTTCTGGTTCCAGCCAGAGACGAAGAACAGGACCTACCATGACATTGATTGCCTGTATGCCGAGGGTGTTCCCCCAAGAAAGTTTTCTGAGTTCGTGGTGGATGATGGAACCGTTGTTCGAAAGCCGCGTGCGTAAGAGTGATGGCAGGTTGCTTACTGGCTCTTCCTTTTGGACTTTAGGAGTATAACAATTTTCTACGGACGACAACAACCAGACGGGTTTAAAATTGGAACGTTAGGAGCATTCGTTTGTTGGCTATGGAGTAGAGCAGGAGAATAGAGCCTGATTACACGTCATTCGATGAATACTTGAACAACCAGCCTCCCGATTCTCAACAAGTTTTTTACATTGACCTTGTGAGCCTGTTCTAGTGACTGAAGTCACCTGTTCGACTTGAACGAGTGTCTGCAGGACTGGAGTCGGTGGATCCGGTGGCGTTCGGCGCTACGAACAAGCTGGGGTGTTCTCCGCATCATATGAAGCCCAGTCCCCGCAAACTTCGAACTTTGATCAACCCAATCCACTACCCAGCTGTCTCTCAATCAGAACATGTCCCGCCCAGCCGATCCAAGACCGTCGAAGAAACCCTTCAAAGTCCGACAAGCTTGTGATGCCTGCCATGGACGTAAGATTCGCTGCGATGGCTGCAGGCCCTGCTTTAATTGCAAAGAGTCAAGGATAGATTGCACCTACTTGGCCGTACACAAGAAGACTGGGCCAAGAGGCCCACGACATGCACGAAAGCCACTTCAACGACCCGCACCAGCGGCTTTCCAATGCCCTCTCCCCAGCCTTAACGAAGAACTTACTTGCTCTGAAGCCAAAAGGGCCTCCTCGCCTGTACTCTCAGAGGCATTCTTTCCGTCATCTCAAATGACTGAAGCAGTCATTCGATGGTGCCTAGATGCCTACTTCAAACACAAATACCCGCTCACACCTATCCTGGATCGCCGACAACTCGAGCAAACCCCAACCTCGGCCGAACAATATGGTCTGATTACAGCCTGCTGTTCCGTCATTGTACTGTCACCAGAAATACTACCGCCCTCATCTGCCCAGCATGAGTTCACAATCCCACCTGCCGACTTCCTAATTTCCGAAACTCTCCGCTCAATGGAGTACTGCAATCTCGCCGAGCACCCGTCCTTGGCCCATATTCAAACATCCTTCTTTCTCTACGCCGCCTTCTTTTGCATGGGCAAGGACAATTCGACATGGTATTACCTACAAGAGGCCATAACAATGCTACAAACTCTACGCTTGCATGAGGAAGCCACCTACGGTGATACCGACGATCCACTCTTGGCGACATACGCTCGACGCATGTTTTGGGTGCTGTTCATTACCGAGAGAGCATATGCATTACAGAGAAACCGACCGATCAGGTTGCAGGACACGTTGAAACTGCCGGTTGCTGACCCGTTGTCCCCGGATGCTGAGATATTGCTCGGCTTCCTCGATCTCATCTCACTCTTTCGCCCTTTTGACTCGGATTTCATCGCAAATTGGAACTCCGCGATCCCATCAACCTCGACAGATTCTGCGCATCTATCAAGGCTACAGTGTCTCCTCAAGTACGCGCTCCCCAATCTGTCTAACTACTCCCAGGTCCAGCAAGCAGACCTCCTCATATCGCGACAGTGGCTCAAGACAGTAGTCTGGAAACTCTGTGCGTCGAAAACAATGCTCTCCACCGCGAACAGTGGAGATGTCATGTCGCTGCATTACCCGGCTAGCATCGCGCGTGACATTGTTCTTGTGTCTCAGCTCGTGCCGACTCAGGCTTTTGAAGCTAATGGTATTGGAATATTGGAGAAGGTCTTCGATGTAGGGTGCTCCCTAGCAGATTTATTGTCCTTAGTGCCGCTAGAAAGTCAGGGATCGGCCATGGACGTTGGCGCTATTGATACGTTGATGGAGATGGTGAGGATCGTAGGGACGAGGTTTGGGGGGAGTTACCGGCATCTGAATATGCTGGTGGACAAGGCCAGCAGGTGTCTACTCATGAATGTAGATAGAAGCCTGCCTCTGCCAGCCGACGAGTGCCATGATAGCGTCGATTAGGTCTACACGTAATCAGGTATAGGTTGGTTGACTCCGCTTTCTATCAAATTAAGCTCGCTTGATCGTAAAATGGACTTTTCTGAAGATACTAAGGCCGCAAGTGCAGATAAAATTTTCACTGGCAGCGAGAAACAGCGATTGATTGGCTCTACGAAGAAATCTCACTATATTCAAGGCTGAGATACATCTATAGTTGTACGTCTCAATCCTAGAAAGGTGGTCAATCTCCATAGCAGGCGGGCTTTACAGAGACTTGGTAGCTACAGCAAGGTATTAGGGTCCGAGCGGGCCTGTAAGGGATAATTGGCACGACTTAGGAGGAGGGGAAGGCCATGTCACCCTTCGCACGCATGGCAGGGTAACAGTCGGAGAAGAGGAGACACCCACTAACTCGCCGTACGAGTGTACCACTAACACGATTTATTGTCCTTTACCAGCTAAGCGCTGAAATACGTCTCGAACAGCACTCGCGTCAGCCTCCATCCCAGGCTTTTAGTAAGGTAAGTAGCTGGCAGGGGTTCGAGAGTGTGGCGTTGTTAGCGTAGGACATGACTTTTGAAAGGTCGCCTGTAGTTTCTCGTTATTGATAAATCTCCCATAGTTTATCCGGCCAGCTTGCCCTTTTGCAAGTCAGATTTACATCACTGTAGCGTTTGCACATGGGGAAAATTGAGGCCGCCGGAGCCTCCCTGCCCCACTACGTCGGGTATAAAAGTAAGTGTTTTTCTCTCTTCTTACCAAACAATGGTTCTGTTACCACATCCCTCCGAGCCTTTGCCTTATCATTCTCGTTTGCGCTGCGTTAGCAAGCGAAATTCCACGTGCCCATCGCTTTTATCCAAACTCAACCGCAAAGCAACCGCCTTCATCGCCCTAATTCCACTATCATGGCAACCGTCGCGGCCGGTCCAGTGTGGGGATATGATCTGCCGCTAGATGGGATCCCCGACCGGGTCTGGGATCGTACAGTCAAGCTCGGCAACCAGCAGCGATCGATCGGCAGGAAAGCCAAAGTAACGGCGCTTCTACTAGCCAATGCCGGCCAGCCTGGGCTCAAGCACCTTGCTCGAGTTTAGTCGCTGCAAGCGGTGACGCCGGCTACCGCCAGCCGGAGAAGCCTGAACGCAAAGAGGATCGTGGCGAAGGTCATGCTCCGCGCCCTAACGAAGCGAATGAATGGTCCCCGCTTACTTTGGCTTGTCCATTCGCCAAATCGTCTTTGTCCAGGTCTTTTTCTGATTGCCAACGTTCTGGATTCCAAAGCATGCGTCGCCTAAAGTAAGCCAATGGTTTCATCATCTTGTGGCTGGGTCAGCTACTTAACCTCCATTAGAGAGCACCTTAAACGTCGGCACCAAGTCCACTGTTGTACTCATCGTTGCGATCGGACTCACGCATCTCTTGAGGAGTCACGGCAACATGCTGTTGAGTGTGATCGGAAGCATTCCCCTCGCGCACTTTCGGGGGAAGACATCTGGAGGGGCATCTACCAAACCCTTTTTCCAGGCGAAAATGTTCCCGGTCCTTGTAGGTCATTCCTCCGCGAAATTCCAAGAGTACAGGAGACTTAAGTAGAATCACAGACTTTGTTGAAAACGATAGACCAGAATATTCTCTAGCTTTATCCAATTATCCCGAATTCAGCCCAGACCTTTCTTGGACGACTCTTCTCAGCAATGCAGACTTTGTGGTTCGCCTTGCTGAATCCACTCGGCTGGACATTCCGGTCGCCTTGACACCTGGTGGATCCCTCCCGGAGCGAGAAACAGGGTCATTAGTCGCGGCATCGCGTAACAGAGCTACGTGTACTCGCCGAGTTGATAGGAACTCACATTCAGGTTCAGCCGAAGAGTGTCTAGCCTGTGCGTTGGCAGAGGCCGAAACGGTGTTAGCCACGTCCTTCGAAGAACTCTTTTCTCTATTGTTTCCGTCCCCCCAACTTTCCTCCCACGCTTCCACGATAGAGGTTCAGGCAGCATCCTCCGATTCAGAAGGATCCCCGCAAGGGTCTGGTGGTTCCGGGAGTGGTGGCTCTGGAACCGGGAGTGATGGCTCTGGAACCGGTATTGGTGCTGGCGGGTCAGGTTCTAGGGGCGGACAGGACAACGGGTCCTCAAGTAACAAGGATTCAGACAATGGATCTGGTGGCGATCCCCCACCTGATGATGAAGATTTACCACCAAGCTCTCGGATACGTCGTGGGTGGATTTGTTGCTTCCATCGGGATAATCCTCAACAATATGGCGTCACGAATCCTCGGTCACGCTGGCACAAGTGCGAAACAAGAGAGTGGTATTACTTCTGTCATCTGATGTGAGTAACGTCTAGCTTTTCCGATCCCCAGTGAGACTAACTCAGATTTTTCTAGAATACATTATCGGTCTGCGCATAGGAAGTTTATATGTGGAGATTGCTTCACCATATTCCCATCCAACATTGACGGACAGAGACATACCAAGGAATACTCTCACTGCTACTTTTGTTTCACGTCCTTCCCCAAAGATCGGGATTCCGAAGGTCATTTTCACCATTCCAACCGGTACGCAATACACACAGACCAGGGTTGTGTGCGCCCTTATCAACACGGTAAGCGAGACGAATATCGATGGCAACAATGTTGTGATCGGTTGCTGGTCTGCCTTGGCCGAGACTACAATCCACGTAAGACTCTAGGTTTCCGTTCCGTATATACGCGGCTTTGCTCACAGCGTTTAGACTTTACGCGCAGGTCACGACAAACCTCAGAGTCCAACACTTCACAAATGACCCGGGCGTCGCGAGAGCCTCAAGCAGACGAGGTCAGGAGGCTACAGGCCGAAAACTGTTCCCTTACTGATATGGTGGCTTCACTCCGAAGAGAGAATGATGAGTTTAGGCGCGCTGGCGGGGTAGCGGAGCAATTTCAACCCAAGCTGATCTCCGCCATGTCCAACATCTATCAATTTCTACAGAACACACAAGGCGCCTCTGCAGCATTTCCTCTCCCACGGAATATGCTTGATCAGATGACATATCTGAACGATATTCAGCCGGGAGTAGCTACACTTATTACAGGGGCACCACAGCACATCCTGAGCGCGAACCGCGATCAGGATGACATCGAAGCGATGGGTCTCTTAGCAAGCGGGGCCGCAAATACAGCAGCAATCAACGCGCTTAACATCGTTAGCAACCAGTCTCAGGAATCACTAGTGGATAATCAGGCTCGCTCCTCAGAGCGTGGTGAAGCACCGTCTTCTCTCTCCTCCCTGAGCCTACCGATTTCCATGGCCACTACTTCTGGCCAGTGCGACATTTTCAATCAGTTGCAGGAACAACCCTGGGATTCGACTAGTTTCCAGTTCCTAGACTTTGACTCCATGCTTCTAGATGTCTAAAATGGGTGGCAAGATTAAGTACATGAGTGTGAGACGGACCGATAAGGAAAGCTAGTTGTGCATAGGGCCGGATCGATATAGTGTTTCCCTTTGAACCTAGAAAGAGACTTCAAACCTAGTCCACCCTCAACAACCTAGATGACCCTCAACGCCTAGATCGACGGCTTATGACGGCATCATCAGTTCAAGGGTGTCCAGATCAGCCGGATCATTAGGGATAAATAGCTAGCTTCCTTCCCCCTAGACAGAGAGAAAAGACAAGATCTTCCATCATCACCAAGCTGCATCAACCACTTCTTCCTGTCTGATAATGAGAGTCTACTACAGTTACATAGAATATGAGACTCTGCTGCAATTAAATAAATTTTGAAAGCTGAAACGTAAGCTTAAGTAACTTAGAAGCTTCCTGAACATAGTGTAAGCCGTATGAAGATAGTTTTAAGTAGGAAGAGTTCGTAAGATGTATATACTGCCAGGCGCCTATGTGATATAGGTTATAATATTAAAGGTAGCACTTCTCTTGGCTCTAATAACATGTCATCTAAGATGACAGATGTTTATTACATGTGTAAAAGGAAAATTCGTACTACGCTGTAACTGTATAGAGCCCCTACTAACAATAAGAACTTATCTCCAAAGGATGAGAGAGGACGCAATTTAACTGCACCAGCAGTACGCTGCGAAGGCTTCCGCACAATATAGTGGTACTGCTTGTAGAGATCCACCGCAAGTTCCACGCATCCAGCGGTCTGGCTAAGAATTTTTGCTACGGGCATTTGTCGAATCTGCAGGACGGCGACAAGATCCAATGCCGGACTAGATGAACAGCTCCGTGATGATTTTTCTTTTCTTTAAAGTAAGTGCCTTGATGACACAAAGAAATCATTTCCTCGATCTGTACCGTTTTTTGTTTTGTTTTGTTTTTCTTGCCCTACCTAAAGACAGGGGTCTTGCATCCTACGCACAAACTAAATATCCCCAAATCTAATCAGTAACTACTAGACTAGGTGATGGGTCTGTAGACTTTGACTGCCGGATACTTGAATTCAGGGAAGGGTAGCTAGCCCTGGTATCTAGTTATCTAGCTAAGTAGACCACCTGTCGCTTTGATCCACATATGATACTAAATGGGGTGCTTTATTTACGACCGGCAAGCTCTTTCTCGAGGAGCGTCCTGATCCTCCCATCAACGCGACCAAAGTACGCCAGCACCCTCTTCTCCAGTCGCTCGTCCAGGTCCGCGAACGTGCCGAGGACATTTTGGATGAACTGGGCCTCGCCGCCTTTCTCGGAGCAGATGATCTTCCACAGCTGGCGGGCCTGCACAAAGTCCTTGTCCTCGTCGAATTGGGTAGCGAACGCCGTCACCCCACCATCAAAGTGCTCGTGCGTGGGCACCTGGACGCGCCTACTAACGCTGACCGGACGTAGCTCGGAGAAGATGTAGTCCGGGTCGCTACCGTAGTTGTCATTCATGGTACCGGGCCCGTCACGCACGTAGGGGGCGTACACCTTGTTGTGCGGCCTGTTGGGGGGTAGCTGGAAGTAGTTGGGTCCAACACGGTAGCGATGCGCGTCCGGGTAGCTGAACATGCGGGCTTGGAGGACCGGGTCAGCAGAAGGCCCGATGCCGGGAACCATGTTGGACGGCGAGAAGCAGGCCTGCTCAATGTCCTGGAAGTAATTGTTGGGCTGCCGATGTCATTAGCTTCCTGCAACTAGCAAGCTCCTGCAACTAGCAACTATCGCAGCTAGCGTAGCGTCGAATCGGACGACGCGGGTTCAAAAAGACAGAGCAAGACATGGACTCACGTTTCTCTTCAGGGTCAGACGGCCGACGCGGCGGAGCGGGTACTTCTCGTACGGCCAGGTATACGTGCAGTCGAAAACGTCGATGGGGGCAGACTGGACCTCGTCCGGCCGCATGACCTGGATGGAGACGATCCAGGTGGGGTAGTTCCCGGCTTCAATTGCCTTGAAGAGATCCTTGACATGGTAGTCGGGCTCGGTGCCCGCAAGCCTGGCGGCCTTATCCGGGTCCATCGTCTTGACGCCACCCTCCGGCTTGAAGTGCCATTTGACGTAGACGTAGCTACCGTCCGACTTGTTGAGCGTGTACGTGTGCACGCTGAACCCGTTGATGTGCTGCAGAGACTCGGGAATGCCCCGCTGGCCGAGGAGGTGCATCAGGGCGTGGATACCTTCGGGGTTGTTGACGTGGAAGTCCCAGAACATATTGTTATCCGGGACGTTCGTCTGGGGATGGCGCTTGTGGCTGCGGTTCATGGACGGGAACTTGATGGGATCACGGATGAAGAAGACAGGCAGATCGTTAAACACAAAGTCCTGGACACCCTCCTCGGTGTAGAACTTGGTAGCCCAGCCTCGCACATCGCGGACTGTGTCGGCGGACCCCTTCTCGCCTCCCACGGTCGAGATACGGCAGAGGATCGGCGTCTTCTTGCCCACCTCGGACAGGAAGTTGGCGTCGGTCAAGTCCGAGACGTCTTCTAAAACCTCAAACTCACCAAATGCGCCTGCAGCTTTGGCATGGACACTCCTAAAGCACGTCTTCATGTTGAGCAACTAGCCGATACAAACAAGCGAGGAGATACTCACCGCTCCGGGATACGCTCACGGGCAAAATGAGCGAGGATCTCAATGGTCTGAGTGTCGCTCAGTGCGACGAGACCGCCATTGGTGCGACCGTAGCGAACCTGCTGAACACTTCCTGGATTGTCGCTTGGTTGCCCTACAGGCCGTAAGTATCAGGCAATGAAGGGACGCTGGAAAGCGCCGAATAAGCAATGGATGCCGGAGGGGTACCATTGGCAAGAGTGACTGTCGGGTTGTCTTTCAGTGCGGCGGCGGCCTGAGGAGGAGGAAGAAGAAGCGGTCAGCAACAGCGCCGGGCAAGTCAAGGAATGAATCAAGTGCCCGCTAGTATTGGGATAGAGGTGTGCAGAGCGTCCAAAACGTACCATGGTGATCCTGACCAATATCTGGTCCTTGATGCTGAGTGGGATGGTTTACTGTCCTTGAGATTATGGTAACAAGTAGTCAACAACGTGATTGAGACGATGGCTTCTCACGATGACTTCTGAAAGTCCCATTAAGCTGGGAGGCAGAACATGTGGACTATATAGCTACATCGGGGAGCGACGTGACGATCCGTCCTCGGTTCTTCACCGGTTCTGACACTGTACTTTGTCCCAAACGGAAGCCACGTCAGAATCTGTCATGGCATGCACTGCCGCTGTGCAGCCATCAGAGAGCAACTGTTTGAACCAAGTCCAACCCATGAGCTAATGACCTCCCGGAATGATATAGAGTTGTCGTGGATGTCCAAGTGAAAGCTGGTTCTGGAATGACGTAACTTAGTGGCTGCTGTGAACACTTGGACGAGTGTCGCATCTCGATTTTACCAATCGAAACGTTTTCACTCGACATGTCCTCCCAGCGAAATCCTTCCTTGTTCCCATATCCACATAAACCAGTAAGGTTCGACCGAATTAACCGAACATTGAATTGCCTACTCCGTAGTTTACCATTGGCTACTTAGTACAACCTATTTAGGTGTAGTGGCCTAACCCATGGGTGTCAAGATCGCTTACGCCTGCAACGTGCATACGTGGGTACTACGTCAGGGACTACGGATATTGCGGGCGCCCAAGCGAAAGTCTGTTTGGAGTACACGCCCTGTCTCAGCTCAGCTGTACAAGTTGACCGCCAGCAATGAGCTGCAGCGCATGTTGGCCATCCGCAAAGAGTAATACAACTTGGCCAATGATTTGACTAGGCTGGAAGAGAGACCAGGGCAGGACATTCCGACCGCGGATCAACGTTTTACGCCATTTTCATCTGTTAATATCACCTATGATAGCACCAGCTAGGCAATAGGAATGTCCCTATCCGCGACAGCCGGATACTGCAGCCAGTAGTAGAGTTGTTCGTCATTGAGACGTCACTACGTGCCACAAGACGCAGATATGGCGCCATTCCGGTGCCTGTCGCCGAGATTGCCAAATTCGAAAGTTACCAAGGCTTAACCAATGAAGTACCAAACATTCAGGTTTCCCTGCCTCATCTTCGTGACAATCCATGTAGATTGCCCATTGGTCACATAGGGCTGATGGAGCACCTGCCAAACAGCTCTGGCGAGACCTGTAAGTTGCGGACGACAAGGAGCATTATACAAAAACAAACCGATGTCCTGATCCGGAAATAGTATTCAGCCAATGGAATCAAAATCTTCTAACAAATGGTTTCAGCTATCCTTGGTTGTCATGGCTTGTAAGGCAGACTTTGGCATAAAAGCTCTGGAGAAATCCCTCTGGATTTTTGGAGGGATCAAAACAAATCATTCATCAATCAATCTCATCTCCATCCAATCAATTTGCCCGTCATGTCAGTTCAGGACGGTTCTCGTTTTGACTTTATTGTCGTCGGTGGCGGTACTGCTGGTAATATCGTCGCCTGCCGCCTAGCCGAAAACCCCAACGCCAGAATTCTTATTGTTGAAGCTGGCATTGGCAGCTCCAAAGACAACGAAGAGATCCGAACCCCCGGGCTGGCAATGGACATCCGAGGCAGTCAGTTGGACTGGGCTTACAAAACGACCATGGTCAAACGAGACGACTATGAGCGTATCGAAAAGCCCAACACCCGTGGAAAGGCCCTCGGCGGTAGTTCCTCCCTAAACTACTTCTCATGGGTGCCTGGCTCTAAGGGTACCTTTGATATGTGGGAGGAGTTTGGCGGGAAGCAGTGGACCTGGGATCCTCTTGTTCCATACCTTCGGAAGAGTGTGACCTATCACGACGATGGCGGCTTGTACTCGCCGGAACTCAAGAAGATTGGCGGCGGTGGCCCGATTCCGATCGCCCATGCCGAACTCATCCCCGAAATGAAGCCTTTCCGCGAGCTTCTCACCAAGGCCTGGAAGTCCACGGGCGAGCCCTGCACCGAGAATATCTTCGACGGCGAGATGCGTGGTCTGGTCCATAGTGTCAACACAATCTATAAGGGCCGGAGATCGGGCAGTTTCCTCGCGGTGGTGGACAAGCCAAACATTACCATCCTTCCCGAAGTTCATTCAAAGTGCCTTATTATCGACAAGGCGGATCGCACCGCTCGGGGCGTGATAGTGATCACGAGCTCCGGACAAGAGCTTAGCTTCTATGCTACCCGAGAGGTAATCGTCTCTGAGGGTGTTTTTGAAACCCCTAAGCTTCTGATGCTTAGCGGTATTGGACCAGCGGCTGAACTGGCTAAGCACAATATCCCTCTGATTGTTGACTCAGGCCACGTCGGTCAGCACCTTCTGGATCATCCCGGTGTTCCCTTTGCCCTCCGAATCAAGGACAGCTTCTCTATGGACAACCACGTCCTGCGAAAGGGTGCTCTACAAGACAAAGTTCTATCTGCTTACTCCAAGGGACATTCTGGCCCTATGGGATCACCGTTCCTGGAGATGATCGGTTTCCCTCGCATTGACAAGTACTTGGAAAGGGACCCCGAATACCGCAAGGCAAAAGCTGCAAACGGCGGCCTCGATCCCTTCTGTCCATATGGCCAGCCACATTTCGAGCTTGATTTCATCCCTTTGTTCGGTAGTGCCTTTCAGTGGCACTTTCCGCACCCCAACAAGGGAAGCTATATGACTGTTATGGTCGACCTCGTCCGCCCCGTCTCGGAGGGTGGTGAAGTTACTCTAAACAGCGCCGATCCGCTTCAGCAAGCCAACATCAACTTGAACTATTTCAACGATGATCTTGATATCATTGCTGTGCGTGAAGGCATCAGGTATGCCTACGATATTCTTAAGAACGGCGAAGGGTTCAAGGACATTGTTGAGGACGAATATCCTTGGGAAATGCCGCTCCACGACGATGAGGCGATGAAGAGGACAGTTTTGGATCGTTGCCAGACCTCATTCCATCCCTGTGGCACTGCCCGCTTGTCCAAGAACATTCAACAGGGTGTGGTGGATCCCAGCCTCAAAGTTCACGGAATCAAAAACCTCCGTGTTATCGACGCCTCAGTCATTCCTGTTATTCCCGACTGCCGCATCCAGAACTCGGTCTACATGGTTGGCGAAAAGGGTGCGGATTTGATCAAGGCCGACCACCGGGATCTTTACTGATGAGCCTCGTCCCTAATATGTTTTTGCCTAGGGACCTATTTGTTCTCGAGCCGAGGAGGTATCGAATAGCGGCTTGAACACGAGAACATTTAGACAGTACTTGGCTGCTCATTGTTGTAGCTATCTTCCCGCCATCGCTTAGCTTTAGTGTCAATCAGATCCAGAGTTTTCCGCTTTAATCTCTTTTTCCCCATCTGTAGAGGTGTGTGTCACGGCCCATGACACGGCCTGCGTCTAACCAGGTGGTCAGGATACGCAGAGCCCCCAAGGGTAACGGCCGTGTCCCGAGTCAGCCTGTGAGGGGTATAGGGTAGCTCAAGATGAGTTCGTAAGAGATAGACCGGGGTCTATATCAGCAGAGCGATTCGGTACGTTTCTAATCTAAATACTGGAGTGTAACGTTAGGTAATGGTTAAATGGTTAATATATGATGATGCATAGCAGTTAGAGTAGATTGAGGTTACTAAGTTGTATTGATAGCTAGAGAGTTGTGTCTCTGAAAGTGCTAAATGCTGGTTTCTAGGGCTCATTGCTGTCTTCTAGGGCTTAGTGCTGGTTTCTAGGGGTTACTAGCGATTTCTAGGGATTGATTACTGGCGATCCCGGCGGGTCTCCGAGTAATCGTTCGGTAGACGTCTTATTCCGCTCCGAAAATAGTGGGCCTCTGCCTTGTAAGTCGCAGGCCGGTAAGACCCAAGGCCGTGACGTTTTACGGGGATTGCGGAACGGCGAAAGCTCCGAAATTCGACCGCTAGCAGGAGTCGACCCCCGACCTAACTCATCCGCATCTCCGAGTTGCTACCTTCAAGTCGGCCGTGCCGACCCCGAGTCATTACCACAGCACGACATGTCCGCAAGTTCGGCCTTGGTATTTGGCATCTCGAGAGCTGCGAAGGTCGAATCACATGACCTGTGATCACTGACTTCTATGATGACTGCTTGGATGTCGCTCTCACGCGATTGAGATCCAAATGAGGCTGATCGGGCGAGCCAGACGAGAGGAGAAGAATCGAGGGTTTCTACACGCAGATATCAAATACAGTCAAATCATTGTCACTTGCTCAGTCCCTCGCAGCGCGACTCTTGTGCACTACCCATCTTCACTCACGTACAAGAACGTCCAAACAACCAGCACCTCTACGAATCTTACGCCATGGCTCTCGAAGGCTCTCTCGCTTCGGCTTCATCATTTTTGGGGGCGGCACAACAGGCAACACCGTTGCTGGCCGCCTTGCTGAGAAACCTGATATCATCCGCCTCATCGTCGAGGCCGGTGTAGGCTGAGATCAAGCAGATCACCGCCCACTCCTTCCATGGCGATGGAACTCAGTACCAGTGAATATGACTGCGCATCTAAGACAACCGTTGTTAAGCCCGACGACTTAGATGAGCGCATCAAGCAGCACATACATTGGACGATGATGCTTCTTCTGCCTTTGCGGCAGCTTACCGGAGAAAATCCGCAAATGCCGAGACCCCGTCGTTTTGGTTCCCCAGTTTTCTAATTGGCCCCCACCCGCGCTCCACTTTATGCCAGCTGAAGCTGAATTTTTTCTTGCTTTGCTTTGAAGGCCAATGGAACTAATTCGGAGAATTATTGGAGAGTATGATGAAGCCGGTTTTTGGTGATACGTAGTACGGGCCTGCCGAACTACCAAAGGAGTATCGTGGCTTTTCACTAACAACCTGCCAATACGGTCAACAGTAGCCAGTAAGGTGCAACCAAATTACACCAAACACATAAAAGCATCTTAGATAAAAGCATTCATCTCCCTGTACGATGTGATTATTGTCAAGTCGCAGCGATTCATTTTGGAGTCCTAAGCGAGAGACAAAGTTCGGAAAATCTTATATCGAAGGCTTTATTAGTCCTCAAGGGGTTG
Source organism: Dactylonectria alcacerensis (assembly GCA_029931735.1). NCBI lineage: Eukaryota > Fungi > Ascomycota > Sordariomycetes > Hypocreales > Nectriaceae > Dactylonectria > Dactylonectria alcacerensis. The sequence goes on from JAPMUZ010000005.1 coordinate 304,546, forward strand.
GCAACTCTAATGACACCCGACCAAGAGACATCGAATTCTCCGACAGATGACCCCGAGTCACGTTTTACGTTCGTCCTTCATCCCGATCAAGATGGAATACGGAGTCACGCGATGCGGGCGCATTGGACACAGCGAAGACATGACCTCGCAACCCGAAGGGAATCAGCTGCTAGTCAACAGACTCGACAGCTTCGGCCAAGAAGAAGCAGTTCGACCACTGAAGACCCGTCTCTTAGCAGACCTCAGCCCCAGCACGGTTCATCTTCTGAGATTAGTGATTATGTCAACTTCGATGTGACGTCTGGCGCAATTCCAAGCCAAGCTATCACCAACATGGACCAATCACTCGTGTGTGATCGGTTGGACCCGTTTGACATGTTTCCAGTCAAGCTTACTTCCGAACACCACAAACTACTTCATCATTGTAAGTAAACCATCAACCATGCCTGATCATCTGGTCGTAGGCATGGCCCCCAATTTGGGATTTAGATTTTCTACCTTGATCTATATTTTGATGCATATTTTGATGCATCTTAGGGCTGAGCACAGACGCCGCAGTGCTGTCGGGAAACACACCTTTGTCTAGCTTCAATCCGATGCGTGACGTCTGGATGCCCCTCGATTCCTCCAATGCAGCTTCTTTCAACACCATCATGGCCCACTCAGCCGCCCATCTTGCTCAAATGCGAGGCCAAAAGCCTGAAGGCGAGGCGTTAAAATTCAAGACGGAAGCCCTCCGAATTATCTCGATGTGGATGAGTGAACCGGAGACAGCTCTGGGAGATGATGTTTTGGCCGCAGTCCTGCGCCTCATGACCTACGAGGTAAGCCCTCTCTGCACGCAACCGAAGCATAACTTTATAGAGCCTCAATTCACTAAAGACTTTGACAAGCATTTTTGGGGCGCAGAGGAGGAATGGCGTCTTCATCGCAACGGGCTTAACAGCATCATTGGGGCGCGTGGGGGGATCGTGGCGGTGCAGAAAAACTGGAGGCTCGGGCTCGTCGTTTTGTTGTAAGTGGACCGTGTACTTTTCTCTGATGCAATCATTGACGCGGAGCTCAGAACCTCCCTCATGGCCAAACCTACTTGGTTCGACTACACAAACCAAATACCGCAACTCTTAGATGCCAGCAAGCTCATTTCAGTCTTAGGGAACGATCAGAATATTTACCGTCTCCGTTTTCTTTGGCTCGTTTCGCTCATACAAGACTGCCGCAAACTCCTTGATCGCCGCCCGGATCTCTCTGGATACGCCGCTATATGTGATGCGATAAATCTTGTCCATCTTCACTCAGAACAAGCCCTCGATGGGTGTAATCCCGCTGATATCGATGGCGCGGTCTTCATGCAGCAGCAAATGTATAGAGAAGCTTGCCTATTCCTGTTTGCTATATGTATTCAAGCCTCAGCATCGTCGTTTTCAAAGACCGCATCAATGCCTTTTGAGCAAAACAGGTTGGATTCCCTCAATGCGTACATGTACGAAACCGGCCCCAACTGGGAAGGTTCCGTAGAGCGCCTTTACCAGACTCTGTTCTGTCAGGTGAGCGAGTACCTCAATCACAGGTCTGAAGCTGAGTATGCTACGCACACGACGATGCTGTTGGGCTTGCTGAGTAACGACACGAGGCATGGCGTGGAGAGGTGTCTGTTGAGCATCCTCATGCAAGGCCGAGGGATGGGGCAAGAGGAGTTGTCTAGTCATGTTTGGACACCGGATTTTCTTCTGTTGTCACTTCGCGAGCTGTGATTACATGTGACGGCTGCGTCTATCCTAGGTATAAGGTAGGTCCAGGACGTAGTTAGTTATGATCAAGTAGATCAGGGCGTCGAAGTAGGCAATAGTAAAATACGAGATTTAATATAACTAAGTATATTAATAGCTAGTGAGCTATCCTATCCGTCTAATGTTACATAAATATACATATATACTTAATAGGAGCGACGGATTCTAGAAACGCATCGCTTTAGGAGTGCTGCGCTTTAGGAGCGCTATCACTCCTACTAGTATTACTTCTATTAGGGTTAGTTCTTGACCGCCTCGTACATCCCGGTCTGTGGTATAAATCATTTAATTAATAGCTTCACTATTCTAAGCTCCCCCTTTGTTTGATCCACTAAGTTGCGCGCTACTGCCCACTGGGCTTCCCTAATTATCTGCCCGCTGCCCCCAGACTCTGGTGATGTGCTGGCTATCAACTCCTTATGTGCCATCGTGCCTAATAACGCGCGAATGCCATCCATTAGCTCTTCTTCCCTCACCGAGTCTTCGACGGGCCCACTGCTCTCCCGCCTTGCTTCATCTTCATTCAAACTGGTCTGGAAGCGCAATGGGATCTGTTCGCCATCGTCATCGCAGAGCTCAGTGAATGTCTCACTTCGTTCGGCGTTGATGTCATCTAGCAAATTAAGAAGGTTTTCACAGTCGAGTATCTGCCAGTCATCATCGGCATGGTGTCCGGAGCAACCGAAACCTTCTTTACACAGCCCCCAGCCAGTGCGGCTCCGTTGATGGAAGACGTGAAATAGCCGCAAGCCGAGATTCCACAGATAGATGTTCCTTTCCGGACATGTATACTTCAGACTTTGGCCAATTCCTTTTGCTCTTCTTGTTTCACACTCTGTGCAATGCTCGGGTGGTTTCGGGAACGGGGCGTATGCCGCTGCAATGTCGAGTCCGGAGAGGTAGGTGGACTCTTTGGGTGGCTCATCCATATGTTGCCATACCATGTCCCGGACCTCAGCGGGGACTCCAGCCCTGAACAAAGTTCGGCTCAGAAGACTGACCTTTTGTTTGTGTACCAACGGTTTCGCGATCTGGCGCGCGTCAAAGATGAATTGACGTGAGCGTGGAAGGACTTCCACGGCCTTTGAAGACTCTTCGCATGCATCCTTGCCAACTGTGCGGTAGATGCGGTCCTCACGGATTGGACCATCGGTTCCGACACTCTTCCAAACAACTTTGTCTTTATCGCCATCGCTGACTTCCGGCAGCTTTCCCGAGAATGATTTCCAGCCCTTTTCATCGCCCGGCGCTGACCAAAGCCACCGTCTTCCTCGGCCTCCGCCTAGAGCAGTGAGCTCATCGGCCGATAGAGCTTGCGCCAGCTCTGAATGTCGGGAACTGTCGCCCTCGGATCCTTCTCTTGCCACGAAGCGCTGCACGGGATGGTCACTAAAGACCCAGCCAAAGTCGTCGCATTTATCGCCTTTGGCCCACATCCTCTTTAACGGCTCAAGCAGGGCATCGTCCAACTCGACGCAGAACCCATACAGGAAGGCGGTCGCGCCTGGGGCTTTTGACTCGCTGAATCTCAGGTTGAGGTATTTCTCATGGACGAAGGCGCTTGCAAGGTACAGGAACATCCGCGCAGCGAGAAAATCGCCGTTGGGGAGCTTGGACAAGGCATGGATGGGCTCGAAGAAGCAGCGATATGCATCCACGATGGCTTTGTTCGGAGGTGGCGGATGTCCCTTGTTTTCGCCCAGACAAACGATCATACTGTAAAGCCTCACTAAAATGATTTTGATCGAACCATTTAGTTCATCGTTGTCCTGTGTGTCCGTCCTGGTGGCCTGTCTGCGAATGTCATCGGCCAGCTGAGAGGTGGAGGCGATAAGGTCCTTGAACACCTTATCTGGCTTCATCTTCTTTTACGTCTCGTCTCATTCCGGAATTGAGGCTGTTGGGCTTATGTTGCTACTCGAGTTTCAGACCGTTGGTGGTTTCTTGTGCGAGGTGATGCGGGTTCCCTGACGATGAATCATCCGCGATGAATCGGCGAACCAGGCATCGGAGGTGACCAACCAGTCAGCTTGGCGGATCATCTTTCACCCGAAAGTACAGGGTTAGTACATTGAGGATCCCACCTCTGCTAGCCCATTTCTCATTTCTTCATTGCAAGTATTGGTACTGTAAGTCAGAGGACTTTTGGCCCAAGCTGCGCAGACTCGCTTTGTTACAGCGACCTCAGCATCGCCGTCCTCCCGGCACCGGAAGACGGCAAAGAATGCCTCATTGCGCCATGCGGCTACGTCACCTGCTATAAGTGCTGAGCCGATTCTAGCGTCGGCAAGGATGGCAACGCCGGGCGTCGATCATGTCACATATGCCGCCTCTTGATGGGCTGCGAGCTATGTGGACGGGGTTTATCAAGAGCGTGCGTCGGGTGCTACTTGTGAGGCTGATGATATCAAGGCTGTTCCGAAATCGATCCTGGAGACTGACATGGTTGGCCACGTCCCCAAGTGCATCGAGTGCCTGGGCATGAAGGATTACCCTTAAAGGCTGTGGTTTGAACCTCGCGTCACGGCTGATCAGCGTTGAGCTAAGTTTTCCCCAGGTTCTTAACTCGCACTAGAGGCTGGATCCGTCTTATCAGAATGCCCCAGCACGGCTTTTTTGACCACAAATGGATGTACTAGCTCCATGGATTCGTAGATCCAGATAACGGACTCGGCTTCGGATTCTGAAAAACGGAATCGGTTTCGCAGAGTTAGTATCTAGTCTTAAGGATATCTCATAAGAGTTGTCTATCTGCCAGTGGAATTGGTTGTTGGCGCTTCCTGACTCGACCCTTCCTGAGTCGGGTAACACCAGACTAAACTTCAGCAAGATTAGATCCTGTATCGTATCAAGTAGACCAGCCATAACAACTGATTTCAAATCTGATTCCGAATGCCTTCACTATCGCTACGTGCTGGTGACCATGTATTCCGTCAGATAGCGGTGATTGGGTAGCATCGTAATCAGTGGCGTGTGATGATGTATTCTTTTTGATTAGTAGCACAAAGTCATGCTTTCGGGGAATTGTAAAAAGCCCTCGTCTCTCTCCTACTCAAAAAGACTTACTCGTGCTTTGCATGCTGTGCTATGCCAATATTGCGACGACCATTTCATCCGAGACCTCACGAAACGAAACACAAGAATTGGCCTCCGTGTCACTTTTACCTTGCATCACGTTTTACAGAGCCAAGTTCCAACCAGGCGACAAATTTATTTACGGCATCTTCGGCATTCAGTACCAGGGCGAAGAACCAAGCGGTCGCCCAGCTGAGCTCATTAGTCAATTCGAGAACCTGATTCACGGCAAGACTCACCTCGACCGGATCATCCATCCTGGCAAGACTGGGCTTGGCAGATGAATATGGCTGTCATGCTGGCGACCCGAGAAATATGCCGAGTGGTGGGCGAGCGAACCGGTCACGAAATTCTGGGAGTCTCTCCCAGAAGATGCAGGCGTATGGCGCGAGACCTTGACAGTGTCTTCGAGTCGAATGCAGAATGCCGTGAGCAGAGAGCACAAGTATGGCATCAACGGCTTGGATGACATGGAGATGTTCACTGAGAAAATCGGGTACTGGGGTTGTCCACGCGATCGCATCCACGAGTCTTCCCCCGACGAGCAATTCACGTCCCCTCTCGAGAATATGCCCCATAGTGTACCCGAGACGGAGACAATCCGGTCAGGCCGGACCGTCATCACCGACCTACCAGATAGTATCTGCTTCCTCGTCGAAGGTCAAGACCACTCTCTCACGACACCAGTGGAGCGAACCCATTGGTTTGACGAATTTGATGACCTCGTGACAGGCTGGATGCAAGACTTCGGCGAAGACACAATAGAAAACGGCCTCCTAAGTGTTCGCATAGGCTACGTCCCCGGAAACGGAAAATCCAAGGGCACGCAACCTGTCAACCTCGCGCATAACAGAAAGATCGAACTCTTCTACTGGCTGGATATGAAGAAGTTTGAGCGCATCGGCCGCTTTCACCGCGGACACCAAAAGATCCGGAAGAAGTTCATGGATGACTACTGTCCTGTTGGCAGGATGGGCAACGGGATCAGAAAGATTACTCTTTGGGAGGAGACGTCGATCATGAAGGGGGGCCAGATTCAGGCGGAGTATGTTGGCTGCCGGGAAGGAACTGCGTTCATGGCATACGACAAGTCTGGTGTGATCAAGAGCAAGACGGTGTCTTAGGCAGTTCTGTTATAGTTCAATCTCAATGCTAGCCATTCAAACCAAGGCACGTAAAGCACCGCATGTCGCTCTAGTAAGCATCCCTCTCATCACTTTATAAATATGACGCTGAGACTGAGTGACGACGCTGTCGGAGAAGAAGCACTTTGCCCACGCGAACATGTGCCCAGCCGCTTTGAAGTCGGGCAGGTATGAGAGATCGGCATCTCAATGACGGTATCGGAACATGCCGTGATAACGCCGAGAATCCGGCAAGCCCTGGTCTATCTACCCTTTTCAGTTTAGGCTTGATGGTGCTCACCTTCATAGTGCTACCCGATTCAGCTAGCAACTCCGAAATTAGGGAGCTGATTTCTTCACGTTTTCACGTATCAACGAAGATAAATTGAGGCATGCAATGATGGAATCTGGCATAGTATGTTTAGCTACGGCCTACTGAATACATTTGGAGGAATTGGGTCGCTCCGCACTTAGATTTGGCTGTAATCTTTGGGGACAAACTCTTCATAATAGCCTTTTTGCACGATCCAAAGGCAGAGTGTGAAAATAGCCATTGCGCCCTTGCCAAGTCTATGACGTCTAAGTCTTGATCCAACCCCTCGTCATCATCACTTTCAGCCTTGATCAGCCTGAAGGGAGGTCGCGCTTTACTTTAAATTGACGCAAATTTCATTGAACTGATTAAATGGCACGCCAACATTAAGCAATTTCGACCCTGAAAACGTTCCCGACTTCCTTCAACAACCACCACAGTCATGTCAGCAACAAAGCAACGTGTTCTCGTTATCGGGACGGGATGGGCTGGATACGAGCTGGCACAAGAAATTGACTTGACGAAATACGAATTGACCGTTGTGTCACCTGAGACCACCCAGGCATTGACACCGCTTCTCGCCAGCGCAGCCTGTGGCCTTTTCGCACCTTACCTGGCTTACGAGCCTATCCGTCGCAAAAGCCGCAAAGTCCGGTTCCTACAGGCATATGTGGACAGCATTGACTTTGACGCCCGCGCAGCGACATGCCGCCCTGCTTTCGCTAAGCTATCTGATCAAAGGTTCACTTTAGAGTACGACAAGCTCATCATAGCTCCAGGTTGTCAGACGAACACCTTCGACACCCCTGGCGTCGCCGAACACGCCTTTTTCGTCAAATCCGTCGCAGACGCAAGAGCTGTTCGTCAGCGACTTGAGGACATGTTGGAGATCGCATCCCTTCCCGGCGTGTCTGAAGAGCGCCAAAGAGAGCTATGCCATGTCATCATTGTAGGTGGCGGGCCGACTGGCGTTGAAATGGCCGCGGAGCTGAGCGATCTCTTCATAGAGGAGTTCTCGCACCTCTACTCGAATCTCCGGGGAAAGATGAGGGTCTCTGTCCACGATGTCGCCGACAATATCCTGTGCTCTTTCGACGCCAAGCTGCAAGAGTACGCTACCAAATCACTCAGCGCTCACAGGGTGGAGGTCAAAGCCGACTCCCACATTACCAAGGTGACCGAGGATACGATTGAGACCAAGGAAGACGGCAAAATTGGATACGGCATGCTCATCTGGGCCACGGGGAACAAATCCATATCGCTGGTAGATAACCTGAAAGTGAAGAAGACTGACGGTGGGCTAACACGGATACTCACTGATGAGCACCTCCACGTTCTCAGAAATGGGCATGCTGACCCCAACGCCTTTGCACTGGGCGACGCTGCAGATGTCGAAGGCCAAAGTTTACCGACGATAGCCCAAGTCGCCCTACAGAAGGCCGTCTATCTGGTCCGCGTCCTTAACTCACCTTCAACCAAGCCTGAGCCATTCCGATACAAGCAAAAGGCAGCAATTACATACACCGGCGCCAAGGATGGAGTGGTCGCCGGAAAGGACGACTATAGCGGGTATGGTGCGTGGCTGAGCTGGAGGTCAGCGAATGTCATGTGGACACGATCTTTTCGCAGGAAGCTCATGATTTCTATCACATGGGTCCTGAACTACTTTGGAGGCCGTGATGTCGCGAGAAACTAGATGCTATGCATGGAGTAATTATATGACAAGTTAAGCTCAGTATCTCGGCATTGACTCAGAGCAGGCATTGCGCGCCAATGGAACGCTATAAACTCCGTTGTGAAGAGCAGGCTGTACTATAGCAGAACTACATATCGATTAAATTTGGTTTCTTACTATTAAAACAAGTTAAATATATGATAAATAGCAAGTATAGGCGTAGTAACTAAATATCCTAGTGGCAATATAAGAAGGCTCTAAAACACAATTAAGATATATATTCTAGCGTTACAAAACTCAAGTTTTACATCTCAACTTTGGTCATAAATCCCTAAAGTACACCTCAGTTACTCCAGTTTGTCTTCTCGCTGAGCTACCTCTGTCTGCAGGTCGAGATTATTTTGGTGGAATTTGAAAGCGCGGGCCTTTACTCTATTGGCGAACATCCCGTCAAGCTCAATGTAGGACCTTCTACGAGTCTCGGACTGGCAGAACTAAAGGTCCACTACCGACAGAATTGAGGTTCCTCCAAAGATAAATTCAACTTCCCCTCCCAGATTGAGTTTATTTGGATTGAAGAGATAAGGCAAGGCGAAACTCTAGGCTAGATAGAGCGAGTTCTGAGAAGCAAGACCAATAGCGATGGTCTTCATTCTGAAGTGGGGTGTTGAAGACTCGGCCAGGATAGTGAAGGCTGCGGCGCCGACGCTAAGGCTGTAGACGAAAGAAAAGATGAGAATAATACAAACTGCACGCTGGAGAGTAGCCGGAGTGCCGGCAATGGCGAGACCACCCATCAGTCAAAGGATAGCTGACAGTCCTCCGGTTCCCAGGAGCGTGAGAGACGGTTGGCCAATTCGGTCGACGAAGAACCAGGATATAATATTACCACCCATTGAGATGGCTGGCTGTGCGGTAGTAAGACTATATGGCATGGCAGTAGAAAAACCCCCGGTTGAGCGTAGTAGGCGAAATAAAAGTTGGTGAAGAGCTACCCAGAAAACACCTGGATCAGGAGGCCCCACCGAGATCATGGCAAGTCGCAGGTTCGACTTTCGGAAACATTCTAATAGGCGACACCAGATGCGTCGCTGCGGGCCTTCTCGTCTCGTTCCTTGCGGCAAGCTACCAAGCGGACCTGCAAGGGCGAGGAAACCCAGGTTAGCAAGTTCTGTTCAGGCAAAACCCGATACGGTGTGTACATACTCGGGCATGAAGAAAATCAGGACGGCTGAGACAGTGGCAACGCCGTACTGAGAAATGAAGACGGACCAGTATACCCTACGCGATTGGAGCGTCCCTGTAGCATTCATGATAAACGAGACAATGAACGCTCCGATCGTCTAACCAAAGCCAGTGAGGCAGGTCATCAGTCCGTGCAGGGGAATTGTGGTGACCTGGTTGCAAGTCAGCGGACTGTGATGGAAGCTGCACATGAAAGGTGGATTGAAAATGATCCAGGCATTCTTGGCGACAGCTGGAACAGGTCGAGGGCTGCAGAGAAGGCTTTCAAGACGCCCATATCCAGCGGTTTGGCTACGAGCCCTGCGGAGCCAGATCTACACCCGGCATTCCTAAAGCGATTTCCTAGCTTCACTCTGCCTGCATATGCAACCTGGGCCGACCTATTCGACGATACTGTGCACGCCGACAAGGTATAAAAATCAGCCGCTGCTCGTCCCAGAGCAAAAACGCCAGTAGGAGGGCATGTTGCGAGTCTGGGTGGCCTATGACACCCATGGCGCCATCGGCTGTACGCCCTTCGGTGTCGACACGGCTGATCCCACTAGAACCCCCATCACAAGGGTGTTCGAACTTCTGAGGTCCATCCAATCCATCATTCTAGAAGAACAAGCCACAAACCTCGAGAACATGTTTGGATTCTGACTTTGACAGCTTCAACAAGACCCCCGACGCCCAATTGGTGACGAGGTTCGGCGACTTCGAGCTCCTCATTCAACGAGTGTTCGTCTTCGGCAAGCTAGGTTCTGGTGGTGGCATGGTCATTCACAAGGGCGACGGCCAGTTTCTGCTAATCAGCTATGGCGTTCAAGTCACATTTAAGAGCACGAATCCATCGAGTATTTTTACTAGTATTCTGCAGTGTGTGGAGAAGGTTGTGAAGCGAGGGTGGACGCTAGAGGACGGGCGGTACAGCAACAGGGATGAGACAAGAGGCGATTCCTTCGCCATTATGACCAACAATGACCATGACGATGGCGACTTCGGCACCCCTGTTACGATTCCGGTGAGGACCTTCACCGCCGAGCGCCCTGCTTACAGCATTGGATGAGAGCGAGGTGGCTTAGGAAAGACAAGATGGATCTACAATATATCTAACGCTAATTTATACATCAGTCTCCAAGTTCCACAATATCTTACATTCTACTTTCACCTTCGCTTTGATCTGGGCCCATCGCTTGCGAACTACATACGCTCTCTAACGCTCTCTCAGTTTGAAGGAGGAGTCATTTTGATTATGAGTAGGACTCCTTCTCCAGATTGGTCATTCCACTTCAAAGTGTAGATGCCTTCAGTATCTGATGGCACAGCGTACCAAAGAGATTCCATCTTTCCGCTAGCAGTGGCGACGAAAGCGATAGTACCATAGAAAGTAAAACAGTCAGTGACCAAACTGGAGGCGACGTCTGAAGGGCTCTTGATGAAAAGAACTTGATGAGACGAAGACTGGTCAGAAGGCACGGCGAACGTGTAGTTGGACCAGGTGGGCACATCGCTGCTAGAAATATCGGTTGTATTTGGAGAACCCAGCCAGGAGTCTTCGGTAATAGTGACTTGACAAGAATAAGCGAAGAGCCTCGATGGGAGTTGGCAAAAAAACGTACAGAGCACAGGAGCCGCCTGGCTGTCATTAACTAACTTGTAATCGCCGAGGTAGGCATTGCCTAATTAACCCACGTCAGCAAAGACTCGACTTAACCTGTGTAGGTCACGAAACGCACCTCCAGTGGAGAACAGAGTCAAACCGCCAAGGCCCTCTCCATATGCATAGAGTTGGAAAGGCGTCTGACTCTCCCGGATTGCCAAGCCAGCAGATGTTCCAGTGAAGAACAAGGCTAAAAGAAGGGAAATAATAAAGCGCATTTCGACGGTGCAAGCTCGGCCGCTTAATGAGGTTGCTATTGGAAACGACAAACGATTGCGGAGAATTCAATTGAGAAGCAACGTGATTGAGATAGCGAGAGCCAGGGAGATGTTTATACAACGAAAACGCAGACAAGATGTTGGGCGCGAGTCTCGATGAACATGGTCTCGGCTTTTCACTACCTGAAATACACACGAAGGGGGACCGGAAAGTCGGCATGTGAATTTTGAAGCTGGAAACCCTCACCGTAAGGTCGGTCCACGAAGTATTACGCGTCCACAATTACCTTCGCAAGCCGTGGCTTGCACTAATCGATGGACACATACGACTATCGTTTATCGTGCATCAAAGATCCATTTCTTCCCCGAGTAGTGAGAAACATGACGCTAAGATCTGCGCCAGGATGTTGTAAACAAGCTTGATAACCGCAACGCGTCAGCTTGTGGATATCTGCCAGATTAGTCTCCAAACCCCACTTCTGCCCATATTCTACCATATTCATCATTTAAAGGTAGCTCATCCTCTATTGATTGGCCGTGCGGCGAAGACTGGCCTCGGCTCAGGCAACCGAAATGATCTAGCCAGCACTCGGTGGGGTTACGGTGAGAGTTTCACAATGCTACCGTCCCTACCGTAGACTTGTTGAGGTGGCTGAAGGTGTCTCATTGTACTACACCAAGACTCGTTTTCCCTAACAACGCACTCGCTACCACTCGGCCACCAGCAACTACGAATCCGGCTAAAAAGCATCTAGCATAATGAGAAGCTTGTTCACCTGAATCGGGACCGCGTAATAACATGTCGCGTTAGTCACATTGTGGGGGGTAAATCAGGCTGTCATGGGCTCTAGAACAGCACTGCTTCGAAAGCCACGATAAAACGGCTGTGGCAGCCCAGTTCAAATCAAGGTCTTGGCATCAAATTACTTAGCTCAATGCATTCCCGGTGAGCTTCTCAAATTGAGTTCAATCCCTGTCATTCGTTCCTTACTTTCCAACTATTCACACTCGTTCATCTCTTCTCACAATGCGACCCCTCTTGCTCGTCAGCGGTATTGCTGGGGCTTTGGCTGCGACCTTGCCTCACATAGACTTGACGCTGCGAGATGCAGAACTTGTCGCTGTCTCTCACCAGGGCTCGTCTTCGCGTGACCCTCTATCAGCGAGTCATCACTCGGTTGTGCAGCGCAGTCCCAAGAGCAACAGCCAAACAACACAATCCAACGGGGGCCAGCAATCCAAAAACAGCCAGAAATCGAATAGTGGTCAGAAGTCGGACAACAGCCAGAACTCCAACAATAACCAGAAGTCAAAAGGCGACAATGGATCGAGCAACGGCCACAAATCCAGCAAGAATCACGGCTCCCAACATAATCATGGCTCCAGCCACAAACATGGATCCTCTGGGTCTAGCTCACACTCCAACTCTCAAACCAAGTCTTGCTACGGGAATACAGCTTCGAATCGTGCCAAGTGGTGTGACTACTCCATCAGCACCGACTACACAACCGAATACGTTGAGACTGGGGTCAACCGCGAATACTGGCTTGAGCTAACCGACGTTGTGGTGTCTCCAGACGGGGTGTCTCGCACGGCCATGGCCGTCAATGGTTCGATTCCTGGTCCTACCCTCTTTGCCGATTGGGGTGACACTGTGATAGTTCACGTCACCAATTCACTCACCACATCCCTAAATGGTACCAGTCTTCATTTTCACGGAATTCGCCAAAATTACACCAACGCAAACGACGGCGTTTGCTCCATCACTCAATGCCCTCTCGCCGTGGGTAAATCAATGACCTATACTTGGAAGGCTGAGCAATATGGTTCGACCTGGTACCATTCTCACTTCGCGCTTCAAGCTTGGCAAGGCGTCTTTGGTGGGATTGTTATCAATGGCCCTGCTTCAGCCAACTACGACAAAGATCTCGGCATGGTGTTCCTCAACGACTGGGACCATCAAACCGTTGATCAACTCTACATATCGGCAGAAACAAAAGGTCCTCCCAAGTTAGGCAATGGACTTATTAACGGGACGAACGTGTTTGGTGAAGATGGCGATGCTTCACAGGTTGGAAAACGCTTCGATGTGTCGTTTTTATCCGGTACTTCATACCGCATGAGACTCGTCAATTCTGCTGTTGATACGCACTGGAAATTTTCTATCGATAACCACACGATAAAAGTCATTGCTTCAGATCTTGTTCCTATCAAACCCTATGAGACTACAGTCCTCAACCTTGGAATGGGTGAGTTGTAACAACAATCCTTAGTTTGTAGAATTGTCACACACTAATGGTGATTCAGGACAACGCTACGACATCATAGTCACCGCAGATCAAGGCGATGTTGCCGACAACTTTTGGATGCGTGCAATCCCCCAATCCGCATGTTCTGAAAACTCCAACCAAAACAACATCAAGGGAATTGTCTATTATGGTAACAGCCCGGATACCCCGACAACAACTGCATACGACTATGTCGACGGTTGTGACGATGAGACTTCTAATCTCATTCCCTATGTTGCAAAAGACGTTTCTACAGCTGATTGGAAGAAGCTAGAGACGGCTTCAGTTGGCAAGAATGCCGCTGGATTATTCAAGTGGTACTTGAACAGTACGACAATGTTGGTCGACTGGTCGGCCCCTACGCTAAAGTCCACACTCAACGGCAAGGATTTTACCAATTCAGAGGCGGTTCTGGAGCTCACGGAACCTGATGAGTGGGTTTACTTTGTCGTGGAGACCAATATGCCCGTGCCTCACCCTATCCATTTACATGGTCATGACTTTTTCGTGGTTGGCCAGGGCAGCGGTACATACGACTCTTCCGTGGCCCTCAATACTGTGAATCCTCCTAGAAGAGATACTGCTATGCTTCCCGCAGCTGGATACTTAGTAATGGCTTGGCAAACCGACAATCCGGGAGTTTGGCTGATGCATTGCCATATTGGATGGCATACGTCCGAGGGCTTCGCTGTTCAGTTCGTTGAACGCGAGAGCGAAATAGCATCGGTTTTGACCACCTCTGACAAAACTCAAATGACAAACGTCTGCGAGGACTGGGTGGTTTTCAAGGAAGGTTACACTATTGAACAGGAAGACTCTGGTGTATAAGTGTCACGAACGGCGGTGGCAATGCTAATGGGAGAGGCAGTGATTTCTAACTTGATGTTAACCTATTTATCCAGCGTCTTTCTTCCTTTTGATCTTCAGTCGATTAGCTTTTTTAATTTAATAGCATTCTGTCATGCCCTGTGTCAATGAGTATTAGTGTTACTTGAGCAGTAGTCCTATTCATATTGCTAAATAGTGCACAGGGTTGACTCTTCCTATAGTCTTTCTATTTGACTCTGTACCAAATCGTGGTGTGACATGTCCTGTCTTATCATTTTATCAACATATTTCTAAGCTTCAAGTCGTTGCACCGCTATCTCATCAGTAGCTCACTCCTATGACACTTTGTGTAAGACCAACGCTATACCCAAGACGAAAGCCGTGAGCCCAACGATGAACAAACTTAGTATACTACTAGCTAAAGCAGGCATAGGAGCTGATCTTGGCATTGTGGTTTTGTGGAATGTTGAGATCCGTGCCACCGGCACGTGCTGGGACTACCAAGCTGCTTCCTTTGCAGTATAAGTCGCTGGAAGCAGAAGTTAGCTATCCCCATATTACTTTAGCTCCATCAACTCATCGGCCCATCACTCCCTCCCAGAATTGGCACAAGACTTTGGGAGGGATTGAATGTAACTAATTCAGTCGTTCCAGTAGGCGTCGTCCCCGATAAAGCTTCCTATACGCTCGTGGATTAGTGGAGCGATGGAACTAGAATGCGCCAAGCATACTTACTGCTAGAAGCGGTAGGAGCAGTCAGTGCCTTAAACTGTCCTCCTCCATTCTTTTGATTCTCAAATACACCAATGGTTATTGCTTGCGCCACGGCTGAGAGAGCGAGTAGAGCTGCAATCTTCATGGTGTCTGTTGTCACTGATCGGAAGGTGTGTTTTCTTCTTCTTCAAAGGGCAGACGTAGAATACTTGTGGGAAATTCATTGATGTCGAGAGTAGTTATAGAGCTGCAGATGCCCCAATGCTCTGCACCCTGATTTACTGCCGACGTTACTAATTAACCATCGCTCTGTAAGCTGTTGACTCAACGCCAGGTGGAGCAGTTGCAAATGGACTAGACGACGCGGACCCCTAATACTCGCTCTGTGCTGGCGATTAATTCGTTCTGCTGCAACATGGCACGAACTCGTCTCTCCACATATCTTCACTACAGCATGTTGTAATTCCTTAGTAATGACAGCCCAGCAATAACTGAGACGCTAACAAGAATGGCTCTGCGAAATACGAGCAGTCGTCCCAATTTAGCTTTGGCAGACGAGCATTCCGGCCGGATGGCTTGACAAGTTGTTGGTATTGGGCTGTCTTGAGCTGCCACAAGGTTGAGCATCAGTCTCTGTCTTCCAAGTTGCCTAGTCGCCGTTTTCGCCCAGAGACTTCTGGAAATACCTTCTCGGTATAGATGACCTTTTTGTTATCGTTTCCACGACTTCCACGTTAACCTTCGTAATGGAAGCCCAGCGAGTGTCCAGTTTCAAGGACTGCTGATTTGATGTCGCGGTGTCTTCGTGCGGAATTTGGCGTCCCAGCCTAGTGTAAAGGAAGTTTAGTTGCATTGATGTATTTGTAGCGAAGTGTCGCATTGGGCCACTTTTCTGGGGTCGTGAATGCGTGTTCGGAATTTTGATGAACCAAGAGACAACGTGAGATCCTTGTGGCGTTGAGATCGTCAATCTGGTGAGAGAAAAGGCTTTCAACAATTCCGACGTTAGCATTACCAAACAAAATAACTTCGCCGTCGATCTCCTCGTAGCTGATCTGCTTGTATTTCCATATTTCATCTTCGCAATGGTGGGTAGCTCTAGGGTAACTGATGTGCGGTTGTAGTCTGCCTCCGTTGATGGCTTTGAACGATTGATATTCTTCCATCTCTTGCCTGACATGTGTTTAACATTGAATTAGAACGAAGCTTCAATTGACTTTCTGTGTCTGAGACTAATTACTTGCTGTGCGCCCCATTGCGGGCGAGTTGCTGGCACGAAGGCACTGGATTGGAGACAAGAGTATGGCAATCACAGCGGAAGCTGAAGTATAGCACCCACATTTGCTAGGGAATGCCTGCTCAATTTCCCCTCCGGCAATGAGCATCCCCCCTTGCCTCTGTTGCGATGAAGATAGACGCGATGTGCATCACAATGCGTTCGTTCACGTCGAAACAGCTCGCAATAAACTGCCTCCTGTCTTAAATTATCACTTTTATTCCACCACACGGCTTGAATTCGAATCTGACATCGTTTAAACCTCTCTTACTTTTTTGACCCGGAGCAGTTCATGTGCAGTAAATTATGGATTCGCCTCTTTCCACATATGATTTGGGTTTTTCTGGTAGCGTGTCTGAACGCGCGTTCGGTCCTAATTGATACCTAAAATATGAGGCACAGTTCGACACTAGACTACTATTGAAAGCTAGCCGCGGCGGGATGCATAGGAATCGTGTTTTATGATTGATCTGACTAGCTAGAAAAGGGGAGACGCCGCAGTTGGCTTTGTGATTAGCGATGTCGGCTGTTGCCTTACAAATTAGGTGTAAATCGGGACGGTGGATAAACCCGGACTGTACGGAGTACGGTCGGATCCACACCAACAACTACATAGATTGAGGCGTCCTACCCCTTTTTTGATAGGATTTTTCACCACTGTCTTCCAACAATTTCCGTAGTCTGTAGACTACCATGTCTCAGCAAAGCAAGCTATCCAGATCTGCAATCCCATTTACCTTGAAAGCCGCATTCTTGTTGTTTTCCCTCTTTCTTGGCTACCAAGCCTTTCTCGTTTATAACCAATGGGAAGAGCCCCGTGTCATCAACTCCGTCTTACAGAATGATGCCATCACACTTCTCCACCCCCATGGTGGAAGCGAGTGCCTCCCGCGATTCAACTCCTATCATTTTGTCAAGAAGTCGGATCTTGTACGTACGTCGTGTCAACAAATTTCGTCATATTCGTTTCCATCGGTTCGCATAGGCACCGTGACAGCTCATTACGGCGAGGTTCAGCAACATTATCAAAAAGCGCTGCAGACACATTTGATGTACAGCTTGATTCATGACACACCCCTCGAGGTCATGTGTTCTACAGTCCTCGACTCGGTCTGGAACAAACCAGCCTTCGTCTTGGCTCTCCTCCTCGATGAAATGATGAAGCCACAGGAGGAGCGCTTGGAGTGGATATTCTGGGTGGACCAAGACACTCTTATTCTCGATCAATGCCGTCCAGTGTCGAGTTTCCTTCCACCTGAGGCTCTCCAAGCTCATTTGAAGGCGGACATTGGAAACGCCGGAGCAAAGGATGACCCGAATGATAAAACACATTTGATCATAGGAAAAGACTGGAATGGGATAAATGCCGGCGTATTCCTAGTCCGTGTCAATCAGTGGGCAATCGAGCTGTTCAGCGATCTTGTTGCGTTCCGACATTTCCATCCGAACGTCACTCTCCCATTTGCCGAGCAAAGCGCACTGGAGTTTCTCATGAGTGAGCCCAGGTTCCAGAGAAATGTGCAGGGCGTCCCTCAGGTGTGGTTCAATGCATATCCAGGGGACAGTCCTACTGAATTTGAAGAGAGGGACGATAAAGAGGGACTAGAAGATCAACATGCCAGGCGGGGGGACTTTCTACTCCACTTTGCAGGTCTTCCGGACAAGGAGAAACTGATCAATGAATGGGTGGACATGTTGGATCGACAAAAGAATCCATGGCAGCCAGAGCGAATATTGAGAAACTCTACCAAGAGTATTCAAACGATCTGGTCTCAGCTAGGTCATCATGCCAAATGAGGTGATTTGGGGTAGCTCGATCCATATACATTTCGATAAACACTTCGTCAGCTGTGAATGATGCGAGAATGAGTACTTTCAATGCAGCCAGGTTTTTACAGGCTTCTAATGATATTGACAATGAAAGTGAGCTCTCTGGGCCTAAAACAACATGGCCAAGTGATTCTGTGTTCTACGGGGTGAACGCAGGGGTGCTTGGGCGGTTGGCGGCATTGTGTTATCTTTGTTAACAGTGGTAGGCAGAATCATGCAAAACACGACCGACTTCTGGAGAATGAAGCCGAAACAGCAACCACTTTAAGAAGGGTGAAAATGACTTGGTATTGAGTAACGAATTAGCATCAAATTTATAACATTGAACAATTTATTGTGACATTATTGGCGCCGTATCTTTAGGGGATGTGCTTCTGTGTTCAGCACGTATTCCATCTTCCCATCACTCTTGACTTGAAACTCCGAATCCTCCGCAAATATCAAATACAAGTACTTGAGTGTCTCTGCAAGCCAGAAACTCTCCATCTTATCGATTCTCACTCTCGGCTCTTCTTCGTCTGTCTTCATCACACTATGTAGCCCTGCATACCCTCCTTCGACGCGAGTCACCTTATTCAGCGTCTCGAAGGCTTCCCATGCCCAATCCTGCCACTGCTGGTCGCCCGTGGCGCGGTAGGCGTAGTAGAGACTTTCTATGGTCTCGGGTCGAAGGATGTACTCGGGATTGGTAGGGTAGAAGCCGCTGGCTTGGTAAAACAACTGCCACTTCCTTGGAGGCGGACGGTTGGCTGAGGGTTTGGTGAGCGGTTGGTGATCGTCGACCCAGCGAAATTCTTCAGGGCCAATCCCCGCTGGACTTTGACGGTAAACTTCATAATATGACTTTGCAAGCTCAATACCAAAATCAACAAAGGTATGGTTCTGGAGAAGCAAGCCTCCCAGAATGAAGGAGCCGCCACAAACGCTGGCCACTGTACCATTGCAGATTGATTAGACAAAAAAGTCATTTGCGAGTACAGAAGGCCGACAAAACTTACAATGGCTAGACATGGGGACGGTTGAGTTTCCACGAAACTCCCCGAGGAAAGTAAGATCCGGTCGGGTCGTTGGTGAAGATGCCAAGTGTTGCATCGATGATTCGGCCGCCAAAATCCAGCTGTCCTTGTACTCGGCGAACGACACCGGGTCGTACGCGTACATCTTGATGAGGTATTCGTAGTAACTATCGGAACCGCCTCCCCAGCCAGCCTGATAATCCCCGAAGTGGCCAGTTTTTAGCCGGACATACGTGCCCACGAGACCAGGTAGTCTGAAACCTTCCGGCTTGGGATGGATCAGATGCTCCTGTGCCCTCTGTGCGAGTGCAGCGTACGTGTTGTTACCAGTCAAGTCGCTAAGACGAGTCCACTCAAGAACAAGCGTGCCGAAGCATGTAATAGAGTTGTCGATGTTACCGAGTCGATGGGGTCGTGGATTGAAAATGATTTCGTCATCTGGTACTCCACTTGGGGTGTCAAAGGCAATACTGAGGCGATCCGCAAGAGTGATGGCCCTTTCTAAAAGAGTCTCTCTAAGGCGCGGTTCCTTTACTAGATGCTTGAAAGAGCCAGAGAGCAGGTCGTATGCTGAATCAACATCATACATAGTCAGTCATGCGTCCAGTAGGAATCTAGAGGTAACGTAATGCATCGTTATCGAGAATGAGCTGAAAACACTATACCTGATAGCAAGCCTCCGAGATAACGAATCGTGGTCTCAAAGAGAGAAATAGCCTGGTTGGGAACTGCAGTTACAGTAAAGTCGGTCTTGGCAATCTGTCGTAGGATCTTGTCCACGATCTCGGGTTCATTCATTATGATGGCGGTGCTTAGTCCATCAACAGCGGTCGCGCCCCACCCGTTGCTATTATGGTCATTGCGTGTCAGTCAAGTCTTATGACGGCCTAGAAATCTCTAAGAATATTGGGAGAAAACTGACCGGTCGTCCTCATACGTCCGACGGACCGGAAGCAAAGTGTCGTGGGGAGCCGCATATTTTTCGTAACTGTTCCAGGAGAATCGGAAGGCATCTATGATGGCAGCGGCTCTCTGACCATCGCCTTTGGTTGTTACGAGGGACGGCTGCTGTGTGTCCTGCTTGGGTGAACCAGGGTGCGCTTGGCGAGCTTGGAAGAAGAAGGCACACAAGTGGTATGCGAGAAATGCCGACCCTAGCCAGAGGATGGCTCGATGGACTAGCGGCTTTTTCATAACTTGTTAAAAACGCCGAGATACAGTTAGAACAAGGGAGAAGAGAAGGTCAAGGAAGAATCAGTAATGGTTAACTTGACGGCCAATGCTCAATGGAGGGGGTTGATACGAAAACACTGGCCGTCACCTACTGAAGCAAGTGCTGTGGGATAAGGCCCCTGATCGTCGATTTCCCCTGACAATTTTCGCCACGCGTCTAAGGCATAATGGAAAAAAAACTGGCCATCCTAATTTAACGCGATGGGCGTAGCCTCTAAGTTTCTAGTCTACATTTGGAGTCACGAAGATACGGTGCCTCAATTGGTTTAGGCTCGTTTAGGCGGAAGAGCTATCGCGGGTTTTGGTTGGCAGATAGCGACCTCAAAGTGGGCTTTCAGTTCTGCTAACGGCTGAAGACATGCTAGATTCGCTAGTCGCCTCGTACTACGCAGTAGACCATTGTTTCAATGCTCGAGTTATTGATTTGTGCCCCGCTGACTATTGATAAACCCTTGACTGGTACTCAACACAACAACTAACATCCCCAGATTAGATGGGTGTCGATGACGACGATTCGCAGACCCGCTGTCGGATTTTTTAAGATGATAGTGGTGAACAATCCCCCCATCTTAGCCGCCTCTTGAAGATTTTTGAGGTTTTGTCTTCTTTCACTCCTCACGCTCGTTACGCTCGCTGTGCTGATTAGGCTCATTACTCTCTTTTAGCTCTTGTTTATTACCACCTTCAACATGCGGTGGATCTCTCTTTTCACCATCTTTGGTGTAGCTTTGTTGCCGGCGGTCAACGCTCGCCCTTTGTGTCGTCCTGACTATTCGACATCGCTCACGACTCCAACGACGACTCCAACATCAACGCCCGATGCCTCATCCACCACCCCAGCTCCTCAAACGCCAACTCCTGATGTCTCGACTACGCCCGAGCCACAGACACCAACTCCCACTCCCGTCACACCCACGCCGCCAGAGCCAACTCTTGAGAACCTCATCCTGAACGGCGACTTTGAGGAGGATGATACCTCGGTCTGGGGCTTGCGAAGTGTGGAAATTAAGGAGGACGCTCAGAAAGCTCAATCACCATCCCACTATGTGTAAGCCTGCCTCTATGCATCAATGGTAGATACCGTCCCGCTAACCGAACCAGCGAATACGTTCTCAATAATGAAAATGCAAGCGGCGGTAACCAGCTCAACCAAACCATCAACGGTCTTGACACCGGTCGATTGTACCGCCTGACTTTCTCCGGCGCCGTCTTCGGTACGCCCATGCTAGGCGCTGCGACCTGTTCATTCGAGGCTCTGCAGGAAAATGTTGTCGTTGAGACGTGGCCGATCGATACGAGGGTGCTGAACCAGTATACCTCCTACCAGACTGAGTTCCTCGCCTTTGATGAGGATATCACGATTACTCTGAGACTTCGCTGCACCTCTGAGAACCAAGTCACGATAAATCTTGGCGTCGATGACATTATTCTCAATGACATTGGGCCAGGGCGTGTTTGACGTGCTGTTGGGATATCGGTGGCTGTAAATCCCTAGGGTATTAACGACTTTTGAGCTGGCCGTCATTATTTGTTCTCATGGACATGCAGAATACCAAGAGATAGATGGTGGCCATGAACATCCGGAGTTTTAATGAATGTCACGGTAGATGGTATCACACAACTACACTGAAGTTCTCTTTCAGTCAGTTATTGACATAGACTGGACCTTTAATCTTGTCACAAAGCCGGACATTGCTTCTTCTTCTTCCAATTCCAAATTGCATTCGCGTTGTGATGTGCGCCAGTGATTGTCAATGTTGACCTCGGCATGTGTGATCATATAGGGTAGTTGAATTGACCCGTCTGTGCTCTGTCTCGACCATCCAAAGGCTAAGACGTTGGAGGGTGGGCAACCTTTTAGCTACCGTATAGCTACCGTATATCTTGACTGTGAATCACTTCGAATGTTTTACCTTAACTAGATATGAGCATTTTGACGAAGCGGAGCTGTGCATGGGGTATGATATTGAGTAACATTGTCGGAGGAACCGTACGACAAGATGAACATCGAATAGCCAACAAACCCAGACAACCGTGGGTTGATTCGATAAAAGTATTGTGCTACGTAGTAGAATCTGAAAGAAGAGAGAGAAAAAACAACCTAAGCTGTCTACTAGACTGAAAAGCGAGGTTGGCAATGAGATGACTGCGTACGCCTTTGAATCACATGAAAGCAAGTCCAAAACACGCCGACCTTGATGAATCATCACGTCTTGAATCCAGAAACTTCCTATTCGTCATAGCGAAGTACTCGCCTCTCAAGCCGCTTCCTCGCCGCCTCAAGGTCATCCTCCGAATGTCGCCTCTTTGGAATTTTCTCCTTCTCCTTTTCCTTCTCAAACTCGTCTTCGGAATCGTTCGAATCGTTGGACGGGTTGAGCGTGCGGTTGGCCGAGCTGCTGCTCTCACCCATCTCATTCTCGTGGAATGGCAAGCCCTCAGAAACCGCGCTTCTCGGTCGCCCGGAGTAGACGCTGGTCGGCCGCCAAAAGCGGTTGTATGCAATGACGTTCTCATCGTCTTCGGCCACGGCGTTGGGTGGCATAGCCATGTGCACTGAACGACGGCGGATCGACACGGCATCATCCTGAATCGGTTTGACTCCTCTGTTTTGGTGAATTATGTTTAGTAGCGGAATGGAAAGGCCGTGTACAACAATAGAAAAGACGACAAGAAAGTAGATGGTTGCCGGAAGAGCCTTGATGAGGTTGTCTTCCTCATCGTCACCATCTCCCGCTTCGGGCATCAAGTGGCGAGTGTGCTCAACATAAAAGACAGCGCCAATTCCGATTGGTCCAAAGTAGCCCATGAAAAGGGCCTCTTTCCAGCTAGTAATTACTTTAGGCATGGCCCTGTACAAGAGCAGGATGGCCGGGATTCGTCGCAACAGGAGAACCATGATGCCCAACAGGAAGAGACGCCAAATTGTTACTCCTGTTCCATCAGGGTCGTGGAACTCGGACCAAGGAATAATGGTGCCGATGTACATGAAACCCCCAAAGTTGAGTATCACATCAATGCAGGTGTTGACTTCATCGTGGCGCTCTTCCGTCTCGGCTAGGAACTCACCGTCCCAGTTGAGAGCGCATCCTGAGGCTGCGCAGGCGAGCAAATCGTTGGTACCTATGGCACCAGCAGTGCCGAGGATGAAGAGGCCAAGGGCAGTTGGGAACAAGACGTAAGATTCGTTGTCGATCCACCGCCTAGACACCAGCAAGTCAGTAAATCAGGTCATGACAGACTACAGAAACTAGAAGTGCGTACTTCCTAAGACTGAACTTCATAGCTTTGGAAGCCGTGTATCCAATAAAGGCACCATAGACGGCTGACATGATGACATAGTAAAGCCAACATTCGAGGAACCAATTCTTCAATGCTTCGCCGGCTCCACCACCCTGTCTGCCAACGTTGGCGGATCGAATCATGAGCTGGTGGTCAGTGTCCGACTGATGGCTATCAATAGTAGTTTCATAACCAAACGGAATGGGCTGAGAGTGGCGCATCAAATAGACAGCCAGCATCAGGAAGGGAAATCCAAAACCGTCATTAAGGCATGCCTCAGCAGAGATAATCTCACGCAGTGGACGCGCAACATACTTGTCGGCAAAGGGACCTTTGGCAACGGCCTGGGAGAGCACAGGGTCGGTGCAAGTGACGGCGGCTGCAATGGCTAGACCGGATAGAAAGGTGATTTTGGGTATAGTGGCCAAGAAGCAGCCAGTGGTAAGGAGCCACATCAGGGTCATGATGGGAATGAGGCACATGAATACTTCGAAGCGACGATGCCAGACATACTTGGCGGGCAATTGGTAGCCTGCAATGACAAGCTGGAGACAGATGACGACCCGAGTGACGCCCTGGATTGAGATGTGTCAATAGGACGAAGCCAATGCCATGAGTTGAAGAATTACGTACAAGTGTAATTTCTCTCTGCTGCCCTTCCTCTTTCATTCCCCATCCCTCGGCGTTGATGAAATTGGCAGCAATGGGGCCCATGCAGATGCCGATGAGCATGGCTGGGACTATGTTTGTTAGTTCATATGTGGCTTTTATAGTCAAGAAGAAACAACTCACGAGCTTCGCCAAGATACCAAGCATGCTTGATTTTGACGGATATAATGCCAAAAAAGACCATGAAGCCACCTGTGAGTTCGATGTAAGTAAGGCCGTCTCCATTACGTCCTTGACGACGGTGTTAATTAGTTGGGCTTACCGGCAACGGCGGTGACGACATTGAGCTCGCTCACATTAAGGTTAGGCATGACGATAGAGTGTAAGGCCTAGGGAGGACGTGGATGTTGAGAGTAAAGGGGATAGACGAACACTGCAAGGGCAGCGCTTGGCATTTGAGAAGAAGACCTTTGAAAGTCGTATGTTTAGGTAATATTGATGATGTTCAAAGTGAGTTTGCTACTTTGAGACGTAAGATAGATGAGGCGTCCGAATGATGGCGATGTCGATATGATGAAGGAATCTAAGACGTCAACTGCGGTGTCGGCATCCAGTCGAGAGAGCAGAGAGACCTTGGTCGTATGCGTACGCCCGGACGAACTTTGAAACGGCTAGAGAGGCATTGGAGCTGCCTAGGAAAAGTATGAGACTGAAGGGGATGAGACTGGATATTGTCTGGTGAGATGGAATACCGTGGGTGGTCGTCGAGGAGAGTTGGTCGGGTCTGGGGAAGGTTTTTATGGACGTCGGGTAGATCGGAACGACACTATGCGGTTCGGCTACGGCGATCGCGAGACACGTCTCGAGACAGGGAGCTGATAGACGATGCGAGAAAGAAGTGTTACCACAAAATGAGAGAATGGAATGAGGTCGATGGTTCTACTTGTCTCCATTGCCCAACGTGGATTTCCCCCACTGAAAACCACAAGGAACCGTTGCAAGATGCTGCAACGGGTCGACGAGAACAGGAATAATGAGGGACTTTTCGACAGAGGAGAGAGACAAAGACGCGCTTACCTGCCACAAATGTCTAGACGGGGTCCCAGGTTATTACCCGGTGGTATGACGGGAGAACAAGGAGCAGCCAGAAGCGACCGTGGGCTTCCCAGACACCCGGGGTGAGGGCGAGATATGCCAAGCCGTGCTAAAGCAGGGCGGTGGCGAAAACTGGAGAAGGCCATCGTGGAGACGATGTTGTTTCGGTCGTCTGGTATTGTGGTGGAGGGTCATTTTGAGTCGTCAAGACCGAATTTATCTGCTCCTCCCTTTCTTCCATATCAAAGAGGCTTGGCTGGGACAAATTGCGAATCGCAGGGCGCCAACTGAGACGGCTTGGCTTGGGAGTCGAGACGTCTAGCCAAGATACGCACATCCTCAGTGCATCGTCCCGATACAGGTCCGATCGATACCAGCTGTTGAGTTGTGATCAGTATGATGCTAGTGATTGGAGGCGTCAGCGAAGTGCTCATAAGTTACAGCTCCATCAAGAAACCGCCATTAACCATGGCCGTGCAGCATCGTGACGTGCTTGATCCCCAGGTTCGAGGGATTTTATTCGATTATTTCACGAACGAACAAGCGCGGTATGAGATTCATCGGGCTAGTGGTTTCTAGCACTCTCGCGAGGCACTGGCGAGGAGCATCGAGATGGGCATCCCGTTACGGGTACGAGAGCCACCAAACCCTAGGTCAGCGGGCGGCGTTGTTGGTACGTCTTGGCTACAAGGATGGCTTAACCCCGGAGCGCCCTAGTTTGTGAAATCCAAACCATAATAAGTCCAAGGTTCACGGCAAGACGTGGGGAGATCAGCAGGGGGCGCTGGATCGAGGCAAGGTACGTCGCCTCACACGACCGACGACACTTGACGTTATGCCGCATATTCAAGCAAAAGAATCGAACTCAACGCAAAATCTCAGTCAAAAGTAGGAGATTAATCACGCCCAGTTGAGCAGCCTTTTTTCTGCCTTTCCCTTGTTGAGAACGTTTCCAAGACACCAATGTCCTCCAACCGCTCCCTACCTCTTGTTAAGTTATCCATAACCTATAATGGGCGCTGCCAAGTAGGATACGCATTAAGGCACCTAAGCCACCAGAAAATGGCGTCTAGTAAGCACAGATCCCATAATTCCTTGCGCCGCTTGGTTGGCGGATTGCATCCAGGTACCCTTGTCTTCTGCGGAGCTTGCCAAGAGTACCGCGTTTCTTTCAACACCACTCTGGTGGTTCCCCCCACTACAGGCGGGAATATGCATATCCTCTCCGGCGGGGAAAGGTTTCCGAAGAGGAGTGGCAGCGGAGGTAATCATCATCCAACGTCATGTTGGGCGGAGAGTGGCCAAAGAAAGCATCTGCTTTAAAATGCCATGAGACAGGTTCCCTCGACAAAGCATGCCACCTTGAAGAGCAGAACTCGTCTGATTCTGAACCCAAGATTCTTACGGGGGGACAACGGGGACTAGGTAGCATTGGCGGAATCTTGGCACTGCTCGGGGACTGGCGGAGCTACGTCAGACAAGCCGCCTCCGCCGCTTCCCGTTGTCTGATATGATCCATACACGCGAGGATGATCGAAATAATACATCATCCATCTCCTGATCCATTGGGCTTCATTCTGATGAATGCAAGAGTATGCAATGTCTGTCATCCCGCGATCCTCAAACATCCTCGCGGTGAGTCTGTAGACTCTCGGTCAAGACCATCAACTTCGTCCGTTGACTCACGGAAAACATTAGACCCGGTTGGACAAAGCAAAAACGGAAAGTCACCAAGATAAGAGGGAAATAGGAGACAACGCCATGACTTAAGCATAAACACACACGGTTGGGCCGCAATGGTGTGAGATAATGAGATTCTTCGCCAAGTCGTCGCCAAGATGCCAAGCTGGCTGGACACCCAGCTGCCAAGTTGCCAAGCCGTAACAAGTCGGTCGTTTATTTCGGGGCGGTTGCAGAGAATGATGATGAGTGGACAGATTGCAATGTCTTGGTGCTTCTTGAGCGCCGGGTTTCTTCCGTTGCTGTCAAAGAGCTGTTGAGTTGATGGTCATAGGGGTCTGATATCCGTTTTGCGTCCGCCCAGCCTCTGGGCACTTTCACCGCCCCTGATCACTGTACTGATTATACTTACAATACAAAATGACAAATGACTCAGTAAATGTATGAAGAGGCTTGTTAGTGTGGGGTCCTTTATTGAAGCCATGGCCTATGAAAATCTTTGCGCCGTCGAAGAAACTGTTCTTCGGGGCGCCAAGCTGATAGAAATCTGTCGACAAAGCCAGCGACTGTGCACGCAAGAACAAAGTGATCTAGAAGTCACTAGATTTAACGGCTTATTCTGGCTTGCAGATGCTAAGGCCTTGAAGCTTTTCATGTTTGCAAGTGGCATTGTCGAATACCAGCCACTGTTGGACGGCTACACACTATTACCAGTCTCAACAAAGATGCTGAATACAGAGATCTCGCAGAGATGGATCTAAAGTGATGTCTAGAATCGATTAGAACTGACAGAGGTCCTTATTCTGGGGCGTGAATCGCCATCTCCAAAGGGGTGAACCGTCCACCCCGTTGCATTTACGGCATGCAAACCTCCCGCTACCAAACACATAGGCTACATGCCACAATGGCCCTTTCGTGGGTCAGATTTGTATTAGAGAGATGCCGATTCTGTGCCAAGAATGATCATCGGAGCCATCTACGTTATTGTCGCCGGCTGATGGGTTGTGGCAATGTCGGATGCCTGCGGATGGCTTGCGACGGCTAGCTTGGCAACATTGGCAGGTTCCTGAAATTCATGCATCTCTACCAGAGCTCAGTTCAGGGAGCCACAAGCTGTCTTTAATTTGCTAGGACAATACCTAGGACTTGGAAAGACGAAGGGACGCGTCCCAGGCCTCGCCTAAACCATTCAGAACTGAATACTCATTAGTTAGACAATGTCATTATCTAGGTTTTGATAGAACAACAACATTTCAACAAACTCTCTCTGGGGTCCTTGGCCCGTTGGTCACTTGGAGAATGGGCAAAGTGCCGAGCGGAAGAAAAGACACAGTTGCCAAGCTCTGGGCTCTAGGTTTACTCGTAAGCACCCTCAAGCATACTACAGGGGCTCCTTGATTCGACCCTTGGCTTTCCATGTCCAATGACAGATTCTGGCACATATTGAGCAATCAAATCTTCAGAAATCTTGGCAATATACTTTGACTACTGCAGGATCTATGCATGTGGCTTACGGCCGGATCGACTATTACTCCTAGGTCACATCCAACCTTGTGATAAGCTTTCTCTTGCATTCCAAGACGTTATTTGCATCCTTTAAATATCAGAATCTGTAGAAAATCTCAAGATTGGGGAGTTATTCTGCTTAGATGTTGCGTGGTGGTAATGAGGAAACATAAGGATGCGTTGGCTTCTGTTGACATTGTACAGACCACACACCCAACCTTGGCTGAATTGAGCATCCTCAAGTCATCAAGATTCAACAAGGTCAACTCACAATAAAAGTGGGCTGCGAAATTCACGAGTTGAGATTCATCATATCATATTCATAGCTTAGATGAATCTAGCAAGGATCAGATTGTCGTAACTAGATAACTGAGATGCAGAAGCTGAAATTGGACTTAGTAGGCTAATCTGATCTAACAGCCTAGACTAAGTTAACTACTACAAGAGGGGGGATCCTCGACCAGTTTCCCTCCCACTATCCCCCTTCCAAGATCAATTCTGTAGGTGATGACTTTCGGTGATGACTGTCGGCGATGGGCTTTATCGCTGCTTCAGCAATAGGAGTTTGCTGACCCATTGGTGAAACATAGGCGGCAAAATATTTCGTCCCAAGAAAACCGTTTCCGTTGCTTTATCGACACTGAGCTGTTGACGTATCGCACGCGCGCATTTGTATAAGGCTTCTGTTAGAAAGTCAGCGTGGCACTTAGATGACTGGAACGTGTGTGTTGTGTGTGTGTGGCAGGAGGTCTCCTAGCCGTGCCTGCTCAAGGTCCACAGTCTCCCTTAATGTGGGGGCCTGAGGCATCTGTCCAATTGACGGCAGCGACCGCATTCCTATTCGGGCAGCGCCCGGCAAATGCTCCAGCAGCTGTTCAACCGTGCGGTCACATGACCACCCGGTCCGATGCATTGTATATGGTTCAATCTAACAGATTATTCTTGTATACTTCTCTTACCTAGCTATACTCCATTCTTCTCATTCTTTTTTCTCCTCACCTTTTTTTTAATCTCCATCTAGCCTTGAGAAGACAGACCTTGCAATTACATGCGAAACATCCCCACCTGGGTCGGGATGTAGGGCCCATTTAGTTCCAATAGTTTCTCAGCCCGAAGGAATGGCGAAATACTAACAATGCACTAAAAAAGGGGTCGCTTTTTTCATCTTTCGGTTTTTACAGCTCTTCATCTCTTACCACATTCATTCTTTTCTTCTTTACTACTGTTGCGATCCATCCGGCATGATGCATGGCACTTCGGGTTCCTCCCCAGTCGAGGAAAGGGCCGGCCGGTTTCTTCTCGAGGACCCCCGGACCGATGTCAGCCCTAGCTTCGGCTCCGGCTCCGGCTCCGGCTCCGGCTCCGGCTCCGGCTCCGGCTCCAGCTCCGGCTCCAGCTCCAGCACCGATGACGACTTCAACCCGCGGCAGTTCCTCGTGCAGAGCGCCGACCAGATTGTATCTTACGTCGAATACGCGAAATCGTCACCTCGACAGCTCCTCCGGCGCCTCGCGTGGTTCCTCGTCCCGAGCTTCCTCCAAGGCCCGGCCGCCAAGGACGAGGCGAAACTCGGCCCCACGGCCTATCTCGACGGCATCCGTGGCGTCGCGGCCTTTGCCGTCTTCGCCTGCCACCACTGCGACGCCGCCTACGACCTGAGCACTAGCTGGGGCTGCGCTGGCGCCTACTACGATATTCTGCGGTTGCCATTCCTGCGCCTGCTCTACAATGGCTCCGCCGCCGTTGCCCTCTTCTTCGTCATCTCGGGCTACGCCCTCTCGTATAAGCCCGTCAAGATGATCCGGAACCGTAGCATGCGTACCGGCGACTTCGGCGCTGCCCTGAGCTCTATGGTCTTCCGGCGCGCCCTGCGGCTCTATCTCCCAACAGTTGTGTCCACCGGGTGTATCGTTATCTTCCTCCGCCTGGGCCTCTTCGAACCAACCCGGGCTTACGCCGAAGACCCTACGTTCTTTAGACAAATGACCAGACCACACTTCCCGCGCTTCGACTCCGGGTTCGGACAGTGCATAGACTGGGTGACAAATGTTGTTCGCTCGCTTGATGTATTTTATTCGGGCCACCTCAAAATTGGAAATGGTATTAACCCCCCTCTCTTATCACTTAATACTTCTCACTTGCGCTCTGATGCGGGGCTTACTGATGTACCTTTAGCATATGACAGTGTCCTATGGACTATCCCTATTGAATACCAGTCTTCACTTTACCTATTTCTTATCTATATAGGAACCTCACATCTTAAAACCCGCTTTCGTATTATAAGTCTAATACTTATCATATTCACTACCTACCGACAGGGCCAATGGGACTTTCTCATGTTCCTATGTGGACTGGCTTGTGTCGAGTGGAATTATGCTTGCGGCGTCCACGCTGATATCTTAGCCGCAGCCCTCCCACAGAGTGAAAAAGGAGAGGCTGAGGGTCCTCGACTGCCACTTAGAACTATCGCCTGGAACCTTGTCAGCATACTTGCTCTATACCTCCTGAGCCAGCCGATCCACCGCTTAGACGAGACCCCAGGTTGGGTTACGCTGGGGTCTATGATCCCGGAGTGGTGGGGTGACAAAATCCAACACCGCTACTGGCAGTGCCTCGGCGCAGTCCTATTCACACTCTCAGTCAGCCACTCGGCCTTTTGGCAGCGCATCTTCACCTCGAACCTAGCGCAGTATCTAGGCAAGATATCATTCTCATTATACCTCGTTCACAGCCGGTTTACACGGTGGTGGCAGTTTCTATTGCAGAAGTTCATCTTTTTATATATTACAGGTGTAGAGGGTATTAATTATGATTACGGGTTCTGGCTGGGTACGTTTTTTATTGTACCAGGAGTCATATGTGTCGCTGATGTATTCTGCCGGGCTGTTGATGTTCCTCTGGTCCGGTTCTCAAAATGGGTTGAGGTGAAACTTGTAAATAAAGACGTATAGCTAATACGTTAGTATAATTGAATTATGAGATTGTATATAAGTCTATTAAGCAAAGCTGTATGAATATGACAGTCTCGAACCCGAGTAATTGATATCTTGTCTGTTGCAGGACTTCTTGTTCCCATGGCCCGAACTACTAAATCTAACTACTGGAAAGGAGGCTGGCGAGTTACACATAAGTCATCTTCAAAATGGCCCCCAAACTGTACGTAGAAGTAGCTTTGTAACTATATAGAACTTAAATAAATGTTAATATATCTTAATTTAAGAAGAACTTTATAATTATTAAACTCATCTTTTATAAAATATAACTAAGTTTTAAATAAGACTTTAATTAATTAAAATATGCGTATATTATTAGAAGTAGTAGTAATATGCGAGTTTTACTATAGTTATATTTTATAATTAATTAGATTCAGTTTATGAAACTCTAAAAACATTGTTAATATATAGCGAGTTTTAATTAATATGGTTTTTTATATCAGTATTAAATATCATAAGCATAAAAGTTAAGATAGCACGAAGCTAAAAATGTAAATGTTCACAAGGGGAACAAAACAGTCCAGAAGAATATCGATGGCAGGGTCCAGGACGTCGAGAAAGAGTGGCAGTTTTGAACTCTCGAACTTCTCTTACCTCACCTACAAGGAGTATGAGGCGTTTGTCCTCTAGCTTGGTGCCGGTCTGCGAAAGCTTGGGTTGACACCGGAGCATAAGCTGCACTTGTTTGCGACTACCAGATAAGAGAAATTCTTGCAGCTTGTGATGTTTGAAGTAGGTGCGAATGATCTTTTTTTTTAGCCACAATTGGATTGCCTTATTCCACAGTTGTGCCTCTCAGCCCATCTCGATTGTTACCTCTTACGATACCCTTGGCGAGAGCGGTGTTGAGCCTTCTCTCAACCAGACCCAATCCGCCGCCATCTACATTGACCCCCATTTACTAAAGACAGCCACCGGGCCACTCAAGAAGTCTAATGTTAAGACAGTTTTTATCAACGAGCAATGCATATTCGCTGCTGGTTGTGAAGTAGAGGAGTTTCGGAAAGCGAATCCGGAGCTCGTTGTCTTGACCCTCGAGCAGCTGCGAAAGCTTGGCGAAGAGAATATGGTCGACCCCGTTCCGGCAAAATCCACTGATTTATACTGCATCATGTATACATCTGGCACAACTGGGCCTCCAAAGGGAACTGTGGTTACTCACGAATCATTTATTGCTGGAGGTAAGGCGCGGCCAAAGACACCCTAAGCCGGATGCAAAGAGACATTCTAATCGGGCCGTCTAGTCACGGGGCTTTACACTTGCATGGATGAAGCCTTCACAGACAAGGATAGCCTTCTTGCTTACTTACCCATGGCCCATATCTTAGAAACGGCAATTGAGTACCTGGGCATGTTCATTGGCGGTACCACCGGTTATGGCAATCCCAGAACCCTGTCCGATCTCTCTGTCAAGAATTGCGTCGGCGACATGCGCGAGTTTAAGCCTACGATGATGGTTGGTGTCCCAAAAGTTTAGGAAACAGTGAAGAAGGGTGTGATCGCAAAGGTCGCAGCATCTAGTCCCCTTGTGAGGACACTGTTCTGGGGTGCCTTTTACTACAAGGACTTCATGGTTCGATATCACCTACCAGGCGCCAACATCTTTGACGACATAGTATTTGGCAAGGTACGGGAACAAGCTGGCGGTAGAGTCCGAATGACTGCCAATGGTGCTAGTAGCATCGCGGATACCACCAAAAACTTTCTCTCCATGGTATTGGCTCCTATGATTCTCGGATACGGCCTAACCGAGACTTCTGCCACCGGCATCCTCGGCTCGCCGCTCCAATATACTCCTGATTATATTGGCACTGTGCAGCCAGCCATCGAGGTGAAGCTAGTGTCTGTCCCCCGAGCTCGGGTGCTTCACGGACACTGAGAATCCGCAAGGCGAGATCTGGATCAGAGGCAAGCCTGTTATGTTTGGTTATTACGATGACCCAACAGAAACAAAGAAGGTAATTACGCCCGACCGTTGGTTAAAAACCGGCAATATTTGGGAGCTGAATGACTAGGGTCACATGCGCGTAATTGACCGCTTGAAAAACCTGGTCAAGATGCAGGGCGGCGAATACATTTCGTTGGAAAGGGTCGAATCTGTTTACCGCAGCGTCCAGACAGTTTCCAATGTCATGATATACGCCGACTCTGCGAAATCGCGACCCATCGCGGTTATCATGCCCAACGAAATGGCCTTGGTCGGTTTGGTTGAGGAACTAGGTGCGAATGTACATAGTATGTACCTTAAGTTGAGAATCTGTGACGCGGTGCTCAAAGATCTCCAAGCCACTGCAAAGCATGTGGGTTTGGCGGGTTTGGGGATAGTTTCTGGGGTTGTCATAACCGAACGGGAATGGACGCTCCCACTGTGAGCACCTTTCCTGAACCATTCTTCGTGGACTGACTGACAAAGCTACAGGGTCTCGTCACAGCAACTCACAAGCTCAGCCGGCGAACAATCCGGAAGACTTTTAAAGAGAACATCAATGAGGTGCTCAAAACGAGCCCTTGATGGCAGTAAGATACTGAGGTGTTGCTGTCACCATGGTGCGGGTATTGGGTAGAGGTTTCTTCGTCACTGCATGCAGCATTGCGAAACGTTGAGTTTCTATTACATTGAGGTGCGAGGTATTAATTCACCAATCTCAGACTTCTTCATGATGGTATCTAGCATGCATGACATGATACGTTGTGCTGTAAACTGAAGAAGCTATGACAGCTGTTTGCTTCAATCAGCCAAAAGCTCAAGGTAATATGGATTCTTCGGCGGGTTCTAACTGCTGAAAATCCCATGATGATGCAAACGAAGCTCGACATGGAAAATTGACTTGATCTCGAGCAACATGAATCATTATAAGGTGATTGTCTACGATCAGACGATGTTCAGGTGTCATGTGACAGAGTTGAAAAAAAGAATTGTTATTCGCATCCGGAACAGACGGCAGTTTTGAGGCAACAAAGGATCCAGCCAATCTTAGACAAGTTGGATGCTAAGCCACTAACCGGCGTTGTGCGGAATTATTGCCAGCTACTAAGCCACCATCGGCTCCACTGTAACGCAAGAGATCGGCTTGTTATTAACTATTCGGGCAACCGAGCTGAAAGATATTATGGGGATAATAATTTACTAACTGTTCGGGGAATCTTAGGAGACGGGAATAAAACCACGCAAGGTCCAGCCCCAAGGTCCAGCTTCCCCCAGAAAGCACATCGTGAACACGACAAGTTATAACAGACAAAGCCTCTTAGCCCAGAACCAGAGGTCAGGGGTCACGATGCGAAATGCACCTGTTTTGGCAAGAAGCATCGGCTTGGCCTTGGCCATCGTCGTCCACGCATTTCGTTTCATTCCCGCGCGATGTCTGCATGTCGCCATGCTAATTGTCTGCTGTATGGCCTGGGCTGGCCCTGGCGCCGAGGACGAGACACAGTACGTTCAGTTACAGAATTCTATCAAGTTTCCTCCAGTAGGAAAAAGCGTGCAACAAGCCGAGATCGCGTTGGTATGTCCGATGCTCCTTGTTGTGTTCTAAATATTACTTGCTGTGGTATGTTTCGCTGACGTGGATTCTACCCTGCAGACTGTTCTTTGCTTTGTCTTTGATCCAGTGATCAGCATTCTTTTCTACAGATGGGGGGGCAGAGTATCAACCGATAGTCACAAATCGAACCCAGGCAAGGTCAAGTCCTTCGTCTTGTTCGTTCAAGGTCCTTGGTACATTGCCTCTCTGGCCGGATGGATCGTTTGTATTGTCTTACAAGCATCTTACGTCCCAATACTTGGCGGCAAGAAGTTGGAGCTGTGCAACTTAGGCAACCCGGCGCAATGCAAAATGGTCACTGCCTCGTGGATATTTTCCATGTTTTTCTGGCAAGTACTATCTCAAGCTTACTCGCATACATTTGTGGAATCGCCGAGCACTAATTATCCGAAGCGTCGACTATTTTATCCTCATCATTCTATGTGCGTGTTCCCTTGTCGGTCTTTCGGCTCGTTAAACGAATACAGAGAATATCGTCGTGTGGCCAACTGCCGCGCCGACACAAGTGGAACAGCAGCCTATTAAGATGCAGCCTCAAGAGCCTAGTCGCCCCCCATCATATCGGTCAAGAGAACTCGAGATGGAACACTGAGATACCATTTCAAGCTCTAGTAAGAGTAGACGCAGTGGTATGATATTTACTGAATAATTTGCTGATGGAGGGCATTTGTGCACACTAATTGGCTAACATCCGAAGCAGCACCTCGCTGAATCCTTTGCCAAGCTCTACAGCTCCACCATCTCATTTATTTGCAAATCTCCGTGCAATTTCCGCTTACCGGCTGCGCCACAATTCTGCCTATGCCCCTTGATTTTCAGCCCTTTGGCATCATCAAGTCATCTTTTGATTGCTCTCTGCTACTTATTCTACGGTCTCAAGCACTTCAAGACCTAGGAAATGACGACTAGGACTGTTATGCCTCGGAGAAGCGTAGCCCTCGCAGCCGCTGTGGGCTTCCTTCCTTTCGCGGCAGCGGCTCTTTCTCGCACTGGCCAAGTCGGGTTGTTTTCCGATGAAGAATGCAAAGAGTCGGTCTACGTCAACAAGGCCGTCATCGGGCTAGACTTTTGCGCCGTGGCTGATTCTACAACGCCTTACGAGGGCGAATACAAGAGCTTCATCGTTTACAAGCACCCCTGGTGTGAAAATGGCTCACTTCCATACTGGAATGTTTTTGTCGATGACTCGTGCCACCACTTGATTGACTCGTGGCATGTGTCGAGCCTGACGAGCCTGAGTTCTGATAACCAGTACGAGAACGACGATGACAATGGTGGCAAGTGTGTTGCCGTGCCGGACGCTGGATATCGCAGCTATGCCTTTGTGTGCGACGGCTTTGACTTGGCTTGGGGAGTGGATGGTCCCGGAGGCAATGACTCTACAACTTCGGAAGAATCAGCCAAACCTACCTCAAGTCTCTCAGAAACTTCGACGCAAGAACCAGCGGAACCTACTTTAAGCTACTGGACAACTTCAACGGAGACTTCAACGGAGGCTTCAATCACAATCTCCCAGACCTTGGAGTCAGATTCATCAGCACAGTCTGCCGTGTTTTTGTCAGGCTCCTCAACTTCGATGTCACAGTCTAGTAATACAACGCCAAGCTCGAATCCGACAACGACCTTAGACCCAACAACGACTCCAACAACCAATGCCGGATCTCTCCAAGAAGTGTCGAACAAGATAGTTGGACTAGGTGTTGCTGTTATCGCGGGATGGGTTCTCTGAAACGATGTTCTAGAAAGCTTAACGAGGAATCATGTGTGTAGCACCCATTGCAACATTGAATCTGAACACTGGAAACATTTGACATAATATCTTATGCATATAATCTAATTCACACGACATAGTGCACATACGGAACCCAAAGTGGATAGCTTAGCTCCGTGTCTTCACAAAAACCACGTCCCTTGCACTCCTTGAACCTGGATTTCGGGTCACCTCCTCGCCATAGTAACGCATAGAGCATCATTAACCTCCCAGAGGGTTCCCACTACATATCGGAACCCTGCCAGTTGAAATGTCCCAGTCAAGTGGATACTCTCATCAACTGATCTCTAGTCTCAGATTTGGCCGGTTCCACAGGCTGAGAGATATGAAAGAAATGGCGGCTTGGAACTTAGGTTCGTTTCAAATAAACTTGCTACTGTCAGAGGACTTGGCGTTCAATCCTCAAGCAATAAGTGGCTTGCCAGTGGGTTCTTCTCATTTGTGGCACCGTGTCCAGCAAAGTGAAACATCATGCAACTTTCTATAGTAAGCAACACTACTCTCTTGCTAGGTTTGTGCGTAGTCCACGAGAGATCCATCAGCTCGCAGATACCTTGAACAGCATTGGTCTCATCACAGGCGTGGCGCAGGCAATAAAAAGACCCTTGAATATACTATTGCACTAGAGAATCAGGCGAGAACCAACTTCAATGTCGCTCAGTTCAGAATGGTGGCTGTAGGGGTAGTGAGACGCTAGTCAGAATGCACCAGGAGATAATTTTAGATAAGACAGACGCGTCAAACCTGCCGGGCCAACCTGACCTTCAACTCTCCCTACGAGTAAGAATAAATGGAAGAAAAAAAATACAAAGATGTGTCTTCCATGTGACCCTTATAGTGTTATCTTTATAGCTTACTGTCCTTCCAAACAGGTGATCTCTTCTGGACAAAAGCGGCTAAACCCTCGCGTATGTTCTCGCCCTGCTCAAGCAAGCTAAAGTGTTGTCGCAACCACTGCTCTGTTGCCTTTTCAACGTCGGCTGTCTCCCAAGCCTGACGCAAGCCTGCTCGAGCACAAATGACTCCGTCCGGACTATTTTCTGCGATCTGGGAGGCATAGCGCAATGCCTCGTCCAGCACATGGTTCTCGGGGACGACTTTGTTGACTATTCCCCAAGAGTGCATCTCATGCGCAGAGATCCGCCGGCCTGTCAACACAATTTCGGAAGCCAGCTGCATTCCAGCAGTATGTACAAGCCGCGTGAGAACACCGCCGGTCGGTGCTAATCCACGCTTCACTTCGGGGAGAGCAAAGGTAGCTGTTTCTGCCGCAACCACGAGATCGCAGTTAACGATGAACTCACATCCACCACCAAAAGCCAACCCATTTACTGCTGCTACAATGGGCTTTTTACCCTTGCGACGTGTGAATGGAGTAACGTCTTCTCTGACACCGAACCGCTCTTGGCTTTCTCCTTCCAGGGTTCGACGCCATTCCTTGAGATCTGCGCCTGCAGTGAATGCGCGCCCAGTTCCGGTGACAATCAAAACCCGCAGACTAGGCTCGGTGTCGTACCAGTCCAATACGGTGTCCAGTTCCCGTAGATTGTCTGACGACAGGGCGTTTAGAGCAGATGGCTGATCCATACGAGCTAGGAGAATATATTTCGCTGGAGAAGAAAGTCGCAAAAAGTTCAAGCCTTGTGGAGGCTGAGTCTTTGTTGGAAACGGGATAGACATGATGACGCGTTGAATAGAGACACCTCTATAGAAACACCTTTTGACCTAGCTTGGTGATTGAACTGTTCAGAAGTCGCCTTATAGGTGTACGACAAGGAATAGATGTTGCGGTAAAATCCCAAACTATGGCTCTCCGAAAGAGGGGGTATGAATAAGACCCGAAGACGATGAAATATCCAGGGAATAGATTCATTTGCTTAATTGGCTGGCATGTCATGAATCGCAAGATCTGACTCATGGTCAGGCGTGGACCCAAAATTAGCCGAGGTCATTTCCGCTTCAAGTTCACACCGCGGTCCTCCATCCATCAGCTTGTACGAGCAACTATACATCTTCTACTTGTTCGCTCGAGGAATACCACGGTTTCAGGCGGAACATTTAGAATTTCAATCCCTTAAGCATGTCTCAATCGTGCCCCTGTCAATTTCAACCGTGCCATGCAGTGGCGAAGTTGAAACGACGTAGACGTGGATGGTCGGCCCGTAAGGATTGCACAGTCTCGCATTTGACTAAACGTTACGCAATGAGGTGATAAAATGAATTATTTAATTTTATTTGGATAAGATGCCGTAAAGGAGTGGGGATACTGATGCATTTGCTCTCGACAGCCGGCCTGAGACCTTTTGCAGGTTAAGGTACACCCTCTCTGTTAGTCAGACCTCCCCTCAATCCTTGACTTCAATGCTGTGAAATTACTGTTGCCGGACATAGTATTATTGTGCGAGAAAGGAGAAGTCCTCAGCGGGCTGAAAGCAAAATGTTCTAAGATGAGCTGAAAACCTTTGCACATTCGAAACCGGTAAGAGAAAGAACGCTGAAGACTGAAACAAAAAACAAGTCCTACTAGGAGGCAGTACCGATAGCTTTATCAACGATATTCCATGTGTGATCCGTGACCTTCTTCAACTGCTCCTCGGTCCAAATATGTTTGTTGCTCAGTAGATGGCCGCTCCCATCGATGCAACTCCAAAATCGGTTCTCCTTCTCTCCCGCAGCCGCACCTTCGTACGTCCCCCTGAGCAAGTTCTCAGCGGAAGTATCTGGCGATATTCCAAACGCATGGCCAAGAACCTTTGAAGGGGCCCGCAGGTACCATGGGAGCGACTCGAAGATGCCTGTGTTCACAAGACCCGGGTGGGCATGGACGAAATGTCTTTTGGTGGCTTCTTGTCCCTTTTGCTGCCTAGCATGTGCCTGGATCATGGCGTCGTTCAGTGTGAGGCAATGACTGGCGGCGTTTCCAAGAGTGAAATGTGTTTTCAGATCTAAGTCATCCCAGTGTAGCTTCTCAGGATTGCCACGCGTGCTGTCCAAGACAATAAGGACCTTGGCGTCGCTTGTCAAAACTGGAAAAAGCTCACGAATGAGCAGCTGCCTGCCGTAGTAGTGAAGTGCCATCTTGCGGTCAATTCCTTCGGGCGTCTCTGTCCTCCCAGCTGTCGAGAGAATGCCCTGAGTGAGGACGAGGAGATCCAGATTGGGCTGCTGTGTCGACTTGTACTCGTCTGCGTACTTCTTGATTGAACGCATAGATGATGCGTCTAGTGGGTGGAATTCCATGTTGGTATGAGGAATGTTCTTTGGCTCGTTGCGACCGCTGATAATGACGGTCGAGGATGTAGAAGCGGCGGCTAGACGGCAGGCGATTGCATGGCCGATACCGCCCGTTCCTCCAACTACTAGCGCTCTGATGCTCATTCTAGCTCTTTAGAAGTGATGGATGCGTCTGATAAGTGTAACAAACTGCTAAAGGATGATGCGAAGCTGCGGGTGGTACGAAGTAGTCATACAAGAGATGGTACGGACGCGGGAGAACTCGAAGTTGGTGAAGAAGCACGGAAAGTCGGACGATTGCGTCTCCGACGCCGCCAACAGCTGGTGTGGAGACGAATCCCAGGTCGCTATTGGACGCGTAAGCTCCGCGATCACCGTTGGCGGAGATGGAATTAGCCCTTCTCCGTATGAATTGTGCCATGACATGCCACAACTATTCGATGCAGGGAAATACCACCGAATTTCCTCATCTCTTCACACAAAAGATAGCAGCGGGATGCTGTATCATGTGTTCGATGAGACCTCCTGTGAATTTGGCCTAGTTATTGTTCCCAGAACGGGGTTGTCAATTGTACTCTCCACGTGATAAGAGTCCAAAACCCAGTTCCTGCGAAAGTCCGCATTGTCAATGCATCTGGAACTAACGGACTTAAGACCCCGACATGCATTAGCCAAACAGCATCGGTTGGAGCAACTTACCTGATTGAAACGTACGTTGTTCGCGTGCGGCTTGAGCATAGATTCAAAGCCAGCACATTCTCTTCATCATCTATGCTTGGAGGTATCGTCATTAGGGACACTGCAAATTGTGCTCACAACTGTCACCCCAACCCAGATTCCCGTCCCGGCTGCGTTTGTCGGCCTACTCACGCCCACTTGGGCCAAGACACTGAGATGTACACCAGAATATTCATGTAACTCCATTGTCATTCCTCATCATTAGGCCTTAGTCCCGTTAAATCCGGCCACTTGCTGCTCAAACACCAACTCCGCTTGCTTGTGGAGGGCTAAGGCTTCACGTATGTCGTGACCAATTCAATAAGTCTCCGAGCGCAGCATGATTTATCCTGAGACTCAAATTTACATGCAAGCTATCGAAACTCTATTCTGTGTCTCGATGCTGGGCGACTCTTGTAGTTGAGCCCCGTGGCCAACAACAAGAAATGGTTCAAGTATAAGTTTGTCCCTGACGCCGTTTCTGGGCTCCCTCATCACTCCTCATACTCTTCTACTCTATCAAACGCAGCATTTCTCAACTTTTGCCAGTACGGTGCATCACATTTCACAATGGCGACCGCTTGCAACGCAGACACCAAAGCTAGCGACCTTGTGTCCCACTATGGCCCCCAGATCGCTGGAAAGACCATTTTGATCACAGGGGCATCTCCAGGAAGCCTCGGTGAGAGCTTTGTCAAGCAAGTGGCTGTCGGAAAACCGGCCATTGTGATTCTGGCTGGTCGTTCGGTTTCTAAAATGGAAGTGCTCATCTCCGAGCTTAACTCCAAATATCCCACCATCGTTGTCAAGCCTCTCCTACTGAACCTCCTTTCATTTACCGACGTCCGCAAGGCGGCTGAAACTGTCAATTCTTGGAATGACGTGCCCCAGATTGATGTCCTGGTCAACAATGCCGGAATAATGGCCGTCCCATACCTGGCAACTGAGGATGGGTTTGAAAGCCAGTTCCAGACGAATCACCTAAGCCACTTCCTATTCACCAACCTCGTCATGGACAAAATCTTAGCATCCCAAGCCCCGCGAATTGTTTTCGTCTCTAGCAATGTGCATCGCATCGGCAACATTCGCTGGTCGGACTACAACTTCAACGATGGGAAGCATTACCAAAGATGGCTAGGATACGCCCAGTCAAAGACAGCAAACGCTCTCACGGCCCTCGCCCTTGCGGAAAAGCTTGGTTCTCGAGGTCTTCTCAGCTTCGCTATGTGCCCCGGCGTCAGCTATACCAACCTCGCGTCACATGAGATACATGACCCAGCTGCCTTTAGCGCAGATCTCACGGAATTGGATAATAAATATGGGAACAAGTGGTTGTGGGGCATGGCTGAACTCAAGATAAAGACCCTGGACCAGGGCGCCGCGACTCATGTGTTCTCTTCTTTCGACACAAGCATCGCGGGAAACAATGGGGCCTACTTGACTGATTGTCATGTTGCGGACCCGTATCAGGAAGAGGTTTATTCATGGGCGACAAGCAAGGTTGACGCAGATAGGCTGTGGACTTTGAGTGAGAAGCTTGTTGGTCAAGAATTCAACTATTAAAGAGGTGCTACTAGGGGGGTGAAGGACGAACGGGGGGTTGAGATGCAGTGAAATGACGAGACCCCCCCCCCCCCCTGTAGCCGACTAAGGCTGCATGGTTTTATAATTCACTCTGCCAAAGCCACTTCAACCTTCTGTCATACATCAAGTTGGAAATCGTGAGAGACGAGTTAATTTATTCGAACGAATTGTACAACAATAGAACATGCCACTTGTTGCTTACATCAGTTCCAATTTCCATCTGCATTTCCAGTCCCTTCAAGATATGGTGCCGAACGATCCAACCCCATATGGCGGCCTTTGAGATACCAGATCAATGTCCCCCATATCTTCCAGTTACCGAACTGGCCAGTCCCGTGATCGCGTCCAAGAGTGAGACCTAGCAAGGCCTTGCCATTAATTTTGTGCTCCGGCATGGCACCAGTCTTCATGTACTTCTCAAAGTTCCTTCCCAGGTGCCAAACATGGCCATTGGCGAAGAATGCAAGAGGATCCTGTAGGTTGCCTGCATCTCCCATGGCGAAAACGTTCTTGTAGCCCAAGGCTTGTAGTGTTGTATCCTGCTTAACACGTCCGTCCTTATCAAGCATATCTGCCGGCATAAAGCCTGTGTTATAAGTCATACCATGCGCTGGGATTAAGAGATCTGCTTTGAGTGTGTGCTTCTTCCCATCGGCTGCCGTAAGCTCAAGAACCTGGTCCATGCCATTTCCTGTTGCCCCTGTCACCTTCGTATTTGTAATGATCTCGATATTGAGCCTCTCAAGCTGAGACTTGGCCGTGTTGCGCACGCTGTCCAGAACACTGGAATCCAGGGGCAACTTATTGCTGGACACGAGGATGATCTTCTTCGCTCCATGCTTCGCATACTCGGAGCCAAGCTCTCCAACGAACTCGACGCCTGTTGGTCCCGCACCAGCTACAACAATCGTTTTTGCGTCTTCAATAGACTTCCGTAGTTGATTGAGGGCATTGCGCGTCTCTTCGCTGGTCCCTAGGTTCTTCCATGGGAGCTTGTGCTTGTCGTTCGCTCCAGTGGCCACTATGATGCTGTGGTATTCGATGTTTCGTTTACTCCCGTCATTGAGAGCAACAACGACCGTGTTCAACTCAGGGAGAAGCTGGTCGGCTTTGCCCAACACTAGCTCAAACTTGTTGGAGGAGTACTGGGCGAATGATTCGGGGATTGAGAAAGATACGGAGGAGGAGGACAGTTGGCCAGGGATGACCGCTCTTGGGATAGCGAAAACCCAGTAGAGCTCGTCTGTTGGAGAAACGAGGACAACGCGCACATCTGAGAATTTCGACGCTGTGTGGCGAACCAAATAGTGAGCCACAGGAAAGCCCCCAATTCCCGCGCCTAGGATCACGATGGTTCTCGTCATTTTCACTAACGGGGAGTTTTGGGAAGGAAAATATGGCAGAGGAGGGCTTCAGGCAGGTTATTTTGCCAACGTGAGGTGTTGATGAAAGGTCCGTCTCTCCAGCAGCGTTCGTTCTTATGTGTTGTGGATTAAATAGTAATTTGAGGGGGCTAAGATGATTCCGTGGCTAGACCATGTCTACGAAAATGTTGTCTCGTAACCCCAGAGCAACACCCGAAATGGTATTTCTAGATCTTGGCAACGGCCTATGAATGACTTGACCTCTACATTTCCCTGGAGCCTTATAAATCACTCGGGTCCAGAAATTTACTTGCTCCTCTATGGCCTCGGAGG
Source organism: Dactylonectria alcacerensis (assembly GCA_029931735.1). Taxonomy (NCBI): domain Eukaryota; kingdom Fungi; phylum Ascomycota; class Sordariomycetes; order Hypocreales; family Nectriaceae; genus Dactylonectria; species Dactylonectria alcacerensis. The sequence continues at coordinate 348,523 of JAPMUZ010000005.1, forward strand.
ATCCGGATCAAGGGCAGCGATATCGAAAAGGGTATTTGTAGAATTTGGCGCCACACTGTGATGTATTAGCACCGATGATACAGTTCCATAGAGCAGTCTACGTGATAATACGGCTCTACCAAAGTACTCTTAGAATGCATGCGGGAGCAGGGGTGCATTCATTAGCTTGCTGCCGAATGATCCGGAGGGGGGTCACGGGCTGACAGCCTTACCAAAACGGGTATTTGTATGGCTTGGCAAGCCGCTACCATGATTAGTCATTCCCTTCGCTGCATCATCTTACCAAGACCTACAATTTCCTCTTTCATCTTGAGATGCTTCCACTTGATAAAACTCAACTACCGCAGCATTTATCTGTCAGAGCGCTACTGGAATGGCTCAGAAATCGACCCAAAGTCCCGAAAGCTGCGGTGAGATCCAGTTCGTTGAGATGAAGAATCCAGCCGACGTATCCTGGCGCAGGGCGGTTCGCTCACACACTGCACGGGGTCACTACAGAAAGGCAAGGCAGCGCGAGGTTTTGCAGCATCGACATTTAGCTCAGCAGCGGCGACACCTCACTCAAGCCGGATCGATCCCACCCGAGCCCCTACTGCCGATACGAAGCGCAGACCCATTTGGCACCTTGGTGCTGCCAACAACACGCTTTGAGAGCTACCTACTTGATCATTGTACGCCATGCCTTGCGTAACCGACAGAACCACTGCTTACTCCCTTTAGATGTGAGATATGTCGCAGTCAACGCCAATGTTTGCCATCATGTTACCGAAAAGGACTACATTCGGACTGGATACAGGACCCACTGGGTTCAACTCGCAATTACTCACCGTGGTTTGCTGAGTAGCATCTTCTTGTCAGCTTGTCGGAGTCTCGCAGCACTTCAAAACGGTGGTCCCTATGTTGAGAGAGCACTGGAGTATAAAGGTGCCTGCATTGGTGCGGTGAACGAGGATGTCTCGAAAGATAATCAGTCTATAAACTCAGCAACGATTGCCACAGCGCTAGCTCTAGCAGCTGATTCCGTGAGTCTTCTTCCATTTCCCCAAAAAAATCTCATTTTTAACACTGCAAGTACATAATGAACGAACTTGTGGCAGCGGAACAACACTGCAATGCTGTAGAGGTAATGGTCCGGATGGAAGGCGGATTCAAGGCCCTGCAAATGGACAAGTTTGTGAGAACGTTGGTCAAGTGGTTCAGCGTTAACCCGGAAGTGGCACAGAGGCATCATGGCAAGAATGTTTGGGAGGGGCTTGAGGACTTATTGAACGAAGTGTAGTGACGCATATCATTTCCGATGCTAGAGTCAGTAGAAAATGTCAGTAAACGAACCTAACATATATGTACACATCGCCCATCTTTTTCGTTTTCTCGGCGGTTGAGCATTAACTCTACCATGATTATTAGCTACATATAATGTACCTATTAGGAAATTGTGGTTGTTGATCGGCGATCCTATGTTTCAACTTTCAACAAGGTAATTCGTCAAACGTAGGGCCAACATGAGCAGACAGTAAAAGCCCAACAATCCTTACATAACTGACCTAAACAAAGTTTACTCAAATCGTCGACTATTGACCTAACTTCGCCTAGTATGCGATGCCGGCTGGGATGCAAGATGAATAGAGTACGTACGCAGCGTGTCCAGCGAAGATGACGCCGAGCAGTGCCTCGCACGAAGACTGATTTTTTTTGATTTTTTTTTTAAAAAAAAAAACCGCGAAATCAGGAGCATTGTCATTGATAATGACGTCCCAGACCCAATGTCAAACGGAAATATAAGTGGCCTTGGGGGTAGGTAGTTGCAGGGCTGGATAGACTTTAGCGACTGAAGCTATCACAACTAGCCTCAAACCTTAGCAAAAACTCGGGGCTGTAACCAGCGCCGAGGACACTGTAGCATCCGAGACATCCGAATTTTTGACAGATAAATAACCCGATTAACCCCTCTGTATACCAAATGGCGCATCTTCCATCTCCCCCAGCTGTCTCATATAATCCGTACTGTTTAATATTAAATTTTTATCATCCCAGGGTATTTCTCCCCCACGTTGACCGACACTGATCCGGCCCTGTCTTGCATTCTACACCTAAATCTGGAGTTGCTGATGTAACAGTCTTGACTGTTTGTTTGTCTTCTCAATGACGACTGCATCATCGTCCCTAGAGCCGTCGAATCACAAGCAATACACAGAGCCAAGGGTCGAGGTTGGAACTTTATAAGGTAGTAAATAAAGGCCAGCAAATGAGGTGCCATTGCCGTGCCGCACATGTAACTGAAGAGCTGAGCATACAGTGAACTCCCACAATCCAACGCCGTTAGCCGCCAACCGTCCGATACTACATCTTACACCTCCGATATGCAAGGATTATTTTATACTGCACGGGCGTTCTCATAGTATACCCTTGTTGTGGTTGTCTGGAGGATGCCCTTGTCACTGCCACCGTCATCCTGAGCTGATTTGCCATCAATACTTCCTGCTGACTTCCCTCCGTTCCACTCGTATCCACCAGCCTCAGCGCGGGTACTTGAGCCGAAGGGCTCGTCAAACTGAGTGTATGGTCCGCGATTGGCTGATCTCCCCCCTGTGCCTCCTATAGTTCGAAGTTCGTGACCGGAGGAGAGACCTGTTCTGGACTTGCCAGTGCTCGTTCCTTTCGAGCTCGAGAGTAGGCGGGGAGCAACTGTTTTGATAAAGTGTCGCAGGGTCGATAGGCACGCGCACATGATCAGCAGATTAGCTTCGATGCAACTGTTGCAAAGACAAGTCAGTAATTCGTCGTGGAAGGAGTTTGCAGCATTGGAAGGAACCATACATCCATGTGTGGATTGGGCCACCGCCCCAAGTTGTGTCGGCTTCTTCGAGTTGAGTGACAAGGAGAGCAAGGCGGACCATGGAGGTGATGACAGTTCTGTTGAAAAGAAGTCAGTAACTGCACTTTCTACACGTGTCCATGGGTGTGGTAGGTCGGGAGGCGTACGCAGAACCAATGCTAAACAAACACAGAAGAGCGGCCTTCTTCTTGGCGGACAACTGGAGTGCAACAACCATGGGAATGGGAATTGCAATCATGATGATATCAGTTGCCACCCCCAAGCCTGCAGTTGCCTGGAACATGGCTGGCCGGTCTATGCAAGAGCCCTCATCTGCTGGTATAGCGAGATCCCAAGATTTCCGGAACGGCGTGCATGGAAACACAGAGGCGAAGAAGATGCCGATACCGGTACCAGCCACAATGCCCATTGTTGCGAAGACTGTCCATCTATACCAGTTCTGGCTACCGCTGAGTTCGAGCAGGAACAGCAGGATGACGATTTTGGAAAGACATGTCGGGACGGTATAGACGATCGAGTTGATGTAGGTGGCCCACTGTAACACAGTTGATTGTACTTAGTTAACAGAACATGGGCGGTGGACGTAGACGAATTCTTACGAAAATGGCCTTTTGGAACTTTTCGAATGGGATTTCCCAGGCATGGACTCCCATCCAGCCCTCAATGAAGGAGCCTGCAAGTATCCAATGAGCAAGTCCGCGGGCAGATGATGGTTGGATAGTCTAAAGTTTAGAGGACTTACGTAGGGTAAGGACTTGTATAGCGATAGAACCGAGCTGCCGGCATATGAGTGAGAGTTCAACAAGGGCAAAGTCTATTAACGTACCCAGGCGACGACTAATAGAGCTATTGCATCGTTGGTTGTCAGCTTGAACAAACTTCACTCAGGCAGACGCTTAGCTCGGCACATACCGTCATCAATGCCAAGCTTGTTTCGAATGAAGGCCTTAACATAGAGCCTCTGGAGCAGGAAGAAGAAAGCTGCGATAATACCGATGCTGCTCACGGCATAGGTGGCGGCGACCGAGTTGCGCAGAGGGTTGTCGAAGTCGACGACATAGCCCTCGGGAGGCGCAATCGCCACGAGAGTTCCGTTTATCTCAGCCATGTGGACGATTTCGGGTATCCAGCTTCATGTCAGTTCAAATCATGACAGGTTAGAAAGGCATAAAGTTGGAGAAGCGAATGCGGAATCCGGGAACTTGGGAGAGGCTGCAGATGGATGGATGCTTGTAAATGTGGCTTTCCATTTGCAGCACTATACGAGTCGTCTAGGGCCGGGGTCTGAAAGCTGGACAGGCCGTGTTACATCGCTTCCATCTCGAATCGTCAAGTGTTTAACCCCCTTTGCGGCTTGGCCGAAGGATGAGCCAATGAGTAGCAATCCCCTTGGGCTTCAATCCCTTCACAGTAGCTGCATGATACCGTCGCGTCGGAATCATTCCCCGTCAGCATCAACAGGGATCCCGTCATCGCTAACGTAGTAGCTTGGCTAGTTACATTTCTCCACTGTTAGTGTCGTTGCGTGCCCCTCGCTCTGCCCCTCGCCCTACCCCTCGCCCTAAACAAGGGGCCGTGGCGGGTCAGCGATGGATGGAGACGATAGCGTCAGTTCAGAGAACTGCGGACGATGGAGGATGCCAGAGGGTTAAGATTGCATAGTAACATGACATATTCTCCATAATCTACCTATTCAATGCCTCGGGATTACTCGATCAAGAAGCAGGCCCATCGTTCATCTCGGCGTCGGGACGAAGCAGTGTTCCGAAAAGGGATAATATCAGGACACTTAAATATCCCGATTCGCAGCCATCTTTCTGCGACGTACCATCCACACTGCACTGCAACGCCAACAAAGTCAATCATGTGGGACCAATCAGTTACCAAGGCGCTTCTGGCGCTTCTCGTCGCCGCTCCCGTTGCCCAGACCTCACCCTTGTGCGGTCGAAGCAACGAGTCTGTGGCTTCTGCAGCTGTAAGTATGACCCTTTTAGCAGGTTCCCTCCAAGTCAATCTCCACGATTTACTCTCCCATCAGCTCGTTGTTGCTTGATCTCGCCGCTTCTTATCTAGAATGAGTACTAATCTCCCTTTTCAGTGCACCGAGCTCTCGGCCCAGGGCCTCCAGGTTCTGATTCCCACTGAGGATGGCTACGAGACCAGAGTAGAGTCGTGGTGGTCAGCCGACTCTCGTCTCACCCCGACCTGTATCGTTCAGCCCAAGAACGCCACAGAAGTCGCTCAGATTATCAGCATTCTCTCCAGTGGATCGGCCAACTTCGCTATCCGTAGCGGTGGTCATAGCCACTGGGCTGGTGGCAGCAACGTCGAGGCTGGAGTGACGATCGATCTTGGTCTCATGAAGGGCACCACGTACGATGATTCCACAGGCCTTGCTTCCGTCCTGCCCGGTGGTCGATGGGCAGATGTGTTTGAGACGCTCGAGGCCTACTCGGTCGCTGTTCCCGGTGGTCGAGACGGCAACGTTGGTGTCGCTGGTTTCTTGACCGGTGGTGGCAACTCATACTATACTGCTCGAGCTGGCTTTGGATGCGATTCCATCGTCAACGCAGAGGTCGTCCTCGCCAACGGCACCATTGTCAATGCCAACAAGGACACCAACTCTGATCTGCTCAAGGCCCTCAAGGGCGGCTCGGGCAACTTTGGCATTGTGACTCGGTTCGACTTGCAAACGATTGCCGGCGGACCGTTCTGGGGCGGCATCCGTGCCTCCAACGTGTCTCAGTCCGAGATTATTACCAACGCCATGGTCAACTTCACCGACAGTAACGACAAGAACCCCGAGGCGTCGTTCCTGATCAACTGGACCTACAACCCAAGCATCGCTTCGGAGATTGTGCTCGCCCAGGTCATGGTTGATACAACTGGCGTTGAGAAGCCTGCCGTCTTCGACGAGGCTTTGGAAGCCACCGAACTCTTCAGTGGCTTCAGTGTTCGTCCTCTTAGCGAGATGGCCGACACTTACGCTCTGCCATCCGGCCTTCAGTAAGTCCTGCCACCCACTCTAGTTTAATTTCCACAACATCACGAAATTGAATCTAACAACTCGTTTAGCAACGTTTGGTTCAGCCTCACCTTCGCCAACGATGCTCGCATCATCCGAAAAGGCGCCGCGCTACATGAGACCTTTGTCGAGGAGCTTCTGGCCGAGATCCCCGCTGCGGACCTTGGCACACAGATGCTCTACCAGCCCCTGCCCAAGCTCTTTGCCGATATTGGTGTAGCGCAAGGCGGTAATGTGCTCGGCCTGGACCGTATCGAGGGCAACTCGCTCTTGTGGCTGCTCTCGTGCACCGTCACAACCGCTGAGCAGGAGGTGTTGCTGCGAAAGAAGGCGGCCGCGTTTTCTGCTGCCTTGGAAGCCTACGCTGAGTCCATTGATGGCCTGCGCGAGTGGCGATACCTCAACTACGTCGACCCTAGCCAGGACCATCCCATCACCAGCTACGGCAGTGAGAACGTCGAGTTCCTTCGCACAGTTGCTGCCAAGTATGACCCTGCTGGTTTCTTCCAGAAGCAGCGAAAGGCAGGCTTCAAGCTCCCCTAGATCCCTAGCTCAGGGGTTAGGCTCCGAGGAACTACCCAGGGAATGTGGCGACGTTAAGGATGGGAAACCTGGTAATTCTGGACTTCTTGTAAATACTTGGCATAACTCCCTCTGTTAGAATGCCGGCCTCGGGCCGGGAGTCGGTGCGCAGTTGGAGGTTAGCGCGGTTCATGCGGCCCCGCGTATATAGTCTTCATTAATCGTCAGGGATGTTCCGGCATTTATAAGAATTTTCTGTGTCAGCCCAACGCCTTGCCCCTCTAGCGTCATCACCAACAACGCCTCCACATAATTTATGCTTAGCTTGCCTTGTCCCTTGAGAGCTTTCCATCAATGGCATTGGGCCTCGCATTGCTAGTGGAGTCATGGTTGTTCAGTGAAACTAGACCTGGTACATGTTCACGTTCGCAACAAACAAGGACAGGAGAGGCTGCGAATAATAGCACCAGGATGACTGCACGGGTGCGCCTTTATCTTTAATATTGGAGGAGAGACAAGTGTAAGACCATTGTCGTATATGTAGTAGATTTGCAGACCTTGGATTGCCACTAGTTTATCTCTATCGTGCCACAGATCACATTCTAAGGAGTAATCGTGATATACTACGAAAACGCCAAGGTATGTCGTCAGGATGCAATTTGGGGGGAGAAGGGGGTAGGTTCGATCTTTGAATTCAGGGGAAAGATCTTGGACAATTGGCACTCGGGTAGATAACTCGTCACCATGGTCAAAATGGCAAGAAAGCCAAGGCCAAAGTCCCATCAGTCCCCTGTTCTCCATGACAAGGACCTCCTTGCCTTGCAATCCAGGAACCAGGTAAAGGCGGCCGCCAAGAAGAGCCCTAGCATCCTGGCTTCCATATCGCGTCGCAACCTTCAGCATCCTAGATTTCACTGGAAAACATAGGGATCGCTGTGTTATTTTCCGGAAACGGACGGATATTGTCTCTAGGTGACCCTGGCTCGGATGGATCCGCCACCGAACCGGCTGCTAGCACGCGACTACGCAATAAGCATGACAAATGTCTCTAAATTGCGGAGGCAGCTTCTGAGATACATCTACAGCGCCAGCGGGCAGACGATTGTGAACTTCTGAAGCTGGAGGACGTCAAAATCAACTCTCGTCGGTGTCAAGCTATCGGTTGCGAGTCTCGTGCCGAAAATAGGACAGTGTGGCAAAATACAACCCACTAAGTTCATCGTACGATACAGTAAATCCTAGTAGGCATTGAACTGTATCCACATAACCCAGGGGTTTGGTGAGATGCGCCTATGCAGCTATCATGATGCGTGGTGGCCGCCTTGGGCCCTGTTCCGTCCCACGTCGTATACAACGGCGGGAAAGTCTGTTACATCGTTCTCGCCCGACCCCGTTCAAAAGTGGTCCACATTATCCAAAGAACTCGATGCCTTTTTGGCATGTCAGTCCGGTTCCACTTGGTACGTGTGTTGGCAACGGTGTCCGCTACATCGCCATCATCCCTATTCTCCGGCTTTGTCAAATCAGTCTTGGCTCATCCACTCCTCAAGCACCCATCTGTCAGCTATTTTGGCTCGCGACAAGCATTCTCTCCTTGCAGAAAGCCAGGGAGACAACCGCTAGTCAGGGCACACTGGATCCGGCGAATTGGTTTACCTAGGATTTGCTGCTGATAGATGCCGACCCAGCGGACGAGACGATGACGATATTGGCGGGTCTAGTGCAACGCTTGTGGTCGAGACGGGGAGTCTTTGTGAGCCAAAAAATTAACCATGGGATCCATGGGATCGGGTAATACTGAACTGAATTATACTGTGGTATGATTCTGAGGTTGAGGTTGTTCCCACAATGGGCCTCTAACACATCATCTGACAACCTGAGTGCTAAGGGGCTACGACCAGGCTTGCTAGAACAATAGCGACTCAATACTAGGGCCCCTTTTATCACTAGATCAGGTCATGATGTGTGTCTTTGCCACTTGATGACGAGTCTGGGGATGTGTTTAAACCATGTTGAGATGTAGGGTAGGAGTGTCTTGAAGGAACTCTCAGGAGGCATTCAACTTCAATCGTTGTGATGAGTGCGAGAAATCCGTAAAATTAAAAAGGCTGGCGTACAAGCAATTTTAATGCTTGTTTTATATACAAAGTAATAGAGTCAAATTGTGGAATGCGGGTGGTTGTTGCGGTTGGTATGAATGGAATTTGAGTTTCGGTACAATTTCGTCCTTACTTGCACTCAACTGCGATCACTATAATGTGAGACATCACTGCTTCAAATCTTGATGTGGAAGGATATTGTATCTCAACTATTTGACTCATTTGCCCATGTTCATGCCCCTGATTATACATTCTCTTATGTCAACTTAGATTACTTCTTCCTCTCCCAACCCCAACTCTCTCAAACTTCATCCCCTCGAGGTCTCATTTTTGTGTTTAGTCCCATACTGCCAAATGTGGCTATATAACTGCTTTATGATTTGCGCGTAAGTAAAATTTTCGAGTATCTGAGCTATTATCTTCCGTATTGGGACCATGTTGTCGCTACGGTGTGAACGTAAGTTACGTACTCCGTAGTAGGAACTGGGTTCACTTTTCCACGATCACTTCTGATAAGAGTGGGCAGCTTATCTTATCTTGATACCACGCAGCATTGTGGCACTAGAGCCACTCATCTTTCTACGCCCAATAACCTGAAAACACTCGGTCAGAATGTGAGCGACGCATCATATTGGGCTGCAAGCCTAGAAGAGACGAGCAGCTTGCTTCATTCTTAGAAACAATGAATCGCGATGGGTCTTATTTTGAGTTCACTTGAGGACTTAGCCGAAATGTAGAGAGGACTAATTTCCCAAACTATTTTTTAATTTGCCATTGGGCGTGCAACTCGCACCTGAAGGAGCGGACAGCCGCTGACATACAGCTTTAGCATCCTTCATGCATTCCTTGAGAGTTTACACAAGACAGTTTACTCTGGTGGCTAAAGGCTCTAAAGAATGGCCTAGAAGAAAAGAGTATTGCTATTTGCCTCGCGAGACTAAGCCTCTCATTCTATAATTCCTTCTCTTATTCTCGGAAACGAATGTCATCCTTGGACTAGTCGATGAATAAATCCCACAAAATACTAGATACACCCCGACTGTAGTTGCCCTCAGGTGAAAACATTGTCTTTATACTGTCGGACGGCATAGTATTGATATCGCTCAGCACTGCGCTCTCGAAAGGCTTTCCCGTATCGAATGAAGACGCCAAAAACCATGAGAATGGCACATGCGATGAGAAGAATGGTGACCAAGACATATTTGATACCGACCACCGCAACCCACGGTGTAAGAGCAAAGATAAACGCGGTGCTGAAGGTATTTCGCACGACTGTCACACCCACTAACGCATCGCCAATAACCTGCTTCATTATCAGTGCTGGATTTATCGAAAATAGAAGTCACGTTCCCTCACCTCTTTATACGAGTCAGTCAGGTATGTTATAATGATGCTGTTGATAGGGGTGACACCGATATTGTACAAAACAAGCCCAACAGCGATGATGGGCCATGACAGGTGATTGTTCAGGCCGATACCGAAAAGGAGGGCACCCGCAGGGACGAAAGGGAGAAACGGGATTATACACCAAAGGCGCATTTCTGGGTCGTAAATGCCATTGCATCGACAAGAGAGCCAAACAATCCACCAGTCGCTCATCGGACCAATGATCAGGGATCCCACCGTGACGCCGATCATGCGAGGCAGACTCATGAGACCGATCTGATCTGAAGTGAAGTTGTAGGGGGGCTGGGTCAAGTAGGTCGATAGAGTAGTAGACATGACGTCTCCCAACCCCACCAAGATGCCATACACAAGAGCTGCATAGGCGATGGCGGGGATAGTTGCCAGCAGTATGAGGGGCTGATACATGTGACGAAGAAAGGAGCTGTTTGGCACGCCAGAAGACGACGTGGTAGTAGTGATTGCCAGCCTCTCCCAGTAGGTCTTTCTGGGAATATTGGGGTTGATTGTAACGGAAGTGATGTTGCGTGGCTGCCTTTCTTCTACTGCCGGAATCGACGCTAGGTCAGCGACGCCTTTGCTAGAAGAGGCTCTTCTAAGATCTGTGGACTTTCGGTCCAAATCGCTGGGTTTGTCGTGGTTGGAGTTTTTGGGAGGTTTAGTCTTGGTGTCTAGCCGCGGATTCGCCATGGAAGAAGCTGAGGAGGGCGAGTGCTTTGTCTCTTCGTATCCAAAGCCGACGACGAAGATAGTAGCGCCGAAGAAGATGGCATTCCACCACCAAACCCATCTCCAGCCTTGACCCTTCGCGACGAAGCCAGCAATTAGACTACCCATATAGCTCGAGAGAAGCCAGACCCAAACATAGATGGCGTTCATTCTTCCGCGCTGGTGGACGAAAAAAACATCGGCGATGGTCATTTGCACAATGACCTCGGCAAGACTTCCGAATAGACATTGCAGTATGTTGATGAGCATTAGGTCTGCAACGGTTTGCATTTTAGCGGACCAGATACTAAGAGTAAACTGGAGTACCGTGCTGAAGAGATATAGTGGTCGACGGCCGAACTTGAGCGCGAAGGGAATGAGGATTAGGGAGCCAATGGCAAGTGAGGCGCAACCGGCCGCATAGCTGTCGTTCAATATCTCGTAACTGAATCCGAGCTGCTCATGCATCGGCCCCCAAGTTGGAGTCGCAGCGTTGATAAACTCGGCGACCATGGCAACATACAAGCAGACAAGTCCGATGTTGAGAAACTTCCGCCATTGAGGCCAGTTGAGTGGATCATTGGGGTCCTCAGATGGCTGCGGTTGTAAAATCAGGGCTCTCCCTGCTGGTGCGGTTGTATCCTCGAGGCGTACCGTCCCTGGGGGCCACAAGGTGTTGCTGTCGGCACCAGTATTGGGGAGAGATGAAGACATAGTGAGACGCGGGATAGGTAGAGAGGCGGCCGCAGAGCTGTGGGAATAGTTAAGGGCCAATCGATGAAGAGTGTGGGGAAAGGCAATGAAGAGCAAGCGATTCCATACCAGTTTATAATATATGATATCTCCAACAGGTCATGCTATGACCTCGACTGAAAGCAACGCTTCTCCATTGGTGGCAACTTCCAGCACGCCAAGTTACCTTGAGAGGATATGGATACACCAAGTACAGCTACCCAATTACATTCACTTCCAAGGACCCCACATCAAGATGCAATCAGGGTGGAGCGAGGATGATAAGAACGCGCGCGTCTATTGGTGGTAACTTCCACCTCTCATACTGGGTTGGGATGATGAAATACTGGATTACGGGTAGTCAAACTCCGACATGAGGCAAATTAGGTAACCAATTGTTTGTTGTAAATCTGAGGTCTTCGGCTTCCCAACCTCCATTGCCGCCACCGCCGCTCACTTGCGTGGGACACATCCCGGGTCGTGACTCGTGACATTTGTCCTTCGCCGGCTTGTTCCACCAATTGCAGAGGACCGAGAGCTTGAGATGGTCCTTATAAACCTGTTTTATCATTGCATGAAAACCCAATCTCCTCTTTCTAAGAAGCTAGATTACCACGCGGTTCAATCTCAAGCATATTCACTCGGTTAGAGGCCCGAGCAGCAGAAGCGCCATGAACGCCGCCCAGAAGTCCTTTGGCTTCCCGAAGCCGGACGGCCACTTGCTGTCGCACTGGTTGCAGGATGCCAAGAGCGATCTTCTGCTGAATCATCACACGACACCGGAGTTACCTACATCTGTAGACATCGTCGTCATCGGTTCGGGCGTAAGTTTGGCTTCATGAGCTGGGAAACTACCAACACCTGGCTTAAACTCTCCACAGATGACGGGAACACTGGTCGCAAAACATTGCGTCGAAACTTGGGCTGAAAAGAGCGTCCTTGTTCTGGAGGCTCGAGGCTTCTGCTCTGGGGCGACCGGCCGGAACGCTGGCCACTGCAAGCCTGATCAATGGCGTGGGTTTGTCAACTACGAGAAAGCATTTGGCACTCAGCAAGCTCTGAAGGTTCGTTTCGAAGTTACTTGACTTTTCAGCCACCTTAGCTGACTACCTACCCAGATTCTGCAAAACCAGCAGCGGACATGGTCTGAATTGGTGGCGTATGTACGTGAAAACGACGTCGACTGTGATCTTTGGGTAGGCGACACGCTGGATGTCCCAGTGACCCCAGAGGTTGCGAATGTCGCAGAGAATCACTTTGAACGTTTCAAGGCAGCCGGCGGCAAGGTCGACCATATCATGGTTACACACGATCCAACCGAGGCAGCAAAGGTTCTGAACACCATGAATGGTCCCATGAGTAATAGCTGACAGATGTGAAGTTGTCCCGCATCAAAGATGCACAAGCGTGCTACGCCTGGCCTGCATCAACCTTGCACCCCTGGAAGCTCTCGGCGCACATTATGCACGAGAACCTGAAGAAAGGCGTCAACCTGCAAACACACACTAAAGTCACCCGCATCGTCCAGTCTCCAAGAGGTGCAGAGAAATGGATTGTCAGAACTGAACGTGGCGAGGTCGAATGCTCACACGTCGTCCACGCAACGAATGCGTATAGCTCTGCACTCGAGCCTTCTTTACGTGGAGTAATCACACCATCGCCTCACATGTGTAACAAGGTCATTCCACCTGTTAACTTTACAGGATCCAAAGGCCTCACCAACTCCTATGGCGTCCTCCTGCCGAATGGAGGTCTCTTCAGCATCAACCCCCGAACCACCACGCAAGGTCCTGTCCTCTTCGGCGGTCTCAATCCGGGCCAGCAAGAGTTTGAGAAGTGGTTGCAAGACCAGCCGGAAAGGTGCACAGATGATGACTTGCCGGGATTTAAACCTGTGACCGAGGCTGTTAAAAGTTTTGCGGAGTCCCAGTTGACAGGCTGGACAAGCAGTTCTGCCTCTCAGGCAGATTACAGCCACAAGTGGAGTGGTATCATTGGATTGGCACGTAGATCGTCGACCTGCTGCATCTTGAACATGGGCTGACAATGCACTAGAGCGCGGACGGCGTACCTTTCATCGGGCAGTTGCCCGGACTGCCAGGCCAGTGGATTTGCGCTGGTCACCACGGACAGTAAGTTTTGATAGTTATGCTGCAATATCGAAGTTGAGCTGCAATCTTGCCGGAGGCTAACCATATCGCGTTTCCAACATATAGTGGCATGGCACGCATCTTCACCGCGGCTCCCGGCTTAGTAAAGTTGATGGGCGGGAGCTCCTGGGCTGACACACAGCTGCCTGAAGTCTACGAAATCACTCCATCACGGATCAAACAATTGAGACACCGTTTGGAGGCGTTCCCTCATATCTGATCTGGCGGGCGTGCTTGATAGATTCGGGTGCATTGAGTTGGGTGATGGTTCAATGTTATGGCCTCATCGCTGTTAGTCGCGGTGAAATACGCAAGCGTCTATCTACTGTCTCCCTGTGCTTCAAGTTTTAACTATGTAGCGTTTGACCGACGCACTTAACCAGCCGTCGGGTAATTACTTTGGCATGTGTCTCGTGGTTCTGAAGTCGTATTTCTCTCATTTTCAAAGACAGCTACTGAATTATATTATATTCTGCCCTGGATTCGCAAGCTGAGAAGGGGGATAATTGTAGTGGCTAGTAACAAGCCAAGCAGTGCTAAATTGACACGGTCCCGATCGCTCAGCCAGTCCAATTGAGCTGGAATCTCGGCCGGATTTGTACTGTTATCAACTATTTGAAGGTCAGCGAAGAGAGAGATTTAATAGGAGAGGTATCGTTTTGACTTAGGCTTAAAATCCCTAAATACTATTTAGCAGCTAGTCCGGTAGTCATTGATTTTAGCGCTACTAAAGCCGGTAGTGGAGCTGATGAAAGTTCCTAGGATAGTAGGCATAGTCATTTTAATTGCAAAAGGTCTAGAAGGAAAGAGAATTGGGGCCTAGCTTGTAAAGCTAGCTAATAGGCATTGCATTTATTAAGATTTAAGCTTCCTAGCTTATATAAGCTAGAAAGGTTTAATCGTAGGTAGTTATAAAAGGATGAGGTTTAAGAAATACTTAAAATGTAAAGAAAACTATATTTTCTTAACTTCATAATAGCCGTAACTCGCCCTTGATGGAGCGGACAGCCAACTTAGAAGTGGTTAGTAAAACGGCCTTGACGGATGAGGAAGAAACCGCATCCAAATAGGTAGCTATCCCTCTGCGGTCGAGGGAGAACAATCACGACCGAAGCTGTCATGCCGCCTCTAACAGAGGCTGCCGCGGCTGCTTACAGCACCACCACAGATAAAGCTAACAGGTTAGTCTCTTTAGGGTAGCTAGAGAGGAATCTAATTAGACACTCTGTTAAATTGGATCGCTGCTGCGGATTATAGCAAGGCTGAAAAGATGAAGGTTGTAGCAGCAGATCCGGGCTTGGGCGGAAGATTGAGGAAGCTACTAGTCAGGCTCGCAGGAAAATGTGAGATGCCTATTGAGAAGAGTGAGAGACGCAGGTCACTAGCCGTAGGGTCACTGGTAGGGGTCATGTAAGTGTAAGATTAATCTCTGGCCCTCTATCCTAGGGCCTAGGTCCGCTATAAATGCCTCCGTCAGGTGCCTTGCCAGTGAGTCGCCCGGGGCACGCTGGTGCCGCCTGCGGGGCACGTGACAGAAAAAGGGTGCTTTTAACTAAATTCGAAGGGAATAGAAAGAGGGCAGGACATCTGTGATAAAATTGATAGTCATATAATCTAGAAAATAAAGGTTCGGTCGCATCCGGCCGCCTAGAGGTATCGTTCCTCTACAGCTGTTGAAGCTGATTGTTACGGCTTGGTTCACCGGGAACAGCAATAGGCTTAAAAGAGCAGCTAGTGTGCCCAATAGTTGCCGCAATAGCGATTATTGACCAATCTTTTGCCCTATGGTAGAGCGGTCTAGCACAACCGTTACACTGATGTCCTTGCTTGAAAAAAAATCCCCCAGGCGTTCCCTGAGATCTAGGGAGTTGAATCCTTAGTCCCCACAGCCCCGTTGGACCCCTGTCCAACCCTCTTCGCATCACTAGCTTATAAATAGCATCCCTTATTTATTTATCTAATATATTCTTTAGCTTAATAAAATCAGCTTATATTAATTTCTAAAAGAGGTATAGCCCCTTCTGCCTCTTTACTCTCAAAAGCTATATATATAGGCTTATAAAGCTAGTGTTACAGGCTGGGGCCTGGACTGGTGCTTCTATAGGTGCAGCTAGATGACTTAACCTCCGGTTAAGTCATTACTTTCCCTTTTGCCACAACTGGGAATCTACGAGATCAGAGTAAGGTCGTAGCGCTAGCTGCCGCTTTAGCCCCTTTGGGGCCAACCCCTTACAGCTAGGTCTTATTACTATGCTATTACTATAAATGCCTTTAAGGTTAGTAAGAACCTCTAACAACTGCTTACCCTGGCTTTTCTGGTTTATTATAGCGAAGGCGGGTATATATAGAGGCTCTACTCTATAAATAACCAACTGAAAGCCTTGCTTGCTTCTCGAGCTGGGACTCTTCCCCCGCATAAAGTCGGGAAGAACTACTGTTTGCTCTTAATGACGACACCCAAAAGTATCGATCCCTCTTGCGTGCCGAGGAAGGTGACAGCGACAGCTTCAGTCAAGCCTCCTTCAGCCTCAACGTCTCCCTCTACAACAAGCCGATTATTGCAGCGATTAAGCGGCAGGAGATGCACTTCTTTATGCAGGGCTGTGTTCACCTCTACGCAGTTACGTAGAAGGTTGAGCCAAGTGCTTGTCGGGGGCCAGTTGAAGGCTCCCTGGAGTATTACATTCCCGCGCTCATAGTGCCTGACCTTAGCTACCAGGCGTCTGTCTACGTGTGCTCTGCGAGTTGATGATAGAAGCTCGGATACGAGCAACAGGATTGCCCCACGATCTCTGTCTGAGGATGTGGCGTTCCCCGTGATATCACCTGTCGTTTACTTTTCTGGACCTATTGTCGGCTCCAGTCGTTCCCTCCTTTGCGGTAAGAATATATCAGGATTGGGGGATGGCCAGCGCAAGTGTTGTGGCTTCGTGCAGCTATCGATCTTTATTGTTCCTGGCGATCCGAACAAACCCCAAGTCTCGAAGATCGATATCCTCCCTTTTTTGTTTACGAGCATGAACGACCCCAAGAACGAACCAACAAACACATAAGACAGACCCCGAAGTTGATAACCTTTACTAAATGAGCAGATAGAAGCCATCAGAAGGAATTCCGCCGTTTGAAGGGCGAGCTGCTCGTTTTGCATCTAGTCTCCTGCAACTCACACCATTGGCTTGTGCTTGAGCGAATCGGGCCAAGCCCACAAATTTCCTCATCACACTTTTTCTTCCTCCACATATTCTTGGAGAAGTGGCTAATAATCTGTGCTGCCACTATTAGTAAGACAGAAACCCAAGGAGCCCACTGGCCAACTTCATATTCCTCTTCATTTTTCGGAAAGTGCCGAAATCGATATTCGTTCAGACTGGTAGTAATGATAAAGATGCTGAACCAAGTAAAGATGAAAAAATATTGAGCTGTTGTCTTGATATAATGATGGTCTCGATTTTGAGGGCCACAAGATGACATTGTAGCGGGCGGCAAACGCCTAAGTCGTCTCAGAAGCCAGCAAACAAGCCAGCCCAACTCAAACTTTTTCAGCACTGGCGATGGCGATGGGATGATATAATCGCTAACGCGACGCCCATCCCCTCGTCGAATCCAAATAAGGTCTATAAACCCGACGATGAGAACTGTGGAAAGAGACGCCGCAGCGGTTGGGACGAAAACGCCACTGATGGCGCTCGCCGCATCGGTGTTGTTCGCCCATGCCAAGATACTGGGAGGAGAGCGGAAGGGCTGGTGCTCGTTCTTGAAACATGCATAGGTGCAATTTTTGGTTTGGAAGACGGATATAGCGAGCGCCAAAGCCTCTTCATGGGGAAGGCAGTCTGGAGCTACCACAACCTTTTCCTTGGCATAAATGGTACTGACTGCAAGGATGGCGCTAAGTAACATCAAGAAAGTCCACAGGAAAATAACGATGCGCACTTCCTTGTTGATTCTGCGCATAGTTGTTGACAAAGTCAGCAAGGGCCATGCGAGCATGAAGCCTGTCGAAGTGATAGCAAAAACACCATATATATCAAGGTCAATGTCGTACGGGCGGCTCGAGATCTTGACGAGAAGG
Source organism: Dactylonectria alcacerensis (assembly GCA_029931735.1). Taxonomy (NCBI): domain Eukaryota; kingdom Fungi; phylum Ascomycota; class Sordariomycetes; order Hypocreales; family Nectriaceae; genus Dactylonectria; species Dactylonectria alcacerensis. Next base: position 366,071 of record JAPMUZ010000005.1, read on the forward strand.
ATAGAATGGATCGCCGCCGCACCACTATATGACATGGCGCTGGCGAGGGCGCCAGCGACAAGCCATGGTTGGCCGCGGCCCAGGACGCCATATGAGAGGAGCAGGTAGAAAAGTATACGTTGAAAAGGAGTATACAGGCCGGACAGAGGATAGACGCAGAGAACATTCGGCCCGACACCGCCGTACTCATTAGATTGGTAGGCGACAGTAGTGGCTGCGAAAACAGCGGTGGCGATGAGCAGCTTGATTACCATGGTGCCACGACGGTCATTGAGCTCGACATAGATTGGGATGAACGGCTGATCGAATTAAGGAAGGCGTGTTCAGGGCAGAGGGCTTCGTTTCATGTGTTGAACGCCACAGTGGAACACGCCCAGTGAAGAAGTTGAGAGAACAGCGTTAACCTCGCGAACTACCTTAAGGATGCCACCGATGTGGGCTTTGTTGTCTTATATACCGGGCGCTGGTTGGATCTGCCATGTGACGTAGTCACGTTCAGGCTGCCATCGGATTATCGGCGCCGCCACCGAAATTGCCTTTCCACTACGAAGTGGCGTACTTTGTCTCACAGGATGGCGAGCTGCAGATGGTTATATTGCGGGTGTGACTACTCTGTACTGTACCATTCATACGCGGCTAGCTAACTTTACCTTACACCGTTCCCTGGAGCCCCATTGTCGCCGGTTCCCTCCGGATCCAATTTCTGCCTGGATGCGCAAGCACGCACACTGCTACGTCGATTCGAGGACGCCGAGGCAGAAGAGCCCAAGGCAGATCGCGGGGCAGAAATCTTGTATCTAATGTGGCGCTGCTGGTCGATCGAAACCGGGCATTGCTGTGGCGGCGCAACTATCCTCCAACTTGTGTAGAGGAACGCAGTGGACCTTATGCGCTGCCCAGTCATCTGTCTGATGAGCTTTTCTACAATACGCTACTGCGTAAGATAGACGTTTTAGACCTTAGTCCCAACCCCGCTTCCTCTGGTCTAATTTCTAAGACTAATGAGAGAGAGGTTAGGGGTACAGTATTACCTTTTTTTTTCTTTTTGTTCTTTAGGGCTTACTTATATATAGTAACGGTACAGATACTGATGTTATGATACAACTTTAAGTCCGGCATCTTGCCGATAATACCTAGAAACAGCACTTCTTCACCAGCTTAATTACGCTAGAATAGTTCCTCTAGGCTTCCTTTGGCGGGCCGCTTACCGGGCCGGTCCCTCCTGTACTAAATTAGCATTAAAGGTGCACTATATGGTGATGTACTAGTCTATGGTGTGTGGTGTTTTCTGCCCTCCCGTGCTTGGGCAAAGCCTAGCTCTTCACAGTGTCAATAACGAAGCGGCAGTTTTGGATCTAGAAGCAGGGCGGTGTGCTAAGGCAGTAACTTAGTCTATGATAAGACCTGATAAGACCGGCAACTGAGCTCCGCCCCCCTCTTCATATCTTCATGGTCTTGTTTGCATCCTTACAGCCGATCTGACCTGCTCTAAGGACCTGCGTGTTAGGCAAACTGCACCAATCTTCCAACTTCGCTAGGCTCCCAAAAAGCATCTTTGTCATGTTTCAAAACACAAGAAATCTGAAGAGTCGGCCAAGCAGGGGTACACAACGCATACGTTCAGTCAACAGAACATTAGTCGCTTGCATTAATTGCAAGGAAAAGAAATTAAAGGCAGGACCATCTTGCATTGCCAATTGAGTACTTCAAACTAACTCACCACTTTAGTGCGACAATAAAGTCTCCGGATGTGAGAATTGCCGCCGCTCCGAAATATGTTAGTGTCAACCACTACAGGATTCTCATCCTACGAATTGCCATCAATCCATGCTCTCTTACCTGACTGTGAACGACAGCCTGCCTTGTGGAAGATCCAGTAACACAAAAACATCGGCCGCGAGACTACTTGGAAACCTTGGAACAACGAGTAGCCTATCTCGAGGGTGTTTTGAAACAGTACCGCCCAGAATTAGTCAACGACCATCTCCTTCAGCACGAACCTTCTCGGCCAGAATCCCAACCCACTTCATCTAAAATACCACAGCCTACTGAAAACGAGTACGGTTATCTACATACCCTAGTTGAACCCGACGAAAACAGAGACAAGCATGGTGGCCTTGACCAGTTGGCCTCAAAAGTTGGCCTCCTAAGTCTGAATGCAGCGGGGGCAGAGCCGCATTACCTAGGCTCATCTTCGACCTTTGCTTTCTCACGCCTGATCAACTCATCACTTCGTCAAGTAGTGTTGAAGAATACCAATAATGACCGTACACATGGCCAGAATGAGGATGATGCAACCACACTACCATCACCATGTTTGCTACCTGACCCCGACACAGCCGTCAAACTTAGCGACGCTTATTTCCAGAATATTCACACCCAGTACCCATTCTTACATGAGCCAACATTTAGAGCATGGGAGGCAATGATAGTCACTGGGTCAGCAGAGTTCGAAACTCTCATCTCTAACCCTCTTCCTTTATTCTTCTTGAACATGGTAAGTTGAAAGCAAGCCATATCATCTCGTGTACGAAGACTTAACGTCGTAGGTGTATGCTGTCGGTGCTTTAATGCTCTCGAATTGCGGATTTTCAGGAGAGGTAATTAGTTAAGCAGTCATCTCCGCTTCTGAGAGGCTGACTATGCTACAGCGATTATACATCTCAGCGCAGATGTATATTGATCACATCCTTCCGCGTGAGAATCTTGAGGCTATACAAGCAATATTGTGCTGTGCAGTATATTCCCTTCGATCATCCATTGGTACATCGCACTGGTATGGGCAATCCCAATGAGCAAAGAAAAAGCCCTCGCTCACTATAACTAGGAAGTTGGCTGGCTTAGCTTTGCGTCAGTGTATTGACCTCGGTTACCACCGCACCTCTAAGCGTTTTGGATCAACCACGGATCCTCTTCGACTAGAACTGCGCAAGAGAGTGTTCTGGTGCGCCTATGTGATGGAAACTCAAGCCGCCGTTATGCTGGGCCGACCTCAATGCATACCCTACCAGGACGTTGATGCCGAGGTATGCTGCCACTGGTATACTTGTGAGCTTTTATTCTAATCGGCGAGAGTATAGTACCCAATGGATGTCAATGATTTGTCCATTACGGATATTGGGATCTATGACACACCGCGAAGCTCTCCAGGTGATCCGCCAACAAACATGACGGGAGCCATTCATACATTCAAAATCCGACGCATTTTAAGTCGTATACACAGTTCCCTCTACTCAAACGTCCCATGCTGCTCTTCTGCGGAACACATGCATGAAAAGCACGTCCAGCATCTCCGAGCTGAGATTGAGAGCTGGCGCGCCGAGATTCCTTCGACAACACCTTGTACAGGCCAGGCACTTTCGTTATTTGCGACTCCGGACTGGTTTGACATGGAGTACGACTATACTATTCTCCACCTCTATCGCAGTCAAATCATCGATCACCAATCGGCAACTGCAGACAGCGTTTTTCTCGATTGCCTGCGAGCTGCAGAGAGGATTTGCCACAGCTATCGTCGCCAATACCTAGGAAAACCAACAAGCTATACATGGGCAGCACTCCACGAGTTGTTTCTTGCAGGACTGACATATCTACACTGCTTATGGACGTCACCCGCGGCCCGAGAGATCTACAGGCAGGGTCAAGTGAGCAGTACTTGCACCGACTGCACCATTGTGTTAGTGTTGATGGCAGAACGGTGGGACACTGCAGCACCCTACCGAGACATTTTTGAAACCCTTGCTAACCGGACCTTGACAATGATGGATGATAGAGCCGAGGGAAGGCCGGCGGCACCGAGTGTTTCAGCAGTACAGGGCAATAGAAATGAAGGGGAATTAATGCAGTGGATGACGGATATAGCTGATGAAGGCATGCCTGAGGGTTTTAATGGGCTTCTGACGAGTTTAGTAAGTGATTTTCTATCTTAGGAAGAGGGGTTCTACTAAGACTGGATATGTTTGTGAGAAGAAATCAAGAAGTAGACCAGCTATAGTAGTAAGCTATGACGCGAAGCTTTCTTTTGCCCATATCCGAGGGTTTCTGAACGCGGTGATTGGAAGTACCATACATCCGAAAAAGCCATCACGCATACCCTTTTGCTCTCTTTAAATCTACCAGTGGACCAGTTCCTGCACCTTGACGGGCATGCCAGACTTCATGGAATGGTTTGCTCCAACGCCCACGAGAACAGCGTTACCTCCGTCACGGATGAAAGCAGCCCGGTCTACCCCCTCTCCCTTGTCTCCTATGAGGACGTCCCGCAAGAGGAGGGGGTCACCGCCACCATGCGTGCCCTCTTGGGATACTACTTCCACGACGTACGGCTTATCGAACATGGGGTAAACGACAATCTTGGTCTGCTCGACGCCTCCCTGGATGTACTCGGTGTCGGCGCCGCCATCGCTCTTGTGGATGGGAATACCTGTCGGAGAGTAGCCACCCTCAACGACATTGATCTCTAGGCGGCCTTTGGTTCCGTTGAAGACGCAGCGGTACCCTTCCCAGGGAGCGTACGCGTACGTGTTGTAGGTCAGGACGGCGCGGTTCTTGTACTTGATGATCATGGACAGATTATCCTCGATGGTGATTCCCTCGCCGAAGCAGTTCCTGTCCCGGATGTAGCCGTCCTCATGTTCTGCGTCCAAGTACAGCTTCTTCATCCTGTCGTTCTCATCAAGTTGGAAAGCAAAAGGATCCTTCTTGGCCTCCTCGTTGTTGAGGTATCGCTCGCCGAGATTGGTCTCCCCGCGCTTCTGGGCATTCTCCTTGCCATAGAAGCGTAGGTCACCCAGGCAATACACGAGCTCGGGTTCCGTGTTGAGCCAGAAGTGAACCAGGTCGAAATGGTGGATCGACTTGTGCATCTGAATTCCACCGCTGGTCTCCTTGTGTCTATGCCAGCGACGCATAAAGTCGGCGCCGTGTGGACAGTCAAGGATCCAGTCCATGTGAACGGTGGAAATCTCTCCGATGACGCCAGAATCGATCAGCTCACGGACCTTGGTGTGGTGAGGCGCGTAGCGATAGTTGAAGAGAACGCGGACCTGCTTCCCGGTTTTCTTCTCGGCGTCGATCATGGCCTGCAGCTTCTCCTCGTCGATGGTCATGGGCTTCTCTGTGATGGCATCGCAGCCCAGCTCCATGGCGCGGATGCAGTAGTGGTGGTGGAAGAGATCGATGGTGGTGACAATGACGACGTCGGCCTTTTGCTCCTGGACCATCTTGTCAAAGTCTTGGTCCTTGTAGGTGGGAACGCGTTCACCACCCAGCTCAACAATGTGGTCATTGGCGACATTCATCCGGGTTTGGTTGGTGTCGCAGATGCCCACGAGTTTTGCGACCTGGCCAAAGTCTTTGATGATGCTCTCGTAGTACATGGAAGAACGGACGCCCATGCCGACAATGACATAGCGCTTGACTTGGGGTGAAGACATGGCGTAGGCTATAGTGAGGTATAGTATAGGAACAGGAGGCACGAGTAGTAAGTAATGATTGTACAAGTGGTTGGCTCATGAATACAAACTCAACATCGCCTGCCGAAGATTCTTGGGCAGCTTTATGTCTATTCCGCGTCGTACATAAGCTCGCACACACCCAAAGCGGTCGCGATATCCAACCCGATCCAACTCCATCCAGTCAGGCACACATGCAATCCATCGCATCTGCTGTCATCCTCATGACGGCAAGTACATACGTTGCCGACCCAAGCCTGGTTTAGTCTACTTGCCTGAATGGATAGAATGGGAATGGATCCAGACAGTGTGGCATTCAAGCCCCCCACTCGATGGCCTTCACACGAATCAAGACCGTTGTTGCATGCATCCCAACGAATCCCCCACTTGGTGCCATAAGTAACCCCCGTTGATCTTCACGAGACTTTGCCATTTTCGAGGCGGCCCCGCACTCGGGACTACTTAACAATGGGATGGTAATGCCTAGTTGGGGGCGGGGAAGCCAGCTCGTTCCACCCCAAACCTGGAAACGCATCATCCTCCACATTCTCAACGCCGCCTCCGTCTCGGTCTACCTCGAAAGAGGACGGACTCTTCCCCCGAAGGAGTCATGGAGATCGTGTGGCAGTCGTCGACCGCATCCGTCAGGAAGCGGTCGTCCCAAGATAAGTTTCCAGCTACTGGCGACCAGAGCCGAAGCCGACTGACAGGATCTTGTCTATACCTTGTCACGGCTGCCGTTCGCGCAAGAAGAGATGCTTTCATGACCAGGACACCGAAAATGTCGAGAGCGTGGCGCGAGCTGAGCCTACCGCTCGAGAACGACAGCTCGACATCGACACGCGCGAGTCTAGCCCGCGCCAAGTCCGCCTGCTGAGCTATAACCCCGAGGCCCTCTTTCAAGATCTCTTCTCGAGCGCGGACACGGCCCAAGCCGATGAGATTCCGTTAGGGGCCGGTCAACTTCGAGCTGCAACATCACAGGGGAACTTACAAAAGGGCAGGCGGCCACACGTCAGATACAGGACCTACAGGCAGACAACGACAACACCACTCCTGACGGAGCATCATCGACGCTACCTCGAGAGTGTGGGTGCCTTGCTCGAGCTGCCAAGAACGACCGTGGAGGGTCTGCTGCCCATCTATATCTCTCTTCTCGACGATCTCATCCCCGTCATGGACGGGTCCAGTGTATTCCGTGATACCAGCAACGGGCAGGCCTCTAGGTACTTGGTACGAGCAATGTGTCTCGTCACTTGCAAAGCTCGCCAAGCCGCTCCGTTTCTACGTTTCGCTGAGGATGGCCCCCTTCTAGAGCATCAAGAATTTGCATCCAAGTTGCTTGACGGTCTTGATGCAGCCATCAAAGCAAACCTCGAGCCAGACCGTGTCACCAAGATACAGATACTATCGTTGATGCACCTCCACAACGATGGGCGAGGCGGCGCTGATCGCTCCTCGATGTATCTCACGCAGGCCATCGGCGAGGCATGGTCCGTGTCGTTGCACCTGAAGATGGCTGAGAATTCCGACGTCTGTGACTACTTATGGTGGTCTTTACGGAACTTTGATCGGCTGAATAAACCTACCATGGGGGCCGGGCCTTTTATCGTCGACGACACAGACATTGCCATCGACCGTATCGCACCGAAGAAAGAGAGCTATCGCTCGCAGATACTTCATATTTCTCTGATCCTAGGCGACCTCATGGCCAAGGCGACCAAGGTCTACAAGGCCAGCTCCACTTCAACTGTCGACGACTGCGAAGACTTTCCTACTTTATCAGATGTCACATCGGGCACCACCTTTAATCATTTCCACAGGTCTCACAGAGGTTGGTCTATCTCGACGGATTTCCTTGCCTTGTTGCTGAAGCAGTAGTAGCGTACCTCGAGATTTGGTATCACCTGACTGCCATGCTATCTTGCCGATATAGTGGCCCGGGTAATGTGCATTACACTCGGCGATTGAATTCGGCAGACCGCATTCTCGAGATGATCGGCCATGGCCAGCACGATACTTTTCCACCCTTACCCTTAGTTCCCTATGCCTTGGCAATGTCGACGACTGTGATATACTGTGCTCTGTGCGACGGGGTACGAGACATGGATGCTTCCTTCAGAGACCTTCGCCTCTGCTGCGAGGCTCTCGATACTCTTGGCCACCGCTGGACGAGTGCGCAAGGGGTTGCCAAACTTGTGAATAGGTTGATGGGATCCGGAAAGGCCATCAAAGCTTCCGACGGTGGCCAAGGCGACTCTACGTTACGGGCTAATCCAAGCACAGCGCCTGGACGGCATGCAGCTGTACCTGACCAACCGACCGATCTACCAGTCGGGGCAGAAGAAACGGTGATACCTCCACCTGTCTCCCTCTCAACTGAGGTCTTTCACGGCGACGGTGCGCCGGGCGATCATCAAGACTTCCACCAACAACTCATGGAGCCTTGGACGTGGTTTGACGCGTCACCGACTCAACTGCATCTGGCATTTGATCATCTTTTCAGTTACGGAGTATCTGATGCCTTCCCAGACCTAGCATATTGGTGATTTTGCACAGATATGGGCACAACGGTTAGGCAGCTATAGGCTTGCCCTTTGGCAGATGAGTGGTGGAAAGTGGCTGGAATTATGGCCACATTGCAATGGTGCCTTGTGTGTACAAATGGATGTCCGTGGACATGTGTGTGAGGTGATTTTGCAACACGGGCATATATCGTTCACATTTTAGGAATGAGTATGATTCAATCGATAAGATGCCAGCAATCCAAATCCTAATACAAAAGGTACGTAAGTGCTGTGCTTAACGGGGTCTTGAGCACCCTGATTAGTTGAGCACCATACGGCCCAATAGTACAATTCAAGACATTAAATAGAACTTGCACAAAACTGGTTCGGTACAAGAAAACTCGCCATGTGAATAACACTAGCCCTTGAGAGCACACGGGAGCGGGAAAAGGCGGATTTTTCGCTGCTCCAGCCAACCGCACGATGGGGCGCTTTGCGTATGGTGGCTTAGCAAGCGGAGCAGGCGCGAGATGGTAACTTTATTACATTTCTACACAACCGAAGGCTATATATAGAAAGTACAATAAATTATAAAAATTTCGCAAATTAATACTTAGGATATAGAGTAAATTGATGCCCAATGGTGTGCTATGTTTTTCTGTCACCTCCTGCCAATCCCGGGCTCAACTTAAATGTGTCATGAAAAAAGCCTTAGGCACACCTGCATAGCCTTACGGACTCCAATATCCGAGTATTCATATAAGAGAAGCAATCAGCTTGATATTCTACTGATTAATCCCTCGCTGTATCCGAATCGACTTCTTTGCATCTTCGAACTATCTATCCCTTTCCATCATTTGCCATTATGGATCCAGTGTCTGCGCTCGGTTTTGCCGCCGCCATAGTTCAGTTCATCACAATCACTTCCAAAGTCCTGACTAGTACCCTCACGTTATGCAATTCTGCGACGAGCGGCTCCTCTGAGATTATGAGTCTCGACGACATCTACTTGAAGCTGCAAACTGTCAGTCTCAATGTGAGCGACGCATCTAAAAAAGCTGCCCTCATTCAAGAATCGAGCGCGTCGATCCATTCTCAGGACCAATGGAGCTCGAGGGCTTTTTTCTTGAGCTCACTTGACGAGGAGTTGGCCGGAGAGAATCCATTTTCTACTTCACAAGATTCTTACGCGACACTGCGAAACTTGCTGGCCACTTGTGACTCCGATTGCAGCAAACTACTCGCAATTGTTGGGAATATCAAGGCCACCAGCAACCTCAACTCCCGGTGGAGCTGTTTTCGCGTAGCCTTGAAGGCAGCTTGGAAACGAGACGAGATTTTGCAGATTGAAAATAACCTAGAGAGGCTGCAGCGACTAGTAACTATAGAGATGTGCAACATATCGAAGCAAGTCGCTCAGTTCAGGTATCGCTACTACATCTAACATGGCATTAGTATCTATCACGATATTCATCTTCGAGAACTAGCAATGCTGAAAAAAGAAAGTGAGCATCTCGGCATTCAGCAGAGTGTCCAGCTCAAATCCATCGAGTCTATGCTTCAGAAACTCGTCCAAGGACCGCGAGAGGGACCCACTGAAGTACCTTCAAATTCTCTCAGCACAAAGCTCTCCCATTTGGAGCGATCAATGTTACAGCTTGGAATTTCAGAACGCAGAGTTGGTCGAGAGATGTCCATCTTGCGCAGCCTAGGCTTTGAGAACCAAAAGGTTAGGTACGGAAACATACCCATTGCTCACCGAGAAACATTTCAATGGGTGTTTGAGCCTAGCGAAGAAGATCGCTCCAGTGCCTTACTAAATTGGCTCATCAATGGACAAGGAAACTTTTGGGTGGCAGGAAAACCAGGGTCTGGCAAGTCAACGTTCATGAAGTTTCTTGCAGATCACCCAACGACGCGTTCAGCTTTGGCCCAGTGGTCACACCCACTTCCAGTGGTAATAGCCAGCCACTACCTGTGGAGTCCTGGGACTGAAATGCAAAAGTCCCAACAAGGGATGCTCCAGAGTTTGCTCTACGAGATTTTCCGGCATTGCCCAGATGTCATCGAAGCGGCCTGCAAGTCTCGTTGGACGTTGAGCGATGAGAATGATCAGGCTGTGTGGACTCTGCCGGAGCTTTGGTCGACCTTGGAGGCAATTCCTCTGCAAAACCTGACAGAACGAAAGTTTTGTTTCTTTATTGATGGTCTCGACGAGATTCGGAGTGACAATTTGGATATGGTGGACTTTTGCGAGGCTTTGATCACCAAGTTCAATGCTCCAAATATCAAGTTGTGCCTCTCAAGCCGGCCCTGGAACGCATTTGAGGATAGTTTCGGCAAAAGTTCTCACCAGAAGCTCTATATCCACAATTTTACTAGACCTGATATCCTCCGATTTGCCAAATCTCGGTTATGCGAGCACCCACGCTGGAGAGTTCTGCAAACCCAATCTAAGCGAGCCGAGGAACTCATCGAGTGCATTGCCGACCGGGCTCAAGGTGTCTTTCTCTGGGTTTTTATCATCACCAGGCTATTGAGAGAGGGCTTAACCAACGACGATAGCTTTTTGCACTTGTGGAAAATGCTGCACAGTTTTCCCTCGGACCTGGAACCTTTCTTCAAGACGATCTTGGAATCAGTGGCTCCATTCTATCAAAAAAGTATGGCGGAAACCCTCCTAATAGCATTTTGTGCTAAGGAACCGTTGGACGCTGCCATCTACAGTTTCCACGACGAGGATGACGACGAACACACTGGCTATGCAACGTATTTGCCTGATTGGGGCGAGGAGACATTCCAGTTTCGCCGTGAACAAATCTTCAGACGCCTAAACGGTCGATGCCGAGGCCTCCTTGAGCAGAACTTCCTAGGCCAAGTCGAGTTTCTTCACAGAACAGTGGTAGACTTCTTGAAAACCCAGGCGATAACTGAGTATCTCCGTGCCCAGTCACGTGAGAACTTCAATGCCAGCCTTGCAATTATCAAAGCTTACATTGCCTGGATCAAGTCAGCTGGGATTGAAGATGGAGAATTTTCCATCAAAAGATTCACATCCGGGTTCAACAAAGGCTCGATCTACCACTCGATGCTGGCACGTGGCATACAAAAAGCTCTTCGCTATGCAGTTACGGCTGAGATGGACACTTCTGTCAACAAAGTCGCGCTTGACGGCGCGATTGATGATATGGATCACGCAATATCAAGTCTCATCTCGTCTGTCTCTCTAAATTTTCTTGAGCACAACCTTCTTGAACCCGGGGACAAGATCGAAGTGTTGGATATCAACAGTCTGGACTCTTTGTTCAGAGAAACCATTCTAGACATGCCTTTGTTAGGATACTTGTCAAGGAAGCTTCCCAGATCCCGAGTCTACTTCTCCGGTTTTGACCAACCTGCTCTATTTAAAACTTTGTTTCCAGCATTTACTTGCAACATCTGGCCGAAACTAGCGTTGCAGAAGCTGACCTGTCTTCTCGAAAACGGCCATGATCCTAATCAGTTGATGCTGGGGAGTTTGAGCACAGTGTGGCAAAGATTTTTGTCCGAAATATTTCCAACCCAAACAGCCAATACCTTCCTGAAGGGACCGAGATTCCGCGCCGCCTTAATGGACGGCTTAATCCAAGTTTTCCTCGAACATGGAGCGGACCCTAACGCGAGATTTTCAATGGGTTCATCCAAAGTATTCGAAACTTTGCTCTCCTTATCCTACCAAATCTTCTCGACTGCTAATGAGGTCAAGGAGCTTCAAGCCGCGTATCTCGCCGTCTTGAATTCATTCATCCGCCACGGTGCTACCTTTGATTGTCGCAACACGGAAGAGCATCTCATTCGGTACCCTGCGCTGTCTTACGAAGACGAGGACCCCGTTTTGCTCTTCTTTACGCAACTAAAACAGACCATCGAAATATCGGCGTCTCCTGACCAAGCGAATGATCTTGTGGATATTGCTCAGCGGATCCTTCCACTTGCGCGCGACGCGAAACTTTCACTAAACCACACCCAAGCCTCTCTCAATGCCGTGCTTGGAAGTCCTACGCACAAAAAGAACCATAATAGCTTTATGAAGAGAGTGAAAAGGGAGGAACTGGATGAGGTACCGCCTCACAAGAGACTACGCCAGTCTACGATGGAGAATGAGAGCTGATGTCCTACACTTCGATATTCGTAGACTTATAGCAGACTGTCAAGAATCTCGACATTATCGCCTTTGGACAGAAATTGGCTCTCCATCATCTCGATCATTCTGCTGTGAACTGTGTAGTATTTAAACTCTATCGCTGTCTTATATGTGCTTTACATCTTGGAGACCTTCAACAAAATCCAAGCTAGTATTCGGTACGTAACAACGCAAGCCACCATTCCAATGATGCTGGTAACTGGACTTTCATCGAATTTATACAGTTTCAGTGCCTCCTCGCCGGTAGATATCGGACAAGACTCGTCATGAAAGTTGCACTTGAACGACAGACTTCGCATCGAGTAGTATGCTATGCCCCGTACCTGATATCGTATTGGCGATAGATAATTCATTGCTTTGAAGAGGGATGGCATGTCAAGGGAAAGGACTCCAGCCATGGAATTGGCTAAGGCTAGAAAGACCCCCATGAGGTTAATGGCAAAGCCTGTATGAGAAAACAACGTATTGAACATGATTCCTAAACTCTCACCGCATGATAATCCACTGAAACAGGCCAAGGTAAGAACGAAGAAGGTGGCGGGTGTGTGGGGAAGACCAACAGCAAATACTGACAGTGTCCCAAAGAAGAAAGAATTGATGGTGGTGAAGGGTAGTTCAACGATGGTGTAGGAAGCCAGGAATGAGGTCACACTGTAAGCACCATCTTCAATTTCCCGGTACGCAACATCTCGTTCTTCGGGGTAGATGGCCGCGTTGGTAAGCATCCCGACGATGTAGAAACCACCAAGCTGCTGGAAGAAACCCAATCGAGTTTGTATGGATATGTAATCGTCGGCGAGGCCAGCGAAAAAGAGGGTGAATATGATAGTGATGCCAGACGCTTGCATGATGCGGGAGATGAGAAGTTTGGGTTGTCGACATGTATTGGTTAAAGCTCGACGGATGAGTACTGGGAGAGATATTCGTAAGGCTGTTGGTTCGGAAATGGAATTCTGACATGTTGGCCTTGTATCGATTGGATTTCCCACAACTCGAACAGACCCAGTATTGATGATCCTGGAAGCGACAGACCTCCGCCTCCAAAGTTCGATCAAGCCTTGCACTCGTGCCCGGCTTTCTTCTCCCTTGGCGTCACGCCGGTAAACATCCGTAGCCACGTCTAAAGCAAAATCTGCTGGGTTCATCTGCACCGGGCAAGCATAGCCACATACAGCAAGATAATCCGTCATGTCCTTAGCTGGCCCAGAGTACACAGGTGAACCTCCTTGTGACAAGAGCAAGACGTTGCCGAAATACGAAAACAAATCCGAGCGAGGCTGATGGATTGCGATGATTATGGTACAGCCCTCCTGTGCCAAGTCATGCAAGATTTGTACAATCGAGTTGGCCATGAATGCGTCGAGCCCTGATGTAGGCTCATCAACGAGAAGAACATGAGGGTCCCTGAGAATTTGAATAGCGAGTGATACTCGGCGCTTTTCTCCTCCCGAAATGCCTCTGAAGGACTCGCTTCCTATAAGGGTGTCCGCACAGCTCTTCAACCCCATTTTAAGCAAAATCTCCTCGGCTCGGTCCTTTCGAGCCTTCATACTCATAGATCGAGGTAGTCGCAAGGTCGCTGCATAGTGCAGAGTTTCTCGCACAGTCATTGCGGGTAGAAGGATTTCGCCGTCTTGATGAACGTAGGAGCAGGTAGATGTCGTGTTGGGGCCAGATGACTGCGCCATGCCATCAAATAATATCTCCCCACGCTGGTGATATTTTGTACTGAGGGAGTTACGAAGCCGTCCCGCTATAGCATTTAGTAGAGATGACTTTCCGCTACCAGAGGGACCAAGAACAATGTTGAGTACACCGGGTTCGAACTTTGCATCAAGAGAATCCAGCAGGATTTTGTCCGTAGGACCTTTCGTGATGGTTCGACGACTTTTCTTGCTTAGCGTCAGGCCAAACTGCTGGAGCTCAACGGGGACGGATCGCAGCCTGGATATTGCTCTCTGGGCTGTGCTGTCTTCATCCACAGAAAGCTGCTTTCGAGGCTTGGGAGGTCTAGCGTTTGCAATTGACGTTGGCTTCAGGTAGATCAGCCCAAGGACGGAAAAAGATGCGAAAAAGACCGCGAATCCCGCCATGCAGGCTATCGCATGGCCAGTCCAATTGTCGGGAAACCCAAGTGATTTGATGACAAAGTCGCCAGTATACTGGGTGCATTCAGGACGGCGCTGGTCTTCTGAATACGGGCAATCGTAAAATGCGCCTTGAAACTCATTTCCGATGTAAGCGCTGAAAGTGTAGAACTGGGATTGTTAGACACGTACAGGACCGTAGAATGAGACTTACCGTGTATGTGATCCAGCGCGTCCACCGGACATAGACCGGAATAGTGTCAACTTGAACGATCATCCCCGAAGCAAGACTCTGCAATGTGTATATCAAGCTCGCTACAAGGCTAGCAGTGGCAAAATTCCTGCTGATGACCACACACATTGTTGCGCAGAGCACAGCGATATAGTGATTGATAATGGTAATTGTGAGGAATATTAGAAACTTGCTGGCTTGACGATCGAAACCAGAGAGGAAATAAACCAATGTCGAAAAAATTATGGGAGTAAGGAGATCCTCGGTCAATAATCTCGCAACACGTCGGGAAAATAGGAACGCGGTTGGGCTAACACAATTCTCCAAAGCCTCTCGATCAAAGACGGGCATATCCAAAGTCATTCGATAGGTTTCGAAGATTAGTATCAGGTAACCTTGAAGACTCGCCGTCGCGTATAGACATCCTAAGCGGGATTTGATGCCAGCCTGATCTCGGCCGAGGTTGTAAAACATGTATCCCACCGCTATGCCCATGAGGATTGCTTCAGTGATGAGTGACATCATACCAAGAGGGTCACGATAGGTGACTTTGACGGTTCGATGGGTTAAAACTCTGATTTGCCGAAAATTACTCGTATTCTGACTCCCTTTCCTCCGAGGTGATTTCAGGGGCTGAGAGCATCCGGGGTTAGAAAGTGTCGGAAAGCGACGTTGACTGTCTTTGTACCAAGCCGCTTTCAGAGTGTTGACGCGAGCTCTGCTTTCATCCTCGAACCGTGAACAACGATAATCGATGGCAGAAGCGTCGATGATAAAATCGGCTGGGTTGACAAAAGGAGGCTTGTCGAAGCCATTCGTCTTGAACCATGGGAGTGAGTCGGAAACTGGCCCGGAGTACACAGCCCCTCCATCAACTAGGACAATGACATTATCGAAGAGGGACCAAATCTCTGGCCGCGGCTGGTGAATTGTCATGACCACTATCCTATTCCTTTGGGATATTTTGCGAAGCGTGGTGGCAAGCTGAAACGCACTGGTTGCGTCGAGACCAGTCGTTGGTTCATCTAGACATAGCAAAGATGGATTTGCAAAAAGCTGCACTCCAATGCTGACACGCCGCTTTTCTCCGCCTGAACATCCTCGGTTCTGACTGTTTCCAATCCTAGTATCGGCGCATTTTTGCAATCCCAACTCGGTAATGACGTCTTCGACAATGGCGTGACGTTGCTGGAGAGTCGAAAGTGGTAGACGAAGGTCGGCGGAATATCGCAGAGTCTCTCTGACAGTGAGGGACGGCAAGAGCATGTCTTGCTGGGTCACATAGGCATGTTCGATATTGTTGACTCCCAGCTTCCCATTGAAGAGAGCAGTGCCCCGATTTATCCGGGCTTGGCCTGTCAATCTATCAGAAAGAGCATCCAAAAGAGTCGTTTTTCCGGAACCACTGGCTCCAATAATCGCAGTAAGGGATGGCTTGAGGTCGGCAGACACGGATCGCAGGAGCTGCTTGGGTGCCCGGTGAGTGTACCATGAGCCGAATTTGTTCAGGTGTGAGGCAAGTTCAGAAAATGAGGGCTTTGTGTTGAGTTCGACACCCAAGTCACGAATCTGTAATGTGACAGGATTAACCTCATCCGAGAAGATGCTCATAGTTAAGGCGGCAACCCGGAGCTTCTGTTGACTCTCGCTCAAAGGAAGAAACTCATTCATCAATATGTTGCTGTTGTCTTCTTGACGATTGTCTTTGGGCATCCGTGACATGATGAAGCTATTTCCGACATCGACGGCAGCCCAAGCAGTCCGAATGAAGATGACATTTACAGTCCTTCCTACCAGAGCCAGTAGATTATATTTCCCGAGTCATCGATCTGAAACGATTCTCGGGGACAGCGTCGACACGGCGCGCTATCCGGCCAAAGATAGACTAGATGAAGCCATGGCGTCCTAGCTGAGCGCCATGTTATACACCAAGCGCATTCGAGATAACGATCATGGTAGCGCTTATCCACTAATAGGGCCGGATCGTTCTAAATATCGATAGTGTCATAGATGAGCGATAGTCTGAACCTGTCGTGTCCCTTGAACAAAGACGACTAATTGTCGGTCGTGCCTAGCTCATCACGAAAAACCTGATTTGGACATTCGGGTGTGGAGTGGCCTTTGTTCCATCACCTACAGCCACCATGAATTATTAAGCTAAGACATGGCTTGAGAATGACAATAATAAATCCACCCGGTCGACCAATCCCTCTGGTTGATCGGATGGAACACTCTTACAAGCGGAGGCACAGGCTCAGCTCTAGCTAGATTCGTCAGTGTATGATGCTGTAGTCCACTAATAGCACTCCGTAGTGGTAGCTTGTGTTCCACTCTAGACGGTCGAAGCCGATCCGCATTGGTCACAACATGCAAGCCTTGTCCCGGGCACTTCCCGAGGGCGCTGTGGCTTGTCCGATTCACCGGCGCAACTTGAGACGAGGGCATCATCCGCATCACCCGCTTCGAGCTCGTGCACATAAATAGTGGCATTAACTGTGTCACATCCTCTCAAGATTTGCCTTGGAAGCTAGCGCTAACCAAGACTCGAATCATGGCCGACAAAGGAGAGAGCCAGTCCATCACAAGCCCGGCAGCCACCACGGCTAGTCGGAGAAAGCTGCATCGCGTCGAGCTTCCTCACCCCCAGACACCCATCTTTCAAGCAACTGATGCTGAAGCTTCCAATACTGGCACTGTTTGGGGCCGCACTGGTCTCGAAAGAGCCTGGCTAGGCACCTTGGTTGCGGCATAGCCATGCTTCCTCGCACCGCTTACCTCGATTTGCGTCTTCATCACACTCGCCCAGTATGAAGGTTCGTTTGCCCAATTTGGAGAGGCGGCTCTAGAGGAGGGATTCTGGAGTCTTTGTGTGCAGTATGGTCCTCAGCTCACGTTCAAGGGCGTACTCGCTGTGGTGTGCTGGATCGGAATGCAGGCCTTGCTATTCCGATACTTGCCAGGCGAGATGCAAAATGGTCAATACACTCCAGCCGGATACCTCCTTTCATACAAGATCAATGGCCTCTATGCGTGGGTCGTCACTCACATTTTTCTCGCTGGGCTGTGCTATTTCGGGATTCTGGACCCGGGATTTATACCTCGAAACTGGAGCAGTTTGATTGGAGCCATGAACTTGGCCGGAATTTCCATTTCCGCTCTTGCTTTCATCAAGGCGCACTTCACGCCTACCCATGCTGAAGACAGAAAATTCAGTGGTAGGTGCACTCATCTCTGTGCCATTCAGCTGTCTGAGTATATACTAATTGCCCCCACCCTAGCCTCTTGGATATATGACTTTTACATGGGCATCGAGTTGAATCCGAGACTCGGCGATAGCTTCGACTTGAAACTTTTCAGCAACGGCAGACCAGGCATGGTTGCCTGGACCTTAATGTGTGGATGTAACAGCTGCCGACTTGAGCTTTGCTGATGGTGATAGTGACATCTCCAACATGGCGTACCAGTACCAGACGCAGCAGCATGTCGAACCTTCGCTGATTCTCATTACGATTCTTCAAACTCTCTACGTGGTCGACTTTTTTGTGAATGAGTCATGGTATCTACGAACTATTGACATTGCGCATGACCACTATGGTTTCTATCTGGCGTGGGGCTGCTTCTGCTTCCTGCCCACGACATACACTATTCAAGGGCAATATCTTGGCCTTTACCCCAGATCGGCCTCGACGACTTACCTCGGCCTTTGGTTTGCTGTCGGACTTGTTGGCTACGTTTTGTTCCGATCAGCCAACGACCAAAAAGACAAGGTTCGTCGTTCGGGTGGAAAATGTCTCATATGGGGCAAGCCGGCAGAGTTCATCGTTGCTTCGTACAAGACATCCGACGGCAAGCAACACGAAAGCCTCCTTCTGTGCTGTGGCTGGTGGGGCCTTTCCCGACACTGCAACTATGTGGGCGACTTGTTCCTCAGCTACAGTACGTGTGCGCTCGTTGGTAGCACGCATGTAGTGGTCTGGATCTACGCTATCTGGATGACTATGCTGCTTGTCCATCGATGTATGCGTGACGAGAAGCGGTGTTCGGACAAGTATGGCCCTGCATGGACGGAATACTGCAAGCGAGTGCCGTGGCGCTTCATCCAAGGGGTTTGGTAAGGGGGAGATCGGTGGCAGAACGGGTGGCTGGCCAAGCTTGATTCACTGGGCTTGGAGGAATTGTTGAGAACGAAAAGAGACATTAAGTTCAAAAGTTGTTGGGTAAGTTTTTGGCTGTGGTGGCTGAAGTTACGCTATGTAGCACCGACTACTGTGTCATAGACTAATCACTCTGTATGACCACTAGGCGCTCTAAAATGGAAAACCGGCTCCGCTAACACGTAGTACTGTTACGATGTGTCTAACCTGTGCCGAAGACAACCAATCACAAGGACACCAATGTCTTTCCTTTGCGCCGTCATATGCCACACCGCTAATTAGTATTGCCTAGATATGTGTGTATGTCTTGAAACTAGTGGTTGCTCAGGACTAAAACATTGGCTACGTATTTTCATCAGGTCATCATCGAGGAGGGGTGCATAGGGATAAATGAGACACGGCATATGACATACGACTGGCCAACAATGTAGCTAGCCAAATATTGAGATCTAGACAAGTAAGCTTTTCCCCTTGAGTGAAATTGTCTCAAAGGTTGGCTGCGTCTGGCATAATAATAGAGTACTCCATCGGCCCCTTTTCGGTCAGCTAAATTTCGTACCTCGTTTACCTACTTCTCGCACACAGGCAGGATCGCCCCATCAACCTCACGCCATCGACTCATAGGGTCATAATTATCCCTCCATGGAACGTCATACTCAGGCAGTAGAGGGCATTGCAACTGCGGTCCGCAATTTTTTCAAGCTCGACGAGTCATATCGAGTGTTCCACGGCTCCTCTAACAGCACTCGCCCCCGCCATGGAGCCAATCAGAATGTCGTCGACATTAGCATGCTGTCAACCATCCTTTCAGTCGATGTCAAGAGGCAGACCTGCCTTGTGGAACCCAATGTTCCCATGGATCGGTTAATTGAGGCCACCATGGTCTACGGCCTCGTTCCCCCGGTTGTGATGGAGTTCCCTGGCATTACGGCAGGAGGCGGATTCTCGGGGACATCAGGGGAGAGCAGCTCGTTCCGTCACGGGTTCTTCAATGAGACTATTAATTGGGTTGAGATGGTTCTAGGTAATGGTGACATCGTCAAGGCATCAGATGAAGAACGAACAGATCTGTTCCGTGGTGCTGCCGGAGCTGCAGGGACGCTTGGCATCACAACGCTGATGGAGTTGCGTCTTGTCGAAGCAAAGCAGTTCGTCAAGACAACGTACCGCAAGACCAATTGCACTGCCGACGCTATTTCTGGCATCAAACGAGAAATCGAAAAGGCGCATGTCGACTACGTTGATGGCATCCTCTATTCTGACGACCACGGTGTCATCGTCACCGGCGAGTTGACTAATGAGAAACCGACTGACTATCCTATTCAAACTTTCAGTCATGCCAGCGACCCGTGGTTCTATCTGCATGTGCAAGATAAAACACGTCATCTCTCTCCTTCTTCTACCATGACGGAGTATGTCCCGCTTGGCGAATATCTCTTTCGCTACGACCGTGCCGGCTTCTGGGTTGGCCGGCAAGGTTACACATATTTCAAGGTCGTCCCCTTCAACAAGTTCTTCCGTTGGCTACTGGATGACTACTCTCATACCCGGACCCTGTATCATGCTCTCCACGCAAGCCGCATCTCATCTCAGTTCGTCGTTCAGGACGTTGCCTTGCCTTATGACACGGCAGAGATGTTCATCAATTGGGTTGATAGCGAACTCGGAGTCTGGCCGCTATGGCTGTGTCCTTTGAAAGGATGTTCAACACCAACATTCCATCCTGTGACCCTTGGCAAGAATCCAGGATCAAGGGAAGACGCAGAAAAACAGCAGTCCGGTGCGTCTGGCATGTCCCAACCCATGCTAAATATTGGCGTCTGGGGTTGGGGTCCGAAAGACTACGGGGAATTCATCTCCAAGAACCGTGGCCTGGAACACCAGCTGACGAAACTCGGTGGCCGCAAATGGCTCTATGCGCACACTTACTACCCAGAGGAGGAGTTTTGGAACATATATGGTCGGTCCTGGTACCAGGCTTTGAGAGAAAAGTACTTTGCTACTACCTTGCCGACCGCGTACGACAAGGTCAACGTCGACATACGGGCGAAGTGGAAGAATCAGGAACATAGCTGGGTATCTTGGCTGAGTACATGGCCAATTGGAGGATTGTATGGCATGTTTCTTGCGACGTTTTCGGGGGATATTGGTCTACATCGCCAAGCAAAGTGGAAGTACAAGAGCGAGTAGGTGGCGAAGGTTGTCAGTTCCAAAACAATAGCTTCAGGTCGGATTTTCAACATGGGAAGGCTACACGGATTGGAGAAAATGGGTTGGGAGATAGAGGATGTATATCTTCAAGATCTTAGACGAGCCGACAGAGCAATTAATGAGGCTCGAAAACATTTGCAGAGATCTTTCTTCGCCGTAATTCAGTGGCCAGACTTTAAAGCCAGAGTTGAGCGTGGAAATAAAGCGGAGAGTTTGTCGAATTTTCTAAATTTTGAGGGCAACTTACCAACGATGTATCAAAGTCTTCATAGACGATGGTTAAAAATCAGATCCAGCATAGAGTACACGATTAAGGGCCAAACTTTCAGCCTTGACACACGGAAGGAGTCAAGTATCTGCGATTACATCCTTTTAAAGACGATCAAGTATTGTGTAATCTCACTCGAGGTAGACACTCTAGCATCTTCAATTGCTTCATGACAGCCCGACGTTCAGTAAATGAGCCATTCACATTCAAGACTGTATCTCACGACAGAATCTTAAAGACTTCACTAGGATATTTTCTGCTAAATTTAGGACCAGAGAACTAGGGAACCGCAACAGCATCATCAAAGCGCACAATGTCTCATTCAGCAAAAGATGGAGGTACGAGTTGGAGATTGGTAAAGCATTCAAGGCGGTTGATCAGGCTCCAAAAATTCTGGACCAACCAGCGACAATGAGGGGTAACACAACGATGACTAAAGGCTCATCTGATCAAGGAGTGATTGAACCCTGCCTGGTGTGGCATTCCCCGCTTCCGACCTCAAACAATCAGCCCCAAACAACCTCACAAACTACTCACTTTCGACGAAGACAACCTGCGGCTGTGCGATTTCTACATGTTCTGATTCTTCTCAGTAGCGTTGCCTCCCGAGAAAATGACGTTAGCCGTCAGCCGAGACGGGGTAACTCCAGAGTCCTCTGTTGCTGGCTTCACAGCAGCCACCACGGAAACCTCAATTTCTGCAAAGACACCGCCCACTACCGTCAGCAGCGAGACCGTCGTCGATAATCTCTTCGATGGACAGTACTCTGCAGTTCCATGGCCTGACAGCACATATATGATCATTGAAAAAGGCTCCAACCGGGCAATCACCCTGACAGCAGGCGGCCTTCGTCTGCAAGACATCAAGGACGGTCGAAACGGTAACAATCACTGGCTCTGCGTCGAGCGTAACAATTATTTCGGGTTCTATAATGAGAAGTCGAGGAGATATCTGGGTCACGACGGTAAAATGGGAATGCGTGCCTCAGCAACGGTGTTAGAAGAGTGGGAGTTTATGGTTCCCAGGCTGCATCCTGAGGGCGGTTATCAACTGTTACTTCCGTTCTGGTCGCATACCATGATGATTCTCGCTCCGATAAAAAATGGGGATCGGTTGACAAGAGCCAGGCATGGCACAGCCTTGTGGGTATTCTCAAAGGTCTAGCAAGTGTGTTCATTTTGTCACGACACTTTATTCCAACACCCGAGCAGATGTACGACCAGTGTTGCTAGGCGCTGCGACTCCGGCTTGGACTCACTGTAGAGGAAGACTCTGTCTTTACAGGCATTGGAGGGTAGCCCTGGCGAGGCCCCCGTGGCACCAGTGAATGAGATTGAAGATGCACGCCGCCTTCGGGCGAAACAGCTCATAATGGAACGCATAGAACTTTGATAACAGAGTGGTGGGCTTGCGTAATGTACGGCATGAAAGTAACTTAACTAGGAGCAGGATTTTTCTTCTCGCTCGCTTTGTGGGCGGCCGGGTCTCTGGGAAGCATTGTAAAAGAAACTTCAGTAAATTACGGAACAGTGCAAATACCGGGTGCCAAGGAGAAATAAATCAAGGAAAATATGTCAAGGGCGGGTAGATAGAGTGATATTGTTATCAATTATCGCCCCCTTCTGTCTGGTGATTATTTGCTGCGCTTAACTCTCCATGGCTAGTCAACCCTCCTTCATCCTAGAAGTTAAGATCTCATCTTGCCACAGATTACGCCGTTGGGTTGGTATCATATCTCAATTCTCCAGACGCCTTGTCCTCCGTCACTCGAGGCTTAGGGTTTAAGAGGACGCTACTTAGCTGATCATCACTATAAGGAGCGTGAGATTTTCCGGCAAATAAACTGTTGTTAATGAAACCATTGTGGAAATAGCGGCACGCTTTCCTCTGACGGGCAGTGGCCTTGGTGCAATATTCAGTATAAGGATCTTCGCCCAGAACAGCAAAGAGATATTTCGGATGCATGCCAACCGCTTGTGCTCCCTTCTGGCCGAAGCCGAATGAAGTGAGGGAGAACGCCTTAACCCCATCAGTCTGGATATTGCGACAAGGGAAGCCAATGTGATCAAACTCCTCCATGGTAGGTTCGACATTATCAGCATTTCGATTACCGGGAATAAGCCCTGTGCCAAGTATCTGGAGGCACCCGTTCAACATCCAGGCTCCCGCAGCACCTTTAGGATGGCCAGTGAGGTGTTTTTGGAAGACAGCTATAACTGGATTTCCCTTTTCACGACCTAAGTGCTGTAATTGCTGTTGAATAACAGATGATTCGTTCTTTTCGTTGACCTGAGTGGAAGTGCCGTGGAGTGAAGCAATAGCAACATCATCAATAGTGAGCCCCCAAGTAGCAAGAGCTCCACGAATGGGCGCAATACTCGGATCTTCTCTCCAAAAGTGATTTCCCATGCTTTGGAGCAGCTCTTCTTCTTCCCTAGCTGCCTCCTTCTCAATGTGTCTGGCGCGGTCCTGGAAATAGTCAGAACCAGGGACGCCCTGAGTCTTCGTTGCTTCCATCTCATGGTAGAGAACCTTAAGCTCAGACGCTTTCCATTTCTGAATTTCCTTTTTCCGTTGCGTAATCTGGCGGCGACGGTAACGGATATCCAGTAGAGGGTTGGGGAACTTGTTGCTTGTCTTCTCGCGTGCAATTGTGAGAATACCTTGGACTGGCGCTGGAATGGATCGTCCAATCTTATCAGAAGCGGTAGTCGTTAGCGCAACGATGCCATAGATAGGAACGCCCATTTCTAAAGCTAGCTTCGCTGTCATGATGATTTGGGTTCCGCAGCCCTGGGGCTCCATAAATCCGCCTCTTGTTGACGCAGCAGGGCGTGACATCTCTCGAGGAGCGCGCCCATGAGTAAATTCCTTGACAGTATTGCTTGTCGCGCCCATGTTCCCAAACTCATATGATCCTTCCTCTCCAAGGTCGTCAAAGCCCCCAACGAAGCAGACGCGAGCTTTTCCTTGAATGATGGTTTCGTAGCCCATTTCAAGGGACTCAACTGCAGTAGCACAGGCTCCAGTAGGGGTTTTGATCGGACCTGACGAGGAGAGTAACAACATGTTGACCCAGGCAGACATAGTGTTGACAAAAGCTTCTTGGAAAATGTCATTCTGCAGCGGCCTGTCCAAGAATCGGTCCTTATGCATGCCGCGGAGAGCTGCTGCACCACCCATACCAGAGCCAACGCAGTTGCCCAGCTCAGAAATATGGACGTACTTGTAAAAACTCATAAGGATCCGTAATGCCGCAAGAAATGAGGGTCTCAGGAACAGAAACAAGAACGTAAAGGGTTACAGGGTCCACTTGGGACACAATGTCCTTCGGAATGCCATATTGTCCGGCATCCCAGCCTGTTGGAATCTGGCCCGCAACTAGGGGGTCAAAGCGAAGAGCCTTTGGAATCCAAAGTGTAGCGTCTTTTTTGATATGAACGACATATTGGCCAGTCTCGGGAATCTCGAGGATATCGACCTTTTCGCCATGAGAAAGCTTGAACTGTTCGGCAGTTTCCTTGAAGGTCTCGAAAAGCTCAAGTTCTTCCCCGTGAGGTCCGTCTCCCGCACCATAAAATGGCGCCGGCGCCTTATAAGGTCGGAGGAAATTAAATAATGCGCCAAAAGAAGAGAATTTCTCATACATTCATACAGTATCTACCTAGGCTATCAACCTGCAAAGAGAATTTTGTTGTTTGGTTGTCACACGGTAATTCGCGGCTCTCATGGAGTCAACCCCCCCTCCAACGTTGCTCCGAATGTCATTCATCCAGCATCCAGAGAAGCTCGAGGATCGCAAACACGATCTACAGCCCATCTTCATTAATGCCAGACTAGTCGGATGCGGTGCCCCCAAAGCCGACTAAACGCCCAAACCCCCCATATGCGACCTGAATATGATTAAGCCCAAGACGAAGCAGCGACTGTCCTTAGGCCCTCATCGGTGACGCGAATGTGACACTATAAATAACTAATGTGATACTTTTTCCGCACAAAATTAGCGTGGATATGTATCATATACCTTCTCCACCCCGTCACACCCCCTATTCCCTTTCTATCTAATGGTCTCACTACCTCATACTGTTATTCTTACTATTACTTATTATTATTATTATTATTATTATTATTATTATTATTATTATTATTATTATTATTATTATTTAAACTGTTTAACCTCTAGTCCCCCTCTAAGTATGTGCTGCTAAGGACTATAATCTTAATAATAATTAACTTAAAGTAAATATAAATAGGTAAGTTATATTAATAGCTAGAGAATTACATATTTAAACATATTATCCTTAGTTAACTACACATTCAGTATTTGGTAAAAACCTAAAGGCTCTTAAACTTAGTTTCAAATGAGATTACTTAAACTATTAGTCACTTCTAGTAGTCTAAGTGCAGTAATATATATAATTAACTGAGGTTCTGCTAGCTCTGACCGCCTAGTCATCTATAGGTCTCGACATGGGTTGTGACACCTGTGGCCTTCTATACCTACCTACTAACACTCCAAATTGTTACAGGTTGTCCTCAGAACACTGTGCATCAATGCAGTTCAAGTATTGACGGTTGTTGCCCTTTATGTATTATTATTTACTATACTACATCTTGTCAGAGCAAGTCTCGGGAGACAGCCCCTACCATCTCATGATTGTGTGCTTTAGTCGGTGGTGGCATCAAATGAGAGGAAGGTCGAGGCTAGACCAGCTGCCTCCTCATCCTGGTCAATGTTGTTCTGGAGCTTCTGCTGCTCTGTTGCGAGCTTCTCGGACACATCTTCGCCCTGCGCCTGCTGAGCTTCGAGCTTCAGGATGGTAGCGGTGAGCTTCAGGACCTTGTTCTTGATCTTGCCTCGCTATTTTACAGACTGGTTAGAAAGGTTCTCGAGATCATTTGAATGGTATCTTACCTGGAGAGCATCGGCCTCTTCGCCCTCGGCTGCATCGATGGCGACGTTAAACGCGTCTGTCTCTGCGTCATTGGCGATCTGGTTGACGCTGTTGAGGAAATCCAAGTCAGACTCTTCGACGGTCGAGAGGTCGTCGGGCAGGCCAGCCAGCTTCTGCAGGGCCTCTTGTTGGGCGTTTCCGGCCACTCCTCCACTGATTGAGAGGTCGTCGTAAGAGGTGGTGCTGAAGACAGCTCGCTTACTCAAGGGTGAGGCGGAGACAAGGGCGACAAGGCCGAAGGTGATGAGAGAGAACTTCATGATGGATTGTTGAGGGTGTTTGGGGGGTGTTTTTTAAGGTTGAATGGAAGAATTTAGGGTCGCAGACCGTTGGATGTAGAACAAAGAAGTGAAGATGCAGCGCAGCTGACTGAGGATTGGGTTGATGGAGGATGTTGTTGAGTTGATGGAGATGTGATTGAAGCCGGGAGTCCAGCTGCTTTCATAGTCGACGGCTTTGGCGTGATCTCGAGGATCGAAACTCGACAGGCGGCGATGGTTTCCTACATTAGACCAGGCCTGAAGCTGTTGTCCTGTTTTGCCGCATTGCCCTGCGCTCCTTCATAAGCGAGTCTCGGCAACAGGTACGAACATGGGGGTGGTGAGACGAAGCAGCCAAGGCCCATGGGCGTCAATTGCCCCAGAAGAATGGTTCTGAGACTGCCAAGTGCATTTTTGGGATACGGTGCTTCGCTCATCATGCTCAAAGAAGACGTCAAAAGGGAATGCAACGCGCCTACAACCGCGCAGCTGGAAACCGGATCGACAGGGGTTTGTTACTGAAGCTCCTAGTTTCATCGAGACGATCTTACAGAGGTTGAGACGTCTGAACCGCGGTGGGGCTAAACAACGCCAATTTTCGCTAAATCCAGTCAAATGACTCCCTAAAATCAACTCTAAAAGGAAGTAGGGGCTATTTTTTCGTCTCATCTCTCCCCTGGCGCGTACAGCTTCACTCAGCTTGGCTCTGCGGCTGCTATTAATAATGGGGGTGAGTTTCTACGTCGCGTCTCGCCTGTCACCTGTCACAAGTTATTCTGCTACTCTAAACGTCTTAATCGTGACTATATGCGTAAAATCTTGGGTGAGTTAATTTTCCACTTTAATTCCGACATTTCATCTCGTCGACGCTTGAACCGAGCAGCGAGGCCCCGCTTCACCAGATTGGAAATTTGCATAAGGATACAGAATCAGATTCCAGTAATCTACTTGCATGTCCAATTAAAAGCATTAAGACTCAAGCCTCGGTATCTACTACGCCGAATCCCGATTGAGAAATTAGCTCATTTTCTTTCTTTTTCTCGAATTTTTGTCGTTGTCTGTAGAAGGTGCTGAATGCCTCTTCTTTGCATGGCGTTTCTCAGAACCATCATGTTTATTTGCAAATATTCTCTGCCAGTTCGATCAGACATTTCGTGAAGAAATTATGCCATACGGCCCGCAATCATTTATTTTCGGTCGTACTCATTTGCAATACTCAAAGATCCAGGATGAGGTTGAGTCTCTCTGCCCCAGCAACTGGATTTCGGGGGCGTTTAGGGTAGGTGCCAGAGACACTGGCTGGATTGACATCCATGCATTCTCTTCCAGTGCTGAGCCACTTGTCGCTTAGAATCGAAATGTGAACATGAGAGACGGATGATGTATGTATGGAAATACCTTCTTGTAATTCATGTTCTCCAAGATGCTATCAACTCCAACGCTATGCCTATATCGCTCTTTGAATGCAGTGGCATGAATGCTAACTTCGCTAATTCCAAATCTGGTTGCAGCTTTCGTCTCCCTAAGCCCTTGTCAAAGCTTTACTTTCAAAGCTTCCCTCTCCTAGCCTTAACAGCCACACCCTCTTTTTGCGCTCCCCTCTCCGTGGCCCTCCCTCTACCAGTCTGTCCCCAATAAACTGCCATCGGGAATGTGTTATCCGCCTCTTCCCAGAACCCTTCTCCTCCGACTGCGCGGCGCTGGAAAGCCCTCGCCTTCATCGTCTTCATAACTTCCTCGACAATTTTATACTCTGTAGTGCGCCTCTCCCATTTCATTCTCAAAGCGTTAAAGTCGTCGCCGATGAGAAGTGGTAAGGCATCTATGCCAGAACTCTCCACTGACTGTTCTGACAGCGGGGTGAACAATCGCGTGTATGCAGCAATTGTGAGGATTGGGCTGTACACAACTGTATTCCCATCAATCGTACGCCCCGCCTCTCCAAGATCGTATATGGATGGTGTTTTTAGGACCTGGATTCCGAGGCTTGCGAGAAACTCCTCATCGGTCTTAGTAAAGGTTGGATCTTGAGCATAAAGTGCCCCGGCTCCAGAGTCATCTGACGTTAAACCTAAATACGACGCAATGGCGATAAAAATAACAAGTTGCTTCATTCGGCGGGATTGGAACTTGGACGGCGCTAAGGTGCCGAGTCCCAGAGATACTGCTTTATTGACTCGTGGACGATTCTTGGCTCGGAGCATAGCCTCGAATGACTCTGACAGAGCCGACTGGTAGAACAGATGCTTGGCTTCCTCGTAGAGAGAACTCAATTGTCGAACCTGTTTCGAGGATGTCTTTCCCTTGGCATTTCGGCCGTTTGGGGTTGCATTGGTTGAGTTGTGTTTCAACCGGGGTTCGCGTGGTGCAAGTGCTGGGTCCCCTAAAATTTCGCGTAAGTTTTCATTCTCGTGGCAGTAGACTCAGTCTAGAAGAGGCGTACTGTTGCTGATATCCCAGCTCGCTGCGGGACGCGTTGTAATTGTAAGCGACATTAGAACTGGTGCGCTGTTGTAATGTGTGCCTGTTGGTAAAAATGCAAACTCTTGATTTGAACTACAAAAAAGGGCTAGCAATTGAACTGAGCAGATTGAGATGATATACATTTTCAAGAGTAGACTCTTAGACGTCACTTGCTGATTAAAGCCATGAGTTCGTCTCGTTCACAGACCTGCTACAGCCCACATCAACCCAGCTTCCTAATCCAAGCTCGGTCTTCGGGATTTGATCATATCCGGCTATCTCCACCGATGAGAGATCAGTCACGCCGAAACCCTTCTCGGCTGCCCGGCATGAGTAATATGCAGACTTGTGTAAGCATATGAAATTAATAATGCATTTAGCCTATCATCGTCTGGCATGGGTTTGTGCCATGCTCGCACTATGGACTACCGAGCAAGGCCGAAGCATCGAAGCACGAGCCCTGACTAATTGAAGGTAGCAAACGTACCCTGTGACGACGGGTTAGCTTACTCGCGCAATTTTCATCATTGCTGACCACATTGCACCAGAATTCGCTACACGTCTAATGCGTCAGATCACAGTGGTAATAAGAGCAACCACTCTAAAAAAAATTGTCGCAGTTAGACTATGACCTACAAATGCTAGATTTATTCCGTCACCAAACATAACCCTCGTATTCCCAGAATGTCTCAAATCCCAACTGTTCATAGAATCCTCGTATCGCAACCAAGTCAATGAACACGCCCTCGACGCCTCTCTCGCGCATACTCTCCAGCGCCTTTACCATCATTGCCAATCCCACGCCTTTCCCTCTTGCGCTTTCATCCACACCAACAGCAGCAATTAATCCCGTCTTCTCTTTAGATGGCGCCAGAGGCAAGAATGCGAAAACGTTGTTGATGATGGCCGTGGGAGAACACATCAATGTCCATCCGATTTGCGCATTGGTATCAGGATCAAAGGCAACCAAGATTTCATGGTGTTGACCGTAGGCTGCGAGAACTTCGTATGCCTGACCCCAGGTCTAGATGCAGGTCAGTCAACGTAACTAGGTATGTGTCTCAGAGTGGACTCACGAAATTTGCTCGTTGCTTCGTCATGCATTCTTCGTACAGTTCTGGTGACCAGGGAGAGAATCTGAGATTCGTCTTTGCGACTTTCTCCAGAACTTCAGGTGGCGCAATGCTGCTTCGAATATCTTTGTAGAGGTCCCGAACTCCCGGTTCTGTGGATTTATGGAAACCTGCACTTGATCAGCACTCTTGATCAGAGGATCGGCGGGACATCGTCATATACCTCTGTGGATAAAGAAGTCTTTCACTTCTTGTGGAAAATCCACCGGCAACTGAGGCCAGAATCGGGGTGTCAGAGATCCAATCACCAAAGACTTCAGCTCACCCCCTTCGTTCGCCTGAGCTGCGTTTCGCAACTCCGCCTGTGCCTTTTCCATGAACGCAGTACCGAGCCCTTTGCGACGATATTCTGGCATGACGCCAATGACAGAAATCTTTCCATGACCTCCATCCGCTAGATAGGATAGGCAGAAGCCTTTATCGTGGATAGAATGATGGCCTGGAAGTTGATGGAGAATCCTTTCCAACCGCTCTCGCTCGATCGGCCAATGAGGGAAGATGGTTTGCCACATTTGCCATACTTTCCCAAAGTCTTCGTCGGAGCTGGTGAAATCTTTGATGTCATGCCCAGCAGACTTCGTCTTCGGGTTGCTCTCGGTTTGGTCAGTCATCTCGTAAGCAAAGGGCGAGGTCGAAATAATTCAGAGTCCAAATAAACCCCTTCTCAATTCAACTGTCTCAGGGAAACAAAGCCTCACTTTGGGTTCACAAGAAACGCTCTCGAAGTGCAGCCAAGTGAAAACAGTAAGCACTATGACGCAGCGGGGTTGGGTAAGCTGACGTGGCGATTTCCTACAGGGCAATGCGCGAAGGATTCGCCCGATCGTACCGAAGTGGGCAGTTTTTAAGATCTCATCGGACGGCCCTTAAGCCAAGAACTGGTGCATTGGGAAAAGGAAACCCCCAGAAATTTCACATATTTCTGAGAAGAACATTCCAATTTTCTTGCATCGATGCAATCATGACTCAATTTGTTTGAACTTCCAGCGCCTTATTAGGCTAGGCAGGGCATCAATTGCCTTAGGAATGGCAATAGAAACCTGCCACAACTTCACATCTGAACGTGATTATTTTGCTCTGTAGCAGAACACATGGGTATCGGGTTCCAGTCATGGGAATCAGAGGCTATTCTGGAAAGTTGATTCGCTAGGTTAGCTTTTTATTCAAGTGGAAACATCTAGCCTGCTGATTGTCAATAAGGAGACGGTAGATTGACTTACGTTAACCAAGAATGAGAGCACCCCCACCCCCCGGTTGACCGATGAGGCCTTTCAATGTAGAATAGGTGACGACTATTGCTGTTGTTCATTCACGCCTATGATACTCTGAATACTCGTGTTTTTGAGCAATATCGGGAATAGGTAATCAGATTCTGTTAGGAAAATGCCAGCCGCGATGTTGATGCAGAGAATCTTGTACCCTGTAATTACAGTTTGAGTAGCTCCCCCAGATTGTAACCCTAGCTTTGGAAGAGAAGGGTTGTGACTGGGCTTGATATAGCTAGATTCGAGTTCCAGCTCCTCTAATCTCAAAACTGTCGATCATTCTCAACTTTACTCCAATCGGGTTGAGATTACCCGGAGCTCATGAACACGCGGAGCGGACGTCAACCTAACGGGGCGAAAGTGAAACCCTATATTACATGTGAATAGAGAATCCGACGATCTTACTGGTCTGGCAATCTGTCTTTGAAACGATGTTACGACAGCAATTGCTGTGGCGTTTGGCTGCGTATGCCATTCATGGCAGGATGGATCACATCAAGTAACCCAGGAGTTCGCTATGAAGAATGATGATGCAAAGCCGCATGTAACTTTACCGCATTACATGTTCTTGGAGGATATACGGACGCCGTACAGCATAGGTCTGCATGGTACATTGCTTCTGTAATCTAATACTCAAATTCGATCTTGTAATTAAGATATCGAAAAGGAATCACGCATTCGGAATCCAAACTGGCCTGCCAACGACTATTTTTTGATCAAGTAGCTGCCGCGCGTTCACGTAGGTGGGACACTAAACCAATTCTGAAATGTCGATCAACACCCGGCTTCACCTTGGTCTTCACCGTCATGAGATCTCATTCACATGGCAGGCAGATTCCTCCACCATCTCTTACGCAATCTCGGTCCTCCGCCCTGGGAGCGATTCATAATGAGAAGCTGATGATTCGCTGAATTTCTTGGTCCGAGGGTGAACAGCCAATCCAAAATACCGGGATTACATGACGCGTCGCCCACGTAGGCCGTCCAAAGCGGCTACGGTACAGTTTCGTCATTTCCCCGCTTCAGCTTTTAGGAGTTAGTATGCCAAATCCTTGCTCGTTTCTTTGTCAATCTGAACTCTCTAGTTTGCATTGTCGAGTTGTTTCTTGAATCACGAGTACTTGCAGCATTGCAGCATTGCTTGGGCCTGCAGATACTTGGTTGAGGATTGCGTGTCGGTTGGGATTGGCGAATGCTTGCTGAACGAGTATCTGGACATCTAAACCGTCTGCTGCTCAAGACTTCGAATATAAAAACACTGTTGTCTCGTTTTTGGTGAAGTAAATCAATCACTGCTTCACCTAGAATTCGTTCCTCATTCAAGTCCCACCTTCATTCTGTCAACTCTCTTCCCATCTAAACAACATGCACTTCTCACTTGCTCTTGTGGCTATCGCTGCCCCCTTCGTTACTGGTCATCCAGGTGAACATCATGAAGGGGCCACTGCAAAGCTTCTTTCCGCCCGCCAGGACCACCATTTGTCCGTACGCCGTGGCCTCGAATCCTGTGCCAACCATCCGTCTTTCCGAGCCCTTAAAGAGCGCGCTATAGCTCGGCGTTTCGACACTGTTACTGCTCACCGGAAGAGTAAACGGGCCAGTGCTACTGGAGTCGGGCATAATTTGACCGACTCGAGATCTGATATTGCCATCGACTCCAGTGATGAGACGGTTTTCGGATCTAATCACACTTGCATTTTGAACCCGGAGGGAGAAATTGGACCATATTATGTCAAGGGCGAACTGATCCGCAACAACGTACGGGATGACGAACCAGGAGTCCCCATTGTGATTGAGGGCCAGTTCATCGATGTCGAGACGTGTGAGCCATTGACCGATTTGTACTGGGATATCTGGAACTGCAACTCGACTGGTGTCTACTCAGGCTTGGTTGCTGAAGGCAATGGCAATACTGCCGATACTTCCAATCTCAACGCAACATTCTTACGTGGAATTCAAAAGACAGATGACGAGGGTGTTGTGCAATTCTTGAGTGTTTTCCCGGGACACTACGAGGGCCGAGCAACTCACCACCATATGGTATGCACCCATATAATGCCTTCACATCTCTCTGCTGCTCTTGTAGATGCTAACTTAGATGACAGGTTGCCTGGATAAACGCAACTATGCTACCAAACAACACCATCACGTCCGGTTATGTTGCACACATCGGACAGCTGTTCTGGGATCAGGACCTCATCAATGAGGTCGAAGCTACGTATCCGTACAATCTCAACAACATCAGCATCACAGAAAATGCGGATGACCGCGTCGTCTCTGGAGAAGTCTCGGATACTACTTCGGACCCCTTCTTCAACTACGTCTACCTCGGTGAGGATCTCGATGATGGCCTGTTTGGCTGGGTCACCATTGGTGTTAACACGTCGGCATCATATGAGCCTACTTATTCCTACACTTACGGCGCAAATGGCGGTACTGAGGTCTCTGGGGACTCTGATTCTGGATCTCCTCAGGGGACACCGGGTGGCTTCTCTCAGGGGACTCCAGGTGGCTTCCCAGAGGGAACTTCTACTGATAGCGCTGGAACATCTACTGACAGCGCTGGAACATCTACTAGCAGCGCTGGAACATCTACTGACAGCGCTGGAGCTTCTACTGATGCCCCCGAGGGGGGTGCGGTCGGATGTCACTAAGGTTTGTGCAGGGCGGTCGGTATGTTGTTGGATAAACGATTTTCATCTGTTGTGTCTTTGGTGCTCTGTGTTGAGGAATGGGAGTGGTTACACGATCGAACATGCTCACCGTTTTGTTTTCTATGTCTGAAAGTCTTAGATAGTTGATTGGAGCATCGATAGTGTTATCAATACAAACCTGTCATGAGATATCTGCCATGTGTCAGTCATTTCCTAGCGGCAAGGTACAGCACTCGAAGATTATCCTTCAGCCTATATCGCGACTCCAACTTAGGCAACTACCTTCAATACACAAACACCATCTGCGCTTAGGAGTTCATTATTCACTTAGCTTTAATTACTCGACCATCTGTCAAACAGCAGCAAAGCTTCGACATGGTCGAGGAAATGCCTGCCGCCTGCCACCTCAGAACCCGGAACGTTCGAGGGAAAACATGCGTTTCTGTGCATATAAACACTCTGTAATATACATCCCCTGTCATTCACATGCTCATATCGCATAGCGTTATACCGCGCTTAAGAATAATCCACAAGGGGGCCATAGTTGCTCTCCTCACTCTTCCTTCCCTGCTGCCCTAGCCAGCTTCGTTATTTCAAGACCTCTTCATTCATGCAACCTCCCCCAAGCTAGTTTTCGACCGTCTAAACCTGTGAACAAGGCAATTCTCCCCACCTCATCACTGGACTGAATATCGCATATCCTGACTTCCGTTGCTTTCAACCTCTGTAGTCGATCTGAACCGCTCCCTCCACTACCACTGGGGTTATCTGGCTGGTCGAGAGAAACTCTAAAGCTCTAAACGTTGATCCTTTTTCAGCGCCGTAGAGAGCTAGCGTCTTGAGAAATGGTCCCAAGACGGCTGCGAAGGAGATAAGCTAGAGGGTTGAGGCAACCTGGAGGACTTCAAGCACGTTGTTACCAAACAAGCTTTCTTCCTTTTTGTCCAGGGATCCCACCATGCCAATTGGCACTAAGCTCTAGTTAGTCCGCGTTCTGGAAGTTACCCAGTTCAATACGCTTGATGTACCGACATACGCGAGAGGAATCGCAATCAAGGTTTCTGGCACGCCGATTCTCCGCAATCGAGAAGGCGACTGTTCCTTTAAGGTGCTTCTTTGCTTTTGTTTATTTGACTCTATACCCATCGAAATTTCCGTGTCCTGCTGTAGCTGGAGCGGGTTCTAGGCTTTGCATCTCAACATAGGATGGGCTCTCATTCTCCATAGCTGGGCTGGTCATCTTCTCAAGGTGGTGATTCTGAGGATATGGGATGAGAGGGACATGATCCTGCAAAGATGGTTTGGCTCTGGAGTGGTCATTTTACTTCAAATCGAGATGGAAAAGGTCGAGGATTTGAAGCTGCGGAAGAGCTACTTGTCAGCCCTGCCAAGAGAAAAAGAGCCTTAAGTACGCCAGCAACTGCAGGGCTGTAGCGATTCTTTATTCTTGATTGGGCAGTATCTTGATAGCCTGGTTGGACAAGGTGACCTGATCAACGCCACTTTATGCAGGATGCCTCGTTCTTGCGGCAAAATGACGTGACATTCACATTAACTGATCCCATTGCCTCCCCTCTATCTAACGAGTAGGTCAGTCTGCCTCCGCGAGTTTTAACATATTAATGGTTAAAAATAAATTTGAATGGTAATGAACTTAAGAACTATGCTTCATTAATTATAAGACTCTCACGAAAACCGTCCATCATGCAAACTGATGCATCTCTAAGGTAAATTGCATCACAGCCGAGTCACATAACAATACAATGGAGCCCCCCGTGGGATATACCCATCAAGACTTCCTTTCTTCTATCATACTCTATTATCGTCAGAGGCTCAATCAATGACGGTGTTTGATGAGTAGAGAGGACAATCATGTGACGTCCATGGAACTTCACTCGAAAGCAAAGCGCTTCACACTAATTGTTCCAACTTTCAGGTAGTCACTATGCAATGCAACAATGGCCGACAACTAGAAAGTAGGAACCATAGCAGTCTTGCCTCATATGTCTATGTACCATGTGTTGTTGAGTGAAATATCAACAGTGTCGCCACTGCATCTTATCATTAGTTTAGATGATTTCTTTCACTCACTCCTTTCCTAGCCCTAAGTTGCAGCCCTCGAGATATCTCATTCTACTGCTCGTCTGATACCGAGACCTGAAAGTGGCCAGAATACATACACATGACGCTGTCTGCGCTCCTGTCTTCAACAACCGTGTGGCTGCAAGTCCTCGAGCATTTGTCAAATAACGGCAAACAGTGAGCTCCGAGCACTCGCGAAAAAATCCGCCGTCTGCTACTGCGGAACCCAAATATTTGGATGACAAATGCATATTTTCTGCAAATATCAACTCTTATTGGATTGAGTCCCTCGATGCTCGCATGCTCACATGGCATGAGTGTGCATGGCTCTTTGAGGGTGAGGAATTGGCCGTCCTCGTCATCAGACAGGCTTACCACGCAAAACTGTAAATGCCCACTGTTATCCACTCCACACTTCCCAACATCAGCTGAGTCGGGAAGAATCGCGTACGGTGAATCCATTAAAGAAAGAAGCGCCGTACAGCTAAGTTCAATGTTGTTGAAATTGTGTGCAGCCGTATCTGAAATGTCTGTTTCGGTGGTCGTATCAGTACCAAAATCCTCGGTGTAGCTTTCCATATAATGATCTGTGACCCAGCCATAGTTAGTAGTTTCAAAGTCGCTGTCAGATGTATTAAAGGAACTTAAGGTCTGAGTTCCTGACTTAGGCAACGCGGCCGTGTGTGCGCGCCCTCCATTTCCGTCAGTTGACCAAGAAATGTTCGATTCTATGCTCGGCCCCTGTGTATTCATGCTCATGTGTGGGAGTTTGAAGACTGGTGACTGCGCGTTGACAGAATCTCCAGTTTGGCCAATCGGTGTCTCGACACGACTAGAAACCTCTGAGCTATCAACTTGATGCGTGTTGACTTCGTCGAATGCCTCGATAACATTTTCTCGGGACTCTTTTTTGTTCTTCTGATAACCAGTGTCAGCCTTGGGATCGAGGGCTGGGAAACTTCTTGGCGGTTTCATTCTATGGCGGCTAGGACTTCTGGAATCCCGTTTGAAACTTGTCTTGGTAGATGTCGAGCTGTTTTTCTTTGTATGCGGGGTTTTGAGACCGTTGCTGGAAATTGAGAACGCTCTATGACGAGAACTGCTTTTGCGTTCTTTACATCTTCGGCGTGCCTTACGTCTTTTACGTCTCTTGCGGCCATGCCCGACCGAAGGGACCATTTCCGCGTTCAAAATCGTCTTGCTTCTGCCACCGTAATAGTTGATGATTGGTCTGCTCATATTTTCCATCTCTTTCTTCAGTTCCGCTCGGTAGCGATCGAACTCCTGGGACTGGGCAGAAAATGATGCCGTCAGCCTTTCCATGGCTGGCTGAAGCGTATTTCCGAGGTTATGCACTGCGGCTGTAATATCAGTGGCTCTGAAACTCAGTTAATAAACTATCCAGAATTTTAAAATTGGAATTCAAGTTACCTGCTGTCCCCTTGGCGGAGAGTGGTAATCACGAGAGCAAGATTCAACGTCGATTTTGCTTGCTCCACGGCCTCGAATTGGTCTTTGATTTGTCTTGATTCAATGACAAAACGAATTCGACGCCTCACTTTCAGTCTCAGCCATGGTTTGGCCTTTTTGTGGTCATGTTCCGCGGCACGGAACGTCTTAATCATGCCTTCAGCGTCGGTGGTGGCCTTCATCAAAGTCTCCGTGCATGCTGAGACAAGCTTTGATGACTCTATTTTGAGTCCGATTCCTTCAGAAATCTTCTCAACATCCGTTTGAATCTAAGAGCATTAGTGAGACGCGACAAAGTAATGCATTGTGTGGAGAGGTATCATACATGAACGAGGCTGTCCAACGCAAAAATATACCCGTCCCACTCGTTGCGAGCATTCTTCAGCCTGGACCCATACTCCTTAAGCGTTTTGATGGCCTTGATAAGGGCTAAACAGCTGGCAGCAGCTCCAAAAGCTTCCATTGTGATATGGAGCGGGAAATAAGGCTTCGAGGAAGTCAGATGAAGGGAGTATGTGCCACGAAGAAACATCGGTCATGGAGGGCGGACTTGGGCTGTCCTCTCCATATATGTGATGCATCCCACTTGAATCTACTCCAAGTGTTCTCGTAGCATCATCGCCTACCTATGAAAATTCACAGCCTCAACTACGCAATCTGGTCACTCTGGCTGTAGCGACACATGGACTGCAGAAACGCCAGACGTATGGCGCAGTGTGTTCGTATCCCCATCCTTACTAAAGCGGTGGTTCGCCGAGCAAGATCCAGTGGTTGAAAGTTGGAGTCAGCATACGGGGTAGTTGCCTAACCCAACGTTGTTGTGTTGCATGCATGTGAAGGCGCTGTAGGCTTACATCGGGGTGTATGCCTGCATACACCGTCTTTGGGACGAAGGCTGCGGTGCACGTACTCGAAGCTATGCGAAGCCGAGGCAAAAAAGACTCAATATGCCCTAAACATTATCACGATGAAATTAGTTGACTGTTAGGAAGGTACGAGATGACCCTGGGATCAGCTTGTCGCTGAGCACCTGTTTCTGAGTAAAGTTAATGCTAAATTGTGGCAGATCAATGGGTCTAGGAGTGGGATCACAATTTTCCACTGACGCTACAGTACGTAGAGGAAATATGAACTGGTCTCACACACTTCTTTCGGCTACTTTGTTATGCATTCTTTTGGGTGTGATGATGCCTCCAGTGATCGAATCAAGATATGTGAGGCGGCTGGGGCGCAAGTTCCACAGTACATCTTTAGTGCGAGTCGTTACTGCTTTGGGGGCGACGGCAGATGTATTGCATGGCTTCACAGCCTAGATGATAAGACAGTCCTTCTGGTTGGACCACGTTACCTATCCAATGCCACATGATGCGGGGGCCTACTTCAAGAGGCAACATGGCGTGACAGTTACAATTGCAGATGCATGCACCAATCTCCGTATGAGAAGGCAGATGCTGAGACGCTTCGGGTTTAGCCTTTGATCTGCAGAAAACATGGAATGATAAATACATCCATAAATTAGACGCACTGGTGAGCTACGGCTCACATAGCCTCGACACTGCCAGTTTCCGGAAATGTAGAAGCCATGAATATGCAGAAGGTGTGCATCTCACCCAGTAATATCGGCCCTGCAGTACACCATGCTACCGCCTCATAGCCTGTTGGCAAATGGTAAGGCAACCCGGATTCGGGACAGAATGTCATGGAACCCATCAACCTTCCAGCCTGATACATCTTCAAGGTAGGTCGCATCATAGCTGAGCCTAACATCGGAGCAAAGAAGCCGTGCATCAACATTCCAACCATCATTCTCTTTTCTCAATCATCCCATCCTGAGCATCGTTTGTGTTCCCTACCCTCAGCTATCAATTCTTTGTGCTATATCGTTAGAATGGCGGAAACGGTCGCCCTTGTTGCCAGTTTTGCTGCTCTTGTGCAAATTGCAGGCTACGCCAAAAAGTTTGCCAGCGTATTATACGATGTCTCACAGGGCGCTGGATCAGCAATGGAGCAGATCGAGAACTTCGCACACCAAGCGCGCACCTTTTCAGAAACGGTTGTCTTAGCACAAAACTCCCTAAACAGGCACTGCAGGGAGTACAAGGACTCCCCAGTCCTCGAATACATATCTCATCACCAGGTGCTCGAAAACATTGTGAGCGGGTCTACTCGCAGGCGTTTGCATGATGCGACTCGGCGGGTTAAGAAAAGCATGAGGAGCCGATCTCCGTTGATAGTACTTCTCAGGTGGATGTACCAGAAAAGCTCTATCACTGATCTGTTTCCCGAGATGGAACACATCAAATCCAGTATCAGCCTCATCGTAAACACGGCCACATTTGAGGTTATGATGTCGCAAAAGATGCATGCGAGTTCTCGTGCAGAGAAAAAGCAATTGCAGGCGGAAATGTAAGCGAGCGCCCAGAACAATATGCCATTATCTCATCTTTCATGCTCACGATCGCCTTTAGCAAACGGCTGAAAATGGTCATTGACAGTCAAATCAGAACCATCGATCGGCTAGAGGTTCAACTCATGCGACTACACGGATCTCACACCAACTCGAATGAATCCACAGGGTTTACCAAGTTTACAAACCGAAATCACGAAGTACTCTTCGATCTCGGAAAGAGCATTCTTCATTCTGGAAGAGTGCCCGGAGCTCCCAAACATTCGACCCGGGAGAAGACCCGTCGTCAAACCTACAAACCCCCACCTCCAGCGGTTGATACCCCCACAGGCGGTCCAGCGCTTGACTTGCCACGTCAGACAATTATTCGTTCCAATGAAGACTCTTGGGACGAGGTAACGAGCGGCTATGTGGAGTCTACAGGCGGGCAAAAAATACGGCATGTCACGGCATTCGTGAGCAATGCTCTCGAGCGAAATTTAATTTCCATTGCGACCATGGTGGAGTTGGGGCTTGTTATGGAAGAAGACGAAGGCAGTGGGATAGACTGGCTGAAATTTGAGCACGGGAAACAAGAGATCATCATAGGACATGTCATACTAACATGGATGTGCAACGACTACGAAACTCGACTTCGGCCAGCGTTGATGCTACGATGCGAGGTCACTGGCAACTGTCAACGAGGCCTCGTGTTTGGAAAGCCGTTTCTAGAGGAGATTCGGCAAAACTGGAGCTTCCAGGGGAAGAACGAGCATCAATCATTTATCGAGACCGAAGAGCTTGTGCCGATACATGATGAAGTGGAAGAAACGAAATCAAATATGACGAGCATGGTTGATGGACAGGAAAGCGAATAACAGCAGAGAATATGAGATGAGCTTTACGTTCAAGTAATACATCAAAAAAATAAATAAAAATGGACGTGAAGTAGCCACATATCGGACTACTATTATTGTCAGACATTGCATCAAAAGAGCAAACGAAGTATTGCTCGAAGCTCACTCGCCAACATTATTTGAGGAGTGCGGAGGAACGGAACGTGCTACTGCACAAATTACCTCACAAAGAGCTAAGCGCTCCGAACTGTTTTCTACAGCCCCAGAATAGCCACTGAGTGATGCAACAGTCGGCTCCAGTTGCGAAGATCGCAGGTCACCGGTGTCATAGGCGAAAATCGGCCCGGTCTGCGGAAATCGCTGTGGCGGTGAAACTGCCTCGCTTATTTGGGGGCCAAGCTGAACACATCTAATTGGCCCATGACGGTGAAATGGTGTAGACAGCCGTATGCAACAGTGGCTGATGATGCCAGAGCCGCGTCGCCCTTTGCTCTTTATAGGATCTGCGTGATGGTTTTAGGCAGCATATTGATCAGCTCCCCAAGGATCGTCAATATCTGACATCAGCAGAGCCGTCGATAGTGGCGGGAACTTGCGGCTCCGCGGATGTTGCGCCCTATCGTACTGTGGCGTTATACTCGACTAGATGTACCTTACACTACGCTTTTGCTGCAGCACGGTCGCATCTGTACTTGGTGACACCAAGTCTGTCGCCGGTTGAAATGAGGCATATCCCTGAATGGACAAATCAGCCTCAGCTGGAAGGTCACTTGGTGTCTAGCAGTAACAAGGAAAGTAAAGTCCATGTCAAACATGGGTATATAATTCCCTTGGAAGGCCATTTGGTCGACCATTCCCTTCTTCACAGCAAGTCACACACTTTAATTACTTGACAATTTACCGACTCATCTCAAGAGGCCATCACCTGTTGCACTTCCCCACTATGCAGCGACCCACGATCAAGTCAGAGTACAACCCCAACTCGGTCATGGCCCTGGCCGCCCGAGACGATGTTGAATACGGGTAAACTGCTGTGGTTTTTTTTACTCTTCTTTGCTAGCTAGCTAACACTTCTATAGCCCTGACGATCGCTTTATCGCAGTAATGGGAATAACGGGTGCTGGCAAGAGCACCTTCATCTCCCATCTTACCAATGGTGAGGCAAAGGTCGGACACGATCTCAGTTCATGTAGGGCAATCCTTAAATATCGCAGCCAATCAAACTTCTTACTCAATTGCACCTAGATACAACCGACATGCAGTGCTTCAGTTTCGACTTGAACGGTCGAAAGGTTCACCTTATTGACACGCCAGGGTTCGATGACACTTTTCGAACGGACTCAGATGTCCTCAAAGACATCGCGTTCTGGCTTCATGAGACGTACAAGAAAGACGTCAAGCTGAGCGGCATCGTCTACCTGCACGCCATCAACCACACGAGAATCACGGGATCTGTCCACAAGAACTTACGTCTGTTCGAAAGGCTTTGCGGTGATGAGTCACTCAAGACAGTTGTCCTGGGAACCACAATGTGGAACAAGGAGCAGGAGGACATTTTCACAAGGCGACAGGAAGAGCTCAAGTCCAATCCCGATTTCTGGGGCAAAATGGTGTCTAGGGGTAGCACAGTTGTCCGACACGACAACACTCGCGAATCAGCCATGAGTATCGTCACATATATACTTGACCAAGGAAAGAGCACTGTCCTTCAGATCCAGCGGGAAATGGAGCAGGGAGGAATGAAACTAGATCAAACCTCGGCTGGTAAGATGCTTGGACAGGACATGGACAAGAAGAGGGAAGCGATCGAGTCGCGACTGAGGAAGAGCGAGCGAGACTTGGATCAGGCGATTAAGGAGGGAGACCCCGAGACAATCGACATCGCTACCAACGACCAAGACCAACTCAGGCGACAGCTCGAAGCTGCCATTCGGGACCGCGAGGAGCTGAAGATCACCAACGACAAGCTCATGGAGATCAAAGAGGCCGAGTATCAAGCCCAACGCGCGAAGCAGCTAGCCGAGGCGCAAGAGAAGCAGCAGCAACTGGATCTCATGCAACTGACCAACGACCGATACCGCAAGGAGATTGACACAATGAGTCTTCTCTCGTACGACAAGCCTGAGTCAAGCGTTGTACCGCAGGAGACTCGCAAGTCCTCCAAGACGCTGTTCAAACACTCAGCGGTTGAATCTGCTGGATCTACCATTGGGAAAGTTGCCGTCACTACTGTTGTAGGTGGAGCAGCAGGATTAGCAGCAGCGAGCTGTTCTGTGATGTGATTTATTTTTTTTCAGGAAGGGCACACGAATTAGTAGAACAGGCGCAATGCAATCTTTCTCCCAGCGATGTGTTCATTTGCCTAGCATAGTGTTGCTCGGTGACGCTGGCGTCGTTCGATATCGCCTTCACCAAGATTGGCATTCTGCGGTAGGATGTTGGCTATGCGCTGAATGGGTTTAATATGGATCCCGAGACAATGCAAAATGTGCTCAAGGTAAGGTTTTGTCCCCTTAGGTTTGAATGAGGCTGCCTATTGATAGGCCAGAGCAGTTGTTCTGGATCAGCAATTTTCCGTTCTACGCGGGCTTCTATCTCTGCAAGGCAGCCATCTTAGCGTTCTATGGGCAGCTATTCCCGCCAGTGTTGCGCAAAGAAAGACTCATATTGTGGATTACTGTTGCATACGTCACTTGCGCAGTGCTTGCAACAATATCGGTGCTTCTCTTCCACTGCTAGCCCATTGAGGCAAATTGGTATGTATTCGGATGCCTATGTCTCCTAGCATTCGGAGCAAGAGCTGATTAGTTAGCAGGTCACTAGATCCAACAGTGGCATGCCCAACTAATGATGCCTATATGGTTTTCCAAATTGGGTGGTCCTTGCACTTCTCAGGAGATATCCTAAGTAATCACAGCCTCGCCATTAGGCCTCAAGGTCGTCTTGCACGTCAACTGACAGCAGAACTTTAGTCTTCATCCTACCATTCTCGATCCTGCATAGACTACGGCTGAGGACGTTAGGCAAAATTGGCGCGTCCTTTACCTTCGCGCT
Organism: Dactylonectria alcacerensis; assembly: GCA_029931735.1. NCBI lineage: Eukaryota > Fungi > Ascomycota > Sordariomycetes > Hypocreales > Nectriaceae > Dactylonectria > Dactylonectria alcacerensis. The sequence continues at coordinate 409,746 of JAPMUZ010000005.1, forward strand.
GGGTATTAAAAACATATCCTTTTGCCTGACACGCTTCTTGATCCTCCAACTTGGGTTGTCAAGGGACCCCCGTCTTTCACCCTTATTGGTATGCTATGTGCTGCTTCTTAGTTATCCCTAACTCATACACCCTTCATCCTACGAGACTTGTGGCGGTAATCTGACACTATAATCACGATAGAGCGTTGGTCCGCCCTTGACCTCAACGTAGGCCTGCTGATCGCTTGCCTGCCGCCGTTGCGGCCATTCCTACGACGTATCAGGCAGATATCGTTCCTCAACCGCATGTATAAGCATTCAGCCGGTGGGAAAACGGGAGAAGGTGGGGTGGCAGTTGTTAGCAAGACCGAAGCCCGATCTTCAGACCAGAGATGTGGACAGCGATGTCCTGGTGCCAAAAGGGATGTCACATCGTTGACGCACGCGGGGCCGGCACATGAGATTGGCGACCCCTGGCACAGCGGATCTACCTGCGCGGGCTGGAATAAGAGTGAGCGGAGGTTTGGCGAGACTGGAAGCGAGATAGAGTTGGTCCAAGTTGTCGTTGAGGACAGTAGATAGGCTGAAGCAGCTTCAATCCGGAGCATGCACAATATGTAGGCAGGTACGGCCTAAATAGTTCTATCGCCATCAGATGTAACACGCCCTGCCTTCTGAGTAGACCTCGAGCTGCCTCGGCGGCCATCCTTGCCACCACTCTACTCCGCTGACACTTCCAGATGGCAATAAGCACTTAAGACGTCAACACCACAACCAAGGTTCATAGTCTAGTATACTCTCAGCCTATAGTTAAGTAACACAGGAAAACAGAAAAAAACCCTTACTATCATTAGATCAGTGATCGGAATGGTTCGGTATGGGTGGGTATTTAGACTGGGAGCTAGCCTTGAGGACGGTCTTTGGGGTCTCTGGGGCCCCTGGTCGAGTATATGATGCGACGTAGTAGTCTGAGTCGTTCTGCGAGATAGCAGACGCGTTGTAGGATATTTCATTGAAGACATGTCTCAGGTAAACCTGCTCATGACCCGTAAACTTCAGGTAGGTCTGGGACTGAGTGGAACAGGAAGTGAAACTGCTGCACGCCATGAACCGTTGGATCTTCCTCACAGATTGTCGTGCCTGGGAGGGGACATCTCCCCCAGACAAGGGATCTAGTGCGGTCAGCGTAGCGAGTCGCGAAGGTGTATGCGATCATTCCGCCGATATCATGACTGACGATGTGAACTTTCTCATAGATTTAAAGATGATCCAGAAGAAGAGAAATGTCGTTTGCCATGGTAGGGGCCTTAGCTTCGAGGATAGGCCCGCACCCCGATAGTCAGGTGCCACAACGCGGTATCTAGACATGTCAGACGGTTGTTCGAAGAGATGGCAACAGAGCTTACCCAGCAGTAGCCAATGGGTTGATCACTTCTCTGAGCTGTTACGCAGTCTGTGGGAAGCCGTGGATAAGAGCGATCACGCCTTTGGCCTGGGACTCAGATTGGTGGTCGAGATAGGCGATGCGCAGATCATTTTGGAGGGCTGCTATTTTCTGCACGTATACCATGGTGAGGATTTCTTCAAGTTCTTGATTGAGGTAGTTGTGAAGGGAAACTTTGTAGAGTTGGAGCCTGGGTTTATGGTTTGGAAGCTGACATGTAGCCCAAAGGTTGATTTACAAGTTCTCCAAATGACCATACATTAGTCAACTTACTTACCAGGTCTGGGTTCAACCAAGAGGCCAGTCATGATTATCTGCTATGTAGCAGAGCGGGGTAGAGGGAAACTCACGACTTACACGGCCTATGTTCCCAGTAGAGCTTATCTTAACGTCTCCGAGAGCTTGGTATACTTGGTAATACACAAGATTCGAGACCAATGTTAGCAAGATTCACGTCCGAGGCAGAACAAACCACACTTTGGTTTGGTCATTTCGCTGCCTTCAGGACTTGACAACGAGGTTACCAGATGACCCCCTAACTCTGTGAGCTACGGAGAGATCAGATTGACTTTGACAGCAAGTAGCACTAAATTCTATAATAGTTTCAACTCAAGTCTGCCGCACTATTCTTTCGCTTTCCATCCCGTTCGAAATGGATTCTTTGACCAGTCCACAAGCTTTCTTGAAGTGCATTGGCAATTATGAGGCCGGTCAAAGAGGACCTCAAGGGGATAGGCATAGGCTTCTCAAGAAGGGCATCCACCCACATCCAATTCCGTCACGAACGCCGTCTTGTATCGATCGTACCAGGATGGTGTTGGCTCTGTCTTGATGTAGCCGTCGGAATCGCACATTTCAACCCGGTTCTGCCTCGGCGTTAAGTTGATAGAGAGCTTTCCCCTTGTCCCGAAAATCTCCGTCATATTATCATAGCCGTGCGCGGCCATCCTCGAGTTATAGAAGAAGGCGATCTTTCCGCCCAGAACTCACAAATGCCTACTGCATTATCCGCGTCGCCTGCTTCTGATAGCTCGGTGTGGATAGCTGCTACACCAGCCGCTGATACAGATTTGGGTCGAGATTCTTCTCCAAAGAAAAGAAGAGCCAGGTCAATATCATGAACGATTGCATCGATAAAGATACCACCGGAGTTTTTCAAGTAGTTCCTAAAGAATGGACTAGTATCTACCCTTTCACAGCCTTGGGATCGGACAATTGTTGGTTTCCCAATCTTGCCTTCCTGGATCTTCAAGCGTGCATCCTGGTAACTCTCGTCAAAGCGCCGCGTAAAGCCAACCATCAATTTGGTCTCAGGCTTGGCTTCAACGCGCTCTATTAGATCTTCGAGCTGCGTTGTTCATCAGTAAGTCGCCTTCAACAATGCCGGTCGATAGGTCAGGTCCATGTACCTCTGTAACAGACATGCATACCGGCTTCTCACAAAGCACATGAATTCCCCTTTCTAGCGCAGCGATGGTATGAGGCATATGCAAGGCTGAAATCGAAGCAATAACAACAGCCTCCAGGCCGGGCATTTTGATCATGTCCTCGAACGAATCGAACAGCTTTACCCCGTACGGGCTCAAGTGCTTTTTGCCCCAGATCAGATCGGGTTCTGCCGGGGAACACGCGCAGAGAAGGTTGGCACGCGGGGTGTTGTTGAGGATATTGAGCGCATGTCGCTGGCCTATGCGTCCTATGCCCACAACTCCCACATTGAGCTTTTTCAGTGAGTCCATCATGTGCTGCAGGTTTCAAGAGACGAGTTTTTGACAGCTGGCGGCGAGCCTGCGACTGAAGAGATGCCGAGCCATTGATGCAGATTATTTAAAGTCAATTTGGGCTGTTATCTTAATTCCGGTGGCTCAGTACAATGATGGACTCGGTAACATGGTGGGTGGGGTGGGCTCGGCAAAGTGCGGTTCGGTAATATGCAGCCCAAATCTCAAAACCACCTAAGAACATGATGGTTGATTGCGGCAATGAACTTCGGGTCCAGGCTTCCGGATCAAATGACACATCAAATGAGTGGTTCTTCTCCATCGTCCATGACACCTTGATCTAAATATCAGCTCTTGGCAATCAATTCAACGAGTCTCAACAGTCACGTCACAGCAGCACCATCACCACACGAAACCCTGCCAACGTCCCAAAAATGTCCGAGTTACCCTCTATTAGATGGGGTATCATCGGTTTGTCTCTGCATATTGAAGGGTAGAGATTCGAATGACTAACGGTTTTAGCTACGGGCATGATCTCATCTTGGTTTGTCGCAGACCTTATTCTTGAGCGACGAGATGCCAAAGCCAGACATGTTATCCAAGCTATTGGCAGTTCCGATACCGAAAAGGGCAAGAAATTTGCAGCACAGTTCTGCCCACAGAGCAGCCCTGCCGTATACGGATCATACGAAGAAGCCTACGCCGATCCCAACGTCGATATTGTATATATTGGAACGCCACATGCATTCCACAAACAGAACTGTCTAGCCGCCATTGCTGCGGGGAAGGCTGTCTTATGTGAGAAGGCATTCACGCTCAATGCTCAAGATGCGAAAGAAGTCTTCCAGGCAGCCAAAGAGAAAGGAGTTTACGTTGCAGAGGCAATGTGGCTTCGTCATCGCCCCCTCGTACAAGATATTCAGAAGATGATCCATACTGACAGAGTCATTGGCAATGTCCTCCGTGTCTACTCAGACTTTGGTTTGGAAAAGGATATCCCAAACCTCCCAGAAGGCTCAAGGTATAGACAACCATCTCTAGGCGCGGGTTCTCTCTTAGATCTAGGGCTATACTCGGTCACTTGGGCTTTGCTGTCTTTTGATCCAGCATGTATGGAGGCTAGTGAGCCTGTACAGCCCGTTGTACAGGCTATGCAAAGTCATTCGCACGGCGTCGAGGTTTCAACTGCGGTCCTTCTTCAACATCCCTTGACGGGTCAACACGGCATCGTGACGTCGACTACCATGACGACCGGCAATCCTGATATGGTCGCGCGAATTCAAGGCACTAAGGGCAGTATTGAGGTCCACGGAGAGTGTCCTTCCGCGCCCGTCTCGTTTACCGTCTACACAAAGTTCACAAGAGACATGGAAAACGAAGCCATCTCAAGAGACATTGTCGAGACTTTCAACTATCCTGTCGAAGGACGGGGGTATTACTTTGAAGCGGACAACGCAGCCTTGGATGTCTTGGCAGGCAGGCTGGAAAGCGCGACCATGCCTTGGTCTGAGACTGTCCGCGTCTTGGGAATTATGGATGAAATTAGGCGACAAGGAGGTACGGTGTATGATGATGATCCTAAATGATAGCAAACTCGGTAGATATCAGCTTTCTAAGGCAAGTAAAGACGAAACTTCAGTCCCAACCAACCTGAGTTGTAGTGAGACAGATGACTGTAGGGTCTCGGGCATAAATCAACCTTCACCTCAATGACTTTTCTATTTTCCCCTGTGCGCAAGTATTTCGCTGTCACATAACTTACAGCCAGCCACCATGAACACGAGTCAGACCAGCGGGACCACGCCAGCAGAATTCCCACAAAAGCATGCCGTCAACAGTAGACAGGCCCGCATCGCTAGAATAGCGTACGGCAAGGTCCAGCTGCGGCTACGTGGCTATTTGACTTGGCTATCTTTACCACACTAAGCTCTACTACCTGCTAGAGAGCTCATCGATCTTGGCCAATGCGCCATACAGTGCTGGGTCTGATGAAATGCCTCTTTGTGAAGCTATGTCATTATAGCTCGGCTTTTAGAAAGGGGACTATTACCCAAAACATATCTACCGGGCCCTTAGAAGGATCAACTAGATCAGCGTAACTGAACGCTCTCAAGTCGGCATAATTACGATCGGGGTACCCGTGGGCCAGTGAAAAAGAGGCCCACTATTCTAGCGGGTTGCAAAATTCTGGGACACTAGCATTATTCTGGGACAGCATTTTTGTATGAGGCTCTTACTAAAGGAGGCCAAGCTTTAAAAATCAATAAATAAATCAATAAAATAGATATAATGAAAAAGACAAGAGATTTATGATCCTTATGACCCAATTTGATATCTAGAGAGGTTTGAAAAGAATCACCTGAAAGATTGCAATTTTCCCTTTCAGACTGTAAGAATCGCATTTTAGACTGCTCTTCTCAGACAAATCAATCCAATTGAAAAACCTCAACAGTAACCCCGTTTTTCTCAACGAAGTCACATCAAAAATATACAAAACTCAGGATCTTTAGAAAGCCCTTAAAGAGCTCTATCGATTGATATACTCAACTCTCTATTAAATAAGAAATGCGTATGTAATTAGCTGTCCCAGAATAATGCTAGCGTCCCAGAATTTTGCAGCCCGCTAGAATAGTGGGCTTCTTTTTCATCTAGGCCCACGGGTAGCGGGGTCATCGCTTAGAAATGCATGCTTATTCAGGTGGGTGGGTTATTTGGTTATATGCTCCGAACAACCCATATAGCCGCTGCCTTGGTTGTCGATACGATTTTGATCATCGCATGTATACGTCATAGGCGCAAAAGGCCCTTAAAGGCGCTGCCCGATTTAAGGATCGATTCAAACATCCTAAACACACAAAGCAGAATATAGCACTGTTTATTATTTGTCAAGAACGTTTGTCAATCGTCGAAATGACAGTCAAAGTCTTCCTCACTGGTGCCACCGGCTACATTGGTGGTGACGCCTTGTATCTCCTCCACCAGCAACATCCCGATTTTGAGTTTGCACTCCTCATTCGCTCAGATGATAAGGCAAAGAAGGTGCTTGAGAAGTATCCGAAAGCGCGAATCGTCATTGGTGGCCTTGATGATTCTGCGATACTGGAACGTGAGGCTGCATGGGCTGACATTGTCGTCCGTGGGTACATTGCTCCCGCCCCGGCTGTGCAAATGTGCTAACACAAGCTAGATACTGCTGACTCATCAGACCACGAAGGTAGTGCGACTGCCATTGCCAAAGGGCTTGTGCTGGGACATTCCATTTCTCGACCTGGATTTTGGCTGCACACTGGAGGTGCTGGCATTTTGACCTACTTTGACTCAGAAGTCAAGAAAACCTTCGGAGAGCATGATGACAAGGTGTTCAATGACCTCGAAGGCATAGAAGAGCTGGTGAACCTACCAGCCGCCGCCTTCCATCGCAACGTGGACGAGATCGTCCTCAGCACCGGCAACCAACATGCGGACTTGGTCAAGACTGCCATCATTTGCCCGCCTACAATCTACGGCCAGGGACGCGGCCCCGTCTCAGGTCGGGGGCGACAAGTATACGAACTTACTTCCTTTGTCCTTAAAGAGCAGTATTGTCCTCGCATTGGAAAGGGTCTTTCTCGATGGAACAACGTCCATGTTCACGACCTGAGCAACGTGTTTGAGCTACTCGTGCAAGCCGCGTTGGACCCATCTAGGAAGAACGACGCCGAGATTTGGGGTGCTCAGGGCTACTACTTTACCGAAAACGGTGAGCATGCCTGGGGCGATCTATCGGTTGAAATCGGCCAGGAAGCCCACAAGCAGAAATTCATCAAGGGCGGGACCCCTGAGCTTCGAGACTGGTCGATTGATGAGGCTGTGAAATCGTCTGCAGGGTTTGAGGCAGCAAGTTGGGGCATGAACTCGCGTGGTGTGGCCGCCCGGGCCAAGAAGGTCCTTGGTTGGAGGCCGCAGGAGAGGAGTCTAAGCAATGAGGTGCCAGATATCGTTCGATCTGAGGCTGCAAGACTAGGACTCTGATCCCTTCCGTGGTAATAAGGGATTTATGTAACTAACTTAGAGGTAACTTAAAGTTCACATGATTCCTCATAGGCTTGGAATGCTACTCCTTGTTCCAGGGTAATTCTCGTCTCCCTGAAAGATAACAAAACCCCAATCCACTCGTCGTGGTGGAAGAATAACAACTGAGTATATAATGTGACATTTATTAAGATATATGAGTTGCTCTCCTAGTTGACTTCTTGCTTATGCTTTTGCCTCTAGTCTAGGGTAGACTCGATTTCTTGGTTTGGAATTTCCTTTGAGAATAAAATATCTAAGCTTGGCATCTGATAATTTAAGAAATATTGCTAGTCTCTCCGAGTCGCAAAGTTGTAAGATGTTGAGAGGGGGAATAAAATAATCCGCTGGTTTCTGTCATTTAGGGGAGTCTGGTTAGGAACTCTGGATTAGATACTTTACGTTCGACAGTCTATATAAAGCATCAGGGCCATCCTTCATCAAAGCTCAAGTAATATCACTAATGCCCTATTGAAGTCTGTCGGCAGCAAGGATGTTCTCAATTTGCTGCATCATCATGCTTGAAGAGGCTGAGGTATTGATCATCTTACAGGATGCCGTTGGTAAAGTCAACCACTTGGGCCCTCTCAACCAGCCCACCCAGACTCCGGACAAACCTCTGATGCACGGGGTCGCTGGCAACGTAATAATCTCGGTCTGCGGCTGTCGCAAACTCGACAACGAATGCGTGCGTGATACCACCCTGAGTGGGAAACGGTCCATATCAGCAGGAGCTCTACAAAAAGGGGATGATGATTCTTGACGGGGCTTGTGTATCCTTCAGAAATAAATAGAGGAGCCAACTAACTTGCGCTCCCTCGGGAGAATTGTCCTTGCCACCAGACGCGGATTGAATGTATGGCTTTGCTGTCGACGGGTGGAGACATTGGTCTTTCAGACCAAGCATCCGCTTGCATGCCTGGATACTTCTTAGCTGTTGCACCAATCCAGTAGATGACAGTGACATGGTTTGTCAGTCACCGGGACTTAACACACATCTTGTACAGCTTCATGAGCCGCATCTTGCTTGAATTGAAACAGGACGATGTGGGTGATCGACATTTTGCACTGGGAAGACAGGGACGTTTCCAATGCGATTATCAAAACACTTCATAAAGCGGACTAAAATAAGATACGTTATAATGGAGATATAAATTTGTATCTTGTAGTATTTAAGATGGCCAGAGCAAAACTTGGTATAGCCTTGTGCAGCAAGTTGCTCCCCAAGGTGCGTCATCAGGCACGTGAGTGCGAGTCCGGCTATATGGCTGATGGGTTCTCCGAGCAGGGTCGGGTATTTACCAAGGCTTTTACTGGCTTCCGGGATTTGCTTCCCGGAAGTCTAATGAGGGGCTACCAGAACCTCGCTGCCCCGATTTTCGACATCACGTCAACATCAGGCTTCGCATCCGCGGTCCTCACTACTCTGCTTTGAAGGTCCGGCATCACGAAAGTTATACGCTCTTTGGTGATAGTGTCTGCTAGACATCTTCTTGTCCGCTTAGCTTAGATAGTGATAACAGATTTGGTCTTGATCTGCAACTGCAATGGGGCCCGCTTCAACTTTCCACTTCTGATAATGGGTCGGCTCTTTTACTGAGCGCTTCTGTAGACAACATCTCCATATCCTCGCGGGTAATCAATTATTAGAATGTCTGACCGCCGGCCGAAAATGATCTCGCGGCGTAAAGGCAAGGAAAAATGGCATGTGTCGTGGTCTGTTAGATTTTTACGCACACTCAGGTCGTATTCACAGTCGCATGGCCAGGATAAGCCTTCGCAACAAGCCTCACGGTTTCAATCCTCTTGGCAATCGTTGCAAAGATTAGTGATGCAAATGGCTTGATTTGAATACCCAGCTTCGTTTGGGTTTCGTATTCCCAAAGAAACCCTGTCTTCTGGACAATACAATCTTGAAGAAAGGCATATTGTAAAGGAGGTGTAATCCGGATGATCCAGGTCACATTGAAAGACCAACAGCATACTGTATCAATCTAAAATCAGGGTAATCTGGACCAGGTAGAACTATAAGACCGTGTGAGGTGTTTACCGAACAAGCAAACGCTCTAGAATAGGACTCGAACATCATGTTTATTTGGTAGTGACAAGTAGTTTGCTAAGCCTACCCCTATCGATACTCCAAGTAACCTCACATGAACAGGTTTCGTCGATGCAACGCATCATTGCTCTCCACTAGATCCGCCCAGCATGCATGCCGCCGGTGATCAGCATCTCCGCGCTTGTCATGTACGAGCTTGCGTCAGACAGTAGAAATACTGTGGCAACTTTGAGGTCTGAGCGCTTGCCCATCCTCTTCATTGGGGGCTCGCTGTTGAAAATGTTTCCCAGAGTCGGATGCTTCTGGACCAAATCAGCTGTGAGGTCGGTCGCAATGTATCTATACGCAAATCCCCTTTGTGAGCTTTCAACGGACAAGTACCTTTCGGAGAGAAGGACATACCCGGGAGAGAGGCAGTTCACCCTGATGCCATGCTCGGCCAGTTCCACTCCAAGTTGTTTTGTCAAAGACAGCACTGCTCCTTTGCTCATGCAGTAATCACTCGTGTACTGGCCTTTGCTTGCTTGATGTGCGGCAATTGAGGCAATAGTCATGATGGACCCTACGCTCGCATTCAGGCCTCTGAGGGGTTGCTTGACCATCTGCTCTACAGTAAGACGGACAGCGTAGTACGTTCCCAGGGAGTTGATCTCGAGGCATTTCTTGACGCTTGCCGGATCTCGTTGGAGCATTGGTTGGTCAGATACAATGCCGGCAGCGGTTATGCTATGGAGATCATTCGCGTTAGCGCTCAAGTTACGGGGCTGGACGCTGAGATATCGTGGAAACATAAGGGGGATGACTTACAGGCCGTCTATTCGGTTAAAGTCACGCGCGATCGTAGCAAAGGTAGCTTGTAGTCGTTGGTAGTCTGTCACGTCGGATCTGAAGGCAAACTTAGCCATGTTAATCTGTAGAGCTACAGGCTTGCCGTGGCATGGCTGGCCTTACTGGTAAAAGCCAACCTTGGCACTGACTTCCTTCAACTTGGAGAATGCTTGGTCGGGTTCTGGTGCTGCATCGATGACTGCAACAGATGCACCAGCCTCCGCGACGGCAAATCCTAGAGCAAGACCAATGCCTTTTGCGCCTCCGGTAATGACAATTACCCTGCCCCGAAGGGAGAGCAAGTCAAAGACATTCGAGGTTTGGTAGTCATCGGCGGACTGGGTCGATGTAACTGTAGACGCCATTTTCAAAGCTATTGTCTTGTCGGAATAACACTGTAATAATGTCCTGGCAGCTGGGTACCGGTTGAACTTGGGTCGTGAAATATACGAACGAGCGAAGATCAAAGTAGCTAGACGAGATGATGCTAGATAGCGAGATGGGGAAATGGTAGGTAGAACTTTGACTAGCTGTCGCATCGTTGCGAACCCCTCAATGGCGCTTGGGCGATCAACGCGGGCCTGAACTGGCACGCTAACCTAGGCGTGGGCCAAGCCATAGGCTTCTCTTATAGCCTCATTCTCTAAGAAGCAGAAACAGCCTGACTACAACAGCCACATCCTCATCCTCTGCTTGAGCGCTGCATTCGAGATACGCTCAGGAACGAGCAATGATGGGCAGCGGTGATTGGCGGGGAAGGGTCCATATAGCCGAGCTCCTCATATAGCCGGTGTGGATGTTCCCGGTCGTTTGTTCGTGCACATGACGAGTGGGGGCTTTCCCGAGATGGTGGGCTTCAGTTTGCGTCTCGATTAACATGTCTTCAGCAGATGTGTGAGCCAAGAAGGCTCCGAAGTTCTGCGGATGATTGCCAAGTTACGTTAGCCTTCGAGTCCGGTGTCACTGCATCGCAACGTGGTTTGCACTTGGTCTCTGAACTACAAGATATTTGTCAACTGAGAAGAAGTGTTGCAGATGGCAATACGATCATATAGCCATACAAACGCCCACAGCAGGCAGCAAACCATACACCAAAGGCGTTCAGGCAGCTCGACTTCCCGGTTGATCGATGCTCATGTTGTCATCTGTCCCGAATCGACACGTGATACGTGGTGCAGAAGCAGTCGTGCTACTTGTCTACAGCTGCATCTCCCAATAGGTGGTGCAGTTCGGTCTTTTGGGCAAACCGTTCCAACAAAACGAACTGAAAACAAAAAAGGGCTTTGTTGGCTTTTCATGTCTAGATCTGGATCCAGATTTTCATGTCGCCCTAGTACCTGATTTGGAGGGTTTTCCATGCAGGCGTTTTGGCTCTTGCTCCTCTGTCCATTGACTCCTTGGCCGCCGTCTTGAGCACAAGTTTACAACGGGTTAGACTTGTGATATCGAGAGAATTCAACCCTGTCAAGATGTAAAACTAAAGCCCTGCTGAGATAAGAAAGTAATACGCTGTACATACCTAGGATTTGAGAATTATCATGGTTACTTGCCTACCCCTAGCTAAAGTAGCATCCTGGCGACCCGACTCCACGGACGCCCTGGACTCAGCTACTGTACATAGGGGTGGCCTCCTCCTTTGCTAGTAATGGAACCCAAAACACACCCAACCCAAAGCGCAACCGAGGCTTCGAATGCCCAATAGCCGAGAAATTGGGCCTCGGTGCAAGGTGAAAGCAGAGGGTGGCGATAAAGGTGAGAGGACTGCTGGCGATTCTAGGGAGAGGGCCAGCAAGGCCCACACCCTTGCCTGAGGCTCAAACCACCACTGCGATCGCTGTTTTTTGCCGTTGCGGCGGTAAAGGAACTGGGCATCCCTGGGAGTCCAGCCAGGCGAGTGAAACGCCAGGCATCCGGCTATATGACCAACGAGGCTATCTACATAACTCAAATTAGCATGCGTGTCGGAGGGCCCGAGTCTGGGCCTCTGTGGACTTCCGTGGGTCTACTTTCTAACTCTTCTGATGCTGGTGATCAGACCTTTACCATCCTAGGCTCTGTAAGGGGTAAAGGCGAGGTAAAGTAAAGTATCCCGTGGCACAAGAATTGACAGACGATGGCCGTCATGTTGGGATGCTAGGCTGCACCTTTGTAGATTGCCATCAACCCTGTCTGACCCAAGCGTAGATACATTCAATCAATTGGGATGGGTCATTCAAACTAAACACCTCGTGTAGTCCCATGTCGGTCAACGCCTCAGCCAACAAAGACCATCCGTCGACTATGGCCCGACACCCGTCTTGGGGCTGAGACATGGAACAGCGATATCAGGGTAATCCTAGACTGATTGCAAACGAAGACAGGGCCCTCGTCGTCCTCTGAGAAAAAGGCCAGACTTGAGAAGCCGGACAGGCGAATGGATGCACCTCCCTCAAGGTGGCAAGACATCGAATCAACTCTGCAAGCCCCAAACTCTGCTTGCAAGAGGTTTAGCTCGAGTCTTAGTGTGAAGTCCGCAGGTCTGGGGTCAACCCCACCCCCAGTTTCTTCCCCATGCCCCGGAAATTGATCGAAATGCGGGAGGAGGCGAGGCGGAGACGTATTTGAAGACCAACCAAGCCCGCAAGCTAACTGATTGTTGAGTTTTCGACATCACATTGCTTTCTTCACTATATCCCTCGACTTTCAGGCTCCATAGAGCCCTGCCAAAATGCCTCACAAGTCATCCTGGTTCAAGCCGGGCTTTCGCACCCAACTGGCCATCACTGCCAACTGCCTGCAGGCTTTCTTCTTGTCAGTATACATATTGAGTGTAGGAAGAGACCGTAAGCTCACTTGAACAGGTTCGGATACGATCAGGGCGTCTTCGGTGGCCTCATCTCCAACCCGGACTTTTTGGACATCGTCAATCATCCTTCCGAGGGTCTGCTCGGGTTTATCGGTATGCTTGTCTCTGCTGCAGCCGTTCATCCGACCTTCACTGATGTTGCTCTGTCGCAGTCTCTAGCTACAATCTTGGGTGCCTGTCTGGCTGTGCTCTCACTTTTGCCATCGGTGGTCGACTCGGTCGCAGGCCAACGCTTTGGCTTGCCATGTTCACATTGACCATTGGTGCCATTCTTCAGACAGCTGCCTATGGGGTACTTCACCACCCACTCACATAAGATACAAATCAAGACTAAGTGCTCCAACAGGTCCCGCAAATGATTGTTGGGCGCATCGTCGCAGGCGTTGGTAAGTTTTCCGGTCAAGTATACTGCATCGCACCATATTAACAGTTGCTAGGTGTCGGCATCGATACGGCCACGGTTCCCATGTAGTAAGCATCAATATTTCACCCTCGGAAGTTTCGTACTAAAGTCATTAAGCCAAGCAGAACTCTGCAAAAGCGACGTTCGAGGGCGTTTGGTCACAACAGAGGTATGCAACTATACTTCACATATGTGGTCCTGGGCTGATTGAGATTCTCTTCCCGTGCTACAGGTGCTATTCACTGCACTTGGTATAGCTGTGGCATACTTCTTTGCCTTTGGCATGGACTTTGTTGGAGGAGGCATCGCTTGGCGGTTGCCGATCGCTGCCCAGATTCTCCCAGCACTCATCATCTCAATTGTCTTGTTTGGCCTGCCAGAGACCCCCAGGTGGCTCATGGAGCGCGGGAGAGTTGACGAGGCCGTTGAGGTCATGTGCCAAGTATATGGTGTTGGCCCAGATGACGAGAGTCTCCTACAAGAAAAGAGGGAGATCCTCGAGGCCCTTGAAATTGAAGGCGAGGTTGCTTTCCACTGGTCGAATCTCTTCAAGCAGGACCGAGTTCAAACCGGCTGGCGAGTCTGTCTGGCACTCATGGCCTTATCTTTCAATCAGGTCTGCTCGCCATCCAATAGCTACTTCTCTGAACGTGTTAACTAACCAAGGGTTTAGTGGGTTGGTATTAATGTTGTCGTTTTCTATATCGCCGTCGTTTTGGAAGACAGCGTTGGACTTGCAAGACAGATGGCACTGATTGCTGGTGGCTGTATTAACCTGGCGTTTGCCTTCGGATCGTTGATTCCGGCGCTGTATCTCGATCGCATCGGGCGGAGAAAGCCAATGAGTGAGCCACCGACACTATGCAATCGTCCAGTAACTAATAGTCTGCTGACAGTCGTGGGAAGCATTGGCATGGGGCTCAGTCTCCTGGCTATTGCAGTCTTGTTGTCTTTCCAAGGTACGAGCAAGGAGGCTGTGACTGGCAAGACTTGCATTGCCTTCTTCGTCACCGTAAGTAGTCCTCCTGATATGATGGCTCAGAGGACCATTGGCTGAGCCTCGATGCAGTACATGCTTTTCTTTGGTGCCAGCCTGAACGCTATTCCATGGTGCTATGCTCCAGAGATCCTGCCACTGAAAGCCAGGGCCAAGGGGACGTCTTTGGCTGTCATGACAAATTGGGCATTTGTACGTGATCTATCTGCGAAGATTCAACGCGTATGGCTCCCTTCAGAGTCTCATAGTGTGATAGGTTTTTCTTATTGTCATGGTCACTCCCACCATGATCGCTAATATAGCGTGGAAAACCTACTTGGTCTTTATGGCTTGTGTAAGTGTTTTGCCTCCATGGCTACTCGCAAGAAACCCAGCGTTAAACTATCATAGAACTTTTCGATGGCCCCGGCCATCTACTTCTGGTTCCCTGAGACAAGCAGACTGTCCCTAGAGGAAATCGATCATATTTTTATCAAAGATGACGGATGTGCGACACCCGCGGAGAGCGGAGATTCTCAGGCCCGTGAAAAGTCCGACCACGCCGAAGGATTGAATGTTGAGCACTTCAATTGAGAAGCCTGTTCCGAAAGCGGTCGTCTCGGCCTCGTGGGGACACTGAAGCGACTTTGGTTGTGGACCTTGAGGCATCCGGTTCGTTCCACTCTTATTGACATTTTCCTCTCCTTACCGAAACCATTCCCATCTGCTTTCACGTATTCGAGATAGTTAGACGGGGTGTGAATCACCACTGGAGAACTCATTCAATCACCGGCCGATACTTAGCTTAAGAATTCGTTCAAGCATAGCCGTGTCTCGTATTATCTCTGCATGTGTGAACAAGACATACCGGTAGCTGTTCTGTGATACCTTCAAGCGCGTCGAGAAAGTGGGTACAGCCGTGGTATGATGGGCAACGCCGGCTTACTCAAGTGTTAATGGCCAGAATAGGGCTTACAGCGATCAAGGGCGTATGGCTGATTTCTGTTAGGGAATGAGCGAGCCCACGAGGAGCTCATGTCACGTTTGAGAATTGCTAGAAATGTGACAGCAAGGCCCCGGTATGTTCAATACAACGGCTTTTCCGCGCCCGCTCCGAGACCATCTAACTATTGTAATGTTAAGTTCAAGAAATAAGGATAAAGTCATGAATGCAATATCTAAGCAATGTGTCACTTGGTCACTACCGTGCAATGATGCCTCTAGAGTCACAGCAGTATGAATAGGTGCAGGACAGGATAATCAGACTACTCATGTTCCCAACGCCCTGATATTTGAAAGTCACTTCTTCGTTGGGCACCTTGATGAAAGGCAACTCAATAGATGCAGTAGAAGAGAACTAATTTATCACGAAACCTGCTTCAAGGCTTGATTAGAATCTTTACATGAGCCTCGCGATTATGAATCAACTCTTCGAAACCCCCCTCAACAATGTTGGACAGTGGAACAATAGAGGTGATCATCTGCTCCGGATTGAGCCTGCCTTCGGCCAGCATCCCAATAACGATGTCAAAGTCTTCTTGGAAATAGCAAATGCCACCCAGAAGTCTCTTCTCCTTCAAAGCCAAGTCATTCAGGTTCAGTGAGAGAGCTTTCTTATGAATTGCAACGTTGAAGATAACTCCACCAGGCTTCGCACAAGCAATGGAAAGGTCCAGTGTTGACTGAAGTCCGGTTGCATCAAAGGCTATGTCGACACCGCCCTTGACTACTTGCTGAATGGCCTCTGCCGCTGATGATCCGGCCATTGCAGAGCACTGCAGCGGATTGATGACGGCGTCTGCCCCGAAATTTCTGGCCTGCGCCAGTCTTGATTCCAGCACCTCGGTGACGATGACCTTGGACGCGCCCATGACGCGGAGGAGTAAGAGTATGGCAAGGCCAATGGGGCCTGCACCGCAGATGAGGACTGACTGTCCCTTTCTGAACCCCGACGCGGTTATGCAGTGGTGCCCAATAGCAAGGGGTTCTACCAGAGCAGCGGCTTTGAGGCTAACGTTGGAAGGGAGGGCAATACAGTTCCTGGCCATGACGACAGTTTGGTTGCAGAAGCCGCCTCCTGGCGCATTCAGGCCAACCGTCGCTGCCGCGTCGCAGATGTTGTACTTTTCATTCTGGCAGGGCTCGCAAAACTCGGTATCGTAGTGACGGTGGTCGTAGGCAGGACTAATGACGACGTGCTGGCCAATCTTCAAGTGACTGACGTTGGAGCCAACCTCGATGATGGTGCCGGAGAACTCGTGGCCCATGACGATGGGCAGCGTAACGCCGGTATGGGGATTCGCATGCCCTTCCTGAGGAGGAAATATAGGGCCGCCGATGTATTCGGTCACATCGGTTCCGCAGATGCCGCTATACGCGACCTTGACGCGGACATGGTCGGGACTGCATGGCCTAGCAAAAAGGTGAGTTAATCAAGTTTTTCATCGCTCGCCGAGGCATAACCAGCAACGTTTCGTTGTCTTACGTACTCTGGCTCGAGCTGCTCCAGGCGGATATCGCCACGCTTGTGGAAGCGGAGGGCGGTCACAGTTGGCCAAGCAGGCGATTGCTCAACCACAGCGGCAGTTGACATATTGTGCAACAAGTAAGATGGTAAATATCAGTCAAAGTGTAGATGAGGACGATGGAGGGCTAAGATGGGGAATGGGCTTGGTTGAGAGGCGCAATAAATTTGACGTGGTATTATTTTATCTCATAACTTTCTTCCCTTGGCATAGAGCCCTAGGCTTTTCATGTAACCAGTATTTCATTCTCGAGTCATCTCGGCAACCGTCTACGGCCAGAGCTGTATTTTGCGTCGTCTCAATCAAGAGGAGTCTATATCCGGCTATGTGATGTGGGGTTTCGGGTTCTTGACAAGTAGCCGGATGTGACAGTAAGGAGAAAGAAAGTCTGTGCGTGTCATGTCTGAGCGTCCACGATAAAGCCTGTCTCGGGGAGTTACGCATCGTCCATTCCTTAAATTGGCAAGGTGCGTGTTCATTGTCCGTCTCTCCTGACATCGCGAAGCTTGAGCGTGACGGGGTGAGTTCAAAAGCCAGAGTAGGCGGTGGACGGAAAATGGATCATCTCTAGTCTTACAGGCCCATCTCAGTAGTCTTACAGGCCCATCTCAGTACCGGAGGCGGGGACACAAATCCATGCTTGACGCCTCGCTAGTGCGTGTAAGTCGATTTGCTAGTAGAGTATCCTGCTAGTCCAGAAATTGCCTATTTTTCCGCTCGATCGAATTGGTCGATGACTAGCGGACTCGCCGCAACACTCCACGCGGCTCAGGTCCCTGGACATTGCGGAGGATAATCCCGCCTCCTACACCTCTACACCTCGGTTATTTATCCTGTGACGAGTAGACGACCTGATTGATCCGTGGCTGGCCCATTCTTCCCATTCAAGACCAGCTGTATGTGAGCTCCTTTGCATCATTGTCTCCTACCGCGTACGTGCTGGTAATTCTTTCCATCGAAACAGGACCGAGACAGAGAGGGATGACAACAAGATGGCCGAGGCGTCACCGTCGCCACAACCCCAACCCCGACCATCATCGTCCACCTCCAAACTGTCGCGCCCAAGATCGGGGGTTCGCTGCCGCGCCTCCAAAGCGTGTCGCCGCTGCAACGAGAAACGAGTGAAGTGCGACGCGAGCGAGCGCGGAACGCCTTGTACCAGGTGCCTCGAGAGGCAGGAGCCTGACTGCAGGTTGATCCAGTCGCGCCGGGGTATCTACACCCGCAAGGCGCGCCATCAGCCTGCTGCCGCGGAGCAGAGCAGTGTCACTGGCGACAACCATGTCTCCGTCCCGCCATCGTCGAACGGGCTGCTGGACGTGAATGACGCCCCTCCCTCGTCTATGCGCATGGCCGCTGTCGAACCGACTACTCCTGTCTCGCCCTCACACGACGGCCGACGACAACAGCCTTCGACGCAGCAGAGGCTGCGAGGTTCCGTCGGCGGCTCATCTGGAGTCGCTTCACCCCATGGTGAGGCGCCTGAACATCTTGTCTTGCCCGACACTCAACAAGATGGCATTGGACTCGACTTGATGCCGGACCCGGATCGAGTCGACCCCGATCCGGTAGCCGCGCCAGGTCCCAGTACCTCCTCGATGCACGACATACCATCCGGAGACCCGGATCCCGAAAGTGCCTCGTCCTATAGTGACATCAGCTGGGCCGCCATGTTCGACCACCTTCTCCGAGGTCGCCGGGAGGGCTCAGACGTTCTAGACAAGTGCTCCATCACATACCTTGGGGAGTCTTTTCCTCTCGCCATCGTGTTGAAAGACCTCAAAGGCGAGCACGCGGGGCCGCCGTTGTTGCATCACCCGGGACCGCCTTACCCGGCCAGTGGGCAGGCCGCGGAACCGAGGGGACGCTGCCACCCCCCAGGGATGCGCCCCGAGGAGCTTGCCTTTCTCGAAGCAAAGGGAGCCTTTAGCGCCCCCTCCAGCGACACCTTGGACGCGCTCGTCGGTGTCTTCTTTGACAGCGTGTTTCCCATATATCCCATCGTCAACCGCCAAGAGTACCTTGAGCAGCACAAGTCGCGCAGGACGCCCTGGATACTGCTCCACGCCCTGTGCTCCGTCTCTGCCACCTTCTGTCCTCTCGGCGTCCTCTACAGGGCAGGATTCGATAGCCGGCAGCAGGCGCGGTGGCTCTTCTACTCCAAGGCCAAGGCGCTCTTCGATGTTGGCTACGAAAGCAACAAGATAGTGCTGCTCCAAGTCGCTATCCTGATGAGCTTCTGGGGTGGCGGCCCGAATGACACCTGGAACTTCTACTCTTGGATCGGAATGGGTGTCACTATAGCAGAGACCATCGGCTGCCACAGGTCCATGATTAGAACAAACATCAAGCCTCAGGATAGGAGCCTCCTCAAGCGGCTTTGGTGGGTCTTGGTGGTGCGAGATGCGTCGTCAGCTGCGCTGATCGGCCGTCCGTTCAAGGTGAACCTCGACCACTGTGACGTGGACGCCCTTTCGCCTGCAGACTTCGAGCACGACTTGGCATCGTCGGAGCGTCTGGCGAGCCAGCACTCTCGTTACTCCATGTTATACCAAATCCAGGTAACCAAGCTGACCATCATCCTGCGCCGCATAATCATGGCGCGCTTTCAGCCCCGAAGAGAGCCATCCTTGGATTCGGCCTTGCTGAGGCAGATGCTAGCTGACTGGCGCAGCCAGCTCCCCCCTGAGTTGAGCTGGCCCGGAAATGTAGGCGAGAGCCTGAACATCTTTGCTTGCACTTTGTCCACTATGTATAACTACCTCGTCATCCTGACGTACCTTGGTAGCGGTTCAGCGGAACCGACGCAGGTCCATCAGTCAGATGCACCCTCAGAGGACAGCATGGCCCAGGAAGCAACCAGTCAAGCCGCACAGCAGATTGCCCTGGTCGCCTGCTCCGTCGTAACGAGATCCGAAATTCTGCTTGCTCCCCACGAACTGTTCCATGGTGTCTTCGTGGCTGCCGTGGTCTGCTACATGCAGACCAAGAGTTCCAACCCGATGATTGCGCAGCTGGGCATATCGGGGCTCACAAATTGCAAAATGGTGTTCCAAGCCAGCCGGGAGACTTGGGATCCCAGCCCGTGGTTCACCCAGCTCTTCGACAAGAGCCTCTTCGCCCTGAACCCTTACTTCTTCCCAGAAAATCACGCTTCGAATGGCCCGGACACTCTCTTGCCAAACCTCAACGGCGCTGGCTGCGTCGACGCAAGCATGACGGGCCTGTTCCCACTGGGCGACATGTGGCAGAATCACCCTGTGCTGGGCAGCCTGTTCGACACGGAGCCGAACCCTTCATCGTTAATGGCCATGAGTTCTGAATTCGACGATAGGTCGGGCATGCCTTGGTTCAATCTTTAGCGGTGCGTTACATGTGCTCGTCCGAAGGGGTATGTCCATAACCCTATGGAAGACTCGATCAACTATTTTGAACAAGACATCCCCGTAAACTTGATCCATGCCGTGCACGACGGCAGTACGGCTATGCGCAATCTCCATCTTGTGCCTACGTTCATGTCAACCAGTTGCCCTGCTTGTCCTCCCAGCCAAAGTCGACCTCGGTCCACCCGTGCAGTGTTCGCCTGCCATCCAGCTCAATCCACAGCAGATGATGGATATTACAAATCCTATGCTGCTCGATCTTGTTGTGAGCATCATTGATCTTAGCCATGTCTTCCTCGTCCAAAATGATGTGCTTGATGTTGCTGACGATGCGCGTCTTGGAACTGCTCTTGGGAATGACCGTCGTGCCCCGTTGCACGGCCCACGACAGCGAGACTGTACCCGGGGACGAGCTGTGCTTCTGGGCAATGTCTGTGAAGATGTCGTTCTTCAGGATGTGGTCCTTGGCCACCTGGCTGTCTCCTCCCAGGGTTCTGTGTGAAACAACATGTCAGCCAACTCCGTGGTCCAAGTCAAAGTGACAGATTTTCCGATGACTTGACTTACCCCCAGCCCATGACATGAATTCCCTTCGACTGGCAGTATGGGACCAGCTTGAGGCAGGGATTGAGCGCATGAAGCTCAACCTGGTTGATGGCCGGCACAATGGTGGCGTGTTCAAGTAGCACGCTCAGGGTCTTCTGGGTGAAGTTGCATACCCCGATTCCCCTGCACGTGTTACCCACCAGCTTCTCCAGGAGCTTCCAAGTCTCAACAAAGGTCGGGGACTCGTGGATCCGGAGGGGTTTCCCGTCCGGCGTTGTAGCCCACGGCCAGTGCATGAGGAAGACGTCGATATAGTCCAGATCGAGGTCCCTCAGGGAAGTCTCGAGCGCGGCGGCGACGTTATTATGGTAGTTTCCCCAGAACTTGGTGACGACGGTGATTTCAGACCGCGGGACGCCGCTGTTTCGGACAGCGCGGCCAACGACTGACTCGATCCCATAGTACTGGGCCGTATCGATCAGGCGGTAACCGTTCTGGAGGGCGTAAATGATGGACTCTTCGAGAGCCTTCTCGTCGTCCGTGCCAAGGCGGCCTAACCAGTCGTCAATGAGCGAGCCATCCTTGAATACGTGGGGTTTATTCACCTTGCCAACTGCCCAGACCAACGGCTGGCATGTACGTGCCTGACCGTCAAAAGTGATTAGTCCCTGTGCTCCCCAGAATTTACTCTTCGCACCAAACTTACCATTGTTCAGCTTGAACATCTTGGTGCACTTGGGAACGTCGGCCATGGCGAGAGAAGATTGCAAATTGTCAATGAAGAAGTTAGTAAGCGCTTGAGATCACGTTTCCGCGCCGTCTGGAGATGAAGGGCTGCCTTGCAAGTTTTTACTGCTTGAAACGCGCCGACCAATATACCTTTTAACAACGACAGGAACAGGCGGTGTCTGGTATGGAAAAGGCGAGCCGCGAACTGGAGACCCGAGAGCAAGGAGCTTATACGAAGACCTAACATTGACCAGTCCCCGGGCCCGGTGCTCGGGATCTTACCTCGCTACTATCGATGGCTATATCCCCACCCGGATAGAACCTCGCAGATAGCCGTAACTTCTCCCTTCGCGTCATAACCGGGAGTGCCAAAGCCCGAGGCTCTTTGCTGGATGGGCTGAAGGTCAACGTCGTTTATATTGTCGCCTTCCCATTCACCAGAAACGGCAATGATTTATTACCCCGAATTTGATATTTTCAAAGCATCCAAAGGTTGTCCATTGGGAACAAGGAGGCCATGTCGACTGTTTGTGCTCCCGATCTCCGGCCTAGCTGACAACCCTGACCATGAACCCTAGACTTACACTCGACCGATCAACCATGTTGCGGTCTCGGTAAACGACATCGAAGCCGTCACTAAATGGTACAATGAGATCCTCGGCTTCCAAGTCATTGGCGGTCGCATTTTCCACATCAAGCGGTCGGAGAACCCCTCGGCTGCCATCTTCGCCATCTACGGCGACAACCTCCACGAGGTCAAGCTGGCTTACATGGCGACGGGTAACGGCGTCGGCTTCGAGGTGTTCCAGTTCCTCGACCCGGGGTTCAAGGCGAATGCCGTCGACTTCGAGTATAACCGCGCGGGCTTCTTCCACATCTGCGTGACGGACCCCAACCCCGAAGCGCTGGCCGGGACGATCGTTCAGAGCGGAGGAAGTAGACAGGGGGACGCGGTTAAGGTCGCAGGGGGAGCGGCAACCTGTGTGTACGTAAAGGACCCGTGGGGAAATGTGGTCGAGATTTTGGACTTGAGCTTCGATCGTATGGCGACCATGGATGCCGTTCAGTAAAGGCAAAGAAAATGAATGGGCAAATGACAGATACCGATAGGGTGTACCCCTTTCAACGTCGGCCGGAGAGCCCCGCGCCAGGGTTTGCAAGGGGGAAGGAAAAGCTTATAACACTACTACAGCAAACGGATGTGTCTATGCTTCATGTAGCCGCGATTCTTCTGGTGATTGACTAACTTCATCTGCCTATCGTGAACAGATGAAGACCGAGTCGCCGCATGCCCATTAACTGTACGGGCTCGTTTGGTGTAACTCAGCAGGTCGGTCAAGATGTGAGGGACCGGGATAATGGCGGGACTACTGATTCTGGTGCCTTCGTCACTGGAAGAGCAGGCTCCGGGAAGTAGGCCCATTCCTCCGCCACCAGGGTCGCGCTCAGCACGACCGTGACGTGTGCCGTGAAACTAAATGTGGCACCTGTTGTAATATCAGAAGTGCACGCACCATTTCAAGACGATTAAGAACGAAAAGGGAAGATTAAAGGCCCTTTTGAGCAGTCGATGAAGCAAACAGCTTCCGAGATTCGAATAGACAACTTGTTTGGAGTTTCTAAATCCCAAGGAAACCTCAGTTTCTCCATAACAGAATCTTGGAGAGGTGTACGTCAGAAACGGATATTCCGTATGATCGAGTCCACATTGCAAAACCAACAGCTCAGTACGAGTTATTCCTGCTTCAGCGTCTCATTGGTGAAGGCGCCTGATTCGCAACTGCATTGCACGATACAGTATTGCGATCGATCTCGGAGACTGGGACCTCCTTTCCAAAGTTTTCAGTGACACCGTTAAGGCGCATTTCCCCGAACCCATCGGCACTTTTGAAGGTCTTCCAGCACTCAGAGAAAAAATAAAGAGCATGGTTGGCGCCCTAGAGACGCAACATGCTCTCAGCACACAGCTCATTGAGCTTACGGGGGAAACGACAGCCGAGGCAACCACGTATGGTAGACCTGTGCACTTTGGCAAGGGCGAAGATGAGGGGAGGTCATTTACTGCTCGCGGCATGTACAAAGACAAGCTTGTCAAGGCTGTCTATGATGATCGAGAGGATTGGAGGATTACTGAGCGCCGGGTCATTTATCAAGGCCCGCCGAGTGGCGACTTCTCCCTACTTGCAATGTAATTAGCCACATCCGATAGGATGCGATCAACAAAGCCGGTCTAGAAGAGGAATGGCCTGAACCAGGAGTTGAACCTCGTTATGCCGAACCGAGAAGTAAGGACACATACCTGGAATGCAGTCATCATCCTTGATGTACCTTGAGAGTTGGGAGAGACATAGACTAATGCAGTATAGCTCGCGAGTTCGAGGCTTCAGCAGGGACTAGAATACTATCATAGAAAAAAAAACCTAGCAATTGCCCCTCCTTTATATGGCTGCTAGCCGCATGTTTTAACTCTATTAAATCCATTACGACTGTTTTCCCAACCTCTTTGACGGCACATATTCAGGACGTACCTATAGTTACACGTTTCCTTCACTTGGATAAGAAGCTCGAAAAACGAACCATGGCAACCGTGCATAAACATTTCCGGGAGGGCTGCGTGGCGAATAAACCAACCAAGTGTATGGCAGTTGGTCCACAGCCCGAGCCGTTAACAATGGTCTTGAAGATGGGTTACGTTTTGATGTTGTTTTCCTGTCGGCGACACTGCCTGGCATATGGCAAACTGCAAATAGCCACACCCATAGCCAACCTCGTTCCTCAAGGCTCGATGAGCGAGCCGCTACCGGCTAGCGTCTCCTGTATTGTTTTCAAGATTTAAAACAGCAAGAGCAAACCTTGGTATAGCCTATGCGGAGGGCGGTTCCCGAAAATGGGCTACCAGCTCTGGTGAGTGGAGAATCCGGCTATATGGCTGACGGCATTTCCGACCGGGACTATTGACAAGAGAGACAAGTATTATAAATGTTTTTGATGGCTCTCGGAATTTATTTCCCGAAAGTCAAAGACTGGGCTAAAATTACTCAACGCAAAATTCTCGCCCGTAGGGAAACGGTTCCCGATCTCGTCCACCAAGCACCAATGTCCGAGAGGAAACTCCGGTTTCATCAAGGGCCAGGCGAGATGGGGCTGCATCTCTGGTTGCTGATAAATTCCAAGCAGACAATCTGCAGAAACAACAACCATCAGATCCCATCGCACCACGTTTAAATCATCATGACCGACTACGAGTTCCAAGGCTGGCTCGGCCACTCACCCGACGCCGCCAACGGAAGGATGGAGTGGGGCACGTTTGAGCCCAAGAAGTGGGAGGACGACGACGTGGACATCCAGATCACGCACTGCGCGATCTGCGGCTCCGACATTCACACGCTGCGCTCGGGCTGGGGAGAGACGCCCTACCGTACGTTGACCTCTTGTTCTTGATCGTTGTAGAGACTAGAGACTAACCTTGAGCAGCCTGCTGCGTCGGTCACGAGATCGTCGGCAAGGCCGTCCGCGTCGGCAGCAACGTCAAGAACATCCGCGTCGGGGACCGCGTCGGTGTCGGCGCCCAGGCCCGGAGCTGCCTCCGCGACGACTGCCCGGAGTGCTCGACCGGCCGGCCCAACTACTGCTCCGTGGGTGCCGTCAACACCTACGGGTCCGTGTACCCCGGCGACGTCGGCAAGTCGTACGGCGGGTACGCCGACTACAACCGCACCGACTCGCGCTTCGTCGTCAAGATCCCCGATGGGCTAGCCTCGGAGGATGCGGCGCCGATGCTCTGCGGCGGCGTCACAGTCTACACGCCCTTGCGCAACAATGGCTGTGGGCCGGGAAAGACGGCCGGCATCGTGGGCGTCGGAGGGCTGGGCCACTTTGGCGTGCTGTTTGCCAAGGCCCTCGGCGCGGATAAAGTGGTGGGCATCTCGCGCAAGGCGTCCAAGAGGGAAGAGGTGCTGGCTCTGGGCGCGGACGCGTACATCGCCACCGACGACGACGAGGACTGGGCCGGCCGGAACGCCAAGTCCATCGACCTGATCGTGTGCACCGTCTCGAGCCCGAGGATGCCCCTGACAGACTACCTGAGGCTGCTGCGGTGCGGCGGCGTCTTCATCCAAGTCGGCGCCCCGGACGGCGGGGAGCTGCCGCCCGTCAACGCCTTCTCGCTCATCACGAGCGGGCTCAAGATTGGGGGGAGCGCCATCGGGTCGCCGAGGGACATTGAGGAGATGCTGCAGCTGGCGGTGGACAAGGGGGTGAAGCCGTGGGTCGAGAAGAGGTCGCTGAGGGACGCGAACCAGGCCGTCGTGGATATGGAGGCGGGCAAGGCGCGGTATCGGTATGTGCTTGTGAACGAGAAGCATGCGAAGCAGTAGACTGGTTGGGTTTAGACATGGGATAGACGAATAAGACGAGCCATGAATTCATCATGAAGAGGAAGGGAAAGAGGCCAAACCTTACTGTTAGCATCCTCCAAGACCATCTCGAAATAACCCATGCACTCTATCATTCCCTTTCGGTTAGCAGCAGTCAATCATGTTGAGTCACCCCCTCCGCGAATAGATCAACAAAGGACGGGGAATGACTCTAGTTTCCATCATGTTGAAAGTTCGATGGCGGCCTCTCACCCGAAATCAAGAAGGGCATGGCTCAGCTCAGCTGCTAACCGCCAGAGGAGCTTGATAACTCCACAAATCCTTTTTTCAACACCTTCAAACTCAATACAAACTGCATGACGCGTCTTATGGATCAGCAAAGTTGGGGAAACGACGCTCATCTGATGGCCTTGTCTTGTACCAGCGAACGAAGCCGAGTTCTTCCACTTAGTGAGCCTTGAATCACGCCCAGCCAAGGCAGGTTGGAGGGAAATATCCCTTTCCTGATATGCATAGCAATGGGACCAAGAGTGGCGATGCTAAGAACTTAGAGAATCTCAGTTGTTCAGCTAGTCAGGGGATAGCACTTATGCCAATTAGCTAAAAGTTACAAATCGGAAATGTCTCCGCTCCATGAAGGGCGTATGATAAACGTTCCTGACGTTCAATACGAGACAAAAGCAAGGCAGACTCCGGACAGGCCGATAGGAGCGCCGGAAATGGAAGCGAGTCAGAGTTAGGAGCATTGTCGCACGCTGTCAGAGCATCACGGAGTGTTAATGACACGAGAACTACAGTCAACGGAAAAGCGGCAAACCCGAGACATCACAATCGGAAGCGCCTGACCACTCCGCGGATCCTTCTCGATCAACCCGAGGATAAAGTTAGACATTGTTTATCTAGCGCAGCGAGAAAGGCACTAACTTCGGTGGCTCCAGAGATATCACGACGTCAGGGGTTAAGAATGCCATTCTGATCGGTTAGGGCCGTATTCAAGCGTCATATGATCATCCTTCGTATGAGACGCTCTCGCCGCTCTCCCGAGGCGCAAGCATGCGCTGCAACTTCATGTTGAGAGGCCTAAACTCCACTATCTTCATTAGCTACTGAGAATTCCATCTAATGCCTTCTCGCCACGATCATCTTAGGCCCCCACCATCATACCCGACCTTCCATCTCAAGGAAGGGCCGATCCTTCCCTCCGGTTAACATCAGCTATGTAAAGGCGCCTAGATGTGGATATGCTTAGCTTAGTGTTATAATTAGTAGACTAACTATAATATTCTTATTACTAATAGACTACTTTGTGTGCAAAGTTGTTCCAATTTTGTCAGTTGCTGGGGGCCGAAACGAGAGACGGCAGGCCCACATTTCTTGTTGGCTCACTCAAGCTCACCCCGAGCTCAGGTTAAAGCAGCATCAACTCAGGATCATAGGCGAGAGGGGAAATCATAGGCGTCTAGATTCATGGCAGAGTATGCCTGTTATGTGATTTATTTGTTCAGGAAGGGCACATGAATTAGTACAACGGGTGCAATGCAATCTTTCTCCCATTTTCCAACAGCTGTGTCCTCTGTAGCTGGGAGATACGATGAATGCAATCCATTCTCCAATGATTGCGGGACTCTCTATGACACTAATCATAAACCTGTTCACGGGCCTGTAGTCTACATAATTAACTAGATATTCTTTTATGATCAAAACTCCCCTGCCATCTCCATCAAACTCCGCACGCGTAATCATCAATCTCAAACAACAGTATATCCTCCATCAACCCGAATATCAGCACCGGTCACATACGAAGATGCATCGGACAATAGAAAGGTTACTGGGCCCATAAGCTCCTGAGGCACACCCATTCGGCCCTGGGGAATTCTGGATACCCAGGCGGTCTTGAGATCCGGCTTTTCGTTCAAGATCTTTTCAGTCCTGTAGTCGGTCAAGTTAGTCGTTGCCCGCATGCTACTGTCGTTTGGTTCCAAATTTTTGGTGGTCCAAACAATGGTTTGTACCGGTTGAGATTGTGAACACTTACAAAGCAGTAAGCATGTATCCGGGTGAGATGCAATTCACTCGAATGCCCGCATTTGCCCACTCGACGGCCAACGAAGCGGCCAGATGTCTGACAGCGGCCTTAGAAGCATTGTAAGGGCTAAATCCTATCAGTTACCGGCGTCTTCGACGATGGCCATAGAGAACTTACGTCTGCGGCTGGGGAACATTGACAATGGAGCCGGACATGCTACCGATGAAGACCATGCTTCCAGGGGCCTTGCGCTCCATCAGATGCTTAGCAACACCGGTTGCGAACATATAAGTGCCGTCTACGTTGACGCCCCAGAGCTTGCGCACACGATCGATGGGATAGTCCACGGCATCGAAGTTCTCGGTGAAGCCAGCAGATGTCACCAGGCTGTCGATCTTTCCGTGTCGGCTAATAATCTCGGTGATGCATTGCTCAACTGAAGTTGGATCCGAAACATCTGCGCGGTGAGCCGTAATTCTAGGGGTTCTGTATTGCGTTGTTAGCAATATACTGCCATGAGGAAATCTCAGGTGACTTGCCTAGTAGATTTCGGGTTCTCCTTCTTGAAACCCGCAACTAATTGGTGAGTCTGTGCCTCTGCTTCTTCGTCTACGCGCCGGCGGTCAGGTTTTGTTCAGTTATTGTATAAGGATCAGACTCACAGTTCAAATCGACAATGGCCAGATCAGCACCGGCGTGGACAACGCCCTGTCCCATTACTAGGCCCAAGCCTCGGGCACCACCAGTAATGACGATGACTCTGCCATCGAGAGTAAAGGGATCACGACGGGCCTTTGTGACACTAGTCAGCCTAATAGTACTTGCTTAGGGATACTCTGCTCACAGGTTGCTCTACGTCGCTCGTCTGCAAGTACGCGTCTCTTGTGACATCCTCGGGAGGGGTAGCGGCGTGGACCATGATGACAAGTCTTATTTACTGTGAGAGTACGTATGAAATGCACGATTGTTCAATATTGCACTGGAGAAAAGAGAGGTCGAAAGGAATCAAGTATTTGCTATCTGCGCAATTCGAGGTCACGATAGAGTCCAGTCGTCCAGATCTTTATGTCCATTTCCACGGCGGAAGTGTCGTGACCTGTTGAATTGTTGAGCAAAGGTTTTCTCCTCCTCGTGATCAATACAGGAGTGGATTCCAGAAGCCCTGCCTGTTGCTGCCGCTGCCGACCTGACCGATATGCGAGCCGACGGTTGGGGCGAGAAGAAGGGAGATGGCGTGCTAACCTGTTATGGTGGCGACCAAGAGCTTGACCACGAGCCCAGAATGGCTCACCACAGGTTCCGTGGGGGTGAATATGAGACCAAGAAGTCGGAATTATTTCCTTTACAAGTCAAGGATAACTGAGAAAGTTCAACCATCATCCAACAATTCGTCTCTTAAATACGGTTGCCTAGACCTAGCTACCTCCACAACCACATGTCATATCCCAGCTCTTCGATATGCTAGTGGAGCAAGAGGCTCTAATAAGTTGATCTCCAGGTGGCCAGAGAAGACGCATACCTGGCCATGGAGTCCACATGCGAAGCTTAGTGTGGGGGTCCAAGAGAGGCATCTGAGACGGATTCACCGCTACTGGCCCTTTTTATAGGGTTTCGCGGTTTCGGCTGTAGACCGTTTTTCCGGGCGCTCCTCCATTCGTCAATTCAAGAGGAATAGATGGGGTAGAAGTCTCCATCGTGGGGGAATATCCAGGGTGTGGGTAAGGGCATAGGTACACGGGATCGGGGTAGTGAGCCGATTAGTCCCTGAATTGAATCACACGGATACTAATGGTTGACTAATTACGGTCTCCATTGCCAAAGACCCAGAGAAGCAAGCCTTGCTCCTGGTCATCTTCCATGCAACGTGGCCAAACCTCCATCCCAACATCAGTAGCTTTTCTTTTTTCTTTTTTTCCTTTCTTTTTACCCCATTCAGTCAACAGAAACAAAAGCATTCCTCAAGGATGTTGAGTCTCATGACACAGGTCATGTGAATGACAGAGGTTGCTTTTTTGTTCTCGTGTCCGCTATTCCCACTAGTGCAATTTCAGCTGGCCACCTTCTCGGCTCCGTTGAAAGCTCCCGAGCATCGGCTTTCCCATTTGGCAATGGTGCCGAGGAAGCGGCTTGAAGTGGTGAACGTTGGTAACATCTAGGAAATTTATCCGACAGCTACACAGCCGAACATGGTCTCTTTCGGGTTTTCCCATGATTCCCGTCCTCACTCAACTCCATCTCCGTTTAATATTCCTTAGGCCAGCTGTAACCTCATTTGGTACTGACTTAGATGCAGTGGAGTGAAGCCAAAATGAGCAGCCAATCTGTCAGCCGGCTCCTTTGGGAAAATTGGGCTCGCTCGCCATTTCTTGCCCGGGAATTTCGCCATGATTGCCTCCATCAGCCTCTTCGCCTCTCCTTGGCGTCTCCATTCAGGTTCCACAAAGAGACTCGTCACATTGACTGTGATCTCTTCCTCTTTGTCGGGATTCGAGGTGGCACAATAGGCGTGTCCTAGTTTGAAGACTCGCTTTGTAGGCCCGAGCAGATTAACCCCCCAGGCTTGCCAGGGCAAGTCAGGTGCAGCATGCGTTCTGATCTGTTTTTCAAGTTCCTCAAAGGTGCACTCCTCTAACCCAGGATCTGAGGAAGTCTCTTTCACACTTGTCAGATCCTTTTCCCATCCATACAACTCTTGCTCAATTGAGAACCCCATGCGCTTGTAGAGGCGAAGAGCGCGCTCGTTCTGTTTAATGCACTCCAGCTCAAGGATATGGACGCCCCTTTTCCTTTCTGCCGAGATGATCATCTCCATCACCTGGGTTCCTGTTCCCTTCCCATGGTAAGAGGGCACAACCCCCATGGCTGCAAGCCTCGACTCCTTGGGCTTGTCATCATGGATTGCGATGAGACCGAAAGCCACCGGCTCATTAGACTCGGGCGTCGGGAAGAAGACGTGGCTCAACTCAAGCGAAACGAAATAGCCCTTACACCATAACATGATTGTTTCTTCAGTAAACTTGACCTCGCTACCGATATAGTTTGTAAAGGCTGCGTTGAAAACAGCGGCGAGCTGGGCGGGCGAGATCGAATTTCCAGGTCTAGATTCCATGTTGCTTGAACGGGATATCGGTTGTTTCGATGTGAAATGTGACGAGAGACAGAAAATGGTGGCCAACACGCAGTTCTTAAGGGCCTAAGATAAGCCTGAAGATGATCATTCGATTCGCAGTTCAGGCAAGGAGGGGTTGTCAGGTAGAAAGCGGCTTACTCAAATAGGCAGGTGTTGATGTCAGACAGGTTCGGTCTGACATCATGAAAGGCTGAGAAGTCGGCGTTACGTTGTTCAAAATGTGGGGTTAGCTGATGAATCATGAGGTGAGACGTCTTTAAATCCAGCGGCCTACGAAGTGCTGACGAATGCCGACCTGAGGGAGATATCTTGACGCGAGATTGAAGACATCAGAGAGCGCTGTTTTAGGACAGTTACGACACCTTAGTATCACATGGTCCCACAGTGAGGCTCGTATTTCACGGTTAAGGCAAGGCCGCGTGGCGTTTAAGTAATTGATTTCAGGCTCCAAGTTTGTCAATACCGAATGTAGTAATTGCCGATACATAGACCGGCCAACATAAAGGGACACCGGCTGTGGAAGAAGTCGATCCCGGCCGTAATGTATCATGAACTACGATTGTTCTCTATGGATAACAGCACCGGAAATGGATTAGGCAAGATTTTACGATCGTGACTTTGGACAAGAGATCATTCAGCTTTCTTCCATTGGCTATCTTTTATCATGGTCACCCAGCTAGTCACAACACTCCAGTCACCTCAATCACAAGTTTCCCAAGATTGTAAAGACTGATGCAATTGGTACCTTTCTTTCTAACAATTCACCAATCATAAAGACGCGACATAAAAAGATTGCCGCTTGGGTCGGGATCTTGGGAGACGAGGCGGAGACGCGCTCTTTCCCCTCCGCCAGAGCTTGATTCACAATGTCGTTAGATTTTTGGCTGTTCAATTGCGTTAGTCAATTGTTTCCCTTGTCAAAATTGGTCTCTCCTTTCAGCACCAAGTCCATTTCTTATCTCTTTTTTTAGGGGAGGGTATGTTGTTGAATCTCGTACTTCGCCGCTTTCAACGCGTATAAGATGACGCGAGCGCGACGCGAAACAGCCGCGCACAGGCGAGCTTCATTCTTACACGCGTCGGATTGTAAAACGTCTCACGGGTATACACTCAGGATTGGTTTTCTACATAGTCACCAGTCAAAATCCTCTTCCGGAGGCTCCTTACCCAATGTTGATGACGCAATATCCTAGAGAAAGTTGAGCAAGTAGAGAAGAAGTGCTGCATGTAAACAGAGTCGGCGGCGGGAATGAGAGATACAGCAACGATTCCCGATGTCCCTAACATTTTCTTGTTCTCTGTCTCTTTTGCAATCATTAACCTTTAAAATTTTTAAACTTGTGGGATTTGTTCTTCAGTTCTTTCGCCGAGAGGAGATGAACTAGGGCGTAATGGTAGACGACCTCCAACCGCACTTAACTCGACAGCTACCCTATAGAAGGTGTTGAGCATAACTGTGACGGTAAATTGCTTCTAAATCTCAACATTTGCGTGTGACAATAATCAGGAATATGCGTTGTCTGAGAGTGAAAACATTGTTCTACCTTGTCTAGGAGCTATGACAAAACCAACAACGTCACACCGTTAGACCTGTTGGACTGAGGTAATTATGAACACGCAGAACGTCTGGAAGCTCTGAGCAACTTTTTTTTTTAAAAAAAAAAAAAAAAACCCCCCCACGATCTACCGTGCAAAAGCCAGCTTCAATCTTGCTTACCAAGTATGCTTCATTCTACCTAACACAGTTGACCGACCTGAGACAGTAGGCCCTAGGCCAGATCTTCGCCGTTGTGGCCTTTGCCTCCAGATCGCTCGCATCTCAACCCCAACGCCAAAGAGAATGCATTAGTCACCTGACATCTTTTGCCAATTTGTACGCCACAACTGAATGGTCCCAAAGTCTGGGGCGGCTTAAGTCTTATGTCCTTTCTCATATAGAATCGCTAGGCCTGTGCCGCCCACAGAGAAACAAGTCTAGACTCTCCGACTAGATGCTAAGCGTAGCCTGACCAGCACTCAGTGATTGGCATCAATTGGCTGAAGCTCGGCATAGCGTCACACTCCCTCTGACCAGCCTCCTGCAAGGCGCCAAAAACAACCGTGCTGAATGAATGCTTGTTGCGGATCTCAGAATATCAATCTCTTTACTGCATCTCATCTGTCTGCAAACGCGTGAATTCAAGTGAACTTCTATGAGTTCTATCTGCGCCGTTTGGGATGGCGATGACTCCTGGACAGAGGTTGCTCATTCCTCCATCGTTGATCATACATGCAGCGAGCTCTCGCTTCCTTTGCGAAAAGTAGTTCTGGAAATGTTTGTAGGGTACTCATTTTCAAATATTGCATCATTTGTCAGAACCACTGGTGCGGTACTCAACCATTATAACCTCGTGAACTAGCCAAGATGCCGCACATGGTGGTATTTCGGGAAGCCATCTTGTGAGCGACTGCGGTGTCGGTCAAACAAAGCTGCCACGCCTCAGCGTTGATCATCAAGGAGACCTGGGGGGCGGGGCCTATGCTGCCGGCAGCTGGTCGCAGAACACAGTGTTTGTCGCAACCACTACATGATCGGGTTGGTGAGATTCTGGGAGGAGTTGGGTGCTTTACAGCAGGTCCCCTTGATGAGCGTCCTGGTATTTTGGTGTCTATCTACTGTGTCACCTGCGGATCTCCCCGATTGACTTGCTAGGATTATTTCATATCTCATAGCAGTACGTAAAGAAAACCGCCCAACCTACAGCAGTCTCCACACTCACTGCATTGGGCAGTGGTTCTAGATCAAGCAAAAGAAAGTTATCATGTTTGCTCTCGTGATTCTCCAACGCATGAAGCTGTAAGTGGGTCGACCAGGGTGTGAAGTCAAGTCCAATGCAGCACCACCAGGTTGTTTGTTTGGGACGTTTAGAGCAGCTGAATGCACTCGATGCAATGCCCGTCGAATATTTCACGATATTCTCACCTTTTGTTGTTTGCTGAAGTCGGCTGACTGTGAGACGATCGAGGCGTTTGCGTTGTTTGCTGAGTACAGACACCGCTCGAGGACAATTGCTACCCAAACGAATTGCACTCTCGCTTGTTTGCTGTTAAACATGTCAATAGCTTCGACGCTAGGACCCCAACAGGGAGCTTTCGCCCCGGCATTTGAAGCTTCACCAGCACTAGACAAAACCAGGCTAGCTGAAGTTCCACACATCCCATACTCTACTAATTCGTGACTACTTTTCGTCGACTGTTTTTTCAGCAGTCGGTAGTGAAGCCACCAAACGCTTTACGTCCAGCACCATCTTCGGGAAGAAGGTGTCGGCCTGAAACTACGACGGAGTGGCTTCGGGGCGCCATGATCTAGCAGGGCTCGACCACATAGTTCGATAACTTTCTTTGACTAAAGCATGCGAGTATCTACGGCTAAAACCTTGAAAAGCACGGAGCAGCTTTGAGACTATGAATGCATTGTTGATGTGTGTCTGGGGACGTAATGGTCCTCTGGATAACTTGGGTACTCACAATGTGCAAACCTGATAGATGATTGGTTGCGTCGGCTCAGGTGCTCAACGAAAGGGGCAGTATGCTAGGTCATGAAGGTATCCATAACAACGACCAAACAGTCGCCGTGTAGGAATCGATAGTTCCAATAGCTGCGGATGCGCCGGATCACGGCATGTGGGTGGGCAACCGGAACCCACCAGGGGTCTCGGGGAGTCGGAGCAACTTTGTACAGCGGACTCTTGCCGACATCCGAATACTCCTTCGGTTGTCGGTGATGAGAGAGGCCACTCACGGACCACTTGCTGGGAATGACCAAGGGGATGGATGGGTACAAGCCACAAGCGTGCGGAGTGACAGAGCTAGGGGCGGTTGAAAGATGGATTTGGAGCCGGCATTCTGGTAACTGAGCAATACGTCCGGTGAGATGGGCGGCGGGGAAGCGAAAAGAAGCAACCGTTGGCAAGATGCTAGTGAAGAAAACGGCTTAGTTTTGCCGCTTCCTTACCCCTGAGCCCCAAGCCGCGAGGTCTTGTGGCTTGTGGACAAGTCACTACAAACTACAGCAAAACTCTTACCCGGTACCGATGGGTCGCTTATTTCTTTAGAACGTATGCAACTCGTACAAGTCCGTACGACCGCGAGAAGCCGTCTCCCGACGCTACATGAGACCAGCCCCAACTGGGCATCCAAGGCGCCGCATGGCTGACCTGCACCGGAGGTGAGGCCCTGAAAGGGTAATGGAAGGTGGAAGCAAATGTCATTCTTGGCTTATTGCATGCTATGGAGTGTCAGCTTTGTCACCGCATTTCCCGAGCTGTCTGCATGCACTCCATCTTCCGTGTCAAAAGGCTCCATCATCAGATGTGAGAATACCACACACCACATCAACCAGATCTCTAGAAGCACGGCAGGCTAGCAGGGAGCCACGCCGATCAGAAGGTTGAAAAACGGATGGGTCTTTTTTTCGGGACAAGCATCACAAAGGCTTAGACTGGTTGAGGAATACACGGATCGGTCTCTCCCTAGCCTGCCCTGAGGAGGGGCGTCATACACACAACCTAACCGCTTGCCACGCAGTAAGCGCATCGCCGGATCAGACCCCGAACCTGCATCTGGTCAAGGCCAAGCGCCATTGCCAAGGCTATTGGAATCGGCATGGTAGCCTTGCGATTTGGTGTAACATTGGGCAATAATGCGTTGTTCACAGTTATGCTTCTTTTAAAATAATAAAGAAGCAAATAGAGTAATCACTTTGTTTAGCGGTGGCAAACATTTGGTTTAAGCATCTTTTATCTAGACCTTCTAAACTTTCACTACTGATTTGACTATTGATTCTTACCATTCTCATCCTGTATGATATCCCAGCCCTAGAACTAAGACCCTCCGGAGACGCACCCACAGACCTTGTCTCCGGGGAACAATGCTTGCATGATGCCTGTGCACTGGAGGCTACCTACCGAAGCACTGGTAAAGCCTAAAAAATTGGGGGCCGGGAGGGGATACTCGGTATGCACGGCACGATTTGCTGGCATGACCCTCAGCTCTCTCAGCTCTCTCAGCCCACGAGGCGCTCGGATGGGAGTAATAGCACAGGCGCCCGAGCAAAGTTGTCGGTAGAGAGAGCTAGGTCATTGGTAGCAAGCTCGGAAATGTGACAAGACATGCATGCTGCGCTTGCTCTATGCCCTAGCCTCTAGTCATTGGTGTTGAGCGCTCAAGTCACCGCCTCTGCAAACGAGGCACAACCAGACATTGCACACCGCGAGATCAAGGACGAGAAGAGCATCTACCTTCCTCGTCTCGCAGGGCTGAGTCCACCTTTCAGAACACAATATTTTCTGTCCCTTGTCCATGCATCGGCGACCATATAGACCCAACGATGTAACTTGCATCGTGCCCGAGGTTGCCGAACTGGACAATGTTCGAGCATGGGAAAGCGAATGACTAGCTTTCTACAGCTTAGGCAGGCCTGTGGGCAACCCATGCTTCAGCTTCCTCCAGCCGTTTGCACCTTGCCTCTTGAGAGTCGACGACCCGGCTCAACGGCATCTTGCATCCAGGCAGTGGGCCGTTGGGCTGGAAGCAGGACCAGGTGATCGAGGCTCACGGCCTTTTCTGGCTATTGACAAGGCTACCCCTAGTCACCAACAAAGGTCTTGCATGACCAACACATAAGATTCACACCTCCAAGTCAACAAGGTTTCCGAGCTTTACCAGCTGCCTGGATCTTGTTCGATGAGCCATTCCCTTTTCGTGATCTGTTTGCTGGCTGTGTTTTGACTTATGGCGAGCGGCAAGGCCTAGACAAGAAGCGATGGGAGGCTGATTCGGTAATGCTGTTTGGTACAGGGCTCCCCGGATCTAGACTACCCTTGCGGTTCAAGGTTCAGGGCCAAACTTAGGCGCCTCTCTTGCCCAGCCTCCCATTTCGATGCCTGTCCAGTTCGGTCTGGGTCGAATATGATCGACACATAGAGGTGATGAGCATGAGGTACTGGCGCCAGTCGAGGCCTCAGTTTGTGATTGGGTTGGTAAACCGAATTTTAGAGTGGCGAATGAAAACAATCAATCAAATTCAACGAGATTCCAGTGTAATATTGACATCCCTTGGTGGCTGAGACTTGCCCCTGAGCCTAGAGATATTCTTACTGCTGACTCAGGCACCCGAGAAACGCGAGCAACGGGAGGGAAAAAGGTCTGGCGCCTGCCCACGGTGCCTGATTTGATTGAAGGGGAGTGGAAATGCACAAATTTTCCATTTAATGAGCAGTCGCTTAGAACGAACAGGCCCTTCTGGGGGAACAAGGTACATGTCATAATGCACCAGCGTCATGGCTTCGTCAAGCGGCAGGACGCTGTTGGAGAATTTTTGGGGGGCGTTTTCTTGAGGTTAGCGGGAGAGAATGAAGTGCGGGGGACAAAATGTGGCGGAACAGTGCTAGGACGGTCTGGAACTGGCCCTCTAAAGCTATGGAGAGATGCCGGTTGATCGGTCACCGGATCTCGCGAAGGGGGACTAAATCAGGGGACTAAACAAGGGGGCTAAACAAGGGGGCTAAATAAGGGGGGTATGGTCAGGGGTTGACAGGAAAATGCCAGGGGTTGAAGCTGAAAGAACCTGGGATTAAACGTGAGAGAGAGACAAGGCGACACATGGCGGGGTGCCGAGACTGCCAAATCTGGGGTGACAGCTGCAGGAAAGGCCAAGAAGTGAGCACATCATCTGTTAGCTGATAGAGAGATGAATGGTAGGGTTTGATTTGGACCCTGGATTTTTGATTTCAATGGGTTGATCAACAAGCCCATTGACGAGGATCATACTTCAACTCGAGTGTTTTGGTACAGCATCCCCGTTGGTATCACCACCACATTTGAGTTGTTCCTCACCCGACTTATGCCGATTTGGCTTGTGCCTCACTATGTATGTATTCTTCTCGCTAGTGCCAAGCTGAAAAGCAGCTATAGCTACCTACATCGTACGTTGTGTTCACGACCGGTCTTTTTGTGGCTTTTCTGCGTTGGCCATCGTCAGAGTGGCGGCCGACGACCCGAAGAGGCCGCATCTGTGCCCAACATTGAACGCCGTTCTGACCTCGCAAAACATGACTAGGCCCGCCCCACGGACTATTGCCTCCTTAACAAGTCTAGAACCATGCAAGAGGCTGAAGGACTGTGTAATAGTTTATTTCTTGTGCTTGTGCTTGTGCTTGTTCTTGTTTGTCTTTCAGGTGGCTAGCTTTCCTATTCAGTCACGAGGCGTCAAAGGCGGGCCTTCTTCCCCCTGGGCGGGGAGTCGGCGACACTATCGAGTCAGCCCAGTCGTGCCACAGGCCGGCCGGAGTTTTTGGTGCTGGTGACGGGATGGGGTGTACGGACATGACTGCTAGTGACTATCAGTTGTGGCGATGGGCTTAGCTGCGCGCCGCAGCGTCTAGATTGATTACCTCGTTGGCCGTGGAAGAATGCAGACCTACCTACTCATCAGGTCGGGTAGGAGAGAGGAGATGGATCGTTCGGAGACACCGGGCGGCAGGGCTACATTCGGCTGGACTTGATACAGCTGAAGTTCAGCTTGGGATGCAGCTTCATCTTCTCATGACGACTAAAATCTCTATATAATCATCCGTCTGTCACTCCCTCTCCTCACATCCCCTTCACTCAGCACGCCAACAGCAACGGAATTCACCAAAGCATACGAGCCTCAACCCCTCGCCTGCTCTTGGGATAAACCCCTCTCACATTCACTTTCCCCCCAACATCGCCCCTGACGGCATCACCCTGCCATCATGCGTTTCTCCCACCTGGCCCTCAATGTCCTGCTGGGCTTCGGGCTCGGCTCTGTCAGCGCCGCCCCGAACCCTCACGCCAACAACGACAATGAACTTGAGGCCCGAGACGGCTTCTTCGCTAGAATCTTCAGCCGCGTGACTACTACAGGCTGCGGCAGCAACGGAGGTGTTCTCCAGAGCGGCACCTGTGTATGCCCCGGCGGAGGCAAATACTATCGCTACAACTCTAACAACGGCGTCTGCTACTGCGACGCCAACGACCAAGAGTACAAGAACTCGGCTTGCGTGTGCTCTGATAGTGGAGAAGAGATGGTCAACGGTGACTGCAAGGACAAGTGCCCTACTGGTAGCTCTCGTGTCAACGGTGTCTGCACCTGCAGCGTGAGCACCAAGGAGATCTGGGACGATGCCTGCGTCGACAAGTGCCCTGCCGGTGCTCCTCGCAACTCTTACACTGGCGTCTGCAACTGCGGCAACAACAAGGAAGTCTACAACGGCGCCTGCGTAGCCGTCTGCCCTTCCAACTCGAAGCGAGTTGACGGCGTCTGCGTCTGCAACAACAGCAACAAGGAGATCTACAACAACGCCTGCGTTGACAAGTGCGCCGACTATCTCGTCCGTGGCTCTTCTGGCAACTGCAGGTGCGAAGACACCAACCAAGAGGTCTGGAACAACAAGTGCGTTGACAAGTGCCCTACCAACGGGCCTCGTAACACCAACACTGGCGTCTGCAACTGCGGCACCAACAAGGAGGCCATCAACAGGGTTTGCGTGCCCGTCTGCACCACCAACGCTGAACGCGGCACCGACAAGGTCTGCCACTGCAAGAGCGGCTTTGACGATGTGAATGGTGATGCCAGCTCGTGTCAGACTACCTGCTCCACCAACGCTGAGCGTGGCACTGACAAGTTGTGTCACTGCAAGGCTGGCTTTGATGATCTTGATGGCGACGCCAAGAACTGCCAGGCTTCATGCAAGACCAACGCTGAGCGTGGTACTGACAAGCAATGCCACTGCAAGGCTGGCTTTGATGACCTCGATGGCGATGCCAAGAACTGCCAGGCCGAGTGCAAGACCAACGCCGAGCGCGGTACCGGTGCCGATAAGACTTGCCACTGCAAGAGTGGCTTCGACGATCTCGATGGTGATGCCAAGAACTGCCAACCTGAGTGCAAGACCAACGCTGAGCGAGGCACTGGTGCTGACAAGACTTGCCACTGCAAGAGCGGCTTCGACGATGTCAACGAAGATGCTGAGAACTGTCAACCTGAGTGCAAGAGCCACGCTACTCGAAGCCTTACGGATCATGAGTGTCACTGTGACAGTGGTTTCGACGACGTTGATAACGATGCTAAGAACTGCCAACCTGTCTGCGAGGCTGATGCTACCCGCGGCACTGATAAGGCCTGCCACTGCGACGAGGGTTTCGACGATATTGACGGCGATGCGAAGAACTGTCAGCCAGTTTGCAAGGCTGATGCCACCCGCGGCACTGATAAGGCCTGCCACTGCGACGAGGGTTTCGACGATGTCGATGGTGATGCTAAGAACTGCCAGCCTGTCTGCAAGGCTGATGCCACTCGCGGCACCGACAAGCAATGCCACTGCGACGAGGGTTTCGATGATATCGACGGCGATGCGAAGAACTGTCAGCCAGTTTGCAAGGCTGATGCTACCCGCGGCACTGATAAGGCCTGCCACTGCGACGAGGGTTTCGATGATATCGATGGCGATGCTAAGAACTGCCAGCCAGTTTGCAAGGCTGATGCTACCCGCGGCACTGACAAGCAATGCCACTGTGATGAGGGTTTCGACGATATCGATGACGACGCTAAGAACTGCCAGCCAGTTTGCAAGGCCGATGCCACTCGCGGAACCGACAAGCAATGCCACTGTGATGAGGGTTTCGACGACATTGATGGCGACGCTAAGAACTGCCAGCCAGTTTGCAAGGCCGATGCCACTCGCGGCACCGACAAGCAATGCCACTGTGATGAGGGTTTTGACGACATTGATGGCGACGCTAAGAACTGCCAGCCTGTCTGCAAGGCTGATGCTACCCGTGGAACTGACAAGCAATGTCACTGCGACTCCGGCTTCGATGACATTGACGGCGATGCTAAGAACTGCCAACCTATCTGCAAGTCCCACGCTACTCGCGGCCTTGACAAGGAATGCCATTGCGACAGCGGCTACGACGATGTCGATGACGATGCTAAGAACTGTCAACCCGTCTGCAAGTCTGACGCTACCCGCGGAACTGACAAGGAATGCCACTGTGATAGCGGCTTTGACGATATCGATGGGGATGCTAAGAACTGCCAGCCTGCTTGCAAGGCTGATGCTACCCGCGGCACCGACAAGCAATGCCACTGCGACGAGGGTTTCGATGATATCGATGGCGACGCTAAGAACTGCCAGCCAGTTTGCAAGGCTGATGCCACTCGCGGCACTGATAAGGCCTGCCACTGCGACGAGGGTTTCGATGATATCGACGGTGATGCGAAGAACTGCCAGCCTGTCTGCAAGTCTCACGCTACCCGTGGTCTAACTGATCATGTCTGCCACTGCGATGAAGGCTACGATGATATCGATGGCGACGCAAAGAACTGCCAGCCTGTCTGCAAAGCTGACGCTACCCGAAGCACTGTCGATCATGAATGCCACTGCGATACCGGCTTTGATGACATCGATGGAGATGCTAAGAACTGCCAGCCCGAGTGCAAGTCCCACGCCACCCGTGGCACCGACAAGGCCTGCCACTGTGATAGCGGCTATGATGACGTCTCGGGCGATGCTAAGAACTGCCAGCCCGAGTGCAAGGCTCATGCCACTCGCAGTCTCACTGACCACGAATGTCACTGCGATAGCGGCTTCGATGATCTGGACGGCGATGCCAAGAACTGTCAGCCCGCCTGCGAGGCCAATGCCGAGCGAGGAACTGGTACCGATAAGTCGTGCCATTGCAGCACTGGCTATGATGACATTGACGGCGATGCTAAGAACTGCCAGCCTATCTGCAAGTCTCACGCTACCCGCGGAACTGACAAGGAATGTCACTGCGACTCCGGCTTCGACGACGTCTCAGGCGACGCAAAGAACTGCCAGCCCGTCTGCAAGGCTCATGCCACTCGAAGCATCTCTGATCATGAGTGCCACTGTGATAGCGGCTATGACGACGTTGACAACGATGCCAAGAACTGCAAGCCAGTCTGCGGCACAAACGAGGAGCGCGGAGCTGACAAGGAATGCCACTGCAAGACCAATTTCGACGACGTCAAGGGTGTCTGCAAGCCCAAGTGCGGCACCTATGCCGTCCGCGACTCCAACACGGGCAAATGCAAGTGCACCAAGCAAGGTCAAGTCCTTGACGAAGCTGGTATCAACTGTGCTTGCCCAGCTGGCCAGGAGCTCGTCAACAACTGCTGCAAGATCAACTGCGGTACTGTTGCTAAGTTGAACCCCCGTAAGAACGTCTGCGAGTGCCCCGCCAAGGGCCAGACCTTCAACGCGGACAAGACTTGCACATGCCCTGCCGGCCAGGTCGTCATCAACAACTGCTGCACTGTCGACTGTGGTTCTCAGGCCAAATATGACTCCCGAAAGAGCAAGTGCGTCTGCAACAAGACGGGCATGACCTATCACGACGACAAGACTTGCTCTTGCGCCCCTGGAGAGAAGTGGACGTCTGGCAAGGGCTGCCAGATTGACTGCGGCAGCGACGCCTACCCCAATACGCGCGGAACTGACTGCATCTGCAAGAAGAACGGCATGATCTATGAGTCTGTTGGCAAGACCTGCTCGTGCCCTGCGGGACAGAAGTGGACTTCATACGGCTGCCAGCTCGACTGCGGCAACGACGCCAACCCCAACAGCCGCAACACGGCCTGCGTGTGCAAGAAGAGCGGTATGGTGTTTGAGTCTGTCGGCAAGACTTGCTCTTGCCCTGGTCTCATGTCCTACAGCAACGATAAACGGAAGTGCTGCTGCCCCAAGGGCTACTATGAGAGCAACGGCGACTGCAAGCGCAACAGGCACTGAGGGGTGCCTTGATGGGTGGTTATGGAAACACGAAGACGAGCCTATTAGACGAGTCTCATGAAAAGCCCAGAAGATTGACGATCATTACGGCGGTTGCTTTTGTTATGTCGCGGTGTTGACCTGTATTAATGCTGTTTGCATCTGGAAGCTTGTGGCCTTTGGCTCTTGGTCGGTGGTGGCATGGCTTCTTTTCCCTTCTCTTCAGGACTCTCATTTATTTTAACAACCGTAGTGGCATTAGAGTAGTGAATAGTATGACTATTGGCTCTTGTACGTTTGACCTTGCGTGAAGCTTGAGTGTCTGCATCTGAACTTCGCGCAGTGGCAATTGGCGGTTACCAATAAAACTCTAGCACCTCATTTAAGTTTAATAGTTTATTCGTATTTATTCATGCTAGCTTCCCATTTGGTTCTAACTCCAGTGTTGGCGGGGTGGTCAGTGAGGTCAATCAGTTAGACCAGGTGCGAGCATAACATGTTGGGCAGACAAAACAGACACATGTCACTCTCTATGAATAGAACATCCATATTCAATACCATCAAATTATTTCCAGTTCGACTTAATCACATCCATAATAACACCATGATCCTCCTCCTGCTTCAACCCACTGACCACAACACTAGCCGCCACGCCCTCAAAGCCCTTGATGCGAATGGGAACACCCCCA
The DNA here is from genome assembly GCA_029931735.1 of Dactylonectria alcacerensis. Classification (NCBI taxonomy): domain Eukaryota; kingdom Fungi; phylum Ascomycota; class Sordariomycetes; order Hypocreales; family Nectriaceae; genus Dactylonectria; species Dactylonectria alcacerensis. Next base: position 453,253 of record JAPMUZ010000005.1, read on the forward strand.
CCAGCAATGGCATACTCGATTCTCTTCTCAGGCCCAATGGCGAACAAGTTGAAGAACTTCTCGCTGTCGCCCTGGAACATGCACTGCATGTACCACGAGCTGCGCCCGAACCTCGTGATGGTGTTTCGCTTGCGCCGCACCCAGCTCTCGTTCTCGAGGACTGTGCCCGGGCCTGTGGCGGTTTGGAATACGATGTGGGAGTTGGCGTGCGCGATGGAGATGATGGATGGCTCGTCTTTGGCATAGGGCATCAGGCGAGCGAGGAGCAGATTTCCGAGCACGATGGCGTCCTCGGTGGTGAATGATGATAGGGTGACCGAGTCTCCATCAACCTTAAGCTCGTTGATCTACAAAATCATGTTAGCAATACGTGTCGTATGAAGAAGTTTCGAAGCAAGGCTCACATCGGACGACGGGTGAGGAATCGGCACTTTTTCTCCAGGGTTCTGGAAGGCGTCCTGCACCTTAGCCAGGGCGTCAGCCACCGAAGTTTGGCGTGTGAGAACAGTTTGGCTCATTTTGATGTGTGCCTCGGAGTTGCAAACTATAGAGGTGATTCTTGAGAAATGCCGGTGAAACAGACGGCTGATCAGTCCCTTTATACGTCATCCTCAAGCCAGTCTGTGGACACATTCCCCATACGAAGCTACTCCCCCTCCCCCCGCGAGGTTTCTCCCATTCAAAGCGGATCCCTAGACCATGGAGTGATGGAAAATCTAGCCCATCTCGCTAGTCTTGCCGTCCTTCCAATCGGAGACTCTCCCTTGATCCAAGACAACGGACAGACACAACCTCGAGAAGCAGTTAACCGATGTTTACACGTATGTGGCTAAGTTTTCAAGCAGCGGCTAGCCTATTAGGAGCAGGCGTGTGGGCGGAAATTTATCCCGGTCCTGGTTGAAGTGGTAATTCTTCCCTGATGCGGAGACGCTCCTCGGTAGCTTGCCGAAGTTACCGGCCTGCGGTATTTTTAGGTCTAGGGTATACAATGGACAACTCGCTACTTAATAATTGCGATTGTCCTCAGTACAAGGTGTAGGGTATTTCGCGCTTTTGTTGATATCGGCCTCATGGCATGGTGTTATATCAGGTAGTTCGTAGGAATGGTGCTCGGCTTGGCCAATTCGTTGCGTCTTGCCTAAGATTGCTATAGGGTCTAGTGTCTGCTCTATCAAGGGCGAGTTGCTAGTAGTATGTAGTAAACGAAAAGGGGATTTCTTAATAATTTAAGCATTTTAAGACCTAATGCTTTTACAATCACTAGACATTGAGCTTTCTAGCACTCTCAGGCCACGAAGCTCAAATTTCAATGAATACAGACTATAAGCTACCACCTGACTCGCTTGTCCCCGATCACAGGCGCCGTAATTAACTGAATACCTGGGAGTGCATTTCCATCCCGAATGATGATGTATGAGGACTCGTAAGCATTCGCAATTTATCGTCACTTAAGAATAATGTGGAAAGCCGGCAGTGAATAGTCGAAGAAAAGTTATAAGGAAATGTATTCTAGTCTATATGGGCCATTTATAAAACAAAGAAAGAGTACAACACAAACGAACAATCGTCAAATCTATAACATGACAAAGAAAAGTGACAAAGCCAATCAACGTCAGCCCCAATCTTCAATTCGGTCTGCATAATCCAGAACCGTACTTCCAATCATAATCACCCCTTATTAGGTGTGAGAGCCAGTGCCAATGCAGTAAGGAATAGGGTACGAGGCGCTGCTGCAGAGGCGAATGACACCAGTGACCCAGCTAAGATCGCCATAGCTCTGGCTGGTGTAGGTGTCGGACGTGAACTCAGCCGTCGTCGGGCTGTCGGTGCAACCGCTGATGACATTGCCAGTCACGCGCCGGACGTAAGGCTGGCTGACGATGACACCGTATTGATCATCGGGAACGGTAAAGGTCAGAGTCTGCGACTGCTGGGTCGTCCAGGACTCGGCGTACGAGACGGACAGACTGGCCGAGAAGAAATCTTTGACGACGGTGAGGTCGAACGACTCCGAGACGGTCAAGGTGTTGGAGAGGGTGTAGCCGTCAGTAACCGCAACGGTGGCTGACTTTCCGCCCAGGCTGCTGATGACGGGCGAGATGGCCATGTCCCAGTTGAGGAACTTAGTGTCGGACAGGACCTGGAACTCGGTGCTCTCTTCACAGCCGCGGCGGCCGAGTTTGGGAGCTCCGAGGCCCTTGGGGCGCAGAGAGGTAGTCGAAGCTTCTCTAGCCTCGAGCTCAAGGCGGTCGAAGTCAGCTGCCTTCATGACTTGGGAGGTGCCGTCAGACTTGAGGACGATGATGTCGTCTTGCGAGAGGGTCGTAGGGGCAGGGGCAGCAATGGCAGACGAGGCAAAGCCCAGGAAGGTAGCGAGAGTGATGAACAACATGATGAAGTGTTGAATGTCAGCAAAAGAGACGCTGTTGTGATGGTAGGTAAAGAGTGACAATGGAGTTGGAGGATGATGGTTGGCTGAGTTGTCTGTTCTGAAATCAAGTTGGAGAGGATATCATCGAGGTTTTAAAGATACTAAAACCTGGGGATTCATTGACAAATCAGTCCATACACAATAGGCCAGACACAAGATAGTGAAGTCTTGGCCCACTTCATCCCAAGACCGTTCGTCCACTGACCTCACAACTGTATCGGTCCGAGATAGTCAAAGAACCCGTTCGTCTCGTTTCATGCCATTGGTGGATGAACTGGCATCTATCGATAGAACATCGTATCCCCATAGTTCTCGGGCCTACCGATGCAGGCTACAAAGCTAAATGATCCCTGGAGACGTCACATCGAAGCCGTCATCGAACTTTAATCGAGCGTGCATGTTCGCAGGTGACTGACAGGTCTGACAGAATAGACTTTAATTAGCTTCATGCGTGTGCCGATTCTGGGGAGCGAGTTTGAGATTGACGAGGTTCTCGGCCGACACTAGGATTAAAGGACGGGCCACGTGTGGGTGCTCTTATCTGCTTCTGTCCAGTCTTCGACAAAGACGCATAACGTGGCCCCCAAGGAAACATAGACGCCTTCCTAAAGCATCGCAAAGTTGTTTCAAAATCAGGCAGGGGATTTCGTCACTATTTCCATAAAGAGATCCGGCTAGTCCACTATGGAGCAGTTGGCAGGGTTGATGACATCTCCACCGCGTTTCAGACAGGTGGACAAGGGGGTCCGCTCAGGCTTTTGAAAGAGACAATGATTGCCAAAATATATTCGAAAATGGGACATCCGTAACTGCGCCCATCTATTCAGAGTTTCGGTGGCTTGTTCGGTACGACCGAAGGGGTCCACCATGGTGATCTTCACGAGATGTCCTGCCACAATGATGGGATGATAGCGATTTAGGCATGGGCTGTTAGTCTTGGCAGGAACCTTGTGTAGTCTGAGAGGTAATAATAGGACGAACTATGTAGATAGATGGTTGGTGTGTGACTTGATTCCAAGACTCTTGTATATAAGCCTACACGCAACGCTCTCTTTACTGTCATCAACAATCACAGCAACCAGTCATCTCATCTAACCTCAATTCCCAAGCCTTCCACCTCACTTCTCGAGTCTTACCAAGTCATCTCTGTCATCATGCAGTTCTCCGTCCCCAAGCTCTTTTCTGCTTTTCTCTTCTTCTCGCTGGCGTAAGTCTTCCCGTCCCCTGTTGATGCGCTATCTAACAGCCACAACAGCGCAGCCGACCTCCACGAGAGCTGCACCTGTCACAACGGCGACAGTTACAACTGGCGCATCACCACCAAGGCTTGCACTGGTTACAATGATGCCGCATACGAGGTTAGAAATACCCTTCTATCTTCCTCTGCCAAGTCTGTGCAAACTGACCAATTTCTCTAGTGGGGCGGCGCTGTCTATGACACCCCATCTGGCCGAGTGAGTACATCATCACCCTCAGCGAAAAATCCTTCTAACCATTTGCAGTGCACCCAAGTGGATACCGATGCTCGCCTAGCTGGTGACCAGTGGGAGGAAGCCTGCAAGACCATCGCTCAGTCGGGTTTCGACTGTGCTGATGGCGAGGGAACGTGCTATGCCGATCCCGACGACGTCAAGGGCTCTTGCTAAGCAATCAACGGTGCTATTATGAAGCTTCGGTGTACATAGATTGACATTTGAAAGAAGTAGATACGGTTGTGCTGCATTTAGACGGGATTTTATCCCATTTTCCTTTTATAGATGGGTTACTGGCCAGCACGAGGATTCAACGATGGGCCACAATGTGGAGGACGAAAGAGTGTTCTATTTTCATTTTGTTTAGAGGTTCGCAATACAAGATCGAGTTATTCATTTCACTAGCAATGCGATTTCGTATGGTGAGACGATAAAGTTTTGGGCTTGCGTTTCTTTCACTATCCGCCCATATTGAATAGATGCAATGTGAGAGCGAAATTGTTGGGATAGGATATCCACAAGTTTATCGGTTGTCCAAGGGAGTATGGTTAAAAGCGAGACGCCACAAAATGAAACATCAGTTAGTTCTACATATGATCAGACACACTGGATGGACATCTGTGTGTGACAAGGTACACTTTCCCCCTATGATGCTCTCAGTACAGTAGGTAAACTCCGCAATGCGACAAGCAACCAATTGAAAGCCTCACTTCTCATCGACGGTTACACTCAAAGTGGGCACGTCTGTAAATCCACACCTCACCGCCTTCTTCTTTCATAAGTTGTCCACGATTGGAATCCTGCTTTGGGCTTCTGATGTCAGGTTTCCAGAATACGGTCATTTGCGACTTTAATTATTTTCGTCCAAAAACTTCCAGCAACTGTCCTACTAATAAAGATGCGGCTCATAGAGGTTGCAACAATGACTCTCCATGAATTTGTCGGGCAGGATATACCGCGATACGCCATCTTGTCTCACACATGGGGCGAAGGTGAATTGCTTTTCGAAGACCTCAACCAAGGGACTCCCAAACGAGGCCTTCAAAAAGTCCTCGATACCTGCAAACAGGCGAAACTCGACAATATCGAGTATGTCTGGGTAGACACTTGCTGCATCGATCGGTCCAGCAGCGCGGAGCTCTCAGAGGCAATTAACTCTATGTTCAAGTGGTACAATAAGTCGGCGGCTTGTTACGTCTTCATGGAGGATGTTACCCTATCACAAGATGGCCCCATAATCAACATGCTCAATTTTGATACGAGCAGATGGTTCACCCGTGGATGGACGCTTCAAGAGCTTATCGCACCTCACGAACTACACTTTTTTGATCGCAATTGGACGAAAATGCAAAGCAGACATGATCTGGCTGAGAGATTGTCAAACATCACAGGGATCCATCCGGACATACTATCACGGAGGCACCGGCTTGAGCGACCGGCTCTCCTTCTCCGTCGAAACAATCACAGCACGAATTGCCCTGCATGCAAGGCCTACGATGGCCTCGCGTTATATCTAGGGAACGAGTCAATCGCCACAAAGATGAAGTGGGCCGCGAACAGGGTGACGACTCGTGAAGAAGATATAGCCTACTGTCTACTTGGATTGTTCGACATCAATATGCCTCTGCTATATGGCGAGGGTAAGAATGCCTTTATACGGCTCCAGGAGGAAATCTTACGAAGAGCCCCCGATCAGACCATCTTGACTTGGACTGAGTCATTTCTAAGGCGTGGTAGACAGATAGCATATCTGCCTGAACACCCTTCAGCATTTCAGTCTGAGCTGGGCGAAGGAAGTGACGGCCGATTCCCTCGAAACGACATCGTCGCCACACCCAGGGGATTGGAGGTTGACGTGATACTTGGACCTTGTATCGTGACAAGGATTCACGATAACAAAACTGAGCAACAATCGAACAAATTGCTGGCAGTACTCAGTTGCCCCGTTGACATTGATCACACTTCTCGAGTTGCCATCCTGGTGTCACCCATCGACAGCCAATCTCCTGAGGCAGGCTATCGCCGGGAGCACAAGGAATCGTTGATAATGTTAAAAGTGAACGAGAGACCTCGGGTTCTAGAGAATATTGTACCGTCATTCCCCTCCATACGCCGACAGCCAGGGGATATGTTAGGTATGTTGTCCAGCCTATTTTTCCGAGAGCATGTTAGTACTTGTTGAGATCTGATTCCAATTATTTTACTAGTGGATTGTGACTTTGACCATTTTAAACCCCAGCGAATTCTTCTTCCATCGATAGAGCTGTCCGTGGGATCATTTGAAGAACGCCTGCAGGTCAAGGTGAGATTCAATGGATACGGGGACTGGCACTTGGAAGCCCAAGAGCCCCATTTCTTCAAAGGAGAAGTCATTCTCAAACCAGATTTTCTCGCTGGTGAAAGCATCATCGACAACATTAGGCTTGCCGGCGTATTCTTCTTTACTGATAACGACACTGGCTTCTTTGTCATCTGGGGCATCGAAGGCGCAGACAACTACGAACGAGGATTGTTCAATGCCCGGCAAGTCTGCTGGATTGAGCCTTGGGAGTCCTTCTTCCAGGGTGACTTTTCCAGCATGGCCTCGGGTGGCGAGATGGATGACATGCTTCAAATTGTGCGGGAGAATTATGTAAAGCACTACGCCGAGCACCGGTTTGTAAGACCTGGGTCAGAGCTAGAGCAATTGGGGTTTCGTGCGCAAGTCTCGATTGAGCTCTCTGAGTTCTTGGGAAGAAAATGGTCCACGATTGTAGTTGAGATTCAACAGACATAAGAAATCTTTGGGTCAATTTGCGCGCCACGTCACCCATTAGCACTATGGAACTGAACTCTTTCTTGCATTTAGAGGAAGCGTTTCTCTATAACGCCAGGAAGAATCTGTTGCCCATCACGCTGTTCTTGAGTGAGGTCTTTCCGCTGGTTCCATGTCTGTTTTAGTCTGGTAAACTCAGCCATGGTCGGTATCTCGTGTCCACCAGCCTCAAAGTCATTCTCCGCGTAGCCTTCTCTCTGAAGAACAGGAGAATTGACGGTCTTGAGAGGCACCTCGTTCTGGGGGCGGGTGAAGTACATTAATCCCAGACGATCGACGTCTCGCTGATCCTTTGGGGGGACCGCAACCTGGTTATTAAGCATGATTAGTCCAGCTGGTTTTTTACAGTGAGAGATGCCTTACGCGATGCACGGTTGACTTGATGTACCCTCCTGTCAAGTAGCTGAGGGCATCTCCAGCGTTGATAGTGAGGCTCCCATCAAGAGGCTTGGCCCATTTCCACTCTTTAGTCTCTGGGTCTCGGATCTGTAGTCCCGCAACCGGCTGGCGGAAGAGCAGGGTCCAAGAACCCAGGTCTGTGTGTCCGCGGATCCACAGGTTATCTTTTAATGAGTCGACCTCTTCTTGGGAAAACTTGGAGTACTTCATGTATCTCAAATGGGACTCGTCATTGGTATCCCATCTGTGGAGCTCTTTGAAGTAATCCTCAGGTAGCTCAAGTGCTAGAGCAATTAGGTGATTCAAAGGATCGAGAATGTTGTCATGAAGGGCCTACAGATCTCAGAGTATTAGGGTCTCGCGACTTTCACACGTTAGGGGGTTCCGACCTTGGAAAAGTTCTTAATGTCGTCACGGTAGCTATCCAGTGGTTTGGGTAGACGCTGCCTGATTTGCCCATCCTCAGCTTTAGCCGTCATGTTAGTACTGAAGAGCAACACCGAGACGTAGATGAAAAATTGGATGATAAACATACTGGACATGTTCCACATTTCTATCTTCTCTGGTTTTCCTCCTGGCAACGGCCTTCTGCCCGCGGGTCTATACCCAGTATAGTTCCCCGCGTCTAAATCCGCAATATACTCTAACTTCTCTTCTAAAGAGAGTTTGTAGAATGCTTGGCCGAGTGCGAATTGAAGATCTACATCTTCTTGAGGGATTCCAAAGTTGGTCACGTAGAAAAAGCCCTTGGTGTTGATGGCTCGAATCAGGGCTTGGGAGAGTTCCCTGTTGCCTTCGGGAGTGCCATACTTGGACAAGTCGATGTTTGTGACTACAAATCATCCTAATGAGCAAGTCTAAACGAGAGGGAGTTGGAGTCGTGTTTTATTAAATAGGCGGGTACTTACGGGACGCCCAGTCGAGTTGTTCCTTCGTCTCGGGGACGTGAGTGTATGGCTCTAACTCGGGAGGAACTGCAGACGGCATCTTGAGATCAGTTCAAAGCCTGTTTATGCTGATATCTCATGACATAAACTTATCTCACGGCAGAAGCGTTCAATATATAATGTCGCCATGTGGAATTCCCATATCCCACTTCCGCCAAGAGTCAGCTCAACATGCAGCGTTAGTCGAATTTGGATGGCTAATAGCGATACGGCTTAGCATTACTCATTGATGTCGTCATCGGATCTCCCGCTCATACATAGGTCGAGATGTTGCTTGTTTGGTTTGAATACGCGTGCGGGGCTTTCTCCCACATCTCATCATTTAATGTCAAATTGCGCCATCCAGCCGCGCTACCAGTTGCCTGCTGGATCTACTGCATTCAACTCTCTAGCTCTAGTGATGTGCAGATTGCATCATTATCCCACGCTGTTAGGCATGGCCTACCTATTGGGAATCGCAACGCAGCAAGTAGAACCTAGCTCAACACGATAGAGATGTCTCAATGTAGAAGACTCGAACGTACCAAATGATAGCCGCAGAAACGGCTGATATACAAATAAGCCGATGATAGTTCTTAAATCATTGAAGGGCTCATGAAGAATAGTGAAGGCTTGTTATTGGCTAGAGCTGACCTTACGCAGACGTGAACTTCTGAGGACGAGACCAGGCGTGAATTGCATGGAGGCGAAGCATCAGCCTTACTTGGATTTGGTCAGACCTAAATTCAATCAAATAAAAGAAATTGAAATGTGAAAATCCTGGCATTCTGACGGAACATGTAAGGCTCATTTAGTCTAGAAGTGTAGTGGGCAAGTTTGTTCTCAGTCTTTGTGCTGCAGGGTAGGTCGAATGGGTCCCATGGAGGAACTCTCAGCTTAGTATTGTCTGGCTGGGGTTGCGATACGTTCGCTCTCTGGCCAATAATTCTGATGTATCATGCTATCAAGGCGAAGCTGAGCACCTCAATTTTCTTGAACAAAATTTAGTTGTAGCCACTGAAAAATCTGCATGTGGCCGAAGATGAAAGGATCGCTGACTCTGGGTGCGACGACTTAATTTCGCAGTGCGACATCCTAAAGCGCGGCGGTGTTGAACGGGGTTATGCACGTTCTTTTTCTCTTCCAATGCGTGTTGGTATGCAGGTCTAAGCATGCCCCTCTTTTGTTCTTCGCATTGAGTCATATCAGATAGTGCGGGCATTAGCAGACCTCAAGATCTGTGTACCTGAGGTCATTTACGAATTACGGAGCTCAATTTGGTGAGGTTACAAAGGCGGGTATTGCACCGTGGATCGATGTCGGGGTGTTGTGGAGAGCCCACGTCTCGCAACCAGGGTACGACCAACAACTACCACGTAGCATTCGTGGATCCTACCACAGAGGTGCTCTCACGGTTGTGATAACTCATATCTAGAGCTGACCTCCACCTGCTGGGATGCCGATCTTCGAAGTTACCTAGTCTACCGTCCCAGTTCGCTTCGACGGCTGTTCAACCCGACGGTCTGCCTTCCTCTTTCGGTGATTTGGAGCCGGGTTTCGGGATTACGGAACAAATCGATGGATTGGTACGCCGCCATCTTCATCTTCAAATCGGCAATAGTGATGCGAGTCAGGTTAGTTGTGCAGGGCATGATATTGTGATCATCTACTTGCCGTCTCCGGCTTCATCAATTTATCCCGGATTCAAGAAGATGGGCAGTCTCCTGGACCTCTGAGTGTGTTCTTCTTTACCCTCTGTTGGATCTAATTACAGGGTCTAATTCTAACAAAAATTTTATGCATCCATTCATTTTCCGTGGGACTTGATCCCAATCCAACCTCTTAAGTTCAGAAAATATCATGAAATTGAGACCGATTCAAGGCTGACGTGGTGCAGCAGGATTCCTTGACTTCCAACCACACCTCCATCTGATATCAAGATTTGGCAGTTGTCGATGACTGCATAATTGTAGAATGCACCATGATTGAATGCCCATTACGAACCTCGTCCGAACCTGACGCGCTCGACGCACTCGGATTATCCTTGTGCGTCGAGCTGCCACTCGTTACTCTATTGGTGAGAGCAATCTCGTCATCGGTATCAACAAGCTTGAGCATCCTGTCGCCGCCAAAATTGAAGCGTGACCCGCCATACGTGAAGAGGGTATCGCTCTTTTGCGAGTTCTTCCCTACTGCCGATGGATGCGAACGCCAGGGCGTGCTCGAGTTTGATTGTCCGTTTTTGCTTCCAAAACTCGACTCCAGCTTGCTTCGGACGACACGGCGTAGCGGAACTAGGTGCGGGAGGCATGCTGAGACGATGGCAATAGATGGCTCGATTGCGGACCAGATGAAGACGGGACCCATGGCATAGGTGAGATCGGTGGTGGAGGAGAACTTGGAGAGGTAGTGGATGCGTACGATACTGGCAACGCAGACGCTATCATCACGTCAGTTTTCGTTGTTCTATCACGGATTGTAGAGCCAGAATGGGCTGCCGGGGAATGCTTCTTACAAGCTTCCCAGAAGCATGATGCCAGAAACACCAGCCTTCTTCTTCCGAGACATTTGCAACTTCAAGATTTGCGGAATGGGGATAATCAACACAATTACGTCGGCGAGCATGTTGATGATGCCCAAGGCGAGGAAGAATTTGTTGACATCGATGCAGGTCCCCGTGGCCCCCGTGAACTGCAGCCAGTAAAACGACACGGGCTTGCAGCAATTGGCCATGGTGATCCAGATGATGAGCGGGTAGGATATAGACAGGAAGAAGCCGAGGCCCATGGATAGCTTGAAGATGAGGTCGCCATTGGTGAAGATGCGCAGGTAGAAGAAGAGGATCGAGACTTTGGTCGTGGCGCATGCGGAAGCGTAGACATAGGTGTATGCATAGAGAAGCTGGGCTAGATATTAGTATGTTGGCGATACTCATGATGAAACAGAATAGCAACCTTAAAGATGAGTGTGAGATTGTCCAGCTCAGCAACCCAAATGTGCTTTCCAGATCCAATCTGAGCTCCTAGTTCTTGTTAACCCTGCTTCCGCAGCGAGAGCTTCAGAGAGATAAACATACCTGCAATGCTGATTCCCACCGTTCCGCCAACAAAAAACTGAATAAAGTCTAGAGTAAGTCATTTTTCTTCACTATGGGATGAAATCACGCACCAGTGCCAAAATGATTGCCCAATCGTCCATCTTCATCCCAGCCTGCTGCAGTCTTCGAGCGACAAAGCGCAGAATGATAGCTATGACTGCGAGTGCAAGCAAGGCAATTGTGGCGGCCGTGTCTGCTGTCGCCGTACTCTGTGCAAGATCAATTCCTTCGGGCGGCTCTCCAAAGATTTGCACCATGACTGGGTTCGGTTCCGCCATGGTTGCGGTTTGTCGTGTTTGCAACGTTTTACTAAGAACATTGGCTCGCGAAGAAATCACCGCAAAAAGAAGAAAAGAATCCTATTAGAGTCTTGTCGCAAACTTGCAACTGGCGTCGTATGGCCGTAGTAGCATGCTGCGTGGATCAATGTCCCACTGATGTCATCCCCTGCACGCCGGGATTTATTCCCACCGTCCCCCATACTATCAACTCTTCAACCGACATGCCAGCCAAGGAAAGGTTTTACGGTCGAGTGTTGCGATTTGCACGGAGCAAGTCGGAAGAGGGAGGTTTGTTGGTTCACCCTTGAGGAACATGTGGGGTGATTTATACCCTGTTGCGTGCTTCATATTGTGGTCAGAATCCCATCCCTGCTTCTGCGTATTGAAAAACGCAAGAGTGGAAGAACCTAATACTAGGAGACAGGCAAGTGATCCTTCTCACTCATGTGCGGTTGGTTCGGGCTTCAACGCCGCAAAGATACATGACGAGGCCGTGGTAAAACTCAGAGTTGCAATGCTGGTTGGCTGCATTTTCAACGTTTACGTACCCCATGGTACCTGGTAGTCTCATGGTTCGAAGCAAAGATACTGTTGGCGAATTGAGTGCACGAGTTGTGCAAACGATGGAAATACTTAGAGCCAAGCTGGAAATTACTGCGTCGACGTAGGGCCGCTTGAAAGAATCCATGTATTATTTCATGCATTTGCAACATAACACAGCTCGGAAAAGTTGTGCAATGTATTGAATTTTTGTGTCTTCGCATCCTTGTTTCTCTTTCATCATGGGCTTCGGAAAGATTTTCCTACTTACCCGTCCCATCCTGGCACTATTGGCCACAGAGACCTTTCCCCACTGGTCTTGTGCATAGAGTACGTACTCGTCGAAACCGGGGAACAGATATGACCCACAAACCCTCTCACCCTGGGGAGTTCATTCGAGATGCTGCTGTTCTGTAACTTTCACGGGTGGGGAGATACAATTGGTCCCATGAACGGTTTGCAACGATAACGGTGTCGTAGGAATGACTGCTCCATCTGATGATGAAAAAGATGACGAAGCATAGGCGAGGGAACAGATCCTCATGGCACCACAGCACTGTTGAATGAACTGATCGGCGGTCCAAGGTTGCAATGAACGACATCCCAGACAAAGCTGCATGCTGCATCATTTCGAACCAACAACTCCTGCCGGGGAGCCTTGCTCTACAATTCATCTCGGGTCCTCGGGGGACTTGTTTGCTCCTGGGCCTGCATGCGGGTGTTTGGAGCATTTCGCGCTCTGCATAAGCGAACTGCTAAGAAGCGTGTGCTTGTGGAAATAACTCTGGATGCGAGGAGTGACACAAGAGACCAACAAGAGGAAAGTGTTGGTTGTTTACATGGGGCTAATGATTATCATTGCCCAGGTTGCTCTAGAAAAATAAATGATAAATGTCTCTCATCCCCTGAGAGCGCCTTGTTTTCCACCGTTTCTGTCCGATCACCTACTGACTTACCGTATCTCCTTGCTTTTTCCCCCGTCAGAGGCTTTGCTACAGTATCTCCTCTTTGTCTGCCACCTTAGCCATGGGTTCCTTGGACCCCTTCTCCCAGATCCCTCCGTTGACTCCGCTGGAGCGTATCGGACCCAAGGGATATCTCCGCTACGTCTTCACCTCTCCTCTGCCCGATGACTACGACTTTGATCAAGTATCTTCAGTCCTCAAGGGAGGTTTCGATGCTGCCAAACAGCGCATTGGCGTCATGGGTGCCGAGGCCGTCCCAGATCCGGATGCTATTCAGGGTGGCGTCTTCAAGTTCCGGAAGCCATCCGACGACAGCGATATCGAGAATGTCGTCTCCAAGGATCTACGGTCACCCAAAGCATATCCGTTTACGTATGCACAGCTCAAGGACAAAGCCTTTCCCGTGTCTGCCTTCAACGCAGAGGACCTGTGCCGTCGGACTGTTTGGCCTTTGCCAGGTGAAAAGCTACCCGTCTCGCTCGTGCAAGCCAACTTCATCCAGGGCGGCCTCATCCTGACGTGGTGCATCTTTCACATGGCTGGAGACGGGACTACGTTTCAGGTGTGGACCAAGATCTGGGCTGAAGAGTGCCGACGCCTTCAGAGGCTTGATATTACTGAGCCGTATGTGCTTGATCCTTCTATGATGGGCGACAGAGTCCTCATCATGAACCCCTCTGGCAATAACAAGGGGATGACTGAGGACCATCCGGAGTATCTATGCATTCCTTTTGTACCAGAAGGCGCACCGCCCAAGATGAAGTCGCCAGACCACCGCGGACAAGTCTTCTACTTCTCGCCCGAGTCCCTCAAGGCGCTCAAAGCCGAAGCCTCGCCCTCCAACGCTTCTGAGCCGTCAGAGCAGACCTGGATCTCTACCAACGACGCCTTGTCAGCACTTCTATGGCGGACAGTCATGGCAGTCCAGAACCCGCTCGAGACACTTGAAGGCGATCCCGTGTCCGTCTTCAACATCGCGATCGACGGGCGCCTTCGAACCGACCCTCCTGTACACCCTAACACCCTAGGATGCTTCCTGGAATATGTGGCTGTATCCGCACCCATCCGTCAGATGCTCAGCTCAGCCAACCTGGCAGACTTAGCTTTCTTGATCCGCAAGGCCCTCACCCGTGCGGACAAACAGTTCACCGACGACGTAGTGACGCTCGTCGATAAACTGGACCACGTCGACAAGATTGTTGCGACGGCCTTTACCGACGTGCCGGGTTATCACTGCGTCCAGACATCTTGGGTCAACTTTGACGTCTACAGCATCGATTTTGGGCCCTTGCTAGGCGGGAAGATTGAGTCCATTCGCGCTCCACATGTGGGCGTCATCAACGGCCTCCAGGTTGCTCTCCCGCCGCTGCCGGATGGTGGCATGGAGATTATGGTGGGTGTAGAGTCTAGTTGCCTGGACAAATTGCTCCATGAACCGCTTTGGAACAAGTTTGCCAAAGCGAGATAAGAGTTGAAGGAGAATCATGAGAATCTTTGATGCAATGTTTGTATGGTACATTAGTGGGGGGTGAGAGGGGGGGGAGGTGATTCTGAGACCTGAATACATGATATCATCCTTTACAAGAGTGCCCAAGAGTCCAAAGTCATGATTATAAATACCAAGAATAACCCAGTTTCCGCAATATCACTCTTGGTACGATCTAAATGTTGATTGAACGTACACTTATTCAGGTTGTGGGTGGATCACTGGTAGTGCTAGAGGGTGCACGGCTCACGTCTCGAGCCATGGTCGCTTTTCAATTGGGAACCTTTGACCATTTAATCATAATCAGTGTACAGAAGCTTTCTTAGCGATAGTGCAAGGCATCCGTCGCGATACTTTTTTGGCCAACCAGGAGAACTTTGAGCGGTGCGGTGAGAACTTGACCTGCCAGGCGGTTACTGTAATCAGCATTCCCCTCAGCGCTGCAACGATTGCCACAGTGCCTTGGGGTCAAAATTGTCTTTCTGTCCTCGCTTGGGTACCACTTGGGACCCCCAAGGTTCTCACCACTCAGGGCTTGAATGTTAATCAAGATTCAGGCGTCCACGTCGACATGACAATGTAGGTGACGTAAAGGTGGCCCTTGGTGACATGCAACCTTCGCGAGGCATCCAGCATATGCTTTTTGATGCAGGGTTTGCAAGACAAAACCTCCACAATTGTGAAAGTGGATCATGGCGAGCTGAACATGCAGGCGAAGGCTTGTAGACATTTTTCCCCACTCACACGAGAACCCAGATTTAGAATGCATGTGGCCTACGGCGATTTATTGATGATGGGCGGTGAGAGTTAAGCCTGATACAACGGAAATGATTAGCCAAAGTGCTTCAGTAGCAGCTGTCGGACTCTCAGGCCCTCATTGAAGTGTCATCCATTGTGAAGCAATAATTTACGCGGACATCCCTGCTCGACATGATTACTGCATGAAAACTGGCAAGATTGAGAAGTGTAACTACAAGTTCAAATCGCTGTCTAATGTAAATACAAAACCCTTTATCTCCTTCCCCTGCCGTTCATTCATATTGCCATGTCTTCTAAGAAAATTTCTTCCACTTCTGTGTCTTCCAGACCTTGTGCTTTGTCAGCATGACGAGACCAGTCGGCGAGGTTCCCTCCTGTGAGTAACCTGCCTTGCAGGGCTAGGCCGTCATCCATCATCCATTCGCGGATGCGTAGGTCTTGAAGATGTTTTTGGTCTTGGCTCGATCTTGTAGGGAATATAGGTTAGCGTAGCTTTTAGTGGGATGCATGGGAATATTCGCAAACACTCACGTTTTTTGACTGGCTGTAGGCATGGTTTGTGTTGGGGTTTGAAGATGGAGAAGTCGGTTGTGGGTTAATACGATGAAACCTTGCCATGGGGAAATGGATGCAATGGAGATAATCAAGATGTCTAGGACTTGACTTTATATCCAACGTAGGTCTTTTCTCTACGCCATTTTCTCATATCTCGTCGGTATGGTGATCCCGATGTATCCCGTTGGCCGTTCCCGGGCCTCTTTCACAATTGTGAGAGTGGCGCCCTCACCGAGCGGTTGTACCCACATTATCCCTGTCTCTACCAAGCTGAGACCCTAATAACGTCGGATTCAGTATCAGATCAAAGAGCTTTCCAGTATTTACTGACGCGTTGTCGGTGCCAATGATTCGAGCTTGAAAAGTTGAGATAACTTGAAAGAAGCGTGGGCGAATTTGATTTTGGTCAGAGTGTTCTAAGGCTAACGAAGGCTTCAACTACAAAACGAAGTACACGATTTGCTAGTGTGCCACGTCACGCGCCGTAACTTATCTCACGTGCATTCCTAACGCCATCAACTTCCATTTTCCCTTTACCAACCGGGGAAACAAAAGTGCCAGCCTTTTCGGCCGCATATGATGCCGACATGGTTAAAAAAACACGCATTTCGATGCTAGTGGCGGAACCGGTTCAAACGCTCCACGCCACGCTCTCTGTGCGATGGCTTGGCTAGCGTGATTATTTCCACATCTGTGGAAGAGGTTCAACTGCCCAACGTGAGTGACACAGCTTATATGACATGAGACAATTTTGATGCTGCGGTCACTCGTACCGAGTCAATCATTTTCCGACCGCGCTAGGGCGGAATAAATGGCCCGGCCTCTGTGAGCGTTTCCAATGGTGGATTTCTATCTATCATCGAGGAGACTAAGTAATTCTAACTTGTGTGCCCTCATGCGCATTCATTACGGTCTCATGTCTGGGCGTACTGTATCCTCAGTACATCAGTGTGGACAATTGACTGCTGCTCCCACTGCTCGTTCGAAATAGAGGATGATGAGTTTGTTTTTCCCGCTCGGTTCTTCGAATCCTTGCGCTTCGGAAAAAGGCCAAATGTTTGCGAGACAACCCTCTCGGCTTTCTTAAAGCAGCAATCAAGTTGCGATCGCATCGTTCCACCATACTCCGAAAAGCTTTATCACATCCGGAAAGTCATCATTCGTTAGAATGCTCGCGCATAAATACACATGATTGTTTTTCTGTCTGAGAAGAACCTTTGCAGGGTTTTGTCGTCTTCATCACGTTTACAGATACAAACGCACTCTCGTCAGCCCTCCAAGAGCGCATCAGTACCCTACCAGGTTTCTCGTCTCCCCCTGAACAAACTTCAACAAGATGAGCTGGATACAAATTTCGAACAGCCGTTGGGAGCGCTCAACCGATGACTTGGAGGGCTACTTCACCATCATGGCCAACATGTCAGCTGCTGCTTGTGGTGGTTGCGAGCACTATACGATTTTCTTCAAGGTCCGACTCAACCTAAATCTCCTAGACGTGGCACCATCCCTCCAGCATGCCTGGAAGCAAATCTGCTACGAGCAACCGCAGATAACCACTAGCATGGAAGGCATGAAGAAGGTGTACGTGGTTCTAGACACAGAAGCACTGGTAGAATGGCTGGCATCAACATTCGTCATCTCTTGGGCATCCAACGCTGAAGAGCTGTACTAGTCCGTCAAGCCCATCAAGCAAGCGGTGTTGTACTACCTCCCTAAGTCCTCGGAGCTCGTCTTTCGTGCTCATCATCATACCATTGATGGTACTGGCGTGTTGATGTTTTGGCATAGCGACTTCAACGCCCTCGCTTCCCACATCAAGGACATCAAGTTTGGTGACGAACCATCCAGACTCGCCCCCATCATTGAGGAAGCGCTGGGCTCGTCGAGGAAAAAACAGACCAAATGTAATAACACCGACGCCTTTACAACCTGGGCGAGACAGTTTCCTGGGATTAGCACTGCATCAAAGCTGAGGTAAGGGCAACCAGGCAACTATCGAAACATGGAGCTGGCGTTTCCCGCAGAGACAACAGACGCAGTGGTCAAGGCTTGCAAGCATAAAGACATCAGTGTGACAGCCGCTGTTCATGCCGCGTACGTTGCAGCTGTGGTCAAGCACGCGGATCCCAGTTCCAAGCTCTCACATTACGTGACAACGAATCAGTTCAACCTTCGTTCGCATCTGCCGGAACCTTAACAACTCGACCAAGTACGCAGTTTCCACGTACTATTCCCCTCTTCCCCACGATATCGCTCTGCCTGCTTCCTACTAGGATATTACTAAGTCGTTGCACAAGTTCTATCAACAATGTCGTTCAAGATCCAGAGTTTCTTGCTAACCCAGTCTTATACAAGGACGCCTTTGTCAGTAGTTTGGGAATTGCAGAGAGGTATTTACAGCGAGAGTATGGCACTGGAATCGAGGTCAATGACATTACAATCGGCGTTGATGTCGTTATGGGCATGAGCATGATACTCGTGCACACCCTTCGGGACCAACTCAGATTGGTGTATAGCTTCAACGATGGGTTCGAAGAGCCAGAGGATATTCAGAGGTACTTGGTAGAGATGCAGAAAACTTTTGTACAAGAATTACTGATGTGGGCGGTTTGGCAAGAATACCCATCTGTTATCGATGCTCAAGAATAGAGACTCTGGTGTAGCATTGTGAATTAAGGGTTTGTAGAGCGCGCTACCAATAAAGCGAGCAGCAGTACATCCCCAATTCGCTTTTTCTCTACGATGTATCGAATTCTATCTCTAAGTTGATTCAGGATCCCATAGCTGCGAGTTTTGCCACCTCTTCAGCAGCTACAGCGCGCCCGGATCGCAGCTGTGCCTGCTTTCCAAACCCCCTTGCTCTTTGCTTCATGGCGGTACTCGTATCGCTTTTCTCCAGTACTTTCAAGAAAGCGCCTGCGAGACATTCTGCTGACCAGTGAGGGCTTATGTCCTGGCATGCCCAAGTACCGATCCCAAGATATTCGACGAGCTGTGCAAAATCGTACAAATCGACCCACATGGGAAGAATTACCTGTGGCACACCAGCTCTGTGATGTCATTTAGTCAGCCTGAGTCAATAGTCGCTATAGATATACGTACGAAAGAGCGTCGTGGAAACATCCGGCGCCTCCATGATGAACTGAAGCTACCATTGTATCCAGCCGTAACAGCGATGGAGGCTCCACGTCAAGCCACTTCTCAGACCTGAAGCGGTCTGAAATAGATTCGTCAATGTTCTGCAAAAAGCTGTCGTCTACCGCATCGGGCAACACGACTTTCCATAGGACTTGTATGTCAGTTTGGCGAAGGACCAGTTGAATTGCCTCCAACATCACGGCAGCTTGCTGATCGGTGTATTTGTAGTGAGAACCAAGAGAGATCATCATGGTCGGAGCTCGCTGGATCCAGTCGATGATTTCACTACCCTCGTCACGCTCTCCACCCACATCGGCAAGGTTGATAGGGCCGGTACAGATAACATTTGACGGAATGTTGTCCAACGGGAAGTGTGCGCCTGGTAACGTTTGAGTAATCCACGGGACGTCTGGCCTGTACATCCCCATGAAGTCGAGAGGCTTTTCTATTCCCTTGCCCTTCAAGTTTGCTCTTTTGCCCCCAGCGTCGATGCTTGAAAGGGCGCATCGGATGGTTTGAAAGTTCAGGTATATGTTTGCAGGGACCAGACTCCACGGAAGGGGAAACGGATATCCGGATGCAACCCTGTAAGCATAGTTATCAGCTGTGTTCGTCACCTAGTCAATAGTAAAGGAAGAAACCTTACGCGGGCCATTTCCAAAGAACCTTGTAACTCGGTTGTACAGCAGGTGCAATGCCTGTGAGAACATTGGGCGTGAGGATTGCGTGAGCATGGTGCATATCTCGAGTCGCGTCAAGCGCCGGATTCAAAAGCATGTCCAAGACAACGATGGCAGGGTTGACCTCTTCAATGATTTTCTGAACCGACAAGTAAATGTCGTAATATTCATCTGCGGGCCATGGTGATAAACCTAGCTTGAGGATGCGGCAGAATCCCTCTGCAGACGCCAGGCCAGGAGGATGCACCATCATTTCACTCCCCGTCACTTGTGTCAAAGCTGAGGCCTCGCCATATGCTCGGCCATTCAAAGCATGAAAGGTGACATCTGAAGCTTCTGGGGCAGCCTTTTGGGCTTGAGAAGACGTGCGCTTGACTCTGCTCGCGAACTTGGAGAAAGATGCGTAGTGAACCTCTGCATCTGGATGTGACTTGAGCAGATCATATGCCGTGGCAAGGTGAACGTTGGCGAGGCCGTAGAGATCGCTCGTGACGAATAGAATGGTATTGTTTCTTCCTCGAATTTGTTGGGGAGCTGGTTTTGTCATCAGAGAAGGCCATAAACCCACAAGCGCTGCCGCAACCGTAAGCAGCACGGCAGAGTGTACAAGCCGATTTCTTATCTCGACTAGCTGGCTTAGTTTTGACATGCTGAAATTGGCTGAACAAAGAGAGTGTGAACTGAGAAAAACTGGGAGCTGGGAGGTCAGCATTGAGCGAGGGACCGATTGACTATGCTTCCTCCTCTGCTTACGCTTACGTGTTCTGCCACTCTGCCACTAGGCTTTAAAACTGCGAAGAGGATTAGAAGATGATGGATTCACCAGCTACGCTAAAAGTTCAGGTGCCCGCTTATTGCTATAGCTAGGATTAATCCGATACATAATCCAACAGAAGACAAAACAGCAATTGAGTCCCTGCAATCCCGCTTTTCGGCTATCCTAACACCTTTCGGAATTCGCCGGCCTCGCATCTCGAGTTGTTTGTTCCACTTGGTGGCTCAAGGTGTTGGCTGTAGGTGACTTTGTTTGCGCTCTTAGCAAAAGTTCTTCGTGTCTCTAGCAATACTTTATGCAAATGCCTCGCCGTCACGAGTAGCACACGAAATGCTACAGAGATAAGCAAAGAAACACCAGTGCTCTAGATGGACCGCAATCTTTGTTAGTTATTTCAAATACTTTACTCAGTCTACTAGTCAACTGTTCAACTGTCCTGTGGCCTTGATCGGCAAATTGTTGGTGAAAGTAGCTAGTTCCACGCCGCTGTACCTTGCCCAAACTGTGAATGCAGCGACAAATGTCACTGTTGACAAGGTCAAGTAATTTTTTATACCGCGGGCAGACCTTCTCTGGTCTTCCAAGGTTTCCCCGCGCTTGAAACCGAGAGTATTCCTCACCCTGACGTACTTGAGACTCTTTGGGGTGTAAGGGGCGTACATGAAGTTTGTCAACAAGTCGAACCAAGACGGCGGAGCGACGACTGCTCGTGCATGTGTAAAGCAGTCAATGCCGTGTTTCCCATGATAGGCGCCATATCCTGACTCGCCAACGCCTCCAAAAGGTGCGCCGTGCAAACTCGCGTGGAAGAGTACGCTGTTGATTGTCACACCTCCAGAGAGGGTTCGGTCTAGAACCTCCTCATGCACAGCTTTATCCTTGGAAAAGAGGTAAATGGCGAGAGGCTCTGGCATGCCTTGGATGGTGTTTATGGCATCCTCTAAAGTAGAAGTGATGATGGGAAGAATGGGTCCAAAAAGCTCCTCTGACATCAATGCATCATCCAACGCCACTCCCTTGACAATGGTTGGGTGGATGAATCGATCTGATCTTTTCCACTTGCCACCATATACAATCTGGCCATTTGTTTTCTCCAGAAAACCGACAAGCCGGTCAAAGTTGCGCCCGTTGATGATGCGACACATTTGGTCGGTGCCGTTGCTAAGATACTGGTCGTTCCAGTACGACAGTCTCTCAATGAGTTGGTCCACAATCTCGGGCTCCGCAAAGACGTGGTTCACGCTGAGACAGATTTGTCCGGCATTAGTAAACTTTGCGTTGGTGATTCTCCGGGCTGCAAGTTCAATGTCTGCCGTCTTGGTCACAATGCAAGGGCCTTGTCCTCCGAGCTCTAGGACAGTCGGAGTGAGGTGCTTCGCCGCTGCAGCGGCGACGAAGCGTGCGATCTTGCTGGAACCAGTGAAGAAAATGTGATTGAAACGCTTTTCCAGGATATAAGTCGTTTCGGATGGTCCGCCGCAGGCAACGCGAATTGCGAGCGGGTCGAGATACTTTGGGACGAGTTCGTAAAGCAGACGCTCTGAGTGGACTGCAAGCTCCGAAGGCTTCATCATGACACAGCAACCTAGAAGGTGGTTCAATCAGCGACTTGTTTCGGTCAAGGTATTTCCGAAGTCTGACGAAAAGAAGACGGAAATAACTGACCCGATGCGACGGCGGCGATGACGGGCTGAAGCATTAACACAAACGGGAAATTCCAAGCACCGATAATCAGAGCCACACCCAGAGGATCCTTACGAAGACGCGCTCCGCCAAAATGCTTGAAAATAATTCCGGCATCGATCTTGGTGGTAGACGTCCACTCGTCCATGTGTTTCAAGAAGTCAAGAATGTCGGTTTTGATGCCATAGACATCTGTGGCAGTGCTCTCGAAGATATGGCGATTGAGGTCTTTATGCAGAGCCTCAACTATCTGATCCTCGTTGTCCTCTATCATCCACCACAGCTGCTTCAGCTGCCATCTGCGCCAAGCAAGGTCCTTTGTGCGTCCTGAGGCAAAGGTGGAGAAGAGAGTGGCGTACGCATCGTCGATTTCTCGTTGAGGAGTGTTGATAGAAGACATCTTGTTCACAACACATGTGTGGCCTTTCAGCAATCCAAGATGATCAATGGTTCAGGGAAAATTCCGGCCTTTGCTAAAATGAGCACCAGTAGTTAGCAAAGTGATTCTTATATGAACGACTACCGTCACCATCCCGCGGAGTAACGACTCCATGGACTTGCATGGGTTTCATCGAGACAAAGTGCCGCGATTGGATAGCTAGAGGGATTTTCCTTTTAAGGTTTTCAATTAAGTTACAGCATCCCATGTTCATTAGACCCTGTCCCGGATTCCGGGGTTAGGACCGCTGTAACTCCAGTCTTCGGACAGTGTTGTAACCCGAGCCCGGAAGCGACCACCATACTAGCTGGCAATCCAAGCTTGATGCTCGGACGGAGCAGCTGAGAAAAAAAGCATAATTTGCATTCGATTTCAAACTAGGAGGGCTGCGCACTGATTCACCAGTTTTTACGCCTTACCTAGTCACCTATTATCAACTTGACATAAAATCGACCCCAACTCAAATCCCAATCGCCGTATTCGTGAAATCGTAACCCTGCTTCCTATTCCGAATTACTGGACATTGTTCGGAATCTCAAATGCACAGGAAAATACGCTTCTCGCACAACTAACGATGGAGCGACTTTTCCCATTCCTCACTCATAGCTGCGGCATCCGCATCATCATAAGAGGGCTCATCGTCAAAACAAAAAGCATCTCTTAGAGGAACACTTCAATTATCTTCGCGGGGAGAAATCGGCTCGGGGAACCTCCGACCATGGATAGCCTCGTCAATGTCTGCGAGTGTATCGAAAGCCCTGGGCGTCTCCAACCAAGCGTAAAGGTTGTGGCCAATGGAAATCTTGGGTTCGTCTGGGATCACCGAGTACCCGGAGGGCTTGTTGCCGGTGGCCCGTTCTGTGCTGTCCAGCATGGCGGGCCAAAAGTGAGGGTTGCGCTTGTCAACCGCCTTGTAGAGGTCCTTGAGTTGGCTCTTGAGGGTGTCAATGCCATAGCAAATGGCTTCGCTCCTGTTCATGGAAGCCTTGGGGCGGATCTGGACGTTGGTGGTGAAGAGATGGGCTTGTATGAGGTCGATAATGTCTAGGGGCACGACGCCTTGGAAAGCTCTTATGGCATTCTGGGCAGATTGAAAGTCGTGCAACAGCCGCATTTTGATAAGGAAAACGGTGGAGAGATGGATCAAGTTGAGCAACCTGTCAGTCGGCCACGGCTCGGTGGCATTAGCATCCTTGACATTCAGGAAGGGTAGTTTCATGTTCCCCCAGTCGTAGTTGGGATCGTTGCCCGTAGTGGCATACCACTTGACAAAGTCGAAGGCATCCTGCTCCCTACCCAGACGTAGGTACAGCCCGGGGACAATGTTTCTGGCGCCCAAGTTATCGTCGCGACAGAGCCGCAGCATGTCGAGCAGGTGGTCCAGGGCGGCCTGAACAACGTGACGATAGCACGGAAAGTAGTCTAGTGAAGCATTGACGAGTCTGAAGCGCGCGGTCATGTACGGCCGGGTTTCCAAGATGCCCCAGAAATGACCGGCGCCTACTTGGAAGAGGCTGCCCCTCTGGCCAGGCATGGAATAGCCATGCTCCATCTCGCGCGACAGAACCTCCACGTGATGCTCATACCGGACACGAAACTTCTCGATGGCGGTACATGCGGTCTTATGATTATTGCGATCAGTGGCCTGGTGCTCGCGGCTGCAATAGTAGACGCACTGGCAGGCTGAGCAGCGAAACAGGCCGGCCGTCTTTTTGCAGACCTCGCAATCCTTTTCCAGGAGGATCAAGGCGTTGCCGCTTTCCTTCGGTGGAAGAGACGGATACCTATACTCGCGACGCATTTTCAGCACGATGGATCAAAGACGTGAGGATCTCGGCCCGGCTCTTGGGGTCGGCCAACATTATATCCATCAAGATTTAAGCTTCCATGCGAGCTGGAAAAGCTTGATCTTAGGCAATTGTGAAAGTATTGGGTTTTCGAATGCTTGAAATGTGAAGAAATCTATGTTTTTTTTTACTTTGTGAAAGTAGAAACTCGCCCTTGGTGGTGCGGACAGCAAAGTAGGAAGGAAGACGTGAGGATCTCTGAGAGTGGGGGAGGGGGATATGGAATATGGAATATGACATGTTTGATACTCCCGACTTTCCTGCCTGAGGCCAGAACGTCGAGACCGCATTGGATTTGCTTCATCCTACTGACCCTAAGTTACACACAATCGATGGTTTCACGTATTCATGCTCTGTCAACGTGGGAACGGATGGATTTGAATGTACTCGGGTCATATTTTTTGTCAGTGCAGTTGAATGGCACGACTTGTGCAGATAGAAATGGGCCTTTGAACAGACGCCACACGAGCTGTGCCACAGCGAGCATCAGCCACAGATTCTTTGTTTCTCTGCCTGAGGCATACACTTGTCCATCCACCAACTCTCGTACCATCCCATCCATCCATCTCACACCATTTAATGCTAACACAATCTGACGCTCTCAAAAAACTTGCCATTTCAAGCCATTCGCATTGGTGATCGTCCTTGGACATTCCCATTCCGCAATGGAGTCTCTTTACGGCAGTTACCGAGCCCTGCCTGCTTCCGTATCAATTCCTCTGACGCTCGGCCTCATCGTCGTCATCGCCATTGTCCGCAACGTGATTGGACAGATATGGTTTGCAGATCCTAACCGACCGCCTGTTGTCTTTCACATTTTCCCCTTTATCGGCAGCTCTGTTCAGTATGGAATCGATCCTTACAAATTCTTTTTTGATTGCCAGGCCAAGCATGGAGACTGCTTTACCTTTATCCTGCTCGGCAAGCCGACTACTGTTTTCCTCGGCCAAAAGGGCAACGACTTCATTCTCAACGGCAAACATGCCGATTTGAATGCCGAAGAGGTCTATGGGAAACTTACCACACCTGTGTTTGGCAAGGAAGTGGTGTATGACTGTTCCAATGAGCGATTGATGGACCAAAAAAGGGCAAGTCATCTCTACACTCCCTCGATGGGTTGAGATATCGCCTAACACGAGTACGTACTTGTAGCTGCTCAAATTCGGTCTCACCACGGACGCCCTCCGTGCTTATGTCCCGAAATTTGTCAAAGAAGTCGAAGACTACGTCAACACATCGCCCTATTTCAAAGGAGAATCCGGCGAGGCCAACGTCACCGAAGTCCTGGCCGAGATCACCATCTATACAGCTTCTGGTTCTCTCCTGGGAAACGAGGTCCGTTCCATGTTCGACAGCACCTTTGCGACCTTGTATCGCCACCTTGACGACGGTTTCCAGCCTATCAACTTTGTCATGCCTTGGCTGCCGCTGCCGCAGAACCGGCGCCGCGACCACGCTCGGAACGTCATGGAGGGCTTGTTTAGCGATATCATTCGCCAGCGACGCGAGCAGGGAAATCAGGGCGATGAAACTGACATGATATGGACGTTGATGGATGCCAAATACAAGGATGGCACGACCCTTCCTGATGAACATGTCGCTCGTTTGCTCATTGCGATCCTGATGGGTGGCCAACACAATACCGCGGCTAGCGGGGCATGGATCTTGCTCAACCTCGCCAACAAGCCGCACCTCGTCGAGGAAATGTACCAAGAGCAACTCGAGATTCTCGGCTCGCCTCCAGCCCCTTTGACGTGGGAAAATGTCCAGAAACTGACGCTCAATGGACAAGTCATCAAGGAATCGCTCCGGCTGCACAGCCCCATCCACTCTATCCTGCGCCAAGTCAAATCCCCCATGCGCGTCCCGGGCACCAACTGGATCGTTCCTCCGACTCACACTTTACTCGCTTCTCCAGGAACACTCGCACGATCCCAAGACTTCTTCGACAGGCCGCTGGAGTGGGACCCACATCGCTGGGACAAGATTGCGCCTCCCGAGAGCGCCGAAAAGGACTCGCGAACGGTTGACTATGGATTTGGAATGATGCCCAAGGCCGTCAGCAGCCCGTATTTGCCCTTTGGTGCAGGAAGACATCGCTGTGTTGGAGAGCACTACGCGTATGCGCAGCTGTCGGCCATCATTGCCACCTTTGTGAGGTTGCTGCACTTGGAGCAGGTTGATCCCAAGGCGCCTATACCGGCAACAGATTATTCAGTATGTTTTTGTCGGGTTGATTTATTAAGAGTTTGACTAATGTTTTGCTGCAGTCCATGTTTTCCAGACCGATGAACCCTGCCGTAGTCCGTTGGCGTCATCGAAAGCCGGAGTGATACACTTCTGATGAATGAGTTACTTTGCAAGAGTACTTTTGTGGATATTAGACAAGAAATATGATGCACAATTTGCGGCTACATGGAGTAGTTGATTAGAGGTGTTGGACAGATGGGATGCCAATAGATAAAAAAGGACGCCAAAAGTTGGTACAAACATAGATGATGGAGGTATCTAAGACGAACTCTTCTCGACCTCTTTCTTCAGATCAGCGTTGAACGTATTCCAATTCTCCAACGTCTTCTTCCTTGCACTCCATCCTGGTCCCATGACAAATGCCAAGAGGCCCGAAAAGTTCTCCGTCTGGGTAAAGGTAGTGCCCCCCGGATGTTGGCTACTGGGGTAGAAGTGGAATTCATGTGTTCCAGTAAATAGGCCTGGAAGGCTACCTATCCACTGGAAAGATTCGGCGGAATTTTCCTAGAAAGGTCAGATCAGACATGGATCTAGACGGTGTAGAGGACGAATGAATTGCGCACAACTATAGTCGCTGGGAACTTGAAAGAGTTCAAATTGGCCTTGAGGCGGACGCCAGCCTTCCATTCCGATGGATGCTTGCCCGGCTCAGACGCTTCGACTGTCCACTTGCTCCATTCTTTTAGTCGAGGGAAATCGATAAACTATTCAAACAATCAGATCTTCAATAGGACTCGATCTGGGATGTTTCCGCCGGTTGTGCACGTACTACAGACCTGACTGTGGCTGGCGGTGCCTGGATCTCGATGGAGCAAGAGACGCTTTGTTTACCCATGACGGCTGCAAAAGGTATGAGTGGATGAAATAGCCGCGCAATGCCGACGTTGGGGATCAAATCGAGTATAATCTCCAACGACCAAATCCATCTACCGAGGATCCATTGCCTTTTTAAACAATCAATCCAGTAGCAAGGCTTATGCCAGCTCAGAATCACCGCAGATCCCGGTCATGATCCAAGGGCTGACATAAGACTGGCAGTGGTGGTGCAATGATTTAATGATTCCATCATTGGCTACGGCCCACAGATACGACCCAATAATCGCAATGGTATTGCCAGAAAAAAGGAGCTTACGCTGCCATCGTCTCGATCAGGCAAGCCCCGAGCATACTCGCCGTCAGCGCGCATGTTGAAAGAGCAGCCTCAATTTGCATTATAAATCCGTCTATGGCATGTGAAGGTGCGGAACAATTGATACACCCGATCGGACCAACAATAACCCATGTCTACTCTTTCTACTCTTTCTACTCATGGTCATTTCGGCTTCTGCCCTATGACAACGTGGAACGGTATATATCCATGCTGGCTACTATCCATCAACCCCCTGCGCACCCCGACAAGATAAACCTCAACCTCTTCGGGAGACCACTTCAAGCCGCGCGTAAACGGCCCCATGGAAATCCCGTGCAAGCCGTCGTAGATCATGCTCCTGTTATAGAGCCCAATCGTCTTCAACTTCCTGTCGCGTGGCCATACGCCCAGCGGCACCTTGAGCACCTGCTCATCGATCCTGACGAAGCCGGCGTCCCGTATCCGCTGTTGGTTCTTCTCCATGCCTAGCAGGTCGACGTTGAAGGCGGCCAGACCGTCCTTGACGTTGTTGAGGAAGTCGAGGACTTGGCTGTCGGGGCGCAGCGTACCGTCGTCGCATTCGAGAACGAAGCGAAGTTCCTGAACCTCGATCCATCCACCTGGTTTGAGTGCGCTGTGATACAGATTCGCGTTAGTAGCTGTCTTCTCTGTCTCTGTTGCTCCTGCTCATGTAGCCGCCCGTGCTTGGGTCAACATACCGGTATGCCTGAGACACCAACTTGGACCAGTCACGAATAGATGATGTCATGTGTCGGATATGGATGTAGTCGAGTGACTCAGGAGGGTAAAGCCACTCCGCTTCGGCATCGTCAACGACGAAACGGACGTTTGGGGGCACCCAGGACGGCTGAATGGGACTCAGATCGATTCCCAACACGTCGGCTTCCGGATACTCATCACCCACTTCCAGCAAACAAGGTTAGCCTCTGCTTCAACCGTTTGAAAAAAAAGCCTAGTTGGCTTGTTCAATCATCAAAAGAGATCCAAGTCTCGCTTACTATCCACGGCCCAAATCCCGGTCCCCGTGCCAATATCAAGTACGCTCTGCGGATTATCCAGCGGCGCGAAATGCAGCTTGCCATTGCACAGGTTGATGATCATAGAATGCTTCATGTCCTCCCTCTCCTGCTCAGGCTCGTCGTTAGGGAACTGGTACCGGCCCTCTTGGAACTTATGGTAGCGCCGGCTGTTCTCAAACGCGTAGTCACGGACGGTGCTGCTGACGGACGTGGAGGCGCTCGACACCGCGTCCGTTTCGTAGCCTGCGTCACTGACATCGCCTGCGTCGAGATCTGGGTCTGCTTCTGGAGTTGGTTCGATCACTGTTGTTGTTGTTGTTGTTGGCTGCGGGTCTTCAGCTGCTGGTGATCTCGGCTTGGGCGGAGACTTGGCTGAAGCCGGACTCCTAGCAGGTGAGAAATCCGGCTTTGTCGTCGAGTCTTGTGTCATTTCAGCGATGAAGTATACAGCCCGTGGGTACTAAGTGGACCAAAACCAGGCAAATAACTGAGTCTTGGGAAGGATCGTCACTCACCTTGACCCGAAACAGCTGCGACAAGAGGAGTCGGTGAGCAATAGTCACGGTCCAATATTGGTCAACCCCACCTCAGACATGTGAGAATGCCTGAGGCATGAGATTCCGTGCGGAGTTGTGACCCGTTGTGGCTTATCCCCGCTAATGCTAGTTATTTTCAGGGAGAGAGTTCCATCTACGACTAGCACGGGCCTGTTCTGAACAGGTCTAGGGTAAGGTGGCAGAGAGCGCTATGCGTGTTGAAGAGTTCGATTAGGTTAGAGAATCCGAGTTAATAGTTAGGTGAATAGGGTATGCTCGATTTGAATATGTCAAGTTCGTATCGGCCGATGGGGTCGTTGCTTCATAGCCAAGGGATGACAAAAAAAAAACACTACGATTGAGTCCTGCCAGGAGTCGCCGGAAGCCACTCCCGAGTAGGTTCCTTCACTATTTCCTTTGCAAACCCGTGACTCCGAATGAGCGAACAGGACTTGTCTCCATTCATAACCAGGTAAGTCGCCTCGCCTTGCAAACTAGAACGGAGTTGATTATTTGGTGACGCCAAACTTGGCTTTTTATCCGTTCACGTGCGCAAGGGTCTAGAAGAAGCCAGACGATGATGCCCTCCCATACTGGTGTCATTGACCATTGACTTGAAAGTGTTCAGTTAGTCTGCATGTTATAGAGAATCTGGCAATATGTGAGTGGCACGTGAGACACATTGAAGCTACACGAGACACCAACGGTCTCAAGGTATTGCCACCTTGTGGAATCGTAGTGGAAAATGTGATGTCATGCGGGCTCAAGACCTCCGAGGCTAATTATACGAGAAACTAATCCAAGATTATCATCACTAGTACTATAACATCAGTCGGTGCTTGGACCCCCTTGTTTACGCTCTCTGCCTTTTACCGAGCATTTCATCCGTAAGCAAACGCTGAGTAGTGCGGAAAAGATATCGCTTGTATTCAAGCCGCCGAAGTGATGGTGGCATCGCGAAGAAGTAAAGCCCCCAGGCGCGGAACACTCTCTACGGGCCACTAGTATCGACGGTGCCTGCACGGAGCACTTTCTGCTTTGATCTTTGACAGCACAGCTTGGGCAATTCGGCATAGGAGCAAACATAAGTTATATATCTGCTTTTAACTGTTGATGGAGGTCTTTCCAATTTTACTTGTAATCTATCCGAAGAGCATTCGTGATCAGACTCTCGAAATATCTTAGTGATAGGCCAGAACCTCTAAGAAAGGAGCTGCTACAAATGTCCAAAAGTAGCCCGAGATATACATTCCTGGGGAAGCGATCCAACATTCTTCCCCTTCTATGGCTCCCAGGACCCTTGAGTCTACACATGACATCTTCCGAATATCGGCTAAATTGTTAGGTCGTTCTTGTAGCTCATGCATCTGGGCTATTGCAGGCAAGGGAAATGAGTCACGGGAAGCCAAACACTTGCTGTCACATCAAACCAACATTCCAGACCTCACCGTCTGCTCACTTTGAGTTCTCTAAGTCGATTAGCGCCTTAATGATGCTAGCACTTCCTAGTTGGCTAAAAAATCTCATTCGGTCGCGTAGAATTAGTTTTAAACGTGTGGCACCAGGATTTCCCCGGCTTCCTTGGGATCTACACGATCCGCGGAATATCGGGGAGATCACCGTGACTATCCAGCCTAAAGCCAATTCATTGTGATAATCCAATTAAAAATGGTCTATTTAGCCGGCCTCAAGGTTTGAACTACCGTGTATAGGATTCTGCCGTACAAGTGCGATGGATAGCTGGATCTGTGGCCCGAGAAGGAAACGGGCCTTAGACCAGAACCAACTTACAAAAACGTGTCCGCGTAGGACTATTAAAAGGGCCTTTTCGCAACTTGTCAATGAAGTCAATCAGAGGCCCTTACCTGCCAGAGATTACTGAATCGTCATTTTCGTGTCAAGAACTCAGGATGAGAGTCTTGATGCCACTGTTCGCCTTGGGTGGCGCTTTTCTTCTAGTACAGGGGCAAGAATATACGGCAAGCATTGATTCTAAAGGATGCTACTCTGACAGCCCCGCGCGGAGCCTCACGGGACGCAGGATCGTTACTCAGCAGAGCATGAACTCGCCCCAATACTGCGCCAACTTTTGTGGGCTCATGGGATATAAGTATAGCGCTGTTGAGTATGGAGTGTAAGTATCTCTGCAACTAGTCCCAGTTTTCTCTTCCTTTGATTAGAGTTGCTAATCCGGACGACCCCAATCACTAGAGAATGCTATTGCGGTAACCAACTCGAAAATGATGCCAAGCAGCTCGACAATGGTCGCTGCAATTTTGGCTGTCCTGCTGATGGCTCGAAGAAATGCGGCGGCGTGTACACGTGAGTACAAACGAGATGACCCAGCAAGTTTTGCAATTTATCTTACCCAAAAAATATTAGCATGAACCTCGTTGAAATTTCCAACCCAAAGAAGAGCAATGGCAACTCGGCCTTCCCGCTTACTTGTGAGAACGCTCCTTTCAAGTCTACAGGCGTTTGTAACGAAGCCCGCTCAATCGAACAACGAGCGGCTGCCTTGGTCAAAAGCATGACGCTCGACGAAAAGATACAGAACCTGGTCCACGGCTCAGCTGGGTCCGTGAGGCTTGGAATCCTCCCCGTTGACTGGTGGAATGAAGCTCTACACGGAGTTGCGGGGCCTCCATTCAGCCCTGGTGTGTCTTTCAGTCCTCAAAATGGCGGCCCATTCTCCTCGGCGACGAGCTTTCCCATGCCCATCAACCTCGGTGCAAGCTTCGACGATGAGCTTGTGGCTGCCGTAGCCGGAATCATTGGCAAAGAGGCCAGGGCATTTTCGAATGCTGGCAACGCGGGGTTTGACTACTGGACGCCCAACATCAACCCCTTTCGTGACCCCAGATGGGGCAGAGGCTCCGAGACTCCTGGTGAGGACTCGTTCCACATTCAAAGCTACGTTTCAAAACTGGTCCCGGCTCTCCAAGGCCCCGATCCTTTGAAGAAGCAGATAATAGCCACTTGTAAGCATTTCGCGGCATACGACATTGAGAATGGTAGGTACTCCAACGACGTTCACCCAAGCCAACAAGACATGGGCGAGTACTACCTACCTCCATTCAAGAGCTGCATCCGAGATGCAAAGGCTGGCAGCACCATGTGTGCCTACAACGCCGTCAACGGGGTGCCAGCATGCGCCAGCGACTATCTTCTGACGACCTTGCTCCGTGAGCACTACAATTTCTCCCAGCCCTATCATTACGTGGTGTCCGACTGTGAGGCTATCGATTACATCTTCACGAAGCATCACTACACAAACTCTCTATCAAGCGCCGCCGCTGTTGCTCTGAACGCTGGCACAGACCTCAACTGCGGGACAACGTTTCTTTCTCTGAAGGAGGCCATCGAAGCCGGAGAGACGACCGAGGCCAAGGTCGACAAGGCGCTGACGCGTATCATTGCGGGCATGTTTACTGTGGGCTATTTTGATGGCCAGTCACCCTACAATAAGCTCGGTTGGGCAGACATCAACACCAACGAGGCCCAGGACTTGGCTTACCAGGCAGCCGTCAAGGGCATGACGTTGCTGATGAACGATGGCCTTCTGCCAGTAACAACTAACAACTATCCTACGGTGGCCCTCATCGGACCTTATGTCAACGCCACAAACCAGCTACAGGGAAACTACTATGGTGTCGCGCCATCTGTCAGTAGTCCATTTTCAGCGGCTTATGACATCTTCACCAAAGTTGTCAGCGCCAAGGGTACGGACATTGACTCAAGCGACAACTCGGGATTTGCTGCCGCCATAGCCGCCGCCAAACAAGCCGATCTTGTCATCTACCTCGGTGGTATAGACATCGGACAGGAGGCCGAAGCAAAGGACAGAACATCTATTGGCTGGCCTGGAAATCAGCTGGATCTCATCAAGCAGCTTTCACACCTCCGCAAGAAGT
The DNA here is from genome assembly GCA_029931735.1 of Dactylonectria alcacerensis. Lineage (NCBI taxonomy): Eukaryota > Fungi > Ascomycota > Sordariomycetes > Hypocreales > Nectriaceae > Dactylonectria > Dactylonectria alcacerensis. The sequence goes on from JAPMUZ010000005.1 coordinate 486,410, forward strand.
TCGTTGTCGTGCAATTTGGTGGTGGTCAGCTCGACGACAGCGACCTGCTGGACAACCGAGGAGCCAACGCCCTCATCTGGGCGGGTTATCCTGGGCAAGCCGGGGGAAAGGCCATTATGGACGTTATTTCCGGTGCTGCATCTCCCGCTGGCCGTCTGCCGATCACACAATACCCCAGCTCTTACGCGGATGCTGTCGACCCCCTGGATATGAGCATGCGACCCAACGGAAACTTCCCTGGCAGGACTTACAAGTGGTACAACGAGGAGCCGGTTCTGCCCTTTGGCCACGGCCTGCACTACACAAAGTTCACGGCCAAGTGGACTAACAAGCCCGATGGCGTCTATCAGATCGACTCTCTCATCAACGCGGCCAAGGGTGCCCAGTTCATCGATGCCTACAAGTTTGAAACCGTGTCAATCACGGTCAAGAATGCTGGAAAGAAATACTCTTCCGACTATGCTGCGCTGCTCTTTCTCAAGGGCGACGCTGGGCCAGAGCCACGGCCTAACAAGTCGCTTGTGTCGTACCAGCGTGCCGACTCAGTTGCTCCAGGGCAGTCCCAGGAGCTGTCTTTCCCGCTGACATTGTCTTCAATTGCCCGGGCTGACGAGTATGGCGATCTATGGATCTACCCTGGCAAGTATATCCTGGAACTAGACAATGATGCCAGGGTCAAGGTTTCCTTTACTCTCGAGGGTAGAGAGGCACGTATTGAGGTACTGCCGCGTACTTAGACCTGAACAAATTACTGAAACACGCATGCTTCGCCATAGATAGAAGCGACCGAATTGGAGGAGTCGGACGGTCGAGTGAGAATTGGTTGGACTGACATCAGCTCAAGGCGCCTCCCGAAATCAACATTTGGGCCGTGTCACTGCTGTTCATTTTCTCTTTGTATTTTCCCTTCCCTGCTATTACTAGCGCCTCTAAGCAGCGGAGCAATACTGTGGGAGTGAATGGAATTATTATTGTTGAGTCGTCTAAGTCGCATACGTTTGAGAGGAGCACTTTTCGAGATATCGGCATCTTAGCCATGCCGTCTCAAAGAGCTTTGCATTCTAGAGAGAACGAGAGGTTTGGGATGTTTTCATGCGTGACCTTTGCATGCCTCCCTATTTTTCATCACACCTCGTACAGAGTTCACGGAAGTTCGGCTTGGGAGACCGTACTAATAGTCTTCGAGTAGTAATATTGCATTTTAAGTAATTGTGTAATAAATTGAACTCATTATATTGTCCTCGTTCTCTGGTTTATTCGTCAAAAAGCCCCTTATGCTAGTATAAGGCATTCCTTAAGCGCAACGGTAGCCATAAAAGCTTCGCGCCGAGGGCTCCCGTATCGATGAATTGGAGAGGGTAGCCATTCAGGTCGACATTTCGTCATGCAGTTTGTCTCTCGCAGCATACGCTTCGCTACAAATGTAGTTGGATTTACCTGCATGCGTTAGGACAAACTAGTGTTTCGCCCTGAAGCTCACAAGTCAACCCATGGCCCGGTACATTGACCCGAAACTGTAGATGAAGGTGGGTTAGGTTCTCGGAGTGGCGATAGTTTATAACTAGCAGATGATGATCTTTGCAGTAAAATGCTTGTTGGATGTCAGAGATAGAGTCGGATTTGACTTGCTATTGTCTATCAGACAGGAAGGAGTGGTTGAGACAGCTTGGTGATGATGGAAGATCTTGTCTTTTCTCTCTGTCTAGGGGGAAAGGAAGCTAGCTATTTATCCCTAATGATCCGGCTGATCTGGACACCCTTGAACTGATGATGCCGTCATAAGCCGTCGATCTAGGCGTTGAGGGTCATCTAGGTTGTTGAGGGTGGACTAGGTTTGAAGTCTCTTTCTAGGTTCAAAGGAAACCACTATATCGATCCGGCCCTATGCACAACTAGCTTTCCTATCGGTCCGTCTGACATTGTCCATCATTTCGAATTGTGGATCTCTGGGTGAGTTGGATCTAAAGGGGATCAATCTTTCTGCCCCATGCGACCGTTAGATCAGACCAGATCACCTATCTCGATCAACCTGGTCCACATAACTCATCCTGTCTGATTCAGGAGAGACCAAGTTGTGGACTGACAGAATACATGCTAAAGATAGATGCCCCGCAAGGGTGGTCCCCAGATGGAGGAAAACAGAGTATATATAATTGATAGTTATTATAGAAGAGAGCTAATAATGACAGCTAAATTTTTACTAAGGTAGGATATAAAATATATATAAAAAAACCATAAATAAACTAAATACGAATATAAACTACATTATCTTCCTATCCTAAATTTATTCAATTAACAGTAAAGATGTAAATATGGTAGTGTTCTGTGGTGTTCTTCTGCAACCCCATGGATAGATACCCTGTAGCCCTACCAGATTAATGACGTCCTTACCAGAATTTAGCCGTAGGCCCAATCTCTCGCATTGCTTCCAAAGTCCCATCCTCGCTCCTCGCTCCGCCACCTTCACCATAACCTGACCCTCACCACCCTCCCAGTCTCTAGTCTTGAACATCGACTTCTCTACGAAATGGCCACAGTCGGCTTCCTAGACATCACGTGTATGTTCCTTAGTGTTTCTTTTCTTCTTCCTTTGCTACAGATGAGTACTCCAGACTGACAACCCAGAACGTCGCAGACGGATGACTTCTGACGGCGCAGCCAGCTTCGAACCTGGACAGACCTACCGACGACTCCCTGGCTTTTGCAAGAGTACACCATCCCGTCCATCCAGGACTCTTTGTGACTGCGTTTGAGCTCTGCCAAAGATTTCATGTCACTCGCAAGGGTGCCTTTCTATCCGGCGAGGAGCAGTTAGGGCCAGTGAGCCCCGAACGCTTTCCTACTGCGTCCTTTGGAACTCGCAACTCCAAACGGCCGAACGGCACCTGTCTCGGTGGATAGCTAGTAAGCCGCAGTGCGTGCAAACGATCCCATGGCCGTCATGTTGGGTTGCTGAACTGAATACGGCAGATGGGCGTCATAGTCAAATGGACCGTCTTCCTCGCCATCACCGTCCTGTTTGTGGCCTGGACCATCCGACGCTACTTATGCCAGATTAAGAAGGGACTGTCACTTCTTGCATACCGTATGATAAGGATGTGATCCTACCGGGCCCTACCATAACCAACTGATACTGACGCCTACGATAGAAGTGTGGGAGCAGAGCGCCCCTAGGCACGACCGAAGTTACCAGCACCTACCCCCAGCCGATGTCCTACCCACAACCACTAGATGATTTGGTGTGCAATATGCCGTCCCATGGATTCGCTTTAACTCTTAGCCAGTGTACTATCCACAACCACCAAACGGTTTACAATGTACAATATGTCGCCACCGGTACATGTACATATTCCGTCCCGCCCTCCTGTCTCCGAGCTGCCTGCGGGAGCCACAAGGATCGACCCAATGCAAACAAGGCATTCGTATCAGCCACCCCAAGGGCCGCATCCAGAACTCCAGTGCGTTCAAGCCTACTCACACAATCGTCATTCCCGGAAGTAACGGGTTACTTCTTTCCAGACTCTCATCAGAGGCGCCTTTGCCCCCTCGCCGCGCTAACGCTTATGTTCACGCGCAGGAGCGTCGTTAACATGAATCTGTATGGTTTGGCTGCACTAGCAAGGTGCTAACTGAACTGGTTGAATGCACCCTTTGACAATAAATTGGAATAGCCATCTTCGATTGACCACCTTGCATCCCAATTGATGCCTGCACCGTCACCTGACTTTACTGCATAATGCGTCCTTACTTAGACTGTGAAACGTAATGCTGCGACGCGAGACTAGGCATACGTGTCATCCTAAAGCTAAATCTTTGTCGCGTGAAGCTTGAGGCGATGATTTGGGACACCTGCTACACTTCTTCTAAGTTGGCTATCTTCTCCATCAAGGGCGAGTTACTGCTATCACGAAGTCAAAAAAACAGTTTTCTTCACATTTTAAGCATTTATTAAACCTAATGCTTTTACAGTTGCCTAAGACTAAGAATTTCTAGCTTAAGCGAGCTAGGAAGCTTATATCTGAATCAATATATTGCTTGCTAGCTGGCCTTAGGAGCCGGGCCCTAATTCTCTTCCTCTCTAGACCTTCTTCAAAATGACTGCACCTATTATTAGGACTATCGTCAGTCCGTTTAATCTAGCGAACGTATCCACTATTGCCTATTATCATGACTTCTTTATCCCCTTTTAGTAGTTTAAAGACCTTATAATAGACTACTTTAATAATTATAAAGACTTCCTCAGTAAACTATATAATATTAACTACTTTATAAATACTTTTAAAACTATAGCTTAATTAGATCTACTTAATAACTATAATTACATTAATTTAGTACTCTTAGGTTACTATGCCCTATATAATTCATATACGCAGCTTTGCTTTCTGCAGCCTATTAAGAAATTTATTTGCTTATAGTAGCAGAGGCTCGAGGTCCTCTCTAATGCCCATAGCAATCGCGAAACCGAAGAAGTAGACGTAGAGGCGGCGGAGATTAGCCAGAACCAGGCATGGCTAATAGAGCTACTGGGGCTGCTTTGGATGATTCAAACGGCGGAGGGCGCTGCGAGGTGAGTCATTCGGAAGGTTTGGGTGCCTTGGGCAAAGGCTAATCTGCGGTCATAGGTTTAGTTGGAGTTTGGATTTATAGTTTAGAGTTCCTGGGTTATGATCTTTTAAGATTTGAATAGACTTTGTTTGGCAACACAATGGACACCTGCTACACAGTAGACATAGAAAGGTTGACGCCCAGTCTGATCAAATGACCGTCTTGTACCCAATTAATCGCTGTACCGTCATGTAACTTTACTGCACAAGACATTCCAATTTGGATTGGGTGACGGATCATGCTGCTGTCATGAGTCTGACAGGTCTCCCGTCTCTAAAACTCACTCTATCATACTTTCTGTCTACTTGCTCGGGGAAATGCTCGACAACTCAGTGTAAAATCTTGACTTTTTGGCTACCGTAGTCTGTCGGTGGGTTTGGCTGTCCCGATGCTTGCTTTAGTACGACGTGTGAGAATTTGAAGTTTATGTGAACCCAAAGAAAACAAAAACTTATTTCCTCTTGGTGATGACTTCAAAGTTTAACTCGACATGAGCGATAGAGAAATGAGTAATAAACCTGTTTGATCCCCTTTTAAATGATTTCAATTCGTTCAGCACCAACCACTTACTCTCATCAATGGCCTACCCATACTTCATCCAAATCCCGCTTTCGGGATGCGCTACCTTTTTTATCTTCACTATATTGATGACTGCAGTCCTTGCTGTCACTGAAGTTCCCTCACTCGATGTTGACCTCATCTGTTGTTTCGAAAAGCAATCCAATAATACCTCTCTTAGTGTCTTTGACACCGCCCGTGGCGACTTGATTGCAGAGACATGTGGCAGTTTTCTCAAAGCCGACATCCCATTGACTTCTCGCGCGTCGATGAAAATGGATCTGGACAATTCACCATCGGAAAGAGGAGATTTGTGGTTCATTCACCAACTAGATTCTCTCACAGACCCCAATGCTCCAAGATACTCACCTCAGACTTTGTTGTCGTCCAATGCTCCAAGATGACTTGGTCTGTTGAAAATTACTCGCAGGGAGACGCATCGAATTGTTTTCAGGACGCGGGCTTGTACACATCGGCTCTTCATGCAACTCGGGGCAACCAAAGTTACAGCACACATTCTGGCGATGTTATAGAAGCGTCCAAGCTCAAAAAGAGGTTTTTTCATCACACCAAGCTCAAACGTGTGGGAGGTATGTGCTTCTAAAACGACTCCGGTGCGCTAGTCTCTAGCGCCTTTAGACCGAAGTATACAACGCTTTCTTCATAAGCAGCTATCTGTATGTGTTTTCCCAAGTCGTCTCATCCACCCCACCCTGATGGTTTACCAGGTGGTATCTGCTTACACTAACCGTTAGGAACCCATCGATTGCAGAGGTGCCGATTCTTGTACTGCTAGTAAGCAGGATGCCGAATCTTTCTCAGTATCCTATAGCGTGACGGGTGCCCTGGCAGGGACAAATCTTTGGTCTTCCTTTGGTCTCAGTGTCCAGAAAACCTGGACTACTGGAAACCAATACACTTGCAGTGGGCGTGCAGGAGACTCAGTCTGTATTTGGTATAAAATTGCTCACACTTCTTGTAAGGACCCAGGCTCATTGAACGGATGGTGAAAGCTAATAAGAAGCTAGATGTTGTTGAGAGAAGATACTATTTCCTTGGGATCCGATACATGTCCTCCAAATCCAAATCTCTGATGAATTCACCCAATAAGGAGAACCGTGGCGGCGGCTACTATTGTGTTGTGAATAACTGCATGAACAAGGGGGATGAGTTCTGGGACAATAGCGGCTTTGGCCAAGTTAGTATTGATGGCGCCAAAAGCACGCCGAAGCAGAATATCACAAACACGTAAGCCAATACTAATTTTAGATGAATCAGAAAATAAGAATGTTATTTATATGCTTATAAATAAGCAAGTAGCAGAGATTCCGTTATATTTCAGAGCAACCCATTCCTAGAGGGAAAAAACCCCTTAAGTCAAGTAAGCCCAATTGCATCTCTAACCAACTGTACACCGGAAATTTCAGCTGCAATGGCCACTGTATTTGAAATTTGACCTAGGTTTTTATTGGATGAAATAAAGAAGGATATTTAATCTGCGTGAAAAAGGAATGAGACTTAGCGACGGCCAAGGTGGTGCTTTGAGCGCAGGCGACTTAAATTACATAGCAGGCCCATAGTACTCATCACCGAGTCATGATTTCGCAGCAGATGGACTAATAGCCAGCTCCACTGAGCCATCTGGAGGATTTCCAATACAGGAGGATGTAGCAAAGTCCTACATGGACCTCCTCCAGTCGAAGATAATGACGACGCGCTGCAGGACATGTATATAAACAATTGCCAGACCCCCTTTACCAGCTCTGTCTTTGTGTGCTTCAACAGATTCGCCCGACGCTCTTTGCCTGGAGGATACTGGCTTTTCAGTGAAAGTGGCACGCCATGTGGTTCCAGCTCCTCAAAAGATATCAGTTCATGCTTGGGAAGGCTAGATCTAGTACGGTTTTCTCTGATCTGCATTTTGAACGTCCAGGTAAGTTAACTTAAGCAGATAGACTACGCAATGATCCTGATTTGGCAATGGCCAAGTTTCAGAGACCGCGCTATGACGCAATCTAGGCGCAAATTTCCCATTCAATTATTCGATGCGCTGATTTATGAGGGGTCTATTCTAAGTGTGCTCTATACGTCTTGTATGTAAGAGAAGAGCATCATAGAACCATGGCTGTCGATCAGTTACGTCACGATGGTGCACTCAACTCATACTTAAACTAGAGCCTCACATTGGAAGAAGAGGCTAGCACCATCTCGACTATGCATTTACCCATAACTCGTCATCTTTGCTAGTTCGTTATCTCTTTCGTTAGCTCATTACCATAGAATTTGAAAACGTCGTCGATCGGGGCCACATGGATCAGAAACCTCAATCAAAGGTGCTAGTGTGCACCTCGGTCCCGGCTGTGCCAGTGACGGAGAAGCGAGAACCATTTTGGCAACCCGATGAGAAAGTCCGGCTACCACATACAGGTACGACGTCATAATGACTAGGTGAATGTTGCCAACAAGCTTACTAAGGTGAAATTCAGGGACGGCTAGGGTCAATATTGCTACAACCTACGAACGACCAGAGGGGACAACGAATGGGGGCTGGACAGAGAATCATAAGCACTAAACAGTAAGTTGGTCTACCAAAACATTGCTCACATCGAGTAATACTACTTCAACTTATTTAGGCCGAGCTTACGTCCTCATAATTCAGGTTCTCCAGCAGCACTGTGACTTCTTCGACCAGGTATGCAGGGACGGGATTAGGTGCTGAATATTTCTAATACTATTACCATTAGGGTCGTGATGGAATTATCTGGCCATCAGATACCTTCAAAGGCTTCTGCACACTGGGGTACGGTGTCTTGCTGTCGGTGCTAGCGGCTTGCATTATCCACTGGAACTTTTCGTACCCAGGGGTGCAGAGGGCCGATTCATCCCACAAAAGTTGAAGGGCATGTGCTCTACGTACGCCAGCGGTAAAGACAGCTTGAATGGTTGGGTCTTCTGTAACTTGCTGAAAGGACAGCGGTTCATTGCGGATCGCATTGGATGGGGTGCTGCCATGTTTGAATGTAAAATATTCATTGGCAGATACAAGACACTCGGCTAATATCGTCAGGGATTGCGACGCATATTCATCTTTCGCCCGAAGATGTAGAAAAGAAGAAGCAAGTCTTTCGCGGTATTTACGACGAGAAGTCTCTTTTATGTCATGGTTAGAAAGCGACGTTATTCGAAGTAGTCTAGAATGATTTTGTTAATGGTACGAGCACAGGCCACATGGATAATATGTCTGATTCGTATCCAAGTCAGGCGTGGACGAGGTCCGATGGAATCACAGGTAGAAAATCGCACGCTCAATTGATGATGGATATAGATAGATTAGCAGGACTATATTACAGTACAACAAAGACAGGCCAAGCAATGGGCGACCTTAGCTTACAGCTCTAGCTACACGTGCTTAAACTAATAAACAATATTGTGGCCTGTAGCTTATTGATAGAACTGTGGTGTCTATGGGTATCTCGATTCAAACATTCATCAATTTTCCCACAGCAATTGCGGCCCTGTAAATATAGTCAATGCGTAGCAGTGGAACCAGAAAGTATTGATCAATCATTCCGTCATAGTGACGGAATTCGCATGGAACCAAATCCACTTTTTGTTCGGAGTGATCATCATCAGTTGTGCATCATCGGATCCGTTGTCTATGACCTCATCAAAGCTCATAACTGCATCAACAGTTTCGGAGATGGTAGTTGAAGTCGCTGCTGCTACTTCAAACTTCCGTAATCAATGACCTAATGTTCAGGGACCCCTTGATCCTGGTCTATTCCTGGTCTGGTTCTTGAGATTATATATTGCGGACGACCGTCGCCAGGTTAATGTTCAATTGATTATTACCTACGCGCAAGACTGTTCAATATGTCCAACAACGATAACCCCGGTAACTTCGCTAACCGGCAAGTTTAATTCTACGTGTGCGTCATTGGGAGGTGCTAATATGAGGATGTAGACCAAAGGAGGAGGTTCAAGAAATCGCTTCTAAGGGCGGCAAGGCCAGCCACAGTGGTGGTTTTGCCAGTATGGACGCTGATAAACAGGTTAGTATGGGCAAATAAAGAGTGTCCATTAAGTGTTGACAATATGCAGCATGACATTGCGTCCAAGGGCGGAAAGGCCTCATCGGGTTCTTTCGAGCCAGGAAGCGAGAAGGCAAAGGAGGCTGGTCGAAAGGGTGGATTGGCTTCTTAACAATTCTGCTGTTTTTACTCTGAGTATGGTCTCATGTAGTCAGTGCATACAAACAAGACCCTACTTCTTTTTTTTTATACTATGGGGTAGCAGCAGTGCCGAGTAGACACGCCATTAAACTGAAACTCGGGTGAGTTTCAGATTCATATGAATCAATATCTAGTTGCAGTCCAATTTTTTTCACACTCGATATACACTTTGCCTCTAAAGATCCCAAAGATGTTTGGCATTGTCTGTCTACCTATAAATTGTGCTTTTTTTGACTTCGTGGCAGCAGCAACTCTCCCTTGATGGAGCGGACAGCCAGCCCCTTAGACAAGAAGGCGGTTAGCGTTATAAATGCCCTCATTTGACCGTCATATCAATGTTCCTTGACGAACTTCTTCCTGTTCTGTCGCTAAAACTCCAAACTCCACCCGACTTTGCCCCACTGCATCATGAAACAATGCCTTTTCTGGCCTTGCGCCAAAACAAGAAGAACCGGACCTCGTAAATGATTGTAAGTGCGACGACAACGGATCCTCCAATCAGCCAGATCTTGTCGCTGGTCGATGCGTGGTCCCAGCCGTTCCACCTCCTTAATATCAAAACAAGAATTGCGATGTAGGCCAGTTGCATGATGACGATGAAGACGAAGGAGATTTTGTCCGAGGTTTTGAAGACTGGTCTTGGTCTGACGGGGGGTTGGCCAGGGCGGCCTTCGAGATGGCTGTTGTCATATTGATCTATCGGGAGGAGGTCAGAATCTATAAAATTTAGGGGGGAATATGAGGGAAATCGTACTGCTGTAGGCAGTGCGCTCTGCTGGTTGATCGATGAGCTGGTGATAGCTCTCGTCTTGCCTACCAAGATGGGCCATGTTGTGGTGGATGTGGAGATGTGTGGTGGCTCGGTGTTGCGTGGATGTTGCTGTCTTGTGCGATTGTCCCACGTTGAAGTTCAAACTGATTGAAGGTGAAGGTGAGGATCAAAATGGAAAACTGGCTTGTTTAATGTCGGGATACAAACAAACAGGTCGACAAAACATGATGAGAGTGGGCACCACACCATTTAAACAAGCGGAGGAATGAAAATGGCATGGGTAATACTGGTCAGCCCGTTTCAAGTCTAAATTTGCCTTGCACCCGTACGCATGGACGCAGCAGGGATCAAGGCAGCGCGTAAATTGGGCCTCTTTTCATCAATGGGGTCTGTGTTTGCCTTGCTCGACTTTTGTATGGACCGTTGGTTGCTCCGCCCCCAATCAAGATGCCTTGTCCAGGCGCTAAGATGCATCCCTCACAGGTTGCTAAGGGCGGCTTACGCCGCAGGGCGTCTGTTCAATCCTTGACTAATAAGACTGGGCCTTTGTGGGATGATGGAGCCTGTCGCACAATGATCCATGTCTTCTGTCTTCTACCAATGGTTGGCACAATGCACTCAGCCACAATCAAGAACCTCGACGGCTCAATTATGTGGAGGCTTCCAGCACAGCCTGAACCTCGTCGTCCATGTCTTTTAGAAACCTTTGCTCGTCCCATCGAGGCATCCAATCAAATAGCTGGCATCTTTCAGAGATGCAGATGGAGCTACGTGTTGCGTGTGACAGTCAGCCTCAGTTTAGAAGACGTGCCCTTGACAGAGTCATTGATGTACCTTGAGTTCCATCCAAGTTGCACATATTGAGGCGGAAGACCTAAGCTCTTGCAAGCCAATTCCTCGCTAGGCCAGGCTTTGACATTAGGCTGCGACACAAGGTCTCTTGCGTACAAGACGGCAGCGAGGCGATCGAGAGTCTTGGGCCAAGACACCTTGTGGGCCGAGGTGAAAAAGTATCCGTCGCGACCGCTGGGAAGAGCCTTGCGCTGGACGATGGAAATTGCAAGACTGATATAGAAGCGCGCGAGATCAACGACATGTATTCCAGGCCATTCCTTCAGGGTATCAGTATCAAAAAATGGGATGCGCGAATAAGAAAACTGAAGAACGTACGCTGTCCTCGGGAAACCGGTAGACGGCCTTGTTTGTAATGCATGCGTGGATGGTGGTAGGGAGAATAAAGGATGCTCGCTTGCACTCGCCAGTGCCTCGACCATCTACCATCTACGTATTAATTGATGGCTTCACTCAAAGACCATTAACCCTTGGACCATTTGTCATGCTTACAGACTAGAGGTGGAACCACCATAAAGGTGGTCACATTGCATTCAAGCGCGTATTCGAGCACCGCGATATCAGTCTCTCGAATCACGTACGGGGTTTTGATTTGCTTCATGAGGTCGTGCACCGGATCGGTATCTCTTACTGGACCGTGGTGCCAGCCAGTCTTGTCGGCAAAGGCACTTGCACCAGAGGTCTGCATGAGCCAGACAGATATCAGTCAGCGGGCAATCTGAGAACATCAATTCCTTACAGTGTTACTTACATGAACAAAGTATGTCTCCTTGCCCAACTCTTGTATCCTCCTCTTGAGGCCCAAGAGTAATGGCCTAGCCAATGATGCATTGTCTGCACTGGCACAATGGATAACGAGATCGACTAGTCTGGTCAGCGGGCATCACATAATCGGCAACCATGGATATCCATACTGCTATGCTCTAAGATGACCTTGGTCGTCTGTTCAGTATCGCTCAAATCCAGACTGACGACTCTGACGCCCAAGGTAGATAAGCTGCGTTTCTGCTCGTCGCTTCTCACAGCGGCAACGATTTGCTGGTGCGCGATGTTGGTTTGTTCAGCTGAGAGTAAGGTGTTGATCAGAGTGCCACCACTACCTCAGATGTCAGCATTCCCCGGAAAAGATAGAAAACATGGACTGCTAAGCTTACATGTAACCAGCAGCTCCGGTGATGAGAATGTTGAACGTCATGTTGATAAATCGACGCAAGATGTATTTGCGAGGATATTTGTACGTGTATTAATTAACCCGACTATATTCTGGACGGCGTCTATCTTTTATATACCGTGACCGTCTTGAGTCAACACTACTAGAGGCATTCAAATTCCATCTTCGAGGTGTCTCTACACCACTCCTGTGCTGGCTCATGATTGGACGGGTTACGTGTGGAGATCCGGAAACCCGCGCGTTTCCGACTCCCCTTGCAAGTGTCTTGGCATAAGACGAGTCGAATGACGTGGGATCCTAGAGCTTGACACAAAAAGCTGTGGATGGGATCAAGACCACGTGTGTCTGACAACATAGAGCCCTGTGCCTTGATGAAATGGATGAAATCAATGATGGAGAAAGCGGGAATGTCCGACCTGTCCTTTCTCGGCGATCTGTACGTTGTTCTCACCGCCTGCATCGCAAATCCTCGGGATTCCGCTGTTAGGATACCCAAAGCCCCCGCCTCTTGATCATCTTGCTTACAAACTCTGGGTTCGCAATGGGTCTCAACTGACGACGGTAGTGCGACCAATGCCGAGCTCGAAAGGTGAGCCGCATACTTTGTCTCGCCCCTCGAAAGGTGATGAAATAATTACTGACGTTGGGTCAAGACTGCTTGTGACAGGGCCACACCTTGCTCCAACTGCGTAAGCGCACGCCTTGACTGCACGCACTCTGCCATCAAGCCAAGAGCAGCAGATGGTCGACAGAGAATTCTCATCTCAGCTCAGTAGTGAGTTTCTGCTCTAGAGTTGTTTTCTCTTATCTTCGCTGCCATTATTGAAACTGACAATGGCCATTCAAACATACACAGTGAGCGGAAAATAGACGAGATTGCACACAGCGTCGATAGCATCAAGCAGCTCTTGCAAAATCTTAACGTTGCTGTGACTCCACAGCCCCTCCACCAGAATAACTCCAACCTTGGAATCAGTCTCCCATCCACACGTCAAGTGGAAGGAAACATATCGCCCAATACTCATTCACAACGCGTCTATCAATTCGTAGATGACCTGATAGGATGCCGCCTCTTTCACTCGCCGTATGCCGAGGGCGACAGTGTCATGGCCTCGTTGCGAGAAGTCATGAACCCGGAAGATGAGCAACAGACACGCTCTGATGACATCAAGCTCGTACACACCGTGCAAGCCGACGACCACGATTCAATCATGATGCCTCCACAGGCAGAAGCCGTAGTTGTTCTGCGGTGGACAAGAGGTAAGTTCAAAGTACCTCCCTCGAACCAATACCAAAATTCCAATGCATGTTCAGATCACCCAACATCGTACAAGGTAGTCTGGTTGTCGCAGATCTTCGCTCTGGAAAAATTCACCGATATCTGCCAAAAGGTCTATTTCGCCGTTTCAGAATACCGACAAACTGAATTCATTCTGGCCAACGGCTGCTTATCGTGGTTGTTCTCCGAATACGCAATTGTCTCAGAACAGCACAAGTATCTGGACTACAGCGCCCAGTGTCGTGCCAATGTGCAGCGCAGCATCACTCGCCTGCCTCTAGTTTTGCCAGCTACGATGGAGATGGTTGCATGTTTAGTTGTTGGGGTAGGACATAGTACATCAAGTGAGATTTGCACTCTACACTGGCTAACGGGTTGAATAGGCTCACCAAGCCATTGAGGATGCCAAGGCGACACTCGCATCTGCTCTAATCTCGGCAGCAGTGAACATTTGCCAAACACTGGGATGTCACCGTACCTCTTCAATGGAAAGGGATAGCACAGCCACAAAGGCAGACAAGATGCGACTATTCTGGTCAGTATACAGGCTCGATGCAGCTTTGAGTGTACGCCTGGGACGGACAGCCGCAATGAAAGAGCACGACATCCCGCTTCCTTCTAACTTGTTGGCTCTTCGCTGGGCGAAATTCGCGGGGATACAAACGAATGCTTTCAGTCTCCTCTTCAGCCCGTCCGCCCTGCAGCGGCCTGGTCAGCAGCGCATAGAGAATGCCACCTCTCTGGTCTTGGAGCTGCAGGCACTTGTAAATGAGACAAGAAACGCACAAAACGTAAGCACGTCCCAACTTCCAGTGACATGTTGACTGGACTTCGTTCATCCTTGAATACTCATGAAACAGGAGATCCAGGATCCCACGCCGAGGCAAATGAACAGTGATCCAATGCGCACAGTATACCTCGAAGCAGAGCAAGTTGTCCATCTCACTGTCTTGGCACTCATTTCCCGAGTAGCGCCTTTGCCCGACAATCCGCTACAGTTCGTTTCGAATTACGCACTCGCCACCTCACGAGCCGCACTAGATGCCCACCAACGAGGACTCGATGCGTTGTGTACTCTGACACAGGAGTCTGAAGTAGTCAATAGACATCTGAACTGGTTCGTCTCTCTGGCATGCTGTGTTTGCCGATTCAATCGTAAAGACTTTTCTAATACATGAACTAGTACCATCCTGTCCACACCCTTCGTCCCGTTTCTGCTCCTATTCTGCCGCGTTATCAGCGAGTGCGATCAGGAAGACCTCGAGCGTCTCAAAAGCTTTGTACTCTCCCTGAGTGGCGCAATGGTGCCGGCAAATTGCCTCCCCACACGACCAAAGCGCTTCTTTGTGTTGTTGCATGACATGGCAAAACAGTACTACGAGATGCATGGGCCCGAGAGAAATTTGATTCAGGCGATCGAGGATCTGGGCAGTTTTGTAACCGTACCAGGCCTCGATGAGAATGGCTGGTGCTTGCCGGTTCAAGAGTCGCAAATACAAGATGCGCGGATAGCAGAGACATTGAGGGAGCTGCCTAGTGACACCATTAGTGAACAGAACACAGGCACTGGTTTAGGATAAGAAATGTCTCAAGAAATATGAACCTCATGGTCAGAGGTGTGTGGATTTTAGCATAACAAAATTCGTCTGTGGCTCTGTCCCGAATTACGCATCTCACTGTTAATCCTCATCCAACGGATACATGAACAGATGTAAATGCCTCATCCGGAAACGTTTACCCAAGTTGGTGCACAGCACGACGTTCGGCGGAGATGAAGACCTCTAAGTTATGCATCTGAATGACGTATAGTTTTCGATAGCAAGTCGTCAGAACTACTTTACTTGACGATTGCTCGCTGACGCGTCATCACGACCCTATTAGCTTGTGTCTTCGGACCTTTCATGGTAAATCGGGCCCGCCTAATCCATGTCCAAGGCCACCTGCGCCCCGAGCCGAAAGCACTAAACTCGATATTCTACGCATCGTACGAAATCTGTCTATCGTTCAAGGTTTCTAATTGGCCAATCTGGGTGTTCGGGCTCTTACCCCAGACCCGTCGTCCACCTCAACCCCGCGAACCCGTCTTTCCCCCGCAAAATAGCTGCAATGGGACTTCATGCGGAGATGAAATGGAGTCTCAAGCTGTCAAGTCTCTCAAGTCCACGGAAATTGAAGACTCAAAATAAGTTATAAAAGCCTCGAGATTCCTCATCGTATTTGTGATCAGCATCGAGAACCACACAACGTTCTTTCAGTGGCCCTTGTTCCTTGCATCCCGTTCCTAGGCATCTGCTTGTTTCGAGTCAACGTGTTTCATCCTTCATTATGCGTTCCACCGTCTATGCGCTGGCTCTCAGTGCCACATTGTTTCAAAACACCCACGCAACCCTAACTGCTTACGACGCCAGCGACGACTATGCTGGCACCTACGATGTTACAACTGACAACACCCTTTTGAGTGACTTTGACTTTGCGCCCGTCTTTTACCTCAAGACGGCGCTCAAGTCCACCCACAGCATCACGAGTGACACGACTTGGAAGCGCAAGACCTTGAATGCCACAGCGAACGACACTAGCGTCATTATCACCACCGACTCGACGTTCCGTCTTTCGTACTCTGACGTTTATAAGACGGGGTACTCATCCGATCTGTACCAAGCCAGCTTCTTCGGTGTCAATGCGGCCGTCAATGCCAACAACGACTCTATTGTCTACCTGGACCATGTCAACATTACCACCCACAACGGAGCGGCTAATGTCTACGCCTACGGCACTGGCACAGAGGTGGAAATCACGGACTCGTACCTGTATAGCTCCGGTCCAGTTGCTCATGGACTGTACGCTGCAGGCAATGCCACCATTATTGCTGATAATGTCGTTCACTACTCGGGAGGCTATCGATCAAGCGCCTTTGCTGGTGACGTTCCCGATGGTGACCTGAACATCACAAATTCTGTGTCTCACACCACTGGTATCGGTTCTGCCATCTTCTACGTCAGCGGACACATTTACGGAAAGAATGTCATTGGACAAGCCGACAAGGCTCCAGTCGTCATAATGGACGGAGATTACTCTATTGAGCTGTACGACTGCCAACTGACTACTGGTAATCTCGGCGGGCTTCTGCATTTCAGCTCGGGCACTCGCACGTCTTCAGGAACATGGAAAATTGTCGACTCCATCATTAGCTCCACAAATGATGCAGTCTCGACTCTGTGGTTTGGTAATGTCATTTCCAACATGGAGCTGACCTCGGTCAAGCTTCTCACCAGCAGCGGCGTCTTAGTTGCTGCCAACACATCCCAGATCACACAAGACTTTTCCTACTTTGCCTCCCCAGCCGAGATATCCACGCTTCTGCCGGCGATTGCAACAATCGACGTCACTGACTCTGAGCTCGATGGTGACCTCCTCGCCATCAACGGCAGCACCATCAACTGGTCTCTCTCAGACTACTCCAGCTGGACCGGCAAGACGGTATCGGAGACCGGAACCGGCTACTTCAACGTTGCCCTCGACAGTTCGTCTTCGTGGAGTCTGACTGGAGACTCTTACACCTCCAACTTCACCAATGGCGACTCCAGCATGGACAACATTCAGAGCAATGGGTACAATCTATACTACAGCAAGAGTGCTGCGTTGAGCGAGTCCCTCAATGGCGAGAAGATCGAGCTTCAGGGAGGAGGATACCTGACACCGTACTAGTTGTGCAATAGGCTTCTAGCTTATGTTTTCTTCGAAGGATATGGTCTTGGTAACCCTGCGATCGTATTGCACCGCTCAAAGTCTTGTCAAGACAAGACTCTAGAACTTGCGCAAACTTCACATAAACCTAGTTTAAGCCGATATATGCGGTAATACATGTACGAACTTGACAAACCTATAATTCTCAATCTCCCAGTGTTTGTGGCTCCGATACATATGAAACCTATGCAAAGAATTGGCAAGCAACTCCGCGTAAACACGAATCGGGTTGATTTCGTTAGAATCTATCAGATACACGGTCCCGATCTGAGGTCCCGAGATATTGGGGTCGCTTGCGGGGTTCGGGAGTGAGGGCGCAGATCTGCATCTCGGGATGTGGTCCATTTGTTGCTGTGGAGTCCCAATATCGTTTCGACAGGGCGCTGAGACTAGCGACCTCTTCGAGTGTCCGATTTATGCGTAACGAAACCATCATTGAGCTTACCCTAGACTTTCATATCATCGACTTCCATTGGTTGATTTGACGCGCCTCAATTACAAATGAATAATTCCCAACCACTTGTACCTTTCTTGTCAATAATCCAGTATACGCTGGTGACATTTTGACACCAATTTAAACTCACGAACCTTAGAATGTTCAGTTTATTTTAAATTGTAATTGAGGTTCGCCTCTGGTTAGATCACATAGAGAAAATTGATTCCAAATGAAGAACATGGATTTAATCATGCCATATCTTCCTAAACTTTTCCATAGAATTCTAATCGATTTCCTGTTGATATCCAACGGTTATACAGATCATCCTCAAGCACAAAGAAAAATTTACAAAGTCCACTTCAATCGTCATTGATCATCGAAGAGAAGAGACCCAAACTCTCGCTCAATCCTCTCAAACTGTTCCTTTGGAAGTTTAGTTCCCTTGAGACGGTCCTCAGCAGTTTCCCGCCACCTTCGATCGAAACGCAGCTTTGATTCATCTAAAGACATTTGAGCTGCCGCAAGAAGCTTCTCAGAGACTTCTGGCGACACTATCCTGCTAGTATCCCAAAACACATATCCAAGCTGTCGCATTGCTGGATATTGAGAGTACCCGAGCGAGATTCGCATGTACAATCCACTCTTTGAGGCATTTCTGAACATGCGGTAACCGAGGTTGCTGTGAGAGGGATCATCATCGTTCACGATGTCATGTGGAATATTTTGTTCGGGCCCACTTGGTAGTCTCGGCGCATGGTCTAACGCCTCGGGCAGAAATTCCTGGGTGACAGGATGATTTGATTGAATCATCTCCGTACGCTTCCTTTTATTGGACACAGCAAGGTTGTACATGAAGTCTAGACCTAGCGAGGTCATGTAGCTGATATATTCCGGAGATTCGTGTCTACCGTCACGGCCGAACAGACCTAGGTCGGTTAGGTCTAAATCCGCAAACTTGATGAGATTGTCTTGGATGAGTTTCTCGTGGATCGACTGCTCCTCCGCGGATGATTGAGATGTCGGCCGTGACGGCTCGGGCAAAACGACGCCAGGCGCAGACATGACGGCATGGATGAGCTCCTCAAGTTCATCGATAATATTTCCGATCCGAGAGGAAAAGTGCTGCTCTATACAGCACATCGCTTCCACCTCCCATGGCATTAAATTGGCCAAGAAGAGACTAAATTGCTGATCGGCACGGTAGTCTGACGGAGGATTACGGCCAGGCCCATAGGGGTCACTTTCATGACCAGGGAAGACTTGGCAGTAAAGGCCAAATCGTAAAAATGCTCTCTGGAGCTGTGTGTGTTCAGATATCGAGGGGAGAAGCACTGGGTTATTTGGTAACGTTTTGTTCTCATCGGAATACCGCGCTTCTCTTGCCGAAGTGAATGTGGCCCTCTTGCCGAACCGTAATAGTAGTCCAACTCGCTCCGAGTGAAAGATCTGGTTCTCCTGGCGAGACGGATGGGAACGTGGTTGCTGGCATAGAAGACCAAGTCCCTGCATCAATTCTTCGAAGAACTCATCTAAAAGATAAGTCACACGGTTGTAACAGTTGTAGAATTCGTCGTTCTGACTATAGAGATTGATAGCGTGCTGGGCGGCCGAACTAACCTACAGGCCTTGGGCCCTTGCAAAACCATGAATGACGGGTCTCGGCGATGCTAACATGTGTTAGATACAAGGCAACTACAATTATTTCTTCTTGGATATTAGAGAGAAAAAGTAAGAGGGATAGAATCGTCCAATTAACGTCCTGGATGAAAACGAAATCGGGCATTACAGTGGTGAGTATCGCCTCAGCATGAGCAACTGAAGGCGTCATGTCCGGATCACTTTGACGAGGACTTACGGACCCACTTCAATACGCCAAGATAAACTAGAGATCAAGATTAGCCTTTGGCTCATGCATCTACGTAGTAGCACAACATCTAGTTGTGGGCTAGGTTCACACATATCGTGGCCGGCCCCGGGCGCAAACAAGACTCCGTCCATCAGGCGAGAGTGGAGAAGAGATGTTCGCTGGTTGGCATCATTACCGCTTTGTTACTCTACGCTTTGTTCGGCAGGGCAAGATCCTCACTGCAGAACTCTAGCGTTTGCACACGAAACCCCTATTTCAACCCCATGTCAACTCCACAAACTCCGTAAACTCCGCACTTTCAGCCACTCTCTACAATGAACCAAGAGCTTTCTATTTCTAACACTTCCTACAAGCGGAAGGCCTGTCGCAGTATGCGGACTTTTGAGCCCTCTACACTCGGGCTGCGGAGGTATAGCTATCGAGTTGAGTTTACGCACTACGACCCGCAAGACCGTCACACATCAGATGGCCCGTTCATCTAATGTGGACATCATGTATTACGTATGTGCACGGGTAGTCATGTAGTTCAAAGCCCACTTGTGGGATGTTTTCGCCGCTTATCAATCCCGGGCATTTAGGAACAGCATGTGCTAAAATCCCACATTCTTTAGGTATATAAGTTCGAGGAACCTGAAAATGTAGTTCCCAAAAAAGGTCAGAGGGCACACTCAAACGCTAAAGTCTATCAGCCAAAGAACCCCCTCTCATTGAAACCGTTGAGAAAATGGTGGCGCACATCCCAGCCCAACATCGAGTCCTGGTTCTCTCCAAGGTCGGAGAACCAATGGCCCTGGACGTACAACTAGTACCTAAACCAAGCCCCGGAAGCGTTGTCATTCGCGTTCTTGCAGCATCAGTCAGAGCTAATGCACCAAATGTCTACCGAAACCCGGAGAACGGGCATTCACTGCCTCTTCCCTTTGTCCCAGGCTTCATTGCTATTGGCAGGGTCGTTGACATTGGGCCTGACGCAACGAGATTGAAACCTGGACAGTTGGTTTTCTTCGACCCATACATCCAAGGACGGGATGACTCGGAGTCAAGATATATCTCTGGCTTCATGGAAGGGTTTAATGAGGGTAGTCGCTCTCTCTCGCGTGTTGAGTGGCGAAACTCGACGTACGCCGAATACGCCAAACTGCCGCTTGAGAATTGCCATCCTCTCGACGAGCAGCGTCTTCTCGGGGATGCAAAAGACGGAGGGCTAGGGTACAGCCTGGAGGACCTCACCCACATCTTCAGCATGCTCATACCGTTTGGCGGGCTTGCTGACATCGATGTCAAAGCGGGTGACACTGTCATTATTGCTCCAGCTACGGGTCGATACGGCAGCGCTGCTGCTCACGTTGCTTTGGCCTTGGGTGCTCGTGTCATTGCCATCGGACGGAATGCTACCATCCTGTCCCAGCTCGAACCCATCAGCCCGCGGCTTAGCACTGTACAAATCACCAACAACATCGAAAACGACACAGAAGCGCTGCGTTCCGCGGCTCCAAGGGGTGTGGATGCGTTTTGGGACATGTCACCACCCGCAGCCGGAGACTCAACTCATTTTCGTAGCTGCTTGAACGTCATTAAGAGCGGAGGACGAGTCAGTCTCATGGGAAGTATTGTGTCTGGAGTCAGCTTCGGTTACATGGACATACTGATTCGTGGCCTCACAATCAAGGGCACATGGATGTGCACTCGAGAACAAACGATGAGACTCATCAGCATGGTCGAGTCTGGTGCATTACTGCTGGGTGAAAGGGCGAAAATGGGACCTGTTAGAACTTTTGGCCTTGAGCAGTGGGATGAGGCGCTGAACATTGCTGCTGAGCGGACAGAACCCGGTGAGGTTGTCATCACACCATAGGTGTAAAAGTGTGTGGACCAGGAACACATTGTTTTATCACATATAGAAAAAGTCTGAATGATTTGAACGCGGGTAGACCAACCGGGAGATGCAGAACAAAATACTTTCCGTCATCCGATGTTGAAGTTACTATCGTCTATCAATCCATCTCATATACACTGCCTGTACACCATAATCGCCCTAACATTTTATTACTTGCAATCTTTGCCATATTCTCCTCGTCTACAGCTACGAATATGCTACCTCCGATCCTCCAGGTGTTGCTGGTATCTTGAAATATCTTTTCGTCAATAGCACGTTTGATTTTCTCCGCAGCCTCTGCTAAATGCTGCAGGGCGCGGTTGATGTTGAGGAAACCACCAAATTAAGCTCTTTTTACTCTATTTTCTTCGTACTAGCCGTTTTCGAGCCACTAGATAAATTTGTTGATGCTCAAACATCCAAACCCATACATAGGCAGTCGAGCATTTCTCTTCTCCTGACGGAGAACCTGTGGATATGGTCAACCTCTCATTTGGTTTTCCACGATTCCACGAGCGACTTGGCCTATTCACCTTGCCTTACGCAAAGCACGAGACAAAGGCGTCCTCATATTCGCCGCTGCTGGTAGCGGAGGCGGCAAATTCGACGTTTCTTAGCCGGCTAAACATCCCGATGTCATATGTACCAATGCAGCCGATACTTACGGCAACATGGCTGACTTTGCACAAACCGACACGACGTGGCGTCGCATCTACACTCTCGGCGAGGGTGTGCCATCTTGCGAGCTAGATGTTAAGAAGGAGACGATCCATAGAAGCGGGACTTGTTTGCTATGCCCATTGCTGTGACAACTGCAGCCATCGTTTTGGGACTTACGGATAACACAGGAGAATGAACTTGGTGTTCCTGGAGACTTTGAGTCGCTGAAGCCGCGGTTGCGGACGCGATCGGGGATGGAAAGTGTGCTATGTAAGACTTGTGTTTTGCAAGGAACGGAGAACTGGCCTGGCTCGTCCTATATTACACCACTGTCCTTCATTGAGATGGACGAGTTGAGCCGGGTGGGTATCATCGCGAATAGGCTTCGGAGTTGCCCGGAATAATGTTACATCAACTCATAAGATGACTACGGATAAACGCAATACTTTATTTTAATATTTTCTCGCAAACTGACACTCCAAAGTGTATGGGCTGGATATTTCACGACGACTTCATTGCCACGGCAGAATCTAAGTCAACCAAAGGTGGGCATAAATGGCCGGACGCCGGAAAAACAATACTTTGTTTGGAGTTAACGAAGTTCGAAGCCGATGGCCCAACTAGAGAAAAAATGCTAAAGGGTATTCATCATCCTCATCCGATTCTGAAACCCCACCTATTTCCTCAATTTCTATCAGGTCAACAAATATGGCTGTTTCTGGGGAGTTGCGCGCTACGCTTGTATGTAGGTAGGGCGACAGCTGAAGTGGCGGGGTACCCCTTTCGTAAATTATCTAAGTCGATTACACATCTCCCAGCAACTTTCCCTTGCCTAAGAAGTTGTCAGGAGGAATCGACGATACGTATTGATGTATCACCAGAGTAGAAATGTTTAAGGAAACAGAGATATTAGAGGTAGCAGCATTTATCTTCGCCCATGTGACCACCCCGTGGAATTCTGCCGTCCCTTCACCGGAGTAGTCCACTCCAACTTGCATCATCACAACATGGGCTCCCACAGGAAGAAATCGCTACTGAAAACCCTTGTGACACCGATTGATCAGATAACTCTGGGCCATCCCGACTAACCTCAACAGTAGTAACCATGCAGAATATTCATCTCTGTAAAGGAGTTGAAACGCGGGGTCCAGAATTCAGCGCAACGTCACACGCGGAGCTGAGATTACACCCGAAGAGTTCGGAAAGAGTCACAGCAAATTTGAAAGCCGTGAAAAGGTGGCCTTTCCGGTGGCCCTTCCGGTGGCTCCGTCTCTTCGCAGGGCGGTAACTGGTTCCCATCTGTTTGGCTTTAAGATTGTCCGAGTACGAGATTAGCTGCGGTGGGTAGCGTATAAAGCTCCGTGACCATTCAAGATAGGCGTACGATTGCAATTGGTGTGAGAACACATCCGGGTTCCGGTGGAGTCAATGCTGAGTCGGGACGTACCTTTACAACAGTTGGCACGCTACGGCCAATTTAGGAAGCACCGGTCCCGGAGCTGCTAAAAAAGCAACCACCGCATGGACGATGTGAGGTTGTCTGATTGTGAAAAGGGGATCAATATAAACTCATCCCCGGGCAGACTCTAAGGATAGCTCAACTTTGGACATTTCTATCTCTTCCCTTAAATGGATCAACGCTTTTAGTATCATGTCATTGCCCAAGGATTTTCTCTGGGGCTACGGCACAGCTAGCTACCAGATTGAGGGAGCTGTATCCAAAGATGGCCGTGCCCCTTCCACATGGGATATTTTTTGCCGTACGCCCGGCAGGATCGCAGATGGTTCTTCGGGTGATGTTGCCTGCGACCCGTATCATCGTACGGTCGAGGATATTGCGTTGCTGAAGTCTTACGGTGCAAAAGCTTATCGGTTCGCTAACTTTATAAAAGGTCTAGAGTTATTCCACTTGGCGGAAGAAATGACCCCGTGAATGAGCGAGGTCTTGAACATTACATCAAATTCGCCAGCGACCTAGCCGCAGCGGGGATTCAGCCAATTGTTACCCTCTATCAGTGGGATCTTCCTGAATCTCTACATCAAAGATATGGTGGACCCCTTGACAAGACTGAATTCGTGGCCGATTTTGCCAATTACGCCCGCGTTCTTTTCAGGGCCCTCGGTTCAGTGGTTAAAGTCTGGATGACCTTTACTGAGCCCCTTGTCGTGTCCGTTCTTGGATACAACACAGGGTTTTTCGCACCTGGGCGATGCAGTGACCGAACAAAACAAAATCGGAAATGGGAGACAGCAGCCGTGAGTGCTGGACTGTCGCTCATAGTTTGCTGTTAGCGCACGGGACTGCAGCTAGGATCTACAGAGATGAGTTTAAGCCTGTTCAATTCGGAGAGATTAGCATCGTTTTGAATGGTAAGTATCACAACAGCCGTTCTTCTAAGCTGGAGTCCTAACGTTGCGTAAGCATCGTGGGCATACCCTTGGGATGCCTCTTCCGACAGAGATCATCAAGCCGGCGTGCAGTTTCGCGAGTTCAATCTTCAGTGGTTCGCTGATCCGCTGTACTATGGCGATTATCCGGCAAGTATGAGGAAACAGCTCGGTGATCGTCTGCCGAAATGGACCGAAGATGAGATTGCGCTTGTAAAGGGAAGTAACGATTTTTCGGATTCGACTACTACACTTCTGTCTTTGCAAAGCATAGAGTCACAGAGGCCGAGTTAAACGACACCGTGGGGAATGTTGAAGTTCTCTAGGAGAACAGGGAAGGTGAAGCTATCGGTCCAGAGACGAACAGCCCCTGGCTTCGCCCAAGTGCAGACGGTTTTCGAAAGCTGCTGAACTTCATTCACAGCAGATATAGCTGCAAGATCTACGTTGCAGAGAACGGTACAAGCATCAAAGGCGAGAATAATCTCTCGATCGAAGAGGCCGTCAACGACACCTTCCGATGCGATTTCTACAAGGACCATCTCGAACAGGTTGTTAGGGCGAGGGCCGAAGACGGCGTCAACATTATGATGTTTATGGCTTGGAGCCTCTTGGATAATTTCGAGTGGTGTGATGGCTATGGTACACGTTTTGGGGTGACTTATGTGGATTTCAAGAATGGTGCGAGAAGGTATCCAAAGCGGAGTGCAAAGCTACTAGGAGAACTTTTTTCCAAGTATCTTGAGAAATAATGCATCAATATCTGAGTTGTTGACGCTAGAAGTTTCGATAATGTGTCTGATATAGGTCAGATTTGGAAGCGATAAATCCCCAGTATAGCTGAGCTTGTGCTTTATATATGATTCGTTCGCCGTTGTTGCGCTTACGTGCAAATTGGCAGTTGACATCAAGAAAAAGGGCAATGACACAAGAGTATCATAGTACCGTCAGCATTTTACATTTGCCAACATTTGCTTTGGTCGTGTTGTAGTCAGAGTAGAGTTGGAGAGCAACATACCCCTTGCGAGCACTCAGCGGGTGCTGGAGAGAGGTGGAGGAGACCTCGTTGGCTTTTCCTTGCTGCTTATTTCAATCATCTGTACAAAGAACATCTTGTGCGCTATACCATGCTAGTGAAGTTACCTTAGTCGCGTTCGTGCTGTTTATTCCGATCAAATTTTCATTCTATCACTTTCCCATCTTTAGTCATGTCGCTGCCACCCGGAGAGCACAGAGAATCTTCTCGCTGCACCGACCCATGAAATAGTCATTCACACCACAGATCAATCCAATCTGTTCATGACCTCGGATGATGTCAACTAGCATAATAAACGTCGAAATGGTGGCGATTCAAAACCTCCGCCCCGGCGCTTCTCATTGGATCGGAACCGGAATGGATCTTATTTCTGATGAAAAGCCGCTTCCACCGGAACGACTCCACCAGAACGATTCCACCGGAAGGACATGAAACGCCACAGTCACTGGGGATTTTTCCGTGGCGGAGTGTCGATGCACTAATATGCATTTTCAGGCAAAGAACTATGCCAGAGTTTACGGATGTACTTAAATTCTCTCTCGTTAATATCGTTTTAAATATCACAGATAACCCGCATGAAACACCATTCATCTCACTATCAGCTTTCACGTCACCACCAACGCAATGGCCACCACAAACGAGATCACTGTGACTCTTCGCCAACTCGCCAAGATGATTGATCATTCTTTGTTACATCCCACAATGACTGATGCCGACATACTTAATGGGCTCGCAATCGCCAAAAAGCACAATGTTGCCACCGCCTGCATAAAACCATACCTCATTCCTCTGGCAAAGAAAGAACTTCAGGGCTCGGAGGTTTTAATTTGCCCTGTCATTGGCTTCCCCCATGGAAACAGTACCACCGAGGTCAAGGTTTTTGAGGCTGATGCCGCCGCCGCCGCTGGTGGTAAGGAGATCGACATGGTTATCAACATTGGAAAGGCTCTCGGAGATGAATGGGAGTATGTGGCGGATGAAATCCGACAGATCAACGATGTCGTTGTCAAGCACGGGGCTATCCTCAAGGTTATCTTTGAAAACGATTATCTTCAGGAGGACCACATCATCCGCCTTTGCGAAATTTGCTCTGAGATCGGGGTAGGATTTGTCAAGACATCAACTGGCTATGGCTTTGTGAAGCAGCTAGACGGAGCGTACTCATACAAGGGTGCCACTGTTCCTCACTTGAAGCTTATGCGACAAAGGTCAAAGCCTGAAGTTCAAGTCAAGGCTGCCGGAGGAGTGCGAACTCTAGACGATTTATTGCATGTCATGTCGCTTGGCGTCACGAGGATCGGTGCCACTGCCACTGTGGCAATCATGGAGGAGGCAGTCAAGCGAGGAATCACAGATCAGCCGACGACTGTGACATTCAAGCCTATTGATAGCAACTCAGCTGGTGGATACTAGTTGAATTGGAAGGGGGTATAAGAGGTTGAAGGAAAAGGAAAAGAATTCGCATGGTATTTGTGAAACTTGGGGGTTACCGGGGCTGCACTTGCATGTATTTAAAACAAGCAGGAATTCCTGATACTTTGAATATACATGTTTCCATCTCAAAATCGCCGAATTTGCACCAGCTATAGTGTTTATAAATGGCTTATCTCGGCTGGGAGTGTTCAAGGATGGGACCTTCAGCAAAGCCTCAATTTGCATTGCAGATGAGGTGAAGAATTAATTGCCACTTGCCTGAATGTCACATCATACTTATTGAACTCTGCCCTCAGACACAGACATGACTCGATCTACGCTGCACAGGCCCGTTTTTGCAACTGCCCTCCATTCCACTCACGATAACGTCCAGGAAGTCTGATGTTGACTTGCCAGCAGACCCACAAATAGAGCCTGATTTGGGGACGGGAGAGAACAATCACACTTGACTCGTTTGAAGTCCAAATTTGCAAAGCCATATCGGATGTTAATCAAGAACTAGATATATTATGTTATTGGCGACGAAGGCGAAAAGCTGGAAACGGAACCTGCCGTCAGTCTCGTAGTGACGAGTCCTATCGGACACGTGACGCATGCAGATTCCGAAAGTAGAAATTGGTTCCGGTGGGACACGGAGACTACTAACCTCGACCTCTTCCGGTCCGACGGCAAAACCTATCCCGACCGTCTGGTGACGCTCGAACCTGCTGCTCAGCATCTCTTATCAGTATCATCTTCTTTGAGGCTGTGTTATCAGTCATGAAGGAAAACGCGCGAAAGGTTCCCAGCGCTTGTGAAAGATGTCGCAAGCAGAAACTAAAGGTGAGCCTCCCAGCACTCCGTTTTAAGACATTCTGGCAATAACAAACCAATTAGTGCGATATTGAACGCCCTTGCACCTTGTGTGTTCGGGCCAATGTAGAATGCATCGCTGCCCAGACCGATAGGTGGAGATTCCATCATCCCTCACAGAACGAAACGTTCCACGGGATTGCAGGGGCGGTAACCAAGCGCCGTCGTCTCCATCGCGCCGGGGATGAGTCTTCCTCTGTGCCCGCATCTGTACCCGCATCTGTACCCGCATCTGCACCCGCATCTGTGCCCGCCTCTCGATCTGAAGAAGTAGCGAGGCCTTCAAGCCTTGATCTCATTGTGAGAAGTCCATCACGTGGCCATAACGAATCTACTGGAGATACTCCTTGGAATGCTAGTTCCACCATCACTCTTGTCGAAGAGGTACAACTGAACGCTCCTTAAAGTATGTTGACAATATCTCTAACTCCAACACCAAGGCGTTCCACCATCACGAAGCTCCCTCTCCTGGAGAAACGGAAACCTCCGCGTTCCTTGCAAGCACATGGGCTCATTCCAAGCCGAGGTCGCCAGGTCAAAGACAGTTGAGGAGGGCGCCTAGTCCCCTTCAGCGACAACTATCTCAGCGTCTTCAAACTGCCCAAAACCATCAAGTTCCACGGTCGCGCAATTCTCTTATGACCGAGCAAGAACTATTATTGCTATTACCTGAATTGGAAGCGGCGACGATTCTAGTGGAGAACTATTTTGATCGAATCCATTGGTTCACTCTACTTTTCCATCAACGCGACTTTAGGAATAAGTTCCAGAATTTATACAGTCACGGTCTGCACCCTTCAAGTCAGACAACTCTAGTCGGCAACCGTATTGGATACGCGGCTGTTCTTTTGGCCGTCTTCGCAACTAGCCTACACTACACCAATGCCGAACAGAAACGGCTATTGCTCTCTCTGAGTATCGATGCCGCATCACTCAAAGAAAAAATCCTCACAGGGCTAAAGCTCAGATTCTTAGACATCATCTCCTTGGGCTCTCTAGAAGTAGTCCAGATGTGTCTTCTGTTAGGAAGCTATTATCTCTACCATGGAGAGCCTGAGATGGCTTGGCCACTATGCGGGTCTGGCTTACGCATTGCGCAGGCTCTTAACCTTCACCGTAAGGTACCAACCGACAGTTCCGATGATGAGTCTCTTCGGCATACCATTGAAGACCGAAAACGTGCCTGGTGGGCCATCTATGAGATTGAGACATTCTGCTCCATGCTCTATGGCTTTCCTCTGAGCATAACCGACAGCGATTGCGATGTCTCTCCTCTGAACCCATACGATGAATACTCAAGGTCTATACCAGAAGGGCAGCACTGCACAAAACCGAATCTTCTATTCTTCAAGTGTGCGATGTCAAAATTGTCAGCGATTGTGAAGTCCGCTTTGGATAACCTCTACGGACCTCGTTACAGCGAAAGTCAACATTGTCAGGACCAGGCTTCTCGCTTGAAGAGTCTCGTCAATGAAGTATCGTATCTGAATTCAAAGCTACTAAAGTGGAACGAAAGCCTTGCGCCAATACTAAAATTTGACAACACACGCGCCGCACCTATTGCAGGCGATCAATTGTCTAGCAGCCCAGACATGTCCGAGGCCCAGTTTGAAGAGCATCTCTTTGGGCTTCAGAGTCTTTCCCTCAAGCTTGCATATGAAAATGCGAGGATATTGATTCACCGGCCTTTGCTCTCATTTAGAATGCCTCCGTCCTCATCCGCCTCTCCAGGAGACGGACCCAGTCACCCAGACCCCTTTCAAATAGCGATGCATACTTGCCGAGACGCTGCTCTACAAATATCCCAAGTTGGGTCAACTACCTATCTTCGAGAAGCCTCTGAAACATATGCCATTGCGTTTGTCTCCTTGCATCTGCTTACAGCAGGGGCGACGTTATGCATTTCGATAACTCTCGATCCATTGAGTTTAAAAGCTTATGAATCGAAGATGGGGATTCGGCGTCTCATGCAAATACAGACTATGTTGAAGGACAAGTCAATCGTCGCCGCTCAGGGTCTCGTTATCACCAAGAGGCTAATGTCTCTGGTCATGGCCAAGGAGGTCGATGCCATGTTCGAGGTCGGACCGCCAGTCGTATCAGCTGAACAATCTACTTCAAATAAGTCTGCACAAGCTAACCAGAGCAGCTGTACCAATACAAAATTTCCAGAGGCTGTCCCCATGCAAATGTCGATACCTCCAGGGCAACAATCGATGAGTACCATTTCGGCTTTATGTCCGCTAGAGAGCCCAGAGGTGCCCACCAATGCAATTGGTACAGAATTTGATGGTCAATTTTACGGTTTTTGCGAGAATACGTCTATGGCTGAGGCTGTGCTGGAATATGAACAAGGTACAGAGCATTGTCCCAGCCGATAAATATGTGCTTGTTCTGACAAGTTTGAACAGCGATCACCAACTCTTTGAGCACAGACCTAAGCAATGAGCCAGTTTTCGACAATCAGCAGGACATATTTGTGGGAAACACGTCCCTTGGGCAAGAGCAAGGTTGGATATGGGGATGGGACTTTCTAGGATAGACCAGCAGAGTGAACCAGATTAGCCACGGGACTCAAGGAATACCATACCTGGGTTTGCTAGACCTTCATGGACGCCGTAACTCGGTTGGACTCCCTGGCGGCACTAGCTTAACTATCAGAAACCAGGACTTTCTAGGTGATGGATCTTTCATTAGAATCACTAGGCTATCTTGTAGTCGTAGACAACCACCAGGCTCTCGTCTCCACTCTGGGGTGTATGGCGCCCGCTCCACCAGGTTTCGTCGACAGGGGCTTGACTCTCCTGTCTTCTCTGACGCCACTCGTTGTTCAATCCGGTGATCTTTCTTAAAATAGCAACACATCTTATTTCACGGGTTCACATCAGGCCCACAAGCTCTCCACCGGAAGCAAACATACTAATTTACTCTCCGTCGGGTGATGTGCTGCATTGTTTTCGGGAAAACCCTCCGTAGTATGGTGTGCTAGACTCCATCAGTAGCGGAAAAGCCCTCCGATGATTAGTTAGTGGTGGGTCTCAGTCCCATCCAACTCTTCTGCTCCCTAACCTCGGATGCGTCAGGTCGCTCCGGGAAACAATCGGCGGGGTTTCTGCCCCAAATTGTAATTTTTTCTTCGTGGTCTACTCATAGGGTAGCTTTCCGTGGCCCGTTGACTCATTCGCCACTTTCATCACATATCCATAGCCCGTCATCGGACCCTCGCTTACGACATGCAATGCCTCTCTTTAAATATTTCTTATCTATTCATTCTGCCCATTGTAAGACATGAGGCATCTGAAATATATTGCTGATCTTTACTGCAATATTGGAGCACACCGCCGTCTACACCGTACGCCCCAACAGTCCAACTCAAGCAGATTCTTGCTATCATCCATCAACTTACAATAAGCATCAAAGCAAAATTGAAACGGCTATTATGACGTCAACACTAGCAACACTTGACGACAATGTTAATCGCGATTCCTCGAACGGCTTTCGTCAATCGGATCTTCCCACAAACCCTATATCAGCTCTCACGCAATGGTCACAGGTGCTGGTAGGGCTTCTGGTGAACTTTATGACTTGGGGTAACCCCAACGCCTATGGTGTATTCCAGCTGTATTACTCTCAGACCACTGATTGGTCTTCTTCTCAAATCTCCTGGATTGGATCAACTCAGCTCTTTCTTACCTTTGTTATTGGACCTATTTCGGGACGACTTGCTGATGCTGGATACGGTCAGCATTGCATCATGTTGGGTTCCAGCCTAAGCGTACTTGGTCTCACAATGACAAGCCTCGCAAGTCAATATTGGCATGTATTGCTCGCACAAGGCCTCTGCGTTGGCCTTGGTGGAGGCATGATGGCCATGCCAGCTGCAGCAGCAATTGGAGCACACTTGAAGAGCAGACGGGCGCTTGCTATGAGCGTTAGTGGCTGCGGCGCTGGCATTGGCGCCGTTACATACGCCTCTATTGTGCAGTATTCCCTTCCTAAAATCGGCTTTGGTTGGGCAGTACGGTGCTGCGGGCTCGTCTCCCTTCTTTGCGCGCTTGGTGCTAATATTCTAACTCGGTCACCTTTATATGTCAGAAAGGCTGGAGGGTTGATAGACTGGAGGGCATTTCACAATCGGTTTTTCCTGATATTCTGCGTTGGCAGCTTTTTCATCTATTTCTCCCTTTTTGCGGTAATGATCTATGTGAGTCAAGTCTCCAGTAACATGATTGTCATCTTTAGCTCAAGGCTCATCATATAATAGATCAACTCATTTGCCACTGCCATTTTAAGCCTTACCCCGAACTATTCAGTTCGGTTTTTACTCCTTTCAAACGCTGTGTCAATCATCGCACGCCCACTATCAGGTATCATTGCGGATCGTTTTTGGGGAGAAGTTAGGACGTGGACTTTGCTCTGCATGCTTCTATCCGTTACCATATTTATATGGATTGGAATTAAGGATCGTACGTCCATGTATGTATACTCGGCGCTAATGGGATGCGTCAATGGCGGAGCCCAGGGTCTTTTCCCTAGTGCCATTAATAGTCTGAGTATGGGATCAAATAAGCTTGGGACGCGCTTGGGAATGGTTTTTGCTATTTGCGGCATGGCTAGCCTTACAGGACCACCAGCGATGGGTGCTTTAATAGATGCCTACAAGGGCAAGTATCTATGGGCTCAGGTATGCGGAGGCACCATCATGGGACTCGGGGCTTTAACTGTGGCAATATCGACTCTCTTCTGGAAATCAGGAGGAAAAATGAGCTAAAAGGATTTGTTGGACAAGAACAGTCGTGGAAGCATTGGGCCTTAGGGATATTTAATCGTGTATTAAAAACTACGTTCATTTGCCTTTGTGCCAGCGCCTCACCTAGAGTGGACAGCCTTAGTGATAGCTCAAGACCTTTATAGGCTACATTGTGCGATAGCTTGGCTCATTCTTGACACGCGATGCCTCCATGTCGGCACGAATCTCCTGCGCAAACCTCTTCGTTGCCTGGGCAAGCCGCTTGATCGCCTCCAAGCTGAGCTTTCCACCTTCTTGCTCTGACGTCATCTTGGCTGCCGAGAAGAGGATGTTTCGGATCTGGCGGCCGTTGAGTCCGTCGAGCTGCTCTCTAGTGTCCTCGTCACGTATCCATTGTTCGATCCTGGCACGGTCCGTTGTAGAGTCCTCGTCCAGCTGACCCAAGAATTGCAAGAAGATTCTCTTCTTCTGCTCGTCGTTGAGGTCAGGGTATCGGATGGCGAGATTCATTCTTGACATGACTGCGTGGTCGAACCGCCGCAGTCGATTAGTAGTTAGTATCAACATTCCGTCGTAGTACTCTAAGACTCTGAGAAGTTCTTTGAACTAGTTAGTGCCATGTCACTCATACAAAACCGAAGTACTGACCCGAGACGAGTGCATTCCTCGGCAAACTCGCGGTGTCGTTGGACCTTGATTCTAGGAACACATCCGCTTCGTCACTGAGTAGAAAATCGTTAGCTGACATCCCTAGACAGAATAGAAGTTGGAGAGATCTCACAAGAGGATTATAGCCTCCCAAGAAGCAGCAAGTCTGAAGACATCAATAAGATTTTCTTCGACTTTTTCAGGATCGAGTCCAATATCGGCGACGGTGACGAATAACAAAGGCCTTCCCGTAGCAAGTGCCACCGTCTCAGCGGTCAACGTCTTTCCAACTCCCGGGGGACCTAGCGATGTCAGTTCTTGTAAACCAATGTGTCTCACAGTAATACCTACCATAGAGTAATATCACAAGGCTTTCCCCTTTTCCTTTCATTAGGTCTTGCATTTTGCCCTTGTTGTCGCTTCTTTTCGTGTTCCAGTGGCTCATGACTAGACTCTTGAGAAGCTCTTTGGACTTAACCGACTCCATCTGAAGATAGTCGAAGGCCCTGGTGTCGACCCTCTGCTTGATGTCTTTCACCTCAGTGACTTTGAGCTCCACCCAGCGCTTCCTGGAGAGGTGATAACCTAGAACTCGAGGTGGGCATATTAGATACTGCGTTGGATCCGAAAACTCCTCCCTGATCTTGGCTGGCTCGAGGTCATAGTGAGACCGCTGACTCTCATTCAGCTCAAAATTTTCCTGGCAGACGGAGCAGCGACAAGCTTTGGTTTGTTTCCAGAACCGCAAGTTACCCATAGGTAGTTGGTTTTTGTGCTGATAATGTTTGCCAGGGCCGTAATCTCTGAATGACAAGGCGTCTATCACAACCTGTTCAGCTCCATCGATCTAATCTGTTATCAGCGGATGATCATCAAATTCTCAGATATGAGTGTTTTACTTCGGCAACGACGGTGTTGGTGAAGTCGGTACCATGAATGAGCTCGTGAAGCAATTTCCCCAATGCGTCGAGGGGAGATTGCCATTGATCGGTATTCTTGTCATTATCCAGCACACGTGTCTGTATCCTAGAGATTAGTACTGTTTCTCTTACTACATTGTTTTGCATCCTACCAGATGGACTTTTCCAATACCGCTGGCTCTCAGTATAGAGTCTCCAGTGTATTGAAACAGTCGAAAACCCTTGTTGCTCAGGCAGATTTTCTGGAACCGACGCCCTCGCTGCTCCAGATGGCTTCTTTCCGCTTCGGACAGATATTTGACTGGAAATACGGGAAGTGACTGGACCTTTCTGGATCCTTTGAAGAATTCAACCCTAAGCTCTGCCGGAATTCTTCTGAAGGTTTTTCCCGTCCAATCATACGTCCAGCAGACGAGCCTCCAGTGCGGACTGAAGCCTTTCCTTTCCATTGCGGACTCCATGGACTCGTGAACAATGAAGGCCTGCAGCTCATCCAAGAAGACACGAGAGACGACAATGTCACCTGGTTTGTAGACGGTCCAGAGATTTTCGAAGTTGACGATTTCCTGGCTGGTTGATGAATCGTCTTCGAGAATCCTAGAGAGACTCTGGTCGCCTGCGCGTCCTCTGACAGCTTCATGGATCACCTCCAGCAGCATTTCCAGATTCTGACGAGTACGCTCGAGGCCATCGTCACTTTTTGCAAAGTCATCGAGACGCTTTGGCCACCCTGTCATGTCTTGGCCCGATTCTTTGAAGCGCTGCAGTCGGTTTCGAAAGGCCAAAACTGCGGGGTGGTCCTCTTGGCCCTTTGCCAACGCCTGAAGATCTCGCCAATATTGGATGAATGGCTCAAACGGGCTGTCGAGTGTGGTGACTACCATGTCCGGGCCGAAGCCGGGATAGTGCGCAAACACAATCTGAATCAGGGCCTGGAGCTCAGGATCGGCGATTCTAACGTTGGCTTTGATAATGAAGTCGTCATCATCGAGACCCAAGGTGAGGATCATTGGCGCAACGGTGCCTCCGTGGCTATGGACACAGGGTTCTGTGGTCTTCTTTTCGGAATCCGAAACTCCGTCTGCGGGCTGGACGTCACTGATTACCTCTTCTTTGCCGATCGGTTTCTCCTTCTTCTCTTCATTGTCCTTCGAGTATCTTCTGCCCACTATTTTGACCTTCCCGAAGAATCTGGAGTAGGCCTGAATGGACGTGGCGGACTTAAGAAGCTTTGACTCATCTGATTTATCTGCCTCTTTCGTGGTACTTGGCTGGGTCATGGGTTAGTCTTTTGTATCGGTCAAAGCATCATAGGAGGGGTCGCCGACTGCAGATGTATCTGGAGGAGGGGCTTCAACCGTTGACGATGCGGCGGTGGAGGTAGGAGTAGATGTAGGTTGTATTTGTTTAGTGTTGTCAGCCTGCTGTTCAAGAGCGGCAATCCGTTTCTCCAATGCGTCGATGTACCGTTGCTGAGTCTTCTCAATCAATGACGTCTTGCTCGTCATCAAGAGAACAGCATCCGCGCCAGTCTCCATCTTTGCGGTAGTCAGATATCGCCGACTCTATTTCGCGTCCGACGCAATAGAATCCACTGGATGTGTTGATGGAGCAGAACAGAGGTGGTTCGACAGCATGGGGAAGCACCATTCTAATAAAGTGGGTGTGCCGTAGCTCAGTTTCAACCCTGAGGCGATGTTAGTCACTGGGTATCTATGACATGGGTCTTCAAACATACCCTCGTAATTCAGCTAATCATTGATCCAGTGTGTGTGCTGACGAAGCGCTGCGTCAACCCTATTGTGGCTGCGCTGCATGATGCGACACTTGTGTGTCTGGTTGTGGTGAGAGATTGACCATTTGATGAAGTTGGGGGCCGTATGCTGCAGGAATGCGCCCTTAACCAGGATGGCTGATTGGTCGATTGAACTCATTGCATCACACAGAACAAAGCTGAAAGACCCATGTCAGTGTGCGCCTTGTTGGTTGCCTCAAAGGCACTGGTCGCATTCTTTTCTTAGGCAGCTTTTTGCCTAATTATCTGCTGCAAGCAGCCTTTTGAGAATTTCTCATCGCTTGCGTCCACCATCAGTAACGTGGCCAACGGCTTCGTCAAGCGTCGTACAGCATACTCGTACATGGCTAGACGGCAATGTCAACAGCTATTTCCGAATGTGTATCCAACGCTCATGAGCCGACCAGCAGAAGCACAAAACTTGATACTGAGAACAAGAGGTCAGTCATTTCATCACGTCACACTTGTTGCGGCCTCGGGCTAAACTTATTAGCAATGCCCTTGCTCCGGCAATCCGTGCTCTTGAGGGATGTGAGAAATTCTCCACGAGGCTTGAGAAGTTACCATCATACAAAAAGTTGAGTGACAAGTATGCCAACGAGATTGCTACGTCCAACCGCGATACCCTTCGCGAGATGTTGCGGCGACAACTCGACGACGCAAATGCAGCTGAACAGCGCTTTGAACAGCGAGGGAAACTTCGGCGCTTCTATCAAAGGACCACTCGCTTCTTGTCGACTTTTGGAACCTATCTAGATGAATATGGAGGCGTTGTGGAGCTCATGTCTGCAGCTGGTGGCCAGTACGGTCGAGCTGCATACAGCACACTTTCCATACTGCTCGTTGTGAGTGAAGCAATAACTACCACTCGACTATTGCTAATCCGGCTCAGGTGGCGGTGAACAAACAACACAGAGATGACAGGATTGCGGAGGTCCTTCTGCAGCTTTGCAAGCAATTCTCTCGGTTTAAGATTCTGGAGCACATTCACCCAACCTCGAAAATGAAAATGTACCTCGCCAATGCCTACGAAATTGGTATCGATTTCGCCAGGTATGCAGTATTCTACTATCTCCGATCTAGTATAGGTAAGTGCCGGGTTCAGGCTAGTTTCCACCAGATCTAACTCGTACCAGGCAGATTATGGAGCGTGATGGTTGGCCCTCCTGGAATATTTGAAGAGACCTTGGCAGAAGTGACCACTGCTTTGGAAGATGTCAGAGCTGAAGGTCAGTTTCTAGACAGCCAGCGGCTACACGAAGTGGATCAAACTGTACGCGACATGGACGCCCGTTACGCAAAAATGGAGGAAGATGTGAAAAGTAAGCATTCCGCTCGCCATAGCTATTGGGTAACATAGCTAACATTAGGCACCCTAAGGAACGCAGTGGAAGAGCGAGCTAGAGAAGATCCGAGATAGAATGCTGCCCAAACACCAATCTATTGCCAAAGCAACAAATGACTATCAAGTCCGCCTCGAAGCCACATTTGATGGCCAACGCAAGAATCTGTACGGTAGGCTTGCCGAACTACAAGCTTCAAAAGCGTATCGTGGATGGAGATGCAGCCAAAAACCCTCATTTCTAATTTTGCGAGGCGAAGCAAAGTGTTTGACGCACTACTGTTGGTTCTCACCACTTGTGTTGCGGTTGTTTCAAGGCTTTCGAGAAGCCAATGAAACCGTTGCATTCCACTGTTGCCAGGACACAG
Source organism: Dactylonectria alcacerensis (assembly GCA_029931735.1). Classification (NCBI taxonomy): domain Eukaryota; kingdom Fungi; phylum Ascomycota; class Sordariomycetes; order Hypocreales; family Nectriaceae; genus Dactylonectria; species Dactylonectria alcacerensis. Next base: position 523,995 of record JAPMUZ010000005.1, read on the forward strand.
ATTCCAGCGATAAAGGGGACAAATTCGTATCTCTTCTCAATAATATTGCCTTTCAGGTTCTCGAGACGATGCCGCACCCGCTGGATCCATCACACATCAAGTCCATTTGGAAGAAAATGGATAACGTCAAATGGGGAGAAGACCCGGCTCTGACACTAGGAATTCTTTCTGTTGTCTTGCCAACTCTCAAAACGGCATGCCTAATAGTTGATCGAGCAGATCTACTGCGCGGTGATTGGGAGGAATGTCTTGAAAGCCTGTCTCTGATGGCTTCCCCTACGGTGTCTGGTGGTTGCGTTGTCAAGATCATTTTAGTTGGCAGCAGAGTAACAAGTGATTGGAGAGGTTTGAAGGAGAGAATGATTGGGCTTGTTGGAGAAAAACAGTTGTTTGACTTAGAATGTTCAGAATCAGACTGGGAACCATGATGGTAGTTGATAGAACCAATGGAAGAAATGAAGCTGGGTTCTGAAATGAAAGCCCCATTCAATTTCGCCACGCCAGGACAAGAAAACGGCCCCAGCGACCCGGCGAACGGATCCCTGATAACGAGATCCACCCTGATAGATAGAAGTGGTGAAACGGCAGGTAACCAATCCAGAGCTTGAAAAAGGAGATGAGTAAAAAAAAGTGTCCGCTATTCGCGGGCCGTTTGTTCCGCAAATGGCGCCAATTTATGTTATCCATGCTCGTCTTGTGGAGTATCCGCTGGCCGGTTCACTTTTCGACCGACACGGGCCATGTTCTCTCGATCTAAATACCTTACGGGCTGAATTTGCAAGAGCTGGTGCGCTGTTAAAGGGCCAAGATGCTTCTGCAGTCTCAATTCGCACCACCGCTACCACGAGAGAACCATGGCCGCCCTCACTTTTTACACAAACAGCACAACCTATCTTGTCAGTCCTCGGTCCTTGATGTCGCAATGCTCGGAGCTGTTAGCTTCATCGGGTGTAGAGTCAGTGCAAGTTACGTAGCATGTGGAGTGCTCGGTCGAATGTCTCCACAACGTGCAGGCCAGATTTTGTTCATGGGCAGTGTCTGAGATATTATGAACTTGTCCCTCGCTTTGTACACTCTCTCAAATTTGCACCCCTTTGTCAAATTTGAGGTCGCGGAAATGGCGACGGTCGAGATGGCGTCAACGCATCTTGGCGTTCCTGCCTCTTACTTAACGAGCTTCAATCTTTTTGGCATCCTTCTCATATCATTATTGGTGTACCAGTTTCTCAAGGCTCTATACAACATCTCGCCTCTGCACCCGTTGAGCCATATCCCCGGAAGAAAACTGTCAGCAGCTACGTATCTACCAGAGTTTTACTATGATGTGATCAAATTTGGTCGTTATACAAATGAGATTCGTCAGATGCACGAGGAATATGGTGAGCCAACCCATATATCTCGCAGAGACAATGAAGAAATCTGACCGTTGCAGGACCCCTCGTTCGAATCAGCCCTCATGAGGTGCATTGCAATGACGCCAACTTTTCTGACGAGATCTACGCTGTGAGTGGACGAAAGCGTGACAAGCCCGTTCATCAAATCAATGGTTCAGCGTAAGCAATCTTTTTCTCGACATTTCGTTTCCAAGGGTCAACTGCTGACTGTGACTTCTATCTCCAGTCTGGGTGAGTCTGGTTTTGGAACTGTCGACCATGACTTGCATCGGACCCGCCGCATCCCTCTTGCTAAGTTCTTTTCTCGCGGTATGATCTCGCGACTCGAGAGCGAGATTCAAGCTTTGGTTCAGACACTTTGTGACAAGTTGTTGACCCACTCTGGCCAAGAGCCGTTTGACGTGACCATGGCATATAGTTGTTTCACGTCGGACGCTATTTCGGGTTACTGCTTTGGCGAAAACTTTGGCTTTCTTACACAGAAAGGATGGTATCCCAACTTTCGCGAACCGACCGCCTCCATTTTGAGGCCTGTCTTCGTCTTCCGATTTTTTCCTTGGACTAAATCCTTTACTGTGCTTGGGGAGTGGTGAGTGTTTACGGACCGTTGGTGTTGAACCTACTGTACTAACCCATGTCCAGGCTGATCAACTATTTGCCCGAAAACATTGCCTTGCTCATCCAGACTTTAAAGATAGACATTCCCAACAAGGTCAAAAAGACAAAGTCTGAGTTGGACGCTGGTATTAGACATGAGCGCCCCACCGTCTTTGGATCTCTCTTGGAGTCGGATTTAGAGATCTTGGAGAAGCAGCCTCTTCGATTGGCAGACGAGGCTACCGCGGTTGTGGGTGCTGGAACTGAGACGACGAGCTGGGCTCTGGCTATCATCACGTACCATCTACTTACCAAGCCTGAGATCTTGAGAAAGCTCACAAATGAGCTGAATGAAGTTGTGAGCGACCCAAAAAGTCTTCCAACCTGGACCGTATTGGAGAAGCTGCCTTATCTCGGCGCCGTGCTTCAAGAAGGACTACGCCTTTCCTATGGCGTTTCGGCTCGTACTGCGCGCATCCCTACAGAGGAGAATCTCGTTTACCGGGGCGAGTTCAACAAGAAGCCAGTCGAGTATGTGATTCCTCGTGGGTACGCCGTTGGCATGTCGGCCGCCATCACGCACCACGATGAGAGTGTGTTTCCCGACTCTTTCCAATTCATTCCCGAACGCTGGTTAGACGGAAAAGACCAGCGCAGAAAGTATGTTGAGCGTGGTATGCTTGCATTTTCCAAAGGCAGTAGATCTTGCCTGGGTATGAAGTGAGTTTTCGCCCCTCTGATGAATTGTTCGATAGCCCAAGTACTAACCAGGATCTGTAGTCTGGCATTATGCGAGCTCAATCTGTGTCTTACTGGGCTAGCCCTTCGTGTGTTCCCATACATGAAGCTTTTTGAAACGACTGAAGAAGACGTTTCATATGATCATGATATGTTTGTGCCTTGTGCTAAGGATGGTACGAATGGTGTCCGGGTTAAGATGGTGTGAAAGATGAGAGGGTGGAGTTGCGACTTTAGCGGTGTTTGAACTCTTGGGCCAAGTCATTTTTCGATCTAACACACTTTAGACTAGCATATCCAGTGGTTCCGTGTGTTTGAAAAGAGCTTTTAAATGCCACTCACGGCTTGTAGGCGCCTGAAGAATATCTACAGAATCCCTCCAGAGACGCGAACTGCTAGTGGGGCTGTTGGGAACTTGCGTAAGTTTGAGGGACACCGATGTGTCTGTGGGAAGCCCGGCTGTTGCTAAGGTATCTGTTAGCAGAAACATGTACCTAACCAGGTTCAAGTGCAGCCCCACCAGCATTTTCGAGCCTAACGAAACCTGCGATTGGCTTACCCTAGACCCTCGCAACATCGACTTGCGTTCGATGATTTGATGTACCTTCAATTATGAACCTGTTCTGACTATTCGTACATGTTCCCAAGAAGTGTACAGGTCTTTCCATGTGTGCAGCGGGGAGCGCGGCTACACATTGCGATAATACCTCTAACGATGGCATTGTTTGTTCTCTCCAAGACTCTATCTCCAACCTAGCTATTTTCTTAATCCAAAGACTGAAAACGCAGGGACTGCGACAAACTTCAGATAGGGTCATTATCCCACACTCGAAAACAAGTTACAAGCAACTTGAAGTTCGATCTAACACCTCGTTCTTGCATCTACGGGTACTCTTCGTCTTGTCGAGGGGAAAGATGGTTGCGGTTTTAGGCCAATGGGATTCTAATTCCTAGACATAGGTTTGAGTAACATCCCGCGTGACTTGAATGATACGGCGTGTACTGTCGTCGTCCTTGTCCTGTGCGCCATCACTGCTCCCCTCTCTCCCAGCTCCCACAGTTGTGTTGAGTTCACAGTCGTATGGGGCTCCTGGCGTTACTCTGTTTCTATTTTTGCTCCTGTTATTTCCTCCTATCGTCACGAGGTCGGTGCCGTACGAGGCTTGGTCTCCGGTGCTGTGGTCTTTCGAGAGGCTCTTGAACAGTTTTCGTAGTGAAGGTAGGGAACCTGCGATGACTCCGAGACCGAGCTCAACAACTGTCCAGAGGATGACAAATCCGACTTTGTCTGCACAAACGGTCAGCTTTTACTAGAATATTGAAGTCAATAGAGTGTGCTTACAAATCTTGTCTGTTGTCGCAGCATAGCCTTGAACGTATGGCATGCGAATAATAGTCGCGATGGAAGCGCTGTGTTCCATGATACTGCGTCAGCGTATTGCCCTCTTGTGGTTGATGCATGTTTGGGTAGAGTAACTCACAAGATGCCGACTCCTAAGATACCGAAACAAATCATCTTCAGCTTTCGACGGAGCTGCAGATGCCAAAGGAAGAAGGCCGGAAGTATAGAAACGGTCCAATCAACGAGAATGTTGGCAGCTGAGAAGATGTACGTGGGGATAATGATGATGTCAGTGGAGATGCATTTCCCGTCGCCAGTCCAGATGGCCTGAAAGGGCACGCATTGAATGAAAACGATGATGATTGCCATGATAGTCATGGCAATACTGAGTATCACGACAGCATACAGCGGGTACGTGTAACGGCGTTGTGCGGCGACTCGGATTAATGTTGTACAAATGCTGACCTTGATGAATGGAGATCCAATGACATAGAACAACTGCCAAATGGTCATGGTCTAGTGATGAAAAGGTTGATATCAGCCATGGAATCCCCATCGCACCTCAGGCCAGGGCAAAGGGTAACGGATTGACAAACCTTTCCAGCCTCCATCATGATGGGTATGTTCAGTTTAGCATCGCGGGTGCCAATACCCGTGAAACATCCGTACGCGACGACAGCATTGTGGGCTACGTTGAGTATCTGGTGGTTTTCAGGTCAGTATGCCGTGAGGGCTAGCCAGTTGCTGTTTTGCAGCGTTAGAGACCTACTCCTCCAATGTACATCAAGTAGTCCTCTAAGCTGTTCAACTTATTGACGGTCCTGATGTATGCCCTAAGGGCGAGCACTGCCAGAGTGGTGATGGAAAACATGATCGTGAGGGCAAGGAGTGCTTCCGCAAGTCCTTCGGGATGGACCGAGTGCCATTTTTCCTCCGAGTCGCTCATTGTGGCCGTTTGCTCGGAGACTCAGCCGTGTTCGCATGACGATGAAGTCTAGAGATGAATGTGGGAGCATCTCTCCCGCTTAAGAGAGCAGACTGTCCGCAGATCCCAACCTCAAGTGTCATCAGCGTTTCGTGGTACTGAGGAAGGATTTTTTGGCTAGCGGGGAAGGGGGCATAAACCCAAGTCGTAAGAGTGTGAACCGCAGACCCTGGCATATGTACGTTAGGTACGAGCCATGGGCGTATCCTGGCCTTTGGATCCTGGCCTTCACACTTTGGCCACTCCTTACGTAGTACACAGTGATCCATCAACAAGCTCCACATATGGATAGATGGGTAATGCTTACCACGCGTCCAAGTTCGTTTTGCTCACGGGATGCCAGATTGTACCGTGCTGCTGCCACGGGCGATGTAATCCAACCTGAGAGCCTTGTTGTCACACTCACTACAGCGAAGCGGATTTCGAACGATAGAGCCCTGTTTATTGTTGAGCAGCACAGAGGCATGAGCGAAGAGACAAATCGGACATCTGCCGTATTGAACCACACTGCCCACCTATGGCGAATCGTGGTGGCGATTGTAACTGGAGGAGCAGTGACCACATGGTAGAACTGGGAACGCCCAACAATTGTTTTTTCAATGCCTATGCTATCATCTTCATTTTCACGTACACGGTAATTGGCCGAGATCAGGCTGTGATGCTGAGGGAACTCTGATCTTATTCAATGGGAGAGTCAGGAGACGCAAGAAAGTCCCGGATGTCACGCCAAGCAATGTCGATCAGCGTGAGACACGTTATGAAAATGTCTCCATTTCGTGGCCGTATACAAGAACTACCTCTAGCAGGCTGTTGTTTGATCATCAGGTTGAAGATTGGGCTTCTGTTTTCCCTTTCCACCCGAGGGGGACAGTGTCGATCACTGATAGGGGCCATCAAACGAAGACTAGCTGGGGTCTTCGTTTAGACGATGGATCCGCTAAAATCAACGCCTTTTACGGCTCCGCAATCCAACAACAGGGAACCTCCTTGCTTCCCTCCGCAAATCAGTCCCCGGAACATATCCCCAGGTTATATCCGAGCCGCCGCTGAGTAGAACTAGTTCGATTTTATCCGGCAGCGAGTACGGTACTTCGTGATAGGGAAAGTGGCACCCTCACCCAACACTCAAGTCTGTTTCCTTTTTGGGCGATTCTCTTCCAGGGGACAGTTCTTAGCCCCGGCCACAGCGGAACTGATGTGCCTAGTATTTGGGTTCCGCTCTAGGCGGGGTTGCTGGGGAAAGACTTGAACACGCGTCGTTCTTGGCTTGTGTCTTGTGAACCCCACGGCTTGCGTTTCCCCAAACAAGCCAGTGCCGACAAGTTCGAGTCCCGATTTGAGGGCAAACCTCCCTCCGTATTCTAGATTTGTCCATTGCTTTTGGTTTCCCGATAACCTGGTTGTTGGAATGCCGCTCGGCCTTCATCATGGTATTTCTGCAGTGATGTTGGTGGCTGTAAGCAATCACAGCAGTGGGCCGTTGCCCCTTCTTGCCGCAGCTGCTAGTTCGAGGTGGAGACTGTAGTCCGCCAATAGGAATGAAAGCCTGGAAGAACCCATCGTCCAGGGCTGAAGGACTCGTTGCTCGGCAGACGTTTGAGGCTTTCAAGGGCCTCCCCTGCCTCGGCTGTAACTGAGGCTATCTAGTGCCAATTGCCGCAGCAGTTAGTCGCGAAGAAGAAGGAAAAGGAACAAAATCAGGCGAGGTTGGATCAAGAAAAGTGCAAAGACGGACCACCAACGAGTCATGATCTTTGAAGGTAAACGAGTTCCTAGCTAAAAGTGTGTTGATTATCTACCTCAAAACACCCATTAGCCCTACTACAGACAGTGCCTTCAGAGCACGGCTCTCCAACAATTCTCGGGAAATCTGGACTCCGAGCTGACGAAAAACACCACGATGGACTAAATCTGTCACTCATTCTGTCCCATTAAGGTGGTCTGATGATCCACTCGCAAAGTGGATTTAAGCACGCCCCCATGATGTTGAACCAACACAAACCCACAATACGTGCGGATCTTCTACGATACAGGAATGGCCCAACGTCCTTAAGGATTCAAACCCTGTTGCGCTCGCAGGGGTGACTGTTGATAAACACAGGGTAGAGCTACTGTTGAGCCCTGGCTATGGCCCCAAACTATTGAAGCATGCCGAATTCGGCTGGATATAGGAGTCTCTTTTTGGATTCTCCTACACGCCGTACGGGGATATTCCCCACTGCTCTATTGAACTAGGATAGCTCTTTGCATTTGGTCAGAACATCATGACATCTCCACCACGCAAGCCGCCAGATGCCCAGGAGAAGCAGTGGGAACTAACAGGGGACTTCATGCTGCTCACATTTTAATACAACGCAGAATCCATTCCTTGCACCGTCCTTCAGAATATCCTCCCCTTCTCCTTACTACTAAACGACTTTTTACCTTGAACAAGAATACCAAAACACTCCCCTATTACACTGGACAACATGGCTGCGTGGGAACCCAAGGGAAAGATTGCGCTTGTGACTGGTGCCGGCTCTGGTAATTGCTTTTGTCTACACACGTTGCTGCATTAATTACTGACCAGGATCAGGCATCAGCCATGCATTAGCCAAGAGACTCCTGGAATCAGGATGCTCCGTCGTCATGGCAGATCTGCAGCTTCGTCCTGAGGCTGAGGAGACGCTGAAGCAATATCCCCATCCGCCTGTAGAATCTGGTGCTGCATCGGCCATCTTTCAACAGACGGACCTATGCGACTGGTCCCAGATTAACACGCTATGGGAGACTGCCCTCAAGACCTTTGGCCACGTCAACTTGCTCGTCAACGGTGCAGGCGTCTACGAGCCCCCTTCCAGCGACTTTTGGAACCCGCCTGGCATCTCACCTCTTTCTCAAGATCCCGTTGATGCTCAGGTTGGAATTTTCAAGACCTACTCTGTGAACACGATAGCTCCTGTTAGACTCGCCCAGATCGCCATCGAGTACTGGCTCCGCCCTGAGAACCGTGGCCTCGAGGGCAACATTCTCTGGCTTGCCAGCATGGCCGGTTACATCCATGGCCTTCTAACACCGTTTTATTACTCTAGCAAGGCTGCAGTCGTTAGCATGTGCAAGTCTCTAGGCTCACTGAACAAGATTGCAGGCATCCGAAACTCAGCTATCTGCCCAGGAGTCGTTGATGTAAGTCCGAAGTTCCGATGGCTCGTTGCCTTTGGATTATATACTAACCCTCTTGTCGACAGACTCCAATCTTCCACCCCCCATACAGCCGCGAGCGAGTACAAGCCGACGACTTGATGTTGACGTTGGACGAGCTGGTCAATGTCGCCATGGAAGGCATCCAGGACCCTAAATACGGCAATGGAAATATCATCGAGGTATTCTGTGGAGGTACTAGGGAAGCCCATGAGGTGTGCGTTCGCGATGTGCCCTTGGAGGCTGTCTACAATATGGAAGGGTTAGTTGGACTTGCTGCGGGTACGCACATCATCTCGCAACAGGAGATATTTGAGAAGCAGATCAAGGAGAAGGGAATGGGATTTACTCAATGAGACCGGTAGCTATTATACTTGGGATGCCTAGACTAGCGATTCATGGCAATGCGCATGTTCATCTACTTGTCCATTCATTCAGACTGCGTCCTGAGATACAGTTTAATATGATCGCAGCGATAAGCCTTCGTGAGCCCCAACAAGGCGAGCTCTATCAAAACCGCATATCGAGTTCGCATACAAGTTCAATATGACGACAACCACAAGTTGGATGACTCCTACGGAGCCATCAAACTTGAATCCATTTGCTACCAGGCCTGCTCAGCTTTCTACTTCTAGAAGTTCGCCTTGCCCGTAAACCTCTCGTTTTGTACCACTTCAATCCAATATCCATCTGGATCAAGCAAAAATGCGACATTCTTCATTCTTCCATCCATAAGTCTCTTCTTCCAAGCCACATTCATTGATTCAAATCGCTTGCAAGCTGCATCCAGTCTGTCAACAGATATACCTGGCACGAGTTAGCTCTTGATTTTCCATGTTTGAAGGTAGGAGACAGACAGATGTGACCAAAGCCTTGTGGCTCGTCGTTTCCGTTGTGATACTGAAAGTCGTCTTGTCCTTCAGTTCCAAACTTCCACATCAGCCCCTCGGCCCCTCGGCCCCGTCAATTCCACTAGCCCCGTGAATATCGGCGGCGTAGCCGAGGAGGTACACATCAAAACCTTCGGGCGAGTTTTCACTAGTCCTCAATAATCCCAAACCGAGAACATTTTGGTAGAACTCCAGTGACTTTTTCCCGTCCTTTACACGGAGCATAGTGTGGTTCTATCATGATTAGCGTACCATGTTAATTACATGTTAGGCCCACTCACAATGCGATAATTCGATACATCGGTACCAGATGTCTCAGAGATGTGTCGACTGGGGTCTCCAGGAACCAACTTGATCCAATAGCCATCTGGATCTCTCACGATAGTAGAGTCTTTAGATCTGGTATCAGTGGCCTTTTGCTGAAACCCATAGCCCTCGTTTTCCAAACGCTGACAGGCTGACTGTAGATTATCCACAGTGATACAGATGTATGCGAACCCCATAGAATGTTCCATATTCCAATTGTTGACGTGATATTCGGGGTCATTCTCAGTGCCGTAATTGTGAGTAAGTTCAACGAGTCCTTCGCGGTCAAACGTGCTCTTTCCGTGGGACTTTGCTTTCACGGAGTCAAACCCTAAAAAGTATAGATCAAATTTGTTGTCAGGGAACTCCAGTTTGGCAACCAGAGTCATGCCTAGAATCTGATAGAATTTGACTACTCATAATCAGCTTGGAATGGAAAGATATCAACTTTGGTCTGCACATCGGTTCTCACCTGATTCCTTTGGATCCTTGACTCGAATCCTAGCTTTTTAGTATTGCCATGACCATTCCATATACGCGATGACATGTTCTTACATGGAGTGGTTGAGCTTGTACTTGCTCAGGTTTGTTGAAGCCGCCATTTTCGCGTGCACGTACTTTTGTCTGTCACGGCCGAGCCGTATCTGCAGTTGTAAATGATGATTATTGGAATTAGAGTGGGCAAGACATCCAGGCGAGAGGAACTGATTCAACGTTCTCAGCCGGTAGCCGCTTCTGTAAGAAATCTGGTGTAAATGGCCTGACACCACTTTACTTGATAGTTATGTATGTTATGACGCGAAGGACGTTGATGTAAGTGTGGCTTTAATTTCCTTATTGGAATACGATGGTGGTGTGGGCCTGTCAGTCAAGATCAGTAGCCTACCCTTGACGTCTTGGATGTATGAAGCTATACTTAATACAGTAGGTTTAGCCTTGAGACTCTTACTCACGCTTAGTGAAATTCTGGTATCAGATGCCAGCTAGCTTCACATGGAACCTTTTGCCTCGAGTATGTATGGGCGCATTAGGAGAGCCAAATTAGGACATACGCCATTGTAATACATATTATACTTCGTGCTTCATATCTTAGGGGAACTCGGTTACATATTTGAAGTGGCCTCTCCGTCATGTTGCAAAGGAATTTCCCGCACGAGTCCACAGTGATTGTCTACCTGTTTTACCGGGTTATGCCGGACTATCCAAACAAGGATCGCAGATTATGCTTCTCCATCACATCAACCCAATGCACAGCGCCTGGAATCTTGTTTTCATCGTCATATTCATTCCAAATGGCCTGCACCAAACTCTTTGCCACCGAAATCGGTCCTGGAGGCAGGACATTGCCGAGTTCTTCAAGACGGCTCATGACGAAGCACCGTGCGTTGACAATTTCCGAGCGAGACTCGACCAACAAGGTCAAATCGTCGATATCTTTATCTGCTTGAATTAGGTGGCCAATATACTCCAACATTTCGCAGCCTTCTATAGACTCGGCTTGGTCAAGTCTTGCAAGGCCTTGTCGAGGAAAATCGGCGCCCTCGAACGTTGCTTGCATTGGGCCGAATCTGAGCCCAGTACTCGCTGTTATACAGAGCAATGGTTGAGTCATCTTACTACCAGAGTTTGGTGGAAGTTGTTCTAGTAGGCGAACCAATCGAATGCTCAAGGGAACAATGGATTCTTCCCACGCTCCCCAAGCACTGTCTGTGGATGGATTGTTGACCAAGTCAGGGAAAGTCTGGTACAAATGAATCAACCCGGATAACCGATACGCCTCTGCAACATCAACCAAATGTTGCAACGGCGTCCTGTCGTCCCCGGTTTCGCTCATTAATGCGACGGGCGCGAAGTCCAGGTCAAGGAATCGTTCTTCTAACGCTTTTGCTTCTTCGAGAAAGACGGCGTTTGGCTTCGCTGTTGAGCCATGCCTGAGAGACATGCGATGATCGCGGCAGAGTGTCATCGTTTGTGTAAAAAGGCGAGAACATGCAGTTGAAACGCCGGTCCATGGGTGTGGTATGTCGTCCACATCTGGCTGAACCGGGTGAGCAGTGGGATGACTATCGACACTAACGTCATCGATTTGATCGATATTGTATGGACTGAAAATACCAGTATCGGTGACCATGGACAGAAGTAGTTCGCAGTATGTCCAACTTTTGTTGAATATGTATAAGAGGCCTCGTTCCTGGTCAGACAGGCTGTGCTTTTGTTGGTTGATTCGAAATAGGAGAGCTTTGGCTTCCCGCAAAAATGGGACGCCGAGTTGAGTCGCATTGAGCCAACAAATGCTAGTGCCGACACAGAAAAGCCCATAAAGCAATCCTAGTGGTGCTATGGGAAGCTCGTGAGACGATTTGACGCTTTTCAGCTCGGACTTGATTGCTTTTGTCGCTTCCAGCATCAGTGAAATTGACGTCTTCTTCATGTGCGGGATCTTGGAGGATAGGTATGCTGAAGACATGCTTTGGAGACTGGTTGATACGGCAGCCGAGGTAGACCAGAGAGTAGTAGCTATGATGCGATTGAAGTTCATATCAGAGTCATATTGTGACCACAGGGCGCAAACGTCTCGAAACCAGTACTCGATGAGTGATAGTGGAATATCCGTGAGTGCAGGGGGGATGAATGATGGAGTTGTTTCTTGTGCATATGGTGTGACTGCCAGGTTGGCATCTTGAGCGGACAGTTTGTTGCTGCTTTCAGTCGCTGCCGGGGTTGCCCAGCTCCACTGAAGCTCCTCGCTCGAGATATCAAACTCCATAAGAGGCAAAGTATCATCACATGCCGTGAAGTTTGATGAGATAGATGATTGGCCAGTTTCCGAAACAAAGGCCCAGTCGGTGTTGTCTGGGCGAGATTCCTGGGTTGTGGCAGAAGAAGATGCGGGGCTTGGCCCAGCTTTTAATCGAGCGCGACGTTTTTTCGGATTCCCAGAATACATCTGCATAGAGCATCGAGAGTCGGCTTTTAGCTTCTCGTGTTTGGTGGACCATCTCAGCGCACGGCTATAGCCACCGCACTCTACCCCTCGGGATGCGCACACCTCGCAAGTAGGCTTGGTCTCATCGCATTTGAGCTACAGAATCAGCTGCCTGTTACGTTTCGTGGGCGATTGAGATCTGGAGAACGAACATGTCTGCCCTTGCACGTCACACAACCAGATCTGGATCGGATAGACATCTCTAGTCCTTCTCATAGGGAGTCTCGTGAAGTTGGAAGTGGGCCAAGACCGTGACAGAGAACTGCGAAATAGATCGTCCGGAACCAAACAAAGATTAATAAGGGCAATTTGGAGATGCTGGACAAAGGGGTGCAATCTGAGAGATGGTCCAAGTCAAACCGATGTTCAAGGTAGATGCTCCAAAGGGCCGAGGACGAAGTGTGACAATGCGGGGGAGCCCAAGCAGAGCCACATTAGCAACGCTGATAAAGGGACTGACTCGCAGGTGGAGACTAACTGATATCCAACGATATCTCGACGGAAGCGACTTACAAGATAAGTGGCAGAGCTAGGCCCACTATTGGTTCGTGGAGGCGGGGTCGACACCATCCTGAATGCCATCTCTCATGCGGCTAGCGCTATGCCACTTGATCAGGGGAGTATCTGTAGACCAAGGAGAGAGCATTGGGGCTTTGCCAATGTTGACCCTGACAGCAATTTCTGAAGCCAAAATCATGATGAGAGGGCATTCCGAATCGGTATCGGTAACTTAGCTGTAAGACAGAAGGTTCCAAAACTGGGCCAAGCATATTTCACACTCCGTAACGTCCTTTCATGCCCGAAAGGACGCAACCCGCGCGTCTGTGCATATCTGTTCGCAAGGAGCTGGACCTGTACGGACGAACTACCGAGATAAAAGGCCATATATATGTATATACATGCAAGCAGATGGTGATATCGAAGGGGCAATATCCAGGTAAAAATAGCCAGCCCCAAACAACACCGAATTCCCCTTGCAACTGCCACAGTCCATTGCATGCATTGTGCTTCCAAGGTCAATGCACGCGTCTGGTCTCCGCCCCTATCTCTCAGCGTAAGCATCTGAAGCCAATGATGAATATTCTGATTATCATTTCCAGTTCAAGATGCTCTCGTTTGGCAAAAACAACCATCCACATGATCTCCTCATGATCATTTCCCAGTTCCGTTGGCCCGCACGGAACCTAGTGTCTTGATACACGGAGGGGCTACTATACCAAATATGGTAACTATAGACTTTACTAACCCAATGCATTACAAGCGTAAATCTACCACTCCACCAAAATGCCATGCTGCTAGATCAAGATTAGGCTTAGACTGGATGCCTTGTCTTTGTGAGTTGCTCTCTTGGCTTGATGTGTTCACATCACAATAGCTGATTAGGCGGCTTCTCGGCATTTCCAGAGATTCGCTATCTACTCAGCCAACATCAGTCACCTCCAGTAAGGAGAAATAAGGAGCAAAACGCCTTGGTTGTATATGGTTTTGTGAACATAAATGTCACGTTGCCCCCATCTCAAACGCCCGTGGCCCTTGGCGACCTCAACGATTTCATCAAGAAAAGGAGACCAAAAAATCTCACCTTATTGTGCCTGTCCATTGATACACCCGCCATCATGTTGGATCCTCCACCCCAGCACTCACCAGAAGGTCATCTTCGGCCTCGACTATCCAAGTTGACCATGGTGGCAATGACTTTTGCAATTCTCAAGTGAGCCACATGTCTTCAGAACAAAGCATTTCTGATACGATCCCTCTTACAGCACTTGGATTGCCTTAGGTGGTACTATAGGCATTGTGATGCCATCTGGAGGCCCAGTCGCGCTCCTCTACGGTTTCATCTTCTGTGTCCTTTGTAATTTCGCTTTGGCGGCTAGCTTGGGTGAACTTACCGCTATCTGGCCCACGGCGGGTGGGCAGTATCACTTCGTCTATGCTCTTAGCACCAAAAAATGGAGGAAACTACTTGTAAGAAACAGATTACCCAACAAAATCCGCTTTTTGCATCAAGTACTGAACATGACCCAACAGAGCTTCACCGCTGGCTGGATCAACATTGCAGGCTGGCTTACTCTGGTCACCACGGAGGCCTTCTTCGGAGGTATTTATATGGCCTGCATCAGGATGATGCATGAAGTAGCAAATATGAACTAACTTCGACATAGCACTATTCGTCTCAGCTGCGTGCGTTGTTGCATCTAGCGGACAATATGTTGCAGATGCATGGAAGACATACCTCATCTTCATTGCCATCCTCACATTCTCCACGGCTTCAAATATTTGGGGAAACAGGATCCTCGGGCTCTGGAACAATTTAGCCTGTAAGTAGCGTGCCGCGTAAGCTTTTCGTGAGCATTCCCTGACATCCGCCTTTAGTATACTGGTCGATCTTGAGTGTGATTATTGTCAGCATCGTTCTTCTATCAACGTCAGATAAAACGAACCCTAGCTTTGTCTTCGCAACCTTCAACAACGAGACAGGGTGGTCAGACGGGATGGCTTGGGTCCTAGGTTTACTTCAATCTGCCCTGTCATTGATCGGATTCGATGCGGTGCTCCATATGACCGAGGAGATGCCGAACCCGTCGCGAGACGCTCCTCTTGCCATCATGTATGCGATTGGGGTTGGGGGTACCACGTTAGACTTCCTTGTTCTTTTACCAGATACCATATACTGACTACTTGACTCAACTAGGGGCACAATCTTCATCCTCGTCATTCTTTTCTGCCTCACAGACCTAGCATCTGTCATCGCAACATCCACTGGCATGCCTCTCATTGAACTTGTCTTCCAAGCTACGGGCAGCCGAGTAGCTGCATGTGTCATAAGCTGCATGTTAGCCATATGCTTCATCCATGGTACTAATGGGTCAATTACTAGCGCTAGCCGACTTATTTACGCGATGGCTCGAGATAGAGGGTTACTTTTCTCTTCGTATTTCAACCACATCGACCAAAAGTTGGAAGTACCGACCCGAACAATCATGCTTTGCTACGCCTTCAATGTCCTCTTTGGGTTGCTCTACCTGGGACCCGCAGTCGCCTTCAATGCTTTTATTGCATCATGCACAATTCTTCTCAATATTTCTTATGCCTTCCCAATATTCATATTGAATATTCGAGGAAGAGGAATTCTCGCCAAGCATCAATCACTTGAAACACCTTGGAAACTTGGAGACCGCCTTGGTCTAGTTCTGAACTGGGTCGCATCTCTCTACGTTTTAGTGACTTCGGTGGTAGGATGATACCATTATTTAGGATTTGGATGTCCGAAACTAAAATTACGACATAGTTCTTTTGCTTCCCCCCAGTGTTACCTGTCACTGGAAACTTGATGAGTATGGAATTCGATCTCACTACTACAATGTCGCGAATATCTAATTTCTCGAGTAGATTACGTCTCAGTCGTTATCGGAATATTTGTGGTTGTCATTGCCAGCTATTGGATCGTATGTGGCAAAACATTTGAAGGGCCAGTAAGTATCATCATGTCCCTTGCAAAGATGTCTGAAGTACTCACATTTCTGTAAAAGCAACTCGATGTCATCATGGCACAGAGACTAGAAATCATGGAAACCATCGATAACCGTGGTTTGAAGAGTGAAAAGGATCCAGATCGCACGGAGGCCTAGGTAATAAATTGACAGGTTTCAGTTTTGCACTGCAAAAACCTCATTATGCGAGCTTCTAAGCCACAGTAGCCAATCCCCCCGTTCTTAGGAGCTTAAGTGTGAAATGGTAGCGTGGAAACCAATTGGGACTATTTACCGCAACCATCAAGAGCTTCCTGCAACTGATGCATCGGATCAACTTCGGCTATCTTTTTTGCCTTCTTTGCTGACCTACCAAAAATGTCGCGAAACTTCTCGTCATTTTGTGGTTGCAGCAGCCTTGTCTATTAACCCCGCAAAGCCGAGCTATAGCATTCACGCTGCTCGATATCCCTAGCAATCCACAACACCAGTCGCACTTGTAAGCCAGTCTAGGCTGATCCTCAAACCATATAAAGAGTACAGCTTATGCGAGAAAACGCTATGTCGGACAATTCCCTCAACATCCTCTGCTTTGGCGACTCGCTCACACAAGGCTTCCACAATTATGGCCTAGGCGAAAGTCCCTACTCAGAAACACTGGAAGAGAGACTCAACGCCGAGTTTCCCGACAGAGAAATCAGAATTCGCACAAGCGGTGTCCCTGGAGATGTTGCTTCGTCGTCATCGTTTCAACGTCGCTTCAACCAAGAGGGCATGTACTATCAAGTTATCCCTCACGTCATCTTTAATAACTACCTAAAATTAGTACAGGTTATGCTAACTTAGGTATTCATATTTGCAGTCAATGCTGTTCCATACGATTGGGTTATAATTCTCGGGGGCACCAAGTACGTACTATGAGTATTAGTCTCATGCTGACGCTTTCTGACTTTACCCATGTATCAGCGACCTAGGACGGTTGTTATCAGTGGAAAAGGTCTTTGACGCTTTAAAATCCTACTGGAACACAGCAATTATGAATGGGAGCAAGGTTCTCGCCCTCACTGTCCCAGAGTGTCAAGCCAAACCCGAGTGGCTTGAGATCAACCGGCACGGGCTCAATCAACAAATTCTATTCCATTCACAGCCAAATTTGTACGGGATCCCTTTCAGCGAAAGTGCCGTCATATCTGATTGTTCAACAGCTATACGTTTGACTTGTATTCTCACATCCCGTACCACTCCCTCACTGAGGCGGAGCGCACATTGTATTGGGATGATGGACTGCATCTGACTGCGGATGGCTATGCATGGATGGGAGAGCACATCGCCAACGGTCTGATTCAAATCCTCAAGAAAGAAGGCATGTAGAGCCCTTTCTACCTTTGTCTCGTAAGAATTTCCATATGTGATGAATTATATATAATCTTTATCAAGCCGCCTCCGCTCATATTCACACTGTCTTAGGTATGAGACCTCATATATCTATCCCATCTTATTCCCATCTCGGAACTTCTCAATCCCGGTTGCTACACTCGCTCATGTAGTTGATAGTAATCCACCATATGATCTTAGCAATCTTGTCGGTGGAGTGTCCACACGCGACCAATTTACCTTTGCTCGGCTGTGAAGGCCGGCGTCTGAGGAATGAACTTTGGAAAGGATGCCATGTCATTGATTCATGAGGGTGGCGATGGTTTGTTTAGCCAGAGGTAGAATAGTCTTATCGTTGATTTGTGGTTCATAAGAGTGTAGCTCTTAGTGCTGTATATTATTGCTGGCAGTGCTGTATACTGCCCTCCTTGCACTATAGACCAAGATAATTCTCTTCTCCAATGTCCTTCATGGCTCTAGTTACTTGGTACTGCCTACATACTACCAGCGAGCTTTGTAATCTCAACCTCTATCTCAGCCTCGGTACCCAGATCCTGCAGTTCCTGTCGCATGTCGGGCCCCCAATCCTCGTAGTCCATCACCTTCAACAACAAATGGAATTTGCGAAGATGAGGCGTCAAGTTTCTCCAATCTTGCAGCCACAATCGAAGGACTCGCAAAACCTCAGTGTCCCGCCACGCCCATTCTTCCTGCAGGTAGAGGTCGTCCGTGATGGTGAGAAATTGGATGCTTGTTGGGAGACACTCGCCTAGCCGGATGGTGTCTGAATCCGATGGTGAAAATCCGAGCAGAAATGGGAGCGGGACTTCCAGTTTCTCGAGCACGTCGAGAGCACTGAAGACGTTGGAATTCCCCTCGATCTGGACGGGAGGAAACTCAGGTTCGGCCCGCGACATGTCAGTGCCGGCATAGATAGTCAGATCGGTCAAAGTGCCTCGGACGTGAGAGAGATCCGCGGCGATTTGGTCGAGATGAATCACATCGGTGACGAAATGGTCTTCAAGGTCGGGCCGGTAATATCAATCCCATTGCAGCTTTAGCAACCCCCTCGTCACTTTGAGCACCTGGCCAAGATTACCTTCCCGGATCATGGCCAAGTCTAGTGACTCGAGACGCGAGGGAGGTTTGCGTGCTGCTCAAAAAGAGCCGCCCTGAGCATCTTACCAACGAGGCGGCTCTCTCTGGTAAAGTTCTCGCCGGTGTAAAGACGTTTCAAACGCATGAGCCGAGAGAGCAAAAGCCCGACAAAGGCGTCCATAGTTTTAGAGCGTACTCCTTGTATCCAAGCTTTTCCAAACCGCACGTCGATGTCTTTGGTGCACTCGATAGCCGCATCCATGTCATCCTCGGCGACGACAAGCTTAGGACTCTCTCGCCTATATTGATGGTGGTCGCGTTCGAACGTGGTCCCATCCAAAGTAACACCTTGGATGAGAGTCGAAAGCCGAGGCCTGCACCTAATACTCCGCAACAACAAAACAATGGGAGGGGTACGAGATTCTGTCCATGTCCAGTGGACCCGGGCGTACAGAAATGGCTCAGCAAGGGCGCGCGGGTCTGCATTGACGAGGCAGAGTTGGTCAAGGTCTGAAGAATCGAGCGACGCAAATATCGAGCGGATAATTTCAGTTGAGGCGTTGAGGAGAGGCGACGCCATTGAGTTGGTGGTCTTGCTGGACTGTGTGATGTTGTAATGAATATGTGATAATCAGTGCTGACGGGAAGACAGTGTTTTATAACTGGGTTGACATGGTACCTGTACCCATGGACGAGGCGCCTGAAATAGGGGCGGTGTACTAACAAGCTACTTGATTTTACCCCCCCAAGTTGAATCCCAGGTCCGAATGACAGTCTTAGCCTACGCATTTTACCATAACAAGGTGCGGTGGCATCGAAGCCCCTGTATTCAGGCTCAACCCAGATATCTCTATACACTTCACGATCAGATGACATCAAGTCAAGTGAAAGTCAGCGAAATACATGGCGCTCACGAGTCATGTTTGTGTATACGTCACTCGAGATTCGGTCACTTGAGAGCATAACGACATTGAGTTTGAGGACAAAGGTGGGAAGATGGAGAGATTATTAACATAATACTCTAGGAACTAGAATCGCATCCACCTAGTTTCTCACATACAGACTCTTCAACTTAGTCTTCCACTCCTCCAGCGGCATCCAACCAACCTGCTTCGCCTCGGCGTCGCCTTTGATACCCGTTTCGATGAGCGGAACGTGTCCCTTGAGCAGCTCTTGGCCGGCCGGCCACTCGGGAACGTGGATAAAGTCGTGATCCATGGAGCACTCGTGCTGCCGCTCGAGCTTGCCGCTCTTGAGCAGCTCGTAGCATTCCTTATGAAAGCCGTTGACAGAGGCGCATTCTATGCAGAGGTAGACGGCGATGTCGGCAGTTAGAAGTTCTGGTATGCATCCGTCACATAGAAGGCTCCATGTGGCTTCAACTGGTTCCTCGCCTCTGTCCTCGTGAGTCTCTTCCGCGTCCTCGTCGGCTTCATCCGCATCCTCATTAGCCTCTTGTTCCTCTTCCTTAGCCTCGGCAGCTTCTTCATTACCCTCATTGGCCTCCTCATTGGCCTCCTCATTGGCCTCGTCTGTTTCCTCTTTGCTCTCTTCCAGTATATCCTCCTGCTTTTCGTCTTCCTCAACCTCTTCTTCTGCTTCCTCTCCCTCGTTTGTTTCGTCCAAAGCATCCGAGCTCGACTTGCGCGTCAGGTGTTTGTTACTCGACGTCGTAGCCTGGGCGGCCTCTTCGAGTGTGCGTATAATCTTCTTGCGCGTCTCCCACTTAAACATCAGCAAAGCAATCCGCACATTGTCCACGTCCTTCATGGCAATCAGCAGCTGAACCAGATACAGATACGCTTCGAAGTCATTCTCGTCGTCGTCGTCGGACAGTAGGTCAAGCACCTCGAGCATGATCTTGTGCGTCCACTTGCTCACCACGTCGGCAAACTGGCCCGTCTTGCCGTGGAAGATGATGAGCGCACAGGCGGGCGGCGTGGCCTGCACGATGTCTCCCTCGCTATCCGCAATGTCCAAGAGTCCAGCAATCTTGGTAAGGTACGACTCAAGTATCTCAGATCCTGGCTCTGCGCCGAGGGCTTGTTCCAAGTACGCAGCACTGAGCTGATGAATGATGAGGAAAAAGGCAAACTTGGAGTCCCATCTATCGGACAACTCAGCTCCCTTCATGCCACTTAGCGCTGCTTCGTAATGCGGGATTCTTTCAGTACGGATAGACGCATCGGACGACACTAATAAGCATTCTGCCAACAGGGCGTGAGTTTTCGAGACAATGTCGGAGAGTCCAGCCTTTTCCATCCCGTCAATCATGAGTTTGAACAAGGTCTTCACAACGTCCCACCCATCTGTGGCGTCGGCAGCTTCAGCAGTGACGTGCTGGTTATCGAAAAAGTCGTTGATGTAGTCGTAAAGCGCATAGGCATCCGAGTCCCACATGCTATGTCGCTCATTCAACTGTCTGAAGAAGTTGATGATGCTCTCATGGCTCGATGTGCTCGCGTAGCTGTTCAAAACAGCCATGTATTCCCAACCAACGAAATCGTACTTGAGGCTTTCGACGTGAGCGCGCGCAGCCGCTTCGTAGTCTTCGCCAATGAGCCAGAGTCTGACACCCATTCTGATGGACACCGTAGCAAGAAGTTGAGCGTAGTCATGGTCCACATCAGCCTCCACCTCGGCCTTGAGCGCAGAATATGCCTCGATGGCCTCGGTGTGGCTGAGCGTGGCTTCAGAAGCAGCACTGACGCGGGCATACAAGTTCTGAGGATCCAACTCCACAGCCTTTTGGTTACGAATAATTGCTTCAGTATCCGGCACAGAGGAACACAAGTACCTGATGACGAAGGATGCTTTGTATTCCCAGTTTGAATCTTGAGCGGGTGTGTTGTTCTCCTTATCAAGAGCGACCGCAGCCCAGTCCTCAATCTCCTTGAGCGTCTTGAGGTCGAAGTTGGTGGTACTTTCGATTTCCTTGGCCGCGTCTTGCTCCTGGTCGATGTAGATTGCGGAATCGCTTTCCATTGCACTAGAGATTCCAGCATCGCACTAGAGGCTGTTAGAAAGATGACATAAAACGAAATAGAATAGAGTGACTTACTCGCATCAGATATCCTCGCAAAAACAAACACGCACAATTCAAGTCTAGCTTCTTCACAGCGTGTTGGTAGAACAGCTGCCGTGCCATGTGTTTAGCCGCGTGTGACAAAATAACCCGGTGTAAGTTTTGATCCACGCCAGTGATACCCTTAACAAAAGCCTCTGCCTCTTTGCCATAGATTGACTTGGTCACGGCAGAGTCACACAGCCACCGCACGACTTCCCGGACGCCTTCCAACGAGTAAAGCCACTCGGACCGGACGACTTGCAAGTCGGAGGTTTCAATTTCCATCCTCTCGTAAGATGAGGATGAGGGGGCCGGCATGAAAAGGGTCTTGACGCCAGCCTCTTCTGTTAGTAAGAGCACAAGGAGCGGCCCGACCTGTGATTTCAACTCTGCATCCGCAGCAGAAAGATCGACCTTTTTCAGGTGATAAAAGAGATCTCGCCTAGCAAGTAGCACCAGACTACTCGTATTCTCAAACCTCGGGTTCGTGAGAATGGTCAGATATGCAACAGCGATGCGGATGTCGGCATTCTCCTCATCAAAGCAAATGTACTCCTTCTGTCGAGCTCTGAGCTTCATCTCAAAAAAGGCATCAAAGTCAAAGCGCTCATACAGCTTCGGCGGACACACGTTGTGCAGAAAATGTCGAACAATGTCGATCTCGCCGTCATAGACCATCTGGGTACCAGATGTACTCAAGACAGTCTGAAGCATCTTCGAATCGTCGCCCTGCAAAGTCGCTTTGGTCGGAATATGACTTTCTGTCTCTGGGTCTCGCCACTTGACTTCGTTGTTCTCGGTGATGGTGAAGAGGAAATACATCTCCAGTAGTTTCTGTGGGAATGGAAGAAGAGAGACAGCCAGTGTGCCACCGGAACCAGATGCTGCAGCAAGAAGAGATCCTGAGGCCTGCCGAGCGAGGAATGGAGCCGCGTTGGCAGACTCGGCTTGATGCTTGATCGCCAGTAGTGCGTCGACAGTCTCGGCGCTGAACCACCGACGACCGCTGTTGACCCAGATGATGATCTCATTGATCTCTTTAATCTCCTTAGGCGTGCGGGTGTTGTTGAGATGGCTGATTTCAGCGATGATCTGATCCGACCTCGTATTGTCTGCCTGAGCAAGCACCTCCTCGATGTCTTGGACCAAATGCATCTGCGACAGGGCACTGAGACTAGAATTGAGCTTGAAATAGTCACCTGCGCACTTCTCAACCAGCTTGACCAGGATCCTCTTGCGCCACTCGGCGATGCCAGGGCGGGTTGGGTCTCGCAGTATAGGCATCTTGTCCATACGATAGTTAATATACTTTTCGATGTCGGAGCTGTTGCGATCCACAATATCGATGATCTCAAATTGCACACTCTTGACTTGTCTAACGCACTCCATGGCGGCTTGGGGTCCTGCAGTCAAGAGTATACGTGTCTTTCCGCCGAGAGTGGTCGAAGCAAGCTGTTGCAGCAGCGGCACAAGGGCTTCGATGCGCTCATCACTCGCGTCAGAGCTGTCAATGAGCATGAAGAAGGTAGTATCCGGGTTGAGGCGCTCCGGGTTGCTGATATAGAGCTGCTCCCAGACGTCCAGCCACCCCATGAAGCCCCTGGAAGCCTGGGCTTTGTTGGCAAATGCTTTGGTGAGAGCCTCGAATGAGATGCCCATCTGCCAGAGCAGGGCCTTTGAAACCATCTCGAGGATGGGCTCGGCCTGGGACTCATCGAGTTGCTTCGTGTTCTCGTCGGGGAAGAAATACGACGTCACGATACGCGATGTCGGCACGTTATCAGTCTGCTGGCGGAGGTAACGCAGCGCGTTGACCATAGTCGACGTCTTGCCTGAATAGTTTCCGCCCTGGAGCACCAGGATTGGCTTGGATGGGACATCTGCTTGGGCCCAGTCCTGGAAGACTGGATCCTCGGTCAACCAGTCGCCAGTCTCAGTCACGATGTTGGTCATGTGAGAGTCGAGGGTTCTTCGCCAGGTCGCAATAGGCTCTCCGGTACTATTGATTTCGTCGCTTCGGAAGGCCAGTGCGTCGGCTATAGTACGTCGTCTCTGCTTGGAGTCTTGCTTCTTCCGCTGTTCGTTCTGACCTTCGACGATAATCTTCAAGTCGCCGGCGCTGTCGGACACGATTTCAAAGGTCTGGGCCGCGACGAGCAGAGCCTCCTTTCCGTTAAGCCTCTCCATCAGAGCGAGGAGGTCTTGTACGCCGTCATCATTGAGGAACAGCTGCCTGGTGAATGCAAGGAATCTGGTATGCTTCTTGCGCAGTCGGACGATGCGATGGCAAATCTCGACAAAGAGTCGAAGGTTCTGGCAGGCGAGCTTGGTCAGGTTCGCATCCATCTTCTCCGTATAGTAGCTGAGGCGATCCATGAACTCAATGCACTTTTCCAGCAGCTCCGACAAATTCTCAAACATGCCCTCATAGCCCTTCCAAGCCTGGATGACAAACGACAGCGCGTTGTAGCACATGTCAGCCGGCCCGAAGACGGCCGAGACGCCCTGGGTGACGATGCCGCCGATAGTTTGGATGCATTGCAACGTCTTGTCGACGGCCGACTTGAGTCGAGACGTGCTCTCCGGGTTCTTCTTGTCGTTATACGAGTCAATTTGCTCAATCACGTTGCTAATGCCAAGATGCCGGCGGATCTTTTTAGGATCCCCGCCCGCGAGCTCAATGACCTTAGCCTGGACTTGCTCCCAAATGAGGTCGAGCTCTTTCTGCTGTGCCGAATCCGGCAGACGAGACGCCGGCCCGGCTGACATGGTGATGATGGCGGCAGGATTTATTAGAGAGTGAAAGTTAGTTGCAAAAGGCGAGGTTGGGCTTGAGGTTTATAGCTGTCAAGCCATCCCCACTTGATGTCAGCATTTGAGGGCCGCATGGAAATCGGGCCACCTTTTTCAGCTACAGGGCTGAACGAAATCAAGACGAGAAGTCTTGCTGGTCTAATCCTTGTAATCTCGCCGAGGCACCAATCATAGCTCCTGAGAGTCTCTTGGGCCCGGACAAAAATCCACACCGGTCGACTGGCTATCCAAATTAGTGATAGCGTGTGGTCAGCCAGTGTGACGTCAGAAAGCCTGGTAGCACAGATACAGAAGGTGAAGTTAGAGCATGTACGATGCAATAATTACTGTGACCTTTGTGTTCCATTAACCATCATCCTGTCTGTATGACTTTAGAGCGTATCATAGTATGTGACTCGGTGTCATGTGCCTCGATAGAGTCTGGAAACCGTAATCATATGGTTGCAATGTCTTGGCTGTCTCATAGCCATGGTCCCCTACTTTTTCTTCTCTTCCACTTATGATTTCACAGCCTTCAGATGCAGCAAAGTAAGAGGTTTTGTCGCCCACCTCTAGCTAAGCCACATGCTCGTGGCGAATGAGCTTATTTCATGATTCACCAAAATCAATGCATAGGAACGCACAGGCTCGGGTTATCTAGCCGTGGCTCCCGTTGCCATTTCAGAAGAAGCATAGTAACAGCTTGCCATTCATTGAAGTTTAACCAATCATATTCAGCTCCTCGCCTGAATCAAATATGAGCTGTCTCGAAGCAGCTAATCGCTACCCATGGTTTTCCACTTGATTTCAAATCTAGCCTGAATTGATATCGTACAAAACAACACTCGCTGTCCCTTGTAGCTCTAAGCAACCCATCCCCGTTGCTAGAAGAAGCTGAACAACATATTTGCACCCATGTCGAGCAGCCTGTGCTGTCCCTGCCAGAGTCTCTTAAGTCGGCTAGTGTCAACCTTACCCGTTGCCAGAAGCAACTGTACAATCTCCGCGTGTCCAAGTTTATCTGCGATCAGTAGTGGTACGTCACTTGAGTCCAATGTCCAGTTCGGGTCAGCCTTTCCTGTAGCCACAATCTGCTGAACAATCTCTATATCGCCACGCTCGATTGCCTGTGATAGCGGCGTATATCTTCCCATCATGTCTTTTGAGTTGGCGTCAACCTTTTCATTGGCGAGGAGTAGCTTGTCAATCTCCATGTGGCCATGAAAAGCAGCTTTCAACAATGGTGTGTTTTCTGAGTCATCCTTTATATTGACATTAAACTTTTCGATGATCAGAAGTAGTCGAACAATCTCTGTAAAGCCACCTTCAACTGCCAATGATTGTAGCGATGACCTAGTCCGATCTCTCGAGTTGAACTTAAATCCAGTTTGTAACGCCATTTGTAGTGGAGCATGAAATAGGCCAGTTGTACCATGTTCAGCTAACACGTGCATAATTGTGGCCCATTCGAACTTATCACCGAGATATACAAACGAGTCTCTAGAATGAAGTCTTGTCTTAAGGACCATTCAAATTCTAAGAACAAGTCCTCTCGACGTGTACCGTTCGCTTCGCTCTGTCTTGCATAGAAATCCCACGATTCATTCGCATACTGCAAAAGTAGGAAGGCGAAGGTCAGAACTGGGCCAGATTGTCCTTGTTGGATCTCATCCACTGACAAGTAACGAATAAATGCTTTGAGCAGGTTGTGGTGAGCACCTGCTATCTCGAGATTGGTTGGTGGCTGGCTGCTATCCGAGCCACCAAGGATTGCCAGACCTTTGTTTGTGAAAAAGCCTTGGACTGATTGATGGATGAATTGCACCGTGGATCCTGAAGAAACTGAGGTGACCATCCCCGCCAGACCACGGATGAGAGATTTGATCCTCCTTTCCATGATTTCGTCGTCAGCCACAAATTCCTCCGACTGTCGAAATCTCGACAGCGACGGATGCCCAGTATCATTATCAACGTCGATAGCCATAGCCCACCGCAATTCAGCTACTGACATGGGCCTTTTCGAAAAGCATTTACATTGTATCAGCTTGCGAGATGCATTCTTTGCTTCCAACCCGCGAAGACCCTCAACGTAGAGCCCATCCAAGTCTGGGGGCGTGTTTACATATTTCACCACACCCACCGAATTTGCGTGCTCCATGCGTATCTCCCATCCATAGTCGGGCTTCAGGGCAGGACAGCGGCGGCGTGAAAGACAAATTTTGAACGGCGACATGTTAAGTGGGAGTTGTTTGATCAGCTGTTCGAACCCATTGGACCAGCTCAACCACAGATTTTCTCCGCATTCATTGAGGGCATCGACGAAGAGATATACGGACTGCGCCTTCAGAACTTCCGGCAATGCTGATTTAAAATCATGTACCTCTCCATCATGCCACTTCCAGTTTTCATCCTCTGTATGTTGGGTTTGCTCACATCGATCCTCAAACTTTTTGAGGAGTTGAAGATTTGCGTCAGGTGCCACCTTGACCAGCTGGTAGGGAAGTGATCTGAAAAGACCTGGGGGTGTCTCCTACAGCTCATCCCCGCCCCAGTAGAAACACATATTGCTTGCAGAAAGGGAAGTATTTTGGGAGCACAAATGAGAATCAGGAAAATTAGGAGAATCCTGTCTCATATCTTTCTCATTAAATATGTAAAAAGAGCGATATGCAGCAACTCTAGTCCTTATCAATTTGAGCCATTAACAATTGGGCTTATTTAGAATGCCTTAAACAGTCAATCTACACTATCTCATCTAACTTCATCGCTACCCTAGACGACGGATAACACACCCTAAGTTGTGGCTTAAGTGCTTAGTATCGTGGCTGGTGATAAGTGGCTCAGCACTTTCGGCCCCACCGTTACCCCGGCAATAACTGAATTGAACACAAACACAGGCATGATGCATCAAGACTTCTTGACTACACGAACCGCCAGCAACTGATAGGAGATGCTGTACAATTTCGTCGCCTGGAATACAACACTGGACGGGTAGTGTCCGAATCGCTTGCAAGCGATGGTTTCTACAAGGCGCCTACTCGTAAGAGAAAGCGGCCAAAAATCCAGCCACCATCACTAAAATCTCCGACACGACGACGACGACGACGACGACGACGACGACGACGAGAACGATGACGAAGGCGACGAAGGCGACGACGCGGGCCTTTCGCGAATAGAGACGAATAATATCAGCCCTCGAAACCGATACGAGCAAGCCATAGAAAAGAGAAAAGGTCCCTCGCCGAAGTCGCAAACGCTTCCATACTCAACTCTCCAAGCCAAATCCTCGCTGCCATCGTTGTCAGATCTATCGGAGCACGCGGGGCGCCTTTCGCCCCAGAAACGCGTCAACGACCTCGATCGACATGACCAAGGCGTACGGATACGCGAGACCGTCAATCTCCGCGATGCACCCGCACCCCCTCGCTTATAGCTCTCTTTACGGCCATGCGCAAGATCTCGCGCGGTAGAGGCATCGTTCCCGAGCCGATGAGAGACGAGTTCGAAAAGCTGGCAGATATAGAGCCGGACCTCGTCGATTCTACCATAGATGACGCCTGTTTTGATGACGGGCGTGACAAACTCGGTCACACGCTAGATCTAGAGTCCATCCTTCGCGTGCTTGCGGGAGGCAGTCGAGTGCCAGGAGAATCCCCATCCTGAGGTTACCTGGAACATGACAGTGCACCAGGAGATCTTGAAGCTTGCTCTGCGGCCACCTAAACGGGCTGTTGTGCAAGCGTTGCTAATTTTATCGTCTGGTGAGTGCTTCTTCACTGTTATGATGCCCCGTATGTTCTATTACTAAACCTTGGGCCTTTCCTCTGCTAGGTCACTGCATCATCCCCCCCGAGTACCTCCCACCCCCACCCCCGAAGAACGTCGACTTTTGCATACACGTAGAGGCCGCCGGCGACTCATCTCTTGAATCTTCATACTTGTCCTCTTTCCTTGGGCCCATTCAGCCACCACAGCGGCTCGCAACGAGCTTCCTTATGGTGTCATCAACCATACTGCCTACCACACTGCGAGAACGACCAATTGCCCTCTGCATCGAGACTAAGAAGATTGGCGAGGGCTGGGAAGAAGCAACGCTTTGACTGGGTGTGTGGCAAGCTGCGCAATGGACCTTTCTTCGCCGCCTGGTTGGGTTTTATTCGATGGCCGACCAGCTGAAATATTTGGGACAACTCTCGTCCGAGTTCCTACCCGGAATCATCATTCAGGGTTACGAATGGTCTTTTGTCGTATCAACACGAGTCGGCAATCAAGTTGTGGTCTGGAGCAAGATCATCATGGGGGCTACCAACAGCGTCATGGGAATCTATCAAATCATCTCTGGGTTGCAGACAATTCGACTGTGGGTAGAAACTACGTACTGGCCCAGGGTGAGGAAGCTGATCCTGCAAGCTGGCGGGCACCCTAAAATTGACGACCAGACCCGAAACTCTATTGACTCCCACTTCACAAGACCTCTACGCAATGTCCACCGCCCAAATCTCGCCTCTTGAGTTGACGTGACGCTTGTAGGCTTATGGCTTTCCCACCTGCCGTAACAGGGGTTGATTTGGCCTTGAGGAACCATCTGAGGGCGGGTCTCGGCCGGAAATCATCGAGACTGAAGCCCTTGGGAACGAAAGTTCTCATATATGTGGATGCACGGAGCTCAGTACAGGGGCGTCTAGCCTGGCAACTCTGATAACTCCAGACTGAGCCTGGAAACAACCAAGTCAGCCAGGTAGGTTGAGGTGCTTTCGATGGGCCAACATGGTTTGGCCAGAGGGGGTTGAACTTATTCCGAGTCAATATCTGCATGTACTTCACATACATACTCTTGTAGGCAACTCGTCGCCAGACTGACTCCAGATAAACAGAGACTCTATGGATTTAGTTCAATTCAATGTTTACTATCACGTGCCACTTCTTAGCCGCCACAACACCGTGAGGGGAAGTGACGCTACGACAGGCACGTGCTTCTTGGACACTGAACCATAGTAGAAGATTGGACATGAACCCTACAACAATTTTACATTTTTTCAACTTCATTGCGGCTTCCCGATTCGACTAAGAACTGTGATTACTCGTCTCAGATTTGGCTCTGCATAATTCCCCATCATCCGCAAAGACACTTACTTTCACGGAGCAAGTAGCCAGATAAGATATCACAACTGCTTCGTCAGCGCGACATAATGGCATCCGAACAATCGCCTAAAATCGCATCTGTCGCCTGGGGCCACATGGAAATTGCTGGACTGGAACCTGGAAAAGACTTCAAGCTCTATCCTGGTGGCGGCCGGCCTTGGGATTGGGGTGAGACGGGCATGCGACACAACCCAGGAATTCGAGTTGTCGACGTCGAGGAGCTTTTGGAGAAAGGCGCCACCACCATTGTTTTGTCACGGGGCATGGACTTGAAGCTGCAGATTGACCCTGCCACTTTGAGCTATCTCGAGGGGAAGGGCATCACTGTGCATGTGGCGGAAACGCGCAAGGCGGTTGAAATTTACAATTCGCTTGCTGCAACGACGGCGGTTGGGGGATTGTTTCATTCAACCTGCTGAGAAACTAATGGCGCTGAGTCTGAGGCTGAAACAAGCTAGTCGCCGAGGTGTTTTTCAATATCTCTGTGCTTTGTAGTCGAGGGATCACTGAAAGCAAAGGGAAGAAGGGAAGAAGCGGCGCATATTGAGCAGATTGAGCTTTGATCCCCTTAGTAACACATAAGCGATTGATATATATTTGTTCGCTACACTCTCTGCTAATCGTAAAAATTTCCTAACCGGGCAGGGGTATGTGGTGAATGATGAGGTCGACTGGAAACTCCAGGAGTCTGGATATCTCCTTGACTTTACCTGACACACACGACTTGGCAGAGGGCGAGGCAAATAACCTGAATTGACTAAGACTAATTAGGTAAGGTGGAGAATTTCATAGCAGTTGATGCCTGGCGAGCCTCGAGGCTGAACAGGCTGACATGCACCTCATGCATCATACGGCTGCGGCACACTTTTGGGCATCAATGGTCGAAATCTAGCATCAACAGCATTCTTAACGGCCTCGCGCTAAAACTTCAGCACCAGGAAAGTTTGTCTCTAAGAAGCTGACTCCATATCACGGCCACTGTTGTGAGAAAGCCACCCATCGGCCTACGCCATACTGTTTGCAGGCTTTCGATGAAGCAGCGAGAGAGTGATCCTACCCCGTCAAGAGCGACTTGTGAATGCCATCTGCTGATAGATTACTGTCTTCTTTAGTCTTAATGACATCAACGACAACTCCAAACAAACGAAATCATGCAGATTACACCATAGGATGGATCTGCGCGCTGCCAAAAGAGCAGACAGCAGCGATAGCAATGCTTGATGAGAGGCATCCAGACTTGCCGCGGCCACCGAGAGATCCAAACACGTACACTCTCGGATCCGTGGGCAAGCACAATGTCGTCATAGCCTGTTTGCCGAAAGGACAAATTGGCAATAATGCGGCAGCAACAGTCGGTGCTTGGGTTGTATCTACGTTTCCGTCTCTCAAGTTCGGCTTGATGGTCGGCATAGGCGGTGGCATTCCTCCAAAAGTCAGACTCGGAGATGTTGTCGTCAGTACGCCCGTGGGAACCTTTCCCGGGGTGGTGCAATGGGACCTTGGCAAAACAGAGCAGGGTGACAGCTTCAAGAGGACAGGATCTCTTCACAACCCCCCGACATCGCTTCTGACAGCCCTGACAAAATTGGAGACAGAGCATGAACTCACTGGAACCCGTATACCTGAGTACCTGGATGAGTTGAAACAAAAGTGGCCGAGACTAGTGTCCAAATATCTGAGATCCGATTTACTCGAGGATGTACTATTCCGCGCAGACTACCCCCATGCTACAACGAGCGATGCCCAGGGCGAACACGATCTAGAAGAAGAAGAACAGAGCCTTGAAAACTGTCAGTCTTGTGATACATCCAAGGTGATCAAGAGGAAGTCTAGAGATATACGCGTCCATTACGGCCTCATTGCTTCAGGAAATCAAGTCATCAAAGACGCCGCTGTTCGACAGAAACTCAACAAGGATCTCGGTGGCCAGGTCCTTTGCATCGAGATGGAAGCGGCAGGATTGGCAATCAGTTTCCCCTGTGTCGTCATCAGAGGGATTTGTGACTACGCGGACTCGCACAAGAACAAGGCCTGGCAAGAACATGCGGCAGCTGTGGCAGCAGCTCTCGCCAAAGAGCTTCTCTCTATGGTGCCGGCAGATGAAGTGAAGCAGATGGCTACTATAAAGGGTAAGTGATCAATACTTTCTTCGGTATTGCTTCGGTGTGGCTGTTTCGCTCTGATCATCGCAAAATTTTCACTAACACCATGTCATTTCCCAGACCTTGATCACCGGCTCGAGAAAATATCGATTGTTGTCAACCAGCTCGACGCTCGAAACCATGGCCAAGAGCATCAATCGGTTATGAGTTGGCTCACGCCGGTCAATTACGGCCCTCAGTACAGCGACTACCTCCGACGACGCCAACCAGGCACAGGTCAGTGGTTTTTGAACTCAGAGGGCTTCCAGGCGTGGTTGAAATCTAGCAAGCAGACCTTGTTTTGCCCAGGCATCCCTGGAGCTGGAAAGACGATGCTCACAACAATCTCGATTGAGAGGCTTTACAGTCTGTTTGGGAACGACGAAAGTGTTGGCATTGCATATATATATTGCAACTTCCAACGGCAACACGAACAGAAACCCCACGATATGCTTGCTAGTCTTCTTAAACAGCTGACACAATGCAAGCCATCTCTGCCAGCAACCGTTAAAGCTCTTTATGACCAGCACAATAAGCGGCGAACATTGCTTTCTTTTAACGAAGTCTTGGACACTCTCCAGTCTGTCGTTTCTGAATTCTCTCGAGTCTTTATCATCATTGACGCGCTAGACGAATGCCACGACCGTCATGGATGTCTCGCAAGCTTTCTACCAGCCATATTCTCGCTCCAGTCTATGACAGAGACAAACATCTTTGCGACTTCAAGGCATGTACCAGAAATTGCTGCCATGTTTCGTGGAACTATGCCACTTGAGATACTCGCCTCAGACGACGACGTGCGGAAATACCTGGACGCCTGCAGAATAGTGTTGCCTGAATATGTCGGGTACTCTCCAGACATGCAAGGAGAAATGCAAAACGAGCTGCTTGATAGAATCAAGATTGAAATCCTCAAGGTTCATGGTGGGATGTATGTTAACATTCTCAACCTTACAACCCAGTTAACCTTCGATCAGGTTCCTACTTGCGCAACTCCACTTTGATTCCTTCAAGGATAAAAGGTCACCCAAGGCAGTTGAATACATTTTGAAGACCTTACCGACTGGCTCAGACGCATACGATATCGCATACAAAGATGCGATGGATCGCATTCAAGGGCAGGCATCTGACCGAGCTGGAGTCGCAAAACAGGTCCTATCCTGGATCACATGTGCAAGGAGACCACTGACTACAAGAGAACTTCAGCACGCTCTTGCTGTAGAGACCGAAAATCCTGAGCTTGATCAACGGAACTGCCCCACGATAGAATACATGGTTTCCGTTTGTGCTGGACTGGTCACAGTCGACACAGAGAGTGACATAATTCGCTTGGTTCACCATTCCACACAGGAGTATTTCGAGCGCTCTCAAAGCTTCTGGTTTCCGAACGCGGAAGCTGAAATCGCCACAATTTGCGTAACATACCTTTCATTCAGTTGTTTCAAGACGGGGATATGCCGAACAACTAAAGAGCTTGACGAGCGACTGAATTCATACCACCTCTACGACTACGCAGCTCGTAACTGGGGCAGCCACTGTCGCGAAACATCCGACTTGCCACTTGAAGTCTTGGTGTTTCTCAACTGCAAGAATAAGGTAGAAGCGGCGAGCCAGGTGTTGGCACGGGACTCAAAATGGAGCCCCATCAAGTTTCGGCAAATGCAAGGGTTGCATCTGGCAGCGTACTTCGGCATTGCGAATGCAGTGCGAGATTTATTGTATGGAAACCACCCAGACGTGGGTGAGATTCATGATTCGACTCCATTATCACTGGCAGCCAGGAACGGACATGACGCGGTCGCCAGGATGCTCTTGGAAAAAGGAGCTGACATGGAGTCAAAATGTGAGAACGGACTCACACCGCTATTATGGGCTGCCGAAAATGGACACGAACCCATCGTCAGACTACTTTTGAACAGGGGAGCTGACGTTGAGGCGAAAGATGGAGGGGGACGCTCCCCACTATCGCGAGCTGCTAGGAAAGGACACGACGCAGTGGTCAAGCTACTCCTAGCTGAGGCTAAAGTTAACCCAGATTCCAAAGACGAGGATAGCCTGACACCTTTCTGGCACGCGGTAGAGAACGGGCATGAGAATGTAACCCGTCTTCTCTTTGAAAAGGAAGTACCATTTGATGCAGTTCGTGTTAAGTATACAGAGTGGTCTTGTGATGATTCCGACTTTATTATGGCCGACCAAAGCACGCCCCTTCATGCAGCAGCCAAGAGAGGCCATATGGCAATCGTACGCCTGCTTCTTGACTGGGGGGCAAGAATGGATGAGTTGTCGACACTCAAGTCAGCAAGCAGGTAAAGACCTTGATTTAAGTGGTCTCAAGACATAGAATGCAAAGCGACTGACAGTAAGGCAGATTGATGCCTAGTTATGATCTGGTCCAAGACATGTGGGAGTTGCCGAGGTTGGTGCGAATTTGCAGCCGACTAAGTCGGTATCTCTGTGATGGAACAGCTGACCACACCTAGTGATGTAATCTTTGCGATGGAACAGATGGACACATCTACTTATGAAATGCCACCTGATGAAGATAGAAATGGCCTTGGCTTTCAACTATACTATCGTTGGAAAGTTCACCTGTCAGAGACACGGACGGCTCTGGCCCTGGCGGTCGAGAATGGGCATGTTCCAGTGGTAAAGCTATTGCTTCATAGAGGCGCTTCTACACTGACCATAGACAATGAGTTAGGACTGCTGGAAATGGCAGTACTGGCTTCAAGCGCTTCTATGGTCAAGATGCTGCTAGAAGAGGAACATGGTCAGGTGGTGGATAAGGAGAGGGCCATGGGACTGGCGGTTGAACGGGGACGTGTAGCAATCGTGAAGCTACTTCTCGAGAAGGGTTGTGACGTCAACTCTAAAGATGTCTCAGGTCAGACGCCCTGCTGATAGCTTTCAACACTAGGGCTATCAACTCCAGGGAGCATGCCTCTCCTCAGAGCCATGAAGCTATCGTCAAGATGTTGCTCGAGGAGGGAGCCGATGTTGAGGCAAAGAAGACCGCCTGTGGTCGTACTCCGCTGTTATTAGCTACCGATGCTGGGAATGAGACTATGGTCAAGTTATTGCTGGAGCATGGAGCTGATATCGAAGCAAAGGATATAGAAGGATCGACGGCATTATTAGTGGCTGTCGGACGTAAACACAAGACGATTGTCAAATTCCTCCTCGACAAGGGAGCGAATGCCGAAGCGATGAACAAGAAGGGTTTCACATCTCTACTTTCCGCCGTTGATTCTGAAAGTAGAACTGTCACCACGCTATTACTGGAGCATGGAGTTGATATTGAGGTTATGGATCAGGAGGGGCTCACCTCGTTGCTGTGTGCTGCGGGGAGAGGATGTGTTGAAGTCGTGGAGCAACTGCTCGAAAATGGAGCAGATATCAACGCGAAGGAT
Source organism: Dactylonectria alcacerensis (assembly GCA_029931735.1). Classification (NCBI taxonomy): domain Eukaryota; kingdom Fungi; phylum Ascomycota; class Sordariomycetes; order Hypocreales; family Nectriaceae; genus Dactylonectria; species Dactylonectria alcacerensis. The sequence continues at coordinate 558,914 of JAPMUZ010000005.1, forward strand.
AGCAACGGTTGTACGCCGTTGGAAAGAGTTAGGATGCTCATGGAGGACAAATACTACTCTTCCCTAGATAGCTACAGGAGGGTGGTGGATCTTTTGTTAGCGTTTATATAATTGACGCCATTCTTTAGTTTCACAGAAACAGTCGTCGTATTTCTAGTCTGCTTCTTTATAGGTGTCGAAGTAAAGTAATATGGAATGACAAGCCATTAAGAATACCTCGACTCGTCACAGTGGGATGTATTTCTACCTAGGATACTTGATTTAATATTCATGATAACTGACACCTGACTATACTTATCTCCTTATATATTAATCAAATACTGTACCAGTAGCGCGAAAATTTATTACCAAGTTTTATTAGATTATTCCTTTCACATCTTTACACATCATATAGCAGAGATTGGAATACAGAACTTTTGATGAACCATTAGACGCAATTGTCAATCCAACTCCTCCCGGCTTGTCATGGCCCTTTTCTTTGGCTGATGGATAGAACCGCCCCGCCGTCAGCCGAAGAACGATCCGTCCCCAGGGTGCACCTTGTTCCCATTACCACGGAGCCCCCTTTTCGATTTGGTTTGAATCAGAAACGAGGTAGATGGAGGACTCACGGTTCATCCCAAAGTCTATTCCTAGGATCAAGTGGTCCGTCATGGTGGTCATGAGGCCAGAAAACATCAGAGGGCGGGAGTTTAAGTCGACAAATAGTGCAAATCGGACAAAGACAAATGATGAAAGTAGTAGTGCTAGGTGCACAAAGTGCCCCAGGCTTATTGACGGAGGGGGGAACTGGGTTTGTCTGCCTTTGTGCCAGCAACTCACCTTTGATGAAGCAGGCAGCCTATTATGTAGACGGAGGGGGAGAAAACACATCGCAATCAATGAATTTCAAGTCTTCTTTCACCAAAATATGGCTAGCCTAGCATGGTACTACTGTCCGAAGGCTATTTGAAGACCATAAATGCGTCTCTAATACACCGCGATCACCATCAGCATCGCACCACCAGCACTTTCCAGATTCAAAATCTAAAACTATTTTCCAACAACCAACACCATATCCTCTCCGCTCTTGTCTATCTCCCCACCCTAATTCTCATCGTCTTCTGTTTAAGATGGGTGCTTCCCTTACAAAGGTCCAACGGGAAGAGGAAAGTGTCAAGCCTTTCATCAGCCTCCGCAATGCCGTTAATCGCAACCACGAGTATGCGAAGACACTTTGGATGGACCTAATTCGAACGATGGTAAAGCTTCCTAAACAAAGGGAATGGATTCCAGACGTCCTAAAAGCAGCTAGTCGGGCTGTTGCCGACTTTGATAAGCTTCTATTGCATACATCTAGCAAAAATGGTGAAGCTACGATCAGAAATAAGTCTAAATATAGACTGTGGTGGTCTTCTAAGCAGGCGATAGAGATGCAGATATCCCTCAGTTTATCTCACGCCTCTCTCTTGCAAGCTATCGACTTGATGCATCAGCTTGTCGTCCAACAGAAGGGATCTCTAATACGCAAGCTATCTGACCCGGGCGAGCGTCCTTCCACGGTTTTTCTAAGACGAGCCGAAGATACACAACTTGATCCGACTCATGCCGATATGGGACTCAACCCGGCCATCTCACGGAATCCTGGCTACGCAGGCTACCGTGAACCCCGCGGAACTCACCCAAATGTCAGCTCTACCAATGGGGTCGAGGGCAACCCGCAGCATGAAGCTTGTTAAAATCTCCTGCCGAGCCGACAAAGAGGGAGGCCCTATACGGATAGTTTTCTAGGCGGGAAATTGAATGTAGTAAACGAGTACTTGCTACGCAAGGTGCTATAGGTATGCCAGCCGTCAGCTGCTTTATACTCTTTCTCATATTAATAAGGAATTTCATAGGATGACCCAAACCTAGCAAGGCTTAGAGTATGAGACTAGGTACGAGGATTGGATGTATTGAATTTGATGTATTTTGTGATAGTTAGTAGAAGAGGATAAATTAGAGTTTGGAATTAGTAGTTGCTATGCTTTTAGTGTGTTTTCGCTTATTTTAATAGACTATGCGGCATCTCTACCTTTCACATCTATTGAGTTATGAGTTTTTCAACTAGAATTATACTAACAACATATAGAAATGAGGGGAAGCAGATACCTGGTGTTTTCTTTACTATAGGATGGTAGGGTTATTGTAGGAGGCATATAAGATATAATTGACGGCATTACCGTGTGCTAGCATGGGTAGTCTGCTAGCACTCGTGACGTTTATATAATAATAGACCATCTCTTTACACAGCCTTTCCCTGTCATCAATCGTCTCCTCCCGAGCACAAATTTCTCTGTAATCTAAAATCAACCCAAATAGCAAAGAGACTATCGAAAGCTCTCCTATAATACCTCCTTCATGATAAGGGCTGGGAAATTAGAAATATCTGACTAACAATGGCACCTGCCTTGGCGAAGATCAAAGAGCCAATTGACAAGTCAAAGAGCACAGGCGACGTTGGAATATTGAGATAACAATCCATCACTTCTGCGAAGTGTCGGATGAGGTAACAGCAATCTCACATGCCGATTCCCTCGGAGTTGACATGGTCGGTCTGATGAGTAAAGCCGATCTGCCGCTATCGTCAACCAGATATATCAGCCTTAATTTGGGAGAAAAGAAAGGAAAGCAAGCGCAAGAGTCGGAAGATAATATTAACATGCAAAAGTATCAAACTATAACGTCTCCACGTGGTTAATATTTGATGTCTGCTGTTCGGTATGACCGAGACGATCTCTGAATGTGTCGCTGTTGTGAAACAGAATGATCTTTCTCAGTCCAATCAAGGCTAGCTTAGAGCATCAACACATTTGCCAGCTTAGTCTTCTTGGGTCGCGCACCCGGTGCCTAGCATTGGCGGCTAGACATTGCTGAAGAGCTGTTACTAGGTCATCTTTCATCAATAGAGAAGATGCACTCGACTCTCCGGAGACAAATATCTGCCCGGCAACGTTGAGTTCTCTTGAGAGGAAGGGCATCACTGTCCATGTCGCGGAAACTCGTAAGGCGGTTGAAATCTATAATTCGCTGGCTAGATCAACAGCGGTTGGGGGGCTGTTTCATTCGACTTGCTGAGGAACCAATGATCGTGAGGCTGATCAGGCTGACATGATTCACCTCATGTATCATATGGCCGTGGCACGCTTTTGGGCATGATTGCCGGCAGCGCCAGTGGAGGATGCCACAGGACCTGCCGTGGGGTGACTTGCGGTGCAAGCGGGAGGATATTGAAGGCTAGTTCGAGAGAAACAGAGAATCAGGCCGGAGGCTTGATGTGGATAGTCTGTATGACAACCAATCCTCATGCTGCACATGTTTGATGATGTCCTCGATGACAGTTCCCACTTCACCCGCTTTGGGATGCAGTACATCCTGCGACTGAGTCTTATAAACCAGTTGGACGCTGGCGCCTCAAAGGATGGACAACATGCCATCCATAATGGTGAAAAGCGGCTCGTTCATGGTAGAGAAACCTTTTACGTGGTTAGTACATACATTTTCGGCTTCGTGTCATGTTTGATACCATAACATGTCCATCATCATCTCCACAGATTTGACTACTCGGTAGCTAGTCTCGACGCGTGAAAATATACCCGCTTATGGAGGGTAAACCGCAGCGCATCTACAGCTGCATATGGCGGACCGGTTTGCGATTTATATCTCATCAACGTCGACATCGTAGGCTATGAAGCTCGGGATCGGAACGCCGTTCTTTGAGGGAGCATTGGCACTGACCCGGCTTCCCAATTGGCCTCCAGCAGGCCGGCTAGTGGATGCCGATCGGGATGCCGGTTGCGAATGTGACCTCAACGAGCTACTTGATGCGGAGACACCTTTTTTATCCGTCACAAGTGAGCCGTGTGGGGGACGACCAGAATCTTGATTACCGTCACCCGTTGCCGTCACAGTTGACGAAGGGTACGGTCCATCGGCGGCGCCAGCTTGCGGAAAGACCGAAGAGCCGGGTCCCATGCCATACAGCGTATGCATGTCTGGTGAAAGGGGAACGCTGAGAGGAGCATCATCGAATGAGTTGGTCCAAGACGTGTCCGAATTGTGCTGCTGTTCAGAAGTAGCATTTTTCGACATTCCTTGTTGCTGGCTAATGACTTGATTCTGCATGAATGTGGCATGGTGGAGTTGCTGCTGGATCTGCGCCTGATAGTAGGCCGTTTGAGCCATGACATCCTGTGGGGCATACTGGAACTGAAACTGTGAATTTTCGTACCACTGCGCCTCTTGCGGCATGCTGGCTTGCTGAATGAACATGCCTCTGATGTCGTAAGTTGGCACGCTGGACGAAGCCACTCGGTTCGCATTGTTCTGGTGGAAATTGTCACGTCTTCCGCCTCGACGGTTCCCTCGACCGCCGCGTCCCGATGAGACCTGTGATGAACTTCGTAGTAATACAGGACGAGGACGATATTGTGGAGGTTGCCTAGACCAGACGCGCTCCTCCTTTGGAAAGACATACTGTTCGCATGCCTCCTCGAATTTGGCTACGCTTATTAGATCGAACGCTCGTCGTAGCTCCATATGCAACCCTCGGAAGGAAAACTCGTCTATAGTGTTTCCAAGATTTCGAGAAATATTAAACGGCTCCTCGACGCAAAGCTTATTATTAATGGCATTATGCCACTTTTGGTCGGTCCTTGGCCTTAGTTTTCCGATTCGCACAGAGAGCTCGTACTTGTCATAGTCGAATTCGTATGCGTAGAATCGAAAGAACTGGAAAAGGAGTGTAGCTACGGAAGCCTTGTTTTTGCTGCCGTATCCGTCGAGCTTCGTGATGTCATCCGCAAAGTCGCTTTTGGTCCCATCTGGTTTATTCAGCTTGTATGGTGATTGATGTAATGAAGGAAGGACGGGGGGGTCTCGGAGTTGTAAAAAGGCAATGATCAAACATATCCACGTATATGAACTTATCGTTCCACCAAGTGCTATATTTCGGTCAGTGTTATCATGGCATAAGCATCATCTCTGCCGGCAAACTTACCGGCGTCGTTGATTATTCTCCGTCTGGTCCAGTACTTGATAATCATCGCTAATTTCCGGACTCGAGGGTCGATTTTGACATAGGTTCGGACCATACGAGTATTCTCGAGAGCGAGTGTGTTATTCACATTCATATCACATTCAAGGCCCAATTCAGGGTCCCAGATCTTGACAATTGGTACTTTGGCTGCAGAGATGCAGAATACCTTCTCCATCCCTCCTAATTTCTTTGTAAGCATCTGTAAGCATGAAGGGTATGCGATGTACACGTACGATTTGCTAGGAGGTTGGCAATCATACAGACATCCTCCAGTTTGCGCCATGGGGTTGTGATACTGATGTCAACTGGAGAGATATTAGCCGTTGTACCTGTCATTGATAAGATTAACGAACCATTCGAGTCATCTGAACAAAGGAGATTTCCCGAGGAGCCAAAGAGATGCACTTTGATGTCATGCCCCGGCCACTCATTATTGAAGATTTTCTCCAGCTTTAACAGGAGCTTCTTGCGGTTTTCCTGAATAGCATCTGTAGGTAAGAGCCTCTCAAAGACTTCTTGAATATCGGCAGCCAGCACCTTCTCCTCTTCCTGTGTCAGCTCATTCTTGACCACCCGCAAGTCCAGCTTCTCCAGGCAATCACTGCCAACCGAGTACGGTACTCTTCTCCTTGAATTTGTCCGAGCCGTCTCGTATTTGCATCCTCCAAGTCGAGGTGGGTCCTCTCCGTCTTTTTTGACTCTCGGGCTGGTCGATTGACGGCGGAGGAAACTTTGGAGCACTGGGTCACTGGCTTGCTCGCCTAGTTCGACCGGGAGGTGCGATTCCCGGATTTTGCGCACGGAATACCAGGTGTCACATCGAATGCTCTTTATCTGCGAGTCAACGGCATGGTCGACACGATATTCAGAGATCGAACGATCGTAAGGCCTCGACGGATCTGATGCAGGTAGATCCGTGAAGTCAGGCAAGGGCATATGAGTATCGCAGTTATTCCTTGTGCTGGACCGGTCAACCGAATGTCCGCTGCTCAGGCTGCTCCCACTATCGCCATAGAACTCCGAGTCGTAGTCGTCCGGAAAGGGGAGAGACCGTAGAGCGACGTAATGAAGGTGGTGTTTGACGTGGTCATCGAGGTCGTCTTCTTCTTTACCACAGAAAGGGCAGATTGTAAATGTTGGACCAATAGCACGGCCGCCACTTTCTGTCATAAACCGTAGCTGCTCATCCTCAAATCTGTGCGGATGTTTCGATTTCATGTGCGCTATGTATTCCGTTGGGTTGTCGAAGGCGATGGGTGCATGAGCTTTGGCGACACAACGCCAGCGCATCAGATGTTGTGTTCTCATGTGGCTGATCCATTCTTTGCTGGCGGTGAAAGTTGCTTCGGCATTCTCACAGTCCTCAAATAAGCAGAAGTAGGGCTCGGAGTCCTTCTTCACATGTTCGCTTTCGGCTCCAACAATTAGCAGAGAGGCTACTACTGGATACGCTTCGGTGACAAGACTCACGCCCACTTGTTCCGATTCTCGGCTTCCTCAGCTGGCCGCACCAGACAGCAGTATGGGCAGTTAAACTCCAATTTCCCGTCGACATTCGGAGGTCGAGGTACCATGAGTTTGCCGTGTTTGCTCAAAGCGAGTGTGCGTACTTCTGAAGGTCTCGATGGTGGTCGCAATGCCTTCCAGTATGCCTCAGGATCAATCGTTGTTGCGGTGTAGTCTGAGATCATATCTTTAGGCGCTTGAGGTTGTGTCAACACCCCGGACCGATTGCCCTCGGGAGGGACTATATGTGTTTCATTAGAAGCACCGTCCGGCTTGGAGATGGGTTGTGCAACTCGTTTCCCAGGATGGCCTGCTGACGGGGCCAACTTCAACTTTTCTAGTCTCGACCTGCGATAGAGCACCCGCCTGCGACGGAGTAGCATAGATTGCGCCAAACGCCCACAAAGCTGGCTCGTTATCTCGGGAAACTCCCGTCTGACCCAGGAAGAGAACATATTCTCCCAAGTCGCCTTCTCGGCATCGTCCATTGGGGCAATAGTCGCCTTGAGGTTCTGCCTGATTGAGCTAGCTTGCCGGATTGTATTAGATAGCTTATACAACCAGCTGATGTAGTCCGAAATGACTCGAATGTTCTCTTGAATGTCATCTGCGGAAAGCTCCGACGGCCTGCTGCTCGAGGTCTCTGGCAGGTTAACATCATGGTTGCTGTTTGCGGCGAACTTGGTTGATTTCTCCCGAGATGGCTGTACTGTAAATGTCGACGTTAACCATGGTTAGAAAGGCTATCGAGTACACCAGCTGAACCGGGAAAAGCTCACGTTGCCAGAGTCTGTGTGCGATTATATCGAGGTTGTCAACCACGAGATCGCGAGCAACGGGTAGGTCCCTCAGCCGATAGTCCATGGTCGCATGGATTCCCTTTGCGAAGACGCCAATGTTGGCGGCCCAGACATTGAAGCGGCCGAACTGATCCCGGAGCTGGGCCCAGGCAGACTGAGAGTCTCCCTTATCAAGAGCCTCAAGGCCATCATAAAAGCGGTCGGAGCAGAGCCATGCTTCTTCGGCAATCGTGCGTCTTACCACATGTTCGGCGTTCATGATGCAGAAACATTCAGTCGTATTCTCAACTCGGTGGTGGATTGCTTAGACCCTGGTAGTGGCAAATTAATATCGCATGTGTCTTTGGGGCGCCGCCCGCGCTGGACTTGGTTATGACGAGCCTGGTTTCGGTGGCAAGCTGAGTAAGAAAATGAAGCTGCTTAACACATTGCTTCCAATCGATCTTGTCGTCGTCGTTATATTTTTTCCTCTTCTGTCCTTTGCAACGTAAAATCACGCACTCGTGATGAGGGGTGTCTCCCTTCACTGAGAGAGCTGTGGCGTTACAGAGCAGAGCACCCATCTTGCGAAGCAGCCTGACCCGAACAACTTTACTACCCCTCATATCTCGGCGAAATATCGGACATGTCCATGTCCCGTGATGAATTCCCCGCCTCTCCAGCCGCTGCTTCTGCTTTGGGCATCATTTTCTGACCTTCGGATCACTGAGCGCATTCGGCTTTTCCTCCAGTATTTCTTTGCAAAATGCCACGGCACTTCGAGACGGTCGTCGATATAGGCCAGGCAAAGTTATCCTTATTGGATACACTCCTAGATACCTTGCCCATAGTCCAGAAAGTTGCTAAGTTGACGGAGCCCAGTAACCCCATATCTCGTCAATCTACCGAGTTCCGACGAGCTTTCCGCAACACACTTTTCTCATTTTCACACATTTTTAAGAATCTCAAGTCTGCTGGCTATGAGGTTGAACTGGTGTCACATACTGAGCACATTTTAAGGTGCTTTGAGAATCTGTTCTCCGACAATGTTCTCCGCAAATTAAACCCTCAGGTATGATAGCTGACACATGCTTCTTTTTTTTTCTTCAAGCTTCCTTGTCTGAGTGAATATAGAAAATCAAAGCCTATCCATATCCTCGGCTACAGGCTGTTCGCAACTGGATCCTTGACGTGAGAAGCAGTAACTTGTCGGAAGATCAGACGTTTCGGATTTTGCAATCAAGCATAGACTTTGGAACCGAAGAAGAGCAACGTCTATTGAACACCACTCTCGCAGGCGTCTTAGAGGAGCTGGAAGTGGGTTTCTCGCAAACTCTTGAGAATGGCGAGGAACCACAGCCTCGCAAGCGTCGGAAGCAGCCACTATCCGCTGTATGGGAATCAACTAGCCGGGCGTATACTGCGTTATCCCGATGTCGTGATTGCACACGGCACAGGGATTTGGACGCTTGTCTTCATTTAGCAACGTACTCGGACCGCGCTGACTTAGGAGAGCTTTGCTCGCTCGACCTTCTCTTTGCTTTCGATGACGACAGAAACGCCTGGGGGGAGGTGACAATTCGGACTCGGATCGTCGACGAGGGAGATGCAACGGCCCGTGTTCCCAAAGTTAGGTTCGCCCCTCATTTGGACGATTCAAGTCGATGGCAGAATTCGAAACCGAAATGTATAGGCCGGATATGCGATGTGTTTGTGAGAAAACCCCTAGCCAAGAGCTTCCGCATGAACTTGGTCCTCGAAAGCGATGATCAACTGTGGGCTCATAAGCCAACGGAGCGTGTGTTTGCGCTAGATAAATTGGGACAGAGCATATCTCTTGAGCAGCTCATCACATTACCTTTCAAAAACTGGAATGAGATGGAAAAGCTCGTCTTGGCATTGATCCTGGGATATTCGCTTTTCTACCTATACGACGGACCGTGGATTGCTCGAGCGTGGCCTTCCGAAAGCATCACTTTTTTCCGCAGTGGTAACTCCATTCCTCTCAGACCATTTCTACGCACTCCCTGCTCAAATTCGGATTCGGACCAAGACGGACCCGAAAGCCTATTCCACCAGTATCCAGTTCTGGTGGGGTTTGCTGTAACACTATTGGAAATCCACCTGGGGCAAACCCTGGAAGCCTATCTTGACCTCGATGAGACGTTAATGGACATCGATGATCTTTGGGCTCGAGCTACGGAGGCATATACAAAAAGGGAGAGGCACATCAGCTGGCCGAGCTACCGCAACACGATCAAAGCCTGCCTCGATCCGACTTTCGAGGTACCGGAAGTATTCAAGGGCAATGAATTGCGAGACCTGATCTATAACAAAGTCGTCGAGCCTCTTGAGGCGGATCTGGATCACGCCTTCTCAGCCTTCATATCGGTCGACAACCTTGACCAGGAGGCTCCGAAATTGAATCTTGGCCTTGGCCCTGGCCACACACAGTCCAGGCCGCTGACTGACAAACCCAAGGAGTCAAGTTTCTTCACCAAAGCGGACGATAGTATCAGGACCAAGACAGTCCCATCATCTCGACAAGAAAACCCAACCCGCGCCCCAAGCCTCCCCGACGACATTCCATCAGAGCGTCAGCCAGAGATCTTCCCGCGTGGGTGCGTGGGACGTCAAGGTCTAGCGAAGAAAGATGGCGTTGTAAAAGATGCGACAGGCACCGTGCATCAGCTCAGAATGGCCTTATCCTTACCAGCAACAATTTCAGAGTTAGAGTCATCACCTTCCTACGGAAATGTAAGTTCAGACTGAGCTCCGCTTACATGACCTCTCTGCTAAGCAAGCTTATGCAGATTACGGACAGCAACCCGTGGCTAGACAGATTCGACGCCGAAAACCAACATGTCAAAGCTCTTACAGGAGCGAGTTCGCGAAGTCGATACACGGTAGGAATCCTCTGCGCGTTGCCGAAAGAACTCATGGCAGTTCGCGCGCTCTTTGACAGTAGGCACGGTAGCCTCGAGATGGTACAGGGTGACAGTAACCAATATGCGCTCGGCGAGATGGCGCAACACATGGTCGTTGCAGCATGTCTCCCAGCCGGCGAGTACGGGACCAACTCGGCCGCAGCGGCTGCGTCCAACATGACGCGCAGCTTCACGTCCATCCGATTCTGCCTCCTGGTTGGCATCGCTGGCGGCGTGCCCTCCGAAAAGAGCGACGTCCGGCTCGGCGACGTAGTCGTCAGCCATCCTACCGGCACCTGCTCGGGCGTGCTCCAGTACGATCTCGGCAAGGAGAAGGAAGGCGAGCCCTTTGAGCCGATGGGCACGTTACAGCGTCCGCCGCGCGTCCTGGCGACCGCCATCAGCGTCCTGCGCTCAGATCCGGACCTGGGGCCGGACCCGCTGGGCCCACACCTCCGGAAGATCGCCGGCCGTTTCCCCGCATACGGCCACCCGGGCCCGGAGCTCGACGTACTGTTCCAAACGGCCTGCGCAACGTGTGGGTCGCGGAAGATGTGCTCCGGAGGGTGTTCCCACGTCCTCCAGCGCGTCCCGCGCCTGACGGCCGCACCTGCGATTCACTACGGGCCCGTAGCGTCAGGCAACCGCGTCATCAAGGATGTGACGTTCCGCGACCGGCTGGCGCGCGAGTCCGGTGTGCTGTGCTTTGAAATGGAGGCCGCTGGCATCATTAACGCCGTAGATTGCCTCGTGATCCGTGGCATCTGCGATTATTGCGACGCACACAAAAACGACGCCTGGCAGGAGTACGCGGCTGCCACAGCGGCCGCGTATGCAAAGCTTTTGCTCAGCAATGTGGCAGGCCGAGGATGTCGCTAGTGGTGCGGTGTCCGACGTAAAGAGGAATTTCACCTAGAGGGGGGACGACATGGTTGCAGATGATATGTGAAGTGTCTAGTGAGGAAAGCTTTGAATCTGCTCATCATCTCCTATCCTAGCCTTTCTGGCCACAAGGGCCGGATTGGATTCTGCGATTACGGTCAAGGGACAGCCGCGGGTCTGCCATGCCTGCTTCTTATTTAAGCTATAACTTTTTATAACTTATTAAATTATCTTAATTTGTATGGCGTTTTTAGGAGGCTTTAATCATGTATTATACGGAACGGACATGAGGCGAGTCGTCAGGCTACTCTTGGGGCTATGCAAAGGTAATCTTCATTGGGCGCCCACAAACAGCATGTGGCAATTGTGAGTCTGCAATAGACTAGCTACAATGGCCGACTTGTTGGGCATGAAATGATAGAAAAGTGCCTCGGCTACGACTTGTCCAGACTCTGAGCGCTTTCTAAGCAGAGAGTATTTACTAAGAGGGCCAAGGCTTCATGGGATGGCAGCGGATGGCAAGAGTAGCGGCCACTCCGGACAGTGATCAGCATCGCTAATGATTGGCCAAAAAGAGCCGCGAGACAGGTTCACGAGTATCGGAATGAATAGGAAACCCCATCAAATTGTTGTACCTAGACCAAGCCAGGGCCTTTTAAGGCACAGCCGTATCTCCACCAGACTCCAGCCGAGGATACAGCCGAGGATATACCCGAATAGCCTGGTCAGCCGAATACATGTTTAAACAAGAAGAACAAAGTGAATACAGAGAAATAGAGGAAAAGCAGGAGGGGCCATGCCATTGAACATTTCATTAAGTCACATGAATGCATGTCTGAGGCACATGGGAAGAATCGCCGGATGAAGGGTGCGGGTTAGCGGTAACGCGGACGGCCTGGCTTAGTATCTTGCGCTTGCCAAGGTCGACTGTATCAAGTTAATATGTGATTCAATGTGTGCTCGAGGTTTCGTTTGCTTACAACACCGGACCTCAGAGTCGGCGAGGCCAATCGTGGCCTCGATCAAAAATTCGACCTTAACGTGAGGTTTCTTGCCAATCGCTTGACTAAGCAAATTTCGTATTCTTCTCCTCAACCTCGTGTGTTGGTATCGTGGAGAGATCAACCATCAGGAATGTGTGTGTGCCAACGTCAACGCCTCCTCACCCGTTAGCAAGCGGGCTATGACACACGAGGACTCCGCTGTGGGTTGTTTTCTTACCGTCTCCGAACACAGATGGGGTAGACTGCGTGCTAGTCACGATTCTGACGTAGCATATGCGACCGTCAATGGGAAGATCTTGGGCGAAGAATGTCGAGAACTTGCGCGAAATAGGCTGATCAGTATGGATGACCTGGTCCTATACAGTTTCGGTCAGCGACTCTTCGTCTGAGACGAGGCAGAGATTGAAATGCGAACCATTTTAATAAACCAGTCGACGCAATTATCAATCCAACTCCGCCCGGACGAATCGATAACCTTGTCGCGGTCCTTTTCCTTTGCTTGGGTTAGAACTGCCCCCCATCGGTCGAAGAACGATCTGTCCTTGAGGCGAGCCTTGTTATCAGAGTCGTTGCCGCCGATGTCCCTTTTCGGCTTGGTTCGAATCGCTTGAAGTGTGCTTTCGAGCGAACGGGGCTTGCGGACGCGGCAGACAAGACCAAATGAGACGCGGGAACAATGACTATGGAACACGCCACCGTGCAATGCATGTATCACGAGACCATGGCATACGGCAAGACGGGGTATGGTCGATATATGAAGTCTGGCCATCGTGCTCTCATCCTTGCATATGTGTTCCCGAAGACGATGCTGGACGTAGGCAGAGCTACCTAGTCCTCCCGACAATAGGATATCTTCCTAGAGAAACCATGTTAGCAGGGCCCAATCTGTTTATCTGCTCAGCCTACCACATGAATCCCTTGATTGCGGTTCAGGTGCTTCGTGATAAAATCGACGTCGGAGATCAGCGGTTGGACCTGTGCGTCAAACAGACGTTCCAAGTCACATCTAAATGACGTTAGTAAGAGAGTTGCGTCTCATTTATGTGAAGTAACGTCTTACCGGCGTGTCCTCAGCACACCGCCTCGGACCGTGGAAGAGATCGTGGAGGAGCTGCACATTGCGGGATCTTTGAGGCCAGGGACTGGGATCTGAAAGTCAACATCATTATGAGGCCCAAACCGATGCTTTTCGTTCTCAAAGCCAGGTAACATGCGCATTAGCACCGCAGTGTTCTGGGCATCATGGCTGGGAGTAGGGTTAAAACTTCGAAGCTGGGTCTCGATGAGTTTCTGAAAGCTCTGGTCAATGTACGTCGAGCCAATGTGATGCCCTATTAAACAACTAGCAGAGTTAATAGTTAGTAACGCAGGCAAGTCGGACGTGACGAACCATGGGTAAACACGTTTGCTAAACGGGTGGGTTGAAGCGGCTTGGATTCACCCATCCTGGCCACGCAGAAGTCCTGCAGGCGGTTAGCTAGGTGCGAAGGGATGCAAACCCGGGCCTACTTACAGTGGTGCCACCACCAGCATCAACAAACAAGACTGGCTTGCCTTCCTAAGGGAGCATTAGTGAATGAAGAGTCGTGGAAGGGAGGGTACAATGAGCTTTACCAGTAGAGGAACCCCATCGCTGTTGAAGAACTGCCCGCTTTCATACAGCGCCTCGAATGCTGCGACCGCATGAGGCTCAGGCAGGCCTACTTGAACTTGGTGCCTCTCGAACCTGCCAAAGCCAGCCTCGTGAACTAGCTCCTTGAATGTCTCGACAACGTCAAGACGCCAAGTGGTCGGGACACTGAAGATGAACTTTATGGCGGCGTCCTGCCAGGAGATGCCCTGAAGCTTTGATGGTGGAAACCCCTCCATCAGGGCGGTGTAAACACAACCAAGGTAGTCTCGAAAGAGCGACTTTGTGTGTTCTTGGTCGTGTTTTGAGTCTCCGAGCCGAGTCTTGAACTATTCTTCGCTGATGCCCGGCGTCGTCGTGGGGTTTTGGGCGCCAAACCCCACTCGAGAAGATGATGGGGAGGGCTCGCGTCGTACGTCAGAACGGTAGGAACTTTTTTCCCGTTAGCACCCGGAGTAGCTCCAGGCCAGTTTTGAAACGTTCGGACCATGTTTGGGTCAACGTCCTTGTCGCCTGGAAAGGCGTATGCGACACCAGTGCCTAAAGGGGCAAAGGGTTAGCTGGACTCAGACACGAGGCGAATGGGGTTTTGGGGAGGGAGCTTCACAGGTCGTCCCAAAGTCAATTCCCAAGACCAAGTCGTCCGTCATGGCGGCCATGAGATCGGAAGACATGGGAGAAAGCAGTGTGAGGCGATAAGAGAGTGCGAAGCGACAAAGAGAAATGATGAGGAGTAAGAGTGCTAGGTGCACCAAATGACCGAGGCTGACTGATGGAAGGGGGGACTAAGCTTTTTTCTGCCTTTGTGCCCAGAAGCGAGCCCTTGAGCCCTTGATAGAGCAGAAAATGAATTCAGTAGTAGTAGAAGTAGTAGCAAAGAGAAAAGAGAAAAGAATGAGGAGTAAGAGTTCCAGGTGCACCAAGTGGCCAAGGCTGACCGACGCAGGGAGGGGGAGGCAGTTATACGGATATTGAAATGAATGACTGCCAAGACTTCCTCCACTAAACTAAGGCCAGTGTGGGACACCACCACTGTTCGGTGGCTGTATTCAGGCATTGTCATGAGGCGCAATTATGGAATAGATTTGCGCCAAACAAGGATTTTGACAAGCCACACAAAACAAACGTGTGCGCCCACGCTAGAGGGGGAGGGTGTGAATTTGCGTCAGCATTTTTATTTCTTGTCTCCCGTACAGACTACCGATGCTGCGGTCCGTTACATGGCACAGGTTGCTGTCAAAGATAAAGACCAAATTTGCCTCTTTCATGTACCACCACCAGCACCACCAAACACTTCCAAAATCCAACTTATTCTCCAACGACTCACACAAAGTCCTCTGAATTTTCAACTTTACTTCACTTCCTTCCGCATCAACAATGGCCGCCGGCACGCAATATCTCGGCATCGGAGTCGCTCTTGGCTGTCTCACCACCCTCATCTCCATCGCTTTTGTCCTGCGGGTTGTCCGACGCCGTGTGCGAATTTCTCTCTCCACTAACAAGGAACTCTTCTACCGCGAGCAGATTTTCCCCCCACCAAGGATGTCGTCCTCTTGGTATTACATTGAACTTCCTTCCCGCTTACATTGCCTCGATACCCGAACGTTCGAAGGCAACATGTTGGGTTGCCTGCACATCTCTCCCGTTGTTGCTAAATACCTGGGGCTGGATGAAGAACTGGAGGCTGTTCACGACGTGGTCGAATCGACATTTGACGAAGCCCAGCTTGAAGCCCTTGCCGGTCCGCCTCCAGATTGGGCAAACTGGTCTGGCGGGCTGGCAAAGGCTAGAACCAGAGTCGACACAGCCCGTCGCTTCCTTGCTCAGTATCTCATCGCGCGAATGGATCCGGCCGGTAACCCTGAAGATACCCTCTTGCCGCCCGACATGTTACGCTGCTACCAGGACTTGACAACGACAAATAACACGTTACACAGACTTCATGACAAAGGTAGGTCAATGTTGATCCCTGCCAGAAACCATACCCTTTCAAAAAACGACCCCCTGCTGACCTGCGTTATAAGCATACCAATCCGTATGGCGCGAGACATGCTACCTCATGGTTGCACAGCGTTATGGTCTTAATCCACTCGAAGCAATTGGCGACATGCCATTCATCGATGGTGACCCGCGAGAGGACAAAGTCAAACAGGTCGTGGCAACGCTGCGGGATGCATTGAAGCTGGACGTCATCGTTCGTCAAGAACTCCAACCCGACCTTGACTTTTCCCTTCGGTACATGGTTGGACGAGCTGCAAACACTGCCATGGCCTTGTTCGGCCAGCCTGGCGAGTGGCATGTCAAATGGGAAACCGACCTGCCCGGCCATCTTTGGTTCCCCAAGGTGGTCATCACTCGTCTGGGGAAACCAATGCTCTTCATTCCAGGCGAGGTGGAATTCCGATGGGCTGACAAGGATGAACGCGGTTGGGTCCATGAGGATTGCGCATTGCACTGGGATGACAGCTGTGGCTCCAGAAAGGCTATTGTTTGTTGGCAAGATTGATAGAGTAGAGATGCCGCACAATCTATTAGGACAAGAGCTAGTACAGCAAAGAGCACAGCAACTACGAACTGCTTTTTTTTGCAGACTGTGCTGAAAACTTGCCACCAGGGGCAGTGGGCCCGATGTCAATTCCAATCTGATTTATCCCCTTCCACCAACTGTTACAACGCCAGCCAATCTAATTCAATACATCTAATCCTCCCGCCCAATCTCATCCCGGAAGCCTTGCTAAGTTTGAGTTTTTCTGGGCAATTACTTGTCAGTATGAGACGAGAGAGTATGTGGGTGGTTTGACATACCTGTAGCACCTTGTAGCAGTAGACGCCTACCACTTTCAATTTGCCAGGTTGACGCCTAAATCGGCAGCACTCAAATCAAATTGCGTGCCATCGGCTCGTCTTGGGAGGACAGTGGAAGCACGCTGCGGATCAGACGGCTCGCGCGCCAGGGGTCCTCCAGGCTTGACGGCAAACTGATGCATCAAGTTGATGGCTTGCAAGAGGGAAGCATGAGACACACTTAGGGAAACTTGCATCTCCACCGTCTGCTCAGCGTACCACAGTACATATTTGGTCTTGTCGCCGATCGTAGCTTTGCCGTTTCCACCAGGTGCATGTGACAGAGGCTTGTCAAAGGCGGAAATAGCATTTTTGGCCGCTATTAGGATATGTAGAATCCATTCTCGTTGGGTTGGTAGCCTCAGAATCGGGTTTGTCAGCTCTTCCAAGAGCGCCATTGCGTACTCATGGTCGCGCTTGACGGCATTGCGAAAGCTGATGAAAGTCTTGGCACTTTCCTCTGCCTGCTGGAGTTTCGCAATCAAAGCAGCCGTCTTTAAGGCTAATTGCAGCCCAACAGCCGCACCTCCCAAAGGGTCCATGGTCAGCAAGGCACCTTGGATGCTGATAGAGAGCTTGGGTGTCGATTGGTCGCGTTCAAAATTTGTTTCGGTCAGCAATTTCGGGACGTTGCCTTAGCGCATTTCAGGATAAGGGAGGTGTGTAGGACAAGAGACGGTAATTCGATTCTGTGGTAGATGGCTGCACAGGGAAAGAGTTGGGCTTGATTAGAACAGGCAGAAAAGAAGACTGCGACTTTCGTGGGAACGGTAAGGTATTCATTCTCTTTAAGAAGCCAAACATTTGAGAAGTCGACTTTTTTTCATCTTGAGTCAGAAGGAGTTCATCCGCCAGGGTTCCCTTCATTGGTCTTGAAGAGAAAGCCCATTGAACGATTCGACTATACCCTCAGAAAGTCTTAGTTGATGAGCGGCGGATGTAAGAGACCGGGGTCCCAAACACAGCCAGAGGGGATAGTACGAGCAGGAGCAGGCAGCTCAACCGCTAACGGCACAGAATTAGACGTATCAGTTTTTCCAAGGCAACGAGCTAACTTCAGAAGACCCCATGGTTGCAGGTTGCCGGACGATTGGGGGGTTGGCTCATAACACAGGACTGCACACAACGATTCGTGCGACCTGGGAAAGGAGGGGAGGGCAAGGAAACGAACAGCGGTGAGAGCTCGTTACCCGCCTCTCTACGTACAATATTTCTCCCCGGGAACTTTCAATAAGCTGCTGGAGGGTCCAGCCAGTTTGGACGAAACCCGAAATGGGTAGTTGTCATGGTAAGCGGGAGGAGACAGGTCGTCCCGTAGCCGCGTTATCCGCTGGCCGGGAGGCTCCACCTGGCTTGGGATGTACTAGAGCTCCTGCTGGCGATCCGTAATTAGCACCATATATGTGCCGTATTTTAGACAAGGTAACAACCTAGGTACCCTGTATAGGAGGTAAGGTAGGTAAGGTAGGTACCCGGGGGCTGGTAGGTTGGCAGCCCTCTCCGACTAGGAGACAGGGGTTAGAGGCGTGGCTTCCCAGCCCACCGGATACCTTACGGACGTCTGCATGTGTGATTGGTACTTTCAGCTGGATCCTCTCGCGTCAATGTCAGAAGCACTTGGCACTTGCGGCAATCTACAGATAGCTCCTCACACTATCGTCTTGCAAGGATGGCTCAAGACTCTACCAGTCAAGGCGGCCAGGCTTCAATCTGTCGTTTGCCCCTGTAGGCAGACAACTGGCCAGCATCTCGCAAGGGGGGCGTTCAGCTGATCGGACCAGGGGGATGGGACCGACCAGACGGGTCGCCACCGAAAGTCACGTCAGCCCGAAACATCATCCATGTCAGAAAGAGAGCAATCAAGTTCCTCGTGGTCATTACTTCGCTTCTCTCCTTGAGTGTTTCCTGAGATGGGAGACATAGGGCCCTTTCTATGAATACAGCTTGAATTGGGTTTTTGTGCTTGGTTGATTTTGAGAGCTTTGCCCACTTGCATGTGCACGCCTCCGTAGGTAGGTATGCAATACCCTGACATGCCAGGAGAAAACCAACTCTACCCAAGGTACCTTACGGGGCGTTGAGGCGTCAAAACTCGTTGACCACTTTGTAGCGTAACGGAGTAACCGGGCGCCTTGTTTCTTAATGAAACCATGTTGCTTGTTTCTTCCCTCCACTCCTCGTCCCCGGGATCTGTGCGCGTATGCCAACCCCCTTGCGCCCGTTAATTCTATCACGCACCTTGCTCGTGGTACTGAGGTAATATCAAGGGACATTGCAAGGGCTTCCATGCCAATGCAACACGGCTGTCACTTGTCAGTGCACATGTCTGGCAAGTGTGCGAAGCAGATTGCCATACCATTGCTGCAAGTGTGACGGTAGAACCGCAAGACCGGTCGATCCCATAGGCTGCCAATTTGTAGAGTACCAAGCAATGAATGTCAGGATATTTTCGTCCACAAGGTAATTAGGTACGCCAAAAATGATCCAGTTGAATCCACCCATGTAATTGAAAATGCCTACCGTACATCTACCATCTGTCTGGGTTTACCCTGGATTATATTGTGTAACGGAAGTGCGGACTCTCGTCACCAAGCTCCGCAAGCTCATCATCCGTCATATCTTCATGTGTCGCATGGCCAACTCCTTCATCTCGCTTCTTGTTTTCCCGAGAGAACCAGAAGACCATGAAACCATAGATACCGACAGCCATTGCCACCATGCAAAGCGACACGGCGTTTCCCTTGATGTATCGAGGCCCTTCGGCACTCAAACTGATGAATCGTTAGCAGAGTGTCAGCATATTCAAGAGAAACATAGGGACACGCACTAAATAAATGGAGCCATGATCCCTGAAGCATTTCCTGTTGTCAGCTGCATGCCGTTGGCGGTTGTTCTTTTGCCGTATCTTGGCGTGTTATTCGGCAACTGGATCTATCGTTAGCAACCACTGGATTACTGTAACTAAAAATGTACACATACCCATGCAAGGGGCAGCCCGACCACCACGTACAGCCCAGCAGCCACCATGAAGCATCTATTTTCGTCAGCTTGAGCTCAAGGTCCCACAGGAGCCACACATCTCACCCAAAATAATGCACGCCAGCAGAGCTATCAGACAGCAAAACACCGTATCCAACAACACTGATGGTTCCGAATACGACGCAAAACAGCCCTCGTTTCTGCATTCGATCTGACAGAAACGCCGTCCCCATATACGCAACGGCACCCAGGGCGTAGCATGGGATGGTGAGTAGTTGAACCTCGGCAGTTGTCCAAGTCCCCAGACCCCTGATGATCGTAGGGAGGAAAGTCGAGAACCCTAGAAATGATGAGACACAGCTTCATTCACCGATGTTGTAGCTGATCAACTTACCGTAGAGCATGGTGTCTACACCGAACTGAGCGATGCAGAACATGTACACCTTCCAGTCAGTAAATGCAGACATCATGTCCTTTCGGCTGAATTGCTGTGCAGACTCGGTGTCGCCATAGTAGCGTCGAAAACGGACCACCATCAGCTTCTTCTCGTCCTCTGTCAGGAAATATGCAGTTTCAGGTCCATTTGGAAGAAGAAACCAAGTCACAACTCCCAGGAGAACCGAAGGGATGCCCTCGATGATCATGATCCAGCGCCATCCCGACATGCCCTGAATGCCTTCCATCTGGCCGATGCCGTACGCTAAAAGGCCACCCAGCGACCCGGCGATGGCGGCACTGACAAACAAATACCCAACGCGCAGCGCGAGCTCCTGCTTGGTGTAGAAGAAGGTCAAGTAGACGTTTAACCCGGGAAACAGGCCAGCTTCCAGAGCGCCGAGAATCAGACGCACGGCAACGAGCGCTCCGAAGCTGTTGACCAAGCCCGTGAGGGTAGCGACAATGCCCCAGCCGACGGCGATGAAGGCGATCCATCGCGACGGGGTGAAGATCTTAAGGACCAGGTTGCTAGGCACCTCGAACAGCAGGTACGTGACGAACAGGATGGACACGCACAGCTGGAATTGGTTTCCGTGCAGGCCGAGGTCTTCCTCGAGGCCGTATAATCGCGCATTTCCAATGTTAACACTAAGAATTCGCGCATTAGATACGTCACAGACAAAGCGTTAAAGGCCTCACCGGTCTAGGAAGCTGACGGTGTACAGCAGCATGATGAGCGGCACCAAGTGGCGATCCAGCTTCTGCACGAGCTGTTTCTCGTTGACGCCGAATGTCTGGTCTTCGGTTGAGCCTTCATCGACGCTCTCCGGGGGGTGATCTATCTCTGCCTTTGACATTATTGCTAGGATGAAATGTGGGTAGAATGATGACGGTTACAAAAACCAACGCTATTGTACTGGGAAAGATTTGCGGGGAAAACCCATCTAATGTAGTCCGATTGTGGTAGCTGCAGCCTGGTATCTAAGAGGGAACCAATGCTATCAGGCCATCGTAATCAATCCAGCGCCCGCCCTGGTTCTGTGTAGGGTTACAATGCCAAGAGATTGTCATGGGACAGGGAAGCTAGGAAGATGATCGGCATAGATACAGCATGCTACTCTCAGGAGTGGGGGGGTGTTTAACAAGAGATACAGACCCGATGATTCTATGGATCATACTCGGACGCGATATGAAGATATCTGTATCGTATTAAGCCAGACCCTTGCATGTTTGAGTTGAACCAAGCTTAAAACCCAATCTCTCATCCATGATCTAGGGTAGCTCCACTTGGAATGCTCGTCGCCCCACTGCATCTGGCCATCGCCGGATGAATCATAGTACGCTGGAGTTGAATGCAACGATAAAGACGGATCAAGATTCAGTTTTGGCCAAAGACACGCCATAGCATTCCACCCGCTCTGCTAGCCCATTATCCCTCGTACTATGCATCGTCGAGGCGTCAAACCCCAGGTTCTCCAGCCTTGGCTTGAGCATCATCTCACAAGTCACACATTAGTGATATCTCACATCTTCAAAACTACTAAGCTTTGCGAGCGGGAGGCTTTTCCTAGCACCATCACCCGTCTAAAAGCTGCCGTTCGGAAGTGGCTTCATTCGGACCCGACGATCCCTTCACCTCTCCCACTTCGGGTGGCGGAGCCGAGACTAAGTGGCTATTTAGACGTCAGCAGGAATGCTGCTTCGTCTTAGCCATTCGCCCGAGCAACGTAAATTTAAGCGAAAGGGATTCTTTTTTATTATTATTATTACAATTACCTCGTCGAACTCGTAAGCGAGGGATGTAGGGCTTTTGCTCTTCTCGCAGCTTATAAACCCCCCTCCTTCGGGGACATCCTCGTGGATTCGTCTGCGCATTTCTACTTCTACGTCGGCCTCGCAAGACCCTTTGCATTGTTTGATGAAGATTCCTAATTCCATGTTTCATCATGTGAAACAAAACACCAGCGGGGACGGGGATGGAGATGTCATGTTCCCCTCACCAGGGCCGGTAGCAGTCATGGCGCGTGTCCTAGCCAGGTTTCCATCTGGTTAATGGCTGACACCAAGTCTAGGTCGCGATATGGTTGCTCACCGGCATAGCTACCGTCGTCATCATCGCCCGTCTCTATCTTCGCCTCGTGATCCAGAAACGGAGGATATGGGTCAGCGACCTCTTCATGTGCGGCGCGTGGGCATCTGCCGTCGCGACAGCGGCCATGTACCATTTATTGGTGAGGCAGGGAGTCCTCGACAAGTCTGTTACGACCGATATGCAAGGATACAAGGGAGACCCCGAGGATATTCCCCGGATCTTCGAGGTGAGCGGCCGTGTCTCGTGATGTATCAGGCTCTGGCACTGACGATAACTTGCCTCGGACAGCTATTCTGGATCGCCAACTTCCCGTTCATACTCACCTTTTACTTGTGCAAAGCAGCGCTCCTTGCTACGTTTTTTAAGATGTTCCCGGAATTCATGAGGTGGCAGAGGGTTCTATTGTGGGCCACGGCCATCTTCGTCGCAGCTGCGTATTTGACTAGCTTGATCTTCCAGCTCACGCAGTGTCAGCCATTTTCGGACCTTTGGTACGCTTGGCATCAAGGCAAATAAATAGCCACCATGACGAAAATCGAGTGCTAATGGCGGCGTAATAGGGACTTCGAGGAAGCCACGAGCTGCTCAGTGGAAAAGGAATTTGTGCTTTTATTCCGAGTCGACTGGGCTCTCCATTTTACCTCTGATGTTTTTGGTGAGTGAATTCAGAGGCAAGGCTCCGAATGTTAATGGGGCTAACACTAACAGTCTTCATCCTCCCGTGGCTGGTGATTCCCCAGCTGGTCATGAGGACAAGGCTCAAAATTGGCATCTACTTTACCTTTGCCCTTGGCATCGTCAGCATATCGTTTTGTGTGATTCGCTGCATCGTGTTTGAGAAGACGGCAGCGCGTATCAGAATCCCAGTAAGCTATACCAGTGAGTGATATTCCTCATCGTCCAGCATGTTTTGTGTCTTGGTGACTGACGCATGCTCTCTATTTAGTCCTCTGGTGCTCCCTCGAAATTGGTGTGACCCTCATCATTGCCTGTCTGCCCTCGCTCGGTCCGTACTTTAACATGCAACGATCCCGCTCCTCCGATTACCTCGACACCGAAGCCACGCAGATGCGAATGTCGACTACACCAGACGTATCAACAAAGGCATCATGGGATCCTAGCGCGCGAGCACGCGACGGTTCTGGTTCTAGGTCAAGGGCGACTTCGTGGTATCGGACGTCTCAGACGGAGACGTTGACGGAGCAATGCGAATGTACGCAGAGGAGTAATGGCGTTGGTAGCCAGATGGAGTTTTCTCGAGCTAGCGAGATGAATCCTCTATGAAGCGTTAGATGGCATCGGTTGAGATGTGAACTATGTTGAAGAAGATGAACAGTTATAGAGAACACAACGAAGAGTGGCCATCCCACTAATCCCCAATCAGCATGGTGAAGTCTTCAAAAAAAGGCCATACAAGGATACTTACTGCCGGCAGCTTCAAGCCACGCCAACTCCAAAGGTGGGATGGGATATTCCCCCACTTTTCCCGCACCCCCATTCCAGGCCGAGGAGTCAAGAAATCCCCCACTCTTGGTCTATCGTGGCTTTTGCGGATGCAACATGGTTGATAATCAGATATACATGTTCGGCCATGGGTTTATCTGCGGGGTCATAGGTGGACGAGTGCAAGAGCATCCGATAGCCGGGGGCTTATGTGAACGCGTGGAGTAGAGTGTCTAGATGTGAAGAACGCTCGCATCGTGAGCTGTTGTCGTGAGGCGGCATGGCAATATTCCACCCTACACACCGAGTTTTGCTTTGCGAAAATATTATAAAACTGCCAGACAATCCCTTGTTTTTACGTTGTATCTGACTCAAGGTCACACTTGATATGTCTTGTCTCGTCCATGTGACCTTCGACTAGTCCGCTCTCCTCATCCATCGTGCGTATTCGACAGTGGGGTGAGCCGCCTCTATCTAGCGACCAAAAACCCCACTTGTCGGATCCCGGATGGAGGAAACAACTACAGATATCCCGATATTTAGGTTGGCTTGCCTTCACGTTACAAGTGTTGCTCGCATTGATGTTTCATTCTCTTGATGTTTCCTCTTTTTGTGTCCCTGGTTGCAACATCTTGCCCGTGTCTTCATTTCCTGCAGTCCGTGTCCGACTAGTGGAACAGCCGTGTGTGCCATTGAATCACACTGACGTATGACAGCGAGCATCATTGGACTCTCCTCCGTGACGATACTTTTCGAGATTTCTCTTTCATCTCTTTGATTCACGCTCCCACAAGCCATCATGGCAGCAGTCGGCGTAGCACCGCAGCTGCCTCTGCCGGTCACCCATGTGGTTACCCCTCCATCTAGAGAAGACTCGGTATCAGCCCTGTCAGACGTTATCCAGAAGACGTACCGACGCTCAGACCTCGTCTTCTACGCCAATGGAAGACGCGTCACCGTGAATAACCCCAACCCCGATTGGGTGCTGCTCGACTGGATTAGGGCGCAGAACAACCTCAAGGGGACCAAGTTGGGATGTGGCGAAGGAGGCTGCGGCGCCTGCACTGTCGTGCTGCAGGAGGTCGATCCCAGGAGTCGTCGGCTGAAGCACATTGCAGTCAACTCTTGTCTGTTTCCGCTCGTCGGGATGGATGGCCGAAGCCTCATTACTACAGAGGGCTTGGGAACAGTGGAGCGACCGCATCCGCTGCACGAGAGAATAGCAAAGTTTCAGTGCGTCAACACGCCTTTCCAGTCGACTTGTTAAACCTTGGGAATATGCCACTAACGTGAATAGTGGCTCACAATGTGGATTCTGTACACCAGGAATCGTCATGAGTTTGTACGCGCTCATCAGAAACTCGTATTACAACGGCAAGTTCCGCCTTACCGAGTCTGACATAGAGATGAAAGGTCACTTGGACGGGAACCTTTGCCGATGCGTGAGTTATCTAAGCACTACTAGGCTACTGCAACGGGTGCTAATGATGCAACAGACTGGATACAAGCCGATTTTAGAAGCTGTCCGAAGTTTCATCGTAGAAGACCTCAAAGGGGAGATCCTAGAAGAGGCGGCGACCAAGAGCTCCGAATCATCAGATAGCTTGGAAGAGGAATTTACCGCATCTGATAAAAGCTCCCGATCGGCATCAAGCGGATCCTGCGGCCGACCAGGCGGCTGCTGTCGCGACGGAGGAGGCTCATGCGGTTCAGCCACCGACTCTGCATCAACTGATGGCTCAGAAACGGCCCCGAGCACAGTCACCGACGCTACGGATAAAACACCCAGCCTCGAGGACATGCTGCCGTACGATCCAACAGCAGAGTTACTCTTCCCGCCTTCGCTGTGGAAATACGAAGCCCAGCCGCTGTGCTTTGGCAACGAAAAGAGGATTTGGTTCAAGCCGACCACCTTGCAGCAGCTCATCGAGTTGAAGAGCGTCTGGCCC
Organism: Dactylonectria alcacerensis; assembly: GCA_029931735.1. Classification (NCBI taxonomy): domain Eukaryota; kingdom Fungi; phylum Ascomycota; class Sordariomycetes; order Hypocreales; family Nectriaceae; genus Dactylonectria; species Dactylonectria alcacerensis. The sequence continues at coordinate 584,443 of JAPMUZ010000005.1, forward strand.
GCCGCGAAGATTGTCGGCGGTGGCACAGAGACGCAGATCGAGACGAGGTTCAAAAAGGTCAACTACCAAGTATCCATCTTTGTCTCGGATATTCCCGAGCTGAATACGCTCTCGTTACCGGAGGCGGATGCTGAGATTGCCGCGTTGAACGAGCTCAGAATACCCGCCAACTATCCCCTCTCCAAAGTCGAGCAACTGTGCTCCACGCTATATAAACAGATTGGCCCTCGTGCTTCTGCTCTAGAAGCTCTTCGCAAACAGCTGCGATTCTTCGCTGGCCGGCAGATTAGAAATGTCGCCAGTTTGGCGGGGAACTTGGCCACAGCGAGTCCCATCTCCGACTCTGCGCCAGTTCTGCTAGCCATCAATGCGAAGTTGAGCATTGCAAGCATCAAAGGCGGCACGTTTGAGATACCGCTATCGTCATTTTATGTCAGATATCGGACTACTACGTTGCCAGAGGATGCGGTTATTGTCGCCATCGTTATCCCGCTGACACGCGAGGCCGAGATTGAGGTGACCAAGGGATACAAACAAGCCAAGAGAAAAGAAGATGATATTGCCATTGTGACGGCTGGACTCAGAGTCCGCCTTGATAAGGACGGCCTTGTTGAAGACTCGGGTTTTGCCTACGGAGGAATGGCTCCTACTACAGTGCTGGCATCTCGAGCTCAGAAAGCTGTAGCTGGCAAGCGATGGGCGGATGGGGAAACTCTGGGGTTGGCCTTGGATGCTCTGTTACAAGACTTCGATTTGCCAATGGGTGTCCCCGGAGGAATGGCACACTATCGCAAAAGTCAGTATGCCGTCCGAGATCCCAGGTGCGCCACTAACATACGTGCCCAGCACTCACACTGTCATTATTCTTCCGATTTTGGCATGAATCCGCCGCGGATCTCGGTGTGTCCAAGACAAACGCCGAGATGCTCTGCGAAATAGAGAGAGAAATATCGTCTGGTAACAGATCTCACGTCGCCGCCGTCGAGACCAAAGTCGTTGGCAAAAGGATCCCGCATCTCTCTGCCCTCAAGCATTGCACCGGCGAGGCAGAATACGTCGACGACATGCCGCAGCAGAGAAACGAGCTGTTCGCTGCTCTGGTTATATCTAAGCATGCTCGTGCCAAAATCGTCAGTGTGGATTGGACGCCTGCCCTGGATCATTCTGGTGTAGTGGGGTATCTCGACAGGAATAGTGTTGCCGCGGAACTCAATGATTGGGGTCCTATTAAGATGGACGAGAAACTGTTTGCTGAAGATGAGATTCACGCACATGGCCAGGCTATCGGCATGATATATGCCGAGTCCGCCCTTGAAGCCGAAGAGGCAGCAGCCAAGGTGCAAGTATCGTACGAAGTACTCCCTCCCATCCTCACCATTGACGAAGCCATCAAGGCCAACAGCTTCTTTGACCACGGCAAGCAACTCAAGAAAGGCGCTGCCGTCGACGGCTCTCTTGACGACACCTTTTCCAAATGCGCTCACGTCTTCAAGGGCACCACCAGACTAGGTGGCCAGGAACACTTCTACCTCGAGACCAACGCGGCCCTCGCCATCCCGCATATGGAGGACGGGTCGATGGAGGTGTTTACTTCGTCGCAGAACCTGGCCGAGAACCAAGTCTTTGTCGCCCGCGTTCTAGGCGTTCCGATGAGTCGTGTCAACATGCGAGTGCGGCGGATGGGAGGCGCATACGGAGGCAAAGAGTCGAGGAGCACGCCGTTTACGTGTATGGTGGCTCTTGCAGCCAAGAAAGAGCGTCGTCCTGTGAGGATGATGCTTCCCCGGGATGTGGATATTGCTGTTAGCGGACAGAGGCATCCGATGAAGTGTGAGTGGAAGGTTGGCACTGATGCTGAGGGACGGATCATATGTCTGGATGCCGATCTGTACGACAATGCAGGATGGTCTCTTGATATGAGTGGCGCGGTGATGTAAGTGCAGATATGTCGTCGAACGATGCTGGCTATACTAACATGACCACCAGGGATCGCGCTTGTACTCACATCGACAACTGCTACTACATCCCTCATGCCTGGATCCGCGGACACGTCTGCAAGACCAACACTGTATCCAACACTGCGTTCCGCGGCTTCGGCGGACCGCAAGGCATGTATTTCGCTGAGTCATTCATGAGCGCCATCTCGGAAGGACTAAACATCGACATTGACGAACTTCGCCTTCGCAACCTGTATAAGGTTGGACAGGTGACGCCGTTTCTTCAGGATATCACCGACGATTTCCACATCGGGACTATGCTGGAGCAGTTATCTGCGAATGCAGACTATGAGGCGAGAAAGGCGGCTGTGGCGACGTTTAATGCTGCGAATCGGTATAAGAAGCGAGGCATTTGCATGATTCCGTCCAAGTTTGGATTAAGGTAGGTCAACTCCCAGTGCGTTCTAGATATCCACTAACGGTGTATTATAGCTTTGCAACTGCCCTCCACTTGAACCAAGCAGGCGCCTACGTCAAGATCTACGAGGACGGCTCAGTCCAGCTACACCACGGCGGAACCGAAATGGGTCAGGGACTGTACACCAAAATGTGTCAGGTCGCCGCCGAAGAGCTAGGCGTCAGCGTCGACGAGATCTACACCAAAGAGTCCCAAACAGACCAGGTCGCCAACCCCTCGCCGACGGCTGCGTCTTCAGGAAGCGACCTCAACGGCATGGCTGTCAAGAATGCCTGCGAGCAGCTGCAGAAGCGACTGGCGCCATATAGAGAAAAGTACGGGCCGGATGCGCCCATGTCGGTCATTGCACATGCGGCATATGTTGACCGAGTCAACTTGGCGGCGAATGGGTTTTGGAAAATGCCCCGGGTGGGCTTTCAATGGGGAAACTACAAGGACCCGTTGCCTATGTGAGTGCAATGGCTCCTAATAAATACCGTATATGCTGACCCTGATTGTTTAGGTATTACTACTGGACTCAAGGAGTGTAAGTTCGAAACCGCTGTGGAGTTATGACCTATGCTAATCCGAGAATAGTGCTATCACGGAGGTCGAGCTCGATATCTTGACCGGAGATCACACCGTCTTGAGATCGGATATTATGATGGTAGGCTTTTTGACTGCAACCAGTGCAAGTGAACTAGCTAACAAGAGTAGGACATTGGCCGATCGATAAACCCGGGCATTGATTACGGCCAGATCGAAGGTGCCTTTGTTCAAGGACAAGGTCTATTCACAATCGAAGAGTCATTATGGACTCGAACTGGCGAGTTATTCACCAGAGGACCCGGAACATACAAGATACCAGGTCAGTTTCTATCCAACCTTATAGTAACCCAGTTGCTAACCCTACTTCAAGGCTTCGGAGACATTCCCCAAATCTTCAACGTCTCCATGCTACAGCACGACTCCCACGGAAAGCCTATCAGCTGGGACAGCCTGCGGTCCATCCAGAGCAGCAAGGGTGTGGGCGAGCCGCCGCTGTTTTTGGGTTCCACGGCCTACTTTGCGCTGCGCGAGGCCGTCAAAGCGGCGCGCGCCATGAATGAAGTCAAAGAGCCGCTGGTATTCAATGCCCCCGCCACGTCGGAGAAGCTGAGGTTGGCAGTTGGTGATGATTTGGCCAGGAGAGCGGCTGTAGTTGCGAAGGAGGGAGAGACTAACTTTTTTGTGAGGATTGAGAGTTAGAGAAGGGGAATAGGAACTGGAATGATGCACATGAACGAGGCAGAGATTATTAAAGATCAATATCAAGAAACATATGCCATGTTAAAGGTAGACATCTAAACGCCTGTTGTGAACCCACCTGCCGTAGCACTCATGAGCGAATAATGACTGTATTTTAGACAATAGAAACCACAGCTGGGACTCAAGAGTCGCATAACACTACCCGCAATGTTGGCTCCGACTTCAGGGCTCAGCCACCTTGTCCCAAAAACCCCGCACACTTGGCATTGCTCACCACACAGCGCGATCATCAGTAATTCTGCTTATTTTGGACTTTCGGTAAGCAACTCAAGGCAGCAATACAATGTGAGGCTGTGCTTACACGTGATACCTTTCCCAGCCACTTTCCCCGTCCAATGCTGCTGCATCGCAATGATGGTGAGCTAGCCAACAAACTGTACGATTCATGGTGTTTACCGCTCACACTATGCAATGCTGGTATTACTGCCACTTAGCAGACAATTTGTTCACAATTTTAGCCTTTATGTTAGCTGTTCATGACTACCATAACCGGCCCCCCCGGCGGCCGATACAAGTCGCCGTACTAGGATCACCTGATTCCGGCCGTTCCAGAATCGTCAGTCGAGTAAGTCTCACACTCATCCATATGAACCAGACTCCCGCTGACCTGAGTGTGTTACGGCTCTCTCTCGGTTCTATGTGGAGCATTTGCGGTCCAGACGGAGAAGACGAGTATCTAACGGGCGTCACCTCGCCGAAAAGCGGCGTCGCGTCTCTCGAGTTTACTATGGTTCGCAGCACCAAAACCGATAACAAAGATGATTCTCATAGGAAGCTGGTGCGGAATTCTGATGCCTTCATGCTGGCCTATGACGTAACCGACCCCTGTACTTTGGACTATGTCAAAGCCGCCCATCGGCGCTTCTTTGGGCCTCTAGAAACAGGCAAGCCGATATGGGTGTGTGCTCGGGGAAGCTTTAAGCCGCTTGAAAATCAGAGAATGTCGACTGAGGAGGGTGAGAGGTTTAGTGAACAGATTGGAGCTGAGTTCCGATGCATCTCGGTCAAGGAGAAAGTAGGGCTGGATGAAATGTTTGCGCAAGAGGTGGCGCATCGCATCTTTCCCGACAGTATTCCAGCTTTGCAGGATACGCAGGGTCCCAGCGAGCCATGTTTTCATCTGGGCACTGTTAAGAAATGAGTTTGGCATCCAAGACAACGGGTTTAGTTATCTAGGAACGGGCAGAGGTGGAGTTTTTCCCTGAGCGGAGCATTGCATACCGGGAGTGAATTCTAACGAGAACACGATTATTGGTCCCAAAGATAACAAGAGATGTCAAAACGAGCGGTATCAGTGATGACAGGATAGGAGCGAGAGTGGATGCCTCACCCCGCTTGTAGCTAGTATTATCAACATGGTTACCGATCCTTCGACAGACCGCTGGATTCGAGACCAGGTGGGAGGAGAAGCGTCTTTCCGATATCTCATTAGTTGTCATCCGAATAAACCGGGATACCACTTCGTCATCTAACTCGATACAGCATCGGTTTGCTCTGTCGCATCTGTCGTGATCAACCAGCCAATCGAGGGCTGTCAGAGACTGTGCGGGGAAGAAGATCGATCCAACATACGACCTCATAACTGGTCCTAGAGCATCCATCCCTACCATGCCTAGCCCTCTTTGGTGATCCTTGTGTGTCGTATTTCCAAACCACCCTGACTCGTAGTCTCCCTTTGCCGCTCATCAACGCCCTCTTCCGATATTCTTTGGTCCTTTGCCGCCCTTATCTCGCCCTCATCCGCTCTTATCTTCTTCATGCACCAGCGACAGTATCACCAGCCAACCATTGCCGAGCAGCAAATCGAATCGCTGTATCAAGCAGGAGGCTTCACGAGGGGATCTCCATCCATTTTTGAGTATGGATAAGAGTTCTCTAGATCGTAAAACTTGTTTCAACACTTGAGTTTGACTTTTGCAGGGCGTAAATCTCGTTGGGCTGATGAGACCCGTCTTTGGTTCCTGGGGCCGTCGACTCATGTGGGAACGCTACCAGGGCAAAAAGACGAACAGTGAGATTAGCTATCCCCACAACACTGCAATAGAGGATCCCCCGGAGTTTCATTGGGTAGATGTGCGATGGGGCTGTTGAGCTTAAAAGATGGCGTTGAACTGTATTCGAGTTTGACGAGCAACCGCATCTGCAGCGCTCATGTAGCGTCCTACTCAACATGAATTTGCCACTCAGAGGTGCATCCATGGTCCCTCTGATGCATCTCGTCTAGAACAGACGCAGTCATCGATAGAAGGAGATAATCCAAGTCGAGAAAACGAAATTACTGCGGGGAACGTAAATTGGAGGCTTGGCATCGTCAGCTCCCCATGTCTGTCGGCTAAGGGCGTCCTCACTTATCACAGCGTCACATCCACGGCGAGAGGATTGAGTCATCATAAATAGCGGGAAGGTTCATCCAAAAAGAGGGACTCTTTGCAGAAACTCAGTGTTGCAGTTGACACGACCAACCCGTATCCAACATGTCTGGATCTTCATTACCCATCGAAAAGCAGGCCGTCGATGCCGAAGCCGTCCACGATCGACCCATCGACCCCGTGGCTGAGGCCAAGCTGGTACGCAAGCAGGACCTGCGTGTCTTACCCATGGTCTTCCTAATGTATTTCTTCACCTTCCTGGATCGCACCAACCTGGGCAACGCGCGCGTCGCCGGCATGGAGGCTGACTTGGGGCTCGGCACTTACGGCTTCAATATTGGCGCTTGTCTGTACTATGCCATCTACTTCTTCGCGGATATTCCGGCGGCGCTGAGCGTCAAGAAGTTTGGCTTCATTGTTATCCCGCTGAGCTGCTGCGCGTTCGGCATCGTTACGCTAGCTACGGCATTTATCCAGAACCAGGCTGGCTTTTATACCATTCGTCTGCTCCTCGGTCTTACAGAGTCGTTTCAGTTTCCTGGGCTCAGCTACGTCGTCTCTCGGTACTACCGCCGTACTGAGGTCACAACTCGCGTTTCCTTCTTCATGCTGGGCGCTGCGGGTCTGGCTGGAAGTTTCGGCGGTCTGTTGGCCTCTGGTCTACTGTCTGTTGGAAGCATCGGGAGCGTCAACTCGTGGCGGAACATTTTTCTAGTCGAAGGGTATGGAGCTCGCAAGTCATTTTATTGAAGTTACAGAACACTGACTTGAGACGATGTAGAATCATCAGTATCGGCGTTGGCATCATGTCACTGTACCTATTCCCGGCCGACCCATCACAAACACGCATCTTCAACGAAGAAGAGCGCGCACTCGCCATGGCCCGTCTCTTCCACGATCAACCAGCCATTGTCGACCACAAAGAACACATTACATGGAGTCTCGTCAAGCGCGGCGTGCTCAACGTCAACGTGCTCGTGGGTGCATGGATCTACATCTGTGACCAGATTACCGTGCAAGGCCTGTCTATCTTTACAGTCACGATTCTTCGTCTCAACTACCCAGGCCGCTCAACTGTTGAGATTCAGCTGCTGTCAGTGCCTCCACCACTAGTAGGCATGGTCTTTGGCATGTGTGTTGCCTATATCACAATGAAGACCCGTCGACATGGCATCGCTATCGCTGGCTGTGCTTCTCTCAACGTCATTGGCTACTCTATCTGGCTGGCATCAACCAACGTCAAAGCCCGATATGCAGCCATCTTTCTCAACACGGCTGGCGGATATAGCTTCGGAACCTTGATCCTCAGTTGGACTCTGGCCAACGCGGCACCGGATACAGTGCGAAACGTTGCGAATGGAGCCGTTTCTGCGATTGCTAATATTGGTGAGTTTCATCCCTAACTTATATCAATCCCATTATTCTTTGACATGTACTGATCAGCTTATCAAGGGTCCATCACCGCTACCTGGAGTTATATCAACACTGACGCATCCACGGGCTATCGGATCGGCAATAGCCTTAACACGGCGACAGCAGCGTCAGTCATCATCGCGTCTCTCGGACTCGTGACCTATCAGAAATGGGAGAATAAGAAACGAGCTAGTGGTGGTCGCGACTATCGACTCCAAGGGACGCCAGAGGAGGTTGCAACATTGGGAAACTTGCACCCAGAATTTCGTTACATGCACTAATCGAGCTAACTGTTTGAAAAGTTTGTCGCACTTCAAGACGCGCGAGTGGAAGGCGAGTTGATTCCTTTCATTATCATGAAATATCGTTAGCTAGTCTGTCGCAGTGGTTCCAGCTGAGTACTCTTCATGTTAATTCCGATCCTTTTAGGTGTTCTGGAAGAATCATGACACTTTGAACATCTGTAGCAAAATCCAATGAAACTACATTTTTCCAAACTATATCCTGTCTCATTGCCTCAGATATACCCATATTGCTCTGTGGATCGATCCTGCTATCATGCCGTTCGAAATCATCTTACCCTAGAGATTCGATACAATTCCCCATTCTCTTGTCTCATTCCTCCATTGTCTCATCACGAGCTTTGTACCTTTCCCATTTTGCCTGCACTCTCATGGTATTTCATTACTGACGGAGAGTCGACATCGCCCTAGTTATACAAAAACTCTTCTTCGATGTGCTCAGTGAATTCGGTCACGTAAAAATAACAACTTCTATAAATGCCCACTAAGTAATAAATCTACGACTATACGCTCGCCGTGTTCGCTCAAAGCCCATTACGTTGGTAGCTCTGTTCTAGTGTGTGAATTGTCCAACTCGAAGACCCTCGTCATCGGTGTCATCCCGTCAACTTCCACTGTTGGTTTAAGAGCCTTGCCATCCATCTCTGCCACTCCGGCCTCTCCTGGAGTCCTAGTATTAACCACGTCTAGACTTTTGTCTCTCTTCTTTCTTCGAAAGAACCATACGGCTGCTCCAAGTGCAGCAGCGCCGAGTATAGCCAATGGTACGCCTAGCCCGATTTTCAATGCCTGTGTTGGACCCTGATGCTTGCTGGTAACAGAGGTGGTGGCGACATCAGAGCTGGCGGTAACAGATATAATACTGGCCGTCATATCTGTCCTTAATTCGATCCCAGGAGCGTTAACGGCATCACCTGGAGACATGGAATAGTCAACGGTATATGATGCCGGGCTCGTGATTATAACTGGTACACTGGTTGCCGTTGCGGCTGCGGCCCCATAGTACGAGATACACGGATACAAGGTGAGCCAGTAACCCTGACTTGCCTTGGCAGTGTCCAACTGACAGACATAGCCGCTAGGCGGGCAGCAGGTCGCAATCGCCTGCCCATCTGATGTTCTACTGCAAGCTGTTGTCCAGTCATGGGGACAGTAGAGGCCAGGGGAAAAATATGGGACTGTTGAAGTCCCAACCGCGGACGGGAGGCACTGTTCAACCTGACTGGGGTCTCCGAGGACAAAGTAGATCCCGTCTACACTAGTCAATGTAGTGATTTGAGCGCCGTATATGGACGCATAGCATGTTGAAGGCGCGGTGAATGTGTCAGTTAGAGCTGGTAGGTCGGGAGATGACATGGTAGTTTGATGTCTGTGAAGCGGGACTCTTGTGGTGGCAATGGGTACTAGGATTGTCTAATATAAGACGAAAAGTCCGCTCTAGCCTAACCCACCCTGACACGGCACCGTTATCCGTTGAAGCATGGTAAACGAGACGATGGAGAACGCCACAAATACAATAAATCCGCACTACCACGACACCTATGTGCCACTCCCAGTTTTATTGGTCCATTTTAGTTTGAGGGTTCAATTATGCTGGGTAACCCCTAGCTAGTCGGGAATCTCAGCCGTATGATGGCCTTTCTGGCCACCAAGCTCAACACCAACTTAGCTTAGCTTCCGGATAGAGCGGCATGGGCTGAACTCCAGAAACAATGCATTGTGGCATGTTCACATGTTTATCCCCAAGGATATTCCGCGAGTAAACTATTCCAGAGTACATACTTTTAGATGTGTTGTGACTATATTTCCTTTACTTCTTGAGACATAAATTTCTTCTCCTTGACCGAAGAATTCAACATGATTGCGTTTCTCAAAAGGAAATGCTATGTCTCCGCATCAGGGATATACGTTTGGTTCCCCCAATTGATCCTACCATTATGCCACTCGGAAACACCTTGCCCTGAAGTCCCGATACAATCTCCTGTTTTCTGATCTCGTACTCCTGCATCGTCTCATCCCGAGTTCTGCGCCATTCCCATTTTGGCTGCACTCTCATGGTCACCGCGCCTGACCAAGCCGCCGGCTTCTTGTCGACTACATCGGCAGGGTCAAATGTGATTTTGGACTGTTCAACGAATCTCGGACGAACCAGCCAGTTTAGTACTGATCGAAAGCCGTGGGCATCTTTGATTTCACTTTGGAGTAGTGGATATGGCACCCGGGCCCCGTTACGAACCAGAATTTTGAAAGCACTCAGATTCCCATAGGAAGCTGCAGCTTGCAAAGGCGTCCCATGCTTCCGGCATTGGTGCTCGATGTTTGCCTTGATGGTGATGAAGTTCTGAACTGACGCTGCCGCGTTGAGGCATGCAGCCCGACATATCAGATTGTGTTTCTCAGGGATTGCTTGGTCAGAAATGTGGTACATTTCATCATCGGAAAGATGGCTGCGAAGAAGAATGAAACTTTTCGTGACTCTTTCCATGACTGCGACCGGCGACTCATCGGTGTCCCAAATTATCGACTCTGGCCACTGTATTTCTCGAGCCCGCAACAAACACGCATTCTCTGTGATCACCCATTCCAAGAAGCAAGTGTTTCGGCTCGAAAGTAAGTGATGAGCTGGAGTCAGACCAGACGAATTCTCCTGGTGTAGATCCCAGCCAGCATCCATGAGAAGGTGTAGCGGGAGAGAATCTAGAGGTGGGTCTTTCGACTGTATGAGATGGACCAAGGGACTATAACCGGACGCGTCAAGTTCAAAGTTTGAATCACTTCTTTGAATCAGGAGCTCCAAAAGTTCCCACGCTGCGTGACAGCAAGCCAGAAATAGGGGGGTTCGGCCGTACCAGTCTCGGATGATGCCACGAGCGCCACGGTCGAGAAGAAGCTTTGCAACCTTGCTTGATCGACTTTTGCTAGTATAATGTAGAGGCGTTTGCCCATGCTTGTCAATGCAGTTGACACTGGCACCATTGTCAATGAGTAGTAGAGCGGCAGCTGCATCATTTAGTAGAGCAGCTTCGTGAAGTGGCGTGCGATTCTCGTTGACATGTCCCTGATTGACCAAAGCCTGGAAAATACTCGCTGCTTCTCCACTGTATGATGATAAGTGTCGGCAATGAGATCTGGCACTTGTTAGCTTGTTTAAAATCCTTATTTATGGCTCATACTCACACTGTAATCTCCTGAGAAAGGTATTTGCCCCGAAGGGCATTGAGCAGTATGCGCAGCCCTTCGAGGTTTTGCTCTTCCACAGCAACGTGTAGAGGACTACGCTGATGATCGAGAAAATTGCCCCCTTCATCCAAATACGCGACAATCATTGGATCCAAAAGACCGTTCAGCCTCGGCTGACTGACAGCCGCCTCTAGCGCAGTACTGTATGGCATCTTTGTAGTCTTCGGAATCAATGGCGAGACACCAACCCCATTTTGAAGAAGCCATTCAATCACATCAAGTTCCATCACTTCGTGAATGGCTGCCATCAAGGGAGTTGCATATCCACGGGGCGTTTTGATGGCGATATTTAGGGGACATCCCGAGTCCAACAGCTTTTGACACCCAGTAAGGTCCTTTCTCGCCATAGCTTTGTACAAGGCATCTGCCATGACAGAAGCTGATCTAGAATTAGCAGTCTCAAAATTCTCGACGGTTGGTGCCGATTTCATCAAAAGCTCAGTGATTCCACTGTTCCCCGTCGCATAAGCGTAGACTACTGGAGAACATCCAGCGAAACATACTGCGTGACTCGAGCCAAGCTCTAATAGCATTTCCACAGCCTTCAGGTGTTCTGCGATAACGGCCTCATGCAAGGGAGTCTTCCCAGACTTCGAGGTAGCGTTAATGTTCGCGCCTTGTTTGACGAGAAACTCGATTGTCAACGGCCACCCAGCGCGAGCCGCGTGATGGAGCGGCGTTTGGCCATCGTTGTCGATGACGTCGAGATCGCATAGGATGCGGTTGTTGACATAGAACTTTAGACATTCGGTGAAATCGAGAAGTGCAGCAAGATGGAGGGCATTGCCGCCTGCGAAGCTGAGGTCACCCTTGCTGAAGGAGCATGCCTGATTCCACTGTAGAGCTTTACCGTCTCTACCAAACTCAGCAAGCAAATCGAGATATTCCACTTCGCCTCTCCAAACAGCGGTTAGAGGTGCGTCGAGATTGCGATAGTCTCCAATGCAGGGGTCGGCGCCAAACCGAAGAAGAAGCTGGACACTTTGAATCCGGGAGTGAGATATATGGTACGCCAAGGGGCGGGTCTTTTCGGAGAAGGAAACGGGTGAATTGCAGTCCAGGCCAGTTTGGAGAAGTCGCTCGAGTTTCCTTTCAGCCCCATAATACCCACTGTTGTGTGCCATGATATGAAGGAGCCCCTTTCCCTCAAATTGATGATTTCCATCAGTCAACTTGTCAGGTATAGCATGAGACAGAATTCGGCCGAAGTTTGCTTCGCTCAAATGAGCTCGGGGCGCGCTGGCAAACTCGATAAGAGAAATGCCCTCGAAGGGAGCATGAACATCCGCACCTATGTCGAGTAGTAATTTGATGATATCATCATCACGGTGAATTATAGCCTCAAAAAACAGCCCAACAATGTCGTGATGGTTGATGGAATCGCTCAAGAGGGTGCTTTCTTTGGCGATGAGTAGCAAAATATCCGATATCCTGGCCCATTCGCCAAGTGTGAAGCAATCTTCAAGCTTGGGAAAGTAGATGCTATGAACAAACTGCTTTCGGCGAAGCCACTTCATAGTAAAACGGATAATGGAAGAACATAAAGGTATCATCGCACATAATTTTGTCTCGCTCTCATACTGCCTGGTAATTCCAAGTTCAAGAAAGAACCGGTGCAGCTTGACGAACCAACCGGGCCAATTGGGTTTCTTCAAAGCTCGGGTCACAGTTTCTGAGCACATGAACACCCATGATTGACTAGCCTCAACTGACTGCGTGTTAATGTTCTCTGATATGAGAGATGTGAGGACGGCGAGATTCGCATCTTGTTCGGATTCCAAAGATTGTATCAGAGTCGACTCAAAAGGGGTTCTTTCGTCAAGTCCTCTTTTTTGGTGGAGAGGAAAAAGGCGTTTTAATTTCTGAACCAACTCGAGCTCCGCACCAGGATCAAGGTAGTGCAATGGATTGCCTCCTTTCTCATCCACACCATCAAGATCAAGATTGAGTTCCAGCATCTTCTCGAGAACACAGGAAGATCCCGTCTTGGCTGCAGCTCGGAAAAGTGACTTGCCGCTCCTCCAAAAATCTTTCGAACCACAGTGTGGCAAAAGGATAAGTGTATTCTTCTTCTGTGTCGCATCCAGGGCTGTGCAAATAGGAGTCATTAGGTGATCTGATTGCATCTTCAACGCATCAGCTTTCACATCTAGCTCCAGTAGGACCATGAGTATTTCCGGAGGGTGTTTTCTGGCTGCTATATGCCAAATTGTCTCGCCATCCTTCCCCGGGACAGTTGTAGAGCCTCCATGATGTATCAAAGCCCGGAGAATATCTTCTGAGGCACACAAGTCCAGAGGACTCTCGCCCTCGCTTGACGTCGCGTTCGGATCACAACCTGCTTCTAGCAGTAGTCTGACCACATCTAAAGCTTCTTCGGCGATGGCGAGATGCAGTGCAGTCCAACTCTGGCTCTTGGAGCCGAAACGGGTGGAATTAATAACCCTGGACTGTCGGCCGTTCAGAAATTGCCCGAGCGTCGAAGCATCATTATGCTGGATGACTTTTGTCAGAAAGCGGACGGCTTCTGCGTCAGAAACATCCCATCCTGGAAGCTCAAGGCTTGATTTAGATAACGTCTTCGATCTAGTAGTGTTGACATTGACTCCAGCTCGGCGGGCGTGTTCACAAGTCAAGTCATAGAGCCGGCTGTAATTGATTTCTCCAGTAGATGCAACCAATGCGGAGATAAATCGCTCAAAAAAGTCTGCGGGACTGATGCTTCCAGTAGCACCTTTATAGAAGCAAATTTCCATGTCGTGGTTGAGGAGACAGGTGATGTTAGGAAAGTCGATTTCCGCAATTGGGACCTTCGCTTTAATCAGATCGACTAGAACGTCAGACCCCTGTTCGTGAATGCAGAATAGCGAGACGGCAAGGGAGAAAATGGTTGTGTAGTTGTGGAGGAGTGTGACGACCTTCAATTGTAGACTAGCACCCTGGTCCAAGAGCACCCGAATAGTCTGTTGTCGCCCTGATATCATTGACGGGTGCATACGAAGTTTCCCGTAAGAAAAGGCCGTGTATGATGCAATCGCGCAGTGCAACGGCGTACCAAATTTGCTTCTCTGGTCGATGTTTGTTTTGCTAATCAAGGCTATACAAACATCGTGCAGTCCCAGGACCGCCGCCATGTGAAGGGGAGTGAAGTCAGGCCGGAGCACTGCGGAGATGAGATTGGCATTCCGCTCCTCGTCCATTGGAACGGCAAAACCGTTAGAAATCATCAAAATGTGTTCAATTGCCCAAGAAGAGAACATGGCAGTTTTTGAAGAACTGAACAGGGAATTCAGGAGCGCGGAAACTCGAGGACTGGGAGATTCCCGATCCAAGCATACCCACCATGTCGCGGTAGCATAATGGTAGAACGGGTGAGACTTATTCCTAGCCTCAAGGCGTTTGAAGTCACTCAGGGTAGCTGCGGGCTGTCTTTTGCGATTCTTCAACGTCAGGTAACGGAGACAAAGGTAGCATAGTAGCTCGTTGGCGCTCTCCTTAGAGATACCATACGCGCTCAGCTGTGGATGCGTAGGGCACGCATCACGCAAAAACTCTTGGACCGTAAAATGTGCGAATTCCAGGGATTCCTTCGAGCTCGTTTTCCGGACAAGACAGCCACATATCCTGAGTATTTCCTCTTCATCCACAATAGCATCGTCTTCCAGAACGTCAGAGTCATCTGGAACCGATACGGCCTCGCGAATCGCTGATATAGAGCTGAAAAGAGAATAGTTGAAAGACGCAGCGGCAAGAATTTTCAGAGTTCTTCGCAGAATCATTTGAGCGTGCGCCGACCGTGCTTGAGCTCTCATCAAGATTCGTTCGTATGATTCGTAAAGCGTTGGAGGAAGTTTCTTCAGTGCTATCCGACGATCCTTGTCGGTTGGGAGGTCACACATGTGCTCCAACTGACAAAACACCCAACGAAACCTATTACCCCGAATTAGTTTCTCCCGTATAAGGGTTAGGAAGGTAATGGCCACAGATTCTACTTACATTCCCTTTGCCTCATCTACCAAGTGAGTAAGAATTTTCTCCTTAAGTGTCATGTCACGAAGCCTCAACTTTCTCGTTTGGATTCTCTCATTCAGCTCCGAAGCCACGTACAGGCGAATGTCTTCCTTCTGGGCTTCTAGCTGGATTGAATGAAAATCGATTTCAAGCTGAGTCCGGATGTCAAACTCGTCCCGACTGAGTAGGGCCATTTTGATATTGGTAAGGGTGTGAATAGGCGCTAGGGATCGAAGGGTTTCCAAAACGCGGTCCACGGAAGAATCGCATTCGTCAAGTCCGTCGATTATGAGTTGGACCTGGGTAAATAACGCACACATTTCGACGAAGACCTCGATGAGCCTCTTCGAAGTCGGATTGTGCAGGTCATCTGACTGTAGCTCCTCGTAATATGCTTCCAATATGATGTACGCACTCGCGCTTTGTCGCGCAATTTGTCTTGCTAAGCATGACAATATATTGACCGGGTTGTGGGTGTCCTTATTTCTGTGAGTGCAGAACACATAGCCCAGAGCTACGGTAGGGTCGTCGCCGTTACGCTGCAGGCACTCGCTAATCATGGCCCCTGCAAGGACCGACTTGCCAGCACCGGGAATTCCAAAGAGCCACAGTCTTGAGTTGTTGTTGTTATTGTTGTTGTTGTATTATTACCGTCATGAAGATATCTACTAGAGATGTCTACAGAATCCCCTAGGGGCAAGATGACGTGCTAGGCTGGTGTCAACAGCTGAAGAAACCTAAGTACAATAACCCGGGGCTGGGGGCTATAGGCACTACTGGCCTATAGCTCGGGCCTACAATCCATCCTAGACTGCAATCCTTCTTCCTCTTCCATCTAGTAATTAAGCAGCCCTATTTGACTTATGATTTCGAGCCTGATATCCGTTAGCAGATTGTTAGGGCGGGTGTCGGCATACCTATGTTTATTAACTAGCTTGGAATTCTCTAGCATTCCTATTCCTGCCTGCCGGCATTCAAAACCTCTAGAAATCGAGATCCGTAAGATAGGAAAAACTGCAGATAGGAAAACCTCGCGGGAGCTTATAGAGGGAAAAACCACTATAGCTAGCATCCATTGATTAGGGCTATTAAGCCAGAACCTTGATGCCTATAAGTAGCCCGATTCTATGACTTCTTATAGACCTGGATTAATAGCTAAGATCCGTAGATCAAGGCATCTAAGACCCGGAGGTCATAGTAGCCTAGGCCTGGAGGCCGAGGCAGGTGCTAAGACGCAGTAGCCTTATGTACCTAAGGGCTGAGACGCAGAGGTCAGGGCAGCTTAGGCCCGGAGGCCTAAGCAGGTGCCGAGGCAGAGGCTACGGCAGCTCAGGCGCGGAGGCCTAAGCAGGTACTAAGACTAAGATATAGCCTTATATACCTAAGTGCCGAGTCGCAGAGATCAGAGCAAAGGTCAACGCCTACCTAGATTGAAGCTAGTGTCGTGATTGCTGTTGGCTGCGATAGCTATACCTGCTGCGAGGTCTGAACCAGCATTACAGCATGTATAAGAGCCACAGCGGTGTCGTTGGCCCCCGCAAGCCGTGCTGTGACCCTGCTGCTATCTTAGCTGCCCAGCTGGTCAGGGCAGCAGGCTTCGATCGTGGCCAGAGCCCTTGGGCTATGACCTTGGCTGCTGCGTAAAGGAAGTCAACCCTCTCAATCCTTCCTTTACTGCGCTGTTAGTACCCGATGGGTACCCAGCTGCTGCAGCAGCCAAATTTGGTGGGCCTGAAATTTTTTCCACGCTAGTGCTAACAGCCGCTAGTCAGGAAGAATTTTTACAGGAGAGAGTTGCCACAGTCTTGAGTGTGGAATCGTATACCATTTTTCAAAATCTGGGCCCTCTGTTAGCCACAAGCCGGTGGCCGGATGACGAAGACTCTTGACCATCTCGAAGTCTGAGCGCGAGTCAATCTTGTGGAATGATTTCAAGACTTTGCTCATTTTCTCATCAAGGACTGTTCTTAATTGTATATCATGAATTATCTTGACCTCTTGTTGTAGATGTTTGACCCGGTTATTAGTGTCGGCCTGCACAGACAGGCCTTGCCTTAGCTGAAACACGGACTCGGCCGTCAATGCCAAGGACATTGTTTCCCTCTGTCGATGGACCTTGTCAAGTATCTCCTTTGTCTCGGTCGATGAAAACGGCCATTTTAACCGCGCCACAACTCTTCTCACTTTGGAAGATGAACCTAGGCCGTTTGATGTCTCATCAAGACCCTTTTCCAGATGAGTGAGGGATTTTTGACAGTCCCATAGGAGAGTGAATTTGAGGAATTGAGTATGCTCCGAATCTTCTTTGGTTGAATCGTCTTCGAGGATCAAAGCTAGCAAGTAAATCTTGCGAAGAAGTACACTCAACTCATTAACCTCGGCGAGCAGAGTCTTGACCTCGTTGGGTGCTTCCTTGACTCCCCTCGCATACTTCATACCCTTGACGTAGATCATTTCCGCGATAGTGGCGAGGCCAGCTACACTTGCTGATATTGACAGGGACTCCATTTTGATGTTTGACTGCGGGATGTCTCGATACTCAGGGATGTTTAGTTGAGCCGGAGTATGTCAAGTTGCTTGAGGGCTGAAGAAGATGGCCCGGGGACAGAATTTGGGCCTCCAGTCTGAAGTGCCAGCCGTGCGGATAGGGGCCGCTGTGAAAAACTGACAATCGTCAAATTTTTGATGGTTCAATCTGTTGTTTCTTGACTTTTGTTCCTGATCGCCCAAATTTTGCGATTTTGCAAGCAATTCGAAGGGAGTAAAACAGCGCGAGATGCCCGCCTTTATGCAGAAGTCGCTCGGGCGGGGAAATGTACTGTCACAAGGCACTTATCATGGCCGCAGCAGGCTTGTCAGATGTGGCTCACGCACACACGTCTGACGTGGGTCGTGGAGTGGTATGATAGGTTAGCATTTGGAGCCTCCTCCTACATGGCTTCCCAAGCCATCGACTCAGCCCCAGCCTGATGATCAGTGAGGCGTACTTCACTGCACTTTTGAAGCATTGAATTGGCCATTCGATTTATAAGAGCGAGTTACTGCAATGACAATAAAGCTCAACTGGGTCACACGGCAGGCTCACAGGATTTTAAAATGCCAATCGAGACGCTCAATTTGCGCCATGTGTTGGTAGCGCTAAAGATTCGCCCCAATGCAGAAAACTATGTACAACAGACGGTGATATAATTCAACAGGCCAATATCACGACCGAACCCCAACACGCAACGCATGAAACTCAATGCACCGCTCAAAAGTCGATGAATGACAGCTGCAGCCACTGCCCCTGAAAGGCTCATAGTGACGGTGAGCGTTCCCGCAGTTTCGGCAGGGGAATCCCTAGTTGTTTGTTAATTCGGAACACCTCATCGGCAAGTTCAGGATAGTCAATATCTGACTTTGGCCGCCTTTCTAGAACTCGCCTCTCCTCCTTTGTGATTGGCTTGCGTTCCCAAATGTCTCGATAAATGCCATGGTGAGTGATGGAAAATTCTGAGTCTACACGGACTCGGTTTTGCGCATGACTTAAGACGGGTAGTGGGCTGAGTTCTGAGGGAGGAGAAACCGTCTCGGCTAGTAGGAAGTTAAAGAGTGCCTCCTGCTGATCGTCAAGAAGTTGATATACGCGATGGGTTTGGCGGCGGCGGCAGGAGTGAAAATAGATGTTGGGTAACTGTATTGTTGCTGAGTCTTCAGTCCGGCGATCAAAGACTGCTACGCCTCCAAGGACACGATCTTCAGCCCAGTACCCAACAATATCGGCCACGCCCTCGGGGTAAACATCTGCGTCGAGGTAGGCGTGGTGACTGAAGAGAGTTGGTCGTGGCGGCACATCGACGAGGCCCTCCACGGGTTGCATTTTCCAATTGATAATGCTGTCGATATCTCCTCGATGCATTTGAAACTCGAGTTGAAATAGCAAAACTCCGATTTGGTGAAGGGTCACCGCCACCAGCTCGACTAAACGCACATTGAAGGCCTTAGAACCCAACTCGGCCCGTTGGTAGTCGATAATGGTCTGAGGAGAATTAGAACCAAAATATAAGACGGCAGAGAAGACGCACCTTGGGATCAAACATCAGGATCTCGGAATTCCACTGTTCGTAGTATTCCCGGGCTTTCTCTATGGCACCCGGGCATAGCTCCTCATGCTCCGAGTCAATAGGATGTTCGCCAAAGACGCCACAATATCTGCGGTCCCAACAAACATCGCCAGTGGGGAGCCCATCTATAATTTGGGCATATGTGAACTGCGCGAGCTCGGTGGATAAGACATTCTTGACCGCGCGATCTAGAACGCGGCGGTGGTATTTTGACTGAATATTCCGGAATGGCACATGTTGGGCATGTGCGGCGTGAGCTGCAACTCGTAGTTTCTCGGTGTGAGCTTGTAGATCCTCGGGATCCATGGCGAGCAGCTGGGAGTCTGAATATTTAGCTTTCGAAGATTGAAGTTCATATTGTTGAACAAGGAAACGAACGACATGGGAGTTGCGGGGTTGTACAATGTCTGCCTGAGGCTTAAGGCTCAATTTCCGGTTCCTGAGTCCCATAGACTCTAATATCTACAGTCCAAAATAGGCTGCTACATCCCGCATCAACAAGGCGGTACACCTCACCAGTTTCTCTTTTGTTCAAATTTCCGTACTAGGCCAGGACCGCGCATCTTGTGGACGCCGCCATGAGGGTCATAGAAGCTGAGACCATTGAGAGTTTGCAGAGGTACTTGTTTCTTCTCAGCCTCTCGGTAGCCCATGAACTCGTCTATATGCTCATAGGATCCGTGATTGGTAACAGCGACACCAACACGCCACCCTTGATCAACTACTGCCACCCCGGAGGAGCTAACAGTCCCTGTGGCGAGTCAAGCCAATACTGGGAACATGCAGTCTTTGGTTACTTCATCAAGGCCTACTTCAACTCACGAAGTTTCATGGATACAATCAAAGTGGAATTTTGTACGGCGTGTTGGATGAACACCCCTTCGTTCAGACCGAGAGTGCCACGATTCAGAGACTTCTGCGACTCAGCATGTGAGATGAAAACTTCATTATCTGATAAACTGTGGATTCAAGCTAATCAAGGTATAGACTTCAGTCAGCCAATTGTTACACCGAATCAAAGAACACAGCGTATTCTTCAGGGTGCAATTGCCATGCAGGATACCCGTCGACCCTCTGGATTGCCCGATTACAGGGGGGACCTAACAAGCTATTTCCAAGAAGTCAATGCTTTGCCCTCGCAGAGAGTTGGTCGGGATGCACTCGCTCACATCATGCAAATGGCCAACGAGCCTAATTCATTCGTCCCCCTCCGATACCTGTTTCTTCCCGCTCCCGGCGATAGATGATATTACTGAGGGTTTTGTCAATTCTCCATTGGGACATTCAAACTTTGTCTGTTATGGTAGACTCGACAGTTGCAAGCTGGCATTCGCGGCCGAGAATACTTTTCGAGGCACTCTTTGATCGGCGGCATGGCCCAGTCGGTTAGTACATAGAACGAGAGAAAACATTCTACTTACCTCTGAGGTTGTGAATGCGATACGTGTTGTGCGAAAGGTCAAATTTATGCTAGTGTTCAAGATGCGAATGCGCTTTCATTGCCGCAACCCAAGTATCCAGAGCCACTTCGTCGAACCCGGGCTCCCTTAGCTTTCCGTTCTCGTGCCAACTCAACCACAATAGACCTTGTTCTTTTTCCACTCGAAATCAATGGCCCTTGACCCTGATCGGAAGTACATCTCGCTTAAGGAAGAGCATGGAAATTGATGTTGGCAAACGGCCTCTAGCATTGAATCAATGGTGAGTAGGGAGGAAAAAGTTCAATCTCCATAATTTACCTTTATGGCTGATATTTGCCTTACCTTGTGACCCTAAGTGCTCTGCCCTTAGCCGCCTGTCTGTCAAAGCAAACAGGTCCTGCTCGGGATCCTCAACTTGCACCTTTCTTCATACAACATCCTCCAATCAACAAAGACAACAATGGAGGAATCTCTTGAGTACTTCTTTCACCACTTCTTCTTGCCTCGACGGCTCCCCGACAAACACGATGGCTCTCCGGAGCGAGAGTCAGCCATTGTCGACCTCGTTCGAGATTCATTGATCGCATTCAATTCCCAAGATTACGAACACAACACTGCGTGCAGCTCTGCTATACAGAGTGCTATCTCGACGTTGGATGGCATGTATTGTGCTACAGATTCCAATGGGTATCTCCAAGACTCTGGGGTACGAAGGGTCCTACGCGACATCACTTTTAAAGGTAAACGCAATCACCCCATTGGCCTCGCTGTAGACACTAACTCTGTGTGATATTAGGCATCGCTGTCTTCCATGTCAAGGCCCAGAATGCCGGGCTACTCATTCGGAAGTCAAACGACTCGACCATCTTCGAGGCCTTCGAGTTATCCCCAGCAAGTGAGGCTGTCATTATGACACGCGGTCGACTAGTCCGCCAATTCCCCGCCACTGCGATTGAAATACCGTCCGATGTTTACAATAACGGGGCATTCAAGGACGTGTTGGTCGATACCCTCGTGACCATGAGCCATCAAGTGGCGAGGGAGATGAAGCCGGAAGCGAAAAAAGCCAAGCAGTTTCACGTGGAGAACCAAGACACCACAGATCCGCATATCGTGACGGAGCTTTTGACAAGTATGCTTCGGGGTATTGGCAAGCAGGTTGATGTCCCTGGCGTCTGCAAGAACACACATGATGAAGTCATGTGGAAAAACAGCAACCTTCCCTGGAGGCGATCTCCAGTGTGGTTACTCATTCGTGTCTCCCTCCAACTCACAATGAGTCGCGTTGCTGCAGATTCTGGGGAGCTATACAAGCGCTTCATGATATTCTTGTTGGCTGACGTGTTGAAAGTTGCCAACGAACAGTTAGCTCCCAGCTCTGTTCTCCACCCAATGGCAATGAAGATATCTCGGCGGCTGCTGAAATTGGAATCTCCTCAAGGTGGGAAATGGCTCACAGCTGTCCAACGAATCATGTCGAAAACTTCAAACATCCTTGACCAACGATGGGAAGATATCAGGGTCCAATCAAAGAAGTTGATGAACCTGGCAGCCGTCGCCGATCTGGACATGAAAAATGCCATTAACTACACTCTTCCTGAAGTGGAGCAATTCCTCTCGTCGATCCAACAACCACAGACGATACCCGGATCAATCCCCTTTCACCCCACTTCATCTTTTCAACAGCTCGATGCAGCGCAGCTTCCTTGCGTAAGCAAAATCATTAACCCAGAAACCCTGCCGTTTGGCCTCGCCGAAATCGAGTCGTGGGTGGCCACCCATCTTGAGGTCTGGTTGGAAAGCCATCTGGGCGATGAGCTTACTTGTCGCAACTTGTCCACCTTGCTCGAGGAGTATCATGAAGCAGGGACGGAATGGTATACAGGTCGACCAGAAGGCGTTTCTAGAATGCTTCTCACCACTTTAGAGCTCTGGGTTGCTGCCGACAAAGCAGCTGTCCATGCCATCCCACTCCTTCGAAATTACGACCCTGAGGTTCCCATTGAGGTGTTTCAAGCGCTGTTGCTCGGGTTGCGACGAGATATGGACAGGCTGTATCACGCAGAGTCTTACGTGATGGGGCGAAAGACATTTGCTAAATCACATCGTACCTTATCGGTCTTTCGATCCTACGATCATGAAGATTCTTTCCCTGTGCAGTATTTCTCGACATCCGCCACACACCAAGCCTTGATGGAGAAAATTGTCAAGGAGGCCACGGTGCAGAGACAGGAGAAAGGGCTTGAGCTCCAGGAGTTGAAAGAACAGCATGAAGAATTGATGCAAGAATATGACCAGGCGGAGTGTGAAACTGTCGAAGGTGAGAGGGACGGACTGAATTACTCCGAACACTCTGGCGGTTGCTCTCGCTGCAAGATGCTATCCAAGGCAAAAAGCTTGGCCATCAACGTTCATGAGTGGCCCCTTTCGGAACATACAACAAAAGCTCAGACGACAGTCTTCGAGTTAGACATTCCCCCCGTCTTCTGCGAGTGGCGGCGTCTGACCCTATACTTCATCGACAACGTGCTCCAATGCTGCGAAAAGGGTTCTGATCCGCCACCAGGAATGCTCTCCCTGCAGTCGTACTTGGGTCTTGCGAAATACGCCCAATGGAATGACCGGTCGCGGATTTGCCTCATGTCCGATTGGGCAGCTCACACCAGCACGCATCGGGTCAGGAAGGAAGTGAGCTTCTTGTTTGAAGCAGATGTTTTTGTGGCAAATGGTCTGAGATTTCGGTATTTCGACTTCACCAGGAATCGCTTTTTGTCCAGTTTCGCTCCTTCGATGATCTTATCAGATCTCTGCACCCTGAAACTACCTGCCCGATCGCAAGAATTGCAACGCTTTTTGGTTCGAACTCATGCTAATCCTAATGGCGGGACATCGAATCAAGCCATCGCAAGTCAATCAACCTGTCCAAAACACATGACACTCAGCGAGTACAAGGCTTTGGCAGTCCTACCCTATGGACACTCGTTACAGTGGATGAGCGTACTGACACAACTCGCAATGCCAACAGTTGATTTCAACAAAGAAGAAACAGCACTTTTTCTTCTTCAAATCAGCCTCCAAGCTGGTCCGTTCTCACAAGATATGCCTGAAAGACCTTCGCATGTCCGACTCTCCGACAGGTCTTTTGGATCACCTATGCTTGACCATCTCAAGACAGGTCTTGAGCGCATAGGAGAGAGTTGGGATTCTCACATCGCCCTTGGCATACTCACATTTCTTACAGCACGGTTACTTTCCATGGCCGCCAAGGATCTGGAAAAAGCCTGCCTCGACCTTCTTGAGCAGTGTCGAGATGTATCGGCCAAGTGGCTGAGAAGATTGCGCACAAGACTTGACACGATACCGGATGGCGATCAACGCATTGAGGTGCAGCAAACCATTGTCGATGTTGCTCTCGTCTGTGTGGATACTTTTTATGTGGAAGATGAGTTCTTAAAGGACATCTTATCCCAGGAACAACAAGCGGCACGTCTCATGGAAGCTTCCATCATCATTCGCAACAATTCCAATGTGAGAAAGCCAACAAATCAGCCCCTCCGGAACATCATGCATGACAGATGGACATATACATTACATCGATCACAATCCATTCTCTCGGACGAGATCCTATTGAGACACAGTCCATGTCTGACCCTTGCCATCCAAGGGCGCTGGCCAGACTTTCAATCCGAACGCCTTTGGACCAAAGTCCCTTCGAATCGCCATTGGTTCGAAACAACTGCAGCAGGTCAGAAAGTGCACTTCAACATTCTCAGTGGAGAGTTGCTGGTCAAGGGTCTCCCGCAGTCTAGTCTTCCTCGTGACTACGAGGAGCAAGAGGACTACAAGAAGTTGTTCGGATGTTCTGTCTTGCATGTCATGCCTAGTCCTCGCCCGGGATTCGACATTCGCGCTACCAAGACATTTGAGGGCCATACAATTCACTTCGGATTGAAGCCTTCCGTCGGTTGCTCTCCTCGCACATTGCTGTTACGGCTGGAAAAAGATGGATCGAGTTACGATCTCGTCCCACAGCGCTTCTTCGCCGGATTGCTACCCGACTCCTTCACTAACAACTTTGTGCACTGGTATCACCAAACTCGCCAGTGCATAGAGTTTCGTCCACTCAACCAGCCGTGGCGAACATCTTATAGCAATTGGCATCTGATCCGGATGGACGGTTGCTGGGTGATGAGACAGGGCGAAGCATTTTTGTTGTCTCCCTTGAGTCCTCCAGGCAAATGCATTGCATCGATTCTGTCCCCATTGGAGGCTCCTCTACGCCTTCACATTGTGTATGACTTGAACCGCGGTACTGTGGAAGTGAAACTACCACATCTACAACTTGATTTCTACTTGGCCGCTGGAAAAGCAGAGGTTTTCTCCAGGCAATTTCGTGGGATGCAAATCAGTGACGATCAGTCAACTGGAACCCTGATTGGGCTTACAAGCAAGCTCGTTCTTCACAAGACCAATGATCCGCAAAACAAAACGGTGATCATTCCCGAGGGCCATGTCAATTATCAAAAGGGAAGCACTGACGATCATGTGAAGGTAGAGGTGGCGCATGGTACCGCTTGTCGTGTGCAGATGTATCACTTTGATAACCAACTTCATCGGTTGATCGACAATCATACGATGCAAAGCAAGCTTTATCTAGCTTATCTCCATGCTCTCACATCATATTGCCTTCCAGATCCGTTTACTCACCTCACTGGCACGGAGCAGGCCATCTCAATCTTGGACTCTGCGTTTATTCGCTCGGCCGGCTGTTTACCCGAGACTACTATGACGTTGCTGCAATCAATTGCTGCACTTTCGCCAGGCCGATTATATCATCCTCACCATAAGCCGCACACAATGCAAGTTGTCTCCTGGTCCTCAGAGCTGAGTCCATTATCTCAAGACGGCCGCTTCTATGTACTGGCACGGCAAATTCTCGACAACGCTCATTCAATGGGGTTTTTGTATCCTAACACCTTCAAGGAGCCTCCGAAGCTCATCATTGCACGAACCGGCCTTGTCGAACGAGACGTTCTCCGAAGTTCTCGTCAAAGTGTTTCAGGCTTTGGAGCTTCAGACTACACTTCCAAGTATGATTTGGCGTACAGTTCAAAAAACCGTGGACGGCGACCAGATCGAGCTTTGCGCGCGAGCGACACGTCGTTCCGTATATTCAATGGCCACCAGACTTTGACACATGAGGTTACGCCAGATCTTGCGGATCATCTGTATACGCTTCTTACTGCAGAGGACGGCACCGCAGTCGATAATACGGACCCCCCGCAGGACTGGCTGAAATATGACGCAACATGGCTTCAGCATCCCGAGACGTTCCTGTCATCTCGGTGGTGCAGTTTGCATCTTGCCTTCCAGAAAAATCAAGCATGGCTCAACAAGTTCCAGTTGATAGCTTGGTTGACAACGGTATCATATGCCGCTACAAATGATGAACAGGTGACTCAAACACTATTGGCACTTGCTCTCCATCCCAGTGTGTCTACTGTTCCCTTGCCTGAAGTCTCGTCAACCTATCATCTTTCTCAGGGCAATAAGTTCAAGAGTGGCGAGCTTGGAAGCTTGATCAGAAAGGCAACCAGACCCTTGAAGCAATGCCCAGAGGACAGAATGCCACGAAAAGATGGCGAGAGTCAGGCAGACCATTCAAAACGGAAGAGAGCGGAGTTTTTGCGTAAAAAAAATGAAGCCATCAAGTACTTGAGGGAATGGTTCATTGCAAAGTGGCCGTCCCTGACTCTCCCTCAACCGTCAATGCCCGATACCTATGTCCGTGTTCAACAAGCGATTAGCAACGTCGCTCCCCAGTGGCACATTTGGGTATTGAATCAACAGTTCCAGCTCTACCTCGAACGGTTCGTCAATTCCCTAAGAAGTTTGCCTATCCAGGAAATCTCCATCTGCAAGGTCTCACAGCCAACCCCACAGAAACCACCGCATCGTCCTCCAGGGTTCGTATCTGTTGAATCTCTATTTTCTAATCCTCCACCATCTCTTGAACTGCCAGTTTCTACGCTAACTGAGCACATGACGACAATGGTCGCGGTACGAAGACCCGCGAACGGTGAGTTGTCGACATTACTTGGTAGTCTTGCCTCACGAGCCAAGTCTGACAGTGAGAATGAATACATCGCCAACCTCAAGCAAAGTCATTCAGAGCTTGAAGATCAGGTTAGCTACACATTAAAAGAAACCTCGTCATCTTTTTGTATGGCCAAAGCTCTTCAAGATCACCACGATCAATGCGATGCGCGCGCCGCAAAGTACTACAACTTGTTGTTGGAAGCGACAGAATCATCGTCGGACGACCCGACCATATCCCCTGAGTCTGTTCGATCTTGCGATTCAGGTCAATCTTTGAACACAGCCAAATCCGTCAACAGCCCTAGGGATCTGGTGAGAACCATAGCTACACAAGCAAAGTTTTGGCCTCGGGCCTCGCCGATACTCTTTCTGCAGCAACTTAAAAAAACATCCTGGTCAAACCTCTCCGAGTCGTGGAGAAAGAGCATCGTCGCCTACGGAAATGCCATCACAGCCCTGCAGCAGGCCAAACGTCTTTTAGGGTGCCAAGACAACAAAGTCGATCTTCTTCGGGAACTCCAAAACCTTGAGAATAACAGAAAGAACACTTTTGAGCACCCGGAGTGGCTTCTGTTGGAATGTGAGAGTGGAATCATCATCCGAGATGTGCAAACACGGATCGCGCAAGAGATGATAAATCCACCCGAGAACAAGAACACGGTGATGCAACTGAACATGGGTGAGGGAAAGTCTTCCGTCATCGTCCCCATCGTTGCAACTACTCTCGGCAATGGGAAACAACTTGTTCGCGTTATCGTGGCTAAGCCTCAAGCCAACCAGATGCACCAAATGTTGCTGTCGAAGTTGGCCGGCCTACTGGATCGACCAGTTTACCGATTTCGTTTCTCGAGAGCTATTTCCATGGACAATGACCGGGCAAATTTAATCAGCGGCTGGTTCCGCAAGTGTATGGCCGAAGGCGGAGTGCTCTTGGTCCAGCCGGAGGACCTGCTATCATTTCAGCTCATGGGGCTCGAATATCAAATCAAAAAAGAACATCGCGTCGCGGATAGGTTGCTTGCGATCCAACAATTTCTCGAAGGAGTCACGAGGGATGTGATTGATGAAAGCGACGAGAACTTAAGTATCAAGTTCGAGTTGGTCTATGTCGTCGGCCAGCAGCAATGCATTGAACACAGCCCGGAACGATGGACTGTAATTCAGCAAGTTCTCAACCTATTCGGCGAAGTGGCAAAAGCAGCGATAGAAGAGTTTCCACAGTCCCTCGAGGTTGAACATCGAGAAGCTGGGAAGTTCCCTAGAGTCAGGGTTCTGCGTCTAGATGCTGAACAGACAATCCTCAATCGTGTCGCTACGTCCATCTGCAAAACTGGACTGATCGGTTTTCCTATCGCCCGCCAGCCTCTCTATTTAAGAAAGGCAATACTTCGCTACATCACCGAACCAGATGTTTCCCCAGAGGATATTAGCAAAGTCGAGGGGAGTCCATTCTGGAATGGAGCCGCGATGAATTCCATCCTCCTTCTGCGTGGACTCTTTTCCGGCGGAATACTTGGTTTTGCTTTTAGCCAAAAAAGATGGCGAGTCGACTACGGAATAGACCCTAACCGAGAGGTAGAGACCAAGCTTGCCGTCCCTTTTCGAGCAAAGGATAGCCCGACACCTCGATCAGAGTTCAGTCATCCTGACATTGTCATTGTTCTAACGTGCTTGAGCTACTACTACGGTGGGCTTGAGTTCGACGACATTTTTGCTGCCCTTGCGCTGCTGAACCAGTCCGACAACATGGATCTTGAATACCGTACTTGGGTGGAGACCGCACCTGAGTTACCTCAAGCTTATCGACAGCTCAAGGGTATCAATCTCCGAGATCGCATTCAGTGCAATTTGGAAATCTTCCCTCATCTTCGCTATTCAAAAGGTGCCATTGACTACTTCCTCTCGCGTATGGTCTTTCCTAAGCAGTGCAAGGAGTTTCCAAGCAAGCTGTCAGCCTCGGGATGGGACTTGGGGAAAGCCAAGAACAAACCAACCACAGGCTTCAGCGGGACCAACGATTCGAGATATGTGTTGCCATTGAATATCTGTCAACTCCCCAACCAGGAGCACACCAACGCGCTGGTCCTGACACACCTGCTACACCCTGATAACGGTATAGCCTTGGTTCCATCGCAGAACCACCAGGCCACCATGGAGAGTGGGACACTCCTTGCCATGGTGTCAAGGGAAACCCGTGTGATCCTGGACGTCGGCGCGCAGGTTGTTGATCTGAACAATTTTGACTTTGCCCAGAGGTGGTTAAAAAGTTATGGGGACGATGAACAGACTTTAGCAGTCATTTTCTTCAATGAAGCTGACGAGCTGACAGTGTTGAGTCGTTCTGGTGGTGTGGAGGAGCTGCAAACATCGCCTTTCGTTCACCAGCTAGACCAATGTCTGGTTTTCCTTGATGAAGCGCACACTCGAGGTACTGACTTGAAACTGCCCGCCAACTATCAAGCCGCTGTCACTTTGGGCGCCAACTTGACCAAAGACAGACTAGTTCAAGGTAAGAGAATCAATTGCTATTGCATTGTGCTATGATTAGATTGCCGCTAACTTGTTGTAAAGCCTGTATGCGGATGCGGACGCTTGGACACGGACAGACTGTTGTATTTTGCATCCCCAAGGAAATAGAGCAGAAGATTTTGATGCAGAATGGCTGGGGACCGCCAGCCGTACCGAATATCACCATTCCCGATGTTCTCTGCTGGGTCATTTCAGAAACGTGGGTTGACCTACGAAGAGCGATTCCCTTGTGGGCCAACCAAGGACTTCGATTCTACGAGCAGAAATCGATCTGGGACGGCTACAGACCGGCTAAGGACGACGAGAAAAAGGAAAAATGGGCTTCAAGGTTCCTAGAGGATGAAGCACAGAGCCTAGATTCTCGCTATCGTCCTCGGGCGTCTAAAAACGACTTGGCTTCCATCCTGCAACGAGTCAACTCTCTCAAAGGCGTCGAGATACAGCGCCGTTGTCAGAAGTTCGGCTTCGTGAGACTGGATAAAGCGTGCCTCCAGGAGGAGCAAGAACGAGAGCTCTCTCCCGAGACCGAACGCGAGCGCCAGGTTGAACTTCCACCAGCTGTTGAGGCCCGTGATCACAAAATTCATCCCAACTTGCGCCGTTTCATTGAGAGTGGGAAGTTGCCAAGTATTAAATCTGGATTCAAGGGTGCATTTAGCTCTCTTGGTGATACCTCAGCAGCAGCCTATTTTGATGTCAATCAACTTCCCTGCGACATATGGGTGACGGATGACTTTGCGAGCACTGTCGAGGTTCCAGCTGGGAGTGGGCACAAATCAGATCTCTTTCAGCGTCCAGTACAGTGGGTTTTGGCCAACAAACCTGACATGCTTGGAGGCTGTCGTTTGGTCATTATCAGTCCATTTGAGGCTCAAAGTTGTCTTCATTTGATCATGGAGTCCGACAACGTCACATTGCATTTATACGCTCCGCGTACCAACCTTGGATTCCAGCGACTCGACCGTCTATCACTCTACACGGTCCCGCCACGAGCGACAAATGTCCAGATTCCGAAGCATTTGACCGTTTATCTCAATCTCTTTGCTGGACAACTATATATCTCGTCATTTGAAGAGTACGTGAGTATCTGTGACATTCTCGGACTTGCCTGGGACCCTTCCGACGATTCCATTGCTCTTGATCCCGACGGTTTCATCCCACAAGGGTTGACGGAAGGAAGAATGATTAACAAGTCGGCGTTGACGAAGAGTCCTGTCAAGTTCTTGAAGGCCCTCATGACGAACATACGCCAGAATTGCGAGACGATTGAGAAGACACACATGGGCAAGATTTTAGATGGTATGATTCTTCAAGACGATGAGTTTGATGGAGATTCTTAGGTCTTTTGGGGAGGATATGATTCTAAGTTGCTATGTGTTGATCCCGACGCAATGCGTAGTGTGCGGGATAGGTTCCACCCATCGCTAAAAATACACATGGTTTCATATTTGGTTCTAAATACGTCCGTGAACAAGGTTGCCCTGTTCCGAAATGTGTAAAGTATTCCTTTTAAGGAGAAGGAAATGGCTTTGAACATGATTGGGATTGACTTCGTAAAGTGCATGAGTATGAAGTGACGTCACGATGTGATCGAAGCTGGTGGCGAAACTCTGAGGTATGACGTTGAATAACCCCCACCTGACATCACCACGGAACTCTAGGTATATAACCACCACCAACTGGCCTCATTGTCATTGATTACCGCTAATAATTTATCCAATCAAAATTATCCTGGTTGGGCTCAAAATCTCCAAAATGCCAACATACTTCAGCTCAAGCAGCAGTCAAAGCTACCAGAGCAGTTCAACACGAGACGGACGAACCAACATGCAATCCTTTTCCAAACAAGTGGAGTCGAATCCCGACGGAACAAACGTCCGGACTGCTTACCAGGACAACAACAATCCCGTTCAGTATAGCGACAGACAATACACATCCGATGGCAGGCTCGTATCTTCCAACAGTCAAGATGCCTCACGTCGTATCGAGGACGTGAGCGATATCGACGCTGATCGACGCTATAAAGAAGCGATTGAGGATGAATATGCTAAGAGAGAAGGCGGATCCTGAGTGGAACTTGCGATAAGTTGTCTAGGTTCAAAATTTTGGTGTACAGTAGCAAGGGTTCAAATCATGAGATTGTTTGTCATCTTCCATCAAACATCACAGTATTCAATGCCATATTCAAACGGGACATTCAAGTCTTCCATCATATCATCGTGTTTTCATTCCATCAGCCGTAATAGTTTGTCCGGTCGACGGATTATTGAAGTAACCAGCCACGTAACGAACTAAGTTTCCACTCCTCCCAGACGTGTGTTCCAACACCCACTTCCCGTCGCCGTTGTCACTTCGACGCCTCTCCTTGACAATGCTAGACTCAATCAAATAGTTCCGAATCCAGCAGTGCTCGGGACACCCTTAGCCACGGTATAGGTCGAAGCACTAGCGATGTTCTTGCCGCTGAAGTAAGAGAAGAAGCTAGTGTCGCTTCCAGAGAAGGTGCCGGAGCTACCGAATCCGTTGACCTCGCAGACATGTCCCAAGTAAGCGGAGCAAGCAGCATTAGCACTGGTGCTAGGGCTGCTGAACAGTTTTCCAGTGGACGTAGATGTAATGGGTGTATTGATGTTCTGGAAAACGTTGCCTTCCGCGAGAACCATGCCGCCAGAGTCGACGTCAAACGCATGGCCCGTGTTGTCGTACCAGTAGTTGTTGACGGCGTGGAGCAGAGTGTTGCCTCCAATCTTGGGGGAGCGGCCAGAGAAGTGAGAGACGTAGTTGTTCTTGAAAGTGATCAACTGAATCATGTTAGCAGAGTAGAATCAAGGGGAAGACTTGTTACTTACGTCGTTGGAGCCAGTGAAGTAAAGTCCCCAGTAAGCATATGTGTCGCAGTTTGGCGAGTAGGTGGTGGTTCCATCAAACTTGCAGTTTGAGACCGTCACACGGTTGCTTGCATTGCTACCAAGTACAAGATGCTGGCGGCCAATCAGGGAAGTCGTGACGTGATCTATCCAGACCAGGTCGGTGTTGTCGAGGGTAATGGCATCACCACCCCAGACATATTTCGGGTTCAGGTTCGTAATGTGAATGTTTTGGATGATGATGTTGGTAGCCCCACTGACGATTCGAAGACCTTTGCCCTTAATGATACCAGCGCTACCGACTCCGATCAGGGACTTGTTTGACTTGACTGTAATTCCCAAGATACCGGCAGTGTTGTATGTGACGGAGACCTTTGCAGCCGACGCCTGATAGTTATCGCACCAGCTGTTCAGATTGATGGCGAGCTGGCAAGTAGATCCGGTGCCCCATGGAGCACACCCAGTGGCAGTCGTAGTTCCCTCGGTGCTCGTAAAGTCAAACGTCTTGGTCAGATATATGACGCGAGCAGACGAGTCGCCAAGGTATGACACCAGTTCAGCCGTGGTTGTTGGGTAAACAGCTGTAGCTGAGCCGCCTCCAGTAACGCCCTTAGCAAAACCCTCAGCAGCTCCGGTAACTGCGAGAGCTGTCCGGGCCAGGAGCAACAGAGTGCCTGGTAGAATAGCGTTGATCTTCATGACCAACAGAATCAAGATGAACCAGCCTGAAAGCCCGAGCCAAGTAGCGATGAAACTATGATGCTATCGTATCTAGATTGCCGAAGCCCAGATTACGATTACAAATAGTCACTTTGGCGACATTATATAGTTTTCTCTACCTTGTAACATAAACGAATATCGCGACAAGCCCGTGATAATCCAATTTGGGAAGCCATAGGCCTCGGGCAACGTACTCCGTCAACATGAATACCAAATTGAGTTTGTGTTCCGTGATTACGTTGACTGTGCCGCCATTGCCGATACTACTACTGAACTAAAACTTTCAGCTAAGGGTGTGATTCGTGGGAGTGTGGCCAGTTTCTCACCATCCCAGTTAATGTTTCATCGGGTCCCTCGTGGCACACATGGGTGCTAAGAATGCTCCATTAATCCACAAATCAGGAGCTTACAGAACATGCGCCAAAGTGATCCTCTACAGGTTTCCAAATTATCATCGGCTTCAATAATATCAGAGATCCAGCAACTGCAACTGATCATGCATTGGTGGGGCGGGGATTTGCTGGCATTGCACCATTTTGCGGGGAATCCTTACCATGGGTTTTCATCCTCGTCTGGGGGGAGATCGTTGGATAGAACCTTCATTTCCGCCAATTATGGAGTGTTTTAAACGGCATAGCTAGAGACTAGCAAGGAGATAGATTATATGCTTGACTTGACTACCCCTGTTCTAATGATATCCGACGGTCGGTGACACTCGGCTTCTGGGGTGATGGAAAAGAGTAAGGCGTCGGATACCTTAACTAGTTTTCCGCCATGGGTAGGGAGTAATTCGTATCTCAATAGAGCACCCTCTCTATCATATCACGCTTTTTGGACTGGGAATACATGATTAATGGTATTCCGGAAAGTGTAGCATGTCGCATGTCGGGTTCATTCGGTTGTTATCCAACTTCTCTCCATCAGAAAGACTAAGGAACACGTCAGATCCGCTGCACTTTTACAAATCCCTCGGACTAGGCTTTCATATGGGTTGTCGCACCTGTCGTGCTCACTGTTACACCGCGCGATCTAACAACTCCCCTTACAGCCGCAGCTATCACAGCCCTGGGAAGCTACGTTGGTTCCGGAATCATTTATTCCATCACGTACTATGGCCAGTGAGATCATACCCTTTTCTCGGGCAGCTTCTCATTTATAATAGAAACTCATGCCGCCATTGGAGGTTTTAACACCGCCCTCTTCGCCCTTGCAACGCTAATACATGACACGATAGACTTTGGTCCTTTCTTAGCTAGACTGAAACAGGGTGAAGCTACATGGGTTGTCACTAGCCTCGGCATCCCGACAGACGTTACTGGGATTCCACTGGCCTGACATATAGGACCCGTCTTCTGAGCACATGGTATGCGGAACAGGACCCAATCTCTTGCCGATGCCAAAATATGGACCATCGAGCTTCTACATGCCTTACCTATGCAAACCAGAAATGCCGCTTTGAATGGCATTGTAGCATCAACAACCGAGTCCAGCCCACACAAGGATTTCTCCACCAACCCCAGGGTTATTCTCGTTTTGCGTTTCCTACAGCCAATCTGTGAAAAATCCACATGTGTTTATCAAATATTACTATATACATTCCATCATAGTTTACGAGCAAACCCGGAAGATCCTCGAATTCTCACTCAGTTTGTCGTAAAACTCACGTCACTGAGTTGGGTGACCTCCACTCAGAATCTTCGTACATGACAGTGGCACCGCATCGTCTATCGAACTTCACCAAATAGTAACAGAACTTCATCAAATGAGAAAGCTCCGGGGTCGACATCGAGGTCTGTTGACGGAGCGGTGGCATCCTGAGGGTTCGCATTCGTCTTGCTTTGATCCGAAATGAGTGCTTCGGTGGCGTTTGTTGAGGTGGAATTCATATTGGCTGACTGTCCAGAATCAAATGTCTCATAACCGGCCCAGTCTCCTTGTAGCTGACCGTCATATATCGGCGGAGTAAATTGGGCAGGGTTCCAGTCAAGTGAAACTATCCCTGGGCTGGCACCGAGATCATTTATTCTTGACTCCGGCGACAACTCGCCAAAAGAATTGAATAGAGATGAATGATCCATCCTTGGTAGCAGATAAGGCTCCATCGACAAAGTAGAGCTGAGAGGGTCTTGAGAATTATCTATCTCTGGAAAGAGACCCAAGACTTCCCCGTGGTCAAGATCTCCTAACGGTAGTTCTTCGGGAGGTACATGTTGTGTCAAACTGCCGTCAGGCGAGGGCTCTGGCCTTTCGAGGAGCGTTTTACTAGAGCAACAACTCTCTAGCGCATTGGTTCCGTCGGCGTGCTTGATTCTGCCAATATCTGTGGGTAGAGGCATTTGCGAATTATTGGTATGGTACGATGCAACCGAGCTTGTGTCATCTGCTTGCGAGGAAACAGTCGATGGAGAGGGTGCGATGATTCTTCCATCGTCTGATGATATCATCCCTGCTGTGCCTGTAGCTGGCTGAGTCGTCTTGTGGGCACAAACACAAGGCCCACCATCGCAACAGTGGCATCTATCTGTATCGACGGTGAGATTGATGAATTTTGCACCGAATCTCGAAGAAGTATACTTACCCCTTCCGGACGGCCTACTCGAACTGCGAGTCGTGGAGCCGCATTTGCATCTTGTATGGACAGAACGTGATTTGCGCAGAGAGCGGCAATGGTTGCATTGTGAGACTGGCCGACCTTTACTGCCGACCTGCTGAAGCGGACGGTCTGAGGGAGCACCGACGCTTCGATCAATATAAATTGCGAGATTCGACAAGAGAGAGGTTCTCACCAGCGTGTTGACATTGGGCAACGCGATGACCCCGAATACAAGATTCGCATGCCAACTTCTCTCCGTTGATTATCATGATGACGATACGCGTTGAGTAGGAAGAAGTGGTATCATTCCATCATTTAAAGGTTTAAAATGCCTCCAATACGTGTCGCATGAAGTAGCGTCTGACACAAGCCTGAAGATGACTAATCTGAAGCCGCGATTGATTAGATGATCATCATCAACGTCATTCCAACACCGCCTCATTTAGCATAATAGATCTAGTGTTTTGAGGCTGATACCTATTCATTGCTATTTATTTCTATTACATTCATAAATAATTCCAAACTTTAGGATGTGGAATCTCGTCTTGACTAAATGGGAGTCTAGGGTAGCACTGTCCTATTTTCTCGTCGAACAAAATGGGACGCGCGATTTGTGCGTCCACTCAGCCGTTGCTCTGACTAACGGTTCTATGATGACTTATAATCAAACAGCATGAGAAAACTCTATCAAGTACTCCACAGCGTGATTTGTGCGTATCTTATCGAAGATAAAACGCGTGTATGTGAAAATATACAACGGAAGCACACTTTAAGAGCTGATTCCTCTCGTCAAGTGGTGGGCAACAAGTGCAGTTTTGCTATTAGACCTCCTACACGACGGTATATCTAGAAGCGGCTGATGTGTCATGCTAGGTATAGATTTTCAAGTCTTCGCCGTCCAATGGAGAAGCGGGAACATGAGGCTTCGTTTGCCAGAGAAGTAGATACGGGCGAAGAGATGGCAGGATGCTCACGATCAATCTCGTGTGGCCATCTGCAATAGCCAAAGCATCTACCAAATTTGGTTAGCTCGCGCACAAATATTAATGAACACTAAGCCGAATAAGCTCACCTTCGATATTCAGAGCTGGCTCTTCTGTAAAAACGGATTGGACCACAACCCATCTGGCGAGGGTGATGTAGATGTTGATGAAGCCGATTAAAAACGTGATACTGGCACTGATTTTCTGTTCTCTCGACATGTTCAACCGGCTGATATAGACGACGGGTTGGGTGAATACCATAGACTGGTTACGCGACCTGTTTTGATTGGTACACAGTGCCCACTCGCAAT
This sequence comes from Dactylonectria alcacerensis, assembly GCA_029931735.1. NCBI lineage: Eukaryota > Fungi > Ascomycota > Sordariomycetes > Hypocreales > Nectriaceae > Dactylonectria > Dactylonectria alcacerensis. The sequence continues at coordinate 621,106 of JAPMUZ010000005.1, forward strand.
GTCAGAATCAAAATGGAAAGCCTAAGCAAGGCTATCATTCACGGCCGAACAGTTTGCGGGACAGGAATCATCGCATGATCTGAAGCGGAAAGTCATTATCACTGCACGTTATGGAGTGCCAAGAAAAGCGCCTCTACCTAAAGCCATACAATGACAAAAGACACCGCCTCTGTTCCTGTGATAGACAGTAGCAGCATCTCCCCGTCTTGTCGAACGCCTTCTCCCAGTTCAGTTTTACTGAGGGTTTCGCTATTACCCCAGGCAACTTGCCTTCCATTACGTGAGAGAACCCAGTCTCCTCTACCAAAAACTCGAGACATACCAACGTTGCCTGCTGCCTCCGCCTCGTAGACCGCAACGTCAAAGTGCAAAGCACGCCTTTCCGGGAAATAAACCGCGCGGTAAACATCGATGGAAAAATCAACCCTGGTTAGAGCTGGCTCTCCATAGTGCTCGCAGTTCTTCGGACCCCATGGTTGGTTGTAAAGACGTTCAAACCCACTAGGAACATTCAGGCGAGCAAGCGGAATGAGGGCGTTGGACTGGATGGGGGAGCTCATGCTGTAATGGCCGTGGACGTCATGCATCTCATCGTTCCGCGGATACATCAGCCCGCCATTCTGGTACCGGGGGCAGAAGCGGCTGTCCGCGTAGTCCAGGAGAGACTTCAGAGAGTCTACATCACCCATCTCTGCGGCCAGCGCAGCGAACCAACCGAATTCGGCGCTCTGCAAGAGCATTGTCGTGTTCTTAGACCTTCCGTCAATGGTGGCAACCTTGATAGACAGAGTACCATCTTCATGGCGAACGAGCGCCTTCTGCCGCTGTCGCTCATAGTTTTCCTTAACAAAGTCTGGGTTCCAGGAATGCATCAACAGAGCGCACCAGGCATCCATGCCCGTCCCAGGGCTTGGCGCAACCATGTCGTTATGCCTAGCAACGAAGAGCCTGTAGCCTCCTTCAGGCTCGATGCTGCCTCCAAAGTCCTCCCAAGCCTTCACATAGCCTGCAGTGACTTCATCGGCAGTCCGGCTGCCAGTCAGCTCGTCGTTCAGGCGAAACCCAATGATGGGTGGCTGATTGCAGATCTGGAAAACGCACCAGGGCTCGCATGCAACGCCAAGATATCCGCTCTCGACCATATTCCAGTAAACCCGGTCGTTGAGCGAGTTCTGGTCGTATTCGAAACGAAACCCCCCTGCATCACCCCAAAAGAAGGGGTCATACTCTAGAGTTAATGATCCGGGCTTTGTGTAGCGATCATCATCGAATAGGCTGTTGTAAAGAAGCGTCATCGTTTGCAGATAGGCGCTATACATAATATTGTCCTTCTCGATCGGGTTTGTGTCTGGCTCTTTTCTCGGTGTCCTGGCAATTCCCCCGCCCGTGCTGGCATCACGCCAGTAGAACCAGACATCTGGATGGCACATCTTTTCAATCATGCGCTCTAAAGTGTTCCGGAACAGCCCAGGAGCAGCTGGGAGCCGGTGAAAATGTGCCAAAGCTAGCGCATAGAAGCCATAAGCAAGCTGAAATCGGTAAGCACCGAATCCGTCATTTAGATCAGTAGGCCCCATCATGTTAGACCAATCGCCTTTGAGCTGCCGAGCTAGGTTACCGATATGCCGGATGCTGGCAACCTGCTTCTTGTCTAGCAACGCCAAACTCTCCTTGCCCACAGTGCCCACATCCACACCATTTCCATGACCACCTCTTGGGTAGCAGGTGGTTTCTTTGGCTGGATCTTTATCGAGTTCTCCGTCCATGACCCTCTGGAGGCGCGATACGGCCTCTTCGTTGCTAAGGCTGTCAGAAAGGTGGTCCACCAGATTGCCGTCACGGCCAAGGATATAAGTGATGGCTGTGTGAGGAATGGTGTAACTTTCGGGTACACTATAGTCGTGCTTTCGTTGAGCGAATACTCGGAAAGCCTTGCGAGCGGAGTCGATTTCCGCCCGTGTTCCCGTCAGGCCGGTGAAGCGAGGAGCGCGATCGGCTAGAAACGACTTCATAGCCTCGGGCGAGTCGCGATCTGGATCGACCGAAATGTATAGAGCGTTGAGTTGATCGGGGTCTGCCTTGAGACTGCTGATGATGGCCGTTAGGCGGGCAAGGGCCCGTGGGCAAACAACCGTACAGTTAGTGAAGCCGAAGAAGACGATGGTAGGCCTGCCTCGAAAGGCGGTCTCGTCGACATGGCGACCGTTGTGGTCAACTAACGAGAACGCTGGCTTTGGGAAATCGATCATTATGATAACCGCTGATGGTCTCGTTCCAGTATAACCGTTTACCTGACAGAGGTCTAGGAAGCAATCGCAATGCGACATAAAATCAGGCAGTCGAGCATGTCCCTTTTTAAAGTTGACGCTTTGGAGCCGTACCAAGTGACCAGCGGTCCGGAATCCTACCGCTAATGCAGGCTCGGAAGGCGGACCGAAGGCGGACCGAAGGCAGACGGAGTATTTGCAAATGTCCGAACATTCCGTCCTTAATGATCGAGAGGCTAGTGGTAGTTTAGGCAAGACTACAAAGGTCGATCTCAAAAAACTTTATCGTGCTAAGATGCTCGCAGCTGTTAATTATTGATATCAGCTTTTACATAACGCACTCTGTCGCGATATCGGTGACTTTCTGCACGAGGTTGGATTTGACGAAGAGGCTTTGGATGCTTTGGTAGAAGTAATGAAAGCACACGATATGATGCTTAAGATAAGAAAGAATGAGTTTAAGTACTAATATGCTTCCATCTGATACTTAGATATTGAATATTGGCATCAAGATTGACTGTTCAGACAGGATACATCCACAATGTGAGGGACTGCAGTTCCGAAGTACAAGATAGCATTGGTAAGTCTTAAGCTTGTGGCCCAATGTTCGTCACCGTTATTTGCTTGCAGCAGAAACTCAGTAAGCCTCCTTGACCCAGACGCTCTTACAATCAGCTGCGGTTGAACAAGTTAGTATATGGACACAGGTATGGAGAAAGAAAAGAGCAACCAGTCTTGATGTGCAAGGTACTTACTTCCTACGGCTGGGTCCTAGGAGTAGGTAGAAATCTATTCATCAAGATTTAAGCTTCCTAGCTCGCATGAGCTGAAAATCCTTGAACTTAGGCAACTATTGGGTCTCGAAATGCCTAAGATGTGAAGAAAACTGTGTTTTTTGACTTCGTGATAGAAGTAACTCGCCCTCGATGGAGCGGACAGCCTCTTATACTAGTAGCGACTCCGCAATGAGACCATACGGGTAGGTGAATGACGCAGGTAGGACCTATTCGCGGTGGTCACATGTCCAACTTGTAACCAGGTCACGTGAGCGAGTTCTATCTCATATAAAGCTCTCAGCAACCTTCAAACTCAACCCTTTCCCCCTCATCCTTTCTACTCAAGACATCTTCCCGCAGCCGTGATGCAAGTCCAAGATGACTTTTCAATCAGCCCTACTTGAAGACCGCGAAAGACCAACCCGTCGTCTCCAAGTCATCGTCAAGTCACTATTCACGCTCGGGTTTCGAGTCTCTTCAAGCTATTTCTACCTGAGCCTCACCAGATCCCCCGAGTACCTACAGGCAATGCCAAGGCAGAGAGTCACTTACCTCAATTCTTCGACAGTGGGAATGTGATTGGTGCCGTGTGATAGAAATACTCGGCCGAGACGTGCGCGAGCTCCCAGCAGTCATCCCCGGCCACCTCAGACGTAGCATCCCGATTATCGAAGCCACCATCCTCGCTGTTGCCGATCAGTGGCTTGTGAGAAACAATAGACAACCAACCAACGAACAGCTCTGGCTAAACAAGGTAGCCTTCGAAGTCGCAGACGGAAAAGAAGAAAGCATCCAAGAACAAGGTGTCTCCTTGATGGATATAAAGAGGATCGAACAGCGGACTGCAAGAATTTATAATGAAGCAGTCAGAAAGGAAAGAATCAAGACGCCTAAGCGACAAAAGAGGGCTTGGGATAACATGGTCGGCTTCCAGAAACAAGGTCATCGGGATTTAATCGACTACCATGAGATGTATGGATTCTACAGCGATCTCATCGATCCAATCGGTGCAGTGTTCTGGCTGGATTTGGCGGATGAGGATAAATCAGAGTCAGCAGATCCGGAGGTTGCCATCCAATAGAACAGAACCTCGTTCTTCTGCCCTCAAACCCCCTCACCCTACTCCCTAGCTCAAACGAACCTGCTAGGGGGTCGCAGAAAAAAACGACGCACCATAGAGCATAAACTTATTCTATAACTTATAGTAATCTCAAACTTAAATTAGTGTACTCTACACTTCATTTTATGTGATGTTACTTCCTAACTTAGTCTAATTCGTTTTCCGATTTCAATTGGTCATCGTGAACGAATCGCAAAGCACGAAAAAGGCCAGCACCTACGACTTCATGCTGTTGTTTTGTTGACAGAAACCCTCATAGATTCCTAGATCTCAACTTTCTAGGTCGCTCAAGAGCTTGTTTTCGCTCCCCGCACTCATGTGGTTGGCATAAAGAATCTCGTGTAGCCATGGGCAGCGGTTGGGCGAGCTCGTAAGGCTGTACGCAGACGACTACGACCACTATACCACATACAAACAGGCGGACTGTGAGACAAAAGGACCCTCCGTAGACGAGAGTACGTCATCTGTCGTTGCATGCATTATGTGATTGTGACGCCATGATATCAGTCGTTATCATTTCTAGTCGCTCAGCTCCATCCTCCCCCACTTTTACGACCACCTTCCAGGTTTCAGAGCTCGAAACTCCGCCGCCCACATTCTCTAACCCATCCGGAGGTCGGGATCGTAACGCAAGGGTGACTAGCTCACCTATGCTTCCCCATGCACCGCTGTGCCATGAATCTGGTGAAAGCACTGTAAATGAGGCGTGTAGGACAACCATCCAAACGTGTAGCAGTAGAACTGCGAAGCCCATCGGGATGCTAGCACTGCCGTGGGGGCTGTATGCATACTGCAGCATTTAGAAGAACCGACGGATCAATACATCTTCCAAGCCCGGAGATGTGCCTCGAAACGGTTCGGCATTGTACCCTTGGAGTTGCTTTGAATTGGAAAGCATATCCGTGAAATACGACGCGAGAACAAGCGGGAGGCAGCTGGATATTTTCGTCGCTAATGTGAACACATTGGCGACTGGTGTGAATATGCATCACTGTTGTTCGCGGGGAGTTTTCGCTTGTTGGCATTTGAATGCCGACTATCATCCACCAAGGCTGTGCCCGTCTCATTCGAATCGGCCAAGAAAAGTCTGTTGAATGGCGCCTACTCAAGGTGCGCGATTCGTATCACGACAATATCGAAAGGATGTGCGTTACCAAATGAGCCGTTCAACTGTCTGCGGAGATTGCACTCCTAGGCTGGGTGACTGATTTTCTAAGAGAGATCTGCATCTATGAGACTATCAAAACTTACTGGTATCAAAGCTTCAACTGCGCCGCCTGGAACATCGTTCGAGACGCTGACGGACCTGATATTGATTACTACAGCGAGAGAACGATTCGTATTGGCCACATCTGTTCCCTTGTCGCCAAGATGGCCATCTGCTTGACCGGGCTGTCTCAAGCGGATACCGATACCCTCAAGTGGAGAGCGAACTACTGGTGGAAATCTGGCGATACATTGGCAGTGGCTTGCGTCCGCGCTGGCACCCGCGAAGACATGACCATCAAACGACTGGAGATACTCCTCGAAAAGGCCGAATCCGTGATTTATAAGGAGTTCATGCATGTCATCGTCGAGGAGGTCAATAATGCCGCGGATGACAACAGTTCTCAAAGACTTGCAATGGGTCGAACGGAACGGCAGTAGATGAAGTTGGAAGAGTTCATAGTCAAGTCTGAATTGGCTGACGACGAAGACGACAATGAGGACATTGAGTCGGGCCATAGAGATGTATTTGGCGACCCTGGAGCGGAAGAAACAGATGAGGAGTCTACCAATACTGAGATGCAGTTGCCGACTCCAAAACGCCGCAAGCTGCACAAGTCGCTTATCCCCGCTGACACCGTAGATGAGGGTGACGACTCGGATATTGAAAGCGATGACGTTGGACACTTGAGCTTGGTGGGGGCAACTCAAGCCCACATCTTGCAATGACAAGGCTTCCAGGGGGGATGCGATCGAGGATGAGTAATTACTTGGTTTGGTGCCGGCAACCTACGTTTGGGGATTGTTATGCTATAGAGTCCTAGGCAGTCATGACACATAGGGAGTCAAGGCTCATCATATAGTGTGCTATTTCAATAGATAACCCATAGCACTGCAACTCAGGAGGTCTTACCTGCTGTAGTTCGCAACTTATGGATCAATCCCAGTTCGCACAAATTATTTGCTTCTTCTGTATCCGACATTTGCAGGATGGACGCCATCTCAAGAGATACCTCATTCCGAGAGTCACTTGTGTGTATCGTTGTATCGTCCGACATGGTTGAACGTGACATTCATTCAAGGTCTGGAACTGACATCTCTTCGGGCATGACGAGTGACTCTATAGGTAATTGCTAGTTTCGCGTGGTGGCTTTGCGTAGTTTTAGCATCAGGCGCCTACAATAAGGCTCAAGTATAATCAGCTGGCAATGCGTTGCTTACGTGCCATCATGTCGTCGTTTGTCGGAAACCTGCCTGTCGAGCGGCTGACTACCATCAAATTGACTGGTTGAGATAGGATCCTCGCATGCTGATGGCCACTTGGCAATGATGAACGATGCCGCGCCCCAAGCTGTGTAGGCAACGTATTCAGCTCATGCGTCATTTTTTCTATTTTTACATCAAGGTGATCATTTCGTCGCGGCGCATTATCAGCATGTCCCTCTGTGGAAGCTTTGTGGGTCTCAGCTTGCCGACCCTCATAGACCTCACATCCCGGAATCTCATCTGAATATATCTGATTTTCTGAGCACAATATTTACACTTCCCAACCGGATAGCTCAAGGAGGAAAATGAGTTAGGTGATGAATATAGAAAAATAGATGGATGAATATATCTTCCACACCTAGGGGTCCGTTTCAGACTGCTCTAGCAAAGTAATCTTCTGCTCTGCTACGCCGAAACCGGTCTAACTCTCCATTCAGGCGGCTTCGGTCATACGGATTCGCATATATGTAGGTCTCAATACCCTGTCTTGGTCATAAACTCCTGCCCGTCGCAGAATTGCACCCACCCATCTAGATCCATCTTCTTTAGCACGGTGCTGAAATTGTCCGTCCCTTTGGCGTTAGAAATGGTCGACCTAGACTTTGCGCTCACTGATCCTCCAGCGCCACGGGGGTACTCGATGTGAAAGACGGCCTTACCGGCCTTGATGAAGGGTGCGAATGTTCGACCTTCGTTGTACTTGACACACTCCTCGTTGACCTGGAAGTGGACGTCGTCAATGACGTCGTCGATGATCTCGCCTGCGTTTTTGAGGCCGATGCTGAGGCCATATTTGGATGCCTCATAGGCTAAGAACTTGATGAAGTCAATTGAGTCGGCTTTCTTCAGGCCGAGGCCGTTTTTGTTGGACTACGGAGACGTTAGTCGATAGATCTTTGGGGTACTTTGCAAGATGAGGAACTTACATAGCCGTCTACATTGTCAGGATCAATGGCATCGCACCCTTTTTCGGCTGCAAGCTTGATCCTCTTGGCCATGATGTTGCGAACATTCTCGCTTTTTAGGTCCAACCACCGCTCACCCGGCCAGTCATCCATGGCCTTGCCGAGATCCGCCTTGGCAAACTCGCTTGCGTCAGGTCGCCATTCCTCGTACGTTCCCGCGCTGAAATAACAGATGACCTTTTTACCCAGGCTGTGAAGCGCGGCGATGGTCTCGGCCGAGTTGTCAAAAAGGTCAATGTCGTAGACCTCGACGTCTGGGGTAATGGCCGGCTGCTCCGGGTCGATCTGGATGGGTTCCTTGAGCACAATCTGCCACGATGTTCCCACCGCCGGGATCCAAGGCTGCTGGGGTGCTTCCGGGTCATCCATAGCGATATATCGAATAGATGTGGTGAACTAATGTGTGAGTATGTAGATGAATCTTCCAGAACGAGTGGTGTGTAGTGTTGAAGAGGTGGGCGACCACATAATGGTGTCTGCATTTCGCCGCATTTGGATCTAGACTCGCGTCATTCGTGTCAGGTGATCTAAACGAGCATCATGCCGAATAGCCGCGAGGCCAAGCCTAGGCGCATTATAAATCCGTTTCTATTAGAGTTGAGGTTTTGCCGCTTTTGGCTGCACGATGGCGGATTGAGAGATTAGGACATTAAGTCCTGATTTCGACAGTGTGTCCCGGATCTGAGAGAGATTCCAAGGCTTCAGGACCCCGTTATCATAATTTTCTAATTACTGGATAGCTGCAATAATATGCAGCATTTACGATATATGCAAATGTGTGCACTCTTGGCGAACATAGCCACACTTGCTAGATCAGCCCCACAGAAAGGATACGACAAGTCTCACACTTCTTGCATGAGATTGTATGACTAGTCTTGCCACGGTACAATGGATGCGTTTTCGTTGTAAGTTTTGCTATGCTGTAAAGCTTTACTATTCAGCTACAGTCTGCCTCGTCCCACACCACAGTCGGATTTACTCGCCCACTGGAACAGTTCCGGGGTGAAAGCGATGTATGAGAACATCCAAGACGAGGAATTTGGAGACCAGGAATAGACACCGAACAAATTCGTCACGTCTCTCATTATTGCAATGGAAATTTATCCTTCAGTCACAATATTGATCGACGCGGATAAACAAGTGGCTCTTCCTCTCTCTCAGGACGTAAGCCCTTCAATAGTGTTTAAATCTTTTTCACAAGTTGAGGAAGCATTACATGTCGACTTCGCTAGCTTACGCGTCAGACACATGGGTCAGTGGGGCTCAGAATGCCGAAGAAATCGACCGATCTACTAATGAGAGAGATAATACCGTGATGGAGTGTTGGAAGAACCTCTATGGTGCCGGACGTGAGTCACCTCACCAAAAAATTGGGTCCGTCATATCTCAGTGAATGTAGGTGTAGTCGTATCAATTGACCACGGCTTCGAGCACCAACATCTTGCAGATTGAGATGGGTGAATCTCAAGCTCGAGACATTGCAACGCGCTATGTAACTAGCTTTCCGCTCTTTCGAGGGCAAGTTGCTGGCATATTGGCATATATTTACAGTTTCTTCTCTCATTTTTGCCATTTTCCGAACTCAATATTGGTACAGTCACCAATTTTAACCCTTTCCAGCTGTGTCACGGATTGAAAACTCAATCCTAGATGGGTATATCAACCGTCAACGCCCGGCTTTGTGTTCTAACTCTTCCACTTCTTTAGCCATTCTCTTTTTCTTGGACCAACACGCTACCCCTGCGTTAAGCTGTGGCTGCTTTACTTCTACTGCTCATTCGCTTTCCTTCAACTCACATACTGTCCTCGGCACTAGGCTCTGACTCTGTCACTCCTACTACTCCTTCTCTTTCTTGGAGTTACACGCTATCTCTGAAATTCGGGATGGCTCAATGCAGGCGATTGAGAAACGCCATGTCGCGGTCCTGGAAGAAGATGACGCGTAAATCGAAGACTCCTCCTACTGATGGCCATCGGTAAATATTCCCCTCCTACTCTTCTGTACTGTCAGCTTACCATGTACAGATTTCAAAAACGCATTGCAACATTTCTCTTCGGGTCACTAGAAACGGACTCAGATACCGATGCTTCTTTCGACCTTGACCCAATCATCGCTAAATCACTACAAAAAAAGGTTAGCATCATTGAGAACTCTATCCTCAAGCGCAGCAACAACCCCGGGGCCATGCCAAGGACATCAAACTTGTCTTTCGCTGCCAAACAGCGGCCGGCCTCCTCATCCAGCTTTGGTCCGTGAACGGACGCGTGTTCACTTCCACGAGCAAGTCGCGGTGTTTGTCGGTATCGAACATGAAGGCGAGAACGCGGACAGTGGCTATACTGATACCCATCATCACAACGATAGTATCTCCGACTCAGATACTCTGCTCAGTTCAAAGAGCGGTGCAAAGGCTTATCTATCAGCTGAAGGCAATATGTTTGTCCGGCTTTCACCAACAACCTTGAGACACATGGACCTTAGGGTACTTCGCCGAGCAGCTAAGGCCAATTGTTCAAATTGACGGATTGGCCTACTGTTCTATCGCTGAAGAAGTGGGGTTGCTCTGTACGGAGAGCCCTGGTTTGTGCCTGATACGCGGGCGTGGGTGCTCTAAACTCCGCACCATCATATTATCCAACTTGCTGTCTGCATCTTCGAGGGCGAGTTGCTGGCACGATGGCAAAGGGTACAGGCAAGAGAGTTGAGCCAAAATGGAGGTAATGCTTATTGTAGAAAAGCTACAGCAGTAGTATCAACATAAATAATAACACAAGAGATTGCAATAAATAAAGGCCATTGTCCCCTAGCAAAAGGAGGGGCTTGATGCCCACTTCTTTATACCCACTTCCTTTGTCTTGTTCATGCCACATCTCACCATGCTGTCCCACCCCTGCGACTTGTCGCCCTTGTCCGAAATCCAACACCAAGTAAGAAATTAACCTAGCCAACCTAGATGCCTCCTCGACGCCTCACATGTGCCACCTCGAGGCTACAGGAGACACTTTGAAGACACCCAAGGAACCTGATAGCAGGCCAAAAAAAAAAGGCAATAGACCCAATGCAAAAGAAATCCAACACAAGTCCACAGTAACAAAAGATGATAAGCCTTGCTGTGTGACTGCAGACATCGTTAAGACTAGGTTATTAATTAGTGCTGCAGAGGTAGCAGCGAAGGCAATTCCCGAGCAAGAAACTCTCAAATGCTCACCTTCGTCTTTCAAGTTGAGATTCAACAAGATATGAAATTGGTTAAACAGTCATACTGGAGCTGGCTGGCCACTTGAAGTTGGTTGGCTGTTCGGTGGACGGCCGGATCGCCGGTGCCCCTCTTTGCAAACACTAATATGCTGTAGATGTCGCTTGAGATCATCATCAAAACTAGTTTGAGAGCAGACGCAATAGAAATGAGGGCGACGGAATGTACATGAAAGCTGCTTGAGATGCCGGCGATAATGGTCCTTTCGAGCGGTGGTGTGTCCACACCGACACACGAAAGACTTGATGTCAGGTGGGGCATGAGCCCGAGTCTTATAATGCCGATGACGGTCTTTCAGGCTCCCGAAATACCTGGGACATCCCTGCTGGCATGGGTACTGAGCCCGCTCTGTGTTTATTATCTGGATGCTCCCATAAGGTGGTGTCGCTTCTTCGCTGAATGGATACGAATATCCTGGGAATGTTGAGACACCATCAAGGCAAGGTGAAGAAGTTGCGGGAAACCCGCCAACACCCTCAGTGTCGGGCTGGAGCATATCGAATGCGCCGACAACCTGTTGATTGAGCGACGCGATATGCTCGGGACCTAAGACAGGTTAGAGTTGCCAACTGTGGCAATGTATGCGAAGACAGACCGCAAGGTTGAGCAAGGTTAGCTCTTGTACGATGCTAGTTAGAGTCCACTTCGTTGATGCAATAAGGTCGCGGAATTGCCCTACTCACTCTTGTGTGCGGATGCCATTGCCCTCTAGAAAGCTAGCAGCCACCTGAGAGTAGGAGGTGACACCAGCATCAGGCGCTGTGAGCAGGCCCGAGCCTAGCATCTGCATGGTAGATGAACTTTTGAACAATCCCAACTCATGATCGAAGTATGAAGCCTCAAGTAATGATTCCGCAGGCTCGGGGCCGATTTGAGCCTCGCTTGTGAGGCCATTCAGTTCGTGTTGCGGCGAGACTGAAGATCTAGGAGGTAGAGACAGGCCTTCGGCATTCAAGTCGAAGAGTCCCAATGTCCAGTCACCGATAGGGGGTACACTATTGGAGTCAGTAAGAACGAAACCCCAACTATTTACATGAGGTCGCTCCAAGTCCAACATCATGTACTGTTGAACACCCCGCACTTTTGAATCCACCTACTTTTGAACACCAAACACCAAACACTAACTTTTGATTGTCGCTTTCGTTTTCGTTTTCGAATTTGGCGTGCAACTGGTAAGATCGCTTCTGGTGCGATAACGATTTGCGATAATAATCGGAACTTAGAAAGAGGGGGGAGGGCTTAGAAATACATGGGGCGATGGCGGAGTGTGACTTACTTATGCAAAACGTGAAATTGTCCAAGTTTATTCATTGACTGCATTTTGCAAATGCCACGTATGACATGCGCTGGGGCTGAGATCCTAGCAAGAAGTAGAACTGGCCCCAAGAATTAGCCCCCACAAACTGGCCCCAATGCGTGTAGTATGATAATGCCTGGGCAAAGTGCAAAACGCACTGAAAGTGGCCCCAACAACAGTACTTCTACGTAAGGAGGAGCAGCATCACGCACGATCAATCAACTGCACTACATACATCTATGTGACTAATACAAGTCCTAGTATGCTCCGCAGATAATCCCCCTTCGGCATTGACAAATGCCTAACAAACGACGCGACACCAACCGCCAACCAGCGGGCCAAAGAGACGGTGAGAATGTGACGAGGGGTCGAGGCAATTATGTCACACGTCTGAGCACTGAATCAATCGCGGTCAGCAGCACAGTGGTGCAGGCTTGGTGGTCAGCCCAACGCCTCTTACTGGGCCGGCAGCCCAACAGTTTAGTAAATCACAGCCCACTTCCGCCTCCCCACAGATGCAAGCCATCTGGCCTTGATCTGCCATAGGATTGAAAGAACGCCATGCTGCTCTCTTTTATCACTTAGCAATCCTTAGCTCGGAGCAGCCACGCATCATCCATCCAAATGGCAAGCAAACCAAGTGCCCACAGTCTCGGCAAATGCATAGCCACTAGAAAGTGAAACAACCGCACTAAAGAGAACCAAGTGGCCCCAAATCAGGTAAAAAAGGGTCATGCGCTGGGCACATTCCCCCCGCAACCAATCTACGTTAGTATGCGTGAAAATAAACAGCCTGGGGCCGCTTCAAATGCTGGGGCGAGTCCATTCCATACGTCATGACCGAGTATTGCAGCACCAACACCAGCATAGACAACATCGAGTTGATTGCCGAATCGTCTCTCATTTCTGTAACCCAGGACTCGGGGCCAGAAACTGGGGCCAGATAGCATGTGGCAAAAGTTTCTGTCTCACTCAGTGTCAAATTTTTGTTGCAATTGGCCCCATTCAACCATTTGCGCGACGAGATGGAATCGTCAAGCTGCGCAACTTGTGATGTAGTTGCAACGACGTTGACCATAAATACTAGCCATTATCTTGACCAGATCAGTGATTTTCCCAGGTCAATAACCTTTCGAAAGAAAGTGCTCAGAAGCGTACCGCCGATCCAATCTCAATCCATGACTCTTTAGAGTTCCTTAAATCACTCTGAAGGGTCCGATTATATTCTTCAAGATCGCTATGCCTTCACCTACACCTGACAATACATTCGTTTCGAATGCGTGGGTGCAAGTCCCGAGAGAGTACGTTCTTTCGGTCCGCAGCATGGCGCCGTCAACATAGAGAAGAGCTGATAAAACCACCGCTTACCAGGACGACCTCGTCGATAACGGCTGCGAACGACGCAACTATACAAAATGCAAGTCCTTTAGACTCTTGGTTGGCTCAAAGTTTTCAACAAGGTTCCTGGAACGCCATTGGCAGCGTTCGTGGTGGAGGACATGCACCAGGTGCATCTACGTCTCATGCGAGCTGTGTTGCAACCACGGGAAGGAGCCGTACTGAAGAACAACTGAGAGGTTATTGATCCAATTCCGTTAAGCTTATCAGGGTGATATGTATATGTAGCTCAACAATACGCCACGACTCAAGCTTGGATGAAACACAACTGGGAGCAATGCTTATCTAAACAGTCAAAAAGCCGAGCGTTCGATACACCAGTGCTGAGATGTGTTTAGACGCTAGTTCGATGCTAGGAACCCAGATACAAATCGCAAACTATTTTGTTTCTGACAAAGCCACATCATACAATTTCCAGATATGACTCAACTTTATCATAAGAGATGCCACATCGCCACTTCCAACGATGCACCCGCGCCATCTTCAGCTCAATACATTAACCATATTACTAGCATATTAGGCTACAACGAGGATTTTTTCGCTCGACAAATGATGACCTGAAATGAGAAAAGGGTATTGGTATGTTTAGTTTGTTGCGGCATTTCTATTTCTATGCATCTCCCCCGTCTGCCCAGACAACAATGTTCCCTGGGGGATCATCCATCTCGGTGAAGAAGCGGTTCACCTCTTCATCACTATACCTAAGGCTAAAATGGGTAATGACGAACGTCGTAGCAGGCCACTTCCGAACGACCTTTTCTAAATCGCTCCATATGGTATGTTTTGTCCTGTCAGCCTGCACTCTGTGTTCCTCGTAGAGAAAACTGCATTCGGTGATGACGACTGGTATTCCGTTCCGTAGCCACTCAGGCTCAGAAGCCAAGGTCGTCGGCGTTGTGTCGCCCAGAAATGCGAATATGGGCGTAGTCTGCTCAGTGGTAATTTCGGCTCCGGATAGACGCAGCGCTTTTATTTCATCGCCCGGGAGAGATCGGTATTGTTCTTTCAAGGGACGTGATGTGATGCTAAAGACATAGCCGACACACGGAACGGTGTGGTCGCAGTCAAAAACAGTGGCAGTCATATTCTTGATTCGTCGCAGTGGTACAACGTCACCGTGACGGACGCCATGCGTGATGTGAGTATTTAGCCACCCATTTCGCTGTGGTTGGTTGATGCCATTATTCTCTTCTGAGTTGGCCTTGGCAACTGGAGGCGGAGCATCGTCGTGGTTCACCAATCCTCCGAGATTCAGCATCGTATTAGCGAGGATAAAATCATCAAACACCTTAGCCATATCGACCGGACAGAAAATATCGGGCGGATCTTCTCGTTTGACAAAGGCAGGCGATAGCAGAGTATGATCGCTGTGGCCGTGGGTGAGGAAGACATGCTTGGGCCGCAATTTATTGACGCAGAGGCCGGCATCCAGAAGGAGATTGAGCTGGGGAATGACGAAAGACGTATGCCATGCTGCACGGGATTTACCCGTCAAGACATAATTGCTGTAAGGCTTTGGGAAGCGCCACTCGAGGACGTCGGATCGCGATGATTGAGGAAGCGGGACAGCGAAGGCTGGTTTCGCCATTGGTGAAGAAACGAAGACAAGAGCTTGGTTGTCGAATGGATATGATATACTGGGTGCGGTGAATCCAGACTATTGTATGTTTGGTGTTCCGTGTTTCTTCACAGTGACGTGGTAGGTTGTGATTGATTACAGAGATGTTTGATGAGGGAAGAAATTGCTAAGGTTGCAGTTCAGATAAGAATTTTGAACACTGGGTTAGTTGAGTTTATTATGGCGGATAATGATTACGGTCTGACTCACAGTGGCATACTTTATTAGGCGCTACCCGCCCAAAGTCCCACAACCGGAGCCACCATAACCCGCCATAATACAGAGAGGCAGCCGCTACGGTAGAGGCGCTCCAGGGGATGAACTGCGCCAAGGTTGAACGCTGTGGCGCAGTCAACGGTGAAGACTCACCTTAGTCGAGCGAACAAAGTTGAGCTCCATCATCAAAGTCGTGGAACAGAGTCGAGCCAAGATGACTGTATTGTGTCACGAGTGTTACACCCTGTCAAACATTAAGTTAATCACTCAGGAGCCCATTTAGATTGCAAAGGATGGAAAGGTAGGTACAAGATTCGAAGAAACCCTGCCTCATATCGCCTCAAGCATTGACACTTGGGCTATGTCAACCCAACCTCGATATCCATCCCAGACTCAATCTTCAAGCCGCAGATGATATCTGCAACGAATTCAGAGACAATTCCTCA
This sequence comes from Dactylonectria alcacerensis, assembly GCA_029931735.1. Classification (NCBI taxonomy): domain Eukaryota; kingdom Fungi; phylum Ascomycota; class Sordariomycetes; order Hypocreales; family Nectriaceae; genus Dactylonectria; species Dactylonectria alcacerensis. The sequence continues at coordinate 636,938 of JAPMUZ010000005.1, forward strand.
TAAATTGTCTCAGCGCCCTTCGTGTCTTTGCCTCTCGCTTTGAGAATCTCCTCCCGATGCATCATGCACACAACCGACGCCCAGTCCGAGATCTTCCTGGTCATGTACGGCGGCAGGCTGACAAACGGGTTCTTCTTGTCCTGGGCCTCGAGCATGCGGCGCACGACGATGAAATGCGGGTTGGAGTACAGGTTGGCACCCAGCCACGTGTAGAGGCCATGAACGACACTTTCCAAGGCTCCAACGACCCATGCGTGGTGAGGGCTTGCGGCTTCACCCGCGATGATGACGTCGCCTGAGGGCTGGATGATGCGGCTCCACATGGAACGGAACTGCTGCGGGCGGAAGAAGGCAAAGGCTCCAGCCGTGTTGGCGTCCTCAGACCAGTCATGGGCATGATGCTCGACCCAAAGTCTCTTAATCAGCTGAGCCAGATCCTTCTCATTGACCTCGTCGCTCTTGTGCAGCCGAGCCAGGTCCCTAATAAGCAACTCCTTGAGACGGGCGTCGTCAGAGGGCTTGTCCGAGAAGAGCGAGGCAATACGGGACGAGTCTTGCTGCCACGTGTAGGAGCAGAGCAAGACCGCCGTCGAGTCCTCCTTGTCGTAGATGTTGTACGAAGGGTACACGCACGTTCTGATAGACAGATCAGAGTGGCCCAAGCCGCCGTGTTTGATGTTGTTGCCCTTTAGGTCGTGGATCCACCACGCGCGCTTGAACTTGATGGCAATCTTGGCCGCAGTACCGTATCCCAGCGACCGGATAGCCTGCCGGGTAGGATAGGTGAGTCCAGCGTCACGCAAATCCATGTGCTGAAGACAGCCCAGCGTAGTAGTAGCAAAGACAGCGTCGTAGCACGTCTTATCCGGGTCTTCGGTGTTGTTTTCCACGGCAAGCTCAACGTCGCGCAGGTCCTTGACGCGGATGGCCTTGACGCGTGAGTTGTACTTGGGCTTGGTAACCAGCTTCTTCTCCATACGCTTGGCGAGTTGTTGCGCGCCGCCTAGGATGCAGTACCACTTCACGTTGTCGTCAAAGTCAAAGTCGAGCGACTCAAGGACAGTCTCGCTGTGGGCCTGGTCATACCAGTTGGTTCCTCTGAGCTGAATCAGTATACATCCATTACACCAGCAGGATACTACTAACCCGTTGAATGTCTCCAGCCATTCGATGGTGTTGTAGTTGTACGGCGGGAGAGGGATCTTTCCCTCCAAGTAGTCTAGCTCAGGGTGGTAACTGTCGAGGTTAACATCAGCATTCAAACAACATTTAGATGGATTCTCACTTACCTAGCCAAGAACTGGCGAGTGCTGTACTGGTCGTACTTCATCAACAGCTCCCAACCCTTTGTTCCTGGCGGCGACGTCTTGAGATCATCCTTAAGAGCATCTCGCACGGCACTAGTGAGCTCCTTCATGATCGTTTCAGGCGAGATTGCAAACAACCTGTATCTTATCAGTTTCTGCGTTGCTCATAATGGAGCTGAAACCGACGTACCCGGCCGGGATTTCTCCTCCTGTGTTTATGCAAAAGGGGTCCTTGGTCTCGCCGCCCTGCTCCTGAACATCGGCGTAGGTGCCGCCCCAGATGGTCCTGTTGTTGTAGCACCAGGGCTCTTTGCCGTTGGCCTTGTCGCCGTTGTTCATGTAGTAGGTGATCAGAGATCCGTCCTTGGCCTTGGGGTCATCCTTTAGGTCGATCTTCTTCATTCCAAGAAAGTTGAAGAGGGCAAAGGTTCTAGACTCTGTCAAATGGCCATCATCAGGACAATGGAAGGACTTGGTGTCGAACTTACCGTTCCATGACCGGGTTGTCTGGAAATCGCATGGCACCGACATCATAGTAGTCATGGGTGTCCTTCTGCTTGCTAAAGTTGTGCGTGTACAGCCGACCACCAACACGATCCGGTCCCGCTGCCTCAAGAATCTCATACTTGAACGACAGCGGCACGCCCTTCAGCTCGAGCTCGCGGTTGAGGTAGTCAAGCAGCAAGCCCGTGAAGAGGCCTGCGGCACCGGCGCCAATAACGCCAAACTTGACGACATTGGGGTCTCTGCCAGGGTGAATCTCAATTGGCGTATCCATGTGCCCCGACGGCTCGAGATTGGGCAGCGGAAGCTTTTTCTCGATTGGGTCTTCAGGCATCGGAAAGCTCATGTCGTTGTCGCCATGCGTGTGGCGGATAAACTCGTGGGCTGTACCTACGAGGGCATGGTGGTGAGCCCATTGGTCCTTGATGGGGACATCTGATTTGAGGTCCAGAAAAATGGCAGACATGATGGGTAGAGTGTATAACAGGCAGTGGTGTCCCAGGGTTTGATTCCAAGAAACATGGAGCTTCTGTGGGTGTCGTGTTCTCTTCTATATAGACCCGTCTGTCAAATTGATATCAACTGAACACTTCCAGTCAGGTGCCGCTTCCGAGTACCAAGACCTAGCGGTGAAGTGTGTGATGCGCCACTTCAAGGCCCAGTTTTGTCTAGACCACAGCAACAAGATCTTGGCTAGGTAGCTAAGCATAACACGAACTGAATACATATGCCAGCGTCCTCAAACAGTAATATCACATTCTTTCTGTGCGGGGTTGAGTGTCTATCCTCTGCTGACATGCATGTCTGAGGCCTATCGATTACTATCGATCTGCGTAGTTACGCTAGTCATCCAGCCAGAGCGGTCATTAGTTCGGAGTAGCCTAGACCCAAGCCGCAGGTTCTTGGCGGGGTAGCTGAGTCGCCTGAATGTTTCCATAGTTTATATGATAGATCCTTCGAAGCAAGTCACATTCCTTCAGAGCGGGGTTGAGTCTGCTGCGTCCAGATGATGCATGTCTCGGAATGCCCACAACTATCAATTTGTGCAGTTTACTACTGCAATCACATGCTGCTCATGAGCAGTCAGCCAGCCACAATACTTAGTCGTCCACACGCGGTACAAGAACTTGGATGAATTCTCAACAGTTAGCTGCCACTACAAACCATGGCGCAAATCTTAGTGCGAGGGCTTGGCGCGGGCCGTTCCTCGGCCACGCGATTAGCACACGAATTAACAAAACTAGAAGTTCTTGTCGGAGTGTACTTCACTACAGCTACGAGCTTAGTACTAAGAAGCGACTCGACACTACCTAAAAATCGCGACTTCGCGCTCATCTAGCCACGGAGAGATACCGGTACAACAGAGCCTAATCCGAGGCCTGGGTCCTCACAGCGGGAAAACGCAACATGCATGACCCCTCCGTAAGCACAGCCCAATATGCACGGGGTAGGCTGAGTTGAAACTGACCGAGATCAATAAATACTCTGCAAGTGATAGCTCGTATTAATAAACCTGCTCTGTACGCTCACACTATTGACAACTTCCTGAAGATGATGATTGGACGCTTCTGGTCTAGATTCTTAGTGCCGCATGATAGCCAATTAGGCCTGCATTGCCCATCACTAATTCTGCCATGAGGCTTACTGGGGCAAGCTGTGCTGTGCGTTAGTCTCGGCTCGGATTGCCCAGGCGCCCATTGGCAGTCGCATTCTGAGACATGGCTTATTCGCCTCCCCATTGTAGCCCGTATCAAAACGTTGTCCACTTTTCCTCCCTGCTTTAGAATGCTGACGGCAAGTGAATCACTCCTCACCGACATATCCTGGCGCGCTAGTTATGTCAAGAGTGCTACCCGTTTCTTCCAAGAGTTGATGCCCAACATTTTAGTGCGGGGAACTGAGACGTGCAGCACCACTTTGAGGCCCCCAGGCTCATGCTTTGTCCCAACGTGATGTTCGCTGCATGACACGAAAAGGTTGAGAATCTATGCACGTCGGTGACTTTGAGCCCTATTAGGTACGGGATCGCTGATTTGCGTCTATTGATGGATTACAATAAGCGTGCCCCAGGTCGTCGGGGTTATGTCAGAAATGGCGCAGCGAAATGAAATGAGAATACGTGACCTACACTGAAGCAAAATGAGCCGCCGTTTCCTAGGCACGAATTTTTATCATGACATTCATGGATATTGATTTACTAGAAACACACGTGCTGAAAGAGGAAAATCTCAGTTGTGAGTTTGTTATCACCAGGAACCTAGATATCAACGTTGGTCTAGGGTAGCGGATAGGCCGAAGGAATGGGAAGAGTGAACAGCGGGTTCTGGATTCTTCACTCGTGCAGCGTTCCCAGCGAAAGGATAAAGGGATCGAGGTTTTGATCTATGTGAAGAGTGCTTTGCCAAGAATGAACACATACTCACATTACTGTTATTCTGCAATACCTCAGTAAAGTTTTTACTGATGGTTTTGGTTAGGCATTACAGTCCACTCAAGTCCCCGCAGATGGAAGACTGACAATATACTTAGACAAGATATGGCTCAGCAATTTGCTGTGATTCGTTCAAATTACTTCACCTCCATCCCTAATTCCTTCGGCATTCTTCCCGAATGGTCTCACAGCTATGCAAGGAATCCTCTTGGACGTAAAACCGAGATGAAAGGCTGAGTTATCCCCGGAAAACGGGTATTGTGCGGGGTAAAATCATCCGATTCAGGTCACGTGGCAGCCATCGCGAGTTTAAGGATTCATGTTGGAGACCAATTGCCTCCTACTTGTGCCTAATTACGTTGTGTGCTTTTCTCCCTTACAACGCCGTCTTCATTAGTAGGATGGATGTCGCAACGAGGGTTCGGAAGAAGAGAATCCCTGTTTGTCCCAGCCCTTTCCACTAGACCCGCAGATCTACATACTAATTCGATGCTGAAACAGAAAGCCTGCGGCGCTTGTCGGGAATCCAAGTTACGATGTGACGGAAAACGACCATGCACACGGTAACGAAAATTCATCCGCTCTGATGTAGTCATCTGGGAGTTGACCTAACAGTCTTCTAGCTGTCACAGTGCAAAAAAGGTGTGCGCTTTTGTTGAACGCCCGAAAGATGCTCAAGAATCGTACGTGTGTTCGTCCAAATGTCAAGCCATTTCACCAACAGGATTCTATATGGGGCTCTCTAATAATCCGCTTGAACCAGAAAGATCCAACACCTCGAAGATGAGATTGAGGCGTTGAAAGAGAGGCTACAATTGAGCCGAAGTTCTGGACCGGATACGGCAGATTCGAATGTCTTTGCGCCCATGAATACAGAGAATCCATCACCTTTGAACGAACGGCCCGAGGCTTGGCATTCAGCCAGACCTAACTCTGTCCAGTTCGCTCAATCAATACACCAACCTCAACCTGATGCCCACGAGTGGCATGCATCCACGTCAAGCAACAAGTCTCCCAATGAGTCTTTGCCATCCATCGAGAAAGATCCAAGAGGGAAGCGGTCAGCCTTCTTGATGAGGGGTGTCGATCCAATGCCCGACTTTATCACCGCCGGTCTTCTTAACGAAGACCAAGCTAACTCCTACTGGGTGACATTCTTTGACGGATGTCATCGATTCGTTCCCATATTCGACCCGCGTTACGACACCATACGCGACATACGAAGTCGAAGTAGCTTGCTATTTTGTATCATCTGCGCCGTCGGATACCGGACTACCAGAGGCACCGAGTCGCACGAGTGGCATCGGCTCGACTTTCACATTAAGAGAATGCTTACCGCAACAATCACATCATCGATGGAGCCGACCTTAGAGACGGTTCAAGCGTTGCTTGTCAGGGCGTGTTACGCACCGGAGAGGTCGTTGCTACTGGCTATTGCCACTCGGATGTCTCTCGATCTCTGCTTGCCGGAGGCATATGATGAGCTCATCGGCCGTTTGATCTCTGGTCGTGGAAACTCTGACAGGATGGAGAGCGATGAAGCGCTAATGAGAAAGACTAGGACATGGATGCAACTCCTCGTACTTGGAAATATGCTGCACGTCGACGCCGGAAACTTGCCTTCCTTTGAGTTCCGCGGCAACGTAAGACGATGCAGAATTCTCCTTGACAGCCAACTATCCACCACCCTAGACTTAAGACTCTTCTCTCAAGTAGAGCTCAACGTGATCCGCGCCGAAATATACGCGAAACTTACCACCATTGGCGACTGCGATGACGACGAAACTATGCAGGTCATAACCGACGCCAAGATCGACATCGACGTGTGGTACAACGACTGGGTGCGCATGACGGAGAAGTTTCAACCGGCCGAGGCCTCCCTGATGCGGCTGAATCTCCAAATCCAGCGGTATTGGTCCGATTGTATGGCTCTATGCCGCGCGGTGCGGATATCAGGTGTTGAAAACGTCGATGCCATGTCGGCTACGCAAAAACACATTTTGCTCATGGCCAAGGGCGCGTTGATGCAGCATTTTCTCATCATCATCGAGGAGCCGCGCACATACCTGCGCCACCTGCGCTTTGCGATGGACTTTGTCTGGGCGAAATGTGCATTCTGCTTCCTGCTACTTCTGAAGCTCTCTGTTCTCTTGCCGGATGATCCAGGAACTTCTGGTCGAAATCTTGTGGCTGATGGCGAGATTCTCGTTCAGGAGCTCAGAGCCGCTGCTGGCGGGGCAGAAGGCCAGCAGAGCAGCAACACGAGCAGGATATACCTGCATCTCATACAAAGTGGGATCCAAAAATATCGCCGGGCAATAAGAGTCGACTCTGTGAATATGATGGGCAACGAGATAGTCGGTGAGAATGGCCTTGATCCAGACATCGCGAATACAGGTCGCGGGGAGGAGTTGGAGGCCTTTGTACCTGACCAGTTCATCTTTGAATGGGATTTTCCTGGTCTCACACTGTTCTCATCACCTATGGTGGAGACAGGGTGGCTAGATGAGTTCTTCTCGGCGTCACTAGGTGCAGATGATGAGTCGTTCGGGTTTGGATGGCTTTAGGCTTGAGCATGTCTTTGTATAACATCAATTTTGAAAAATAACTGTTTGGGTTTATTATCAATGTCATTTTAAACTCTTTCATCACTTTATTCTGGCTGATAGCCCTTATTTCAGTCGGAATTGTCTCCTTCCTTGCGCATCCCTCTCAATCTCCTCGACAGTCTTGACGGAAGACACAACCCTCTCATCACCGACAGGAAGAACAACAACCAGCTCTGTCCAAGGTGCCTTAAAGCCCGACTCCTCGTTTCTTGAGAATTCCACCTTGACCTCGGTCTTGTGAGCGCTGTACGAGATAATGTACTCGGAGATCTTGTTCTTGGCCACAGCAGAAACACCGTCGTCCTCGTACCAAACAGTCTCGTACTTCTTCTCGCCGGAGTCACCTCGGGGAGGGAAGATTTCGACGGCGCGGTAGTCGTCCAGAGGGAGGTCGGCATCGTTCGTCTTCTCGCCAGGCGAGAGCACTTGGACATCTCTGCCAACGGGGATGGCGGATCCTACTTTCGCCAGCACGGGAATTCCAGCTCCATGCCACTCTGCGTCAAGATTCACCCACTGGCCTGAAGAATAGTGCTCGTAAGGCGCATTGAGGTTCCAGAAGCCTTCGTCGTCGTCAGAGGCCTTTGGTAGATAGACCTCTGCTTTGCTTGTACCAGACTCAAACACGCCACCAACGAGCAGCGCATCGCCAAGCCAGTACTGCGTCTCTCCGTCGGTCAACTTCTTGGTCCAAACCTCTGAATCACTTTCATAGCCCCAGCCGGTCCAGCGTTGCGGTGGGATGGCCTTCTGATGACTCTCTAGAGCTAGCGAGTAGATGTATGGAATCAACGCATAACGGCGCTTAATTGTCTTGCGAATCAGCGGCGTGATCTCGGGATACATCCATGGCTCAATAACATCGCCGACGCTGTTATCTTCGCCCGTCTTGAAGCAGTTGATGGCGAAGCGAGGCGAGTAGATGCCCTGCTGAACCCATCGGAGCAGCAGCTCGGGCGAGGGCTGAGGACCTTCGAAGCCGCCAATGTCGTGGCCGTAGCATTGCATCAAGCACATACCGGCTGTCAAGGACAGTGCGTTGGCGCCCTTCATGCTCTCCCAGCTTGTGGTGTTGTCGCCGCTCCAGGAGCTGCATGCGTATCTCATCGTGCCCGCGGTGGCGCTTCGTGTGAGGACGAAAGGTCGCTCATCTGGTACGGCTTCAACCAGCGCATCGTAGGATGACTTTCCATGAAGCTCGGTGTGTAGGCTTCGGCCCCAGAGTCCAACCTCTGGTCGGTCTTTAACATCGTCTCGGATCTTGAGCGACGGCTGATTCAGGGCGCACTTCCACTCATCGTCGGTAATCGTGTACTCGTTGTTGTCGTTCCACATGCAGTCAATGCCCTGTTCCCGTAGCGTCTTGACTCCCTGATACCACCAGTCGAATCCAGCAGCTGAAGTAAAGTCGATATGACCTCCCTCGCCACTCTCGCCGCCACCAGCGCTCCAAAGCCTGGTAATAGCGGTGTCATTGGTGTGAGAGTCAATGAACAAGGCACCGGCTGCCTTGAGCTTGGGATATTCCGGATGGTTGGCCAGCACATATGGCTTGATGTTCGCGATGAGCCGCATTCCAAGCTTGTGGTAGGCCTTGATGAAGCCCTCGGGGTCTGAGAAGCGGTGTCGATTCCAGGTGAAAACGTTTCTCGTCTTTGGTGGGTGCTCAGCAACCGTGTAACCGGAAGACATCTGATATGCCGAACAGGGAATGTCGTGCTCCTTCAGCTTGTGCGCAAACTCCAACAACGCTTCGGATGCAGGAGGATCGTCCAACATGGAATACTTCATGCCTCCTCCGAGATATCCAAACGCCCATCGCGGAACCAGCAAAGGATTGCCAGCTAGGCTAGCATAGGTCGTGACAATGTCCTTGAGCGTCTTACCAACGATGACGAACTCTTCCAGGCCGCCGTAATCCTGACGGTAGACCTTGTAGCGTCCCCACATGCCGTCCATCTCAGCGCCGATGGAGTAGCTTCCTCTGGCATAGGTCGTAGAAAACAGGGCGACGCATCCTTTAGGCGTCGCGTTGATGAGGATGGGAATGTTCTTGTACAAGGGATCTGTCCGGTAGACGTCGTATCCGAAGCTGTCCGTAGCCGAGAGCTCAAACTTTCGCCCCGCCAGATTCATCGGCGCAGCTTTCTCTCCGAGTCCGACGTAGAGAGTCTTGGCATCATAGCGAGAATAATGCGAAACACCGGTGCTATCGACGGCATAAGAGCGGTAGGGCAAATCACTGTGCAGAGGGGCGTCTTTGCTATCTGCAAAACCAACAGACAGCAGAGGAACACCACCGCTCCAGTCGACTGTAGCAGCGATGTCTCCAATTGTGATTTCCTTGCTTCCCTCTGTCACTGCCGCAGAAACCGAAGCAGTGCCGAGCTCCTTGTTGACGGGTGGGATGCTCGGATGGGGCGGCAGTGGGTGAGTTGCAGAGGAAAAGGTAGTTCGGAAGACGTTAGGTCGGACAGCTTCAAACGAGAAGGAGAATGGAAGCTTTGAGTCCTGGCATTGCAGGTAAAGTGCCGAATCCGTGTCGGCGTTTGAGGCGTCGACTGCCCACTTGGTGGGAACACGTTCTTTCTGAGGCATATTGAGGCTGATAGAGGCTTGATGAAAGCAGTCACTTCCGAGTAATCACCAAGATCGGGAAACGGAACAGAGACGCTTTAAATAAGCGACGACGATGTTGGTCACGTTTGCCCACAAAAGATGCCAAGATGACGGCGCAGTAGCTTCAAGCAAAAGACCTGCAAGTTGGAATCCCGTGATGGATCATGGCAAATGATCTCGACATCAACACACTGTATTCTGCATGACGGCACGCTTAGCGGCCCAGTCTTCGGCTACCAAAACCGTACAGCATCGGCATTCCACCCACGATGTCCCTCAGGATTGGCTAGCAGGTTTCGGACTTGGTCAAATATCTCCGATTCTCAAGGTTGCAGGGATCGGAGAAAACTCCCGAAGGCCGAATTCTCCGCACCCGACTGTCGGCAATGCAACCACAGCGCGAGTCAAGAATCCACTCATGATGCCACTACCGATGATAAAAATTACTGACCTCTTGCTTGTTGTTTTTACGGCTAACTCAGTTGAGCAGGAATCGACACCCCATGGGGATGGGCGCGCGGGAATAGACCCACGCCGATTGTTCCCCATGGGCTCATGGTGTGGGTATGGGGATGGCTCATGGGGAACATGCTACGTAGTACGTACTACTACTACCTCCATATGGACGTAGGAGCGTCGTAAACAGCGAGGGTCGGAAGAAGATGCCGTCCAACGCACGGATGTAGAAAATAATACATATTATACTCGTTGGTCGCTGATCTTCGTTCTTGCTGCATCCTCTTACTCACTCTCGACTCGGTGTCATCACTTTGTTAAAAGCTTTTCATGCCATCCAAGGCGATATAACAGGAAAATCCATTTCTAAGAGTATTCATCTTGAACATAGCATGGCTGATCAACAGCCACCTAACAAGGTGGACTCCAACGATAACGAGATTGCCGCCGTCTCGCAAACAGAGCATGTAGCTTCCTACCAGGGACAGTCCCCTAGTCACGACAAGGAGGCCCAGCTTCCTCGCGATGATGATGATCCCATCGCCGTCACCCCCGAAGACAACGCCCGTGTCCTACGAAAGATCGACCTTCGAATCCTTCCCCTGATCCTCTTCGTCTACTGCCTCCAATCCCTCGACAAGACCACCCTCTCCTACGCGTCCGTCTTTGGTCTCATCGAAGATACCAACCTAGTCGGCGACCAGTTCTCATGGCTTGGCTCCGTTGTTTACGTGGCCCAGCTGGTCTTCCAGCCTCTCGTGGCCTACAGCCTCGTCAAGTTCCCTATGGGCAAGTTCTCTGGCGTTATGGTCTTTTGCTGGGGTGCTGTCCTGTGTGGCATGACGGCGGCGACTAGTTTTGGTGGATTGATGGCTGCCCGTTTGCTGCTGGGAATGTTTGAAGCTTCTGTCGGTAGGATATCCGTTGTTTGTGTCCAGTATTACTGGGAACAAGTGTGCTGATTCTAAACAGCCCCCACGTTTATTGCTGTTGTCCAAATGTGGTACAGGCGAAGCGAACAGACGGCCCGTAACGCTTCTTGGTATGCCATGCTGGGCATTGTCAACATGGTAGGACCAATACTGAGTCATCGCCTAACAGGATGAATACTTACCAGAGACTTCATAGGTGGGCAGCTTGCTCTCGTATGGCTTAGGCCACATTCACTCTCACCTGCGACCCTACCAAGTATGTATTGCTCTGCCAACAAAACCAAGAGATTAACCTGATACTGACCCCTCCTAGATCATCTTTCTATTCTGCGGTCTACTTACTGTCGTGTTCTCCTTTGTCATGCTGTAAGTTGTGAACGATCGGATACCCCACCAATGTAAATACTGACAACCACAAGCATCTTCATGCCTGACTCTCCTCAAAAAGCCAAGTTCCTCACTGCCGAAGAAAAAGAAATCGCCATCGAACGACTACGAATGAATCAAATGGGAATGGGTACGGGAGAGTGGAAGTGGGACCACGTCCGAGAGTGCGCTCTTGACATCAAGACTTGGCTCTGGTTTTCTCTCATCATCCTCATTTCGTAAGTCGACCTTCGCAATTACATCATGTACGCGTTGGCTAACTCGACGCCTCTAGTATTCCAAGCGGAGGCATTTCAACCTTTGGCCCTCTCATCATCGAATCATTCGGCTTTGACTCTTTCAAAACAATCCTCTTCTACATGCCTTTCGGCGCCGTCCAAATGATTGCCACACTTGGCGGTGCGTGGTTGGCAGACAAGATCAAGATGAAGTCTCCTGTCCTACTTCTTCTCTGTCTACCTCCCATTGCCGGCTGCTCAATCCTTCTAGCCACTGGTCGCGACCCCAGCGATCGCGCAGTGCTGCTTACAGGATACTACATCATCTCGTTTTATCCCGGCATCACACCTCTCATTTACTCATGGTCGGGCCAAAACACGGCCGGCGATACCAAGAGAAAGGTTACGACAGCTTGCATCTTCATCGGGTCAAGCACAGGCAACATCATAGGGCCGCTTCTGTTCCGGACCAGTGAAAAACCACGATACGATAGAGGCTTGAAGGCCAATCTCGTCTTGTTCATCGTCCTCGCACTATTCATCCTAGCAGGGATGCTTCTGATCAAAATCTTGAACCGTCGACAAGCGGCTAAGCGAAAGGCCCTTGGCAAGCCTGAGCATATTCAGGACCTGAGCATGATGGACGGCAAGGCAATCAGACATCAGGATGGAGTGCTGAACAAGGTTGAGGATAATGTTGGCCAAGGCACAATCGAGGACGTCACGGACTTGAAGAATGAGGATTTCATATATGTCTACTAGGACAAGCCTTTAGTTACGCAATCTTTGATCGATACGCTTTCACATTCCAAGATATACTACAGCTGGTTAAGCAAGCGGTTCCTGTAATTGATGGGAAAACCGCTGCCTAGCAGTGACAAACAGCAAGGTGGAGCATATCGAACACTGAGAAATGCTTGACATAACCAACCTAATGATAGCCTCAGGTGTGGCTATCGTCGTTCGTGAACAGTTATTTGGTGACACTATAGTATTAGCTCGCTATGTAAAGAGGCAATGGCGTGCCATGACTGATGGTACAGAACCTGAGAAACTGGGTACCAGAGTTGTAGACTTGAATAACGACTACGCCCCAATCACAACTGTCAGGTGTGTTGAGATTAAACAAACAAGAGCTAGATTTTCGTGTTCCGTCATCTCGCTAACCAATGAGCTTCTATCATACATTAAAAACACCACTCAGTGCCCAGCCTTAAGCCTTGCGTCCACATCCAGCTTCTTGTACAGCGCGATAAGTTCCTTGGTATTCGTCGTCAGCCAAAAGTCAGCCCCCAGCGTGGTTTCGGAAAAAGATGCAGCTTGCCGAAGAAGCTGAAGTCCCTCCTTGTATTCCTTCTTGTCGCACAGCATGGTGCCCAAATATCGCATCGTCAAGATGGTTGACTTGTCCTTCCTGCCCAGAACTCGCCTTTTTCCCGCAAGACAGTCTCGATAGAACGTCTCGGCTTCCTGATACCGTTTCTGGTCCCATAGTGTCCTAGCAAGAAAGTCGATTTGATCAAGCGTCCTTGGATCATCTACGCCAAATGCCTTTTGGTGTCGCTTAACACTGTCTCGGGCCAGCTGCTCGGCTTTTAGGTGCTTCTCCTGTTTCGACAGTGTTGTTGCAAGTCTTTTCAGGCTGTTCAGCGTGTCGACATCGGTTCTACCTTTGACCCTTTCTCTAATCTGCAGTACGTGTCGATGGATTTCTTCAGACTCTTTGAACCGTTCCTCGTACAAGTATATGTCCCCAAGCAGATGCAAAGAAAGGAGAGTATCAGAATGCTCTTTGCCCAGAACCTTCTCACGGGACTCTGACACCTCTTGACAAAGTGCCTCGGCCTCATCATATTTGCTAAGTATGAAGAGATTCCTAGCAAGATCGTGTCGAAATTGTAGCACTTCGTCAGTTTCTGCGCCTAGAGCCTTGGCTCCCGTGACTGCCACTTTGCGGTAAATCTTTTCAGCCTCAACATCCTGATCCTGAAGCTCGAGTGTGTATGCAATACGGGACAGAACAATCAGCGTTAAAAGGTCCCCGGCGCCGAGAAGCCGTTCTCGGGTCTCAAAGACATCACGATATACCTGTTCTGCCTCTTTGAGCTTTTTCTGCGCACGTAGCACATCACCAACGGAATACAGACATTGCAGCGTCTGAGGATGATCTTTGCCCAGAATCCGCTCCGAAATCTTGGCAGCCTCTTGGTGAATCTCCTCCGCTTCGTCATTTCGATCCTGCAATCGGCACAGCTCGCCCAAGGCCCAGCGAGACTCAATGGCGTGTGCGTGTGTGGCGCCAAACACCCGCTTCCTCGCCTCATAGGCTTTGCGATGAATGACCTCCGCTTCCTGGAAGCGATCTTGGAAACGGATTGATTCCCCGAGACAGTAAAGCACTACAAGCGTATCGTTATTGTCGAAGCCTTGAAGTCGCTGTCTCATCTCAAAAAGCGCCTCGTACATTTTTTCTGATTCTTTGTATCGGTGTTGGTAAAATTGAGATGTAGCGATTGTTGATATTGTCATGACCGCCAAAAGATCTTCCTTGCCCGAAACTCTCTGCTGGATCTCCAAGACGGTGTAAAGTAATTGTTCTCCTTCTTCGTAACGTTTTTGGAAAACAAGACAAGATCCGAGAAACGATCGGAGTTGAAGAAGAGCGGGACTTTCTTGGCCCAGAGTGGCTTCGTGAGTCTTGATACCATCCCGGCAAAGAGATTCTGCTTCCTTGTACTTTTTGTTGTTGAAGGCATCTTGTGCAAACTTGAGAATCTTTGCTAACTCCTTGGCGGCAATGTCTTTAGAAGACTCTTCTTTCTTTTGGCCAAACGTCACTGGTGAGTTTGGAGGACATCGAATGCCCGCATAAGGGATGCTCACAGAGGCCAACGAGTGATTTAGCTTATCGGCGAACTGAGCACTCTTCGCTTGGCCGGCTTCATCGTCTAAATGATCCACTAACGGTACCGGGGTCTCAGAGGAGGGAACAGTGGGTTTGGTTTGCTGTGCAGTCGCTTGAATGGATGTCGAATGTTGAGGGATTATCTCGATCGTTTCTGTCCACTCGCCGCTGGCTTGTGGTACAGCTGCGAACCGTGGCTCGGATTCTTGTGCGGTCTTTTGAGTGGATGTCGAGGATTTGGGGATCACTTCGATTGTCTCTGTCCACTCAGCGCTTGCCTGTGGTACAGCTTCAAGTTTTGGGAGTTTTGGTTTGGAGTCTCGTTCTGTCGTTTGAGTGGATATCAAGGAATGAGGCATAACCGTGACTGTCTCTGTCCACTCAGCGCTTGCCAGGGCCATGTCGTCGGATTGTGGCCAGAATGGAGTATCCATGGACCACTCGGAATCCTCCACTAGGGTTTGACTGAACTCCTCGCTCGTTTGCGATGTTGACTCTGTCTCCATCCATGCATGACCTCGAGCATTCTGAGCTGAGAGCCTCTCTGACGGCTTATATTGCATGACTGCAGTGACGAATTTGATAGCGGATTCGCTCGATTTAACGTCTCTCAGAGGCTGGCTTGGGAAAGATACCACGCCACTGCAATACTTTCCAAGCTCAGCGTAATTGCCAAAGGTCGCCTGGCCGGTAAGAGTCTGGAAGACAAGCTCACCCAAGCACCACATGTCTCCTAGACAGGCATCCACCGCTTTTGGGTTCCCACTGTAGCCCAGGATTTCTGGAGGCATAAAGCCAGGGGTGCCGCGGATTGCGGTAGAGGCTGTGTCCTCGATTCGTTTGCTAAGACCAAGGTCGCATAGTTTGATCCACCACGGGTCCGGCGGCTGCTTCTTGATGAGGATATTCTAACATGATCGTCAGTCCGAGCTGCTGAATTGCACATCCTGGTCTGGCAAAGGTGGCATACCGCTGGCTTGAGGTCTCGGTGGGCAAAATTTTCGCCATGCATAAGACACAACGCGTCTAAAACCTGCGACGTAATGTCCTGAACTTGGTCTTCCGGCAATCGGCCATCTGGGCATAGCTGGGCACTCGCAAGATAGCTCTGGAAATCACCAAGCTCGCAGTACTCCATGGCTATATGTATCCAGCCGGGGCTATCGTACCAGCCATAGAAAGTGACGAAGAAGTCGGTGTACTGAACATTGGGCCATCAGCATGCTGACTTGGCCATCTTATCAACACAAGTCTTACCTTTTGATGAGAAAATTTAACCATAGCCTCAAGCTCACGGACATAAAGTGCCCGCTTCACAGCCAAATCACCATCCGAAACCCTCACGCTCTTGATGACTCGGAATTCGGCTGCGCTTCGGTCTGTCGCGTCTTTGGCCTGCAGCTGAATGAAGCCAAAGCCACCTTGGCCTAAATCCCTCTTGTGCATCCATACTTCACGGCGAGGTCTTGTCCGATGAGAAATGGTGTGCGTGTGGACAGTGTACCGGTTCCGTCCATCGCTGCGAAATGAAGCTTGCAGTCTAGAGTCTCGGACCGGGTCTGTGAGATATTCGGAGTGATCAACGCTCAACATTGCTTCTAATCAACCGATTGATGCCGAGAGAATGAACCGCCGCCATGGAGACGGGGCGCTGGGATGAGATCGTGAGAAACCCAAATCATATTCCAATCGACCACATTTCTGAGACAACTCCTGGTCTCAGCCGTGTCAGCTGATAAGAAGCGGGGTAACAAACTCGAGAGTTTCAATTGGATTAGGTGGCGTATTTTCTTTTTCAGCATGGCGCCGTGTAATGTCTAAGGGCCAATACTTCTTGGTGTGGCTTCAGCCGCTTCAGCTAGTTTGGGACATTTGGCACCTCATTCGTCAGGATTAGCGCTGTTGACCCCTTACTAAAGCTGAGGGAGCATCAAGCAATCGTAGTTATTGACACTGACTGATCTTCTATCACCAAGTGTATATACACATGTTCATCAAAGCTATGTACAATTGAAATCTTTAACTAGCCGTAGATCTCGCACTTCGAATCTAGATCTTGGCCTGAGTGGTGGCTCCAATGGCGGCGCCAGAGCTAGGAATCAAGAAATCGCTCGCCTTAACTCGTCCATCGGAGCCGCGCGATCCCTTCAGCGTAGCAGCATCGGTGCTCTTGAAAGACGAGTCGCTCCAGCTACCAGAGTTCCACGAGTTACCCGAAGCCGACACAGTGCTGACGAGGGAAACCTGGCTGCCCGTGTTGGAGACAGCGATGTTGCCCTTCATGGACGACGAAGAGCTGCGCATGTTGAAACCGACGTCGCCGTTCTTCCAGGCCGTGTTGCGGGTGAAAGTGAGGGATCCAGGGTTGCCGTTGTCGATGAAGCCCTTCTTCAGGTTGCTAAAGGCAATGCAGTTGCGCACAATGTGGTTGGCGGGGGGGTTGTTGGTGATGCCCAGCTTGAAGCCGTTGCCGTCACCTTCAAAAGGAGAGAAGCCCCAGCGGTTAACACCGTTGCCCCAAGCGTAGACCTCCTCGAGAGTGATAGGCGATCCAAACATGAAGAGATCCAGCCCGTCGTCGACGTTCTCGTAGAGCCTAGCGTTGCGTAGGACGTTGCCTTCTCCCGAGCCCGATTTGCAGGCGAAGCCGTCGGCGCTCTCTCCGTTCTTGCGGGGGTCACGGTTGCGGTACGAGTCGAGGTTTTCAACCGTGTTGTTGGATGAGGCACCCTCAAGCTGGAAGCCAGTCTCGTAGTTGTGGTGGGTGGAGAGGCCCTTATAGTAGTTGTGGGAAGCGTCACGAGCATAGATGCCGTAAGGTCCATTGATGAGCCTATTACTTCAGTTAGTCTTTGAAACAGGAGATAAGGTTTGGGCTTTGGACGTACTCCAGATCGTAGAAAGCCCAATAGTTGGCGTCCTGGATGTGAAAGATGCCTCGCTCCTTGTTAGGGAGAGCCTCATCCAAAGCCTTGGGGGTGCTTTCGACAGTCAGCCAGATGCTTCAGAACTAGTTCCATGGAATATTCCCATACCCAGCCATGTTCTCTCCATCGATGATAACCTTCTCCTTGTTATAAGGCTTCACCGTGATGGGCGACGTCCTGGTGCCGCTCTTGGCGAACTGGATGTTGGATGATGGCGCATATGTGCCGGCGCGGAGGTAGATGGTGTCGCCAGCAGCCGCAGCATTGACGGCTGATTGAATAGATCCATAAGGCGCAGCGAGAGTTCCAGAGCCTGTGCCAGTGGGCGAGACGTAGATGTCCTTGCTCGCTGCACTGCTCACAGCGGCGAGCAGGATGGCAAGGGTGGATTTCATGGCAGGCATTTTTGGAGAGATATCTGCAGGTGAGTGGGTACGGCAGTGAGCTCCTGGTAGACGTCTTGGATATCTTCTGCGGAGACTTGGCTTTTCTTATACTACTTGGAGTCGTTTGGCTTGGCAGGGCCGGAGTAATGTCAAGACGGGATGAACTGGTAGACATTGCAATACGAGAGGCCCCACTGTTCCCTGTTTCGTGTCCCAGCAGCTTGTTCTGGCCTTTGCTGCTGGTTGAAACGATCCAGTCTTTCGACTTGGTTTTTCCGAATCCCAAACCATCGTCATCAATGAAATATGTCTTATAAAATCCATTGACATAGCCATATTGGAGTTTTCTACAGATACTTATACGCCTTCGACAGTACCACGACAATGATTTTGCTCGCCAATCACCACCGATACGCACCGCATACAAATCCCAATTGAATGCACCCCTTAAATGTCCAAAGACAAATGCCGCCATGGAACTGGCCTGTTTGGGACATCGGGATAATTATTTCCCTCCCAATCGGTCGGTTGTGTTTCCGTGCTTGGACACGTTCAGTGGTGGATTTTCCTAGCTTACACCTTAATTTCCTCTGACGGAGGGTCCAAAAACGGAACCTCGACGCCATAATCGGCTCGGACACATTCTCTAGTCCGAGCGAGGCCTCTGTTTGTGAGCATTTATCGTAATTATCCCCCTTTTCCCCCTCCCCTCTTTCCCAAATTGCCGGTTCGAGCTTCTCCGTGGCCTGTTGTATGGTTTTGTTCTTTGAGGGCTTTCATTTAAGGCTACGAGCTGGCCCCCGTCGTAAGAGTCGCCCAGGCTTCGGCAGGATTAACCTTAATTTTTACATTTCCACGCCACCAACTAAAGTTAAGTCCGTATTCGGGCAGTCTAATATTATGTTGTTCCTGTTACCCATATTCACCTGGCAAAACAGGCGCTTAGACCGAGGCCATAGACTAGAGCACATGGCTCGTAAATGGCACTTCAATGCCCTGCAGTATTCTCACCTGGAGTGTCCTGGTAACGCCGTGCCTAGACAGTCTCTCAACCGGGTTATTCACGAGATTCTTTCTGCACCAGTTAAGAAATGCGTTACTGTGAAATTAAAGGGTGGCTGTGAACGATGAAACACCTAGGACCCTAGATCGGTTGCCTTACCGAGATACTACATTGGCTCGGCCAAAAAGCGGGCGTGACCCTTCCAGCTGCACTAAATGGATGTCACTGGTCCCCGCTTCACTCCAGTACCTACATGTCATCATCGGCTTTGTCTCAGATGCACTTGAAAGAGCAACGCAGGCACCCAAGCAAAGAATTCAAGATTTTTTTGGATTTTTTTTTTTTCAAGATATTCCCTTCAGGTGTTCCCTCTCAAACCTCCAGCTATCGTTTCGCTTACCACCGTGCAAGAGAGCAACAACACTATATTTTAGCAAAGAACAGAGGCATAGCTGGTGCCAGATAGCACGATAGCCTTGAACGACTGGCTCAGGCCTATGATGGACTCCCCGTCACGATCAGTCTCAGTGGTTTTTTTGGTTGACATGGCGTGAGTCTCAATTACAGAGATAATCGACCTCGTCGGTGTGATGGTATAGGGTAAGGTCGTGGGGTTTGGTGGTGCTTATTGGCAAGGTCGACGACGATATCCTTATTTGACAAACCAAGTTTCCTTATCTAAGACAAGTAGAGTAGCCTAATTGCTTCTAACGATAATTGTCCCTAAAAAACATCTCCTCATGAAAGGACGCTTAACTCATCAAGTAGGGGCCGCTATCGACAAGTATAACATTAGATGCAAAACGTGGGACCGAGGAACAGGTCAAGATCTTTCAGTGGGAGGGAAGTACACTTCAGAAAACGAAAAGCCTGGCGAGAATGTCATATTGTGCGTGCTGTTAAGGTCGGAGTGCATTGTCGACAAGCAACGATTGGATCGGTCTTGGCTCTATCAATACGGTTCCAAGCCACGTAAAGTGTATTGTTGAGGGAGCAGATGTACCATTTATGCCCCGTTCCACTTACGATTCTTTCCAGCTGATTGGAGAATGTTTCGTTCAAGGATCAGTGCCCGGAGAGCTTCTGGAGGACGATCCATGTTTCACTGAGAGTGGAATGAACGACGACTGGAGGGGTTTAAAGTCATTTAGTTTGAGTTGAGAAAAACTCGGCCGAAGATGCAATCCTTATTAGTCATGTCGAGGACTTGTCCCTAGTCTGAAACCTGTGAAAGTATTGGGTTTTGAAATGCTTAAAATGTGAAGAAAACAGTGTTTTTTTTATTTCGTGAAAGAAGCAACTCGCCCTTGATAGTGCGGACAGCAACTTAGAAGTCCCTAGCCTGAAGACCTACGGACTGCCGTCTGATACACCTGTACGCCCAAAGTCCTCGAGGTTTAAACCTCTCATTCCTTCCTGAAACTTCTGTATAGACGGTTGTAGTAAGGACTTTACAGAACAATTGTGCGGGGTTTTCCGCAGAAGCTGTTCGTCGAAGGTACACCACCTGGGTTCTCGGAATCCCTCAACTATACCGAGCACCTTTTCTAGGCTGTGGCCAGTGCCGTGATACGGCCGTGTAACGGGGGGTTTGAGTTCAGCGAGTGTGTGCCTTCCCTTCATTACTGAACCCAGGAGCATAGTTGAACATTCCCAGCGACAACCCGCCTTTTCGCAATGAAGCTTATCGCAATAGATCTCGAGATCTGCTAAGATTTGATCGATGATATCTATCCTTTTTGCCTCGATTTTCTCTGTGCTGAGTGTGAGCTATTGCCTTGTTGCGAGGAAGATGAAAATGCACTGACCGAGGATTTCCCCAATGGGAAGATCGGGCATGTCAATTGGGCCTTCGGTATGTTTCACGCAGAGTTCTGACATTGCCTCAAAGACCCGAGGTTGCGAGAACACCCATGATACGCATAGCCAGAGGAGGCAATTGGGTCCATAGTACTGAGGGAGGGTTTTATGTTTGTCTAGAATCCATGGGCGAACGTAGGGCTCCATTGCCTCTGTACAACCATAGTAATCGACAATGACGGCAATTTTGGCTAGTGTCTCCAAGCTTAAGGTCTTTGGCACGTCTCGGTGGTGGCCGTGGATGACGTCTAGCACGATGACGAGCGCCTTTTCATCCCAGCCGCTCGCAGTTATCTCGCGGAGCTTTACGGATCCTGATGTGCCTTCCTGCCATGGCCCACCGAGCATTTTTCGAAAGAAGGGCGATGCGAGGATGAGATGTCTCGACGAAAGCCGCATCCGAATCTCGACGGGTGGCACATTCGCACTCTCAATGTGCTTCTCTGGCAGGGCGGTAGCGGTCTTATTTGTTCGACTTGGAATAGCTGCTCCTGGAACTGGAGGCGCCGGCCCTGGACCTGAGGTTGCCGCTCCTTGCTGAACAATAGCCACCGGTCGAGTTTTGTTGGGTTGGTTGGGCAGAAGCCAAGGCTCCTGTCCCGAGTTCATACATTTCCATTCAATTCTTAATAGTTGCAAGAAGGTGATTGGTGGCATGTGTTCCTGTGTATTAGGACTTTTGAGAACCAATTCCACGTCAGCGTTGGGATCAAATTCATGGCGTGATGACTTCATCGTTAAGGTGTGTAAACTGAAAAGTCGGTTGAAGTGGCCTGTCCAAAATGGCAAAAAGTCGGAATGGTTAAAAGCGCAGCGAGGACGTCACGTGACGGATTTGGTAACTAGCGAGGCCAGCCTCAAATTGTGAAGTGGTTCTGAATTGAGCTGAACAAACATGGAACGGTATTAGCAACCAATGGTATTCCATTAATGTAAGAATCTTTTTGTTAGCTTATATATGTAGAACTGAAAGAACCCGTGTTTTGTGGCATGAGGCTATGTATGTACAACCCGTCTATAAATCTAATCCCAAGTCTCCTCAACCCAAAGTCTAGTAAAGGCTGAACTTCTTGGGGCCCTTGTAGCTCTGGACAACAGCGTTGGGCTTGTTGGAAATGACGAGGTCCTTCTTGGCTAGAAGGTGCTTGCCAGACTGGTTGCTTGCAGGAGTGATGGGCTGCCAGACCTTGAGGTACAGGCCCTTGGCGCCGCGGGTGACGCTAAAGAGGCGCGAAGACTCCTTGCACTTGCCGTGCTTGACGTTGGGCAAGGTACCGTCGGTGTTGGCGGTGACCAAGGCCTCGCACTTGACGGGGGTCTTCTCCATGGTTCCGGGCTGGAGGACTCCAAAGGAGTAGCTAAAAGACATATTAGTTAGGAAGAGTCTTGATCGAGAGAAAGTTGTGGGGAACTTACAGGCACTGAGTGCTGTGGGGGATGCAGCCGGCGCTGAAGCTAGAGACGGTGAAGACAGGGTCGGCAGCGACAGCGACGGGGCTGGCCGAAACGGCAACAGCGGAGAGGATGGCGGCGGTGAAGAACTTCATTTTGGTGATGGTTGTGAAAAAGGGTTGTTTTGTTGTGGTTTGGTAAAAAGCTGATGAGGTGAGATTGAGATATTGTTTGGTTGTTAGATTGGTGGATGATGGTTTGACAAGTGGTGATGCCTCGTCTTTTTGTATTAGAATGATTGTAGCATCACTAGCTTTCGGTTACGTCGATTGGAGGTTTAGTTGCCCCTTTGTCGATCGTTAGCGGGGAACCTCGTGTTTGGCTGTTCTGTGACGGACGTGGAACGTCACGATCTCCAGTTCTTCTCGTATTCTCCATACCACGTAGTAGTTAGGCGAGTCTGGATCTTCAGTTTTTCCAGAACCAAAAGCATCACGGGAACGACCGACGGCTCATCGGCACCGCTAATCCCGTTCCATCACAAACTATAAATCCCAGAATAGACGTCTCGACTCGTATCGGTCTGGCCTTGAGGCCTCGACCCGTCGGGAAGCGCCGTTCTCGCCAATAACGACATTTACGTATTTCCTCGTCTCCGCTACGACTTATTTGGGTTAATAAATCACAAACCTCGGCAATGACATCAGGACCCTGCATTCATCTCGGTCGGCTTGATCGGCACGCAATGACGTCGCAAATGCCATCCACCAGCGGATTTTTGTCACGAATTGAGAGTAGCTAACTTAAAAAGTCAAGGCAACTCCGTTTGGAACGTCTGATTTCGCTCGTTTTGGCCACATCCTCCGAATCGAGGGTTATTCACCCGATCTGGGGTTATTCTCCTGGTCTGGGGTACAGGACAGAATGTGTAGCTTCATTGGCTAGTCTCAGCCTAGCTCCAACCCCATCAGGCTCTCTCGCGTAGAAAGAGCCGACCCAATCAGACATCGGGAGGTTGAAGCTGTCTGCATTATTACTTGAGGTTATTAAACAAGGGAATAATCATGCGGACTCTGGCAACCCATGCGATACTCATCATATCAGACCGGAATATCACTTCCATTCGCGCAACAAAGGCACTTCTGAGTTGCCGCTAAAGTCCATCGCCAACTCAAAAAGCAATGGCACTCGCCTCGTTCAAATGATCAAATGCAACGCAGCAGTATATTTAGATCGCAATATCATCCATCAATCGTTCCGCTCCGATGCCTTGCATGGGTCCACATCAATTATCGTCAACCCTCATCAACCTGGACCGCCCAGCTCTCTGTTGTGGCCAAGGGAGCAGGGATGGAGCCTGTTCTTGAGACGCGCTGAGGCTTGACAGCGCAGCCCGCGGCCAAAACAACTCATCTCTCCGCAATGAGAATAATAAGATCGACACAGAAAATGCAATGTTACCTCCTAATGCATGCAACGAAGCGGCATTATCTCGCTGTTCAGCACCGAGCTTACCCGACTCATGCCCTATCATTGGATGGCGAGGACATTCAATGCACTCGCAGAGATGCAATGACTCGCTCGTCCAATCTCCAATCCGCATTTTCTGCATCCATGAATCTCGTTATCGTGATGCATCTCGTCGCGATCGTAGTGCATCGACACGTAAGCGATTGACCATCCGCGGAACAGTTGTAGCCGCTGCACGACAATGCAGCTGAGTTGGTCATGCGCGATGTGTTTCTTGAGTGGGTTGTCCCGCATCCATATTGATGTTCTGATATCTGTTGCATCCCATTTGTCCGGTACTGAGGTGAGCGTGGTATGGCGTTGAAGCCGATGTCTTCTATTTAAGACGGCAGTGCCTCGATAATGTTGAATCAATTCTTCACACCAGCCCACAGCCCTCTCATAACCACTCAGTCTCACTTCAACTCACCTCCCCGAACTCGATTCCTTAGTTCCGCCACCTAAACTCAACATGTCTTCTCCCAACACGTAAGTCAGCTTAGCTACCAACGTCGAGACACCTCATATGGCACACGAGTCTAACAACTCATAGTACCTTCGAGACCGACCGCCAGTTTGTCGTCCCTCTTCCCACTTCCACCGCTCTCTCTGCCCCAGCCGGTAAGCAGCGCCAGCCCTTGTATCACACACCTCTAATACCATTCATCCAGGCCAGCTCCTCCGTGGCGCCACCGATGACGAGGGCAAGAACAAGTCTGCTGCTCTCCTTGTCGGTGTCAAGCTCGACCTTGAAGCCGAGGTTCACCTGACTGCTCGTGTCAAGGGTGATCTTTGTGTTGGTCTTTATTAGACGTTGGAAACTGATGGGGGAGGCGTGACAAATAAGGTGGAGACGATTGACAGATGACTACAAATACACTACGATAGCAGGCCAGTGTACGGGGTCGAATCTGGCTCTGATTTGTTCTTGTATGGTGAGGTCCCGATTAATGAGTGCTAAACTTCTCTTCCAGCGGCCCAATTATGTATTCCCTGTTCAGTCCACGTACGTGCTATCTTTGCAATCTGATAAGGGTCGACCCATCTCTATCAGACTCTTGCAACTCAAAACTAAAAATCCTGATTTTTTGCGTCATTTGTTGCCCCGCATAGTTTCCTGTCACGTGAAAAACCGTGCTAAGACTTTCGGTCAGACACTTTCGGACGTTTTTCTACCATGCAAGACAAACCTAATGCCTATCACCATGCCACCACTATCATTTCCTTGCCTCTTATCTATCCCAGCTATTCCTCAAACGGACTGTCCTCTTTTCGCGCTTCTACCAGTGGAGATCCGGAGCCGCATCTTTTGTCTTGCACTAACGGACTCTCCTGATCCACGAAAACAACGGTACAAGGCAAGACGAACATACAATAGGCCCGGGCATTCTGGTCCTCTCAGGGCTTATCTAGATCTATTAGGAACATGTCGTGCAGTATACCAGGAATGCTGGTTTGTTCCATTTCTCAAAGAACAAACATTCTGGCTGTGCAGGGAATGGGATATGCCGTTGCAACACAGGGTTCAAAATATACTTGCAAAGCTCGTTCAAGCCTTTCCGGAAGTGGCACGACACTTAGGCAAAGAAAAAGTTCAAATTGACGGTATAACAATCTTCTCTCGGGCGCAGAGTCTCGACGAGGGAGAACTGATACACCTAGCCTCTAAGTTGAACCCTCGACGGTTGCGCTTGATAATTCGCCATACCGACTGGAGGAACTGGCAACACGACCATACCTTGTATCTCCGAGGATCGTGGCTCAAGGCTTTGAATAAGGCTCTTTACAAGTCTTCGAGCTTACGAGAGGTCCAAATTGAGCTCGAGTCCCTCAGCCGGAAAAGAGAGCAAGTGGACGCAATCGCCGACCAGATGCGTCGCCGCTGGTTCTTTGGGGGAGAAGAAGGATTTTTGTACGCCAGCTCTATGAGCGTTGATAACTTAAGTTACCAGTGGAGTGGAGCAAGTACCTGGTTTGGATCAAATACGTGGAGCAGAGAGAGATGGATCCGCGACGAAGTGGCTCCGGGCAGGATTGACTACTACGTCACAGTCGTCACATTTAAACCAGAAGCGAGAATCCAGCAGTCGGGTGGGCGAGTGGACGATGAGGTTAAACTGATTTCGACAAGCAGCCCGATCCAGGAGAAGCTATTTGAGCTTCGGGTCCCAAAACATCACAAGGCGATGGGGTGTTCTCGGCCATCCGTCCGCCAAAAGCCGCGAGTACGAAAGCCGTTTATTACAGACAATGACGTGTCATTCGATCCAATGGATAATGTATCGTTCGATCCGATTGATTCCGTCTACATGTCATCTTCTGGGGAAGCATCACTACGGGACAGTTCAGAGGAAGAAAGCGAAGAGGGATTGTGGGATTGACTCCCTTAATGACGGTACGCGACTAGTGTAACGGTCATGGTCCAGAGCTAGTCCTGTGTTTGATACAAGGTAGCTCGAGGAAGGTTCCTAAAGGATAGACCGGGGGTCTATGCTAGCAGAGAGATTAGGTGCATTTCTTATCTGAGCGTTCGTCGGTTTATGTATTTTGACATATACCTGCAACAGCCGTGACTTTTAGCGCCTCATGAAATAGATAGGGTCTCTTGTACTTCATCTTACTCTCCTTTTCGTTGGTTTAGATCCCTGCTACTAGCGTAAATGCAGCCTTACCATAGTCAAAGGGATAGTTATCATTGTTGAATTGGACCATGATGGAACACCTAGGCGTAGGGCGGTCACGTGGAACTAGGTGGTTTATCAGGTCCGAATCGGGGAGACCTCGCCGAGACCTCGCTGGGTTAGACGTATTAGGATGCTGGGGGAAGCTAGACCTTCCTGTCCTTAAGCGGCGAGAGCCAGAACAGAAGCAACATAATACGCACACCTCACGAGGTCATCATGGTGGTCACCCAAGTTATCCAACAACTTCAAACTTTGACACCACGTTCTCAAGAATATGCAGACTCACTTAACCACTATGAATCTATAACCTCTTACATCTAGGGAGACCTCATGTCTCCTATTCGCAATGTCAGTGTTTTGCTAGAAGGTCATTTAGTTATAAAATAGTTGCTATAAGGTAGCATGGGACACCCCACTTCCATTTTCGGCCAGGTGATAAAACTTCCCTAAAAACTCGACGCAAACAATTCATTCAAGGCCAACTGATTAGGGTACCGATGGGTTAACATGATACATAAGAACGGTACATTTATCAGCTTGGAACCTTAACACATTTGAGTGCATTTTAATCGTATCTCAGGTTATGGTGGACTTGCGCAGTATGCAAAGGAGGAGTGTGAGAGGACAGCTTAACCCTTTGCAATATACCTGAGGCAGCATTTCTGTACCACCCTAGTTCCTCTATTCTTTCAGCGCCTCTGATTGCTATACCCTTATTTCTTCGCCGTCTGAATGGTCTACGATGTGGGTCCGGTGTGTATGCTGCCTTAGCTGTTGCAATGGGATCGCTTGAACTAGTCTGAGATCTAAGACAATCCCCTCACCTCGTGAGACATAATTGCACTTAGATCGACAATGGAATGACTAGTTATACGAATATCACTAGGATAGAGGCGAGCGGAGTAACGCAGCTACTCTACTGCCCCCACACATCACAGTCACAAGCTTCCAAGATTCGAAATGTGGAATGGATTGTCTGTTTCACCAGGTAAATACTTCACCCTTATACATGCAGATCTTTGTTGTGGGATCCGGACTCTTAGTTTATCAATAGTTATTGAATGTTATTATTTGGGGCATGCAAGCTTGGTCCCCAATCTCCGTGCCGTAAGACATTCAGACTGTCTTCCATTCCGACTCACTGGGCCATACTGGGTCGCCATTCCACCTCCAGAAAGAACTTGCACATTATTCGTCGTTACCACAGCAAGAATGAGATGCACCACATTGCGGATTTTGCAAACCCTGGACGACACAACCTCTTTTGTCAAGCTGCATGTTGGGGGCAGAGCGAAGCCATATCGCCCTTTCTTCTCCTTGGAGCCGATATCAATCAACAGTGCAAACAGCACGGGACACCTTTGGCCGCAGCATTCTCAAGTCATCACCTAACAACGGTCAGGTGTCTTATTCGCCAAGGAGCAAACCTGCCAGATGATCTTCTGCGTCAACGAGATGGTGAGCCCATGCCACCTATCGAGGACAGTGAAATGGTTCGGTGGCTTTTGGTAGGGCGTCATTTGGAACAGAGGAAGATTGAAAACGACGCATCATGGGAACGAGACAGTGTGGAGAACTGGTCGGGGGTAGTGAAGGCCAAGGTGCCGCTGAGATGGGAATGGAAGCAAGCGTACGATGAGACGATGATTAAGTATGCAGCCAGGCGGCAGAAGATTGTGTTGGAGTTGAGGGGCAAAGTTGTTCGGCTGGAATGAACGGAAGAGGGTGCAATGGTATACTCAGGGTCTCTGTGTGTTTGTGCTATCTGGAGCAGGTGAGTGATGACGCAGGTCAATTTGTGGTACATGAGAACTGGGAACAGGTTGAAGGATGAAGGTTTTGGAATCCCGCAGTCAATTGAGGGGAATATTATTGAGTTCAGTATTTTTGCCAATTCTTTGATAGTGAGAAAGTATCCGTCTCCACTCGCCCTCGAAGGAGTGGGTGGCCAGTTAGATCATTATTTGCTACTCGTGATTAGATATTGGCGATGGCCATCTCTTATGAACGCTCAAACAGAAGGATGGGCAAGCTCAATCACGCTCTCAGGCGACCCAGGGTTGGAGTAAATATTGGTAATTTCCAACCAGACTCAGTCGCAATAGCTCGCCGCTCGTCCTCAGTCCTCTCACGCGAGGCGCCCAAATGTCCCAGAATCACCATGTCCATGGCCGTAGCCGGGACCGAAGGCTGTTCCTCAGACAAGACGATCTCGTTGAGCAGCACCCTCAAGTATCCCGGCTTCAAGGCCGGCTTCAGGTTCTGCAGGATTGAGTGTAGGAAGTAGGCGCGAGCTTCTTCGACGGGCTGGGGAGTGTAGAAGTCGTAGGATTGTGCTTCAAAGGGGTCGTATGTTTGGGCTGTGGCGATGACTTCGGGTTGGTCTTAGAGAATGAATCGGCTGGGAGAATTGGAGTATCCTGCCGCAAATGAGGTATTGCATCTAGGGGATGGAAGTGATCATGTGTGTGAGAAGCTCTTGCTATTCTTCCTATCTAATGAGGGTATTTGGGTCAGTCTTATAGATGAAGAGACTGATGATGACCTCGGACAGCCAAGAGGGTCCGGATGCTACGGACTATTTGACTTTATCTAGCTATCCTCATGATCATAGCTTGTGACGAAGCTGATGACGAGGCCAGTGACGAGGAAAGTGGCTGTGGAACCTTATGATGAAGGGCAGAAAGCTTGACTGTTGTCATAGCTGCAAAATCCGATATCCCGAAATGTGACATGAGGCCATGACGTGGCCCCTACCGCCACCGACGTCGATGATAATGACATCACTCATATTACTATCAAACACTACGGCTACATGCTCAGCAATGGCATAAAGGGTTCACCAGTCTAAGCTTTTAGCAGGATATACTGACATGAAAGACGCAAACCAGTCGACATGGGGTGTGTCGGCCACCAGCCACTCGAATAAGGGCAGATCCGAGTCAAAGCACGACTGATACGGCCCATTAATTAAGCCAAGGGCCTTGTAACCAGCGTCCTCAAAGCGCTCCTAGAAGTGGTGTAACAACTGTGACGCAGCTACACGGCAGAAGAGGATGCTGTGCTGATATCGCTCCGTGGCTAAGGCGTTGGCCAGATCCGTGGCCTGTCAACCGTTGGCCGTGGAGTAGCGGACTTTATTGGCGGCAAAGTGTCTCATGAGTGTCTCATGAAGCATTTAAGCAGCGGCACCTCGATACCAGTCTTTTCAGCGAGGGCTTCGGTGCTGAGGCCGTCCGTGGCTTCGTGCAGATGCTAGAAGATCTTGTTGTTGGCAGCAATCTCCAAAATATCAGACAGGGAGGCCCAAACAAAAACAGTGTTAGCCATCGATACAGTTACCGAGAATCATATCATACGCTGTGCAAGATAGAAATGCAGTATCAAAGTACAAACGCCGCAGAAACTTAGTGGGCGTCTCTAGCTCGGCAAGTAGCTCACGGTTCAGATTGAGTAACGTTTCACGAGCGCCAATCCCGTTGTTCTCGACGGCCGCCGCAACGTACTTCATGCGGTCGACAAGACCAGAATGAGCCATAGTTACAATTTTAGGTACGTAGTAATGAGACAAATACAAGATTTGGAGGGGAGTGCGCATCTAGATGCAGGAACTGGCAGGGAGATGAGATAATCCCAAATCTTCAACCTAGACTCCATGATACACGGAAAGTGGGTAGCTTTCAGTGCGAACCGCATGGTGAGTTCGTGCTGCAGCTAGGGTGGGTGCAAGTAGGATCTATGTCTATCCATGTAGACGCTACCTCGTCGACTAAGAACCAACGGTGTGGATATGTTTGCCCATGGTTCAGCCCATGACAACAGCGAGAGTTCACTCGTCGCAGGGTTCCATTTAGCCTTACATTAAGTGAAACAGCGCTTGTGGACTCTGAATACCGTTGCCGGGTTGTAAGTCTTCACGGATCCGAACTTCTGAGCTTTCGATCACTTCTCAGGGCCGGACTCGTGGAAGTCTCGTCAATCGACGGAGGTAATCTCGATAGACTTCTTTTGATTCTAGCAACGCCGGGATCTTGGTGCGAATTCTGCGGCTCGCTTCCCTGTGTCGAGAATGGCTTTTTGGTGCGTGTGTTGGTTCGCTCCTCTTGTTCACGTGCGCATGAACTTGCTTCGTGTGCAGCGACCCCCTACCACGTCTAGTGGCTTTCAAAGTACCTACCGTAGTATACTGGACGTAAAGCAGACCTTTCCAAGCCGAATATACGGTCCAGAGTTACAGGTCTCGTAAAGAAGATACTATATCATGTTCGAGGTTTGTCTTTCTTCGTAGCCGTTGTTGTGTTCTGGAGCATCAGCCTAGACCTTTTCGTCCATCCACACTCGCCACGGACGAAGAATATTTCAAGGAGCCCAAACAGACTGAGCTGAGTCTCGTCGCGTGGATCTTCACGGGGTTGGCCATTCTCAAGGCTTTGACAAAGCTCTACACGACTCTAATCGTTTTTCGACGGCCGAGAT
Organism: Dactylonectria alcacerensis; assembly: GCA_029931735.1. NCBI lineage: Eukaryota > Fungi > Ascomycota > Sordariomycetes > Hypocreales > Nectriaceae > Dactylonectria > Dactylonectria alcacerensis. Next base: position 667,543 of record JAPMUZ010000005.1, read on the forward strand.
GGGATGACTTGATGATTTCTCTCTCGCTGGTAAGTCGTCAAGCAGAACACTCTTGAAGACGAACACGAATGCTTATTAATTTGGTAGCTGTGTAACATCGTCGCGTCTTCCTTTGTCCAGGTTTCGGTTGATCTTGGGCTCGGTATGCACTTGGCAGCCGTGGCCGTGCAGGAGGGCAACGCCAAGAAAATGGTCAAGACCAGGATGATTCAAATTGTCGTATATCGTTAGTTGAGTGCCATCATAGAGTATTCACCTAACCCATCAAGAATCGAACAAAATATCGTCATCAACCGTCAGCGTACCTTCGCTCTGTCCACTACTACAGCACATCAAGGGCAAGGGGGGAGTTATCTGAACCACGGCCAACTACTTCCACAGCGGCAGCGGTACTAAACAACCCAAGTTAGTCTCCGAAGTCCGTCTGGGCGACTTGAGGCACCAGGTCGCCCAGCGATGCAAGCGGAGCTTCGAAATTCACCTCGCGTCCGACGAATAGAACCAAGGTGGAAGCGAAACGGGGCAGCCCCCGACGACTCGGTTCAAATTCGTTGCAGACAGCAAGACGACGCCTTCGATTTGAACTTGGGGGAATGTGGCTTCGGTCCGCTTCGACTGGACTCCCTTAGCACGGAAGAGATGCAGTCGGCTGGCTCAACGTCATCCCATTACATAGCCTGCTTTATTATCTTGCTCGACAAAAGAACGTCACACGCCAGGCCTTCCCATTGGAATTTCAACCATTTCGTCCCTGAACGCTAATATACAGTAACAAAGCGGTACATCCGAGTATAGAGACAAGGATTCTCTCTCGATTCGGGATACCGAATCTTCTCCCAACCATCGAGGTTCCACTCAGCTGAATCCCCTCACTCCTGCAATGCGGCTCCTCAAGAAGGAAGTTTCATAGCCCACTTTTCCAAGGTGCTCGAAGAGCCCGGTGCAACTAGCATGGACAAGCGGCGGGTCGATCCGTGGATTTGTCGATTAATAAGCACAGCATTTGAGGGGGAAAGTCAAGGGCACGATGCGAGGTGAAGGGGAGCCAGAGTTTTCGTCAATAACAAGCCAGTCACCAGAGGCTCAGCAATTGAGGATATGGCGTGTACTGATAAGGGTAGCCACAATAAGATGGAGTGCATGGGATTCCAGTTGACACGGGTTTGGCTCGAGGCAGCAAGGGTTACGACGGACCCTGAATCGTACCTGGACCCTGGATGAGAGGAATGGCGGGAGATTCGAGAGTGAGTAGGTTATCCCACAATTAGGTTTCCGTGTACAGTATGTAGTATGTTTGTGGTATTAAGATGAAGGTGTTATGAGCCCACAAAACGAGGGGTCCGAAGGGGTCAAATGGCCAGAGTGTGTGGCACTTGGTTTATCAAGTTTCCGTCCTTTTGACTCGATACAGTTGTAAATAAGTAAATATTCCGGGGCATGGGCTCCCCAATCCTGGGATTCAAACTGCTGTGCGTGACCATCCACGTATTCCGCAAGTCTTCTGAGCTAGCTCTAGGGTAGCGCCCTCCCTTTGCATGATTTCAGTGATAAATAACTAAATTTCTTTACGAACGTTGTTTAGAATGTTTTTATAAGATACGTTAATTTAGCAGAAATATATCCAGCTATCGCTTTTACATCACTATGCTTAGCGACGAAAATTTAGGGCATCGAAAAACATTCCCATGTCTAGACTCAAGCTCACCCCTCCAGAACGTGCACAATTGCAACAGCCAGATTCAATATCCCTTAAGCAACGAATGTTAGGTTGCTCACATGCTCGTTTGCATACATAGGAATGAAATCCGTAGTTAGATACCAACTAGGTTTTTTCATGGAGTCACTAATGGCCTGGCCATTGATCGTCAGGTTATGAAATGTAACGTTGGAGATGGTGCGGTCGGCATCATAGCCGGTGAAGATTGAAGTGCCAGCATGATTACCGTTATACTTGAGGTTTTGGATGAGGACATTACGAATGCCTCGGCCCGGGGACGTATTGTACTTTTCATTGAACATAACGCGGAAGTTCAGCAGCTGTCCCATACGGAAGTCCTCAACGCGTACGTCGTCAATAAGGACATTCTGCACAAGGTTGCTGTCGCCGGGGTTGATTGCGATGGCACCCTGGTAGAGCATCTGCTTCTCCCTATGGTCGAGAATGTCGATATTACGGACAGTGAAGCCATCGACCGTTTCCGGGTCAAGGGTATTCCCATGTGTGGCGACGTTGATAGGGTGTGCCACATCGGCCCACAGCGACGAATTTTGCAGGGTGATGTTCTTACTATCCCCATACCAGCTATCCCGATGGTTGTAGACGGCTAAACAATCGTCAGAGTTTCTTAAGAATACGGAGTCGATCAAGATATCTTTGCTGCAGAAGAGGTCGATCCCGTCGCCCCATTGCACAGAGCTGAAGGATCGCCAGTTACGAATCTCGACATTGCTCGACTCGAAAGTCCTGGCCATGAAGTTAAGGCCAATCAGACCATCAATGACGACGTTTTTAGACCGTGTAATGGAAATGCTGCCGGATCTGGTAGAAGTGAGGACGCCATGGCCTCGGACAGCTGCGCCCGTGACGTTGGTGATATAGATGGACGGCACGGAGACGACGGCGCCACCCGCGACATAGACTGTCTTTCCTGATGGCACCTCCAAAGCTTCTGCGAGGGAGTGGAAGCCGGGACCGAAGTAGATTACGTCTGGGTCGTCACTAGAGGGCGTTTCTGTACTGATGGGATTGGTAAACAGGTGTAGGCAGTCGAAAACCTCACCGTTCACCTGCAAAACGACGTTTTGAGGCCGGGACAACTTGAATTTGACAGTATGACCCGACTTATTCGGAGCGATATCCAAGGAGTCAGGCCGCACTCTCGCTTCCTCAACGCGGGCTTTCGAATACGTGGCGGAAATCTCAACAGTGCCGTTGAAGTCGAAGTAGGCCATGGACGACGCGAAGACGGCTCTGGATCCCGTAGTGGTGTTGATCTGAGCAACCGTAGGCTGGTAGGTGGTCACGTTCTGCCATTTGCCACCAGGAGTGCGGATCTTGACTTCGAATGAGTTGGCGATGCTGACTCCAGTCGGGACTGGATAGGTGACGATTTTGTTAGAGCCGGTAGCGGGAGCTCGGACTTGAAGACTCGAAGCCTTGCTCACCGGCGCCAATACAGCGGCGAGAAGATAGATGAGCAACGAAGCAAAGGGGAAGCGCATCGTGGCAGTTAGGCAGAGACTGAACAGGTGTAGATTGGATAGACGAGGAGTTGAATTGCGTAGTGTAATCCGCTTTGACATTCAAACTGCATAATACCTACCTATTTAACTAGATTTTTCTGATACGCATTGGTCATCTCTCGGAACAAAGATCGTGACGCAGTTGGCGGCATACTTCCCCATGGGGACTCAGGTAGTCCTACACAGGAGCGGACTAGCATCAGAATCCGGGGTAGGTATCGGAGCTACGCAAGAAATAAGTCACTTTCTGTCTCCATTCCGATTCGTACCCAATGCCTAACTTGTCGAAGGCGACAAATGTGTTGGACCTCGGGGCAATAACCGGTATGTAGACCGGCGTCCGTCCGAGTCTCTCTGTTCATGAACAAACACACAATTCCAGATTGCCAAGGGTAGGGGTCGTGAAGGGGTTGTGCTCTCCAAGTATGAGAACCAAAGCCGGGGTTGCCCGCCACACCTCGGATAATTAATATAAGTAGTGGGCTCGACTTCTGGGCCGGCTATTTTATTGTGCTTTTCATCCGTCGGATAATTGGCGTGGGCGTGGTGGGGGCATTGATAACACCCAGAGCCGGGGCCAATGTAAAACAAGCCGTCGGAAAATGAACACAGAACCTTATTAGGTAACTATGAAAGAACTAAGTTAGATCTTGAAATGCTTAAAATGTCAAGAAAACTGTGTTTCTTTTGACTTCGTGATAGTAGCAACTCGCCCTTGATGGAGTGGACAGCCAACTCAGCAGTAGCAAGAATACAGGACCTGTACATTTCTTGAGACATCGTAAGCGTCCGTAGAACACAGCTAACTAGTGCGCAGACAACCTGGTCGCCAGTAGCCTAGTTACTAGACGTAATTTCACTTTTGGGGCGTGATTGGCATTGCCGTAGCCTCGACAGCTGGTTTAGTTTTTCTTCGTAATTGTTACCATTTAACCATATAACTACATTTAAGCTAATTGGAGCACAGTGGTAAACTCAAACGGCCCAGCAACCAAACGATCGTTCTCGAAAGGACCAGGTCCGCAGCTCCCGGAGCCCAGGCCGTGCTGCGTGTAGTCCAGGTTCAGCACCGTCTCGTCAAGCTCTAGCAATTCATGCGGGTGCTTGGCCTGCTCCAAGTCAGCAGTAGCGTGATTCCTCAGCGAGAAGTTGAAGGGTCTTTCCATGCGCGCCTCCAGCCGTCTCGTCCTGTTGTCGGCCTGGGACCCAACACTCACCCAACGCACATCAGCACGATTACCATTCTCCTGTGGCCACTCATAGTTTGTCTGCAGATTCTCCAGAGATGCTTCCCATTGTCCGAACCGAGCTGCCTGCTTCTTGTCCCTGTATGACTCCCCAGGCCCTCTGCCGAACCAGTTGGCGTTGTCAAAATGCTTGGGCAAGGACAGGGTAAGACCCAACCGAGGAATATACCTGGGATAGTTCCCAGAGAAGCTGCCTTTGGTGTGAATAGACACGCTGTCGGTGGTAATGGTGTAAGTCATTTTGGCGTCACAAGCCCATTCGAGAACGGGAGGCGCAACGCGAACAGTCGATTCCACAGCAACCGTGTTATTGTCTTCGACCTTCCAGGTGACACCCCGTACATGCATCTTGGTGTCCGAGACACGGAACTTGGTCCACTCGTTGCCGTCACCACCGAATCCGACATCGTTCTGAGTCAATGCGCGGTGCAGGCCAAGCTCGGGGCCTTTGGACACAATTGTGCAACCCTCATTAGTCCACTGCAAGTTACCGCGGACCATGTCGAAGGTGAAGCTGGACTTGGAGCCTGACCAAGTGATGCAGAGGCGCCCGGGTATCTCGTGGATGGATGGGTATTCAGCTGATTCGAGCGCAAGCTGCCGCACTGGTAGTTTGTGCTCCTTGAAGAGAGGAATCTGAGTCCAAGCTACTTCGTGCTCATTGGTTGCCCAGGTAGTGTCGTTCTTTAGACGGAAGGTTATTGTGATCCACGTGTCTTCAGAGCCTCGGAAGTCGTCCAATCCAAGGTCGATAAGGACTTCCTGTCCGGCTTGAATCTGCGGAAGGGCAAAATTGACAGGATCCGTATTGCCCGACTCCCGCACAAGATACCAAGAGGCAGCCAGATGGCTAAGGTCAATAAAGTCGTAGAGGTTCTGGACATACAAACGGCCGCCATCAAGACGCACAATGACTGGCTCGATGACTTTTTTGTATTCCTCCAGTCCAGGATTCCCCGAGTGGTCAGACCACGTTAGGCCATCCAGTACAAAATCGGCATCGTTAGGATAGTCCCCAAAGTCACCGCCATATGCATAGTATGACGCGTTTCCCTCCGTCTTGAGGAGACCATGATTACACCACTCCCAGATAAAGCCGCCTTGTAGGAGCTTCTCTGTCCGATAGATATCAATGTAATCCTCTAGTCCGCCAGGGCCATTACCCATTGCGTGACCGTATTCGCATTGAATCAACGGCCGGTCCTGCTTTTCGGCAATGTGCTTCTTCAAGTCATCAATCGAAGCGTACATGACGCTGTAGATATCGGTAGTAGTGGCCTCCCTGTCACCCTCGTAGTGAACAAGTCGACTTGGATCCGCATTTTTAATCCAACGATACATGGCGGCCTGATTCTGTCCAGAAAACGCTTCGTTGCCAAGGGACCAAAATATCACCGAGGCGTGATTCTTGAATCGCGCGACGAGCTGGACGGCCCGATCGATATAAGCCTCGCGCCACTCTGGATTATCCGACGTCCACCTAGACGCGCGGGCATAAGATATCTCTTGGACTTCCATGCCACTCATCAAGTGGGCGTCTTCAATCGCTGTCCTTTCAACGGAGTCGAAACCGTGCGCCTCGAGATCGGCTTCCGCCATGACATAGATGCCCAGCTCGTCGCAGACATCATAAAGGCGGGGGTCATTGGGCTGATGAGAGCAGCGAAGAGCGTTGATATTATTCTTTTTCATAAGCACTATATCTGCGCGCATGCTCTCGTATGGCACCGCCCTGCCGTGCAAAGGGTGGTGTTCATGACGGTTGACGCCGTATAGAATGACGGGCTTGCCGTTGATTAGGAAGTTGGAGGCTTTCCGCTCGATGCGTCTGAAACCGACGCGGTGGCTGATATAGCGGCCGCCGAAAGAAAGAAGTAGGGTGTATAAAGCTGGCTGCTCGGCAGACCAAAGTTTGAGCGCTTCGCCTTCGATGGCGATGGTGCTTGTCTCGGATGATTCGATGCGAGTTTCCTGAATCAAGGTTCCGTCTGGGCTGTTAAGCTTGATAATAACGGGTTCCGTAGTATCGCCTTGAACCTTGGCAGTAGTGCACAGGGTAGCTTTTGTGAGGCTATCATCGACCTTAGGAATGGCATGGAAATCGGTAATAGCATGCTTGGGAAAGGAAAGGAGATAGACATCCCTGAAGATGCCGGACAGAAGCCACTGGTCCTGGCGCTCAATGTATGATCCATCGCAAAGCTCGTACACGCGGACGGCAATAGTGTTGAGGGACCCCGAGAGCGTAAGGAATGATGTAATGTCAAACTCGCTGGGATTGCGACTTCCTTGGCTATAGCCAACCTCCATACCGTTCACCCAAACGTGGAATGCGCTGTCGACGCCCTCGAAACGAAGCCTGACTTGCTGGCTACTCCACGCATCCGGTGTAGTAAACTGCCGCCAATAGGAGCCCGTCTCGTTGAGATAGGGCACATTAGGCGGGTCAACGGGGAAAGGATAGTTGATGTTGCTGTAGAGAGGCCGGCCGTATCCTTGAAGCTGCCACATCCCAGGGACCGTGATATCGGCCCAGGCGAGGGGGCTTAAATCCTCCCAGTCGGGGACCTCTAAGGGAGATGCATCATGGCGGAATTTCCAGGTGCCGTTGAGGGATTTGAACTGGCTCTGCTCGCGATCAAACGACAGCGCTGCCTCTTCGCTCGAGTAAGAGAAGAAATGCGCCCTCGGAGGGAGGGTGTTTCTGTGGAGGACTTGAAGGTTGTTCCAGTCCGGCTGCGACTTAGGGAAAGACATAATGGGGGGAGGGGGATCGAGGGCTAAGAGTTGGTTGTGGTTTGGAAGCATTCATTGTTTGTCTAGAATAGTCGGAGGCGAGTTGTTACAATTTGGTAAATATATACAAATGCCCAACTCGGGAAAAGTAATGATAAGATGCTGTGGGAAACTAGGCAGGGATGAAGTGAGCAGCAGGCGTGTGCTGGGAAACTGCTGACCTTGCCCTTTACAGTAGGATCTAACTCGGACTGTAGGACCACCCATGTCATGCCCCTAGCCCCTCCAATCTTTACATTTCGGAGACGGCCCAGTTTCGGAACGTCTGTCCCGATCTTGCCACCCGTCGGATCTTTCGGCCGTCGGATATTAGAAACCGTCGGGATATTTCTAGCCCGTTGTCATCTTAACTTGTTGGCGGATAGTGGGACATGCAGCGAGCCATAGACCAAAAAGGTGCCGAGTGGCCTCTGTAATCATTGAGCTGCAGGCGTGCGTTCTTCCACTCCTGAGAACATGATGGCTCAAGAACAAGGCGATAACAAGCACTTACACCTTCACTACACGGCCCCTGCTTCACAATGGTCAGAGAGCCTACCAGTGGGAAACGGCCGATTAGGTGCCACTGTGTACGGACGGACGGACACGGAGCTTTTGCAGCTCAACGAGGACTCGGTCTGGTACGGCGGTCCATCAGACAGGACACCCAGGGACGCCCAACGTATGCTTCCCAAGCTTCGACAGCTCATCCGGGATGAGGAACATGACAAAGCCGAGGCCCTGGTTCGTCAGGCCTTCTTCGCCTCGCCTGCGAGTATGAGACATTACGAACCACTAGGCATCTGTACCCTCGAATTTGGTCATGACACCAATGGTGTCGACGAGTACAGCCGACACCTGGACATCGCTAGGTCACAGGTAGTCGTAGAGTACAAGCATCAGGACGTCACTTACCGCCGCGACATCATTGCTAGCTTCCCGGACAATGCTCTACTCGTACGATGTACGTCTTCGGAGCCCACCCAGTTTGTTGTGCGGTTGGACCGTGTCAGCGACATCGAAACCGAGACCAACGTATACCTAGACGATGTCACGGCCAAGGGGTCTCATATTGTCATGCATGCCACTCCCGGCGGCGCGAATAGCAATCGACTCTGCCTCGTGCTCGGAGTGGCTTGCGATGACGACGCAGGGAAAATCGAAGCCATCGGCAACTGCCTTGTCGTCACCTCCTCGTCCTGCAGGATTGCACTTGGGGCGCAGACGACGTATCGCCACGCGGATGCCGAGCTCGTTGCCACGACCAATGTTGATGAGGCGCTGGCCCAGGACTGGAACCAGCTGATACAGCGACATCGAGCCGACTACTGCCGTCTCTTCAATCGCATGAGCCTCCGGATGTGGCCAGATGCGTCCCACATCCCAACAGACGAGCGTATTAGGACAGCGCGAGATCCAGGACTGGTGGCCTTGTATCACAACTACGGTCGTTATCTCCTGATATCGTGCAGTCGAGACGCGCACAAGGCTTTGCCAGCAACGCTCCAGGGAATCTGGAATGCCAAATTCGCTCCGCCCTGGGGATCCAAGTACACAATCAACATCAACCTCCAGATGAACTACTGGCCCGCAGCACCGTGTAGTCTCATAGACGACTGCACTCGTCCCGTCATTGACCTACTAGAACGCATGGCTCTCCGCGGCCGCGAGACGGCCCAGCGCATGTACGGGTGTCGAGGCTGGTGCGCCCATCATAACACGGATATCTGGGCAGACACAAGCCCTCAGGACCGTTGGATGCCCGCCACCCTCTGGCCGCTGGGAGGGCTCTGGCTGTCTGTCGATATGATGGAGACTCTACGTTACAAGTATGACGAGGCTCTTCACCGGCGCATTTTCCGCATCCACCAAGGCGCCGTCGAGTTCCTGCTGGATTTCCTCATCCCCTCGGCATGTGGCCAATATCTCGTCACGAGCCCTTCGCTATCGCCCGAAAACACCTTCATCACCAAGTTGGGGAAACAAGGGGTTTTCTGTGAAGGCTCCGCTATCGACATGACGCTCATCCGCGTAGCATTCACACAATTCCTCTGGAGCCTCGACTTGTTGGGTCATACCAGCCATCCCTTGAAGAGCAAAGTCCAAGATGCCAAGGGAAAGCTCCCACCCCTAATCTTGAATGAAGCTGGCATTATACAAGAATGGGGGCTGAACAATTACGAAGAAGACGAGCCAGGACACCGCCACGTATCCCACCTCTTCGGCCTCTACCCTGCCGATATTATCAGCCCCGTCACATCCCCAGAGCTGGCAGAGGCAGCCAAAAGAGTCCTGAAGAAGCGCATGGACAACGGGGGTGGCCACACGGGTTGGAGCCGCGCCTGGCTAGTCAACTTTTATGCAAGGCTATTCGATGGCGAAGCTTGTGGGGAGAATATAGACCTCCTCTTGGAGACCTCAACGTTGCCGAATATGCTAGACACGCACCCCCCGTTCCAGATTGATGGCAACTTTGGCGGATGCGCCGGGATTCTTGAATGTCTGGTGCAGTCGACTGAAACGGAAAGGGACGGTCGCTGGGTTGTGGAGGTTCGATTGCTGCCGGCGTGCCCTGTTGACTGGAAGAAAGGACAACTTGACCAAGTACGGGCGAAGCAGGGATGGTTGATATCGTTTCAGTGGAAGGATGGCCGCGTTGTCGACTCTGCCGTCGTGGAGGGTACACAGATACCAAGTTTCGACGCTCACGTTATATTTCCAAACGGGAAAAGGGTCATTGTTGAAGGGAATCGTGTGGGGGAGAATCATGTTCGCTGCGAGACGGCCCAGCTGTAAATTCGTATTCTGTATTCATCAGGTGTAGTTACTTCAATCTCTATCCTACGGGTCTTCCATGCACGTTGTAGGCCATGCAGATGAATCACACAGGCGTTCATTGTAAGACCACCGAGTAATTACGAGTTACAACCTGTTGAAAACTTACACTGATCATGCTCAGTTCCAAAGAGGACAAAGTCCGGTCAATATAAATTCCCTCTTTACTGCACAGTCATGGAAGCCTTCTACTAGTTCAGTCCATCCCAGCTTTACTTGAACTGCTGAATGTTGCTCCCTCCCCCAGAGCCAGATCGATCCCTCTCAAATCCATGACTACTCACGGCAGGATTGTTCAAGCCCTAGCCTATGAAAACGAGCATAAGGACTCGAATAGGCGATATTACTCGAGACTAACCTGCCGCTCCCGTTCTTCACGCCTCTGCTGAAGTCTCGTCTTTTGAAGCCTTTTGGACATCTTCACGGGATGAACTTCAGGAGATTCAAAGATGTAGTCAATCTCCTCAAGAGAGAGGAAGCGGAACTCAGGGAAGAATTTCCATGTAAGGGCCATACAGATAATGTTCGTTCCAATAAACATGAAGTAAATCTACATCTGGTTAGCAGGGGTGTGAGAAGAGGAATCGTAATGCAATATTCACCTTCCAAGTGATCCTCATCAAAAGTTCTCCAACACCGTAGGTCATGGCGAAACCGAAGACGTTTTGGAAGAACGAGTACATTCCCATGCCCTTAGCTCGCTGGCTAATCGAGAGAACCTCGTTTGGATAAATATTGTGTAGAGCCGCAGCTATAGACAGTTAGAATGCAGAGGGTAGCACTGTCCGTAACCACCTACCGAAAAGTCCGTTGGACACCTGGAAAAGATAGACAAGAGCAATAGACCATATCCCCATGGCCCTCTGCTCAATTCCACTCTCGAAAAGACCGCCAGCCACGGACATGAGGGCCAGAAAGAATATAAAGATTGCCAACGTAGCCAGCAGGAGAAATCGCCTAGTGACGCGATCGATGATAGTCGCACCAACGACAGTCGATATCCATGAGGCCACCGTCATTCCAATATTCACGGCAAGCTGGTCCTGGGTGTTGGTGATTCCCACAAGTTCAAGGATGCGGGGAAGATAGTAGTTTAGCATGCCTCCAACTCAGTTAGTCGACAGAACTTCGGAGGCTGCACGGCCCGGGAAATGGCATCATACCTGTTCCGTTGCACTGCTGATAAAAAGAATAGATAAAAATAATGAATAGTCTATATCTTGCGTCCTTGGTACTCCACAAAGTAGTAAAGTCCCAAGCCTTTGCGTCAACTGTCTCAATGGAGTCCTGAATTTGCTTCACAGTGGCCACAACGATAGGATCATCTAGACGCTCGCTCGAGGTGTGATACTTGGCAATCACCTGCCTAGCCTTATCAATCTTGCCTTTGTAGACCAGGTATCGAGGAGATTCCGGCGTAAGAGGATAGATGAGAGCGGCGACGATGACCGGAGGACCTAGCTGGAAGATCATGGGCATTCGCCAGCTCCAGTCGCCGGACAAATAAGAGCCGCCAAGAAGGACAACTGCGATGATAATAGCGCCGATGCTATAGAGCGAGCAGTAAAGCCCCACCGCCAGGCCACGATATGCGGACGGGGCTACCTCACTCATATATAGAGGCCCTACAGTAGCACTAAGGGAGCAGCCAGCACCGCTGATAAGGCGTCCAACCACCAGAGCGGCGTGGTTTGGAGCGGCAGCTTGCAAGACGCAACCGATAATAAGGATGCAGTTTCCAAGGAATGCAGTGCCACGACGGCCAATAACATCAGACAGCCACTGGAACAAACTGGCGACGGCGTTGCCAATAGACATGGCGGCAAGAACGATGGCGATACGAGAACCGCTTGTGTTCACATCGAAATGGTCTCTGAAGGCAGGAAGAGACGCCATGCCACCGATGATGTTACCATCGATGGCAAATGCAGCAACACCTGCGCAGACAGAAGCTGTCAGTGAACTACTCTGATGGACAGATGCCGTAGTCGGGGGGACAAACTAAGGCCTTGAACAAGGATGACAAGAGCAAGGCGAAAGGTGGCTTTGGACTTCCATGTCAAAGCCTCTCGGGACAAAGTGTTGATGTCAACCTCGATGAGCTTTTCTACGGCAGCCTCAATGTAACACTCCTCGACCTTCTCCCCTGCACTGATGACTTGAGTGTCGGAGGGCTGGATTGGATTGGTCTGTTTGGTGTTCATGGTGGCTTAGGATGCAAGACGTCGAGATAAGATACAAAAGGTCAAAAGACGTGATTGAAGCTGTTCCACTAAGGGAGGTAAACGGGGATATGAACTAGATTTAAGTATGGGGAAAGGAATCCTCGATTGTTCGGGGTGTGTAGCCATAATTCGCGGGGTCATGCGGACTGAAGGGTCTTGCAGATCCGGGGAAATATTCCCTGCTCATGAAGTCTTCTGTGAATTCAATGCTCCTATCTTTCAACACCCCTAGAACTGAGCTGAAAACTTTCTCGGCGCACCTGACGAGGTTCCAGAATTCCGGTAGATCTCCCGGCGCGCCTCCCGGTCCGGACGATGAATCCTTACTCTAACTACCCGTCGGTCCAAATTGGGTTCTTTGGATTGACCGTTATGAAAGATTGACATTTAATAGGTCAATAGCCTGGAAGACGTTCCTTTCACGTCTGGATTTCGAACCTAAATTCCCGTCGCTTCAATTGAATTGGGAACATATGCGAGCCTTAAGACTTTTACATGTACGGTCACAAATGGGTCGACAGCCTGATCCAAAGCCCTAGAAGACTTAACAGAGCGAGCTTAATTTCGTTCCGAGGCAATTATCCAAGGTTATTGCTCGCTTGCTGGATCATTGAGACGCAAAACTTCTTCAGCAAATCCAGTTCGATGACTGGGCTCAAATCTTCCTAACATCACGATTGGTCTCAAACCTGTCCTTGGGACCAGTCGATTGGCAGGGGCTGCTCACATGCAACGTGAGCGAGTATGAACGCGGGACTAGTATCTAGCTGTCCGCTCCATCGAGGGCAGGCTGCTAGTATCAGAGTCGAAAAAAAAAATCAGTTATGAACGGGGAACAAAACACCAGTACCTCTCCTACACTGTCCTGGGGTAGTTTTCCCCCTCGAAAGTCGAGGCCTAGGTACCAAGGGCTTGGTTCGTGGCGGATCATTGGTGCGGCGACCCTCCGGGAGTCCCTCCGTAAACTTTCATTACTCATTTGAAAGAAGTGGTTTGCAAATGATATTCGGCAAGTGCCTTAGATCCTCGTCAATAATTATCCGACGGCTGAACGATACTCACAAGGCAGCATTTACCCGACGGTAAATTTATCGTTCCAAGCCTCTTGATCTATTTTACACCGAAATACCCTAGAAAGAACGTGTCGGGTAGTAACACATGAATACGGCTACGAATTGTAATCGATGTTTTTATGATATCAGGTATCAGAGGACCGCCATTCCAACGATGAATAGGATATTGATGGAGGGGACACAGTGACACTTATCCACTAGCAGAAGTTAACTGACACAAATTAAACTTGTCAACAACATGAGTCAGATCTAGGTAAGATAAAGTATTTACGCAAGTCTCGGGCTTACTTTTATTCCATTTCCATCTTCCCTTTAATTTGATCCAAGCTGCTGCGTCCCTTTGGTTGGTGCAAGACATTCCAGTTGGCTACCCTAGACTCTGGACTTCCCTTTGAGATATCCGGGATCGGCAATATGATAACCCAAATCAAGCTGTCTCACTATGCCAGAAGCAGCATCAGCACAACGCCACAAAGCTTGCGTCAACCTTGAGATTGGGTGATGATCCGTCCATGACGTCAGGCGCATTCGCTTCCCCGCTGACGCTTTCGGCGGGAATCCAGAGAGCTTCGATCGAACTTGCGGGGTATCAATTTCGCTGTCCCAACCTCACCCTCTACATATTGAACACCTGGTTTATTCTTCGTAAAAATATCACTCGTGAATACCATCAACATGACAACTCCCTCGCCTATTCCCACCGCCACGTCAGTGCTCGAAACCGCCGTCATCAAGGCTCCCCTCTCCCACGTCTGGCACCACATCAAGCTGCAGGAGTTTTCCAACTTTTGGTCTCGCCTGGACAAGTCGGAATGGGTCAAGGGTGTCAGCCCCGACACTGACATTGTCCGATGGACCTTCAAGGACGGCACCGTGATCGATGTCAAGCAGGAGGAGCACAGCGTATGATCTCACTTTGCCCAGCAAAGCATCGAAATATGCACTGACTGTGACATAAACCTTCCAGTCCATCAACCATTACATCACCTATAGCGTCATTGCCTCACAGCCCGAAGTGACGTACACGAGCTCCATGAGCACCATTCGCTGCTATGCTGTCACGTCAGGCGAGCTGGAAGGCAGCACCTTTGTCGAGTGGAGGACGTATTTCTCCAGTGACGCCGATGCAGGTACGACATCACCAGAGCCATACTCTCTGCGCCACTCCGCTAACATATCCCAGGCGTCATTCAGGACGCGAAGTTCAAGAGAATCGAGGCTCTTGCCGATCTGGCTCGTGTCTCAAGCAAGAAGTAAATAGCTTGACCGGAGTGCTACAAAAGTTTGACATGAATTTGATATGGTCAGCATTTAGGTTCTTTCGGTACTGACCGTAGAAGCATTGAGTTTAAAGAATACTAAAATCTAAAATGAAACCCGTGTTTATTATTTTATGAGCAACTTGCCCTTGAGGGAGTGGATAGTCAGTGAGATAGTGCTGGCTGCAGGTATAATAGCCAAAAAAAAAAAAACTAGCAGCTACCAAATTAACTGTCCCCCTTTGAAGAGGGTATTGCTAGTGTGATAGATTGATAGAAAACTCTAACTTCATCTCCTTTTAGATCACTTGCAGTGTTGTTACGATATGTTCAGGTGGCTATAGATGCCTTGATCCCAATTCTTCGTTGGGCGACCATGTTAAGTCGGCGATAAATTATATGAAATAATTAATGGTACAGTGACGAGGGGTTTCCCCTTCCTGACTGTGTATAACTCCTCTTTGGGGTCCTCTTTCTGCACACTGACAGTGAGAAACTTGAACGATCGCTATCCGCCAGAGGCCCTCAGATGTCACTGGTATCGCTGCTGCTGCTGATGATGCGGGTGCTCAGCCGCAGCATGGTCGTGTAGCACTACACTAATTGCATTGGCTTTGCAATGGCCTTCTATTGTCGAAATTCAGACTTTGGCTATGAGAATAGACCGAACTCGAATCGTATACTCTTATGTAACCTATGTCATGGAGAGCATAGAACCAGCAGACCTCGCACTCTTGTTGTCAAGATGGGCTGTTTCCACTAGCATGATCTCGTCATGGTCGCTTAAAATCGAGTCACTGCCCCCGATACTGCGCGAACCCTCTGGGCCCAAGTATGCGTTCGTGTCGGAGCCTTCCTTTCCCCTGGATTGCCCTCTTCTATTCGATGCTGAACTGTGTCCACCTGAGCTGACCTGGTACTTTGTAATCCTGCTGTCGATACTAGGGAATAGCCGGATGACAAATTGGCGGAAGGATGGCAAGCAGATGCATATCAGACCAACGTTCAATTCGACAACCGACCACAGTCCCGCAGCGTAGTAATCTCGAGTGGGATTTTCTGATGCGGTGCCAAACTCGACTAGGGAGTGGAGTCGCAGTATGCTCACAATGGTCACACTTAGCTCATGTTAGGAGTTGTCTTTATCATACTGGGCAGGGCAGGGGCAAATACAAAGTGCCAACGCAAAACATTGCCGCCACAGCAATTTTCTTCTTCAAGTTCAGATGAAGCGCACGAACCTGTGCGAGTGGTATGGCCAGCATCCATATATCAAGGGCAATGCTGATGGTGGCATTAGCCCACGCCATGGCGTTGACGTCGATGCATTGTCCAAGATGCTCTCCATCCCACGATTTCCACGAAAAACTGACTGGCTGACACTGAAAAATGGCGACAAAGACAAATGCAAAGCCAAATGCTCCGTTGATGGCCATGGTGGCCCAGAGCACCCTGCGTATGCCGGCTGCCGGAAAGATGCGCAGAAAGAAGAAGAGCAGGGAGAGCTTCAACAGGGCGATGTCGGCGAAATAAACTATCTCACAGATGACGAAGAACATGCCAAAATCGTAAATCTGGGAGAAGTTCAAGACCCAGACGTCAGAGCCAATTCCGCTGGGTATGAGGCCGTAAAGGACGAGGCAGTTCGCCGCTGTGGTGAAAACGCCAGCGAGTAATGCGACCCAATCATCTGGTCCAAGGCCTAGCCGCGTGTAGAGTCTGAACGCGAATCTCTGAATAACAAACAGGCTAGAGATGATGGCGAACGATGTGGTGATGGCTCTTAAATTCGTGGAAGCGCGTCGGTCTGGTGCACCGCACAGAGTCATGGTTCCATTCTTGGTCGCTGATTGCATCGCATTCATTAGCTCGGAGAATCGTGCTCAACACTGAAAGCACATACTGAGAGCCTCCTTGACAGTGCAGCTTTGTGCAACGCAAGCAGTGACGTTTGCTTGGAGTGGCGCGTCGGTACAAATGCAGGTCGTGTTGGTTGCTGAACACGGCGAGTCGCTGATAGACACCGTCAGACACTCGAGCTGGAAGATAAACGCGTTAGCTCGTTTTGAGCCGCCTTTGAATTTTGCTAGAGATGTGGGATGAGCTCCGGTCTTACGGCGCAATTTGGTAACATGTTGAGTGCTGAGGAAGACGACGTCTGGCCCATGGTTCGGGGTAGTGCTGCCAGTAAGGCGACGGCGGCAATCCGTGGAAGCCACATGATTGTGGATGGGCGCAGAACCAGAAACAGTCGCAAAAATGGACTTTAGAGGGCAAAGTTAGGTTCAGGAGTAACTTGTGGGAACTGGATTATATGTATGTCCGGACATACCTCCGTCTCGACCCATGTGGCACGCCGCCATCCTCATCCGGGACTTAAGCTTTCATTAATCATACTGGTCATTGTGGCGTTTCCGTTCGAGGTCAACGCCATCACCACCGCGCGCGGCCGTTCCAGAGTCCATCAGCCTTGATATCTACGTGCTATTTCCGTTTCCGGATAGTTTCATCCCAGAATCTAGGGCTAAGCTTACGCCACAGTGCCAATCAAATACCTACGGACCGATGTAGAGTTCTAATTGCAATTATGGAACTTATGCCTTGTGGTTTTGAGTCATGTGATGTACTACTCTGTGTCTTGCTAGAGGCCACAATTTGGTATTTTGAGCACATGCATCTCTTGATACAACAGTGAAGCGACGTCCGAACGATATTATCTACAACTCCTGTCCTTGCTACATGAGAGTGACTGCGATATGTATTCTTAACAATGACACCGCGGCCACTTAAGGATCGTCTTTCGTGCACACGCCATTCCCACATCTCCATCGACGGGGTAGGCCATCATAACCCATTCCTTGCCGGGATTCTGACGGGCATGTCGGAGTTGTGCGCAGTCTCTATTCCATGTCAACACTCTTAAAGTCGCGTTCATGAACACGAGGTTGGCATATAAGGCACCGAAAAGAAACAGACGACCATTCGCAAGGTCAAGAACGGTCACTGGAAGATCCGCTGATTGAACGCAACGGCAAACCCTTATCAAGCCATCGCGGTTCTTTTTGTAGCGGGATTAGAAGCGTCGATCATGATATAGACTTGAGCTGGGAAGATATGTCGTACTGTAAGCCGAAGAGTTCTGCGTGGATCGCCGCAGAGCATCTTCCGGCTTAGTTTAGCCAGTCTCTTGGGGGCACTGCGGAGAAGATTACACGAGTGGATGATAATACTGCAGAGCGATATCCTCGACCGAGACTCACGAGTAGAGGGGGGGAAAGCGAACGCGTTGAGGAAGGTTTCTGGTTGTGAAATCATAGACTTGTTGGTGAAATACTTCTGCCGATAGATGCTCAGATATTCTAGCAATGCGGTTTGGATATGCGCCCTATCCTGATCGCCTTGGATCTCCAAAATTAAGCATCTTCTCCCCCCTCAGCGCCCGCCAGTTGTTGGTTGATGCCAACAGCTCTGGACATCCATCAAGCAGCCAACCCCACTTCTTCAGAAACGCGACACTGGCCTCCCAGCCTGAAATATCCCACGGATCGCCCCAGATGATGAGGCAAGGCTTGTCATCTGCTGCCTTTTCGTCTTCCACCCGGAGTAGATCTTTGCACAGCTCATCTTCATCAAGGGTCTCGGTTACTATCCCTTGGAGCACGTTATCCCGCAGGCGTGGGATGGGAAACGTGTCGATCCAGGGATGATGCGTTATGGTCATTTGCATTGCGGTGGGCTGAAGGCTCTTTGGGAGCGTTATCAGCGGGTTGCGGGAGTCAGCGAGGTGGGGCCCATGGTAGCTGAAGGGCGAAATGAAGTCATCGTGACACAGTCCTTCCACTGGAAGCCCTAGCATCATGGCGTTGCGCGCCATTGCGTTCAACACATTGATCCGGATGAGCACCTGCAGGAATGCGGGTCTGGGGGCGTTCAGGCTGTAATCCTCGTAGGCTCTTTTCATGAAAGATTGGTATCTCGCCGATCGTTGGGGGCAACACTGGAGAAGATGACCCGCGTGCTGTGGGTATCCGCCATATGCTGTCATGATCATCTCGCACGCCTCAGAACCTTGCGGTTGTGTCTGGCCAACCAAACGTGATTCCATGCCTTCTGCCAGACGGCCGCTTACACCCCCCTGGGCCTGTGTGGTCCAAGTTGAATTATCTTGTTGGAGCCTGCGTCGTCTCCCTGCAGCCAAAGACGAAACGGGAACAAGTCAGCCATGGGTTTCACGCGATCGGAAACTAGAAGGTTGATGGAACACTAACGAACAGCCCTCTGATTAAGACGATTTTGCCTCTTTTTCCTCTCGGTAGTGTCTGTCACGCCAGTCCAGTTGTCATCCGGGTCCCTCATTTCCGAGAGCTGCGTCCAATTGCTGATTGCGACGGTTGGCCCGGGGTGGGTTTCTTCTGCCATTGAGGCGTCCATGACGACATGTGATTTGGTATGAGGTTTAGGAATATTGATAATAAGTAACGGTAGTTGAATCCTGCGGCATGCAACTGGATGACAGCCGTGATCCGAAATAGTGTGGGCAGAATGGCATTTATGGCGTCCGTCTCCAGCTTGACCCACTGGCTTCGTGGGCAAGATCTCCCCAATGGGTGCCAATCGGAGCCCTTCCTGGGAAGAGTAAGAGCCGCTAATGCAACCGGCTGACGCACCACTAAGCTCTATTCTCTCTGGTCTCTGCTCTGAACAGCCTAGTTTCGCCGGATGATGCCCCAGTTTGTGGTCCAGGGTGATGCAACTGAACCGACAGTGAGGCGTTCGACATGATTCCTCGTCTGTCTGGCACAAAGTTTGACCATCTCACTGGGGTCTACCCTTGCCAATTCATAGGGAAACGTGGCTATAGAAGCTACTGGACCTGTGACATCAGAGCCGCCTCTATCATGGGCCGTGTTTTCACCGAATTTTAACCCGGAAGCGGGGACTCAAATCGCAAACAGTCCCCCTTTCGCTTCAAACCACGGACCTAAGCTTAAGTCCACTTGGATCCGAACTTGAGCCCAACTTTGAGACGGACGAGATATCATATGCACAACCAAAACTCCGGGCCACGTTGGTAAATATGCATCATACTAACAGCGCCAGAGAGATTTCATCATTGAATATCACGTGTCACTAAACCTAGTACGAGGCGAAAGAGGGGTATAAATGCAGGCTCAGTGTGTAATACTTCAACAATATCACCTTACCATCTATCATCCTATTCTTCTACGTCCCTCGCCGCCCTGATTTACCAATCTAAATTCTCACGGACAACACCAACATTTAAACTTCCCACTCTTACGAACCGAGCAAGATGGTCAAGACACTTCCGTTTGGTGACACCCAAGTCCAATCGCCCGGATTTGGCGCTATGGGCATCAGCTTTGGACTGGGAACCAACCTGAGCCCCGAAGAGGCTGAGCCAGTTCTGTTGAAGGCCATCGAGCTCGGATGTACGTTTTGGGACACGGCTGTGAGTTTATGCCGGTTCGATAATACATAAGCCAGCAAAGAACTAAATCTGGCATTCAAAGGTCGCCTACGCAGCTGGTGTCAATGAGAAACTCCTTGGAGATTTCATCAGAAAGCACAACGTTCGTGACAAGGTCTTCAGTAAGTACATACCCAAGACTGGATGTAGTATCAAACAAGACTGACGGAAGTTCCGACTTATAGTTGCCTCAAAATGTGCTTTCGACGTGTTTGGCCCAGAGCGCGTCGTGACCAACTCGCCCGAACACATCAGGGAGTACATTGACGGAACAATTGAGAGACTTGGGTTCACTCCCGATCTCTACTATCTCCACCGTATTGACCCGAGTGCGTGAAGCCCAAGAAACCCTGACTGCTTCTCCATTTGCTAATATGATTAAAACAGAGACTCCTCTAGAGGTGTCTATCCCGGTCCTTGATGAGATCCGAAAGGCCGGAAAGACAAAGTACATCGGCCTATCCGAGTGCTCTGCTGCGACTCTCCGAAAGGCGAACTCAAGTGCGTTCTCTCAATTGGATCACGCGGAAGCTATTTACTGACTGATTCCAGTTGCCAAAATTGATGCCATTCAGGCCGAGTACTCGGCCTTTGAGACCCTCCATGAGACCGACGGCTTGATTGATACCGCAAAAGAACTCGGCATCGCGTATGTTGCCTACAGCCCTCTCGGTCATGGGTGGCTAGTAGACGACTTCCCCTTCAAGTCCCCTGATGACTTTGCGCCAGACGATTTCCGCCGAACAGGTAAGTGGAGATCCTAGCGCAGTCAATATATTGCAACTTCTAATCATATCGTTCCACAGTGCCCAAGTTCCAGGGCGAGAATTTCTACAAGAACCTCGCTATTGTGGAAGAGATTAAGAAGATCGCTACCCGAAAAGGCAGCACATTGGCTCAGGTCGCTCTCGCCTGGGTTGCGTCTCAAGGCATGATTGCTATCCCTGGTACCACAAAGCCCAAACGATTGGAAGAAAATTGGGCATCCAGAGACGTTGATTTCACACCAGAGGAGCTGCAGGAGCTGAGGAAGCTCATAGATTCTGCGAAACCTCATGGAGTTAGATACAGTGCTGCTCACCAGGCCATGGTTGGCCATTAGATGATGGAGGGTGCTGCTCAGGAGCGCAAGGCACACCGGAATACAGATAATTCACCAATTCTGTTTGTAAAAGTGCTGCGAATCTGAATGAACTGAAATAATGTGGAAACGGAGAGGCAAGTCTCTTCCCTTGCACATGCTGTGGGCCGAAGGTAGGAAGGTATGGCCAAGTGATTCGGATGTAACATATTACTTGGGTCTTCGACGCAAAACCGCACGACTTCCCTGAAACACATTTTGGATCATCTCAAACAGACATGTTTTAATGCAAAAGGGAAATATGGAAGTATAATGTAATGAGACGATGAGATTCCGAAGTTGAAAAGCCTAGGCCCAAAGCTGAGCTACCTTGTTGAACTCTTCATCCATGTACAACCTCTTCATCGCCCCAAGTTCCAAACCCACAGTCGCCTCCAGACTACCATCTTTCAGCCTGGGATAAATGACAATAACTCCATCGGCACCATCGCCTGGCGTTCTGAAAGACTCTACGGACCCCAAAATACCCCAGTCAGTTTGGTAGACGGTGAGATCAGCCCACGAAGTTGTGACAATATCAGGGCCTAAAAACGCATTATATGCCAACTTGAAATCGGTAGCATCTGGTCGGGAATTGAGCATGCCAATAGTCAGCGGCACGCGACTAGGCCCGTTGAAGGCGTTGAGTGACTTTCGGATTGCGGCGGCTGCATAGGATAGGCCAGCATCAGCTGTCAGACTCGGTATAGGCAGCCGACTCGTCATCGAGGCCATCGAAGCATTGCCCAAGTAGGTCGGGGGGAGCGGCGGGCTTGTGCGGCCACGGATGTTGACCGCAAAGGCCAAAGCAGAAGTTTCGTCTCCAGCAACAGAAGCGCCAGGAATCTTTCGAGCCAAGGTCATGTGTCGCCAAATAAAGGCACATAGAGCATCGTGCGTCGAAAACGCAGCCGCGGCAGCCTTGATACCAGCGAGGCCTTCTGGTGAGAAGCGGAAGATTCTCGTCGCCATAGGTGGCATCTGGAACCCAGCAGGCATTTGCGACATGGGAGAGTCGGCGCTGGGCGCAAGTCTGTACTCAGGGAAGCTATCCAGCTGGGCTCCTGGCATACCCTTCATCAGAGGGCTGCGATCGTTGGACTGAGCGTCGTAAGTGGTGAAGGAACCAGACCCGGACGCCGCCGCTGTGTTGACGGACCAGGTCCCGACAATAGTGTCGAGAGCTGAGGCGTCACAGACCGCGTGGTGAACTCCGACGGCCAGCAGAAGTCCACCTTGGATGAAGTTTGCTTGTGCTGCCATGACTGGTGGTGGTCCTTCGGCAAAGACTCCAATAGGGCCGAGCTGTGTAGCCGATAGTTTGGAAAGAGGGAAGTTCTCCTTCTTCAACTCTTCATACGATGGAAGAGTTCCAGTGAGATCACAGGATCTGTGAGGGGATGGTGTCAGCATAATCGAGCAAAGGGATTCGAGGTGGGCGCCTTACGGAAACTTGATGCCTGCTAATGAGTCCACGACTTGGATTCGGTTATGCCTAGGATCTTGTCCCTCCTCCGATGCCTGTAAATAAGAGATAGAGAGATCAGCAGCTGTATAATAAAAGTTCCATCGAATCAGAGTAGCATCTAGCCGGATCTACGGTTTGTACTCACAACGGTTCCTGCAATCCATGGGATAGACTTGATTGTGTGTGCCAACCCAACTTGCAAGTCCTTGTACCTAGATTGTGTAAGCGGATTGTCACATCAAACACGAACTTCGGGAGAACAATGCCACATACACTTGAGCTGCGTCAGTGCCAGGTTGTAACGGAAAGCACAGGATCCAGCGAGCACCGTACAGTCTCGGCATGTTCATGTCCAAAGACGTTAGCTTCTGGCTAAACGGAAATTCTGGGAGTCCATGCTGCGCAAGCGTAGTGAATTCATCACTTTGCTTGGAAGCCAGCCCCAGTGGACTCTTAACATAGCCGTTCTGGGACATAATGGTATGGTTGAAAGGTACGAAAGAGAGCCTGAATATTTGGAGGTGAAAGAGGTATGAAATCAGCGTTGGGAAGTGGAAGCTGGTTAAATATGAAAAAAGTGCAGCGGAATCGGAGATGAGAGAACGGTGCCCCTGAAGCCACCTGAACCATATTGATTACGATAACCCCATATTGTCAAGAGCAAACCATTATTTAGACAAAAAGGTGTACCAAAAATGGATTGTCTATCGATGTTCAAATGATGCGGCTTGCGATATTGAATCTTGATTGGCTGGCTCAGTGTATACCTAATCGGGGTTAGCGCGATTTCACCTGAAATTAGTCCTATCATGATGCGGATGCCTGAGGCCAAGAGGGCTTGAGACACAAGACTGCTCGTCGAAGTATCATTGTTGGGTCAAAATCTCATTGCCAACCTCTGCGAGTCACCTTGCATTCGGATAACTTACGCGTGGCCCAATCCAAGTGAGGCGTAGTCAAGAAAGTGATAGCAGGGCCCTAGCCTGGGCTACCATCCTACCCTTCGCCTGACTGGCGTCGTTGCTTTACCGCCCTTTACCCCTGAACGCATCCATCGGCCTTTGTTCCGCTCCTTCACTCCACTCCGAGCATCATGGTTTACCGGGGAAAGCCTAGTCGAGGGTGCGATACTTGCAGGTAAGCTATTCATTGGTGGGGTTGACATTTGTGAGCAGACGCTCACATTCAACACGATCTAGGAAATCGCATAAAAAGGTACGCCCATAAACACTGAGCATGTCAATCCTTCTAACGAGCGCCAGTGCGATGAGAAAAGGCCTGAATGTTCACGATGCGTAAAGTTGCAGAGAACATGTGCTGGCTACCGAGATCTATCGGGTCTGATGTTCTGTGACGAGACTTCCAAAACGCAACAGAAGATTCGACGACGGCACACCTCCGCCCAAGGCTCACAGTGCACGTTAGCTCCTGATATCATGTTTACTGTTATTCCAACCGGAGACAGTTTGTTTACATGGCGAACTCCTAAGATTTCGACATACTCCATGTCCCCATCAATGCTCGATTTTGCAATATGCCACTTCTATCATGCAAATCTGAACAATCTTTCGGACAAAGATCCGGTGCACAAACTTCACACACTCCTCCCGGCTTTGTACGCGCAGAGTCGCCCTGGTTCTGCCCTGTCCTTGGCTACCGAGGCAATCTCCTACGCTGCCTCTTCGAGGCTGGCCCGAGAAGCAAAGCTGCTGTCCAGAAAACGATACGTACAAGCCATCAATGCCTTGAAAGAAGCTATTCAAGATCCGGAGGAAGTAAGCAGCGATCATACCCTGTATTCAATTTTGCTCTTGTCTGGTTATGAGGTTAGTCATTCCCATATTTGAAAAGCTTTGTAATTTGCTAAAAATAAACGATGAACATTGAAGACAACAGTATGGGGTTCTGGTGAGACACCGGCATGGGGAGCTCATGTAGATGGCGCTGCTGCTGTCATGAAGCTCCGCACCGAAAACAAATTGCACACATCCGTATCACGCAGCTTGTTTTTCTTTATTAAGAAAAGCGTAGTATGATGAACCCCTCGCCGTTGTATTTATGAGAAACACGACTCTAACCATGATGAGAGTAGGTCCTAAGTCATATGCAAATCTCAAGGCCAGTTGATAAAACCTTCACCGAGTTGGATGTCACAACCCTTTGGCATGACAACCTGGAGGACCAGCTCATTACAATTGCGGCTGCGATACCTCAACTTCAACATACAGGTATGGACCTGTTTACTCAACCAGAATCCACGAGCAAGAGCGATATATCAGAGTTCATGGCCTCTGCCAGAATATTACATCGTGATCTTTCAGACTGGGCGATCAAGGCCATAGACAGGTGGTCATATTCGACCGCTACAAATGCCAGTCACGCCTCAGGTACAGAATTCTCTCCGAGTGAGATTCATAGGTACCCAGACTTTTACATCGCCCGAGTTTGGAATTTCTATCGTGTCTCACGTCTCATTATTCTGTCGTTGCTCATCCGCGCGACTTCTTGGTGGTTGCACGTCTTATCGGAAACTGTTCCGGACGGTTTCGATGTCGCAAAATTTAAGGCGCGTAGTCTGTGCTTGGTAGATGAAATCTGCGCAAGCGTTCCATTCCTTCTGGGACAGGACTTGTCGAAGATGAAACTTCCCGCTACAAACAGCAGGGAGACAGGGCAGCACTCCAGCTCATCCAAATCAGTCCTACTCGAGAGTACAGGTTTGACAGGCGTCGGGAGCTTTTCCCTCATGTGGCCGCTTTATGTCGCGTGCAGCGCCTCGTCTGTGCCAACGGCTCAGCGAGAATGGATGCGCGCACAGCTCCAGGTGATTGCTGAGCGAGGTGAATCGCGAGCTGACTCAGTACGTGCAATGGAAAGCCAGACGCTTTTGGGAGGGACAGAAAACTTTCAGTTTGATTGTGTGTGATTATTCTGGGAAATGTAATCGAATCGCGCTTCCATCGTATGTGAGATGGTATTGGCTTGGTGTAGTATAGACTGATATTCTGGGATCGAGTTACGCTGGTCCCGAGTGCTCAAAATGTGCACGCGGACCAACGGAACATGCTTTTGGGGTCTTGGCAGAGATGTAATATGCCGCGAGGCTAGGGATGTTACATAGTACGTGCAACATCCCCGTTCACTCTAAGGTGGATCACGATGTTTCCTATCACGATAGTTGCGATTGGATAAAAACGCATCTCACGAAACGGAACGGCCACTCCGTTGAAGTTGAGGTAAGCTCGATCATGCTGTTAGCCCATTGGTCATTCCAAAACCTATTCTGGAAGCCCCTCAAGGTGAAGCTCGTGCCTAGAAGTTGAGCTCTCCCGAGGCTTGCAACATCGCCGGTGAGCAAGGCCCAAGCTAGGCTCCTATCAGTATCTCGGTTACAGTCGCGCCAGTAAAAGCCAATACTGGACACTAAGTATGCACACGTATTGGCACATATATCGACACACTGCATAATACACACGCTCACATGCACACACACCTGCGCCCACACACACACGCGTCGTGTGCGCCAAGACTAGGTTCACACTGATATATGCTTGGCACAGCAAATTTCTAGTCTGAAGACTCGAGCGAAATCATAGGCTGTTGAGACATGACATTTGATTCAGCCCTGTACAACGCCTTTTATTACTAGTCTTCCCCTCCTACTTCCCCAGATTCTTGAATGACGCAAATTGATATAGGTTAGTTTTAGCGGTCCTTATCTCGGCCAATTGCTAGAAAAACCTGATTCCATGCATCGGGTCACGATCCATTTTTGGTTGCTTAGGCCCGAAAAAAAGTCATGCTGATCATCATTAACCACCAC
This sequence comes from Dactylonectria alcacerensis, assembly GCA_029931735.1. Classification (NCBI taxonomy): domain Eukaryota; kingdom Fungi; phylum Ascomycota; class Sordariomycetes; order Hypocreales; family Nectriaceae; genus Dactylonectria; species Dactylonectria alcacerensis. The sequence continues at coordinate 694,099 of JAPMUZ010000005.1, forward strand.
ATGACCTCCGCTTCTACCCCAATCGGAGTGACTTCCCAATTAGATCTGAATTGCGGTTTATGGCTATCACTATCTTAATAGTCTAATTGTGATAATCGACGTATAATTAAGAGCCAAGTCATAACCATGGCTGCCCAACTCATAGGCTTTTTCAAGTCTGGTTGTGCTATTGTACTCTCAGAACTTGCAACACCATCGGGATTTGTCAATTGAGATGGCAATCAAGAAGACCTCGTGGGTGTTGCTCCCATTTCTAGCCATTGGGCTGGCAGCTCCGAATCCCAGCGAGAAGAGGGCCACCACGGCTGGATACTATGCTTTGCCTTATTATCCCGCACCTTACGGAGGATGGGTTGATGAGTGGGCAACCAGCTACGCAAAGGCCAAGAAACTCGTCGACTCGATGACCTTGGCTGAGAAGACCAACATTACTGCCGGAACTGGCTTGTTCATGGGTACTGATCATTTAACAATGACTTGACTGAATTTTGCTAACTTGTCTCAGGGTACGTGCAAGATATCCAGAATAGAGAATCCTAGGACAATGAATGAAACTAACATGAAGAAAGACATTGCAATGGTAATACTGGTTCTGCTCTACGAGTCGGGTTTCCCCAACTTTGCCTCAACGACGCCGCCAATGGCGTTCGGCAGACGGACAATGTCACCGTGTTTCCTGATGGAATTACTGTCGGTGCCACTTTCGACAAGAATCTCATGTACGAACGTGGTGTTGCCATCGGAAAAGAAGCCCGTGGCAAAGGCGTCAACGTCTGGCTTGGCCCAGCTGTCGGCCCAATCGGGCGAAAACCCAAGGGCGGTCGCAATTGGGAGGGCTTTGGAGCCGATCCTGTACTGCAGGCCGTTGGAGCTCGAGAGACCATCAAGGGTCTTCAGGAGCAAGGAGTCATTGCGACGATCAAGCACTTGATCGGTAATGAACAGGAGATGTACCGTCGGCAGACCACAGATATCTTCTCGCCCGCATACTCTGCAAATATTGGTAAGGTTGACGTCCTCTTTCGTTGACTGGTGAAACTAATGCGAGCAACAGATGATCGGACGTTGCATGAGCTGTATCTGTGGCCGTTTGCTGAGGCCGTTCGAGCAGGCGTCGGAGCAGCCATGACTGCCTACAACAAGGTAAGCTGAACACCCTGGTCATAATCATGCGGAATAGATAATTAAGTCCACCTCTAGGTCAATGGCACAATGTCTAGCGAACATTCATACCTCATCAATCGCCTTTTGAAAGACGAGCTGGGTTTCCAAGGCTTCGTCATGACAGATTGGCTCTCGCAAATCACAGGAGTCCAGTCGGCCATCGCAGGCATGGACATGAGCATGCCAGGCGATACCATCATTCCTCTTTTCGGCAACTCGTGCTGGATGTATGAGCTTACACGGGCCGCGCTAAATGGCTCGGTCCCGATGGAGAGGATCAACGACATGGCCACTCGCATTGTGGCAACTTGGTACCAGTTTGGACAAGACAGCGGCTATCCCAAGGTCAACTTCGACACCAACACGAAGAATGCCGTGGGCCAGCTTTACCCAGCGGCTTGGCCGTCGTCTCCTGAGGGAGTCGTCAACTACTTCGTCCAGGTTCAAGACGATCACGACGTTATTGCAAGAGAAATCGCACAGGACGCCATCACCATGCTCAAGAACGACGGCAACTTGCTCCCGCTTTCCAAAACCCGCTCACTCAAGGTATTCGGCACGGGCGCTCAAACCAACTCAGACGGTGCCAACGCTTGCGTTGACCGAAGCTGTAACAAAGGCACGCTCGGCCAGGGTTGGGGATCTGGCACAGTCGACTACATGTACCTCGATGACCCCATCACCGCCATCAAGGAGGAGGCCAGCGACGTCACTTTCTACAACACGGATAAGTTTCCCACCGTTCCGACGCCGAGCGCCAGCGACGTTGCGATCGTCTTCATCACGTCTGATGCTGGTGAGAACCAATACACCGTTGAAGATAATGATGGCGACAGAGATGCCTCGAAGCTGAATGCGTGGCACGATGGAGATGCACTCGTCAAGGCTGCGGCCGCCAAGTACAGCAACGTTATTGTCATTGCCCACACAGTTGGCCCGCTTGTACTTGAACAATGGATCAGTCTATCGGCCGTCAAGTCCGTCCTCATCGCCCATCTTCCGGGTCAAGAAGCCGGAACCTCACTGACGAATGTCTTATTCGGCTCGGTGTCTCCTTCTGGACATTTGCCGTACAGCATTACCTATGCCGAGGACGACATGCCAGCCAGCGTCACTGATTTGATCGACTCCGCCTTTATCGACTCACCCCAGGATGTGTACTCGGAGGGCCTGTACATTGACTATCGTTGGCTCAACAAAGAGAAGATCAAGCCTCGATATGCGTTCGGTCATGGTCTCAGCTACACGACATTCTCATACACCAATGCCACCATCAAGAAGGTCACAACGTTGAGCAAGTATCCGCCCACGCGACCCGCGAAAGGAACTGTTTTCGACTATTCCCAGGACATACCAGCATACAGCGAGGCAGTCAAGCCCTCGAGCTTTTCAACCATCTGGCGCTATCTGTACTCTTGGCTCTCCGAGTCAGACGCGAAATCTGCTGCGGCCAAGGCTTCAACCTCAGTGTACCCATATCCAGACGGCTACTCCACCACGCAAAAGTCCAGTCCTCCTCGCGCAGGCGGGGCTGAAGGTGGCAACCCGGCGCTTTGGGATGAAGCCTACACCGTGTCTGTACTTGTGACCAACAATGGCACGAAATATTCTGGGAAGGCATCGGTGCAGGCTTACCTTCAGTTCCCGGACGGGACTGGGTATGATACACCGACGATTCAGTTGCGTGATTTCGAAAAGACCTCCAAGCTAGCGCCTGGAGCGAGTGAGCGAGTTGAGGTGACACTGACAAGGAAGGATCTCAGTATATGGGACGTTGTGAGTCAGGATTGGGTTGTACCATCGGTGACAGGAGAGTACAAGGTGTGGCTGGGAGCTGCGAGTGATGATTTGAGAGCGGTCTGTTACACAGACGACTTGACTTGCGATTATGGAATTTCTGGACCTGTGACTTATACATCCTAGGTCTGATCACTCTTTTGATTTGGGTGTCGAGAACTGCTGGTGGAAGCATGTTGGTGGATAAATGTTTTGTCATCACAGAACCCGCGATTTAAACGGGCTACACTCTCACTGCTTAAGGACATCAGCATTAGTAGCCGATGTTGTTTCTCAAATTAATATGAAACTCCACCAGAGACATTACTTAAGTCCATCATGTCAACTCTTGCATGCTATGGCGACAGGACGGAAAGTGGGGTATCGTAGTTTCTGCCACTGAAGACCGCCTGGAGCATCATCACGAGCGACAGATTATTCTGCTGTTGAGCTCTACAAATCACCCCTCATGTTGGTAATCAATTTGTCACGTCGCTTAATTCTTCGTCATCAATCCATTCACCCCACCCCTCCAGATGAAGCGTCCTCAAAGATCAAGAACCGGGTGCTGGACATGTCGAGACGACGGCTACAAGTGCGATGAGCAAAAACCCTTTTGCGGCCGGTGCATCCGGCTGAGCAAAACTTGTCAAGGGTATGGCGTCCGGTTGAAATGGCAGACACAGCGTGCCCCAGACTCCAAAGCAAAACCCCAGCATCATCATGAAAACCCGTCTATCGTAAAAGTCGAAAGCCCAAGTCCGTTGACAAGAATATCTCCTGTCAAGTTCGGCGACGAAAGATTGGTGCATCACTGGCAAACTGTACTCGCCGACATCATTTCGATATCTGCCGGCCCGCACAATCCCTTTTTATCACATCTTACACCCCTGCTGGATCAGTCAATATCTCTCAGATCCGCTATTACTTCAATGGCCGCAAACCACCTCGCAATCTCACAACCAGACACCAATCTACCCGCAGTAGCCCAGCAGCACAGGCTCCGAGCGATTAATCACCTTCGAGAGAGCCTATATGATGCGCCTGCCGAGATATCACTTGCAACAGTAATGCTACTCCGAATGTCGGAAAGGATATTCGTCAAAGACACAAAAGTCAACCATCTGGAGGGCGCTCGAGCATTGATCAGCCACCAAGGCGGCCAAACAGCATGGTCCTCCTCGACGGGAAAGTTTCTCCTCGGCTTGTGCTGGTATCATGACGTTCTTTCTTCGGTATCTAGGGGCCAGCCTCCTGTTCTTGGATTGCAAGACGCCCTCGTGGAAGGGTCGAAAGACCTCTCGAGATTGTCCGCTGTCCTTCGTGTTGTTGCCGAGATAAGCCAGCTGAGGTCGACAAACTGCCGATTAGATGGCGAAGAAGCGCGAGATATCATGGACAAGCTAATCTCCCTTAAACAAAAGGAGATCCTAAATGACGAGTCTCGAAATATTGAAATCCATCGACAAGCAGCTTGTATATACTTTTACCGATCAACAACCGGGCTCAGAGATGTAGATATATTACTACCGCTCCACGCAAAACTTTGCCTTCAGCACCTCGCCATGATACCATCCACTTCGGCACTCATCTCGTCACACATCTGGCCTCTATGGACGGGTGGCTGCGAGACAACCGATCCAATACTTAGGGAATTTGTTTTAGGGCGTTTGGATGAGATGTATGAAGCTCGACGCCTCACATACCTGCAAAGAGTCAAACAAGATATTTTGGGTGTGTGGTTCATGAAGGATCTACGGAGGAATTCCAGCGGGAAAGATGACATAGATTGTGTCAGTGCCATAAGAAGCACGCATAACCGTGAAGCGGATATTATCTGAAAAGCACAAGATGGTTCTCATTCTAAAGGGATCTGTATTCATTTTCAGCTAATAAATCCAATTCAATACAAGCCACTTTTCCAATCCATCATTCGACATCACTTCCTACCCAGAGAAGTCTGTAACTACACTCAGTCGAAAAAGACGTCTTTCCCAGTCTTCGCGCTCTCTCTAATCGCCTCGATAATTCTTAGCACCTCTCGAGCTTCAGCTGCCTTGACGGGGGTGTCTTCTTGCTTTCCACTCGCAACAGCGGCCGCGAACTTGTTGTAGAATGTTTGGTAGCCCTCCGGAGTCAACTCGGGAACGGCCTCAGCCCGGAAATCGCCATTGTCTCCTACGACAGTAAGAGAAAGATCCTTGGGATCGTCCACACCAAATGCCGGGTCTTCCGGTGACATTCCGTCCTTGAGCTGAGGCTCTTGCTTGTCGAGGTTGTACTTGTGGAAGCTTCCCTTTGAACCTCGGATCCAGTATCGAACCTGTCGGCTCTCTGCGCTCAAGACGCCGGCGCGGATGTTCACCAGCATACCGTTAGGGTAGACGAGCTCGGCGGATAGACTGTCGGGGTCGTCAATGTCCAACTTACCCTGGCGTTGAGACACCAGACGGCCGTGGACTGCTTGCGGAAGGCCAAATAGCGAGTATACCTGGTCAATGAGATGTGTTCCAAGGTCGTACAAAACACCACCACCGTCGTTGATTCCCAAGCTACCCTTCCAGCTCTCGCTAGAGTAGCCTGCGGCGCGGTATCGGTCAAAGTGCGTGTTGAACTCGACAAGGCGACCAAGGGTGCCTTGTGAGAGAATGTGCTTCAAGGTGAGGAAGTCTGAGTCCCATCGTCGGTTCTGATAGACGCAGAGAATACGCTGCTGCTTTTTGGCAATCTCATCGAGTTGGCCGGCTTCCTTGGATGTCGGCACAAACGGCTTCTCTGTCAAAACATGCTTGCCGGCCTCCAAAGCGGTCTTCGTCATGTGGAAGTGCGTGTTTGGCGTGGTGCTGAGGACTACGATGTCGACCTCTGGATCGATCACAGCATCGACAAAATCTCGGTAGTGCTTGATGTCGGGGTGATCATGCGGGGCAGAGTCGCCTTCCTTTGGGTTGCGCTGGACAATGCCGTGAAGCTTGAACTGAGCAGTCCGCTTGATGAAAGGGATATGAAAGACCTTGGCGGACAAACTGGAATCACAAGTGTTAGGACTGAAGGAGAGCTGTTAAGAATGAGGGGATTCTCACCCATAGCCCACGACGGCGACGTTGAAAACCTTGTCTGACATTGCTACTTTCGTTGAGATGTTGACTGTGCAGTTATGATGAAATCAGCGATTCTCGCGAGGAAATCAAGGGAATCAGGTTCTCTTTATGTTATCGGTCACGGCTGAATAATTCCACCGAGATGGTGCAGGGCTCAAACAGTCAAACATGAGACAGAGCAGAACGGAAGCATCTTATGACGAGGAAATGACTCCACAGATCGGGCCTAATACGCCATCTCGAACCGCCCCACCAGAAATCATCCAGTCAACTGCCGAGTATCCAGGCCATGTTATCCGTCTTAACCTGTTTCGGTAGCCATAACAGTTCTGAAGTGGGGTTTGACACGCAGAAGAGAAGGTAACATCGCTAACCTGTTTTAGCAGCTTTAACAGTTTGGAGATGGATCAGCCACTTTTCCCCTCATCACTTGTTCACGGTCCGAATCTGGATCATTAATAAGACGATGATTTCATCGGGCTTGAGCCTTTTTTATTCACTCTGTTCGTTTTAACCATCATTCAGTTTATCACTACAGTCATCTTAATCTCGCCGGCTAAATATCTCACCGATTTAAATATCTATCATAGTCGACCGAAATGGAGCACAAGGTCTTTACCCGTCAAGCACCTGCTGGCTCAGGTCTGCAAAAGGCAGCCCAAGCCATGCAGAGCTCAGATGGTTCATCGCAGCCAATCACAAGCCCACCTACAGATGTCAGTTTACATCCCTTCGCATCATCATCCTATTCTCACACCTTCTAGCTATCCGATTTGCAGCTAGAGGGTTACTCTCTCACCTTTTCTTCCTTCACCACTGAAGATGCCCTGGAACTCGGCCACCTACTGCTTGCCCGACTCCTACCTCTGGCCAAGGAACGTCCAGCAGTCATTTCCATTTCGCTCGCAAACAGCGGACAAGTCATCTTCCAGAGCGTGACCGGCTCGGGTACGACGCCCGACAACGAGCATTGGATTCGAAGGAAGAGAAACACAGTCCTCAGATTTGGCGCGAGCACCTGGTTCATGCACTGCAAGTTCAACGGAGACGAGGAAGCTTTTGCAGCCAAGTTTGCCATCAGCGATGATAAGAAGGGCGACTATGCTATCCATGGCGGAGCAGTCCCAATTCATGTCCAGGGTGTTGACGGGGTGGTGGCTGTAGTCATTGTGAGTGGCTTGAAGCAGCACGAAGACCATGGAGTGATTTTCGACGTCGTCAAGGAAAACTGGAAATAGTTCCCGTCTATGTTTGAATGAAATCAATTAAAAAGTATCAACACAACGATAGAGGGAAGCTGAGCGAGTCGGGTCGAGAACTTCGATTGTCCCTCATCGTCCTGTGCGACGCTGAATAAACACAGGCTTGCCCAAATATGAACCGGAGATTTTAGGCAAATAGCAGTGTTTGACAACAGCTTTTGTTCTTGGCGGATTTGGATCGCATTGGATAATATTGCGGAGGTTCATATATGCTACTCCAGCGCAAGTTGTGGGGTGGCTGGTATGGTCCTGCGCCAAAAGGCAAATATGACCACCTTCACCACTCCCTCATACATTTAGCTTTCCAATGTCGCTTCGGCATCTTAGATCGTAGCCAAACATCCCATCATTGAGGCACATGCAAAACAATACTTGACTAGGCGCCATCAGTGACACGCGAGGCCTGCACTCATGTCGGCCAATACCTAGAATATCGGCGACTGGGATACTCGGTAAACCTACCTGATAGAGTCACAAATCCCTGTAGCTTCCCGAGTTACTGATCACACAAACACGATGCTTTTTTTATATCCTTGTCCACTTTCTGATCGTAGGCACACAAACTGCACTATCTCGTGGCTTCTTACATGTGCTTGAAGGTCAGTGTAGATCGATAACTCCAACACACAACACATAGTCTTCTCCGTCTATTTCACACAGCAAGGCGCCTGCAGGACCGAAACTTTTGATTCACAGTCCACAAACCCACTACGCCATTGAGAATCAGCCGCCTAACTTTCTAAAATACCCGAAGACCCGAAGACAGCGTGACAACAGCGCATAGCAGGGATATATGAACCAATCGGAACCTCGAAGCCTCCCCCGGCTGCAGAGAGTACGACAGCAAAGCCAGGCACAACCAACACGCACAACCAACGCAAATTCCTCTTTTCTCTCTGCAATGGACAGGGTAAGTCTGAAAGAACGATTCTCATACGTGCCCGCTCGCTCACATCTCCACAGTGGTCCGACAACACCGATTGCCCCTGAGGGGAAGACAACGTCTTATAATGACCCAGTGTCCCATATATCCGGAATCTGTCCTCACCTCTCACACATCAGTGATCCGCTTTCAAAATGGGAGCTCCCTCAACTCCGCCAGCGACTTTTACGGGAGGGATTACTCAAGGACTAGATCAGGCTCCTGTCTCCCCGGAAAGAGCATTGGAACCCCTCGAGGCGCAGGTATTTATTCTCTCTACTATCCATGTGCCAGTTTATGCGTGGCTAAAATCTGCCGTTTTAGCCTGAGGAGGAAGACACTGATCAAGATGATGACTCTGCTATTGGCAATGATGTGCAAGTAACTCACATGTTGATCTCAGGTCATGATGCTGACATTTGACAGTTCGAGCTCAACGGCCTCAATCAGCTCCAGCATTCTTCAGTACCGGGAAGCCCAAGGCCGCACCTATCACAGCGACAAGTTTGCGACCCAGTACTTTGCACCAAACGACGACCAGCAGAATGACTCTGTAGACATTACGTATGGCCATACCTGCCTACAGCCGGCTAAGTAATAACGTCTCGGCAGTCATCACTACCTCACGCTCCTTCTGAAGGGAAAACTCTACCTTCCACCTCTGAAGCCGAACATTGAGGTTAGTTTACCATGCCCTTTTTCTGTCAGCATTGCGTAACACTCTACAGAAAGTACTCGATATTGGTACAGGAACTGGCATCTGGGCAATGTAGGGCCAAGACAAACTGGTATGAGTACTCGACTAACTATCTACTAGCGATTTTGCCGATGAGTTCCCAGGTGCCCAGGTCATTGGCACAGACTTGTCACCAATTCAACCAACCTGGGTCCCACCAAACGTCAAGTTTGAGATTGAGGATGCAACACAGCCCTGGACATGGCCTGAGAACTCCATTGACTTTGTCCACATGCGCTATCTCTTTGGCGCTATTGCAGACTGGAACGCGCTGTTCGAGCAAGCATTTCGTACCTGCAAGCCTGGCGGTTACATCCAATCCTGCGAAATTGATCCCGCGTTTCAATGTGAAGACGGGACCGTTGATCGTGACGTTGCAATTCAGATCTTAAACAAGCTGGTCCAAGAAGGCGGTGCCAAGATGGGCCGCAGTTTCAGCGTTGTCGAGGACGGCTTGCAGTTGGAAGCAGCTCGTGCCGCTGGATTCGTCGACATTGAGCAAGTGGACTACAAGGTACGATACAAAACGTTTGTTGAGATTATCAGTGGTTTAACATTGGCCAGGTTCCTGTGGGTGGCTGGACCAAGGATGCAAAACTCGCGGAAGTTGGCGAGTTCCTTCGGGAGACGTTGTATAATGACATTGAAGGTAATGGCAATATTTCCTCGAGTCATACCGTGCGGTTCAAGACAGCCAACCACTAGTCGAAAACTAACAAGCACCTGTAGGCTATACCCTATTCCTCTGGCATGAGGTTGTGCAGTGGCCGACAGACGAGTACCAAGTTTGCCTCATGAATGGGCGAAAGGCTCTGAAGAACAAGCGCTATCATGCATACCTGAATCTACGATACGTCTATTCCCGTAAGCCGGAACCGGAGAAGACAAGCGATGACTAGACGTATTTTCTTGTTTTTTCAACGGTGTCGAAAATTGGGAGTTTCCTGAACGCAGTTAGTTTAGTTTTGCGGCGAGAACTAAAAATCTTGAGTAAACTCTGGATATCTCCCGAACACTGAAATAACTCGTCATTCGTCTATTATTATGTCTCAAACATTCAAAACCTCCGGTGTACTATGATGTTAAAATAGGTTGTTTCCACTATGGCTGTGCATCATTTCTTACCTCACAGAAGTGAGGGTGAACCTAATAGTTGGGTTGAGCTACCCTGGACCTCAAGATGGTGGAGTAGCCACAACTATTTCGCAACGGAACCAAAGGAACTTCAAAACAAAACTAAATGGGTGTCACTAATGAGATATGTTATGAAATAAGATAATAACAAAATTTGCTCGCCATGTTTTGGCCTTATCTGGTATGGGGGGCAACACTTGGCATTAATGGCGATAAACCCCATATCGGACCTGATATGAAGCTCAGGTGGAAGGATTCGCTAAACTCCACCCTAGAAGTAGCGTCACTGGTGCCTATTGGAGCATTTGCGTATCTCGTTGCAAGAAATGCTCGATTTAATTTGTTAAGCGATATTTTCGCAGCGGACGAACGATGATCCACGAATTCTAGGCACCGCAGCCCCTTATCGTGCGACATCACGGACTACTTATATGCACGAGTTTGTACGGGAGATGGGAGAGCGACCCAGAAAATTTGAAGTCAACCCACACAAGCTGCCACGGTTTTTTATTCCAACCCAATTAATCATTCTCCATCATCAGCTAGAATCAGCCTGGTAAGGATTGAAGCCATGGCATCAGCTCATAAGAAGTTCCTCACCGAAATTGCGGAAGCAAACCAAGCCGTTACAACCAAAATTGAGCAGCTGGTCTCAAACATCAACAATGAAACCGAAGGCAATGCATCCGCCGCTATGAAAGACGTCTTGGTTGAACTGCATGCCTCCATGGTCCGCATCGCTGATCATCGAGGCCATCCGCGCACACCAAACAAGCCGATTCTCGACGCATATCGCAGCTTCTTCGACCCCATCAGAGCACTGTCCCGGCTACCGTCTGGAGATTTTCTCAGTGCGCGCATGGTAATCTATCTCATGCAAGCCATCTTGAGCGAGTATGCCCTCAACAAATCCTTCATCAAGAGCAAAGCCCGAGTTACGACTGTTCCCTTGTACGAGCTCTGTGCCGACGTGGACGAGGCTCTGCTGGAACCGCTGAGGAAGATCTGGGCCGCAAGCAATAACAGCGAAGATTTTCGTTGGGCGTTTGGAAGCTACACCGTGCGATCCGAGTCATACGATGAGTCGTCCGATGCAGAGCAAGAGATGGTCCGAAGCCGCGAACTTATTCAGGCGTTGACTCCAGAAGAGCTCGCGGCTCTCGGCGGCATCAAGAAACAAACCTACATGGTTTCGAAGAGGACTAAAAAGGCAAATTGGGTCCCTGTTCCGGGTGATATCAATGATCTCGACCCGGCCATGTCGGATCCGAACAAGGTCCTTTTCAAGCATGTCGAAAACGAGGGCCCGATGCGCAACTTGTTGTTCTTTCACACGATTGATGAGGATCAAAATGAGGAGAAGTCTTGGCGCACGCTGGAAATACTTTGTCGATCCAGGCAGTTCATCATGGACGCGCGCTCCATCATCGCGCCGATCCTAGCCAACAAGAGCCATCGACTTGCGAAGCAAGGATTAGCCGTGGCAGGTGTTCCCCCAGAGCTTCGCATGTCCGTATTTGGGTATCTCGACAGGCCAAAGGCTCATTCTTACCTTGCCTCCGTGGACATCGCGGCTGCTTATGTCCCATTCCCCAAAACGACTGGCTTATGTTCTGACTGCAAGGCAAGGAAGGCTGGAGCGCTGAATCGCCGACTAAAGTTTACATGTCTCGGTGCTAGTATTTATGTCTGGAATCTTGCCCTGCGCGCCTTTCACGTCTTTCACCAGAAGACAGCAACGACTTGGCGACTCTGCAAACATGGTCTCGAATGCGAGGGACACCACGACGATGGCGATTGGGAGATTGAAACAGAAGAACAACTTGTCGAACTGGCAGAGGCCATCATCAGAGACAACTGTGGAAGTTCAAAGACGTTGAAGCAAGTTGGGCTTGGCCAAGATCCCGACTGCAGACTCACCCGCCGCAAAGACGACGACGAGCGACGTGAGAGGATATACCCTGAACAACCTTGGTTCGTCGACCAGAAAAGCGACGCACAGATGAACGGCGGTATTGGCGGATTGATGGATACGATGATTCATCAAAGGTTGTTGCTCGGTGCATGGACGAGCGGACAGTCTTCAACAGAGTCATATTGGTCGTTTGCGCGTAATATGGTGGACAAGAAACGGGCGGAAGAAGCTGTTGGTGGCATTACTCATGACCGATGTGATTTGTGTTAGAATGGCTGTTTGTAGATATTTGCTTCAACTTCAAAAGTCTCATGCCTCCGAAAAATATATCTGCTTTTCTATATTACATTCATCGCAGTATAGCCCTCGCCCCAGTCTTTTTTCATGCGCGTTCCTTTCTTGCGCGTGCTGGTCAGTGAGGTCCATTGGCCATCTCATTCGAATCCCAGTTAGATGGCAACATGGATATGTCTGTAGCTAGAGCAGCTGTTTCAAAGAACGAATCGTCCAAAGTAATAATGCGGTCCATCTCGGCGAATCCTTCACCCATAAGAGTCTGCGAGATCGCTAAGAGGTCCTGTGGGATTTCTTGCATCGCGCCCGGATGTCTAGACTCAGATGTCGCAAATGCTGAATTTGGTGCCCAGGTTCGATTCTGAGTCTGGCCGGACCATGAGCCTCCTTGTTGCAGAGGCGGGTCAGACCGGCCATGTTCAACAACATCCGAGGTATTCCTGCTGGAAGCTTCGGGAGCGGACCCTGGCTGTTGAGGCTGGACTTGGGTTTGGTCGTGGGCCACATTTAAACTGCTCTCGGAACCATACTCATCGTTGACCAGTTCCGCTATTTCAAGGCGAAGCTCGGCATTTTCAGATGGATCCTCTTCATCTTGTGATGGCATGTTCTCAGAATAATCGAGTACTTGTATAGTGAAGCTGGCATCTTCCTTGAACCTACAATGAAGTTTTCTGAGATGAACTGCGTATTTGCCTGCAAGGTTGGAACAAAGTCGTCGGCCATAACGTGAAAGACCAGACCAGCGCATAGCCATGTGCTCGAGATTCTGCACAAGGACCCAAAACTCGGGAAGCAAATCTTCGCCGTGATACCGAGAGTGAACTTCATTTAGATTAGTAGCTGAGGTTCCTGGACATGGAATTTACGATTTACCTAGAAGTAATCGAGCGCTGAGGAATGTGCAAAATGCCACCTGAGGTGGCACAACAATCTTCTCGGGACAAACACGAAGCCATGTTTCGGTTATGCTGCTATTTTTACTTGCAGCCAGGCGACAGGTTGCAGCACTGCAAGCACTCGGCAACGGGACAAACTGGGACCATTCGGGTGGTGGGTACGCTATTCGATGGTGGAGGAGAATCATGGACGTGTTGTGTGTAACGTGAGCCAGAGTCATACTGTGGTCTAGATCGTGCGGACCGGACGATGTATCAGGTGCACAGTTCGGGTCTCTCCATTTCTTGGGAAGAAACATTTTCCAACTGCATTGGCCATTAGCAGGCTTATTTGCGAGAAAGGGAGTAGGGAACAAGCGCCAACGTACTGGACTAGATGAAGATCCAACTCTTTGAACCGCGTTAGCCAGTCCGTTACTTCCTGCTGTTCGTTGAAGTTGATGTCTTGATGGAGAAAGCATGTGGCAATGTAATTCAAGTACTCGGTTGCCTGGACAGCGTACGAAAATCCACCGAGGGAGGAAGTGCTTGATGGTGTACCAGACGGGTTTGAGCCTCCACCCTGCACTTGAGATATAACGGGATCCGTGATAGCAGTGCTCCCAGACCATGTCTGCGATGTTTGTACATGAGTTAGGGGGAGAGATTTCCTCGAACTGCGAATGGCTCATACCGAACGACTCCACGTCTTAAAGTACGGCAATACTGCAGGGGTACCCGCATACCAATAGGATCCATATGCTGGTAGCCTGCGGTTGATGTCGTGGGAAGTAAGGCTGAGGTTCCATCTAACAATGATTCAACAAACTACTACACCGGGCTTCCTGTAAGAGCGACGAGAAAAGCTTACCCCGTTGTCATAGAACAATATCTGCGGTCCCTGTTAGTGAACTGAGGAACCGAATCGTGATCATGACTTGCCTGTCAAGATTGAATATGTTCCAAAACACCCTCCTTCGCCCTTCTTCCTCCACCCAATCTCTGGGTAACGGAAGTGTTTTCAACGGCTCGGGAAAGCGACGCTTGTGATCGTCATCTTCAACGGCCAACTGCAAATACTCCGCAGTTCTCGTCATTGATGCAATTAACGGCCACGCTTTCGTTGAATCTCCGTCACCAATCTGTTAATCAAGAGTTAGCAAACTCCATAGGGCATGAACAAAAAATGGCCCGTAGTCGCCCGAACAAGTCTCTTGGGCGCTACTCACTGTTGTAAACGTTAGAATAACGAGGGCCTGTAAGCTTTCTACAGACGTTGAGTTCATTGCGGAAAGAATGACAGAATCTCGCTTTTCCTCGGTGAGACGCTTCACGTCTTCAGTAGAGAGTTGGTACTTGTGCCGGTCCACGAATCGTAATGTGGCCACGAGCATCGCGTCAAGAATGACCGCGAGTCTTTTCCTACCCGAAGAGTGTTTCACCTCGTTCTCGAAACGAGCAGTGTGTATCATTGGGATCCAGTAGAATATCCTCGCAAAGTATATCTGAACGGCCTCCTCAACGAGACTAGTGGGTAGTTCGGGGCGGCTTCGCTTCCCCGGACAACAGACACATTGGGCAGCAGGAGACTCTTGTTGCTCAGTCGCTGTCCTCTTCCTTTTTCTGTTGTGGGTAGGCTCAGGATTGGCATGTCCTAGTGAGTCATGTTCACCGGTTTGTGTGGAGGTGGGCGTGAAACTTTGGGATGCTGGTCGGTCCAATCCGTCGAATCTCGAAGTAATCCTCTGAATCTCCGATGCCAGCGTACTGAGAGCACCTGTAAGATGGCCGATATTTGTCGACACACCATTGTTGAGAACATTGTCTTGCAGATTTCGATCGTGAAATGCCTGCTCAAGAGCCTCTGAGGATGGCGAAGAGTTGCTTAGTGACTTCCCCCGAATGGTGGGTTGAGCAGATATAACCCACCTACACGCGTACTCAGACCCTCGACGGCGCCAGTCTTTACGCCTGGCTTATTCTTCTTTGCATCGTAGACACATAGAGAGTCTGTTCATGTTAACTCCGAGGGCTAATGGGGACATCTATTCGGAGTAAGCTCACCCTGTCGCTGGCAATTGGCGCACGAAGGCTGCTCTCTGGAGCACTTAAGCTTCCTCCTCCGACATCCATGGCATGAGGGCATGTCCGTGTCTGGCATGGCGTCCGGAACGAGTGGTGAAGGGGTCATTTCGCAGCATCTGGAGGTGCTCGGGCTTCGGGGAAAAGCGGTGCATTAATTAGTGCGAGAAGCTCCCCTCATGTTGATGCGGGGTTCACGTCATGGCATCCTGACGGAGATGTCATTGGCTTGTCACTAACAGTATGTTATTGGTCTGAGGTCGTTAATGCCCCATTAAATGATGCCCCACGGAAGAAGAATGCGGATGGAAAACCGGACAAAAAGACTGAACAAAGACCCCGAGGAATGGGCTAACAAGAAAGGGAGCGTATTAGTAGAATGGACAGGAAACTTGTTGTTATCACTTCTCTAGCTTAAAGCTAGGCGGAGGACCAAGGTAGCTTTCTTTAACGCCCCCAAAGTCCACAACCACCTTTTCCAGCAAGATATTCGCGTGGCATAGTCTAATCTTGACAACATGCTGCCCCGGCTTCAAGCCAACCAGGTCATGTTCCAGCCTCCAGACCTGGTCGCTCGCCGCCTTCATCCAACCCGCAGCGCGCGGCACTCCCAACTTCAGGCCATACCGATTGCTCTCATCTGTGAACTCTTCGATGTTGCGGCGCTCAACGGGGCCATCGTTGAGCTGTAGCTCGTAGGATGTCGTGTCTTCAATCGACGTGCTTAGCGTGATGCCGAATTCGAGCGTGATCTTGGCGGCCGTTGCGTTGGAGAATTGGTAGAATGGGTATTCTAGGAAGTGGTCTGTCGACGTAACGTTATGGGTGATGTCTAGCCCGGCAGAGCCGTCTTTGGATCTGCCAGTATCAGGCATCGCGATGTAATCTGGCGTAGGAACGGCAGATGTTGCGGGAATGGAAACATAACCGGCTCCCTCGACGAATCCTTTACGAAAGGTATCCGGCACGCGACGCCCACTGATGGGCAGATGCACTTGCTCAAAGTCCCCAATGGCAGATCGCACATCGACAAGAACCTCTTGCTCAAAGTCGTCAGGTACCTGGTCCCAGTCGACAGAGATGTCAACCCTCGCGTCGTCTCGTCCCGGCACCAAGAAGCCTGAATAGCTCGAGAGCCGCAGCCAAGCATACGGAACAGACGCGGTCCAGTGAATCGTTGGGGTTCCGCGGGTCCAGATATCGAACCATCTAGTAGCTGGTCCGTATCTCGTCATGGCACCGAGTGTCAGGCCCGGCACAAGGTCACGACGACTTGGATGCGTCCTCTCAGATTCCTCGTTGATGCGGCCTGGTCGAACACCCGCATGGCCTTCGATGGAGACGCCCATCTGGCCCACAATCATATTAGAGTTCTGACGGCGCTGCACATAACCTAGACCTGTGATCATATCACGAGAGGGAGCGTGCCATGTATCTCCGTAGCCAAGGTGCGGCTGCATCATCATGTAATTCCACTTGCCCCCCAAGAGCGCGTGGAACTCCGACTGGATATCGAAATCGGAATCAAACAGATCGAGAGCGCGCTGAGCCGTCACATTTGCCGTGTTGCGCCTCTGGAGCGTGTATAGCTTGTTGCGCGCCTGCATCAGTCGCAACGCGATGAAGACACGGGTTGACTTGACGGGATGCAGGATGAGCTGGTAGCCCGCGGGTTTTTGCTCCTCGGTGAGTTTCTCGTACACTGACTCGGCTGTGGCGAGGAGTTTGGCCCACTGGTCGAGAACGCGTTCCGCTTCGTTGTAATTGAGAAGGGAGAATGTGTCTGGCTCGACAAGCTCGTGCTTGCGCATGGAGACTAAGCGGTTGTATTCATGGTAGATGCCGCCAATCTGATCGCTGAGTTCGGGACCAAAGTCTCGCTCAGCTGACTCAACAAGGACATCTCGGAGGCCCTCGGGTGTGAATTTATCAATGTTCCACGCGAGACTCATGGCCCACGAGATTGGTGTTTCAAGGGGCTTTAAGTCGCCTACGTTGAAGAGCCAGATTTGCCTTACGTTGGAATTATACGCGTGTCGAAGTTGATGCCATGCTCTGCCCTAGATTGTGTTAGTGAAGAGTATTCATTCGGTATAATGCTGCTCAACCATACAAGAGCCACGCTGTTTGTCCACTTGTAGCTTCGAGGTAAGCCGACGTATTCGAAGTGGTAGTAGAGCTGGAAACCTGTCAGTGATCCAGTAGTCATGACACGGATTGGCGAACATACACCAGAACCACCTTTCCTAGCCGCCTCCTGTTTGGTGGGCAGCCGTCGAATCGTGCCGTTGTTGTCGTCTTGGAATAGCAAGGTGACATCGTCTGGGATCTTTATTCGGCCCGTGTCGTACAACTGCTCGATGTCTCGGTACATGGCGAAAAGCTCTGTTGCAAGCAGGGTCAGAAACTTCCTCCACAGTGATGTTTGACCTGAAAGACTCACGTGGAATCTTGTCCTCGCTCCCGTACACATCACCGATGACCTTCCGCTGAGCACCGATGACATCGCTGATAATAGCCGCGGGATCAGACCCCTTGATAGCCCGATCATACTCACCCCTCATGCCAATGGTAAAGTACGACTCGCAGCCCTTGGCCCTTCGCGCGCCTTCGTGGAAGAACTCGGTCATTTTCTCGCGGTTGTTCTCCCAGTTCCAGCTGCCGTCTTCGTTTTCGAGGAACCACTCGTTTGTCAGGCGCTGCATCGGCTCATGGTGCGACGTCGACATGACGATGCCGTATTCGTCCGCTACGCGCTGGTTCTCCGGGTCGTCGACGAAGAAGTTGGCGCCTGGGTTTGGGTAGCCTGGCCACATGGCAGGCCACATGAAATTTGCCTGTTTTGTTTTCTTAGTTGATGGTCAAGACGATGTGGCGTATTATGACGGGAGCCTACCTTTAGCCGCAGAAGGAGTTCAAACACTTTCTTGTAGAACTCGGAATTGTACTTGCCAAACTTCTCCAGAACCCAACCCGTCATGGCTGGAGCCTCGTCGTTGAGGAATATCCCACGATACTTGACGCTCGGCTCTCCATGAACCGTCGTCTTGGGGCTGGCATAGATGGCGGGGTGGAACTTTGGCGGCACATCTGCCCACCAGTACCAACTGGATCATCGTGAGTAATTGGTGATAGATGGTTGATGGGATGGGGCTTGGTCTTACGGAGATACTCCAATTTGTTCCGACAGACTGTAAATGCCAAAAATGGCGCCTCTCTTGTCACTGCCAGCAATGACGAGAGCCTTTTCGTAGGACCCAAAAGGGCCATCGATGAGCGCGGTCGTAAACGACTCCCATTTCCCACGAACAGCGCTAAAATCGACCTTGGCTTCCTTCTCAAGCCGCTGGAGCAAAGGACTGGACTCTACGCAGCCAACGATGATGGCGACTTTGGAAGTGCTAGCGGCTTCACTGCCATCATCTATGATGACGGGGCTGGCGTCATGCTTTGTGACTCGAGCAAAGTCTTGTGACAGGTTGCGGGCTGCAATCTTGACGCCGGCATAATCGAGCTCATCAACCACGATAGTGGCGCCAACAAGATCCGTTGCCACACCAGCATCAGCGGGAGAAAATTCGACAAACTTCTCCTCAAACATGGCTGCTTTTGTGTCCGTCTGAAGAACCGTTTTGAAGAATACGGGATGAATAAAAATGGCCAGTCTGGAGGTCTTTATAGCATCCGGTCTTTAATACCCGGAAGTTCTCCTCTCTCCACCCCACACGCCAGAAGGATAGTCAGGTCGTGGGGAATATGAAGTGGAGAACATGCAAATATGCCATTGGATCACGCTGTCTGGAGTTGTGGGCGTACCCACAGAATCGTTCGGCGTCGGGATAATGACCGAGATGCTTTATTGCGAAGCCCGAGGGCATGGCTTATGTTGAACCGGCACGGTAATTGGTGACAGCGTCTGCTTCGGGTTATCGTGGAGGAACCGTTGCTACGGGTGCTGATGGTTCGAGCCCGATGGTCTGATGCCTCAATTATGTCCAAGTAATAGTGGATATGTTGCCTAAATTACTGGAATTTTACAAAGGCTACTCATTTCATCTTCGTCACGACTCGATTCCCCCTCACATCGATCATCTACGCATGCCTTCTTCCCCACAGACCATGGGGAAAACCGTTGGGCAAGCTCTCCCGTATTCTCAGCGTGAACATCAATCGCTTTTCGACTATGAGAGACTTGTGCCATGCCCACATTACTCGGACCTCATCATCCGTACGTAGTCCCATATCTTTCCTCACGAAGAACCCGCAACTCATTAACGGGATAGCGTGCGGGCATTGTTCCCACTCCCATATTTGTCCCATCATGGATTCCTGCTCGTATGCACCCAAAAGGATCAGCTCGCGCTATGTCGTCCTTGAGCAGCTCCCGCGTGTACAGCGCTGGTCCAGCACTTCCACGAGGATTGCCGCACCACCAACGATCAATCCACTCCTGTTTTAGCTCCTCCCCATCTCGTAGAAGGCTTTCCAAGTGATGAATCCCTCGGGCTGCGCGAGACACTATCGCGAGGTCCGAGCAAAAGATTCTGGCCAACGAGCCGCCGCCTGAAATGGTTCTGTGGCAGATCTCCGTCAGGACTTTCTTCCAAGTCTGGTGGTCAAGAACCCGATCAGACAGCATAACATTGTGCAGCTCGAGATTCTCGATTTGTGGATGGCGTGCTATGAATGTGGTGAGGTCGTTGGCGTTGACGCAAATGCCCCGCAAGGCCAAATATCTCAACTGGCGAAACTGCAAACCTTGGTCGACGATGGCCTTGAACACGCGCGCGTAAAAGAAGAGCCTGGACGCGCCGTCGTAGGCTTCATATTCGAGTGTCTGAAACATGTGCAAGTCCAGCGACTCGAGGTTAGGCATGTGCCCAAGCATCTGGACGATGCCAGTGAAATTATCTTGACAGAGCGCTTGGGGCATGTTGTCTCCGTATCGACCTTGGATGCCTGAACCCCAGTCGTCTCTAATCATGGCGTCTGTTTCTTCATCCGAGTCGTAGTCGCTGCCATCCGCGTCAAAGTCAATCGGATCCGAGTCGTCAGATTCGGCCACGCCATCCGCCTCAAACCATTGCACCTCGTCTCGGTTCTGGTCCCAGTGTCGTCTCTGCCTTCTCTTCTCTCTTGCCACAACACCATCCCCGTAAACCATACCAAGCACTTCCCATCCGTGGTCAACTCTGGTAGAGAAGCTCAATTCCAGTTTCTTGACGGCGGCGCAGTAATTCGCCAGTCCGGCATCCAAAAGCGCAGGCAAGCCTACCGTGACATCGTACGACGAAACGCTGCAGCCGGTGGTGTTGCTGTAAATACGCAAGTCTGGTATAGTCGCGCCACTGCAAGTTAGTGCTGTCATCGACAGGCGGTATACCTGCGAGGCGCAGGCCCACAGCTGCTGTCGATCCGAGTCTACGATGTGACGGGAGACCGGTTTGGAGTACTGATTTGGACCCTCGATAAATCTGGCATCCAGTTCCAGTGTCATCAAAGAACCCCGCCCGCCCCATCTAAGGATCGCAGCAAGACGATCCACGGATGGTTCCTCTGAGCTAAGAATAGTCGTTTCATCCATATCCTCAGCCTCCACCTGCGACTCCATCCACTCTAGGCATCTCTTCGTGTGCGCCAATTGTTCATCGGTCCCCTTTTTCTTCGGGGAGGGCACCTGCACAGCAAACGTGTCACCACGACCATTTGTGACTACCGTCTCCTCCGGGCAGTACTGTCCATACTTCAATGTCTGCCGCGCAGAGTCAATGGCAAAGCATTCGGCCGTTATCCGTATATGGCGGACGAGATTGCCCAGCTCGGTATGCCTCATCAGGGCTTCTGTGGCCGAGAGGCCGGAAGAAGTCAAAGTTGTCGTGTGGCGCGCAAAGCACTTCCGAACCGCCGAGAAGCCCATACGTTTGCTCACGAGGCGGAGGCTTTTCAAGTCGGCCAGCGCCAAAGACGTGAGAATGCGCTCCAGGACCTCTTGGGGCACATTGCTGAGAGCGGCACCTTGGCCCATCCTATACATGCGCTAATGCGTCTGGGAGGGACAGCTATGGCCCTAGGACAGTATAGACGTGGATCAGTATAGACCTGGGACCAAGCATAGGTTTGGAAGCTTCCTTTCAGGGCAAGTCGCTGGGCTCCCATAACCGATTGTGAATGTGGGCTGGTTCTACCCCGCATCGCGATTTAAGCTTCATTTTTAGGGCAACAGCGGAGGTAGCCGATCTTTTCCTAGTAGGGAGCTCAATCATATGTAATTACCACATTGTCCGGTGCTTCCAGTCGCGGCCCCAGCATTCAAGAGGTTCCAACGAGCTGTATGGTCATGGGATGGACTTATCTCGGTTTCGGACTCGGTTTCGGCTTAATTTCCACTTTGACTGGAAGTACGGAGTACCAAGGCAAGTTTGTGAGTGTCCGGAGACTAGACAGATATTTAAATGTAACGTCCTACCCCAGGCAGGGCTTAGCTTCCCCCGAATGACTCCTATTTCCCACCCTCTTAACATGCTACTCTTTGGCTCTAGGGGACGATCGCTCCCGAGATGCGATTTCACATGGCATAGAAGTGCCGTGTTCACTTACCGAAGTTGTATCCCTAGGTAGAGATTAATGAAGACCTTCACAATGCAAAGCCAAGTCGTCCCCCCTTATATATTACGTCGTATATACCTATATTTACATATGTATATATTATCAGTCTCTGGTAGGCACGAACAATTTTGTTCATGCAAACACTCGCTGTTGCATTTCTCCAACAACGATGAAGATTCCATACTACGGGGCCATATTTGCGTGGCTTGTGGTGCAAGGTCCTGCTGCTTTCGTCAACTGCCGTTCGAGTGATACAGAAATCATTGTTGATCTTGGATATTCGGTTCATAAAGGCGTTTTTAATGTGGGTTTACCTCTACTTCTCGACATAGCATGCCTTTGGCTGTTCTGCATGATTTAGTCTTTCTTCATTGGATGAAATTCCCATGGCTGTGGAATCGTCAAGTAACACATGCTCCCAGGCTTCGAATGAATACTACAGTTTCAAGAATATTCGGTATGGCGAGCCACCTGTTGGAGCCCTGAGATGGAGCCCACCAATCGCACCCCGAACAATCAACAGAACCCTGGATGATGGTGGAGTGCAACGAATCTGTCCCCAAGCCTACCCCCGCTGGCTGCTACAACCCAGAGCAGAAGCGGCAGGGATACCGGTAGAAACGATGGTGGGTATCCTTATGAGTGACCAGCGCATGAATGAGGATTGCCTATTCCTCGACGTCCACGTTCCCTCGTCTATATTTGCACGAAAAGGCGAAAAGGGCTTCGGTTGTGAGTAAAATCTCAATCTTGTCTGGCATACTTCTGTAACTGACTGCGATGTGGATAAGCTGCCGTAATGGTCTGGATCCACGGCGGTGGCTACGATATTGGTGAGTCAGAGTACACGTTGCATGGAGGCAATATAATGGCTGACAGGTGCACAGGATTCAAGGACCAAGCGCCGTTCGACTCTCCCGCAGGTTTACTAGCCCGTTCTCAGTTCGATGAGCAAGAAGGAATCATCTTTATCTCTATAAACTACAGACTGGGTATGTTCGGTTTTCTTTACAACGACGGGGCCGACATGATTGGCAATGCTGCCTTCTGGGATCAGAGGCTGGCGCTTGAATGGGTTCGGAAGTACGTCCATCTTTTCGGCGGCGACAGAAATCGCGTCACCATCATCGGAGAATCTGCAGGCGGTGGCAGCGTGTTGCATCAAGTTACTGCCTTTGGCGGGAGAGGAAAAGCACCCTTCGCCGCGGCGATTTCTCAGAGCCCTGCGGTTTTCATCACTGCGAATACATCGGAAATTTGGCAGACCACTATCGCGGAGGCTTCGCGGATAACTGCTGCCGAAATTACGACGGTGCAACAACTCCGTCAGTTGAACTCGTCAGCGTTGATGCAGATCAACCAGGCCGCAGTTTTCGGCAGTGGTTATGGTCTCTTCACGTACGGTCCGTTAGTCGATCGGTTGTTTGTACCAGCTCTTGCCGGGGCTCTTCTCTTAAACGGCCAATTTCATCATGACGTCAAGGTAAGTACAAGGGGATGCTAGTATTTTCTGACGAGTATATATAAACCAGACAAAACTAACACGGCAAGATTATGACGGGATATAACAAGAATGAATCCGGGATGTTCATCCCTACTATACGCACAAACGAGGAGCTCTCGTCTTTCCTTCAGGTTAGCTATCCCATGTCGGATTCGGCACGAGATTTCGTCCTGTCGGAACTATACCCCAACATCCTAGATGGAACCTATGGTTACACCACGCAAGCCGAGCGCACAAGGATTCTGATTGACGACATGGTCTTCACATGCAACACGCGTTTTCTCGCGGCTGCATTCCACAATGAAACCTATGGTTACAGATTCGAATACCCACCGGGGTTACATGGCCAGGACCTTGCATGGACGTTCTTTAAGGGCGATGACCCGGCAGTGTTGCCGGAACTCGCCATCGCGATGCAGCGCTACTTGACGAACTTCGCCATGACAGGAACTCCAAATGGTGAAGGGGCAGAAGACTTACCAAGTTTCCCTCTATACGGCGATCAGGAAAATTTGGCTATCTTTGGAATCGATGGGGTTAGTATTGCCCAAGACGCCACTAATCATGCGAGATGTGATTTTTGGCAGAAGGGGGTCTTCTGAGATTTGTCCTCAGCCAGATTTAGGTGCATTCGTGGAATTTCTATTAAAAAATTCCACTTCAATTTTTCCATATTTATCTGAGGTCTAGATATTTCATTTTTATGATGAATTGACTCTCTGCATTCCAGCCCTCTCTTATATCCATCCTCATTCACACCTGCGCCTTGCCCACTAGTCGTGGGAATCGCCAGAAATGATGTCTTTCAGGCAGTTGGCATCCACGCTAGCCCTCAGTTGTCGCCACCAAGATGCATATCGTCTACTCGCACTAGGTATCGTCCTTAGATGCTTTATCTTCTCTAGCAAGTCTGATTTTACTCCACCTCAATCACTTGATCAAGTCATTTCTGTCACTCGACACAACTCCAGCCAACCAGGCCTCGTCAACTTCACCACACCATGCCGGAATATCGTCCCGTCATGGCTAATCTTCGGGTATCCTCCCACCAATCAGAGACGTGCTAGACTTGGTCCATCTATATAAACCAGTCGAACAGCCAGTGTATGAGAGAATACTGGCCCCCTCATTCACTGTTACTCTTTACTTGTTGTAAAATGTCATCTGAATATCCCAATCTCGTGTGGCGTCAGACTGCCCCCGGCCTTTGGCAGCGCAATGTCGATGAAATCGAGCAGTTCTACGCCTCGATGGTGGTGCTCTACGAGGGAAGCGGCCGCATGTTCTTTGGCATCACGGGACATGTGTCTTTGAATGTCCATGTGCCCCTCAATAAGTCTCTCGAAGAGGCTGAGTCACTTGTTGACCAGGCACTCCGCAAAGCCTGGTCGGCTATGCGACGTGATCATCCCACCATCGCGGCGCAGGTGACGCAGAACGTCGAAACCCAGGAATGGACCAAGACGTATCGCCAGTCTCGGGATGAAGCCGACACGCAGTCTTGGCTTGAAAAGACGCTGGTATCTGTTGCGACGGGCCAAACTGGCGAGGAGTGGGCAAACTCAGATCCTCCCGCCCCAAAGCTGCCCACGCTCTTCAACATCCACGTTGCCCCCAAAGAACCAGGTAGTCGTGTTATTCGCCGCGACCTTGTCCTCCGTTCGCCCCATGATATTGTCGATGGCGTTGGTACCCTGATACTGCTCAGCAATCTGATTGTCCAGGCCTCCAAGGCCTACGACGAAGGTGATGGCTACCAGGTCCCAGTGCTCGATGGCTCCGAAGCAGCCAACCTGAGCCCTTCGTATCGCATCGCCGCCAATGTCCCGCCGCAGCTTTCAGAGGCTCAGCAACGGCGAATGGAAGATATCGCCGCTGAAAAGGCCGAAGCAGCAGCATCTACCGACGTCGAGATCATCGGCCTTCCCTTCAGAAAAGGGGCTACTCTCCCCGGCCGCCACCAGCGAGCTGCTCTCACGCTGAGCAAACACCAGACGTCCCAGGTCCTGGCCTTTTGCAAGTCCATCAGCGCAACGCCAACCCACGTCTTCCACGCCGCCGCCGCTCTCGTCATGCGAGACCTCCAAGATCGCGCTACGGAAGCCAAACGGGTTCGATACATCAACTATATCTTACGCAACGAGCGTTCTAGCTGCGCCGAGCCTTACAATACTACCAAACACCCCGCTGCGCTGTATCACTCCGTGTCTGGGCAGTCGCTGGTCGTCGACATGACGCTTGCGGCGGCTGGAGAGACACCTGATGATCAGAGCCGAAGAGAGGAGTTTCTCGCCATTACCCAAGTTATGAAGGAATTCTACCACAGCGTGCGCAACGATCAGGAGCACTATGCCCTTGCACCCGTCATGTGGGCTGCAGGCACGCCACCGCTTCCTCCATCCCCAAGACCTCTGCCAGTGCCTCCACCAAAGTCGCAGGCCTCCGTTTCCATCTCGAGCATGGGGCGCACAGATGCCATTGTTCCCCCGAGAGTCGGTGCCTTCGATGTCCAGAACCCTTGGGTGACAGGAGAAGAGCTGGGCAATGGACTTGGGCTCTTTCTCGGCACATTTAATGGAGAGATGTGCCTGAGCGCTGCGTATAATGATGCTTGGCACACCAAGTCGGACATTGCAGATTATTTGGATCGTTGCGCGGAGGTTGTGTTCAATGGGTTGAGAAGTTCTTAGTCATGTCTTCGGACAAAGGTCTCCCTGCAATCCCCCCTTATGCTAAAGTCAACATCTTCCGTAGTAGGATTTTAGGCTACTTTAAGGTTGAAGGACGTGTACACATAGGCAAGACTTAACCTCGAGAATGCTACGAATTTTGGGTTCATTCATGGGTTAAACGTGCCATTGCACCGAGGTGTTTTAGCCTAAGACTGCATTGCACAAGAGACAGGTTGGAAGCATGGTGTATTCCATTCAGCTAGTTTCTGCGCATCAACGGCCATCGACCATCCACGCCGAACCTGTTATCTCGTGAATCAACTCGCGTGACTGCCCAAGAATCCTGTGTATCTGACAGACCAACTTTCCATACCCGCTACCCTGACGTTTTGCAAGCGATGCGTCCTCCTGAGTCTTCCACCACGAGACTGGTCACGTTGACACGGACAGGTGGCATGCTGCAGTGCAGTCGAATGTTGAGACTTAGTCAGCTCCGGAACAAAACCCAGGATCAGGATTGATACTTAGACGAATGGTCAGCCCGTCTTAGCTTCACCCGCATGAGCAGGGTTACTAGACCCCAACACCACGTTGAGGTGCGGGCTGGACGTTGGGGCGACCCCGAAGGATCGCCACCTCCCCTCGGAGGGTTGGTGGAGAAGCATGGAGCAACCTAGCCAGCGGCTACATCAGAGAAATGCCGAAATTCACTGGGATTTTGCCTAGAACCCTGTCGCGCTCCGGGACTTTGGAGACGATGTCGAAAGGGGCGTGGTTGCCGGGGTTCTGCGCAGGACGATCATCAGATAATCGAGAGGTCGGCAAGAGATCGTGTCAAAGACACAATGTCTCGATCAGTTTCCAAGCCATCCAACTGCAGAGCAGTCATCAAGTCGAGGATGACATCTTGAGTTCCTCGATGTGCAATGAGTAACTCTTGATGCCTGATCCGGGTGGCCTTTGACGCCTTTTGCTCGGTCGCAACGATTGCCTTTAACAGCAACACGGCCTTTCTGGTATCCTCCCGTAACCTGCGCTGCTCGTATACGGTTCGTTCGGCGGCGTTTGCGATTCGTTCGGCGGCGTTTGCGGTTCGTTCGGCGGTTCGGTCGGCGGCAGCGGATGAGGGAGTAGATGGGAGCACGAAGGGCAAGAAGAGGTGCACGCACATAAGTACGGTGCTGATGATGACGAAGGGGAGGCCAATGGCCGTAAGGATCGTGCAGAGAGGGCCCCATCCGGGCCAGAGGAAGTCAACCATGGCTGGGCTGACGTTGGAGGTATGCGTATGTGTTCGACGTATGAGTTTCGGCGTTTGCGTTTCGTGGGCGTTTGCGTATCGTGGGCGACGGCGTCGTATATGAGGAGAAGAAGAAGAAGAAGAAGAGAGGGAAGCATTTGGGGAGTGCCCGTGTTGACATGGTAGGCAGAATCATCTCGTGAATGGCTCTTGCCTTCATTGTCCCCATCCCCATCGTAAGCAGCAACAATTGGCGATGTATTAGGGCAGGAGGGGATGTTTCGGGGCGGAAATTGCTTTCGCAGAGCAGGAGCCAACCCAACAAGAAAAGAGTTGACGTAACAGGAAAGAGGTTGACGCAATTGCACTACATCTTGGATCCTTCTTCGATATGCCTTTCCCAGATGAAATCTCCACCACCGTGACTCTTTCATAAGGTAAGGAACACTTACTTCCACCTTCCATATTCATTGTACGGAAAAACCATGGGTCTCTGGCGCCGTCGACACTGCAATGGGTAGGTACAGTAGTTGCTGGAATCAACCCACACGACATGGCAGAACTTGATGCAACTTAGCGTCAAAGCCGTATACCGTACATTGGAATCAATCACCCCCAAATTTGGTGATTACTTCTTCTAAATCAATAGCAGCCTGCGCTCAATTCTCTATGAGCCCTGGTCTTGTTTGTAGGTTCCATCTCAGTCAATGCAGCAGCACGACTGTCAAGGTGAGCGTCGCCTGAACTCGGCGGACTCAACGATTCTCGGCTTCTTCTTGGCGCCTTGATAGGTTTCTCTGATACTTTTTCGTCTCCAATGGAGGTGACTGTCCAGAAGTACCATGGTCAAATTGCTGCCCGCTGTCTTCAAAGCTGTTTCCTAGGGCTGTCTCCGTTCCTGTCGTGACTTCGATCTCATCGTGAATCATACATCAGAGAGGCCGTCAGCTTAGAGCTCCATGGTTGTAAGTGTCTCCTAGTCCCTTGACAAGACGAACACCCCTTTCAGTGTCGTCGTGGACACTCTGCTAGTTATTTCCGAGACCTTCCCCTCCCTCCATTTGAGATGATCACCCAATATAGCTAGCAGAGCACACACTTTGACCTTCGCAATAGTTTCAAATGCTTGAGTGATGGTGATCTAGTTGTGAATTGTGAGCTGTCGCTAATCCAGAATATGTAGTCTCGAGAACGTACCTCGGACAGTGTCTATCTGCGTTGACTCCTAAACTCGCCGCTCCTACTTGTCTGTAAATAGTCCCCATCTTAGTCTCCACGGACACCGATTATTGCTTGGTATCGAATCACAATGCTGACATCGCACAAACGTCGGAGAAACTATAGCTAGAATTCTGGTTTAATAAATGATGTTATTAACTAAAATTCTGCTCAGACCTCATAAACTGCCCCTGCTTTAATCCGTAGAACCATGCAATACTAGTCGGCTAGGCCATACGTTGCGCAGTCGTGGCGGCCGCGTTCGCAAAAGCTATTCCAGGGGCAGCGTCTCATGCCGAGAATGAAATATTTCATATTATTCGGCCGGCCCACAAACGTTGCTTCAGTTCTTTTCATGCCCTCAGTCGCCGCCCAAGGGTTTCTCACAATCCCCGCCTGATTATTGATAGACCTCGGCTCGTTGACCAGGCTTATCTCACTCGCACTTCTCCATTTCCAATCGTATGGGGACCGGCAGCCACCTAGCTGCTTGAAGACATCGAGGGCGACAGTCCAGCCCTTGCCTTGCTCTAGCATTGTAATCTTGACTGAGTAGTCCGTCAGACACATGGGGCATGATTCCGTGGTAGTTTCGCATGGAACCAAGGGCACGTCGAGGCTATGCCGTATGAGTTTCCCTGCTTTCCAATTGTATAAGATGGAACTGTCGTCAGTCGCATGAACATGATTGCAAATGGAAATATCGGATTGCTCCATGAATCGACGCAGGCTTCCTCCCTTTCCCTGAGAGCTTTTTATGATATATGTGACCAGGACAAAAAGCTCGTCGTGTATGATTCGACCTCTTCGGACGACTTGCATTTGAACACCATTTGAGCTTTTAGTATTCCATCGCCTTTCTAGCTTTGAGAGAGGCAATCCATGCGCAGGGCCATAGAGATGGTAATTCATGAATAGCCGAGCTGAAGAAAATTCCAGTTCTTCGAGACCATACAGTCTTATCTGGTGGCAATTCCAATCCAGGCAGGGTTGGAAGGACCATTGTGATGACCCGGATATACCCCATTGTGTACTCCACGAATGCAGGAGAGTACAACTGTGGCAGAAGTAGAGATTGGAGATATCCTTTTCGAGAAGCTGCAGAAACTCTTCTCTGTCTTTTCTGGTTGCCAGTGGAGGATGCCTGTCGGCCTCGAAGTAAACTTGGTAAATTGGGCGACAGGTCAAGGCGAATGTCATTCGAGATGCATCTGTGAGACGGTTGCTGATCATAATGAGAATCTCCCTGGGCATCCTATCCAGCTTCGCCTCGGGGTTGAATCTCTTGCCAGGGCTTTGCGTGTGTCCCGTTGGACCAGAGTGCTCCGACTCATATTCTGAGGTGCTTGTCGAATCGTAGGTCTCCCAATCGCTATCCGATGGTCCTGTCGCTTCACATATTTCGATGATGTTTTCCAGACGCGAATCAAGTCTTTGGTAGTTCCAATGCCGCCTGAAGCGACAAAACCAGCCTCGAATGTCGAATATGCGCATCGTTCTTGCATGAAGGTCGAAAGGGGGAATAGACCACCGGTGTTTGAAAATGTCCTCGAACTTCGTATCAGAGGATTAGCGACTATTAATAGCCAGGAAATTCGATGTTAAGGTTCTTCTGTAAGTTTGCGTGCACTGGTTGTGGCATTGACACGTGAGTCAAACTTGAACTCAAACAGCATGGATTGTCTATACTGAGGGTCAGAATAGGCTTGAGGATTCAAACGGACCATGGTGCACTGAAAGTTAAACACGCCTCGATGCTTTTGATTCGCTGTATTGAACTTGGGACCTACATTGCAGCACAAGATTTGAAGAATAGTATGGGATATCAGGGGGGTCGGGGGTCCTCCACAGATCATCGTCACCATCCACAACTGAGTGAAATAACCTTAGCGTGGAATCGGTGCTACCTGTCCGTATGTTTTCAATCCTACTTCCAAGTTGGCTGTCCGCTGCATCGAGGGCGAGTTGCTGCTATCACAAAGTCAAAATAACACAATTTTCTTCACATTCAAGCATTTTTAAACCCAATGTCTTCACAGCTGCCTAAGATCAAGCTTTTCCAGCTCATGCCAG
This sequence comes from Dactylonectria alcacerensis, assembly GCA_029931735.1. Taxonomy (NCBI): domain Eukaryota; kingdom Fungi; phylum Ascomycota; class Sordariomycetes; order Hypocreales; family Nectriaceae; genus Dactylonectria; species Dactylonectria alcacerensis. The sequence goes on from JAPMUZ010000005.1 coordinate 724,676, forward strand.
CTAGGAAGCTTGAATCTTGATGAACATATTACCTGTTTGGCGGCTCCAGGAGCCACTGTCCGTATGCCTCGATCTTGACGGGTGTGTGAATTAGATGGGTCGATATATCGAACTTTTATCAAGGGGTCACACTCTACCTCCCACTACGCCGGCATAAGCGTCTCTTAGAAAAGACAAGTAACGCATAGAAGGCATTGAAATGCGACTGATAACACTAAATGCATCACAAGATGCCTAGTGAATGAAGATGTGCCCATTGAGTAGGTGGTTATGAAAGCGGGCTGTGAGCAGTCGACAAATATTTGTTTCGAAATGTCAGCTCATTACTTATAGCATTCGTTACTCAAAGTTACTCCATTATCAGACAGGTCTAGTTCTAAGGATGGAAAGATCTAGCACGTCGCTTGTATTACGAATATGAGGTCGACTCATGGCCCAGACCTGCACTAAGTCGTACTGCCCTCCTTTTGCGGGGGCCGTGGCCAATCGTTAAGAATAATGATTTAGGGATACCAGGAGTATTATTATCTGACAGAGATTTGAAGTGCCTCACTATAGTTGGCCTAGGTGGTGGTAATTACAGTTCCACGGAACCTTTTCCCGTCGAGCTCCGACCAAGAGGACGTCGATGACTCAGTGCTACCCTTCAGCCTTTGCCCCCAAAATCTCTTTTAGCTGACCCGACTCATGTAACAAATCGTAGAAACATTGATTAATGATAAGACATGATGAGCATAGATAACACTCAAGTCGCGATAAGAAGCGAGCCAAGTCCGTACATGCTGAAAGATAAAATTACCATGTCAAGTTCAGCATCTAGTCACTCTCCAAATTGATCTTCTCATTCACTCAAATTGACAGCTCTTTCATCAACAACATCTCAGGTTGATGATGCCAGAGGCGAAATGGCCAACTTTCGGCCATTTCAAGCTCATCAAAGTCAGCAATCTTATCACCGCTAGCCACCTCATTGCCATGTGTCCTCTAACACGCTACCGAGCTCCAGGTGATCATGTCCCCAAGCCTACCTGATTTCCAAAACTACTAAATCCAAAGAGCATCTGTGCCTGGAACCTTTCTAATCTCGGAGGAGCCTTCCATTGACTTGAAGCATGAAAGCTTTACTAATGTTCCGAGTTTCTACAGTACGGAATAGATCAAGGCGTGGAGTCAGTCACTGTTGCAGGCCATCCTGAGGGCAACTGTATCTTCTATTCACTTTAAGCGTTGGGGCACATGGCTGATTTTGATGTAGCTAAGAAGGGAAGCGTCGTCTTTTCAAGTTCCAGCGATATTTCGCCTCACTCAGTTCGCCAGAAGCGTGAGGGTTAGGTTTCGCCGGGTCTAGGGTAGGTCCAAGCCAGAGGATGTATGATCGAGTGGATCAGGACGTCGCAGTGAGCAATGTAGATCACGGTGTGGTATTAGTAGAATAGCAGATTAGTATAGGTAGAATAACTCTTCTTCAAGGATATCAATTCAACAACTGACGCTTACTCGCAGTAGCCGTGAGGCCAGTCCATAACAATAATGCTATTTGAGAATTTTTAAAAAATTTCAAGATTTTATTTTCTATTATAAATGATAATAATAAACATTACAAATTGAATAAAGAGAATGTAAATTTATCTATTATGAGATATTTTATCTTTTATTTATACTGAAAAAATGAAGTGCCTTTTTATGTTATTAACTTGCAATTAAAACTCGCTTAGTGCGATAATGCAATTAGGCAGCAAGCTTACCTCTTAACGCCCAACGTGATCCGATACTCAGCGCAATCACGACCTCAGTTGATCATCTGCTATGGCTGAGGTAGCGGGGCTTACTCTCGGCGTTTTCGGCCTTGCCGGGCTTATTGGTGCTTTTGAAGACACCATCGACCTTTTCAGACTCATTGCAGATACGCGTCACCTTGGCCATCAGTATGAAATCCTGGACATGAAGCTCGATATCGAGAAGACACTTCTCCTCCATTGGGCCCATCGGGTCAGACTTCTTGACGGTGACTACGACAAACGGCTTGACGACGCCAACACTCAGGAGCTTGTCATCCGTATACTAGCTTCAATCCGCTCGATTCTGACCAACACGAAGAACTTGCAGCAACGATATGGCTTGCGTCTAGAGAGCGATCCTCCCGCCCCACCTATACCCTCAGACTCTATCACAGCTAGTCCAAGATCCGACCCGTTTCTAAAGAGTCTGCCTTCCGAATTACTTACGGTGGATCTGCCCTCAGAGCTTGCCACATTGGATCAGTTCTCCAACCCACCACCAAGTCGTCGCCGAATCAGTCAGCTACGGATGGATAGCTTCGTGCAACAGTTTGAGGCTCTTCAATCGCGTATCGACACTAGACAGAAAACCACATCGATGGCTCAAAAGGCACGCTGGGTCATTAGGGATAAACAAAAGTTCGAGGACCTTCTTCGAGATTTGACAGACCTCACATCTAAGCTTAACGAGGTTGTCCCTCCCAAGGCCGACGATTTCAACTCTGCTCATTCTATGATCCGCGACGATCTTGCAGCCATCAAGAAAGATATCAAACGTCTGAAGATCGTTCTTGAAGCGTCGTTTGATCGTCATCAAGCTATTGCCGAATCGACGCAGCATGTTCTTGACAAGACACGCCAGGATCGCATCCTGCAGGTACTATGGTTCAGAAAGATCGAGGACAGGGCGGAGAGCATCACACAAAACCACAAGAAGACACTTCGATGGGCACTGAAGCCTCCGGATGATGCCGCCTCTTGGGACGACCTCCCGGCATGGCTCCGGCATGGCACTGGCATATACTGGATCTCTGGCAAGGCAGGAAGCGGTAAGTCCACGCTCACGAAGTATCTCCGCTTTCACCAGAGCACCAAGTCACTTCTTTCCGAATGGGCCAACGGTGGGCACCTTCTAATTTGCCATTTCTTCTTCTCAAACCTCGGCTCCGACGAGCAGAAAACGCAAGAGGGACTTTCGCGAACCTTGTTGTATCAAATACTTGCCCGGAATCCGTCACTTATGCAGGAAGCACTTCCAAATATGTGGAAGGAAATCCTAGAAAGTGAATGCAGAGAGTCTAGAGGAGACATAGGAGCCCCGCAGAGTATCGAGTTGCCTTCGGCAGCCGAGACTCGTCGAGCCTTCGAAGTGATCACCGGAAGCACTGCCAAAATAGGACGGTTGTGTTTCTTTATAGACGGCCTCGATGAATTTGTGGGTGACTACGAGGATGGTATCGCCTTTATTCAGCGCCTTGCAGAGAATGAGCACATCAAGGTAATCGTCTCAAGCAGGCCTATTCCTGCTTGCGTCGCCGCCTTCCGTACTCTACCGCGACTAGAACTGCAAGATCTGACGCGGGAAGACATTCGGGCCTACGTCGAAGAGAAGATTGGTAACCACCCATCTATGAGGAGTCACAAGAGACGGTTTCCAGAAGAATCAACGTCGCTTTTACGCGAACTCGTCCAGAAGTCGTCTGGTGTATGGCTCTGGATCATCCTTGCTTGCCGTTCTATCCGCAGTGGATTTGATGATCACGATCGACTCTCTGAGATTCGTCGCCGGGTTGATGACTTACCTCCAGAGCTGGAAGATATGTTTATGCATATGCTTGGCAAGGTTCGCAAGCGTCATCAACAGCAGGGTGCGCAGCTAATGAAGATATGCTACACCTACCAGAAGACCAAGTCACCCTTCGTACAGAAAGGCTTGTTTGCTCTGGGCCTTGCATTGGTTGATGACTACCATATGAATTCAATTGAAATTCAACATCTCACCACCGAAGACAAAGTCGAGATATGTGAGGAGCTTGAAGGCCGGCTAAGAAGTCGATGCTGGGGGCTGTTAGAGTTAACCGCCGAAAAGCACACACGATCAACTAGGGGCTCGGCATGTCAAGACATCAACGCCAAGGTCATCTTCATGCACCGCACAGTCTTTGAATTCCTGAGCAACGAGGATGTCTGGCGGCTAGACTGCCTGCAGATACAGGACGAATTGTTCCACGCCCCCACTGCCTTATCCCTCTACGGTGTGCATATGGCCACACAATTGTTGTACACGAAGAGAGAAATCCAGGCCATGGATCTTTTCGAAGAAGGAATTTGGTGGGGGGCCGAGGCCGACAGACAGAAGCCCGGGGATCCTAAAAACTGCCTTTTTCATCTTCAGCCGTTTCTCGGCCTCCTTCCCGAGAGTGAGCTCAGCGCTGCTGCCTTACAGCGACTCTCTTCGGCTACAACTCTTGAAGTCAGTCACGGGTGCTCATGCGTTTCTTTATTGCTAGCTGTTGAGGCCGGCGCGCAAAATTTTGTCAAACAGCATGCCGATTTCCAAGCTATGTTGAAAAATGACCACGGCTCATGTGGAGACAAACCCATTCTCTATCACGCGCTCAGAAAGCAGTTCCTCAGTGTCAACTTCAATGACCAGCCATCGCAGGGAAGGTTTTGGTTTGCAGAGATGGTTCAGCTGCTCCTCTCTTCGGGATGCAGCGTGACTGAATCTGTTTACACTAGCATGGGGGATACTAGCCTTTGGGTTTTATGGCTAGAGGATGTCCGTAAGTTTGGCTTTTGCCCGTTGGGTGAGAGGGAAAATAGGATGCTTTGGAGTATAACAGAGCAGTTCCTAAGTGCCAGTAGTGATGCGAAGCTCAAGGATTTTGACTTGGAATGGCTTGAGTCACTTGGTACAGAGCACTCGCAATGAAGCCAACGGTAGAAGGTATTGGTGAAGTCGACTACCCGTTTGCCTTTACCTGGTGTGTGTTGGGAGGCTGAATGAAGCTAAGGCTCCAGTCATATTTACTGGTGGGTTACAAAAGAGGCCACAGGCTGAGCTGCTGCCAAGCGAGAGCTGCGGATATTGGAACTTGAGGTGTAAGATGGGGATACAGAGGAGGATGAGGTACTATTTGAGGACACAGGGCCCCATGTCAATGCACCTATCGATTGACCATAGAGTTAACTTAAAGGTTAATAAGGGGATGTTCCTTAACTTTAAGTTATTAGTCTTCGGCACTTACTTCATTACCGTCAGAAAGCATATCTTATTCAGCTCTAATATTTAGCTTTATAGTACTTCCCGCCTCATAGACCTAGCGGTCTAGAAAGGGCTTTAGGGTTCGGAGGCTAGCAAGGAGTTGATCCTGATGTGGCGAAGGAGGGCATCGTCTTTTGTAGCTCTAGCGATATTTCGCCGAGCTCTTTTTACCTAAAGCCAAAGCCGATTAGCATTGAGGAGATCCGGGATTTAGTTCAAGCCTATTTCCAAGCTGCTCGCCACGGCGTTGAGGATAGTTTCGATGGCGTCGAACTTTATGGCTCGAATGGATATGTGATCGATCAGTTCATCCAGGATAAGAGCATCAGAGGACTGATGCATATGGTAGGACTATTATCGACAGATCCCGATTTTCCACCAAGTTTGTCCGCGCTGTTTGGCAATCCATTGCGCCTGAACGTATAGGTATTCGGTTTAGTCCCTGAAGACTCGACAACATTAGAATGGACAACCCGAACTCTCAGTTCACAAATATCATTCAGAATCTCAATTCCTTCATGGCTGCGTATTTCCATCCCATCGAGTCAAGGATTTTTTGCCAATTCGTCAAGGGCCTCGCGCACGTACTGCTCTTCCATGTTCGCGAGAGTGTTGTCATTTTGGCCGGGATGAGCTAGTCGTAATCGCGCTGTTGCCACACGATGCAGCAGTGAACGCAGCGTCGTCCAGTGCGTGGCTTGCCATATGGCTATCTGCAAGACGGCACTGTCGAGGCCGTTACCTGATCACTTGGGTAACGACCGATATTTGTTCATTCTTAAGAAGCGGCTGATGGAATTTTAGAAGTGGGACAGGCACAGTATTATTGGAGTTGTTCTGCAATATTACAGGGTAAAGACAATCTTCTGCCCACTGACACCCCTCTTTAAGGTATCCAGTCCAGCCTGCAAACCATCGAGTCCGCCCGGCAGCAGCTTTACGTGAGGGCTCGCTACGAATGTCTCATTCTCAAGAGCCGTTGGGAGGAAATCGCGAAACACCCAGTCCGCAATGTCCGTCTTATTGAAGATGTTTCTAGCCGACGTGGAAACCACTTCGACGCCCTCAGGCTTCTGCACACCCTCAGGCCAGCCCAGAACAAGGCCCAACTTTTTGCTCTTCACTCCCGTCTTGTTGAGAATAGCAGTGACTACCTGCAGCGATTCAGTTAGGGATATCGTGTCGACAGCATACTCTACAGAGTCGCCCGCTTTCGTCACTGCCGCAATGACGTCGTCGACCACGGTGGAAGAGTGATAGTCAAAGACTGCATTTGCGCCAAGAGACCTGAGATATTCATGGTGTTGGGGGCTGGCAGTTGTCAACACCTTAAGGCCTGCCCTGCGTGCCAACTGGATGGCGTTGGATCCAACCGATGAGGAGCCGCCCCAGATCAATACAACTCCAGACCCATCTGTGGCAGAGGATTCTAACTGCGGCAGGGGGACGCCGACCGAGTCAAACAGCAGAGTGCTCGCCGTCACAAGCCCAAGGGGGATAGCAGCGCCTTGTTCAAACGGTATGTTGTCAGGCAACTTGGAGGTCGTGACTGGGTTGATGATGGACCAATTTTGGAATGCGCCGCCATCAAGCCTTTCGATGATGCGTGAGCCGGCCCACGCGATCACCCGGTCGCCTTTCTTAAAGTCTTTCTGCTCAGAACCGGTGCTCTCAACCGTGCCAGCAATGTCTATCAGAGATAGATGTCAGATTTAGTCATTCAAGCTCGGGTGAAGTAGAGTTATTTTACCGCTGCCTAGGATGGTTGGATATGTCTCAATTCCAAAGCCCCATGACTGTTGTTTCCAATCAACAGGGTTAAGAGCTATCGAATGGTTGCGGACCAAGATTTCGTCGTTTTTGGGCTCGGGAACTGGACGCTGCTCTACCACCAGGTCTTTGCCTTGCTCCAATAGGAGTGCCGCATGATTGACAGCGATAATCGTCATGGTAATTGTGGTGTCGTAGGATATCACAAAGGATATCACAGAGCGTAATTATGCGAAGAGTGGATTGAATCTGTGGAACGTATGTGAGTGTCGCGTCTACTTATACCTTGGTATGATGCCATCTCAAAGCGTTAGAACGACATGCGCCGTGCTCAACAAGGAATGGCGTCATGACACTATCCGTGGGATGTACATAGTTTACTACTTTGGCACGCAAGCAATTTGTTGATTGAGGTATGTACCCCTCACATGATGTGATGCCGAAGTCGCCGAGAGAATTAATAAGCAACTGCCTTTAAGTCTCGGGATTCATCAATGGCCCTCATAAACCGGGTCCTTACTCGGCACAGGTGGGGTTTGATCCTGCAGCCATCCAATTATCTAGCTTCAGCTGGCGTGGTCTCTCAATGAGAGTCTCCGCTCGGATGTAGATGAATATGTACATGCCAAACCTAGATTTAGGGCGGCGACTATGGACTCGTGACAGGGAAGCCGATTAGATAGAGTTCATTATGGTTTGTCGGTGCTCTATATTGAATTTGATGATGGTGCTGTCACGTGGCATGTACGATCGTCTCAAGTATGCCCGTGTCGTTTCAGGGGCTTTTTCTCGAGTGTCAAGGCGCCTCTCCCCGTTTTGATCGTAGTTAGACCATGTTTTAGGTTAGATGATGCGGGCTATCATAGAGTCGAGAAAGGCCATCAGCTTAGCGTGTTGTCTTTGTCTTAAAAGTCGCGCAGCCACTACCCCTTCTTACATCCTGTAAGCCACTTTGTCGAGTCATGCCTCTTTGATTCATTTCTTATCTTTCCCTTTATAATACAGATTTTTCACGTGTTTAGTTGATTCGTTCCCTGATGGCTGTCAAGACGGCGGTTGCTATAGGCTCCGGAATAAAAAATGAATTATAACGAATCAGATAAGAATCTGCCAGGTTTTTGTCAGGTGACTTTTATTTCTTCCAACATGGCCCTGCGCCAGGAAGCGTGATAGATGCTTACCTTATATCCACCGAGAGCTATATTTCAAAAAGCGGATGTTGTTACATTATGTCCAGAGCTTTTTAAAGCTTTTCAATAGTTGAGGAATGTTTTAGGGCCTTCGACACAGCCTGACCTAGCACTAGTGTCTATAAGCAGCCCGCATCGAATTTCTAGATCAACCCTAACAATAATCATCCCAAAGGCCTACTACAAGGAGATGGATATTTCTTGATAGATATTACTTTGGTTCATCCCATTTGAATGACTAAGATGGCTTATATTACATTCCCTCGCGCACCCCCCAGCCAGGAGAATCGTCATTACGCTATACTGACCGCCACCATTACGATCTCCGCGTCGTCGGAATCCGAACGGTCCCCATCGAGCACGCAACCCATCGAAGATGTAGACAGAAGAAGCAGCTAAAACTTGATGATGGGACTTTCTGGGTACCTAGAATTTGTAGTCTTATTAGAACAGCACAGATACGGAGCAGTCACCAGATATCTAATTACTAATGTGGTAAAATTAAGCTGATTAATAGTGCCCCAAAAGCTCATCGTTATGCGCGTCAAGTTTTGCACCTTCCAGTCGGCATTTTGATGCTCTGTCTGTCCTTCCCGCAAAAGGGCATGACCCATACGACGATGGATGACTTGTCCACTCCTTGACCGTTGGGCTGTGGCGCGGGTCTTTGCAGCACCATGCCTGTAGCAGACGCGCAACTGGGGCAAACAGAACACCTGAAAAGCGTCTCAACGACCCCAGATGAGTTTTTGTAGGCGAGTTTCTTGATTGGCAGCCACAGGAGCTGGCAGGGCCAGCTCGATGATTTGATCTAGACTACCCTATCTACCGCAACGAATGAGCGACTGACAGGTGAGAGAGCTGCATCTCATCGTTTTCTGGTTCTTCAATTCAGCACGGGGAGCGTGCAGGGACAAATACCTTGGACCTATTTAAGGGAGCTAGAATGTAAGACGTAAATGATGAAATGACAGATAATTTGTGTTATCATCGTTAAGGCTCTTCTTGAATCGTTAATGACCCCCCTGGTATGCAGCAAGGAAGACAATAATACAGACTAAAATATGTTAGAATTTTAATAAGAGTTAAGAGGAAGTTAATACGACTCTCATTGCTATGCTTACGGGCTATGCCTGGCAATAGAAATTCGAGTTACTATCAACTAAAGTGGCGAGGTAATTGAATCTACAGGGAGCAAGAGAAGGAAACCAAGGTGGCCTCTTCAAACTTTACATGGAAGACTACTAAACCCTTTCTCAGTCGTCATAAGGATGTTTCCCTGTCCAAATTAAAACTCTTATCTCTATAATCCATCCCTTACACCGCTTTTTTTAAAAAATCATGAGCGTAGTAGATTGAGGGTTTTCTCCATTCAAGCCCCGTAATCATGTTCGCGAAGGGTCTGACATGCGAATATGGTACGTCTCTGCGCAGGTGTCAGGTAACTAACTGAAGAATTAACAGCATATCATACGTCTCCTTCAACCCCTAAACCGCAGTAGGCAATAGACCGGGGCATCTAAACGTCCCTGCCTGATATGTAGTATGTTTCTACTGACCAGACCAGAGGCAGCGTTTCCGGCTATTAGTGTTGTGGAGTACGCGGAGGTGCCGGCGGGTGCTGCTTAAGACAGTCGGAACGTTGGCACTGGAGCCCCTGAGAGCAGGGTATCCGGATTTCAGGCTTGGCCCTGGTAGTGTGTGCTTTTGGCTAAACGGTCGTCATTGATCTTTTGACAGATAGACCCTGAAAAATGAAACCACGAATGTCTTCGAGAATAACGTTTACCCCGACTAATCGCTTACAGCTCAAGAATACAGAGCATCGAGTTTCCTCTTGCATTTTTGCCTGAAGGTACTAAGGATAAACCACGTAGACAACAAGCAATTCACTCCTTCAAGTGATTTTATAATGCAACGTTATTGACTCATACAAATACAGCTCAGACCTTGGGGCCGAGGCAATCTCATTCACTGAACCTAAACAACTAATATTTACGAATGAAAATAAAAGCAAGTAAGTCTCGATTACACACAGTTCCAACTTTCTGCGAGGGTAGGGTCCCCAGTAGTGTTATACACATTGCGCGCAGGATACTTGCAGTGCTTCCTCTCGAAAGCAACTCCTTTGCTCTGGATGCCGTCGGTATAAGCAGTGCCCCGAATCCAGTCCGGTGCGTTACCATTCTCGACCCATTCAACAATAGCAGATAAAACATTCCGCTCGGGCTCGTACCCAGCAACGGAGGTCGGTTTATTCCCAATGAAGGTTGCACCAGGTCCACCTCCGCAATGATTCATGCCAGAAATACGGAAGTAGCGGTAGAACTCGTCTAGCTGGGCCGACGTAAGCCCCATCGTCCTCGAGACATAGTTGTAGTAGCGAGCTGAGTTATCACTGCTGATGATGGGATCCTGTAGGCCGTGGTAGTGCAAGATCTTCGCACCGCGGTTCCTCACTCCGGAGAGGTCACCCTTCCAGGTCTGAATATTGAAGGGGTTCTGCTGGGCAGCGACGGCATAATCCTCAGGGCTGAGAGTGGCAGGGTCCCAGTTGGAGTCATTGTAGACGACATATCGGAACCAGTCTTCGGTGTAGGGGAACGGTGTGCCCGCGAGTAGGAAGCCGGCGGCAGCGCCGGGCTCAGGCGGGGATAAACAAGAGACCCGTCAGTGCCATAGAGATCGGAGAACACGGTTCGGACGGTCTGAGCCTGCGTTCCGGTCAAGCAACTGTCTGTCTGGTTACTACCGCAAAGAAGTGCCTCGGGACGGTACTGGCACAGGTCGGGATCCTCGATGATGCCGTCGATGAGACCGTCAAGACCATCGCACTGTGTCAGAACGTCCTTAAAGACTAAATTCCAGAGGTCACTTGACAGAAACTTCGGCGACCCAGCAGTGCCAGTTGCGGTAAAGAAGTGGCCACTCCAAGATGTGAGGTTGGTGAAAGATAAAGCGGGAGCGCCGGCTACAATGCCGTCAAAGTCGTCAGGGAAATCTTGAGCTTCCTTAAAGCCTTGTCTGCCGCCAGTAGAACATCCGAGGTAGTATGACTTGGTGTGATTCTTTCCGTAAAAAGCTTGGCTGACTTCCTTTCCGACAACAACGCCAGTGTGAAGAGACCGATAGGCAAAATCTTCGATGACGCCCGGGTTGTGGTAAAAGGGGGTGCCGATAGTCCCGTTGTGACCGTTATTAGCACCGACGGTAGCAAAGCCCCGTGCCGCGCCATAAGCCATATCTTCATACTGGATACATCCGCCGGTTCCTCCATTGCCGGTGCTGAGGAAACGCCCGGTCCAATTGGATGGAAGCCAGGCCTCGAGACTGATGTTACTTGTCGGGCCTGTAGTGACCAGCATTACGACCCGACAAATGTCGACATCGACAACTTGACTGGGGCGATTACAGGTAGGGTGATTTCCGGGGAAGGTGAGGTTAGAGCCTGCCTTTTCAACATGGGTAAACCAGACGGTCGTGTTGTCGAGGTTTAACGACGTTGCCAAGTCGGCACAATCGTCGGTGAAAGTGCCGATGATATTCTGAGCCGCTGGTAGCAGCAGCATCGCTGAGAGTTTGAGCGACTTCATATTGGAGGTGTAACGAAGAAGAGGACTCATGCTATGTCTATCTATACAGAGGCCTTGGCACTAGAGCTGGGGAAGAGCTGTTTAAAAGATGAAATCCTACCCACTATGATTTGCACTTCATTCTTTCGGTCTGCTCCGAACTGCCCCATTTGAACTTATTGAAGCATTGATGTCATGGGCCTAAGCTTCAATGCGATGCTACCCTCGGCGGGCCCCCTAGCATGAGGCACCACTTACAAGGGTAGCCCGGTAGCTAGGACCGGCCTACCCGATGCAAATCATGCCTAACTCCCAATTACAGAAGAGCTCCGGTGATTTATAAACTGGGGTGCATATGTCTATACTTGGCCCAGGGAAAAGGATTTATCCGGTTGGCAAATGTACGGCGTAGTGGCAATTAAACTGGAACTTGTCATCCGTTTCACTCCAGAAGGGGAAGTAAAATCCGCCGAAAACGGACCGATCTAACCTAAAAGATTTATTAAACTTTGTTTAGGCTGGGAACGTATGAAATGGGGCAATCATCACGGGGATGCTACTCCGAACTCCATAGTGCTAGTATATTAGTATATATCGATCATGAAATAATCTCCCGTAATCTAGCCAGCAGCTCTCTCATGAGGCCGAAACTGTTCGTGTTTTAAGGGTTAAGTGGACTGTGCGATACATGTTGCTTTCATGTCTAGCACGCTACCAGGTCACCGGCGCAATCAACTGCCAAAATTGGGCACGGGGTAAACGATTATCAAGCAATTATATTTGGGCCATTTGCTGTTTCATATGAATTGTATTTAATATGTGGAGTTGGAGTGCCACAAAGATTACTTGCAGAATCCCGATGGTCCTAGGACGAGCTGAAAATCAGGTGAAAAATATAGGGTCAGCTTGGGTGCAATATTGCTCTTGCAAACAAATATCTACACCTCCTTACCTACAAGTGACTCTTCTTCTGTCAAACATTTGGCAATGATGGCCTTCTGGCGTAATAATTCGGGCGTTTATATCTCTGCTAGTGATTTGATGCTTCGCCGCTTTGGCTACCCCTTTCACCTCTTATAACTCCACTAGTTCCCCGCTCTTGTAATACTGAGTTCGTCTAGTACTTACGATCATGTTCATTCCCCGTAGCCAGCCGTTTCGAAGACAAATGTACATGTTTTTAGGATCTATATTTATTTAAATAGTATTTGCGACCTCACATCCGGGAACGTATCGACCTGTTATGTAGACATGGGCAAGAATGATAAAGGTTTTAAGATATAACTATGCACGATTCTTTGTAAGACTACCAAAACTTGCGAGACCCTTTTCTGAAATGAGCATCTTGTTCAATTTACAAAGCAGGCCATGTGTCTATCCTCGCTGTGGTTGATTGAAGAGTTGGCGAGTGCGAGAAGTAACGGTCTGAGTCGTTTCCCATTATAGATAAACAATTGCAGCTGGCAAGGGTTTATGTCGGTAGAAGTATTAGGGCGTTAAAGTTTGATCAGTCGCTCAGTGCGTCAAGGGGTGATTGAGGTAAAGAAATTGCACACTTAAGGGCTGAGCTTGAACCCTCCCCAGTTCAACTTAACGATGACGCGCTCAGGGTCATACGCTTCTCGAATCTTCCTCAACCGTTGGACGTTTTTCAGTGGAAAGGAAACAAAAGGGTCTTGGAGTTCATTAGTGTCTCCCATATAGATGAAGCTGGATGCTAGGCCCTTTTTGCGGTTCACCGACTCGACATGATCGAATGTTCTACGCGCCCAGCTGGTCAACCGGAGATCATCCTGAGCCCGCGCCCAGCCAGTGCTAAACTGCCATACTAAAACAACAGACGCACAAAGATCTCGATCGGCGTCATGTGCATCCAGGTCGTCTCCGGCGTTTATCTTGTCACATTCACAACGTATTTCTTCCAGATGGCAGGCTTGCCACGAAAACAATCCTTCAGCATGGGTGTCGGAATGATAGATCTTGGAGCTTTCGGCACAATTCTCTCGTGGTTCACGCTTTCATATTTTAGCCGCCGGACCCTCTATGTTTACGGCTTCGCCGTCCTGGCACTTCTCTAGTTCGTCATTGCGGCTCTGGACTGTGCGCTGAGCTACTCGAAAAGGCCCTTTTTTTCTTAGACAGAAAGCGTTGTCATGCTTGTCTAGTACTTCATCTACATACCGTATGCATCTACAATCTACAAGCCTTATACATAGCTAGCGTCCGCCCAGCCAAACCAGCAGTTCTAATCAGCACGCCGTCTTGTATCGAGGCAAGCAGCAGTAAGGCATACCCTTCTCTGGTCACACCCTTGGAGTCGGATCCTTGATTCCCGTACTCACTGTCGGCATGGCGGCGATCCACTGGTTAAGTCACATCAACTTCTCGAGAGCTCCATTGGAATCGACAAAGGCCTTCGTCATCATGTGTAACCACTTGATTACCCTAGGAGACCATGTCTTGTTCAGCCCTAATGTTTGCCTTTACGGTGCTATCCAACCTCTGGACCCAGCGGTCCGGAAGCTGGCAAGGATATACACATTGAGGCCCTCGTGTGGATTGGAAGACGCATTCTTGTCCTGGCCGGAGCCCGGATCGGCAAGGGCAGTACTGTCGGCGTCAGCTCAGTAGTCATCAAAGTCTGTAACTAGGGTATTTTGCCTTACTATTATGTTGCCGCTGACAGTCAACAAGGTGTGCCATCACATCATTTCGTGACGGGAAATCTAGCCGGGGGTAAGTCAAGCATCATGGTCGCATTTCCACAGGCCCATTTTCGCATCGAAATCGCCCCCACTCTACCGTGTAGCAACTCCAAATGGTTGGAAACGGTTCAAGGCCCGCATGGGACCAGCGGCAACCATCGACCGACACCAAGCAAAGCCAAGAATAGTGTCAGGTCACAGACTACTCTCTTCAGAGCTATTGCAAGGACTTTTCCGTGCTGAATAGTCAAGAAATGGGCCGGCCAAGACCCCAAGAAACGGCACAGCTGTCCAGCAGGATACTCGATTTTGGCTGAACCAATGGCCTCACCTTGTCCAATTTCATAACGGGAGCCATGCTGGCAAGACAGTCGCCTTCAACGTTGCATTGCGTCGAATGGATCAGTAAATAAATCGCCCCATTGGCTTGCCAGCTTTAAGATTTACCAGGACGTTGATCTTGGCATCGGCGGCCGCCTCGAAGGCTGCGTTTTGATGCGACTGCGTCGCCATGATCGCCTATATGGCGTGCTTGCTTGGCCTTGCTAAGGTAGGAAGGTAGCATTTCTCGGGCACGTTCAAGGGCGATTGTGTCATTGTGCCGAGAGATACGCACTACCATTGTCCCTATCGAAGTATTTGCTCTCGGAGCCTGTGCGCTTCTTTAAACGTCGGGGGATGGATGGGATGATGCTTAAAAGAACCCCCACGTTCGGCCATCGTCGCGGGAGATGTTTTTATCATAAATAGCACCTGCGCTTCTGCCCCTCTAAATAAGCCCCTGTTCACTCCACCAGCGACTTTCTTTCGACCTCTTTCCTGAGCTGCCTTGTTTCTTAATCTATCTAAGACTCTCCAAGGGGCCATGGGTTTATCGTGGCTCAAGCCTGAGACCAGGCCGGAGCTTGCGCCAGACAGCAGCAACTACAACTCCGACAGCGAGGCGTCCATCATTCGCGATGGCGATCTTGCCTATGTTCGTGCCGTGGGAGGCAATGGCGGCAAGGGCTATCAGGAGGCTGTCGGCGCCCCGGTTGAGTCGAAGTCGCCGCTTGGATACCATGTCAATTGGATTACCATCATCTTCTTGAATGTCAACATGATGATCGGAACTGGTATTTTCTCAACTCGTAAGTTACTGTTAGTTTATGGTGTCTTCGTCTTTGCTCATTTCAGCTTCCAGCTGGATCTATTCTTGGCCGCACTGGCTCTATCGGCCTCGCTCTCATATACTGGGTCATTGGCTTCTTCTGTGCAGCTGCCGGTCTCGCCACATATCTCGAGTTCACAAGCTATTATCCTAGCCGCAGCGGCTCCGAGGTCGTATGGCTTGAGCAATCCTATCCGCGTCCGAAGCATTTCTTCCCCGTCGCCTACGCTGTCCAATCGGTCCTTCTCTCATTCAGTAGCAGCAACGCCATCGTCCTGTCTCGCTACCTTTGGCGCATTGCTGGCAGAACACCTTCTGACTGGGAGATGAAGGGTGTTGCCATCGCTGCATACACCTTTGCCGTTATTTGTAAGCTTGTCCTATGGAGGTATGTAGGATACCTTAGACTAACTAGCTCCAGGTGTCGTTGCGCACAACAAATATTCTCTCTGGGCCTCCAACGTCATCGGCGCTCTCAAGCTCATCCTCCTCACATTCATTTCTATCTCCGGGCTCGTGATCCTCGGCGGACACAACTCGCGCATCAAAGACCCAGGTGCCAACTTCCGCAATGGCTTTGCGGGAACAACCGACAACGGCAACGACCTCTCCTCCGCCATGGTCAGCATCACGTTTGCGTACGCCGGATGGCAGAACGCCTTCAACGTGGCAAACGAGATCAAAAACCCTATCCCGACACTGAAGAAGAACGCGTCCTTGTCCCTGCTTGTCGTCTTTGTCTTGTATTTTCTCTGCAACATTGCTTACTTTTCCGCTGTAACCAAGGAGGAATTTGCCGAGTCTGGTGAGATTGCTGCTGCTGTCTTTTTCCAGACTGCTTTCGGGGATACCGCCGAGTCTGCCCTCAACTTTTGCGTCCTACTGAGTTCTTTCGGCAACCTCCTCGTTGTCCTGATCGGCCAGTCGCGTCAGATTCGTGAGATTGGACGACAAGGTGTCTTGCCTTTCACCGACTTCTGGGTGTCTACCCGTCCTTTCGGAACGCCCATCGGACCCTATCTCCTAAAGTGGCTATTCACTTTCATCATGATCGTTGCACCTCCAGCAGGCGATGCGTTCTCATTTGGTACGTGAAGACTGTTCATCCCCTGTCTTAGGTGTTGCTAATCTGTTTTCATAGTCGTCAGCTTGAAGACATATCCAGACGCTATTTTCTACGTCGCCATGGCGACTGGTCTCTTTCTCGTGCGACGTCGCCGTGCTCGTTCGGGCACTCCTGCGTCTGCGTTCAAGGCATGGCTTGTGGCGCCAGCTTTCTATCTCCTCGTCCAGATCTACCTCTTGGTGATGCCTTGGTTCCCTCCCAAGGGAGGTATTTACGCCGGAGATGTCAGCTTCTTTTACGCCACGTACTGTATTGTCGGTATTGCCATGTAAGTCATTCTCATTCCAAGGCTCCCGGCTGTTCTCTCCAACTCATTCTAATGATCTGGAATACAGTATGATCATTTGCGGCCTGTATTACATCTTTTGGATGTACTTGCTGCCCAAGTGGAAGAACTACACCATCCGGTCCCAGGTAATCGATGTCGATGGCGACAGTGGTGCCAATACACATCACCTAGTTCGCGTACCTAACTCCGAACTTGCTGAGTGGGACGAGACTCATGATGAGCAAGGTCGCTTGCGTCGCAGGACCGGTGGGGGCGTAGTATCGCATGATGTCTCTCCAACCTATAGTGAGAAGCGCACGAGTGCCAATCACGAAGTCTCCAATGTCTAGGGCATAGTTAGCATTTTTGTATACTAAGGTCTTGCGTACCTAGAATTGCGACACTGTAGGTGTGGTTTGTCATAGGGTGTCCCTTTCTATAGATATCTGGGAAACTCATCAAAGCAGCATTCAGATCCGACGCCGTTGAATGGATGATCATACTATGTCGCCTTAGGTGCTTATTGCATTCGGATGATCATTCATTTAGAAAGCTACACTGCTGTGACGCAAACTTTCAAGCTTGGCATTATTCACCACAGGATGAAACTGCACTGCTTAATTATTCCCAATGCTAAACCCTAACTGAGATTAGCAATTAGCAGATTTAACTACTTGACATGACACAGTCATGAACCTTGACTTCGGGCGATCGGGGTATTGGTCTTCGCTAATTGGTTATCCAATTGCTTGAATCGCTAAGAAAAATTCTATGTTTCTGGATTTTCAGCCGTGTCCAGATGAGGCCGGTGGCGCGAAGCCCCCGCCATACAACGCCACTTCTCCACCCACCTTTGCTCCAATCGAAGGATTTTATTTGCAGCAGAAGTATTTTAAGAATCTTGAAAAGATGTCTGAGAATCGGTCCCTCGGGAGGTCGGCACTGAGCTTACCATCGTGTCTATCATCAAGCAGGGCGCAACGAAGTTCAATATCCAGCTCGCAACAGATTCAATAACCGTGGTCATCCATATCGATGAACTGGTCGGATATTTGACGAGTAGTGGACGGAATGTCAAGTAAAGACCTGCTTTCTGAGAGCAAACTTCATGACGGAGACCGTGAAACGAATTGCGCTTTTAGTTCCGAAGCATCTAGCCACACCGAACCCTAACTTGACGGAATGGTACCGCCCTTGACCATGCGATCGAACGGCAATGAGAGCTCTCCTAAATAGATGAGTCGTCATTCCAACCCTTTTTGACCAGGGCAAAGGATCGGTATTACGTAGCAGGAGCTCACCGCAAATGCCACATCTACAAGGTCTTGGATGAGAAACATGCCGCATACGGGTCGACTCCGGTGGAGATTGGTACGCCACGGCCGTAGCCACGCTGCGCTGTATAAATCTTGGCCATGACTCCGGTTGACTGTGGTCTCAGTTCGTGAAATGCCGTTAACTCCAGCCCACTTGCTATTGCTGATTCCGGATCAGGGTCCATTCACTTAGTGAGGCTTTTCCGGGACTTCCAACGCCGAGGACTAAGAGGTTTGAAGGCTTTTAGGTGTGGCTTTTAGGGTTTCTCCTATCATTAGATGAATGTTCTAGAAAGTCCATCCCACCGTGGGAGATGTGCTTGATAAGGTCGGCAAACGTAGCAGTTTTTCAAATTTTTTATTTTTTTTGAAGGGGGGGGGACTAGAAGAAGACGGTGAGGATGTGTTCAAGGATGGGCGAATCGGGTGAATGGAAATTAACATTGAGAAAGGAAATGGCCCATATTCTTACGGCAGCAAGACCCTTGCCTAGTGACCCGCTTACCCCAGGTTCTCTGCGGAGATTCGATTCGAGCAACTTCAAGATTGAGCATCGATCGCAATGACACTATTGGAGCGAGGGTGGGTTAGCGTCCGCACATATTTCAAGGTTTTGATGGTGGCTGGCCTGTGCAATAATTTGGCCGCCCCGACATTTCCGAGCATTGGGAGTACCTGAATATCATCCACGTGTCAGTATATTTTTCTAGTATCTGTCCACCTGCATCCCTCATTTAAGTCTAGAAGAATGTCACGGCAGTCGTAGTCGTGGCTGACGTCCTCTCACCGACTTTCTCGGATGAGCGGGCACTGACGCGGCATCATAGGCCGCTCACAGATATGAATGTGAGACACCCGGTCACTGATTAGTCTCCTGTAGCTTAGTCTTATCACCGCAATAAACATGCTCATACGGACCCCTATTATTCTCCCAGTTCCTCCCATGGCTTGCAAGTGACATTGCCATTGCCAGCCTCGCTACAGCATACCAATTAGCATCGGCGGAACGCGCGATCCGCCGGTCTTAGTGCAGTGCTAAACTCCCGGGGTAGCCATGTCCCTGGGTTCCGAATGGATGAGTCTATCCGAGAATACGCCACAAGACGAAAACCGTCTCGAACCTTGCTTGCGAGGCCGTGGCGTTTGGTCCGATGTCTTGGGCCACGGCACGAGTCATTCCCACCCAGAGAACCGTTTTGATTTATAGCCCACAGGGGCCTTTATCTGGCCCTCTTCCCACTCTTGACCCCGCCCATCCATTGCAGAGCCTGCGCAGAGGCCATGATCCATCGGCATCGAGACGAGCACACCGACACCAACCAGATCATCAAGCCGGCAGTTGAGATATAGCGCCTCCAGGCCAACCATCACTTGAGATTCAACTCAGTGATCGGCACTCGCACAGCTATCCAAGCAGCAACTCTCTCGAGAACTCTCTGCATCGCCACACGGAGCAACGGCACGCACGACACACTCGCAGCAAACAGGTGCCGGCGCCCCGCCTTTTCCCAACGGCATCATCCCAGCTCTTAGTGTCACACTGTCCGTTCAGCCGGGACTCTGGTATGGGACACTAAATCGCGGAACTTGCCGAGCCGTCACAGCTGACCCATTTTCATTATTCAGTGGCTTTGCCCACTTATCGTGATTAGTTAACACACAGCACTACCTGCAACAGTCCCTACAGTTCTAAAGAAACGCCTTCGACGCCCCAGCGCTAGCCATCATGGCCGGGGATGGCGGCTATAGGGGGGGCATTGACGTCACGCTGCCCATTGCCATGACCATAGCCGGCTTCTTTGCCATCTCGATATACAACGTCCTCGAGATCAACATCCAAATATTCCTTCGCTTCCGCAAGCGCAGCGGACTGTACTTTTGGAGCTTGATGTTTGCCTCGTGGGGCATCGTCATCCACTCCGTCGGCTTTCTGTTACAATTTTTCCAGTTGTGTCGAAACAACTATGCCAACATCGTCATCATCACCATGGGAGGCGTCCCCATGGTTATCGGATTCGCTGTCGTCTTGTATTCCCGACTGCACTTGATCGTCGAGGACAGGAGGAAGATCAGATGGATCCTCGTGATGATTGTCATGAGTTTTGTCGTCTTCACTGTTCCACCTACCGTCCTCAATTTTGGCTCCAATTCACCCAACCCGGGGCCATACATCAGACCCTTTCAAGTGTACGAAAAGGTTATGCTCTTTGGATTCTCAGCCCAGGAAGTCACCATCTCCGTCTTATACTTGTGGGAGGCCCGAAAGATGCTGCGTATCATCGACTCGGACAGCACCAAGGGCTCGAGCCGAGTACTAAAGCGTCTCATCTATGTCAACATCTTGGTCATTCTGCTGGACATGACCATCATTGGCACTGAGCTCGGCGGTGCACACGTTATCCAGACGACGTACAAGAGCGCCGTGTACAGTGTCAAGCTGAAGCTCGAATTTCCCGTTTTGAACCAGCTGCGCACCATCGTCAAGAGAGGCGGATACGCATGCGAATGCCACTCGAATCATATCATGTCGAATACAACTGAAGATACGACTAGTACGGGGTACAGGCCATTCCAGAGTCAAAGGAGACACTCTTCAATCACAGTTCCCATCCGTCCAACCTTCAACCCATGGACCAGTAGTACTCTTGGAAGTACTGCAGCATGACGCAAAGGAAATTGTGATGTCCCGAATTCAGGATGCTAAATGGCTGGTGAGGCTGAGGTTTTACCAGCAATAGCAGTGGTGTTTGGTTGGTTTATAAATGAGATGAGATGAAGATACCTTTTGGAGAGAATTTCAACTGTTTGGATAGTTTTTACATACTGGTGGTTGGGATTTTATACATTCAGCTCTCGGGTTGCGTCAGGATAGCTAGCATCACAGAACCTGGCTAATTGCCCTTCAACTTAATTGATAACTTGAAACCAGAAATGTCTAGTGAATTCGCCAGTCATGCAGCGCGAGGTGGGGGGTCTTATCACCCATTCCTCTGATACGAATTATTAGCCTGCTAATCGCCTTAGCTACTGTGCCCGCATGAGGCGGAATGGGTCGCGCCCAATGGCAGCTGGTTGCCTCTTCTGCAGAGAGGCAGTGCTAAACACAGCCCCAGCCTGAACGATGCCTGATCATCTTATCTAGCAACGCTACGTCTCTCTTCTTCACAGATATCAACCACAACCTTGAGGCACCCTCGCGTCATATCATTTGAATACTCATCAGGCATTGCTTCGTCGATGAGCGCGAAACTTCTCGCGCACTCATCCGTCTGCCGCAGGCTGCCATAGTACTTTCAAGATGGAAGCTCTCGGCGTCGCTGCCAGCATCATTGCTGTCGTGCAAGTGTCGAAACAGGTCATCGATATGTGCACCAAGTATATCGAGGGCGTACGGGACGCGCCCAAGGACCTGCGACATATCCTTATCGAAGTTTCGGCTCTCAAGGGCCTCTTCGAGCTGCTCAAAGTTCTCGTTGGATTCGACGAGGAGACAGCTGTACTCGACAGCTAGCTCTCGGCTCCCGTGGACGGTTGTCTCAAAGCCATCCGGGAGCTCGACTCGATGCTGGGGTCGGCGGAGGTGTATAGGGTTGCAACGGCCGGACAAGACGAAGATCAAGGTGGCGCGTCTAGAGGAAAGCGTCGGAGGCTTGCCAATCTGAAAATCTAGCTGGCTTGGCCGTTGAAGCAGGACCGGGCCAAAAGGCTACTGGACCTGCTATCTGCGTATAAGAGCACTATCAACCTTATTATGAGTAGTCATGGCATGTGAGTTGTCGATAACCCTTCTCAATTCTGAAGGTATCTTCGTGTCGCAAATACTGATAATCTGTCCAGATCCCAGCTACAGAAGATTGGCCAAGAAATGAGATCTTTTCGTACGACTCTAGACAGTGAGTTGCTATAACTTCACCATTGCTAGTTATTCTGAGACTAACTATAATACCTCATTTCTAGGCGCTGGCCGGGCAAAGATCCTGAATTGGCTCGTCACTGTGAACCCGTCTTTCAACCACAACCAGGCTCTAGACCTTCACCAAGGTGGCACCTGCAAGTGGGTGGTAAAGTCTGGTGAATGGCGAAGGTGGAAGCGAGGCGTTAAAACGGAAAATCTAGAGACTTCTCGAGGAATATGGATTCACGGCATACCCGGTGCTGGAAAAACGATTCTAGCATCTTTTCTCGCCACAGCAATGGCACGAATCGCCGATGGTGAGGATGACGACGACGACGAGGAAGAAATCGAAAGTTGCCGTATTCAGGGGTGGCTTTCCTGGGCGATGGAAGTGTACGACAAGGATGACAAAACGGAGCGAAGTCTTCTCAATACGTGGCTCTCTCAGGCAGTGACAGCGTATGATCAAGGCGCCGACACAGCCGCTTACGACCTATATGACATATTGACGCCTGCTCGAGTCCAGGAGCTGCTCTCCCGTATCACCAAGGAAATGAGCGACGACGACAGCGTGGACAAGGACGGCATGATGGAAACTGCCACTAACATTATGTGGCTCTACTTCGCGACGGCAGTGTACGACGGCGACGACGACAACGACGACAAAATGAAACATGAACGTATGCGTATCAAGACGTCTCTCCTCACTGGGATGAAGTCCTCAGTCGATGCTGAGCAGACCTGGATTCCATGTCTATCAACAATCCCTTACACTGTTGAGCGTGACGTTTCAGCAGAAGTGGGTTTGCCCAAGCTCGCGGTGTACTACTATTGCCAGCACGCACGCAATCACGAGGAGATCAGCCATTTCCTCGCTTGGCTACTCAGCCAGATGTGCAGAAAGGCGGAAGAAGTGCCAAGGAATATTAGCAATCTCTTCGAAAGTGACTGTCGACCGCAGTCCGATCATCTCATAGACGCCATCAAGATCATGGCCCCCCGATTTTCACGTATCCTGGTTTCCGTTGACGCCGTCGACGAATCGCAAAAACGAGAGGCTTTGGCCGAGTTTCTGAGGCGCTTGGCAACGGACCAGGAGTTCCAGTGCTTTCATATTGTGGTCACCAGCAGAAAAGAGGCTGATATTGAGCGCTATCTCGGTGGATTCATTTCCTTGTCAATGTCTAATCCCCTCGTGGACCATGACATAGCATTGTACATCAAGGATCAGATCCAGACAGACCGAGCACTTCAGCGGTTTTCTTCCAAGCTGCGCGCCGGGATCCAAGATTCCTTATCATCCAGGGCGAACGGAATGTCAGTTATCTTTACCCTCCCCAGAGTTCTCTTGACGCTATTGCTGACATTGATTGGGCCGCAACAGGTTCCGATTGGCGGTTTGCCAGCTAGGAGTCTTGAAGAAAATCCCAGTCGAGTCCGCTGCCTGGAAGGCACTGGATCAGCTGCCAGAGACGCTAGACGAGACATATGAGCGCATTCTTGCCGACGTGCCGTTAGAGTGGACGCACATCGTCAAGCGTGCCTTGTGCCTCCTAATCTGTATATCTGTGGTGGGTGTTGAGGAACTTATAACATTCGCGTCGATAGGTGACAGCCACTGCGACGATAGTATGGATACGACAGAAGAGGACATGACCTGTGAGCCAAGCGAGGAAGCGTTCCTGGAGGTGATGAGTTGCTTGATCAGCACCACGTCTGGGCCCACGACGCATGTCCGACTCGCTCACTACACCATCAAGGAATATCTCGGATCTCCCCGTATTGTTCAGAGTTCTGCATCCTTCTTTTATCTTCCGGCCTCCGAAGCCATGAGCCACTCAGTCAAAACCATGTTCAGGGCGATTATACATGGCAGCCGCAAAGACGAATCATGGCAGCGATTCCAAAGCTACTGCGATGATGAACTGCTGGACCTCGTGAAAATCGCAGATACGGTAGTTGCGAGCGACAAGCAGCTGACGGCCCTTGTAATCGAATCGATGGACCCTCGCATGCCATTCTTCTGTGGCGCCTTGACAATAAGCTCCTACAACAAATATGCTGAGCCTATGAAGGACGGTTTCTCGGAACAACCTGACGCGGGAATACTAGTCAATCTCATCAGCGAAGATCTCTATGCCATCACGACGGCAGTATTGCTCCAGCACACAGCCGCAGAGGCCACCCGTATCTGCTTGTTTGAGGTCGAATCCTGGAATAACATCACCGTGGTGGGATGGCTAGCCGAGAGCCATCGCAACCAGTACTTACACCTTGCCCTAGAGCGGTGCGGCGCCCAGATCAACAACCACAGGCAGTCCCTGCTGATCTGCGCCATGGCGAACTTCCGCAAATTTGACGATGCCAACCAGACACTCAAGACTCTAATTAGTGCCAATGTGTCGGTCAATCCAGGGGGCGTGAGGGTAACCCCGTTGCAGTTAGCTGTCTCGCAACTCCGAGTCGACGTTATCGAAACCCTGCTCGACAACGGCGCCGATCCCAATGCCGTGGGCCAGCCTGACGGATGGACTTTGAAACAGCTGAGACACTTCGAAGGCGGAATGACTCCCTTGTCCAAAACGCGCATGATGAGATCCCTCACCAACGTTGATACGTGGTTCAATACGGCAAGGTCAGATGCTGACAAGATAGAGGAGTTGCTTGTCAACGCTGGCGGCTGCGAGTCTTGCGAATGGCTGGTTAGGGATCATAAAATGCATTAGATAACCGTTTAGCGTTCAGTTTTCTCTAGTTATTTTTAATTTTGGTGTCGATACCCAGTTGTTTGAAATTCCAATTACTTCTTACTTCCCCACCGTAGATGAAGCTGCTGATCCTGCTCCTTGTTCTTCTCCTTACGCCTGTGCCTCCAAATCTTGAAACCAATAGTAAAGATCAAGCCGAGGACCGAACAACTATTGGAAACCGCTATTCTGATTATACTGCCGGTTGAAAGTGGGCTTGATCCAGAATGATCTGATGAATCAGACTCTGTCGAATTGACTGGGTAGTGAAACTAGCACCCGCTTATCCTAAACGGATTCTTCAAAGGCTATCATACCATGTGTGCTGGTTGACCACGGCCATGTTTCTGACGCTGTGTCCTCGCTAGTCAAATAGAGTGTTGGGTCTCCATAGACGTCGTCGTACGGGTCAGTGCAGTCTTCTACGTTGCCAAAATAGTCAGACTGCACAAACCTATACTCGCATTCAAGACTTGCCGGACACCACGATAAGGTGCTTCGAAAGTCGCAGCAAACGGAATTGTATGGTATGCAGTCTGCAACATCTTCTTCGCTGGCATAGCAGCAGGTGTGGCTGTCGGCGCATGTTGTCGTCAGGATGCCATGACTTGTTCCTATACCAAGGATGATTCAGCAATCATTCACTTATCGGGCTCCTTGGAGTTAAAAAGGGCGTGGAAATTCTTTACCTCGAAGATAGCCAGTGCACACATCGTTCTGTTTTTTGAGTGTTCCAGTTCGAGTTTCAATCTCTTGTCGATGCTCTACGGCAAGGTCAAGGCAGTTGGTCAAACGGCTAAGAATAACCCCAGAATAAACATAGCAGCGTTTTTGGCTTAATCTAGTGTTTTAATGTGTATGAGAAGTCAAGGAAACGATGAAAACGACCCGAAGCGGGCAAGGGGCGCCTGTTATATCTCCAGAAATACGTAGCTTAAGACAACATTTTGTCTTTTTCAGCGACCATGCAGAGTTTAGAAACACACTGCAACACTTAAATACGCAAGCTGTTATATCTCCCTGTTAGAAAAACATTGTATATGTTTGTCAATTGCTACAACGGCTATTCTCCTCGTAATCGCTGCGAGACCTGTGAAATGAATTTTCACACTGGTAACATCAAAGTTCTGAAATATTTTGCCCGCCTCATTGTTGCTATTTGTCGAACAACTAACTGCGTAGTTCCGAGGTGGGACCATGGAAAACCCGAGATGACGGCTCTCGGGTCTTCCGCGTCCACTACGAACGAGGGTCAATTGGCGCAAAAATATGGAACCAGGTAGACTAAGTGACGTGATAGGGTCTAGACTTTCCTAATTCAGATTAAAACATCTAACTTCCAAGCGAATCCCCGGATGTCGGTGGAGAAGAGTGGTTAAGAGTTCCACTTTCGGTAATCATTTTACCGTTTGGTGGTTGAGAACTCTCGGATCTCCGTCTTTACTCCGTAGTTTTGGCGTGCGGAGGACCTAGACATGAGCATGGGGTAATTAGTTCACGTATTTATAACAATCCGGGGCATATCTTGAGCGGCTATCCGGCGAAGACAGAAGCAAAAACGAGAGTGAAACGAGTGGTCTGTCCACAATGTCTGTCGACCTAAAGAGCCTCGCGACCTTTGCGTCCAAACCCCGCATCTTCATCCTGACGGACGTCCTAAACGAGCCCGACGACTCGCAGTCGCTCGTTCGCTACCTCTTGTACGCAAACGAGTTCGATACTCGAGGCATCTGCGCGACCACTTCAACTTGGCTGCGATCCAGCACCCACCCAGAGGAGCTTCGACGCATCATCAACGCATATGGAAAGGTCGTCAAGAACCTGAACAATCATGTGCATCCCGATTTTCAGTACCAGCCGGCTGAGCACTTTCTCTCTCTGGTAACTTCGGGGCCGAATGTGAGTTCCCTGGAAGCAATTTTTTACAAGATTATAAAGGCCTTCAAAATAAAATGGCGTTGTTGAGAAAGCCGACGACTGACTGGGATTTCGCACAGGTGTACGGCAAGAAGGCGTTCAAAGAGCCGCTCAGCGAGGGCGCGCAACGTCTTCTTGACGCTCTAAAAGAGTCCGAGGAACCACTTTACATCCCTGTTTGGGGAGGCATCAACACACTGGCTCAGGCATTGAAGCATCTCTCTGAGACTGCTTCTCCCGAAGAAGCCGCCAAGCAACGAGCAAAGCTCCGTGTCTACACCATCTCAGACCAAGACGACGCAGGAGCATGGATCCGCGGCAAGTTCCCAGACGTCTTTTACATTGCATCCGTCCATGGTTGGAACCAATACGGCCAGGGAAGCTGGTTGGGCATGAACATTGGAGCTGGGCCTGGGGCGGATCCTACCAAAGTCCTCAACCCATGGTTGACCGAGCACATTCGTATTGGCGAATTCGGAGCCGAGGCATACCCGTTGGTCAAGTTTGGCATGGAGGGAGACACTCCGTCTTTCCTCTGGCTCGTGCAAAATGGACTGAGCCATGGAGACGACATCAACTGGGGCGGCTGGGGAGGTCGCTACTTGCGGCCGCAGGGAGAAGCCGACTGGGGGGATGGCATCGATCAAAACCACTTTTATAATGTCAGCGAGTCCGCCGTCATCGGCAAGGATGGCAAGCGGTATTCCGACCACAAGGCGAGTATCTGGCGATGGAGAGATGCCGTCCAAGACGACTTTGCTGCGCGTATGCAATGGACCCTCACCAGCAACTTCGCCGACGCAAAACACCCGCCCATTGTCGATGTGAATGGCCACAAGGGTGTGGAGCCTCTGGTTTTGAAAGTCAACCCAGACGAGACACATGTTCTTGATGCCAGTGGCACATACAACCCCGACGGAGACGCAGAACTAGACTACGTCTGGATGCTCTACCACGACATCAACGGTTTCCACATGCTAGGTGGGGGGCCTAAGGTCAACATTGAAGCTGTGGAAGAACCCTCATCAGAACCAAAATTAGCAGATAACTCTGCGGGCTTCGCCAACTGCACGCGGGGTCGCAAGGTCAAGGTCACGGCGGCCAAGAGAAAAAGGAACCCGCAAACGGGACTAGCTACGCCGGACTTTCACATCCTGCTGCAGGTTACCAATACTGCGGGGCCATATCCGATCCGAAGATACAAGCGAGTTATCTTTTCGTACCTTGACGGGCTACCAATACCGATGGGTAAGATTCCGGAAGGGTTCTCAAGCGACATTTAGATAGAGCACAGGTGGCTTTGCAGTTGGTCTCATGTCCGTTGCACAAGAGTGGCATAGACGCGCATACTAAGAGTGAATGATAAAGTAGAGGGGGATACAATACCGTGTTCATGGTTTTAGAGTGTGATACCGTATTTTTCCGGTTTGATTGTTTAGGGATTGCAGACGCAGATATAGTTTGAACATTCAGAGAGTGCCTCATTGCATGCAACTTTTCCGCTACTCCATGTCATCGATATTCCGTTCGTAAAATGGCATAAGAGTTACAGGACAACGGAGCTAATATTTATCAGTGTATCATCACAATTATTATCCTGCAAGCTCCCTCCTCGATTGCGATGGTATGGATGTCGGTGTGGTGGCTACCCTACAGATGGGAATGGGGATCAGATTTCAAAATGGCCTATCTTGCCGACGACTACCGTCTTCTCCATGCTATATTTGTCTCAGAGAAGATTTCGAGGGCCATGTCGAATGCCCATGAAATTGAAATGCCGTTCCTCTGGTTGGACCATACCACCACACCACCACACCACGGTGCCATTAGTGTGTGGTTGTAGATCGTACCACGTTTTGACCTCGGTCGAAATTTCCCCAGCACCGAATAAATTGAACCGAGATGCAGGACTATGGATACCAGAGCATAACTATCCTAGTTCCAGGGCTGACGTACTCCGTACGATAGCACAAGCTATATAACCTGCCTTTCACCCCATACCTGAGCAACGCGAAAGTTACAACCTGTATTATTTTTTCCTAGCTCCAGAAAGATCGCTAGAGAAATGAATAAATATGCTGAATTATCATACATGCTTCTCTCACTTGAAATGGTCAAGTGGGAAATCCTGCAAACATGTTGGTCTCTCTTCCCATGCCGAATTCCATGTCATCAAAGAAGATAGGTATCTGAAGATCGGGCATTCCACAATCTATCACATTGAGATTTTCGACCTCGTTAGGTATCGATGCAGATTGATCTGGCAGACATTTAACCCCAGTTGGCCCCATGTTCTCTGGTTGAAGCGTCTCATATTGACCATTGAGGTCGAGAGTATTGGGATCCTGGCGACCCTCATTGCGCGGATCAGAAATAAGAACCCGAGAGATAGGGTATGTAACAGACTTTGGTAGCCTAAAATAGTAGGAGTGATCGGAGTATCGTCCCATGGATAAAGAATGGTCGATGGTTTGAACAAGTCGGAAGTAGAGAGCAGGTTTCTTTAGAAACATGCTTCCCCAGTCACTGGAGAATGTGATGGATCCCCGCGGCGCTGAAGGGGTGCCTATTAGGCGGACTGGGTCTTTTGAAGCTGCATCATCCCCAAGATTGACTTGACTCGGTTCTTGGTCCGTGTCGTCCAAGGTGGCGTACTCAACGGCTCTTCGGATGAAGTTCCAAACGTCGTGAACGCCGTCGTACTGTGTTTCGAATCCCTTCATCGCCTCCATATAAACGTTGAGGCGGCCTTGCTTCTGTGCCGTCTGGGATGGTTTGGTGGAGAGTTTGACGTCAAGAATATGTAGGACAATCGGGAGCGCTGCAAACGCTACACTACTTGGGTTTTAGTCCACGTTAAATGGTGAATACTCAACAGTGTTAACGTCACTCACATGCTGATGGGAATGTATCTCCCAAGCCGTAGTTGTATGAGTTCCTTCAGGTTCTCTGTGATTCCGGCTGCGCTGTCCTCCAAATAAACCCTGCTTTGGCGCAATGCATTTTTCTGGTAGTCAACCCCAAGGGCACCAGTACTCAGGATGAGTGCTTCGTACTGATATAGAGCCAGGCGAGCCGAACTGTGGGTGAAAAGTTAGTAACTGCCAACACAAGGAGAAATTGCCTTCAAAACGTACTGGTAGTACATGTACATGACATTGGTGTACAATATCAGCGATTCATCGGTGCTCATTATACCAGCTGGCGTTGGAAAGCGAACAGTTGCTCTCTCAAACCAGGAATTCAGGCTTGACTTGCATAATTCGATGCGATCCACAGTCTTTTGAAGTTTCGGTATGCTCCAAGACTGAATGTTGATCGGTTGATTTGAGGTGTACACAGTGATGATGACATCAGTGAGTGACACTGCGAGGTCACAGAGTGTAATGAAGAGTCCAACCAGGGAAGCTTTGGTTTCCGCGCCGTATACTCGCGAACCCGTTATTTCCTGGACAAAGTCTGCCTCTGTCAGCACTGACTTGTCTTCAAAGTCCGCTAGAGGAATGTGTAGTTGTCGCCGCACGCCGAGGGGCAGAATTCGATCTCGGACTATGCAACACCACCAGAGACGCTTTAAAGTATTGTTGACTTCTGGTGACTCGTGTGGGTTACAGTCGAATTGGTGTGCTCCAGCTGCCTGGGCGAGTTGGATGGCCGTTGCTAGCCATATGGAGTTTGCTCTCTTTTGCCCTCGCATGGCGGCATTGTAGGAAAGTAGTAGTGCTCCTTGGGCGTTTGAAACAGGGTCTTGTTCCCCGCAAAAGTCAAATAGTAGCTGCAAGTCAGCGTTAGTCGACGATCGTTCCCAGATAATCCTTAGTTTGGAGATTCCCTGCCTGCACTCACCTTGGCACGTCTGTAGTATGTCCCCCTGGCATCTAGCATTGATGCAAACCCAAGACTTCTTAGAGTCTCAACTGACATAGACTTCGAATGTAAGCTAGGTTTGCGAAATTCTCCGGGCCGATGACTTACACTGCATGACGCAAAGAGCATTGCCTGGAAAACAAAGAGAGACAGGGTTGTCTGACCCCCCTGCACGCCATTTGGATAATACATATCCCAGAACGCGCATTCATCGAGCAGAGGCAAGCCTGGATGAACATGAAGAAAATACTGGCGAACGAATTCGTCTGCGGCTTGTCGGCCAGGCACCTTGAAGCAGCCCTGCGACTCCAAATACTGGACGTCATGATGCGAAAGTGACGAGAGATCTGCTTCCAAGAAGGGGAGATAGGAGTAAATCACATGAGCTTGCTCGGGAAACTCAACAGCTGGTGGAGTGTAGAACGGAGGGCCGGGCTGATGATTTCCAGTGGTAGGAGCTGGTTGAAGGTCAGCATAATTAGTCGGCCTTTATATAGACGGTGGATAGAGGCCGATAGGGATTCTTACGAATGAAAAAGGTGTGATTCGTGTGATTATTGATCCCAGGCTGAATTCTCTCCAACAGTGCATGATTAGAGGAATTTGGAACAGGATACCGTGGGTCCTGGGAACATGTAGGTGGGCTGGTTTGGTTTTGATCCGATGATCTCTCCGATGACACGGTCGCTTGATCCACCGGACTACAGTCGAAAATCTCCGTAATGAACTGTGTATGCGGCTGCTTCTTGTTCTTCCCACGGGACGAACTGGTTCCTTGACTCTCAGACTCATCATTATTGACGATATTTTTGTTCTTATGAGTCCGACTGGGTTGATACTGGTTTCAGCGGGGCCTCAAGAAAAACGACATCGCCGACTTACTATTTGGACGGCCTGGCTTTCACGACGCACTGACGCTTGTCGAGGGCGCAGTTTGTACAGGTTCCGTCGCGCAGAACGACATCGCAGCGGACCTTCCTAGCGCGACACGCCAGACAGGCCTTGGACGCTCGGCGACGCGACCCTGCGATGATCTCGACGTCGTCAGTGGGACCAATGTCTTGATACTGCATTTCCGCGGGTTGAGCGTTGGACGTAGGAGCTGCGGATGCCATCGTCACCCGTTCGAGGCAAGGCAGGAGGAGTAGTCACGCATGGAACACGTCTGGGGAAGAAACCCGTGGGCCTTTGAGAGTCCGAAACGCATGGAATTGAAGACCCGCTTGATGGAGTTGAGAAAGAATGCTTCGGGAAACGGAGAAACGCGGGGTAGTTGATGCTACGTACGGAGTACTCCGTACTACGTATACCTAGACTACAAATAAACGTTAAGACGTGAAGGGAGACGGTCTGGTGTTTAAAGGACGCAAGGGGGTGGCTACGGGATGGTTCCAATTGGATGGGCATCTGGTCGCCTAAGCCTTGATCTCCACTTGTGCCGGTGGCGATCATGTCCTAGGCCGGTGAGATTATGGCCAGAAATGCATGTGGGTAAGAGATTTGGGCGATTGCCCAGCTGTGGCGTCGAGTCTAGACAGTCTATGGGCTGAGACTGACGACAGAGCCGTCTGAAAGTTCCATTGATAGCGACGTGGCTGTCTCATCCAGCTGACCGCATGTTGAGGCTCATTCGCACTTTCAAGCGTGGCTCAAAGGCATATCGCCAGCTTGGGACGATATCTTCATCCACACTGCCCTTGCATGTGAGCATCTGCACTTTATATGAAGCAGCCTATCATCGCTGGCGTGATTCGACGCCATCCTCGCAAACAGGGCACGCTCTGAGAGTAAAATTTCTGCCGAGGGTGAAATTCGCAACCAGAATTAGTTAGACTGTCTTCGCCACACACACCGACCCTAGCTAGCCAATCACCAACTTTCTTTTTCTGATGTTAGATGTAGGGTAGGGCAAGGAGGGTGGATTTCAAAATGGGATAACTGTTACCCGGGGGCTTGGCCTTATGTGAGGAGATGGGGCAGCTAAGGTCAAGCCCCAGGTATTGGTCGTCTTGGCCTTGGTTGTGCAGCAATTCAGGGACTGATGTTGGGATGGCATCCCTCAACACATTGCCGAGATCGACCGGGGGCGTTTGTGACAAGTCGTATTCGTATGAGCTTCGAGCAGAGGCAAATGATGGGAAGAACCTGGACATGTACTTGGTACCGATCCAAGCGAATGACAGTTCAGTCTAAGATGACTGGCTGCAGAAGAGGTCCCTGCAGCTCAGCTGACGCCACCTAGAGTCTCTTATTGTTAGCGAGTCCAAAAAATACAATTGTGAGTGCAGATCATGCAAGGTGAAGATATGCCTGGATGCTGGCCCTGAGTCAACGATGCTGAGCAGGTCTTCCCCTCGAATGCCGACAGTATCTGCATTTTCCAGTGCTTCATCACCCTATCATGCTTCTTTGACCGCAGTAGAATCCCTGTGGCATCCTTTGAAGAAGCCGTATTCCGGAAGAAAGGTCTCCTTTTCCACAAGGCCCATGCTCGTCGTTACTGGTCAATTTGAGCCGCACATTCGGGTCATGTAACCCACCGCTCTGTGCGATGCATCGCTTTCGTGAGGCGAAAGTAGTATGAGAACCATTGACGCCTCGCTCATTTCATATCCCTGCCGGTTCCGCACTCTGCCAAGGCTGGAAATAATGTTGAATTGTAATTACTGAAAGCTGAGGTTGAAGTAGTGCCGCGCGGCACAGTAGCGAAGTGACACTTGACACATCATATTTGCACGCGAGACTGCTTTTGACCGACATGGCGACGACTGGTGGGACAAGAAACAAGCGTGTGACTTGAGGACCGCCGAACATTTTCGGACACCAGTTGAGCTCAACCTGACGCATCATGATTTTGGTGCAGCATCCTCGGACAGTTGACAGCGCGTTACGGAGAAGCCTGACTGTATATTGTAAGCCCTACCAGTCATGGGGGACAGCCACGAGGCATGTGTTCGTGCCATGTGGTTCAGCCGCAGTGTTTGCTCCGACTTGGTGACGAGATTGCGATGTGTGACTTCGACATCCGGTACGCATTCCATGACGTCGTATTTTCGATCTCGTCTTGGCACCATTTACTGCATGCCATGTAGCTCCCTGGGGCGAGGCGTCGTATGTGGGTTTTGCCCTTATGGAAGTCCTAACAGCGCGTATCAAAACCAATACTAGTATTAGGCAATATTACCACGTCTGGGAATTTCAGATGGGAACATTGTGCCATGCGTTCTGTTGATGAATCGCATCTTGTCGGTGAACATCAAAACGTCGTCCTCCTTGACATTCACAGCCTGGCACATGCCGCACGCGAGCTACTTCGCAACACATCGTGGTTTAGGCTGGGAAGGCATGCTCTCATGGCTTTCGGAGTCGTGATAGATGGGAAGATCTTAAATTGGCAGTGACGTTCCTGATGATAAAATGAGTAAGCGTACGAGTCGATCTTATTGCAAGATATGTCGGGCTTACTCAAAACATGGGTGAGAAGACCCGCCAGAGAAATGCGTACATGAGAGCGAAATGACACAATATGCTGGTGTATAGGTTTCCGCTCACGATGGCGTGAAAGACATATGCATCTTGTCAAGATCTATCGTGGGTGTTTAGATCTTTTAATAATTCTCCGTGTGGGCCTTGTCGAAATTCGGGAACTTAATATCAAACGATGGTGGCCGGTCAGGGTATAGAGTCCTAGAAATTCAACCGCAGCCGAGAATCCTGGTGCCATGTTGATGCCGCGGCTAAAACTTCTCCACCATGTTAAAATCGACGACGGTATTTGGTACAGGGAGACATTGAAACATATTATTCTTATTTTGGATCACAATACTACTCAAATCCCGTCCATGAACAACGACACTTCGCGATGGAGCAGCGTATCTGAAATGGAGTCTTCGGAAAAGACAGCATCATGCCATCAACTGAGTGTTCTCGGAAGATTGGCGAGCAGCAAAGCCTCGCGTATTAATGTTCAGACTGAATTTATAGTGCCTCGCCCAATTTTGCATTTCATAATTGAACCGAGCATGTCAGTGAGAAATGCCTCATGGGCCAATTTGCATGTGTATGGCAGGGATGGGACACCTCAAGTGCTCTAGCATTTCTTTTCTTGAGAAACTATCATGGAAACTAAGCATTTCATGTCAAAGTAACGCTGCGCATTCCCAACAGCAAACTTCAGCTCGCTGCATGTGTCCCGTGAGCAACAGCGGTCTTTAGATACGAGTGTTATGAAGTTATCAACATATCGAGACGACAATCAATTTCTTGAGCAATAATTTCATCGACTTGGCTAAAAATAAACGCTTGTGCATTGAAAACTACCAAATCAAAACCGGCTTCACTACCTTACCAGTTGCCATGTCTGCAATGGCAGTCTGAAAATCTTCCGCCTGTAGTATGAAGAGTCAGCGCCTGGTGTGGGATGCAACGGGAATCAATTAATTCGTACCGGGTAGAACTTGATCAACTTGTCAATGGGGAGCTTTCCCTCTCTGTACCACTGGATCATCTGCGGAATGTACTAATTCGGGTCAGTTTGCGGATCAGATGACGTGGTTTTGTCTGTCCCACCTTAGAGGGCGTCGCGTCACCCTCGATGCTGCCTCGGATTGTCTTGCCGGTCTAGATTTGTGAGTTTTGATAAAGAATGGCATTGATCTGCGAATACGTACTTGTAGAAAGGTGATGATGTGCACATTGAGTAGTGCATCTGGAGGCGGAACTCCTACAAAAATCAATTGTCCCCTACTACCGGTGAATTCCATTCCAGCCCTGATGAGATCCATGTTACCGGTCGTATCGATCGTCACAGAAGAGCCGTTTCCGTCGGTGATGGCTGCGATTTCCTTTGCCACGTCAACATCCTTGTCGCTCGTGTTGATGACATGGGTTGCACCAAGCTCTTTGGCCAGCTCGAGTCTACCCGGCAGGCGATCAACTCCGATAATAGCCTTGCAATTTTTCAATTTCGCAGCCTGAGAGCTCAGTTATCAGCTTGTCATTACAGTGGGATGTCACTGTTAGGGGTTCTACTCACCATGATGGACACTAGCCCTACGCCACCTAGGCCAAGGACGACAACGGTATCCTTGTTAGTGGCGGCGGCGACGTTGTCCACTGTTCCGGCGCCGGTTTGGAATCCGCACCCCAGAGGCGCAAAGATCTTGAGTTCCTCTTCATCCTTAATTAAATGGGACACATTGACAACGGAAGACTCCTTGGCAACGGCCAGCTCTGCAAATGACGACTGGCCGAAGAAGGCGCCGCGGAAGTTATTTTCGGTATCCGTAGACGCAGACGCGTACACATGGTCTTCCCCACCATAGTTGGTCTCGGCAAATTTGGCGCAAAACGCTGGATGCTGGTCCTTGCAGCTCTGGCAGGATTGGCAGCTTTGGAAGGACAACAAGACCGAGTCGCCTGCACGGGCGGCAGTTACGCTCGATCCTACTTTGACGACAATGCCTGAACCTGTTGTCGGTGAGATGATTTGATGATGTTTAGTCAGGAAAAAAAGAACCAACCAACCTTCATGCCCCAAGACCTTGGGGTAGGGGATCATATCCCCAGGCCACGTTCCAAAGACCAAATCCGTATGGCAAATGCCGACGGCGACAACGCGAACCAATAGTTCATCGGGACCGATATCACGAAGGGTAACGTTTTCGAGTTTCAAGTTCAGTTTCTGCTGCTGAGGCTCATAGGCGACGATGGCCCTGGCGGTGCTGGCGGTGGCGGGCATGGTTCTAGGATGGTTTTGACCTGCCGGTGGGCCGATAGTCTTTCTTATTAGCGGGGCCGTTGGGCCGTTGAGAAATTCCAAATTGAAACGGTGGAGCAGTAGGGGGCAGATCGTCGTCGTCAGAAACGAACCAGGGGCTGATTAATTTATTAAGAATGCAGGCCATGCAAGCAATTATTCGGCGTTACACATCTCCAAGGAGCACAGACTGCGGAGCCGTCGACAAAAGAAGCAGCACGATACTACCGCGGGCCCGGTTGATGTGGGGCATAGCCGACTATCCCGTCTTCCCCATGTGGTATAATTGCTATATTCAGGCCATACGCCGTCGGTGGCGCACTAGACCATGTATCACGCTTTGTTTGACCCAGAGGGATCAGCGTCATGCCGGCCGAAGCGTTGAACCGAGCCACCCTGGGACAGGAGGGGCGACCTCGGCATCACCAACCCCTCTCGGAGCCTTTGTCCCTTCTTGGGTGCCATGCCCTTGTCGAGACTTCGGGAGTTGAAAGGGATTGATTACAAACGTCAACTGCAACACACCGCCTCAAGAAGAGACTTTGCCCGTTGAAATATCAAACTATTTCCAGCTATTTCCAACGTCTTTTTCAATCTCCTCACATCCACTCACCTAAACCCAAACAGACAATCTAGTATCAACACCAACACAATGGCTGCAACTAACGGAGTTGAGAAGCTGGACTTCTCCACCTTTTCCAACATCATCAACGGCGAGCTTACCCAGACTGAGACTGTCCGCCACGGAGTCAACCCAGCCAACAACGAGAAGCTCTTCCCGTGCCCCGTGTCCACTCAGAGCGATGTCGACGCCGCTGTCAAGGCGGCCCGCACCGCGTTCCGCTCATGGAAGAAGACGCCCATTGAAGTGCGCAAGCAGAAGATTCAGGCATTCACTGCCGACTTCGTAGCACACAAGGCCGAGTTTAGCAAACTGCTGACGACGGAGCAAGGAAAGCCCGTACGTGCGATCCGTACACACTGGCTACGACTTGAGATGCTAACCATCTTCTGTTAGGTTCAATTTGCTGACCAGGAACTTGATTATGCTGCTTTTTGGCTCGCTGGAACCACCCAACTTGATCTTCCTCTAGACATTGTGGAAGACAGCCCTGAGCGCCATGTCGAGACTCGATACGTACCACTTGGTGTCGCTGTTGGCATTGTTCCTTGGAACTGTGAGTCTTGATAAATTCAAAGACTGTATAGTGTTTAGTGCTAATGATATCCAGTCCCCGTCATGCTCCTCTGTGGAAAGCTCGCCCCTGCGGTTATGACCGGAAACTGTCTCATCATTAAGCCCTCCCCCTTCACACCTTACTGCGGCATTAAGATCGCCGAGCTTGCTCAACGCCACTTCCCCCCTGGCGTCATCCAAGTACTCAGCGGTGATGACAACCTCGGCCCTTGGTTGACGGCCCACCCTGGTATCGACAAGATCAGCTTCACCGGTTCAACTGCTACCGGAAAGCGTGTGATGGAGAGCGCCAGCAAGAACCTGACCAGAGTTACTCTTGAGCTGTAAGTCACCCTCCATGGCCTTGTACTCAACTTGTTTCTAACTAGTATCTAGTGGTGGAAACGATGCCGCAATTGTTTGCTCAGATGTTGATGTCGAGACCGCTGCCCCGCATCTCGCTCAAGTAGCATTCATGAACTCAGGACAAGTGTGCGTTGCCGTTAAGCGACTCTACGTCCACGAAGATATCTACGATACTTTCAAGGCCGCCTTTGTGAAGCACCTGTCCAACTTCCCCGTCGCCTCTGGATTCGAGGAGGGAGCCGCCCTCGGCCCCGTCCAGAACAAGCTCCAGTTCGACCGCGTCAAGGAGTTCCTCAGCGACGTCAAGGCCAAGAACCAAATTGTTCTTACGGGCGGAGCCGAGCTCGAGAACAACACTGGCTTCTTCATCCAGCCCACTGTCGTCGACAACCCTCCCGACAACAGCAAGATCGTCCGTGAGGAGCCCTTTGGCCCAGTCGTTCCCCTGCTCAAGTGGTCCGACGTGGACGACGTCATCAGCCGGGCCAACGACACCGACATGGGATTGGGATCTTCGGTCTGGACCAAGGACAGGGAGCTTGCTGCTAAGTTCGCTGAGGAGCTGGAGGCTGGCAGTGTCTGGCTGAACGAGCACATCGCCATGCAGCCCACGGCCGCATTTGGAGGTCATAAGAAGAGTGGCATGGGCTCCGAGTGGGGAGTTGCTGGCCTAAGGGGATACTGCAACGCAAAGACTGTGTTTTTCAAGTAAGCGAAGTAGAATATGTGCTTGGCGAAAAAGCCCCCAGCACTTTACTCTCTGAGATAGCGTTAGCAATGTTTACAGCCAATCTGCCGAGTTGCCTCGAAACGAGTTGCTTTCTACTACACTCCACGTGAAATTATTGGCCTTTTCAGACTATACAATCGTCTTTGCGCAGTGACCAATATTCCGGACCCAGATCCCGGCAATGGGTCTTAAGTGTGACCAAAAGAGGCAGTAACCGACAGCTCAAGAATATCTTCCAAACAAACCAGCCGAGGACGAAAATTTGGGCCACGGTATAAATCCAAGTTCTAGACCGGCTGAATTCTGCACCCCGCATGTAAGCTCCATGATGGGATTGGACTAGCGGCGGCCCGAGGATAAAAGTTGTAATCACGACAAGAAAACGATTGGGTGCTAGAATGAGTCACCGTGTTGCGGTTTCCTCGAACTTGGAGCATCTTCAAAAAGACCTAACCATTGAGGGATGTGGCCGAGGTCAAAGTCCGAAAGCAGTCTCCTTCGGGTTCAACCCCTCTTACTCACGATGACTTTCGCGAGAATAGTTCTCAAGCCCTTTACCGTGTCTCATCGGCAGGAGTATCTTGCACAGTTTTGCCTAATAGAAACGCGAGGATGACTTGCCATTTCCTCAATTTAGTCACACGTAGGTCTCTTTGGGACACGGCCTAATGGGACCACCGCGGTATGAACAAAGGGAGGACTACGACAACAATGCTGTCGTAGCTTTCAGCTCTGTCACATTGGGTTGGCATTCTCAGTGAAAAAATCTAGAACTTCAGTCCCAATCCTCGGCTCCACGACAGCTAAACTCGAGAAATTACTCATATTAGCGGACTAGAGTTTTGATCTAAGAGAGAGGTGTATACGGAGTATCATCAATTCATTCTACATGACAAGTTCCATCATCTCGGCGAATATTCGTTGTCGTGTCTCTATCTAACACCAAAAGATATCCAAAATGGCCAATGTCTCAAACAAACATATCCCAATTCTATTTTCCCTTAATGTAGCCATTCCTCTTTGTTCAACCCAAGTTTCGATACCTTGAACTGTTTGTTAAGTCTTAAATATGAAGCTTCTAGCGATTGGCTCCAAATCCGATTGTGTTTCAACGTAAGCCATCCGAACACACTCAACACCAGTATTGCTCCCACGATGAGGATATACCAACGCCATTCGGGGTTCTCATTGAGAAATGTTATGTCCACTCCAAAGAAATTCTTTCACAAGCAATTTCATTAGTCATGCGTGGTGTAAAGAGCAAAGGGGGTAAGGTGCTTACGGAGGCAAATATTGCCGGTAGAAGAATGAACTGTCCTCTCATTAGTTTCGGCCAACGGGGAGACGTTCAGTTTATCTTACAGTTATCCAACGAATTCGCCTCATATTCTTGGCCATACTAGTAGACTTGTTGGCCTCTCTAACTGCCACCCAAGTGAATTCCTATACCAGTCAGCTCATTCACTTCAACGAATGTTTTGAGATACTAACCAATTGAACTAGGTCCCGAGAGATCTGGTCCAACGCGTTAAGACGACGGTTAACTGTCTCTTCCAGGTGCTGAAGCGCACTTTGAACCTGATTGAGACCTTCGCCTCCGTTAAAGTGGCGGAAATAGAGTACCGCCAGGTCATCAGTTGCTTGGATGTGGTCCCTGAGCATAAGACGTAGATCGAGCCACTTCTGCGCGTCCTCTGCTAGGCGATGGATTAGTTCAACACTTTGTCCCTTTTCTCTCAGTTGATCTAGGCGCTGTCGTTTGTAAGTGAATGTATGAAATGGTACTGTTGTGGAGGCTCAACTGACACATTGGGACACATGGTCTTCGGCCTTATCGCAGAGTCTAAGCCAGACTAACTCGACGGCGGAAATAAACTGGTTGTATAGTTCTGTGGCATCGCTGGGAACAGAGCTGTCTTGCAATGTACTGAAAAGGTCTACGGCCTTCCATCCCAAGTCGTCCTTGGATGGTCTGATTGTCCACATTACTCTGATCTCTCCTAAGAAGGGCATGCGAAATGTCTTCCGGCAACTTCTAACCGGCTCTTGGGGCATCGAAAGCGACGCCGAAAAGCGAATGCTGTCGTACCAAGATCGTTCCAGGACGAGTCGACTTGGAGAAATCTGGATCTTGTAACTCTGGGGAGCGTCGCCTGAGACGGAAGTCAAAGACCTCTTCCAAGCTAAGGAGTCTTTGAATAGGCTAGGCACCGTTCGTTAGAGCCGGTTTCACGAAGATGCTGTGGTTTAGTGACTCACAAGAGACGTTTCTCTCCGTCGGAGGGGTTCAGAGGCTTGGTTAATACCTCTCTGATGATGACATTGTCATCATACTGCACGCATTTCCAGCCCTCCTTTGTTCCTGTGAGGCATAAAATATTCGATTGTCGATATCCTGCAAACCACCCAGACACTTTGATGTCTGCGCTACTTGCCGAGCTCTTCAAGAGAAGCTTGACAAGATCTTGACCGTGGTTCTGCAAGGCCAGATTAAGAGGCGTCATGTCCAAGTTGTCCTTGACGTCGAGGGATGCTTGATGAGATATCAGCATTTTTGCCAAATTCACCCGATTATTTCGAACAGCGACATGCAACGGTGTTTGCTTTCGTGAGTCCAATTTGTTGATATCGTACCCGGCACTCAGGACAACACACACGGCTGGTTGGTTTCCTTCTTGGATCAGGGAATGAAGCGTGGTTTTGTCGTACGATTCGAGGCTGGCCACGACTCTGAGGTGTCCTTTTTCTGCTGCCCACCACATTGGCGTCCGGCCGTTGTTGTCCCTCGAGTTGGCGTCGGCGTCTCGGTCTCGGAGCAGGTGGTCAACGATTGCAAAGTGGCCCTGGCCTGCTGCCCATGATAGTGGTGTTCGGCCATGGAGGTCTTTGGAGTCTATGTCGACGGTTTTGCACTGGGCAAGAGCATGTGCGACTTTCACGTGTCCGAGTTCCGCTGCCATGGATAATGGCGTTCGATGGTTTTCATCCTTGACGTCTGGGTCGATGTTTTCTGCGAGGAGCAGGCGCTCCACGATACGCAGATTACCAGCTAGCGAAGCCCATAATAGCGGTGTTCGACCCATTTGGTCCGTTGCGTTGACATCGATAATATCCTCTCTTCGTAGTAGCGAATCCACCATCTCTAAGTCACCCTTCTGAGATACCAGAGAAAGCACGGTCCGGCTCTTGTCGTCCTTTGCGTTGATGTCAATGTCATCCTTCTCGAGAAGCAGGTTCACGACGTTCAACAGCTCAGTCTCAACCGCTCTGGAGAGTATCGTCCTGCCACAACTGTCCTTGGAGTTGACGTCAATGTCGTCCCTCTTTAGTAGACACCGCATGGCGTTTAGATTCCGAGCACTTGCAGCCCACCACAGCGGCGTCCAACCCTCGTCATCTTGGGAATTGACATCGACATCGGTTCTTGCTAGTAAACTCTCGACGATTCTGATGTGGCCAGTGCCCTCGGAAACCCGACGCTGCCGTTTTCCGAATTCCCTTGTCAATTCGACCTTGAATCCCCTCCAGCCAGCGGCCCATGACAGAGGAGTCAACCCTTCGTCATCCTTTTCGTCAGGGTTGATACCCTCGACCTTGAGCAACGCTTGAACAACTAGAGGACGTCTTGTCCGTGCGGCCCACGACAATGGCGTATGTCCTGTCTCGTCTTTCAGGTTAACATTGACACTGCTGTCT
This sequence comes from Dactylonectria alcacerensis, assembly GCA_029931735.1. Taxonomy (NCBI): domain Eukaryota; kingdom Fungi; phylum Ascomycota; class Sordariomycetes; order Hypocreales; family Nectriaceae; genus Dactylonectria; species Dactylonectria alcacerensis. The sequence goes on from JAPMUZ010000005.1 coordinate 766,972, forward strand.
GCGAGTAAAAATTGCACTATTGCCAGGCTTCGGTTGCGCACAGCCTCAATGAGGTCCAGGACGATCTGATCATCGTTTGGGCCCTTCAAAAGCCGAGTTCTAAACTTGCGGCGCATGTTGCATTTGATGCTTCGTTGAGAATGACCATGATATTTCACATGTAGCTGTACGTGATGCCACCGAGGAAGTGTGCGGTGTGTGCTGATACAGTGGGTCGTCTGGTGACGCTTTTCTCTTTTTGACTCGGATTATCGGGTTGTGAGCACTCGGATTTCGACACTCAAAGATTTGTACTCATATCTCACTCCCTCATGTGCGCTATTGGCGATTCCATTCCGAAATACGGTCACTATGCGGTGGTGCAAAAAATCCTCAACGAAAATGAGGAAGTTGGGCTTCAATGGTCTCTACCGCTCCAAGATGCGTTGTCATCATATGATTGGCGTCATGTAATCCTTATATCCGTTACTAGTTCCATTATCGTCTGATTTTTCCATCGGAAGATCGTTGGTCGCTTCGCTGGGCCTCGCTAGTTACATGGATCAAGCATAAGCTCGGGGTTATCTCGATGGGCGCTATCTTGAGGAATGCGATCGGAAAACAGCTTGTCGGTGCATTTTAAATCTCAACAACCCTGGATTCGTCTCCATTTATATCAAGGCAGCATTATCCACCACTCGATGATTCATTCGCTGCTGGGCTGTTCTCTGTGTCCAGGGCCTCATGTCCCTTTTTGCCGCTGTATTGGTGGATCCTTCGTAGCCGAGCGGCGAGAAAGGTGGGGGAATACGACGAACCCGAACTTCTCGGGTTCGGATTGCTCGCGCGTTAGGCCGTTTTCAGTTGGTAATGGGGCAAAAGGTTATCATGCTAGGTGCTGCCCCCAATGGCATGGGCCTCGTTGCTGGATTTCTCTCTTGCCTCCCACTCGTTCTCAGCAATGTCGAATCGCCGCTCTCACACAAAGTCTCGCGCGGGCTGCGTGCAATGTAAGCGCCGAAAGGTCAAGGTAGGTCAGCTGAATCCATTATTGGCCCTGGACTCTCCTCTGGTTGCGACTCATGGTGGTGGTATCAAACTCTACACGCACGCCCTTGATCCATCAGTGACATCACTAACATCAAAACACGCTTCATCTAGTGCGATGAAACACATCCCGTATGTTTCCACTGCAAGAGGCACAAGGTCTCGTGCAGCTTTTCAGAGTCCGATGCCGATCAAGCTTCAACATGGTCGTCTCCCGCCGTCTCGGGGTTTCCTTCCTCAACCCCTAGCACCTATGACTTTGCCTCTGCTCCTTGGCTGGGCAGCCCTGTCGGCGTCTCGGCTCACTCGGATCGGATGCTACCCTGTCCTCCGCAAGAGCTTTGGAGCCGAGATCTCGAGCTGATGCACCATTTCTGTACTGTCACAGCCCACACCATCTCTGCTCGTCATGAAGCCCAGCCCATATGGAGCGTTGTGCTGCCTCGAGAAGGGTACCGGCATAGCTATCTCCTCCGAGGCATATTGTCCACTGCCGCCATCCACAAAGCCTTCCTCCTTCCCAACCAACGCAAGACGTACTTGATGCTCTCCGACTACCACCAAGCTATCGGATTAGAGGGCTATCGCGCGCAGCTGGGGCACATCGACGACCAAAACTGGGAGGCCATGTTCGGTTTCGCCATGCTCATGGTTCTCTACGTCATGTGCATGCCTGTACGGTCAGAGACGCAGAGACTAGAAGATCCCATCACCAGCATGATTGAGCTTATTGGAGTAGTCAGAGGCATCCACTCGAGTCTTTCGCCGCTTACTCCTCGCCTTTACACTTCGCAGTACGCGCCTCTCATCTATGGAACCTGGCCACAGGACATTAACAAATTGCTTGAAGAGTAGGTCTCTGCTCTGTGATTTATGCTTTCTCTTGAGGATCATGCCTAAAATGTGAACCCCTTGACTGACACAATTCTGCAGAGAAAGACCTTCTTTGGAGTTTACAAGACTACCACCTGACACATATGATGCTCTCGACGAACTCGTGTCATTCCTCAAAACCAATCTTACATCACATAGCGAGAAACATTACCTAGCGGCTGTCGAGTTGCTCAGAAGAACTGTCAAACTCGTAGCCAATGGTGGACTCTCTGCAGAGTGCAGCGCCGTCTTCTCGTGGCCATCGAGCATTCACCAGAGCATCGTTCTCGACATTAGGAATCGAAATCCGCATGCGCTGGTGATTGTCGCCTACGTTGCGATTGTCATGGCCTCAATAGAAGAGTCATTCTGGTTTTCTCGAGGCTGGGGAAAGCCCTTGGTAGAGGAGATTGACATGTTGCTAGGCAAACACGACAGACATCTACAATTGCTTGAATGGCCGAAATCTTACATCAAGAAGGTGTATAATTAGCTACAACATGGTCCTGCACTTCAATTAGACCTCTGACATGTGATACATGCCTAGATATTTCAATCCAGTGGTTGTCAAAGTTATCTCTAAGGGTCTTCTGGGACTCCGTCCTGGACATCGAACAAGCATGTGACTAGCCGCAAGCCACGAATTAAACGAGCAGGGATTGAAACGAAGGCATCAGCTTGCCCTCATTCAGTAATCTGAAAGTCGGGTTGGGTGGAGCTCAAACCCGAATACTCGGGTTCGGGTTGCTAGCGTCACATCGTCCAAGTCTAGATGAGCTTGGCACTGCTTCAAGACAGAGAGATCGAGAGCAACGGAATTAATTAAACTGCTCAGCCCCTGTGCTCAAAGTACGCTCCAATCATGGAGAGTCCGGCTGCGTCATCAAGAGGGATCTTACGGGCGAATAGGCTATATAAGCCTCTTCGCCCTTTGGTCGCTCGTATTGAATGAGTCGTGGAGACCTTGATAATAAGCCTCTGGTATGTATCTCGTGAGTCTGTGTGTCTCCCGATCTTCATGCCTTTTGCTCGCGACAGGCGTGCCTCTTGTCTTCGCATTTTCTTCTTCTCATCCATGTGAAGCTCCAAAGCTACCATGGCCTCCATTTTCGATATCCGAGCAGATGCCCCTCGAGTCGACTTCAGCGCCTGCGAAAAGGTCACTGCCGCATGCCCTATAGAGGCCAGTACTCTGGGCTATGGACCTAATCTAGGAGCCAGCATATTTTTTGCTATTGGGTTCGGTCTTCTCTTTATCGCCTCCGTCACGTTGGGCATTTGGAAGAAGACGTATACATATGCCGCTGCCATCGCGCTGGGACTCTTGTTGGAGACACTGGGTATGTCGCCGCTTACAACGAACTCGAACGAGCGAATTCGACACGATACTTCATATGAGGGTTTGACAGCTGACTTACAATGGGAGATAGGACACGTTGGACGCGCGCTGATGCACGACAACCCTTGGAATAAAGGGGCTTTCCAGCTACAGATTTGCGCCATCATCCTCGCTCCCACCTTCATCTGCGTCTCCATCTACCTGACTCTCAAGCACGTCACGCTATCCATCAGCCCAGCCATCTCCCGAATCGCGCCGAAGTGGTACCCGATCATCTTCCTCCCAGCCGACGTCTCATGCTTGGTTCTGCAAGCTCTCGGTGGCGGTCTGGCTGCTGCGGCCAAAAGGGACAAGCCGGACCTGCTTGATGCTGGAAACCGTCTCATCATTGCGGGTATCGTTCTGCAAGTCGTTGTCCTCGGTGTGTTTGGACTGATGGCGCTCGATTATCTGGTCAGAGCGAAGAAATGCCTGGAGGGCCCGGAAATTACCGCGAGCGGCCTGAGAACATGGAAAGACAAGAGGTTCCGGAGCTTCGGAGGCGCAGTTCTAGCTGCGTATATCATGATCTTCACTCGATGCATTTATAGGTATGTTGTCTGCCACTTTCGAGTTTCAAGTCCCAGCTAACTCTGCCAAAGAATTGCAGAAATGGCGGGCGGCTGGGGAAACCATATCATGCAAGATGAGCCCAGTTTCTTGATACTTGACAGTACCTTGATCCTCGTCGCATCAGCGCTGCTAACTATCTATCATCCGGGCTTATTCTTTCCGCAAATGGGTAACGGCAGAAGTCGTGGCGATTTGGAGAAGACGGAGACGCAAGAATTGTCTGACGTGGCTGTTCGTAGCTCTACTTGATGTAACTCATCTGGCTTCGAGGAGATTCCAGAGCGCTGCGCATGCATGACAAAAATTGCGAGGCAATCATCCTTGCATCAGACGATTGTACAAATTTGACCTTCACACTACGGGATTATGTAACAAAACTTTGGCCAAGCCATTACGTCTACAATGCAAACTCAATAAACAGTAAGGTATCAATTCACGTATAAAATAGTCTGCTATTAGAGAGAATGCTTAATAGTTATAGAATTGAGTTAACTTCCTTGTGATCTATGAGGGTCTAGGGTAGGTCTAGAACAGGCTACCCCGCAACTTCTCCACACATCATCTCTGGCCTCCACATTCCGAAGTTCCGGGTGGGTGACAATTACCGAACCTCGGGGCTTCAATAAATGCGTATCGATTCTTGCGCTGGTCTGCCCTTAGCTAATCGGGCTTCTAATAAGCTGGACACTTCTAATCTCTTTGCATAACTCTTGATACATTGGCAGTGCCTGGATTGAACTCACATAATCATCGTCATGCCATCACCAATCGGCATCAACCAGTCCCTCGGCCAAGGGAACATCGACGTCACCGAACCGTCGAGGACGAGCCACCGGTTATCGACAGCACGACAAAAACGGAGGCGTCTCAACTTTGCCTGCAACTACTGTCGGAATCGCAAGACTCGATGCGATGAACAGCGGCCGTCATGTGGCCCCTGCATCGCCGCTGGCGTTGTCTGTACGACCGAGGACCGTCGACAACCAGGACGCATGATTGAACGGCGAGAGGCGGGAGTAGTGAGTACCGGTAGTAGCGGGATGAGCATTGCTTCCCAAGCGTCTGCTCCAGAAACGACCGCGATGAACAGTGAACACCAAAGCATCCTTCGACGTGCCTCGAGCATCGGCGATTCTATGGTACGAGGGGCAGAGGGAACCAGACATCCAGATGCTTTCTCTCAGACAGCGTCACTGTCACCACCACCATCACTATATCAAGCCCCAAGCATATCAGAGTCTCAAGCATATCCCAGCAATCCAGTCAAGCCAAGAAAATACACCGGAGCCTTGCCCATGTGGCGTCAGACCTCGGGCGCAACCCATCTTGAGATCCTCGCCGAGTGGCTCGACCTCGCGTTCCATCGACTCACTATCCCGCATCGATTAGGCTTAGGGGCCGGCTCACAGAACCTGAAATCTCAGCCGTCGCTCCTCAGCTCTATAGTCAAGGAGTACCACCCGTTTCCAGAGCTTGATGCCTGCGATGCTCTCCTGGGAACTTATTTGCGTGAGGTCAATGCCATCTTCCCGGTATTTCGGGTCTCGCAGATGCAACAAGAGGTGAGAAATGCGCAACAACTTGGAGCAGAGGGCTATGCGCTGGCCTTTGGGCACATCTCGTTATTACGCATCTACCTACTTCTGGCGGCTGGCGCGATAGCACGACAAGCACCTGAGCAAAAGTCTTGGGTTCAACAAACTCTGAGGTTGGGTAGAGACTATCTCGGACACCTTGTGGGGACCATATCAGTGGAGGCCTTGGATGTCCTTTTCTTGCTATCCATGTGTCTGAAGCTCAACGACGAAGTCACTTCTGCTTGGTCTACGCTTGGCATTTGCATCTCCTGCTGCTACTCCTTAGGCCTCAATCGCCTCGCCGTAGCTCGTTACGAGAACACTATATCCCCAGAGGACCGCTTCAAGCGTGGAAAATGGTGGGCCATTTACAGCTTTGAGAAGCTTTTTTCTTTCGAGCTTGGATACGCCTCTTGCATCATAGACGAATGCTATGACAAGATGGACCCGATCCCGTCCCAATCTGATGACGGGGAGGTCTTATCCGATATCATGACCTCCTTCGCCAAGGTACTCAGTCAAGTGAGTCGGCGATGCGTGCAGGCACGGCAAAAAGAGGAGGCGGTCGGACAGGAAAAGATGGATGTCGCCATTGCTGAAAAGGTCAAGGCCACGGGGCAGTCCACTCTTCAACTCCTCGAGTGGGCAAACAGCCTGCCTGCAAATTACAGGTAACATATTCACACCTATTCTCATCAATCAATCGGGAACTGATGTATACTTCAGACCAGCTTCGGACATGATACACGGTTGCCAAAATTTTGAACTAACAACATTCATCTCACTTCAATACAACAACGCGTACGTGAAAGAAATGGCATACACCTTCAGAGGTCTTCGATTTAGCTAATGTTATTCAAAGGCTGCTCATGTTGACACGCAACACGCTCCTCATTAGCAAAAATGCTCTGAGGATTGCCGTTGAGGTCATTGCTAAAGACATGCCCTGGCATTTTGTTGTACGAAATGGACACTCCCTCGCCATCAACTCTGCTCGAAGAATCATCAAGGTGCTAGCCGAAGCCGAAGATTCGCTGTGCAACCTGTCATTTCACTCGTACCATTCATCGCTTCACGCGTTTTACATCTTGGGTGTGCATATCCTGCGGCAACCCCAAACGCGGATGGCCAAAGCAGATCTAAACGTAGGCGCTCCAAAACAAGGACTGGGAACGTGCTATCAACTTCATTGGAATGTACTGACTATAAATGACAGCTAATGACCGTGGCGGCGGAATTCGCGAGATCGCGTTACTCATATGTGGCTGGACAGAACTTGCTTGATCCAATACTGAGCAAAGTTCTGCAAATCGTGAACGAAGCATTAGAGTCTAAACAACCGACTCCAACATATCACTCCAGGCAAGAATCTGCGGCGCTGCGACAGCAAGAGCTGCCCCCAGGTCCTGATATGCCGTCTTCTATCACCGTTCCCGATGACGCTTCTCCATTCCGCAATACACCCTTATCTGAAACTTCTTTTCAGCAGTCGATCTCAGAAACGAGTATGATGGGCTCTGCTATAGCAGGGCCACTAACTCATCTTGACTCTTCCGACGCACAGCCATCGCCGAGATTAGCAGATGAGATTGGGTACGATTGGACGGAGTTTGTAGATTTGTTTTCGTCCTTCTCCAATCACGCGATGCTGATGGAGACGTCAGCCGACCAACTCAATGAGCTCTTGTAGATAATATTCCTAATTTATATGAGCAGGCTAATCCCGAAGTCCGCCAACAGTGTAGAGTGGTTGATCGTGACTGTTCGTTATTCCCGAGAAAATCACGGAATTCAAGCATTATTTGGTGACTTGTGAAGTCATACACACGTTTTCAATATCTGTCTAGTTTGGATTCGATGACTAGTGATGAGGCGATGTGGCGGACATCTTATCGATTATTGAGAGACTTGAAACGCAAAGAAGCCAAGCCATCTTCGGCCATTATGCTGCTGTTGGGAGATATGCGGGTATACCAGATAGCTGCTTCATCGAGGAAATATCTTGTGGACTGACTTCAATAAGAGGGATGGCGACTTTAGTTAGATGAGGATTCTTTTGAATTTGATTTAATAGAAGAATAAGTGAGTATAACTGTGCTTGCCAATCTGGTGCATGTGACATTGACTTGACATCCGAGTTGATGGCTTGTATGACGGATGATGGTCATTTCAAATCGAGGATATTCGCAATTATCTTATCAGTGCCGACTCGAGGCATCATGTTGCCAAACAATGCCACGTTACTACATTGCCCAAAACTATGCGTGGGTATGATCCTCATCATTTGGCCAATAGTGTCGTTTCGCCCACAACCGAACACGCTTTCCAATGAGATACGCAGGAATTCCGAGTCCACTGAGCACACCACAGATGATTGCATAAATGTTCATGGCGCCATCATAACCAAGCGAGCCGATGAGAGGAACGGTGGAATAGCTGAGTCCAAATGAGATGAACCCTCGACCAGCACAGATAACAAGAAGCATGGGTCCTGCCTTGCTTGGGAAGCTGTCGACAGCAAACGTGATTCCGATGAGGTTGACACCCAAGAAGGCAAAGTAGCCAAGGTGGTACGGCGCCACGATGGCCATCCAAGACCAGTCTTGGGGAGAGGCGGCCGCGCGGCCGTAGATAACACAGGAGGCGATAGCAGCAACGGCTGGAACGAACAAAGTGATGAGACGATACTCGGGCTGAAGTAAGTGGTTAGATAGCAGTTCGTTAGGGAACCGTTGGAGCTGAGGACTTACCTCGAAGACGCCATTGCGATGTCTACTAAGCCTTTTGACAAGATAATCAGAGCCAAAGCCTAGCAATGGAACCATGATGACGCAGTCGAGGACTTGCACAAGTTGGACAAAGCCTAGCCATGCAGACTTGAACAAGTAAGGGGGCATGGACAAAATAACTGCAAAGGTCGATGCTTGATACACGTAGAGTGCCAAGAAGGCCCCGTTGAGGAGAAGCATCCACATGATGGTGGGAAGTGCTAGTGCCTGCGCAGTCTCCTTGTAAAAGATGATTGTGGCTTTCCAGTTGGGTTTGAAATGGAAGATGCGCAAGTCGTCTCGCCAAGTTCGGGGCCCAAACTTTTCGGGTTGGAGAAAGCCATCTTGCCGAGTGGTGACTTGGAAAATGAAGTCCTCGGTGCCTTCGCGCGACACGTTGCCATTCTTATCAAGCCTCAAGCGCACAACACCGTCTATACCACAAGGTTAGATGCTATTGCAATAAATAAAAAAGAGTGCAGATAAAGTTACCTGTGGCGCCCTGAGGTCGGTCGAATTGACTCTCAGTGACGAAGAAGAAGGACAGGATGAGGATGAGCCCATTGATAATTGTCATGATGCCGTACCACCAGTGCATGCCAATAGCCGGCACGATGTAAGTCGTGGCAACAAACAAAGAAGCGGTAACTGTCGTCTGAACACCGACAAAGTACGCCAACTTGGTTCCATGCTCGTGCAGAAAATGTATTTCCTGCACCATCAACGGAGCCAAGGCTTCACTCTGACCAGCCGCCATGCTGAAGATGCTGCGTCCCGCCATGTGGCTTTCCAGCGAGTGACCTGAGCAAGCGCACCATATGCCAGACGCAACGAGCAGCACGATGGAAAAGAGAAAAACCGGGCGACGGCCAATAGCTTCGGCGATGGGCATCGACAGTAGGTTGCCGATACCCATGAAAAGAGTCGGGTATGTAAGCAGGTCGCTGACTCGAGCGGGATCATCGTTGGGGTATAGCTGCAAAACCTCGGGGTATACAGCGCCCATGCCGGAGGTTCCCAGGACGGAAATTGCGGAGTAGAGTCCGACGAGGAGAATGACCATGTACTTGCGCCATAGTGGGAGGTTGAGGGGATCTAGAAAAGCGACAAAATTTAGTCAGCACTTGATAGCATTATCTGCGAATCTTGATAATAAAGAACGAATATCTATCCTAACATGGGCTGGGAGATGGAACATGAAAAGAGCGAACCTTTGGGATCGGGGCTTGGTGTTGGGATCAACACGACAGAACCGTCCTGATACAGGTTCACAGTTCCTGACCGGTGATTGTGGCTCCCATTGTTGCCGATGTCTTCGATGGCGTCGAGTTCCGGTCCCTCCTTCTCTCTCGATCCTGCGATGGACATGTTGATGCAATGAATTGGAGTGCTGTGTGGTCAGAGGCTGGATCGAGACGATGGGTCGATGCCCATGATGTATTTAAGCATCGACATGATGTTGTTGAAGCAAGATGGCCTCCTTGTTAGAAAATGACTTCTCTGACAAGCGTGCTTTGAAGTTGTCGGCTCGGTAAGTCGGTTTCTTCACTCGCCTTCGGTAATTGCTCGACTCCGACTGGTCAACCAAATGGCTAGACCATCTTGAGGCTTCACTACCCCGCGTTCAGATCCCCCCACACTCCACATGCCGACCCGGGGATCTGTCTTCATGCAGGAAAGCCTACTCAAGATGGCTCCAGACAAAGGATTTATTGGACGAATGGATACCTGAGGCTGAGGGCTCGGACCCGGGTCGGTTGTTGATGCACTGTCATGTCTATCATCCTTGTAACATCGGAATTGCGCGGCGAATCGGAGATCGCTTCACACGACGCTAAGAGATGCCGATTTCATTCCCCACGGGGATGACGGAGACCTTTTGAGTAGCTTACGCGTTATGGATCAGTCATGGCGTCGTGATGTTTCCTAGAATATCTGATTCATGCTTGACCACAGATGAAGTGAGTTTCCCAATTTTAAACTGAGTGTAGACGTCTTCTTTGCGGTGGATTGAAGCAGTTATCACGCATTACCTTCCTTATTTGCGTTGAGCTGGGATGATGCTAGAGAAGATGTGTGACATATTGATCCACGATTAAGATATCCTGGCCAGCTCAACCTGAAAGAACGAAACGAGTCATACCTGTGCGTGAAGGGAACAATACGACGTATGATAGTAAGACTCATTGACTGTAAATTTGTTTCGTTGACTACCTAAAGATTGTCTAATTTCCTCTACTCAAATAATACACGATACGATGTCCTAGGCGACGACTAAACCTAGACCTGAATGTACGGAATACCCGTCAGCTCATACCCGCGGCTCTGGAGAACCGGCCGCTGTCTCGGCTTGCCCGTGTTATACGGACACGGCTCCCCATTGCGCAACACTGGTGGTCCTCCAACATGCATGGCATTGGGCCAGTGAGTTGTGCTCTGCATGTTGTCAAACGCCTCCTTCTTGCGACGTAAATCCTCAGCCGTCGCCTCTGCCACGGGCATGTAGCATGTGTAGGCGCAGAAGCGCGGCGTCTGACCCTTGGGGCTGAGGTTGTAGTGAGGTGTGCGGCTGTCCCAGAGCAGCAGATCTCCAGGCTCGGCGTTCACCTTGATCCATTCGCAGCCTTTGTTCTTGAGCCACTGCATGCCCTCCTCTGTGAAGCCATACCACTCCTTGGTCCACGCCCAGATCTTGTTCTCCTCGTTCTTGAATTCCTCGTGAAACTCCTCGCTGAGGAGGTGGGCACCCTTGCACACGATCAAACCGCCATCCTCATCCCCGTTGGGGAAGAGGTTGACGAGACCCTGCAGGCAACGGAATCCAGGCTTCTCGGGGTCTTGGTCCTGATGAGGCCACGGCTTGTTGGGCTTGACGTCGGTACGCCCGGGGAAAGACATGTTGACGGCGTCGAAGGAGACAATCAGGTCCTTGGTGTCGTAGACACGCTCGAAAGCCTCGACGACGCCGGGCTCCTGGCGGATATTCCACGTGAAGGTCTCGTGTGCGATGCCGTATCCGAGAATCATGCCCTTTTCGGTAATAACGGGCAGGTTTTCTTGCTTCATGGTCGAAGGATCGTTGCGGTCGAAACCGAGTCCGCCAGAGCTGTGATGAAGCGTTAGCTAGGTACTTCTCAACAGATGGAGATGGTGACAACTTACAAAGTCTCCAGGTATGTCATCATATCCTCTCGGTACGCCTCGGCTCTCTGCTGAGGAATAGCACCCTTGACGACGACGAAGCCATCGCGGACCAAGTCATCTCTCCAATCGCCAAATGTGGCGTTGGCGTCTGTAAACACCCTATTGGGACCCGAAGGCTGGGCGATTCGAGCCTTGGATGCTTGGCTTGGAGCGTCGACTAACACTTGGCTAGTCTTGTAGGAGGAGCTTGGATCGGTATTGATACCCATTGCGATAATTTGTTGTGGATGTTGCAAACTGATACAAGCGTGAAGTAACGGTAAATGGGCGCAATGGCTCAGTGCTCACGAATGATTGTGTTTCTGATGACAATCCAAAATCTTATGCCATTGGCAGTCTACGCTCAGCTTCATATATGCTAATAGAGAAGCCTTCTATTCTTGTGATGGTACATGGGCCTCCCGCACATTTTCGGCTCGGTTCGGAATGTGGTGATGTCGCCACTCCGATTCCGATCCGATCGCAGGCCTCCTCCCCGTGGACCCGTGGCTTTCTCATCGGCAACTGGGGATGGATTAGTACTGTGAGTGAAGTTGCCGATGGAAAGTGGGCGCTTTAGTAGGCTCTATCATTATTTGATGATAAAAGTCCCGAGAGGTTCTAGATGCAATAGCCGTCCATGCTACTGATCTATGCTCCGCCTGCAGCTCCCTACTCTTCATTTCTTTGCATCAAGGTTTCACAAGATGAGCTCCTCAAAACCCCAGCTTACCATTCCCATTGAACCGCTCAGTTCGCCTGAAGCTGGCAAGGGCGGCTACGTGGGTTTCCATCCTCGGACTGAAACACTCCCCGCTGGTTGGAAGTCATCACACCAGCATGCACGAGCAATTCCCTCCGACATTCTCGTTGAGCACGATGTAGCCATCAAGATGCGAGACGGCATCACCGTGTACGCGGATGTCCTGCGGCCTCCCCATAGCGATGAACCAGTTCCAGCTATTATCTGCTGGTCACCCTTTGGAAAGAAGTTCAATGGCTTAATGTCGCTTGACCTCATGGTGCCATGGAACCTTGGAATTCCTTCTGGAACCTTGTCAGGACTTGAGAAGTTCGAGGCGCCCGACCCTGCCGACTGGGTACCAAGAGGCTACGCTATTGTCAACGTTGACTCGAGAGGAACCGGCGACAGTGAGGGCATCATGGCCATCATGGGCTCACAGGAAGCTGAAGATGGATATGACGCTATTGAGGCAGTCGCAAAAATGCCCTGGTGCAACGGCGCTGTTGGCTTGGCTGGAAACTCTCACCTTGCAATTATCCAATGGTTCATTGCCGCTCTCAGACCTCCCAGCCTCAAGGCCATTGCACCTTGGGAGGGTTGCGGCGATCTCTACCGCGAGCAATTCGCGCGTGGTGGCATTTATGCGGGCGACCTTTTCGACAAGCTGATCGTCAAATACATGCTCCAAGGTCGAAACGGCATCGAAAGCTTCCGAGAGATGTTCAAACAACATCCTCTCGCCAACTCTTGGTGGAATGACAAGAGACCTGATATGAAGCGCATCAACATCCCGACCTACATCACCGGCACATGGACTAACACAATGCACGGTATGGGCGCTATCCGAGGATATCTGGAGGTTGACACACCCGATAAATGGCTGCGATGGCACCCATGGCAAGAATGGTATGATCTTTGGGGCAATCCAGAGGCCAACCCCGAGCTCTTATCGTTCTTTGATCATTTTCTAAAGGGTGAAGATAACGGCTGGGAAAAGACGCCGCGCATCAGAATGTCAGTTCTCAGGTTTGGAAATAAACTACCACAGGCGTATGAGAACATTGTCGAAGATGTGTTTCCCTTAGCTCGGACAGAGTACAAAAAGCTGTACTTCACGGCAAATGGGCAGTCTTCTCTTGAGCCACCAACGACCGGAACAGACTTTCTCAGTTACAACAGCGAGACCGACGACTGCGTCAAGATGACCCACCGGTTTGAGAGCACCACTCGGCTTGTCGGCTTGCCAAAAGCCGTTTTGTTCATGTCATGCCCCGACTATGACGACATGGATGTCTACGTGCTCATCGAGAAGCTGGATGCCAAGGGTGAGGTCATGTACAACTTGAACATCCCCTGGAAGTCGATTCCAGTGTCATCATTTGATGAGATGAAACCGGAGGAGAAGACAGAGGTCGTACTGTACAGAGGCCCACTTGGGATACTCCGAGCATCACATCGCAAAATTGATGAGACTAGGAGCATGCATCCTCATTGGCCATTCCATCCCCATGAGATCGAGGAGAAGATCAAGCCAGGGGAGATCGTCAGACTTGACATCGGAATTTGGGCTATGGGGATTGAGTATGAGGCAGGCGAGTCTCTGCATGTGGTTGTCAGTGGACGTAGTTTTGGAGTGAGCAACTTTGGTTCGTTGGATCATCTAGACAACAAGGGAGAGCATCGCGTCCATATTGGTCAGGATTTCCCGAGTCATGTCATTCTACCATTTACTTAAGCCACAATACAAGATGCATGAGTTCTAAATCATGCCCCATTCTCGATGCACAAACCCAAATACGTTAATGGGTATAGGCCAAATGCTTCAATCCCGACGCAACTCATTAAATCCAACATCAAAATTAAGATTAAGTATAAGCGTTTTGCACAGACTCTAAATCATCTTCTCATCTCCTACCATCTGCACATAAGATTACCCCGTACCCGGACTTCAAGCACTATTAGGCTCCAGAATCACAGCAGCTTGCTCAGCTAGCGCGTAGGCAGCCACTTGCAGGTTTGCTGAGAGGAGTAGGGGGATCACAGATGTGTCGGCGATGCGGAGACCTTTTATGCCCTTGACTCGGAGATCTGTGTCAACGACTTTGCCCATCGATGCAGTCCCACTGGGGTGGTAGCAGCCTCTGTAATATGTCAGTAATCTCGATACGACTTAAAGTCTTCTGTAGTGAACTTACGCTCCATTCTCGCGGATGCGAGCGTCGATCTCATCATCAGTAGAGTTGACAGTGAGCGGGTTGTCGCTGACTTCTCCCGAAATGATGTCGCGGCCGATAACTGTTTCGTTGCTGGTCATGAGCTTGATGTCTGTGCGAATAGCCTCTCGCATCGCATAGCGATCTGTTGCAGTGCCTAGGAAGTTGGGATCAATGACCGGGTCGTCGTTGATGTCAGCCGAGGAGATGGTGACAGACCCCTCGGCTTGCACAACTAGCATGAGCGTCATGAAGAAGAGCGCAGATCCATCAGTGGAGCCACCCGAGTACTGAATGACGTGGCACACATGGGCACGATCCTGCTTGAGCAAAGGGTGCGTATCCTCGGGTGCGACGCCTTCGTCCTCCTCAATGGCCTTTGCAAGACCATCCTTGGGCACAGGAATTGTAGTGAGAAAGTCAATATCTAGACCAAGGTCATATTGAGGCTCATCCCAGATAGCGGCACCAGACTCTCGGGCATACCCGGCTGAAGGGTCTTTGAGCTCCCAGAACGTCGGGACAATGGGGTGGTCGTGCAAGTGCTGGCCGACATCAGATTGATTAAGGACAACGGGAATATTATACTTCTCTAGAGTTTCAGCAGGACCAATTCCAGAGAGCATGAGGATCTGGGGAGTGCGGTAAGCACCAGCTGTCAGAATCGTCTCTGAACCATAGATCTCAGTGCCGTTGGCAAGTTCAATGCCCTTTGCGATGATCGTGCCGTTCGTAGTGGTTGTCGTAATGATTTTAGCGACCATTGTCTCGGTGAGGACTGTGATGCCATCCAAAGAATACACCAGCGAAGTTTGCTGGCGTTTTCCTTGATCCCGATTCTCCTGGGCCTCTGCAATTCCGATAGGCTCACCTCTGTTTCCATCAAGTTGGTCGAGCTGCGCAACGCCGAGCTCTTCCCAGGATTGAAGCAGCGGCTCACGCATTGGAAATTTGGTTCTGTTTGTCGAGACCCGAGACTGGATCTTCACGTTTCCGTCTAGCCCGTGCTGCTCAAGATCTGTATCATTCGTGAAGAAGGCCTCCGTCTTCTTCATGTATGGCAACAGTCCCTCGTAGCTCCATCGATCATCGCCAACCAGCTCAGCCCATTGGTCGTACTCAACAGTGTGTCCGCGAACCCAGAACGCTTGAGATCGTTAGCCAGTTGCCCTAATATCAAAGCCTCCTGTAAGCTTACCTCCATTAATCAGAGTGCTGCCTCCAAGTCCTTTTCCAG
Source organism: Dactylonectria alcacerensis (assembly GCA_029931735.1). Lineage (NCBI taxonomy): Eukaryota > Fungi > Ascomycota > Sordariomycetes > Hypocreales > Nectriaceae > Dactylonectria > Dactylonectria alcacerensis. The sequence continues at coordinate 782,545 of JAPMUZ010000005.1, forward strand.
AATTGGATGCAATGCTCCGGTTGTTCAGGTTGGTCTGCGGGGCCGAGTAATAGGCCCAATCAAAATCGCCAAATTGCCCGTTGGTGGAGTTAGGCCAGACGATATCTTGCCGATCGTTTGCGTTGATTCCGGCCTCGACCAAGAGAATCTTCAAGGACGGATTACGCTCCAACAAGCGATTGGAGATGACGGAACCAGCCAGGCCGCCTCCTACCACGATATAGTCCCACAACATCATCTTTTGGGAGGGAGGAAAGAATCCAATGTTTCCTAGACTTGAAGATCGGGAGGCTGAAGAAAGGTGGAATTGATTGACTTGTAGGAGTGCCGTGAGGAACAAAAAGCGATAAACCTAGAACACAGTGGCAACTCTTATACCTACGAAGCAGTAGCGATGATAGGGTTTCAAGATGTCGTGAGAACGAGTGTGGCCTCCTCCGGTTCTTCCGCAAGTACGCGATTGACAAGGATACGAACCAATCTCCGGACGAATGGCCTTCTCCTGGCTATACGCAGCGTTTATGCGAGAAGTATTGACTGATTAGGTGGCGAGGAGATTCACCGAGCCCTTGTTAGCCCCTTGATGCAACGGGTGTCTAGCGGGTCCTTTCCACATCAGTTCACTGCGAACGAAAAGTGAACATCCGTGTAATTTGACTAGAATGACGCCACATGCAACCAGGACCAGGGCCACCCAGCCTCACGGGGAGCACGAGTGCAAGGCGATGCCGTGGCCCACAAGCAGAGGTAGGTCATGCCGGGATTGTGTTGTTCAGGGTTCCTCATGGTTTGAATACTACGTATTTCATATTCATGAGTTGAAGACACCTTTAGATAATAGTGCTTGCACTTCAAGAGTCGTAGTCAGAGCTTGAGAGCCATGAGTATTGACGCATCGTTGAACGGAAGGACCCCATCAAGACAAACTCAAATCAATGATCGACACTGGAACCATTGCAACACGAAGATCTGTGGCGGCTGGATCGACTATCTAGGAAGTGCCTCGGGCTCTCGGGGCCCAATCAATGCCTATCCTTGTAGGTTGTGTAGGTGGCTTGTCAGGAGGATTTGGCTCCCTGCAAGGTACCGTGTTGCGTGTCACTGATCCCGGCAATCATTTACATGCTTATAAACATGGCCATTCGTTATGTTCGCCCCGTACGAGGTTACCACTTCATGGGTTTATTCCTTACCAAAATAGAGAAAAAAAGCGATACATTATTTTATTCTCATCAAAAAGTTCCCGTGTGATTGCTGCATGATGACTCATGTAGATGAATAGTCGTGAAAGCACAAAGCCATGTGTACTATGTTAGTGTAGAAAACCGGCCTATATTGACCCAAAACCATGCAACACAGGGCTCACCAAAGTCAGTTCAAGCAAAATCGGTTGCCTTTTCGGGAACGACACCTTGACTTGCCTTTGTCAGAATCTTCTTTGTCATGGTCAGGGATCAAGAACTCGATGAAACCTTGGCCCCGACCTCGGCTCTACCCAAGTTTAGACGGCCCAACAGTCTCGGATATACTTGGGAATACATCGTACTTCCGGAAAACATGGTTATTTTGCGGGCCTGCAAAGCTGCTCCATGTATCCTTTCCTTCCCCAGACGATGTGCAGTCTTACGATTGCTCAGAGAACAGGTTCTCCTCCAAGGCAGCCCTGTCTCAATTGTGGGCATCACAATGGGGCTGGAACGTAACCCCAGCTGTGAGCTACGAGATTGGGACCTTACCAAGAACAATGACCTGACAACCAACCTATAGGGAGGACGACCAAGTGTGGTGGCAACATAGCATCTGCATGAACTCATCTACAGGATCCTTGCCTCTCATCTAGCCTTTCAAGAATCCCCTGGTCTCTTTGATAGGAGAGCTGCATGGCTGAGAAGTTTATAGGTTTCCTGGTTCTTAACTCGGACTTCCACTACATTCTCGGATGCTTCGATGTGCCTGTCGATTAGGAAAAAGAAAGAACGGCGGTGGCTCTGGTGGATGTGGTTCTCCTGTCCGCTCACGTAGGATCAACGGGTCATTCTCAGGATCTTCGATGAAGAACATGACGCCTCCCGCAGAAGCACGAGGTTGCAAATGCACGATCACTCTAATATCTGAATCCGAACGGCATTTTAAGTCCCTTTTTTCCTCAACCATTTCAAATCAAACCGAAGCCAAGTTGGGAGGTCTCTTCCAACAACGGTCAAAAATGACCACCCCAGCGTATGACTTTGCCGTTGGGCAGGTCGATGGGCGCGCCGAAGTGTCAGTGATCAAAGAGCAGTTCCCCCCCCTAACAAACTCTGGACGCGGGCTCGTCGCCGCCGCGTCGGTGATGATAGTTCTGACAACGACTTGGACTATCATGCGAATCGTCTCCCGCAACCTCAGAAAAACGCAGTATCAAGTCGAAGACTACCTTTACTTCGTTGGACAGGTGTGTTTCTCATGACCTCAACTCTGGTGCTTCCGTGAGGCATTACCAGCATCAAGGCCAGCTGACATCTCGTGACAGCTCTTCTACTATGGGCTTGCCATGCTCTTTATCCTCGGTAAGGTGACCAAGTCGCATCGTCTGATCGACATTGATGCTAACAAGTCATAGCGGCCACCGTGGGTGGTGCAGGAAACGATATCGGTCGACTCAGCGCTGGGCATCTCGCTCACTATACACGCATCGGTCTAGCAACCCAAGTGATGTATGCAGCATGCCTCATCTTCATCAAGCTTGCCATCGTCTGCATGATCAGGAGGATCTTCCATTCAGCCGGCCGCCTATTTCTGTTGGCTAGCTGGGTGATCATAGGCCTCTGCATCTGCTGGGCCCTATACACCATCCTCATCGCCTTCTTTATCTGTCTTCCAGTCGCCAGTGCCTGGGGTGCCGCCACTGCAACCAAGTGCGGTGATCAAATCACAGCATACGCAATGGTTGCCATCCTAGATATCATCACCGAGGTCTCAATTGTTGCACTGCCTATGAAGCTAGTGTACGATTTACACATGAACCGAGCCCACAAAATTGCTTTGTTTGGTGTTTTTGGAGCAGGAATGATGTAGGTTTCTTGTTTCCTCTTACACCTGTTGATGTGACAACATCGTCGCCTTGGATTGACGGATCACTACTAATTTCATCCCTCCAGTACTATTGTCTTTTCATGCGTCCGACTATACTACGTGTACAATATCGACTTTACAAATATCACCAAGAGCTATGCCGAGGCTTCCATTAGCAGTGTCTTGCAAGCAGGAATTGCCGTTATGGTCGCATCCAGCCCCATGCTACGGCCCGTATTCGACCGCACCGCCCTCCGCTGGCTTGGTATCAGCCTACGCAGCTCCCAAAAAGATACGAGTGGGAAAGGTGCCAGCGCTCGTACAACCACTGCAACGAGCAGGGCGGGTGTCAGTGCTTCACATGCTCGCACTGCTGGCTTCAACAAGATGTCAGACAGTGAGGAGCATCTAGCATGGGAGATGCGTAGCATGGAGGGTAAGCACCGACAGCGTGCAGTGGTGCAAGCAACAAGACTGTCTGATGATAGCGGAGACATGGAATCAGCTCGTACAGGAGGAAGTGGACAAATAATTGTGACGAATGAGACCATTGTGGAGGGTAGAAGCATTGCTTGAAGGAATAGTAACGTGCCACGGTTTTGATTCACAAACACCTGTAATATTTAGTAGTAACACTCGCGAGGTGGCCTAAAGCTTCATCACTTTGTATGAATGGCGAAGGGGAGTCGTAAATAGCCGTGTATTAAAGGCATATAGCTCCCAATAGTATTCGAAGCCTGCGCTATATTAATATCTCGATTTCTCAAGACCCATATCGTTGATATGAATTTAGTGGGCTGAATACCTATGCTGGATGTATCTACTTCTCTGGAGGCGGCGTATTGCTCTTCCACAAAACCGAACCTGCAACTTCTGGGGCCCTGTATTTCGGTTTCTCCTATGGTCGCATCCGCTGCCACTACCCTATAGGCAGGAGTTTCACCAATTTTCCATCTAATTTGCAAAGGCAATTTCATTCCTCGAGGGTGTGATTTATCGCAATGCAACCAAGTCACAGCTGGAGCAAGTTATGATACCATGGATGCATTTCAATGACGGCTTGACTGAACTGCAGCCGAGCTTGATCAACCTGGACTCGACCAATTCGAGCAAGCGCTGATGTCAGCTGACTTGATGCGGAGAGTAATCACGTAGGATGCCTTACCCGCTTTAGCACGAAGGCTAGAAGTAATCCAGTGCAGGCCATCATCGACAAACGAACTGGCGAGAACCTAATATCGAGGATTCGCTCGATATTCGCGAAGCCTCTACCCCACGGACGCAAAACCTCGACTCGCCAGCAGCATGGACACTGGAAACTGGGCTGATCCCGTAAAGGGATCCGACTCCGACGACAGGCATGCCACGCTTCACATCACTCGAGAAGAAGTCCGTGCCCTCGTACGAGAGGAGATGCTGGCAACATCAGCGGAAGTAGAATTGGAGCCCATGCTTCCATCGTACGAAAGCTCCGTCCCTTTGCTATCCTCCGACAGCAACCCGTCGCCGCACCTCCAGACCGACATAGAAAGCGGGCAACAATCGCTAGAAACCCGCGAATATGAAGCTGGAGTGGACATGTCATGCTTTAGTTCCTGGTTGCGCGTAACCATTACTTTATGGCCACTTGTTGCTGTGTCGACGTATCTCTGTCTATCGGGAAAAGACACGGCGGCAATAGGCATTTTGTCATTCCTTCTTATTTGGGTCCTATACGGCGCTACCATTGTGTTTTTCGTAAGTTGAACCATAAATGCCTTCTAAACGCATGTTTGAATGTTTCTAACGACTTCCTCTCTGCATTCAGATTGCCGCCTGTTGGTTGGTCGGTAGTGCCAACAAAACGAACGAAGCCAAACCCAACACTCAAGATGCAGCATCTTCCGACGCGGGCCCGACGGTCTTTGGCTTTCACTTCTGCCTTTCTTGGATGGCGCTCTATTTTTTCATGCGGCTTTGGTTAAAGGGCCCATTGTCGAGAGCCGAGCTTGCCGCCGCCTTCGATGCGAATATCAGTCAACAAGATGCCCTGGCGAATTTGACCGCGTGCATTACCGACAAAATTACCACTCGAAATGCGACTATTGATGATTTTACTTTTTGTCTTTCAAAGCTAGGCATGGCTGAGATTGCTCTGGTGTGATCAGGTTAAGTTATGTGCTGCAACGGAATGATATGAGTCGAGCGGAAGCAGGTTTACGAGATTGCACAGAATTAGGGGAGTGCTTGAATTGTGTACGTTTATGGAGTAGTATATTAAGCTAGTGTCGGATACATCCGCTGTTGTGTCTAGCCCAGGATAATGATTGAAAGTGCAAGGTTTCGTTGTTCTTTGTTCAATGGAACCTGGAAATCTGAAATAGAGAAACAATGACATTCACCCCTGGAGTATGAAATTGTCCTTGAAATACAAAGATCGGACAATATTGACACTGGATGCCGAAAGGCCTTGATCATTGCACTAAGCCTTTGTTCTATCAGAAGAATGATACAGAATTATATGATGAGTTGAGTGAATACTATTCGCAGATCAGCATTCATAGATGTAACTCACTCTTTGATGCATCGAGCTCGAGTCACTGTTCATCTCTCGCCTTTGATGGAGCGGACAGCAACTTAGAAGTCAATGTTCGCCTCAAGGCTCGAGGCTCACGACTTGGTGTACTACTTAGAAAATACGTACACCCTTTCGTTCTGTTTCCTTTCTACCTTGTTACTGTCATCAATCGTCCGCCCTATTGAGGGAGGCGCGGAATTTCGTCTGATCACTTCACTATTTAGCCCTGAAGACGGCCTACCTACATGTAGGCAGAAATGCAGATTCTGCCGCCCGCCAGGCCAATCTATGCAGACTAGTGCAGGCAGTTCTGGCCATATACAGACAGAACACAATCCCAAAATTACCATTCAAACTTCCCTTTCTATTTTGGAACTGGGTGGTTGCTGCTTTGGCCTGGGTTGGCCCGAGTTTGCCCAAGCTGAGGGTGATCTTCACTGAGTTAATGGTAACGGGACCTGAGCTGGGCGCTGTTTTAGTCCTCCATAGCTGGATTTGTTGTGGAACAAAAGTCAGAACAATGTTGACGAAGACCTGTTCAAGGACAATGTTTTGGTCAATTCCCCACATCAAGTCTAAGCAACCCACCGATCTCTAGCCTTACTAATTTTTTGCATGATATGACAATCTCATGTTATTCACTGATCATTTTTATACCTAATCTGAACCAATTGCTCTGGCAGTCCTTGTTTTAAAGAAAAGATTTAATTGTAAAAGCCGGTTCATACTGTTGTCGGTATGTTACGGAAAAAGCCCAAATTCTGATGAATGGTTTCTACGTCCCAATTATGAGTGTATTTAAAGCCACTCATAAAAAAAATACGACGGGTTAAGTTAGAGTAAAATATGGCTTGAATCGAGGATCGAGTGACATTGGGTTTGGTTTCTTTGTTCGTCTTAAAACAATGCTCTGGCGACGTCTTTGACCGCGCCCTTGGCCACCTCGTCGTAATTTACTTACGAACTAGATCATAGAGTTTGATACGCAGCTCTGATGAGAGCATGCGTCCGTGGTTTTCTTCTACGTTGCTAGAGATCCAATCCAGTTGCGTTGTTGTGGGCAGCTCTACGGCGTGTTCAGCGAGCATCTCCCCTCGCCAAGAATGATATTGGGCAATGGCGCACACTGTTTGAGATTGTTCCTGGCGGCCCTAGCAATTTAGCTTTTCTTTCTTTTCATACATAGTGGAAACTCGCTCTGTAAGGTATCTTGCGCGCTTTCGGATGTCTACATTGTTAACCGCCGTCCGTACCCACCCCAGCTCATATTTGTTCTAGTAATCATCAAACTCAAGAGGCGATGAAGTCTATTTTCATTCGCAATTGTCCTCTAGGTCATTTCTTAACGGTCTTTCGGACCCAAATCTGAAGGCGATATCTCAACAAGATGGCAGACATTATCGATATGACTATCTTCATTAAAGAATAGCATCGCAGAGTTTTAGTGTGTAAGTGTGTGCGGTTATTTATATGGTTTTAAAATCGAAGCTGATGTACGATGCTGGCATGTACTGGCCAAGAACATGGAGGCACAGAAACAAAGTAAAAATACAACAAAAAGGTGTGTGATTAAGATACCACGATAATGGATTGTTTCTTATCGAAAAAAGTGAAATAATGTAAACGCACAGGGTAGAGTCTTGTCAGAGAAATATGACGAAAGTGTTTCACGAGTCTGAGAAGTTACTGGAAATTATAATAGCAAAGAGAACTGTAGTAAGAGTCTCTGAATGAAAATGTGGTGGAAAATACAACAATCAGTGTTCAAAGCCCAGGGCCAGTGTTCAAAGTAGTAGGCTACGACCTGCCAGTCATGTAACGTGACTGCAGAGGCTACTTAGGTCATTCTTATCTCTATGAGATGATTCAGCACATATTATAGCAAAAGTACACACAGTGATTTCTGGATTCAATCAATGGGTAAGTTCAAATTACGCTCAAGTTGTTGAGCTTTTCTGAGGTGGAATAAGAACACAAGATATAACTACCAATAAGATAGCTTTCAGAAACACGGTACTTACTGTAGACTACGGAATAGGGAGTTTAGTGGACTCGAGAACTGGGGTAATGAAATCCAAGTAACGTAGGTTAGTACGTGAAGCACGGAAGGGCAGTTGTGGTCGGCTACTACTATTCCATCCGGCAACTCAACACTTGAACTAACCATGATGTTTAGAACTGCACATGGAGAGTCCTCATTAACAGATCTGTCATAGACCAGGTTCTAACTATAAATTGTGGCATCTTCCTCTCCTCATCCTCTTCTTCTTTCTCTTTCCTCACCCCCCACCCCAACAAAACACAACAACCCACAACCACCAACAACCCACAGCTTTCCACAACTTCCCAAAACTTCCCAAAACTTCTCAAAACCTCTCAAGACTTCCCACAGCTCCCCACAACTACCAACAACTACCAACAACTCACAACTGGCAACCGGAAACTTCCGACAAACCGCCAAGATGTGCCGCAAGATCAAGCTGCATAGCAAGTGCACCGAGTGCGGCGAAACGACCAAGTCAAAGTACACTGAGCCATGCTATGCAATCGACCAGGGCCGACCATGCAGCGGCCGCCGCTCCTCGAAGAAGGTGCGCGAGAGATGGATCTGCCACGACTGTCTGCAGGACCTACAAATGCACGGCCGAAGCGACTACACCTGGTGATAGATAGATGGATACGACGGGATGAGCGGTTGACGATGCCCATGGCCCTGGCTGAACTCTAACCAGGACAAATCGGACGAGCAGCTTGACCCGGAGATCGGCTGAAAAAACTAACAAAACGAAAAAAAAAAACCTCGATGGAAAGCAGGACCTACAGAGGTATGACTAGTGCGACTATACCTATGGTCTACGATGAACGCGACGATGCGAAAAGCTGAGCAATGAAACGATGACCACGGTTGTGACGGAATTTAGACAACGGAAACCGGACGAGCACAATGGATTGGAGAGTGATGGATGAAAAAACCAACTAAATGGAAAAAAAGGGAAAAAGAAAAAACCCAGAAAAAAAAAACCTGGACTGAAACGAACGAATGGACGACTGTGATGCTAGGACCTAAGGAGTAGATAGATAGATAGATTGCTAATAGAATAAACATATTAGCAAACGCTGAAAGACCCCATGCATAGTGATAGACGAGACCTAATCCGCACAAAGCCTTGCTATCCACCAAAGTAAAATACCAAGCCTTGGTCAAACCTGGGTAAAGGCGGAGCTATATCGAATTAGCAAGGAGACTTAGTAGTGCCTTGATTGGACCCGTAGTGCAGCCATTCTCTGATGTCACTCAGCGAACTATTCATCGCCTCGACTGCCCAAATATCGACATCCACCAACACAAGGTGAAGCATGAAGCATCATTTTACGTCTCCATCGTCAGTGCAATCTAAAACATATAGCAAAAGCCGTTAGCTTCGAGTCACTATTGGGCTTTTTAGTGTCTGATAATGACCGACTAGCTGAGTGGCACACTAGAGCGGATGACGCAACACGGCAGTATTACCGAAATCCAGAATAACATGCCCCGGCGATAGCACAGTCTAGTAGCAACAGATTCATACTGCATCATCCATCTAATTATATTAGGGCTAGCGAGCCTAATCGTTCTGCTAGGCTTTGTACAACATAAATTTCCCTAAGAAATCTAGGCTTGAGTCAGCATAGATGCTCTTCTAAGTGGAGGAGCCTGCGTAGCGACTGCTAAAGAATAGTGAGGATGACTGTACTGACCCTACTGTAGGAACTTCCTTAATAGGCGGATGAGGCACTGCAGAAACGCACTCCATCGCGATTATTGCTTCAATTTTGGCTACGTTAATGATTTTTCGTTTCCTTCGTCTCAAAACTTTCTGCCAATATTCTTGCCGTTAGATGGGCCGATACCGGCTATGTACATGATTTCATCTACCTTACTATGAGGCAAAACCCCTCTATGAGCTTAAACGAGGTGCCTCTCTCATCTATGATGTTCTGACTTACATTCTGTAGCCTGAAGTACAGTTCTTGACCATTCGGCTAGTAACTGCAGAACGATCTTCGTGATCTATCCTTGCCCGGATTTGACATCCTCTTAAACATCATTAGGTTTCAGGAGCGGCCAATTCAAGCATGTCCCACCATGTCAAGCCAGTCTCCTCTAGCACTAATTCATGATGTCAAGAAGAATAAAAAATAAGCTTGAACGTGACACGTTCTTCTACAAGGATTCCAAGCCATGCCGAACCCTGCTCGCCGAGTGTCAAGGATTAGTTATGCCGCCTTGGCCAGTGGTCCGGAAATTTGTTGTGAGCTAAGTGGATACCTGCGTTGATAAGCCAAGATATTTTCCGGGTCTCATCCGGCAGAGATATCCGACGCATGGTTCGTCTTGACTCTTGATGGGAGTAGAGATGTGGCAACAATGACTCGGCGTTCTTTCCCACCATCAACTTGATGAGGGAGAATCTCAATTTAGATATGTTGTTAAAGGTCTTAATTTTTGTCCGACTCGCTTATCAAGTACGGTACATGGTTTAGTTCACCATGCGGGAATAAACCACACGCCATAAACCATACAGGTCCGTATGGCATATGGCGTATGGTCAGAAAGCCTGCCCGTAAGACGGCCTCCATAGTATGGATAGAAAGCCTGGTCGATATGGGCCTTTAGAGTGTCTACCCTTCACTTTCCGCCTTTGCTCGGTCCAGATCTGGCATGCTGTCCAATGATTGCACTTTGTCTACTCTACTCAATCCTCCTCTGAGTCGTCATCATCATCATCATCATCGTCCCCAGAGCCGCCGTCTGAGTCATCCTCATTATCCTCCTTGTCATCCTCGCCCGCCTACGGGCTCAAATAGGCAGCAGAGTAAGCCTCACTGACTATGGCAGGGTCCACTTCAATGCCGTCCTCTATCCGTCCGTCCGCTCGATGCATTTCAATCCGGTCGAGAATGTGTTCACAATCTGCCCATATCCTTGCTCGGTTTCTCAGTCCATGGACCGAGTGCAGGCTTTTTGTGACGAAGGTATACAGACGACGCCAGTCTGTTTCAGTCTCACTTAGAACAATTGGCTGATAAGGCTTCCGGTATTCGACCATGTCCCCGTCGATAGTGGCCAGCTCTGCTCTCAACGCCGCAACTGCCGACATATTCTCGCCCGTAGGTCCGCTTTCTTGTATTAATGCAGGTACCCGCCATGATTCTATATCCGAGTGCTTTCTGTCCCACTCTGCGTACTTGAGTCTGAGCTCGCGTTCGGTAGTAGTGGCCCAGAATGAGTACGGCATGGTGCTCCAAGCTTCCCACAGCCAAGGCGTTTCCTTCAGGACGAGGTTTCGGAAGAATGACTGTGGTATTCGCCGAAATGACCGGCTTGTCCGACAAAGACTGATGATGTCGTTTCCGTGCACGTGTGACAGAATTTCAAGCAGAATCTCTAGGGGAAGATTTGGAAAGAGGTTGCTAGTGTGTGGATATTGGCCAATTTGCAGATTGCACGAGCGCCTAGGCAGCTCATATTCATCCAGCGGCAAGTCATACTGAAGATTGAAAGATGTCAGGACTGATGAGAGGATAGGGATAAAACAGGGGTTTGCAGCTAGCCACTCATCACCGGTGACATGGCACCACCAGTCTGCCTTTCCCCGACGAATAGCATCCTGCCGAGGAAACTGATCCATCCAATGTCGGGGGTTTGCCTCGAGACGAAACCAATCGGTCAAGGATTTCATGTCCACATGGCCAAAGCGTCGCAGGCATGCCCGTTTGTAGACCTCCAGGCAAAACGGATGGAATGGCATCGAAACCTCGCCCACAGCCTCTGGAGTCAACATAACGTTGTCTGGTTGGAGTAAGATGGGTATTTCGAGGGGTGCGCAATCCGCAAGGTCGGGGAACGCGATATGGCTATTGCGGGGGTTGGTTCTTGCCGGTTGATCCGTTAGGCCGCTGAGGAAGAAGTCGCCGGTTTGAAAATGTTGGTTGTCCGACTTGGGCTGCCAGTTGAATTGTTCCTGGCGATAGGGCTCTAGGGCTTGTCTGGGAACGAGAAACTGTGCTGTAGTGCATGCTCTCATTTCCTCTATAGAGATACGGTGGCCATTGTAGCCCGCTTTGCATGTACAGTTCTTCGCTGCGATGTGCTCCCAAGAAGGGCCAATGGTCATACTGCTCCGAGGATGGAACGACTCCCGAGTCGTGGCGGCTGAACTTTTGAGAGATGTGATGAAGCCTCGGTAGACCTCCGAGGAGTCAGTTGACATGGAAGCAGAGTATGAACTTGGCCTGTGGCGTGTTGGGCAGTGAAGTTCCAGGGCCTTGGCACCACCTTCTGATACTGCCTGAAATGCCGCCTCTGAGGCGCTGTCGCAGTCGGATCCTGCTTCACTGGCCCATTCAAACGGCTCCAGATCCTGGTCGCTTCCGTAAACGAAGTCCGTGTCTCGCTCGTCTTCGTCGCTAGTTGGGGTTCGTGCCGCAACAACACAACTGTGGCACTCATCTCTCCAACCTTGACGTTCGTGGACGAAAGAGCCGCTTGCCTGACGATAGTCCCGTTCCTGCCGGTCTCCAGACCATGCTGACTCCGGCGGTTCGCCCCTATGGCGGATACGGCTTATGTTAAAGCTGATACCGCATATTTGGCAACAACATTCTGGGAAGTCCATAGACTCGCCCCACATATCGTCTTCATCCATGGGGCACCTGAGGTCCTGGTCGGCAGTAGAATAGACTGCAGCCCAGGTGTCTACCTTCTCGATGATCTGAACCAGAGAGAGTGAGCGAACAGGGCAGGCATGACAAAGCAGAGCTTGCTAATTCTTAAAGGGGGGCAGAGATGAGCATTTTGAGCGCCTGCATAGCCTCATGTTATCTCGTATTTCGGCTTGCCTCGATCCTGAACTCTAACCCTAGTCAGTCCACCTCGCTCCACCAATGTCCACGTTAGTGACTTGGTCCGGGGCACAAAGAGCTGATTGGCCAGAGCCGCCCCACAACGGGGGGACCGCGCTACTGTAATCTGTACTCCTCCGTGAATGGCTCAATGCCGCGATCTTCTTTGTGGAAAACAAAGCTCTTCCAATCCACTATTCCTATGCGCTTATTGAGTCAATGGTAGCACCTCGTATCAAGTGTGGATAACCATGGGACATCTGCTTAGATAAAGCGTGGAAACCCGCATGGGTTGCCACAATAGGCTTAGGTGGCTTGGCAGTCTTAGCACCTGACCCGTAAGTGTCAACCAATAATTAGCAATCAAGACCTAGTTAAGCTAGTAGTAGGGCGGGGACCCTCGCTGTGTCCCGTTGCGACAAACAGTGCTGTAGAACCCTTAAGCCTTGCGCCCTGCGGGCCATTTAGTAAATCATCGGCGTTCTTCAATGCTAAATGCAGGCAGGTTGCTTCTTAGGACAGTCGCGCTTTGTCATCTTTAGCGTATTTGATATCCTAGACGTACTGCACGCAATGCCTAATCACATTAGCGGACAACTCAACGACTGCGATGACGTTGACCGCAACACCGAGTACCTCCATCGTGGCTAGGCAATGAATTCATGTGCTTCTGCGCTCATGAGTTAATATACAAGATCTTCAATCACCTTGACTGTTGAAAGTAAATGAGGGGTAAGCGAGGCTGTGCGATGGCTGCCTATGTGATCTTATTGAAAGCTAGCCGCGGCAGGAAGCATAGGAATTGTGTGTTCTTTCAGGGGCTATAATTTGAACATCAAAGCATGCCCCAGAGGGGAGACAGAGCTATATACTCTATGCGTTTGATCTTCCCCTTTCCGTCCTATTATTCATCTCGTAACTTCACGGTGTCGACGGTTTATGGACCGGTGGATCTACGCCCACTCTTCTCCACACCGACGGGTCGGATCCATACAGCACCAGCGATGCAGGTTCGTGCTGTGAGACGCAGTCAGGAGATGGGTGGACCTGTCCCTAGTAGTCAGGCTCAAGCCAAGCCTTCTGTGTAGCAGTTCAGCCGACATAGCCGACCACCACCCGTTTCTTATGTCAAGGCGAGGTGAGGTGACAAGGAATAAGATCTCACTGTGAGGATATAATATCACCGAGTCCAAGGACGACGGTACTTTGTTCTTTGGTTCCTCAGTACTTTCATTTCGTTATCATTCTCTCAAATTCATTCATTCAAATTTTCTTTCTTGGTCTCATCATTGTTGCGCATTCGTAAGCAATCAAACTTTATCATGCACTTTTCTACCTTTCTCGCCGGCATCTTTGCCTCCTCTGCCCTAGCCTCGCCCCTCCTCGAGGACCGTGGCAACACCTGCACCTTTACCGATGCGTCAACCGCTATCAAGAACAAGAAAGGATGCTCCAAGATCTACCTGAAGAACATCGCTGTCCCGGCTGGAAAGACTTTGGACCTGACTGGCCTCACCAGTGGAACCCAGGTAAGAATGGGTGGACATTCGTGAAGACTGCAACGTGAACTAATACATGTTGGGCTGAATAGGTCATCTTCCAAGGCACCACAACCTTCGGCTACAAGGAGTGGAAGGGTCCCTTGATTTCTGTTAGCGGAACGAATATTGTCGTTGATGGCGAGTCGGGTCACAAGATCGACTGCCAAGGCCAACGTTGGTGGGATACGAAGGGCGGAAACGGTGGAAAGACCAAGCCCAAATTCTTCGCCGCTCACAGCCTCAAGAACTCGCACATCAACAACCTGAACGTCAAGAACACTCCCGTTCAGGCCTTTAGCATCAGCAGCGCCAAGACGCTCTACGTGGACAAGGTGCACATTGATAACAGCCTGGGCGACACCAAGGGAGGGCATAACACCGATGGCTTCGACGTCGGTAATTCTGATGGCGTTTACATTACTGGTGCTGTGGTTAAGAACCAAGATGATTGCCTTGCTATCAACTCTGGCACCAATATCGAGTTCAGCGGAGGAAGCTGCTCCGGCGGCCACGGTCTGTCCATCGGTTCCGTTGGTGGTCGCTCCAACAATGTCGTCAAGGGCGTGAAGATCTCTGGCTCTAAGATCATCAACTCGGATAATGGTGTTCGAATCAAGACCGTCTCTGGTGCTACTGGTTCCGTTTCCGACGTTACTTACTCAAACATTGCGCTTACCAACATCGCTAAATATGGAATTGTTATCCAGCAAGATTATGAGAATGGCTCGCCGACTGGTACCCCTACCTCGGGCGTCCCTATCAAGGACATCACTATCAAGGGCGTCACTGGAACTGTCAAATCAAGTGGACAGAACATCTACATCCTCTACGCGTCTTGCAAGAACTGGACTTGGAGCGGAAACAAAGTGACTGGTGGCCAGACCGAGAAGAAGAAGTGCAAGGGAATTCCTAGCGGAGCTTCCTGCTAGATCGACAATTGATATCGAGGGATGGGAGAGGTTTGATGATGAGGTCGCTGCTAGACGGTGGCGAACCTTTGGGAGAGGCGGATCTTCGCTCTTTGCAAAAGCTGGATCTGATGCAGAAGAGCTTTTAATTTTGTATGCATGTTTTTGCATTCGCATGTACATACTATGATGCTTAATATACTGTGTATATTTTAACTCGGCATGTTTTCGTAACCTGTGACCGTGAACAGTGGGGCCGGCTTTTGGGCTCAGAGAAACCGTGTTGATCCAAATTGAGTTGATGTCGGCTCCCCCAATCAGAATTTGAACTTTGATGTCCAAAAGAGAACACAACGTCCGCTTATCGCGAACTCTGAGTCCCGGGCTGCCGATGAGGACCATAGATGTACGGACAAAATAACTTCTACAGAAATAAGTTTTGGTGATGGTTTATCAATACTCAGAGTTTTGGTTTTGGATGATGCTTTAACTTAATCGTCTCTGAGCGCGTGCCAATTATTGTTTTGACGCTAACACCATCCTGGCATTCACTACGAAGATTATCCATCAACGGACATTGTTCAACTAATGGCAGGTTCAGTTACAGCTATACTCTACTGTCAATTTTACCAGTTGGATGCCTCATGTATCTACAGCACCTTCTCTGTCAGACCAACTAACGCGCCATTTAACGCAAAAGTCCTAAATTAATTCATGAAGGCAACCTGAGAGTTCGTTAGGCAGCCAAGTTTAAATTTGACATGCATCTCCCGCACGTGCCTTGTTCTGTATGCACGCCTCGTGCTAATTATGCTTTGATGGCCCTATCAAAGAGAGCGGAAGAAAAGGCCCGAGTTTCAAATGGTGGAAAGCTAGTGTCGCTGACTTCTTACCCCGCCTGAGATCGCAAAGTCTCCTGACCTCGCAATATTTGGCCTGTATTATCTGCTACATCCCCCGACATTTCAGCTTTGGGTTGAGAAGGAAAGGCCATACCAGATAGCGGCGTCGAGGTAGGTACGCTCCCAGGCTTCTTTGCTCTTTACCGTGGCTGTGTACGACAGCCTGCTCGGAGCAAAATGCGCTATACAATACCTGGACCTCCGCCCTCGGGCATAGCACCTGTCCCTATCCGCAATGCGGTTCAAAGCTCTTCCGAAGCCTCTTCAACCTTTTCTCAGGAGGTATGCGTTCGGATCAATGGCCCTGTCTCTCCCACTACAAGCCCGAAGACTGGTCCCTCTCAATATGTCCGCCAAATCTGTGTCGCCATGCTCCGTCGTCTGGAGGAGGTCCCGGATTTCGAGATATATTTTGGGAGAATGAATGAGAACGATCCGGTCAATTCTTTGTGGAATCTCTTACGCGAGGGTAATCCACTTCTCGTCATCTACAACTCAACGCGGCCAACAAACATACTGAGCGTGGAAGATCGCGACGCCACCCAAGCTGAGAAGGCAGAGATTGCTATATTCCAATTCATCCAAGCTTGCAGAATTGAGCTTGAAGTCCCTCCATCAGATCGCTTTGTCATTGCAGATCTACTAGGCAACGATGCCAGTCAGCTGATGAAGGTCTGTTTCTAGTCTCTATATTCTGGTTACGGTAACATGTGCTGACTGTGTGTTGCAGGTCATCCATGTCATCAATTATCACGTACTCGATCTTGCTGAGCGACGCGGCTACACCAACTCCCCTGAACTTTATCATAGAAGAGTACCACCGGGATTTCCTCGACGGATCTCACAAAACACCATTGTGAAAGAGTTGATCACTACAGAGCGCATGTATTTCAGCTCGCTGAAAGATTTGCAATCGCTCAGAGTGATCTTGATAGAGATGGGAATTGTTCCCAAAGACGTGATTCGCCGGGTTTTTTTTGACATCGAAGAGCTCATGGAGTGCCACGGCCCCTTCTTAGAAAAAATGGAGCACATCAATCAACTGCCAACATCCCAACAGAAGTGGGGAGCCCTGTTCTCGGAGTTTGAAGAAAGATTCGACATCTATCGCCCATTCATCTGTAATAGACGGATAGCTTCTGAAGCTATCCACAAAATTTTCGATGAGAAACAGTTCTTGGCACACCCGCGAGTAGAACAGAGCCGTCAGCGTTTGCTAAGTGAGAAACCCACTTACAAATACATCCTTGAGTCGGCTATGCTAAGGCCGTTGTCACGGGTGGCGAAATATCCGCTCCTGCTAAGGGTATATACCAAATGGTCCGGGGCCGCGGGCAATTAGCTAACAAGGAAGTAGGAAATGATCAAACACGCCCAAAACGAAGACGTGAAACTCGATTTGATTGCTGGTTACGATGCTGCTGAACGAGTTTTGCAAAGGATCAACACAATTGTTAAACGAGAACTTTTGGAAGAAGCTTTCGAAGACCTCCTGAAAAGGATGGAAGACTGGAAGGAGTGCGATGTAGAGGAATGTGGGCAGCTCCTACTACATGGTACCTTCAAAATTGCGACCACGGCAGTTGACAGCCAGAAAGAGGTGAGCCTGAAGCTATGGAGGTTTAGTCTTCGGACCTAACGATTTGGCAGTACAAAGTTTACCTCTTCGAACACGTCCTGATTTGCTGCAAGGAGACACGCGACGAGGCAAAAGGTACCGACCGAAGACAAGGGAGTGGGGGGAAAAACGCCAAGCTTCGTCTCAAGGGCAGGGTCTTCACCACCAATATAGTCAACATCACGCATACCTCTAGTCCGGGTACGTGACTCTCCTTTGAAATCTAACTTGTCGTTCTGGTTGACTAACTTGGAACAGGTTCATATACCGTCGTGGTGTGTTGGAAGGGAGCGCGCAATGTCAAGGATAATTTCACCATCAAGTTCACAAACGAGGCGGTCATGAGGAAATGGGCGGACCAGCTCGAGCACCAAAGAAAAGAACTGTGATCGAATCATCCATGGAGGTGCCGCATCACGTCTCAGACCCACGAATAGATTAAGGGGCGATGGGGGGTTGTTCCGGTTCGGATTCCAGCAGCCTGACGGGTTGGATATTCTGCATATATATCTAGTAAAACACCGCAATGCATAACTCACTGCTCAATAAAACCAAGGTCTTGCAATAAAACATAATTCCGATGATCTACGCATTCCGAATATTGAATGTGTTGGCGGCTGAACAATTGTCCACGCGATTAAAGCCTAAACGGCAAAGTCAATAAGAAGGCATATGCACAGCCTCGGCCTAACCTCTTAAATTGCCTTACGCCTTGATCGCTGCTCTAGTCTCTTGGAGATTGGCTCACATCTCACCCACCAGAGTCGCTAATAATGAAAGGGCTGTTCTCCAATAGTAAAACGAAGCTAAAGCAAGCCTTGGGATCAGGTGCCTCGCGGCAGCCCAAGCCGCCCAAGAATGATGAACTAGGTAGTCTTCGCCTAGGATCAGGCATGCAGCTGCTTCTCAAGCTCCACGATTAGAGACTACCGCCGAGCAAAGCTCCACCCCGGACTCAGATGCAGCTGCCGTTGACACAACGATATCTCAAGAGACTACAAGGTCTCCCGACGAGACTGTGAAGCTAGATGTCGTCCCCGAAAATATCACCTCGTGCAGCCAAACTTCAATTTATGCCCAGACTGCATTGGGATCAGCCATGGTGGACGAAGATGTACCAGACGAGAAGTCGCTGGAGACAGAAACTGCTCCTTTGCCCGAGAATGCCAAGCCTCTCAGTGATTACTGGGATGCTGCTCTCGCACGTATCAAAATCGATGAACGAAGCACACTGGAGGAACTACATTGAGGCTTCAATCTGATAGCAGCCAATAGCGTACACCGAGTCCGCACACCTGGCGCCATTTGCAAGATCTCTTAAAACAATCTCCTTACAAATGGCTTCAATACACTACGCATGGTTGGTGTTCTCATCTGGTAATCTCGGGGGTGCTCGGGAAGGCCCATGGCAAACAGAGCGCTGTCATGATACTTCTCGCCCTGCCTTGCGATGACGAGCCGGGTGCAGTGATACAGCTGTTGCTGGAGAGGTGCGAGATTCAGAGCCGAAGACTATGCTGGACCGGACAAGGACACCCAGCAAGAAGTCGAGCTACTGAAATTGCTAGTTACTACATACGCCACTTTGATGCGTGAACAAAGAGGAACGGTGAGACGGTTGAAGGACAGGTTTCGGAGAACTTTACCGCGGGAATTTTGGGAGACTCCTGAGTATCTGTTTGTAGGACGAAGTGATGGACCTATTATCCTTTTGTATAAGATATAGATACGGAATTATACATTGTAAGATATGTCGCTTATGTGCAGTGAATGCCTAGTGAGCTTGGATGAGGCAAATGCAGGACAAAAGCTCCCGAGTAGAGCGACCCCAGCAGGTTAGAAAGCGAACGTCACCCTCGCAGGAACTTTCTCCCAGAAGCAAATTTCACCTTTTAAACATTGCCTCGGACATTTACCCTTTCAGTTTGTTCTTGTTTTAGATGGAGTTTGGACAGGAAAGTATTTGCTACTTAGTTGCTGTCCGCTCTATCAAGGGCGAGTTGCTGGCACGAAGGCAAAAAGACAACTATCGCCAGTCACAAATAGATGACTATTCCCTCAGCAAGCGCCTAACGTGCGGGCGTCCCAGTGGTCCAACACTACGCAGAGACCTGCCGTTGTTAAGTAATTTGCCTCTTGACGGGGTATGGGGCCATCGTCTACGTTTGCACGGCAAAGGCGCCGATTGAGGTGTTGAAACCGAGCAATGATTGTGTTTGCGTGGCCAAGAAGAATGATTATGTCGCAACTGTCACTCGTTTTAAACAACAATTTGGATTCCCACAATGTTGGCCCGTTGATTGATGGAGACTGAACACCGTGTGGCGTAGCTTAGTGGGTCTCTACGCTCACACTAGGATAGCGTCTTTCTCTCCCTTGCATGTATACCCACAATTGAGAACCAACAGTCAGTTTGCCAATCCTTTGGGCTGTGAAGCAATCATGTTATCAATGGACAACACTGGTTCCACCATGTTAGTCTAGAAAAATGTATGCCATACTGCGGGGCCGATATGCAGGAGGCCCTTCAGCTCCATCGCTTAGCGAAACTCATTCCTTTTGCCCTCAATCTGTAAATACCTTGAGAACCATCGGAACAAACCTGGCACATAAATAGTGACACGGTCGGCTCGATTTTGGGTTTGTTCTTCATCCCGTTCTCTGGCACTTGTTGGGGCCCTGAGACTATCTACTAATCTAAATCTCGACCAGCTGTCCGTGAAGTCTTTTCTTTTTCCCTTTGGGTGCCGCTCAGTATACTTTGCGAGAGACTTGCGCACTCCTGTCTCATACCCACAATCTTTGTGAGAGCAACGCCACAAAATCGTTTCCTCGATTCCTTGACCTTTTGACCATCCACAGAAAGGCGGACACCACATTCTGATGAAATGAAAACATCGTCTGCCGAAAGCTCCATCTCCGGCGCTGTCACCCCTGTTATTATAGAGGATGACACGTTCCACAACCATATGGAGCTTTTGCAGACCCAAGACGACTTTGATGATGAAGTCGATGAGGTGGCCATGACTCCGATCTTTTCCGAGTCGGTCCGACGTCAGGTGCTTTCGACCTTGAACGACCGCAAGAAAGTACAGGAAGCATTCAGTCAGTATGGCCTTCTCGCGGGACACGTTCGCGGACTGCCTCATGCATCGTTGGCCGACGGCAAATCGTCCACGCAGCTGGATCCGCGAATCTTTTACAACGTTACTGTGCCATCAAGTGTTTTCATTTGTGGCAGCCAAGGCTCCGGCAAAAGTCACACTCTCAGCTGTTTGCTTGAGAACTGCCTGATACCTTCCAAGGTCGCCGTTCTTCCACGACCTCTCACCGGACTACTATTTCACTACGACTCATTTGTTTCGGACACTGGCGGTCTCCCATGCGAAGCTGCGTTTCTGTCGTCATCGGGCTGTGTCAAGGTCAAAGTTCTCTGCCCACCGACCAACATCCGACAGATCAAGGTATTCTCATCTAACTTTGTACAATAGCAAATTGAACTGACAGGTATCTAGGCGATATACGCTTGCCTACCGAATGTCATCGTCGAGGAGTTACGCATCAGAGAATCCGACCTCAACACAAAGCGAATGCTGGATCTGATGGCTGTCAGCTCCCTTCAAGGCAACGGCATGCCACTGTACATGCACGTGGTTACTCGCATCTTGCGCGACTTGAGACTCCTACAACAGCAGCACGACACAAAGTTTGACTACGGCGCGTTTACGCGGGCTTTGGGGAATGAGAATCTTTCCGACGGGCAACGCGTTCCTCTTCTTCAGCGGCTGGATACTCTGGAGAGTTTTATGGCTAAAAAACAAGCAAGCCCCTCTAAATCTAAAAAGAAGACTCCGCTTTCTGGGTCTGCATTGGACAACGGCAATGACTGGGCTCCTGTGGTAACTATATGACGTCTCAAAGACCACCAGGATTAGAAGCTAACTATATTGTCCAGAGTGGGCAACTCATCATTGTCGACTTGTCCTGTCCATGTGTAACTTCGGAGATGGCTTGTGCACTCTTCAACATTTGTCTTAGTCTTTTCTTGGAGCAAGACACTACAATCGGCCGTGTGGTTGCTCTCGATGAAGCACACAAGTACCTAACAGTCGGCGCCGAATGCCAGACACTGACGGAGTCCCTACTCACGGCGATCCGAGTTCAACGCCACATTGGTGCCCGCATTATCATCTCTACCCAAGAACCGACGGTATCACCTAGCCTTCTTGACCTATGCTCGGTGACCATTGTCCACCGCTTCAGCTCTCCGGCATGGCTGCAGAGCCTGAGACGCCATCTAGTGGGGGTCTCTTCTTGTGAGAGTGAGAAGCAAAGTCGATTGAGTGTTGCTAGCGCAACCAACAGTGGAGGCGGAGACGGAATGGAGAACACAACTCCGACAGAAACAGCCTTCACTGAAGATTTGCTTTCCCAAATCGTCCAGCTACAAAGGGGCGAGGCGTTGATGTTTGCACCCAGTGGCATTATTGACACCGAAGAAATCTCGTCCACGGCTAGAAAAGGTACCCAACTTGTCAAGGAGTATCCGAGCGCCCGCCCTTCTCATCTGGGGAAGAGGCTCTTGAAGATACGGGTTCGGCAACGAGTAACGGCAGATGGAGGTCGGAGTATCTTGGCTACTTGATCGGTATCCAGACTGCAGCCGTAGAGTCTCAAGTTACCGGGCTGGGTTGGTGAAGTGAGGGTGTCGAACGGTTTGCTAATGTAGATATGGAGAATCGAGACCTATCCAACTGATTTCATGTCATAGATTTTTACCCCGTATTGATAATGTGAATGGAATCACAGTTCATATGACTAGGAGTAGGAATGGTGTTGAAATAGAAACCACGTGGTGAATTAGAACTGCAATGAAAATAGCGAAGAGCGAAAGAAGCGAAGCGACCGAGTGAAACGCAGTCACCCACCATCCTTCCTATTTCTTTTCATATTCTCGTGCTCCTCTCGTTTATGGCGAGCAACATAATCCTTCCGGCTGTACTCCTTACCGCAGATATCGCAACTCAATCCCATGGGAGGATACTTGGTATCCTCCGCCCATCTCTTGTGAGAAGTCCAAACATGACGAGTTTTCTCCTTCTCGTCTCTGGCTCCCTCCCAATCGCAGTCCTCTTTCGGGCACTTTCGATGCATTTGCCTGTGTTTGCTAGATGATGACACGCGATAATGTCAGTAAACTATCATTCGAGGGTATTGGGAATTTTAAGTGCTGCGGAGATGAGTGTGGGGTTTGAACTTACTCATACTCGTCTGGGTTCGGTGCTTTGTACTTGCATCCCTTCCGGTTACAGCGAAGACGACGTTTTTTTTCTTTCCTTTCCTCTGAAGGGCCAGTGGTGCCAAAAGAGGACGCCTGATACCCCTGTGTGGACGTAGGCATGGCCAAGTTCGATTGCTGTCCAGCAACATCACCAGGATACTCAGACACTGCTTGCTCCGAAAACTGATCAAGGAACATGGGGTCCTGGTAGTTCGATCGCAATCCACCATTGACTCATGCCGTCTGGTGTGGTGTTGAAGCTCCTGGTTGCAGATGAGGCTGCGCACCTTGGTGCAGCAGACTTGGATCAATCGCGACATTGTCTCTCTGGAAGTTTCCAAAGTCGGATTCTGCGTTGGCAGACCATTCATGACTAGATTGAGGATAACTCGGCCCTTGCATGTAGTACCATGAAGACTGCTCTGCTCCCGAGTCACCCTCTTCCAATAGCGAGGGGTTCGCGGCGCCCTGCCTAAACGCCGAGTTAAATTGCGAATTCATGTCAAGCTACTTCAAGTCTCGTTGGGCAATTCTATCAATTCAATTAGTCATTGTAGTCACTCATTAGGGATATGCTCATCGCACCTCCTTCGTCTATCTCCGAGCTACGGACTTTTGGCGCCAAAATGTTGTCAATGTCAAGCGCCCTTGGGTGGAGCAAGTTGTTATTGAGATGGACTTAGATATGAGGAGATTCAAGTTATCATGCCAGGTCTGCTGGCCGCCTGGCCCATGAAAAGTAGTGCAACCTCTAGATAAAAGGAGTGAGTAGATTGAATGAAGGGTGTTTTTCGTCCTAGGTCACGAAGGTTTGGGAGAGAAGTTGGGTGGAAAAGACCATTATTATAGAAGGATTCCCCATTTAACGCCTACTTTTATTAGGATTAACCAAAGCTCCAGGCCCGATATGACATAAAGGCGAATCACATGAACATTGTGCCCATTCATTATGCGAGAGGCCCGCTGGATTTGTGGCACCTTTGATATCAGCCCGTTTCGTCGAGAGGCAGACCAAATGTGCTAATCATTGCATATTGAAAACGAGTCGTCGGTGTCAGCAAGCTGATAACGACAGCGAGGTGTGTCACATGGTAGTATGCTATGGTACACTTTGACTTGACCTGCTGAGTACATTTCGGCCCAACACATCGGCCCAACACCTTGGAGTATGTTTTGAGCTGGCTACCTTGAAGACACCCGTACATAGCACCCAGGAGTTAGCCAACCAGGTGGCCTCATGCTGTGTAGCCTCCTGCATGAGCATAGCCCCAACGACGACCAACCAACATTCCCCACATAGGCGCTTGCAAACCATTGCGGCGTTCGCATTTGACTCAGCTAACCCAAGATCGAGGGCCTCCCACATAGAGCCCAAGTTGGTGCCAATCCGGTAGGAAGGCCTCGCCGAAGGCTCTAGAAATCCACGGCAAAAAGTAACAAGAGTAGGCTGTGAGGGTTCGCCTTTCGAGTCCGCGATGGTTCGCAAATACATGACATGGCGGCGAAGCGATATTGAGGCTCTTGAAATAAGGGAATATGCGCTCCCGCCCTCCCCAAACCTAGGATACATCATCTTTCTCATGTCGCTGCACTACCTACCCAGAAAACATTTCTCCCTCGACACCGCTTTAACAGCCACAGAACATGGCCCAGGCACGAGATCTCACCGGCGAAGCTCACAAACGTTTTGTCTCAGTCGTAACCCTTCTGGCTCTAATTGACCCCGTTAGGGGCGAGCCGACAGTACACAGTCTTGACAGACACCCCCATGACGGCAGTGGCAAGCAAGAGAATCTTCAAAAGAAATTCCTCGACTCCTTTGCGCTGATCTGCTCAACCTCGAGCAAAGGAGGAGAGACCGCTTCGGCAGTTTGTTTGGAACAAGGAGGCCCGACGGGAACTGTGCTGCGTCTTGCCTCCAACCTTGGCGTGTCGCAAGACCTTATCGATCGCCTCCACCTTGTGCTGGGTGACCTAACAGCTGTCGCTTCTAGAGGTATGATGTTGAGGGCGTATATCGATATATTCAATGACTAATTGATCTACAGTCTCTTCTGTGAGAGAAAAGGAGTCTGAGATTTTGTACAAAATCATTGATCTTACACAAGACAAAATCCGGTCGCTCCTCGCTCGACTCTGCAAGCCAAAGATTCAAGACCAGGTCGAAGTTGCAATCAAAGACCTGGATGAAGATGATTATCCTCTCGAGGGGACTGAGGGAACCAATTTCAGGAATTGGATCCGGAATCTCCCAATTTTGACGGCCCTAGAACCTGGCACTGAACTATCTCTGCTCATCCCACACGTTAAATGGGCATCGCAGGCAAAATGGGTCTACTCGGAGCAAATCGAAGCATTGTTTTGCCCCAGTGGAGAAGAACTACCGCCTTGGATTAATTGCATTTATAAGCTTGGTCGCTACTTCGCTGCGGCAAAAGCAATGCTCAAGCTGGCTACTGCGCAGCGAACCATCTTCGAAATGATCCACGTCGAGACTGTTGCCGCTCCGGAGCAGCAGTACTTTCCTCCGAGTAAAGACAAGCATGCACTCATGGCAGTTCTAAAGAGGCTTCTTCCGAAAGCTGACCACCAAAAGCTCATGTTACAACTAGGCCAAACATGGCTCACTAGTGATCCAGAACAGCGTTTCCGCAAGGCTTGTCGCCTCACACTGACCGTCCATGCAGAGATGCAGCTCCTCACTTTCTATGACCACCACCCTGAGTTCACCCCCCGCCTATTTTACATGGGAACCAGCAAGAAAGCATGTTTTCTTTGCGATAAATATATATCCCAACACCCACTCAGGATGAGCGTGTCAGCGAGCCACCAGAAGCTATACCCATCTTGGATGCCGGCTCCTTGCTCCGAGTCGTCAGTGCGCAAGGCTCACAAAGTCCGCCTCTGGGAACTCAGTCGACAATTGGAGCAGACGACCGCTCGGGATCTTGAAACCAGGCTGGGCATTCGCCGACCCAAGTCTTTGGACTCGACAGCAGGGCCGTCGTTGACTAGCATGGACAGTCTCACTTCGGGATGGTTGCTTGCACAATTGGCAATTCATCCACAACCGCAGGGCACATCGACTCCAAATGATGAGTCTTCTGAATCAGAGTAAGCCAAAAACGTCGACTTACTCCGGATGGTTTTGAGGGGCAAGATAGCTAAGCCATGAGCGTCGTTTTGAAGGAGATGTTTTTCATTGAGAGAATGCTTATTTATATGCTAGCGGATGGAATGATTATTAGTACTGATATTTGAGAAAGAAAGAAACACATACATTCTGTCACTGTCCAAATTAGTTTGTTTCTCAACCTGGTATTCCATGCCAATTTATTCCAGGTCCCCTACATTCTGTCCACAACCATCAACCACTTAGCAGGGCCGTCTCTTCATCACAGTCATCATCCCCAGGTTCATCAATTTGATCGCTCAAGTAGATTCCCACAAACGAACCACCCGCTGTCACCGCAGCATTAGCCCACCATGCAAGGCCCGAGTAACCCGCTTCGAGCCCAACCGAGTACAGATATCCAGACACTGCAGGGCTAAATGCTCGGGACAGGCTTGCCGTGGAGGCTGCCAGGCCGTTGACTGTTCCCAGGCTCGCTTTGTCCGTGACCGAGTTGATGAGAAGGATTGCATTGGCGGGATATGCCATGGAGGAGAAAGAGCATCTCCAAAGAAGGATTGCGTATACTCCAACCATCTTCCAGCTGTCGGGACACAGGACCGCGTAAGGCGTGAAGAAGTACAGAGCCCAATAGGTGAGGGCCAACCACTTGTACATTTTCAGAGCCCCTGTTCGATTAACGATGAACGGAAACAAGAAGGCCGTAGTGAACAGAGAGTATATGCCCTGGACAGATAGAATAAAACCGACTTCTTTCGTGTCCATGCCATATCCATCGACGAATTTGAACGGCCAAGAAAGCTGGATGTCAGAACGCGACTCGGTACTCAAAACGATAGGAAATAGCTGGTCAAACGTCATGGTATGGCTGTCTCGGTTAGCCGAGAATATGTACTGGTACGCTTGAAACACTTACAAGGCTAGAATTCCGTAAGAAACAATGTTGAGGACAACTTGGCGGTTGAAAGCCGTCCGACGTTTCCTGGGAAACTTTGAAGGGGTTTCATCGTTCATAATTGGTGATGTAGCTCGAGGAATCGCACTTGCTTCAGTCTGGGAAGGGCAAGGTTCCTGGACATTAGCTGCCGCAGAACCGTAGACTGTCCGTTTCACAAATGCGATTATCCGATTGCCAGCCTCCAGTCCAGGGTCTTGGTATGAGACTCGTGCGTTTGTTTCTGCAAGAAACAAGGTACAAGTTACGCCGCCCACGATGAGTAGAATCGCGCTGCACAGGTTTGGTAGCAAGTAGGGCCAACGATCCCAAATCGACCCCTTCATGAAGATATTTGGGTAGCTGATGCAAGGTCTTGCGAGGGCACCTCCAACCATCGGGCCAATAATAGATCTAGATACGTTTAGCTAGGTTCAACAAGATATCAGGCATGAGCTTACCCGATGCTCCAAACCAAAGGCATGATCATGTATGCGCGAGCTAGAGAGAGGGTCAGGAGGCATTTCACAACGGACAAGTTGGATTAGCTACCTTGATGTTCTTTTTCAGTGATAATATCGCCAACCACGGATTGAATGACGCTGATGTTCCTATTTTGATAACACGTTAAACCTATACTCTGATTTGAATGGAAGTCACCTTCAACTTACCCGTTCAAAAGACCCGCAAGAACGCGGGCGATCATGGCGGTGAGGAGATTTGGCGCGAAACCCAGCACGAGCATGCTCAAAGCTGTACCAGACAGCGCAATTACAATGACAGGTTTCCGGCCGATCTTATCACTGATTCTACCCCAGATGGCTCCAGTAGAAAATTCAGCAATAGCAAAGACAGTGGTCATTAGTCCGGCATAGGTGGAAATTTGATTTGGGTCATCAGTTTCGTGAAAATCTTCGATCATAAAGTAGATGTAGGGGAAAATCGACGTAAATGCAATCGGCTCGCAAAGTCGACATAATGCTGTTATAAATCATGAATTAGCCATATCCTTGCTATACTCATGATCCAGTCATCTAACTTGGAGTTGTGCCGCCCTTGTCGCACTGGGAGCAATCATACCTAAAACGAGCATCTGCCGTGCGGGAAATGGCGGTCGGCCTTCCTCAGCCGTCTGGGTTGGTTCATCTCTTGATTGAGATTCATCTCCTGATTGGAATTCATCTCTTGACTGAGCCATGGCAACGTTTGCGTTCTAGGCGCCCGATCAAACAGTGAGGAGAAACAGAAGCAAGCGAGGGATCAAGCGAGGTGATGAAGCGCAATCCGATTCGTCCGGCAAACGAAAGACGATTTTTTACTGGCGCAATTCGGGGCGCTTGACAATCACTACACCAAGCGGGACCTCCCTCAACCAAGTCTTGAAGACAGACCAGAAGAAGCCAGAATGGAAAGAAAAATCACCCCCTGGAAGCGAAAGAATCGGGCGCAAAAACTGAGAATGTTCAGTAGAAATGCGGAGAGAACGAACAGAAGCGAGGTAAGATGAAATACCCTCAGGTGGGTCACGTTTCGGTTGATTGCTCAGCTCAGCGTCACAATCAACCAGAAAGAGGCTTAACTGGGCGTCGTACGGACTACTTGGTGCTAAAGATGGCGGTAAACTCGGCCCGTTTGGCCGCCAAGTTGACATGTGGAGCCTCCGTTATTTTGCCGACGAGACCCTTGTCTCGTTATCTAGAGTGGGTGTGGAACAGGAGAGGCAAAACGAGTCTTCAATCACTGTGATACGTTCGGAAAGTGTCAATTGAGGCCCCCGGACCCAAGAATGTCGATCCCCTGTGAGTCACACGGACCTGCGAGAAATAGCGTGAATCAACGGGATATCCGCGGGGTGAATCTGGCCCAAATACGGAGCACATATCGACTCCTTGTTCCCATCGTGTGACCCGAAGAGGCTTCAATTCACTCGCGATCCAGAGTAAACACATGAAATACGACGGATTCAACATCAACCAACACTCCAATAAAATGTTCACAAATTTCACTAAACCAGGAAAAGATTAAACCTGTATTCAAGATCGTGAGATGACTCGTTTCACATTTATTTATAGGAGAACTGGAGGGTACAAGCACGAAATTATGTTGAGCGGTGAAGCACAGGAGCCTACCTCAGTACGTCATGGTCGTCAGCTCAACCCCGCACCAATTTAGTGCGGATACTGGTGAAGATACGCGTTCTAGGGTTTATAAGAACTCATACTTTGCGAATAATGGCGTTGATTACATGCAGAATAATACTGGCCGGAGGCTGTTCATTCCTGGTTCAATCATATTAAAATTATTGAAGGAGGCGTTCGCGCTATGCGCTGATCCACAAACTAAACGGCCTCTGACAGCTTCTCAAGACTAGCCAAATACGAAAGACTATGACGAGTAAATCAAAGTCAAATAATTCAGCAACAGGAAAGTCGAGTTTTTAATATAGATTTGCACAGCGAGATTTTCTCCGGCTAGAGCCGCGGGCCAATGTCATGACCACGATCATCGTTAGTGCACAATCTAAACCGGGGAGCTTTCTTTGGCTTCCCCGACATGAAGTGCCGATGTTTCCGTAATACCTAGTCATGCGACACATCCTCTTCACCGCTTGGCCGTCAAATTAGGGGAACGAGCAACACGATTTTCCTTGATACGAAGGATCATACGCTTCTTTATTCCTCTCTGGCCCTTACCTTCCACGTTTGTCTGCTTCGACGGAAGGTTTCGTCCCGGGTAGCATTTGGAAGCAGCAGTGCAGCCTCAAGATTTACTCAAAGCGATGCCACAGTCTGTACTACAACACTATGTGTCATTAAGAAGTAAATAGAACCATGTTGACTTCCATGTTTGTGGAATGGGTGCAACTTGCTTACGTCACTCTTGCTCTCGGAGACATTCTGCATCCAGTTCGTGGTGGAGGTTGAGAACTCGATCTTTCATGAACGTTTTCTGCAGAGCCAAGGAGGTACTGGTCTTATAGTTAATAGAGAGAAGAGATGCCTTTCTTTTCTGTCGTTGAGAAGGCAACTTGAAATGTCCATGAACCTCCGGAGTAAAGGACTACTCCAGGTCGTCATTCGATGCGCTTTCTCTGACATAGATATTCATGTCTAGGGCTACCAACACTATTTGATACTAAAAAATAACACAAATTGCTTCGCGCAATGCCTGTAAACCACATGTGAGATATAGGTAATGAAACAACCTCAGCGGACGAAGAAGAAACCACACCCAAGTAGGTAGCTATCCCTCCAGGGCCTCGGGGACCAATCGCGACCGGCGCTGTCTCGCCGCCTCCAGCAGAGGCCGGCAACGGCTGCTTCCAGCACCACCGCAGATAAAGATGACAGGTCGGTCTCTTCAGGATAGCTAGAAAAGTGTCTAATTAGACACTCTATTGAATTGGGTCGCCGCCGCGGATTGTGGCAAGGCTCAAAAGATGAAGGTTGCAACAGCAGATCCGGCTTAGGTAGAAGACCATGGACGTTGCCGGTCGGGCTCGTAAGAAGAGGGCGATTTCGGCAGAATTGGAAGAGAATAGACAAAGGGCAGGAAATCTGCAGTAAAATTGATAGTCATACAGTCTAGAAAACAAAGGTCCGGCCACATCTAGCTGCTGAGAGGTCTCGTTCCTCTACAGCTATTGAAGCTGATGATGATGTCTTGATGAAAAATCCTTTAAAAACTCCCTGAGATCTAGAGAGTTGAATCTCTAGTCCCCACAACCCTATCAGACCCCTGTCCAACCCCATTCGCATCAGTAATCTTGGCGCTTTCATATTACCCGAATTCGAAGCGAGTAAGAGATTCAAATACAGCAGCCCGATTGGCCATGCGCGCGCATTATTCAGTGAGACGAGGCAAGACGAGTGCGGGGTAGTTTGTTTATCGTAGTCATTTTGCGAGCTGCGCACGCGTTAGGGGCAGAGTGCCAAGGTAAAATAATTGTAAGCTGACTCAGAATTTAGTCTCATGCCAGTTTATATCACTCGGTGTCATCCTTTCTCGGCGACCTTAGAAATGCTCGATTCTTCATCTACCCAGATCCTGCTCCACGATAACTATCGGAATAGTCGACGGGAAACGTCTCACGATAAACCTTGAACTATCTCTCAGGGCTACTTTTCTCGATCGCTCACAATGGCGGATCAAATCCATCCGATCTACCGCATCTGGTTCCTCTGGGTTGATCCAGTCCTGACCCTGGCAGGAATATACGGAAACCTTTTCAATCATGACTTGGCAACGATGACCTTTTTCGCAAATTATCCGCCTACGGAAGAGCTCAAGCCCTTTGTGTATCTGCTCGGTGGCATGGGGGGCTCATTTTTCTGCCTCTTTGTCCTTCTCCTACGGTACACGCACGATGTCAACGTGTGGAAAATTGTGCAATTCGGAATCTTATGGGCTGATTTTGCGATGCTCACCGGCATGTATGTCGGAATGCGACTGGAAAATCGTGTTGCGATCTCAAACTGGCGAATGGAGGATTGGGTTGGAGGAGGCATCACAGTTGCCTGTACCCTTTTACGGGCGCTGTTCGTGCTTGGCGTAGGGGTCAGGCAATCTATATCTAAGGCAAAGCGAATTTAGACTTGAACAACACGATCATGGCCAAACTATGCGAGAGCTTCTCGGGTTAGAGGGGACGTTACTGACAGGATATCTTAGTTGATCGATGATTATCAACTAAGACTGCTAGCGAAGAGTAGACACCTAAAACGGCTTATATGCCTATCATGCAGATTTTATGGTTTTAAATTTGTGTTTCGACTTGCGTCATAGTTAGTCCATCTAGATGAGGAGGCGGACTACAGTGTACTAGCTATGGGAATTAACCAACGAGGTGAATATACAACACGCAAACACGATACAGTATTGCTTCGCCGACAGATCAAGTATTAATACGCGTTTCAATCTAAGTGGATGATCTCGTCATTCTCACGACCTGGTATTCCATCACAATATCGAACATGGCTTAAACGGGCAGTTTCGCAGTTGATTTCATCCCTGTTATTTGGTCCCCTAGCTCGCGTTGGAGATGTCCTAGTAACTTATGCAACCCACATAATAGACTGCAAGTCTTGTACTATCCAACGATACGTCTATCTCGAGGATCCAGGCGCATCCATGAAAATTTAGAAACAAAGAATTGTCTAACTTGTCAGTCAGCCCAGATACTCAGCAGGCAAGCCACTTCGGAGTTGAATTATTGAATCGGGAAAGCCTTGTGTGACTCTTTCTTCGACATCATTGGTCCTTCTCAGATCCGCTGAAACCCATAATCCAATGAGATTGGTTGACTGGGCTGGGTTGAGAAAGCGCCAGCTGTGCGCTTCGCTTAAAACCGCCAGGATAAGGCGACCAACCACAGCGCGTGTCTTGAGAATTCGTGCTTCCGGAACACGGACATTATAAAAAAGGGCACATTCCTTGCGCAACCGATTACACCTCTCTTCTTTTCAATACACCATTGATCTTCTTGTTTAAATCCTATTCTGTCTTTCTAAGCGGTCTAGTAGCAGTTCCCATTTCTTGCTCCCCCAAGGTCTACAGTGTGCAGCATCGGCATGGATCCATCTCGCAAAAGCTCCTCTAATCCCAACGTGGGGGACACCATACCTCCCGGAACGGCCAGTTCAGATAACACTGAGGCTCCAAAGAAACTCTCCCTCAGAGTGAGTAAAGTTCCCAAGGCGTGGTTATCATCTAGCCCATTGGCAATCATTCCAACGCAATTGGGCACCAGGAAGAAACCCCTTTAAACAGTCTAACGTATCTGATGAACGCCAGGTATTGGATGGTGGTCATGGCCCGGCTACCCGCGAAGAAGACCTCTCAAGTGGCCCCTTGCTGCTGAATATCGGCGATGAATTCGGAATCCTGCATGATCCAGCTGCCAACTCTTCCACCGGACTGGAGCTTGAAGGGGGGGACGAAGGCCCAAGCCAGCTGTATACTGGCTTGGCGTTCCCGCCAGATGTGACAGCGGGATCGTCTGCCGCACTTCCACCGGGCACACTATCGCACCTTGATGCGTCCACGACTGGAGATTCACTATCAGTGCCTCGCACTGATGGCGGATCATCAGCACACTCCCCCCGTCATGCAATTGCGCAGATTGAAGAGCAGTTAGCAAACACCGACAAGTTGACATCATATGCAAACTCCCACAACGAGGCCATTGGGCTATTCCCATGGCGCTTCAAGTTCTCGTGGCAAAATTCGCGCCTCCTCTTTGCTGGCGAATCATTCGATGTGACCAGAGCCCCTAAGACACGATCTTCAAAAGCCAGTCCGGGTCCAGAAATTGCGTCTACCACACCACCTCCATCTCATCCCTCGTCGCAAACCCACCTCCATGATGGTCACTCAACTCATTTTTCTCTTTTTTCCCGAGATCTTGATTTGGCTGGTATTGGCGGTTCGGCTGTGTTGCGGCGTACGGACGACGTAGGCCTGGAGCTTGAGCTTGCCTTTGAACTAGACTCATTTATGAGTGTCGAGTTCGGCTCGGCCTCCAGTGCTACTAAGCTTGCTTGGGAGCAAAGTCTGGAGGAGCTAGCAAATGCCCTATATGATGATTTCATAAGATCCTATGCCCCAGGCAGATCCAGTAAACGGAGCAGGCCAACAGCTTCTGGAGATGCGGATGCCGCGGGTCGCAAACCTGGCAGGAAACGCACGAAACGAGTCAACTCGATGGAGCAAACAACAAATGGGCCCAGTGATGGCTCACAGCAGAGCGATGACTCGGATTTTGACGACAAGGGACAGAGCTCGGCTCGCTCCTCGCCAGGCAAGAGCCCATTTGGCTTTGCTTGTCCGTTCTACAAGTGGGATCATGTCCTACATAAAAAGTGCGGTCGGAAATTTACCACCATTCGTTATGTGAGACGCCACATCATGGAGAAGCACGTTCCACCGCCACCATACTGCCAGAACTGTTACCGACCGGATTTCACGGGCAACAAACCAGACCATCCATGCTTTCGCGTTGACATCCCACCACCCGGACTCATGACACCCGAAAGGGTCGCAAATATCGAGAAACGGGCTGAGAGGACCAAGTCTAAGGACGAGCAATGGCGATACTTCTACCGGACTATTTTCCCAGGCATGCTATGTCCAAATCCATACGTATACATCCCAGTGGAGCCTCTGGACGTACAGAACTACTGTTTTCACGAAGAGCGGGCTAGGAAGCTATTGCGCGAAGGATGGCCAGAAGGTCTGCCGGTCCAGATGGAGGGATTTTTCTTTGAGTGGTTTCTGCCAAGGTTTTGTTCACCTTTCCTTCCTACCGATGGTGGAGGATTTCCTGGTCCCTTGCCTGAGAACTTGGCCCGGGATGAAGCTCCACCAGCCAACCCAGTTCTCAGAGTACAGGCCGTCGAGGATCGAATTCCTCGACAAGTCACAGGCACTTACGACTGGCAATGTTCTCTTGACTCAACCGGTTCGGGGTTTGATGTCGGAGGTAATGCTAACACAGCTTCTGAGCTCATGGACATCTTGTCACCTATAGAGCTTGACAATCATGACGGAAGGCAGGGGCTGAGCGATGGCGATGGGCCTTGGTTGTACACTATCTAGTCTGACACTAAGGTGCCGCATGCCCTGCGTTAGTAGATATTTCAATGTTTTATTCATGGTTCGGGGATTTCTCTAGTCTTATAGATAAAAGATGATTACCTCAGTACAAAGACGTTGTCACTGTTGAAAGTGTGACTAGTTGACTAAGCTGCCCGCTCCATCAAGGGCGAGTTACTGCTACCACAAAGTCAAAAAAAAACATAGTTATGATCATAGGTTCAAATTAGTAGAGGCTGAATGTAGAAATACTACAGTACGGGCTCAACGAGTTTAACTCCTGACTTTGCAAAGCCCATTCAACGCCTAAAACAGGCATGTGGTCCAACTTCACTCATTTTCTCCAGGACCAACCTTGTTCACAGAAGTTCTCTAAAGCTCCTCTTTGTCCTCCTCTTTGTCATTGGAAAACGTGAGGGGAGTGAAATCAAACTCTGGGCCGCAGTAAATATCGTGGTCAAAGCCATCGGTACGGCCGATGAGAAGGTAACCATCCCAATCGCCTCCTTTCGTGAGATCTAAGCACTGAGTGCCAGTCGCCGGGATTTCATCTCTCTTAATGGAGTGAATAATAGCGTCGCGAATCGTCTCCTGCTCATGTGCAGTATAGCAATGCCTTCCGCTGGTCTACTCTGCATTAGCATTTGTGGGAGAGGCATGAGTCAACTTTGATATGCGGACCTGATAGCGGTACGTTATCTCGCCTTGCTTGCCAAGGACACCACCGAAAGTAATGCAGGGCTTAGGCTTAGAAGACCTGCCAATGAGAGAGCCTGTAAGGTTAATTAACGCAATCAAGAAACGTTTAAGTCTCTCGCTTACCTAGGCCTCTAGTCAAGTAACCCTATGAGAAAGAAACGTCAGCGGTGCATTGTTGTATCATTCGACGAAACAACTTACATCAATATCCCCAACAAAACCTAAACCGTAAGCAAGATAGTCGAGACCCTTGGCAAGCTTGGTAAAGTTAGGTCATCCAATTCATCTATCAGGGTGTCATAATACCGTTTCACGGGAGAAAAAACCACTCCCGTCCAGGATGGGAGCAGCGTCCTCGGGGGTTTCGATGCTGTCTTGGGCGATTGCAGTCGGCTCTCCAAAGGTCTCAGTATCCGACGTCTCAATTGCAGAACAGATGCCA
Source organism: Dactylonectria alcacerensis (assembly GCA_029931735.1). Lineage (NCBI taxonomy): Eukaryota > Fungi > Ascomycota > Sordariomycetes > Hypocreales > Nectriaceae > Dactylonectria > Dactylonectria alcacerensis. The sequence goes on from JAPMUZ010000005.1 coordinate 818,092, forward strand.
GGTAACAAGGAGGTGAAAAGAATCACGGTCATAGTTGAGACTCTCATCTTGGCGAAGGGTAGTAAGCAACGTTGCAACGGAGTCGAGAAGGGGGCCAATCAGGGAGTCGGCCGATTGAGCTTGCGGGACGTGTCTGCCGATTATGGGTTGGTTTCCAAGACAGTTTTCTAAACTTAGTCTGACCCTTTGTACGTCAAAGAGTTATCGTTGTAGTGGTATTAAGTATTAGAGCTAGAACAACTTTGGAGAGGTCAAAGAATAAGAAGCGAAGCGTGAATTAATACCAAAGCCCAGGCTATCCGGGCCAGGCAGAATCTAGGGCTGAGTATGGGTGCTAGTCCCGAAAAGAACGAATGGGGCTGAGCTTGCTTCTTGCGGTGCCGTCCCAGCCGAGCCGAGATGGTCTTGAACCTGCCAGAACCAACAATATCAGGCCAGAAAGTCCAAGCCTTCCCCCAAGGCTTTTTCAGAACGTGTTCGGACCAACAAATCACGCATTAAAGATGCTGCCTGATCTGATTTTACATGTGGCTTTTAGGCGCGACATCGAGTGCCGAAATAAAAAGTGAGTGTGATGTATGCAACTTCAAGACATCACGACCCACCACAATGCTTAGCCATAAGGCCCAGCCTTAATGAATTTGTCAAGGTCCCTGTTATTAGAAGCGCATTGCCGATTGCTGTTGCCTAATTTTGCTGTCATTATGCAACGTGCGGATGACCATTCGAGGCTCGCCTGTGTCAACGACCCCACGTCAAGTTTCCTACCCTACACTTGGCAGGGCGATCTAGACAGCAACTAAATTGCCTTGGGCTACTCTCAGTCAATCTTACCCTCTCATTCAGAGGTGTAATACTTGGATGAGTTTATTGTATTGTCTAGAAAAGGAAACTCCGCAGGGATATACAGTTTCCGCAGGTTGGACCTCGTCCCTCCTTTTGAACGGATTGTTCTTTCACCGATGAATGCAAAGCGCGGTCTCAGAACCCCGATCGTGGTTACGGGCCTTCGTGACGTGTTTTCGACAACGAGCTAAATTTTTTCAATTTTCATCTTCCAATTCTAGTTTATACACCTAGCTCTTACCACGATCATTGGCAGGCTGCTCGTTCCAGCACGTGGCGTTGATGATGGAGCAATAAAGCATCAAGTCGTCATCTAGTAATGCAGCTTCTTCAGATGGAATTTTCTCATGGCTCACAAGCTAGGAGCTTTATGTTCCTTTAAATATCGCTATATGTTTATGTGAAAATTTAGCTTCTGGATGAGCATCAAGTATCCAGGCTAGATGAAATGGCCCGAAAGCCATAGCTCATCAACAACAATAGAAAAGTAGGGTGAAGGGCACCAGGCGGAAAACCATGACCTTCATTCTTGTGACTCTACTCAACGTTATATTAGACCTAAATACGATCGCTGTGTTGCTGCGTTTTTAGGTTACTTGCATTCGCGACCACTGACGCGATTACTGTGCCTTCGTTTTCCAGTTCAGCAAGGACAGGATAGTACCAGCCGTCTTGGGATTGAAGTTAAGTGAGCGGCACGTGTCTAAGAACTTAATCAGCAGTTTTTGCTCATTCTGCGTCTCAGTAGGATGCGGTCAGACCGTCTATTCTACGTTTGGTCGTGGAGACTCGTAATGAATGATAGTTCTCACCTTGGCTTACACTTCTACTAAATGCGTAAAAATAATCAGGAAAATTCTATGTCCTCGAAACATTTATTCTGTATCTACTAATCAAGATATCAAGTGGACTGTAAGATAACACGCTCTCCGATGTGCCTTCAATTTTCGTCTCACTCCTGCCCTCCATATCGCATATGGGTAGGTAATGGCCGCATGGCTTACAGTGATTTTATAGCGACTTCCGCATTAACCAGGCTATGATAACATGGTTGAGGATAAAAGACTGTCAAAAAGTCAACGTGACACAATAATAACTTCATTGGTCGTCTGGTCAGCCGTAGAATCAGGGATGAAGATGATGGGGTGCACTTTGACTCCTCGTCCATTGTGATAGTTCTCAGCCTCTCATATGCCTCACTTGACTAAACAAGTGAGTTCTTAGCGTTGATGAGTTAACAATCTCCAGATTGGGGTGAGTATGAACGTTCACGCCTAATAAAAAAAAAAACCTCTGTGGTCGACTGGGGATCGCGATTGATGATAAGGAACAACTAGCTCTTATTCTCCTGATTTTGGAAGGAGAATTATAGTTGATCCTGGGGCACGAACGCCTCTGTTGGAAAGTTCTCACAGAGGGATCGGCATCATCTAGTTAATAGTTATGAGACCCTTGGTGAATGACCCCTTGCAAATGATCGGTTCTGGCTAGTCCACCCCACAGCGTAATGACAGCTATGGTCCAGGGCTCAAGACCCCAAGACCTGGTGCGACCATGTAACTAATGCAATGTCAAATGTGGGCGGTCATGGGCCCCTGGGCAAATTGGAACCAAATCCGTGCCTTTTCAGCGTCTACCTTGACTTGTGCTACACGAGAGAGGGCCCTGGTGATAATTAGTTCAAGGATCTCTCTTAGTGTCGAGTATTCGCTCTAAGCTTGGTGCATATGGGCCAGGCATCCCGGAAGCGATGAGAAACTCTCGGCCAGACTGGGTGAGCGATTGATGGGGCATATTTGAAAGGACAAGAGCTCACGAAATGGAAATGACGCGGCTGACGATACATCGAAGCCCTCGTACATAGTGAGTGGCTAGGTTGCTAGGTTACACGAGACTGTTGAATCTTGCATGAGCAAACCGAAAGCGAGCCATTGCCGATCGGCTTCAAGGATTATTACTAGCTCCATGGAAGTCCCCATACATTGCCGACTACGTACTTACTGTACGTAAGCTACGGGGCCCGGCTTCAAAAGCCGCTGGGACGTGTCCCTGCATGGAAATGACTCGCGCCGGCCACCAGGGATTCTAGCTGCTTGGTAGGTGGATGAAGCTTGAGTAATAGTCACGGTAAGCAGGCTGATCGACCAATTGCGGGCGTTTGTAAGATTTCACGACTCGTATCATGTCAGTGGTGGCAACACTTGTACCTCATAGCGTTATGGCTAAAGACCCCGGTTCCAAGATAGGTGCCTAAGCTGGGTATGTGCTCGAGACGAAACATAGAAAAGATCAGCACCGCTGACTCGCCCACCGTCTTTGCGTCCCGTCGCGCCCGATGTACCGTGGTAATACCTACCCAACACGCATATGAAGTCGCATGTGAAGTGTCTTTTGGGCTGCATCCTTTGCCTTTGTTCACGGCATTTTTCTCGACGTGTTTCGTCTAGTGCGCATATTGATTACCTTCGTAAAGCTAATTACTCATTACACCGCTTCAAGTTGAGACTTTTGTTGCTACACGTAGTAGCGTCGCGATTCGACGCCGCTCCCGGCTACTTGGCCATAGGGCGGTTGCAGAATAAGACGACTGGTTAGTGATTACTATTTGTTTGATGCGATCAATCTCAATTGATCTGCTACTAGGTCAGAATGGGGCTGCCCCGACAATGCTGATACGCTACCTGCGACGGTCCATCTCCCGGTGCAAAAAAAACAAGGCCCTGCCTTTCCTCTTGCGTATCAGCTAGTCTTCGGTCGTCAACACGCCGAAACTCAAATTTCTTAGTGACATCAACCCAAGATTTCGTCCCTAAAAGCCCCCGTCTTGACCGCTCTGACCTGCTTGGCTTTTGTTGGTCCGGCAGTTAGAATAGAAGTCCGACCACCTCTAGTAGGATTCATTCTGTGCAGAAAATCGGTCGTGCAGCTTGTTGAAACTGGAGGAGGCTAGCAAAGATGTACCTAAAGATTCGGCCGCTATGCGCTAGTAATGTGTTGACGAAGATCTTCGGCCGCTAGAGTAGAGTAGTACAAGAGATGGTCGTACAGAAAACCTAGGAGCACCCCTCTTCTCCTGGAACTGGTCTCCGAGGATCTGGTTTACAACAATATCAAAAGTTCGGTGAATCCATTCGGTGTCGCTGATGGCTCTCAAGCCCACCATCATTCCCACTTCCTTCGCTCCCACTGTCACTGTGTAGTCGAAGAGCATTTCGATCGAATCACCAGTCCGCCAAACCTAGCGACAAGCTCCATACGACATCGAATATCGAATTTTCTCACGCAGTGCGACAAATCGAACAAACGAAGAAGTCAGAATGGCAGGTTTTTTGGTACCAGATCACTACAAGCCTGATCTGCCCGATAGGAATGACATGATCATTGCCTGTATAGCATGGGGCTTCTCTCTCGGCGTTCTCATCTTCAACTGCGCCAAAGCCATCGGCCAGACCACGGCCTCATACAGGAGGAGGAAGACGTTGACGGTATACATTGCTCTGCTATGGGCAGAAATCATTTCTAGTCTGATTCTCGGAGTTATCTGCTGGTTGTATCTGCGCGGGTACATTGAACCGAGCATGCAGTACTTCTTCTTCGTTAGTACGGCTCCCCGTAGTCTACTGTCCCTTGGTCTACACTGAACTAATATCTGTCCTGTAGTTGTTGCATGGTCTACCCAAGTACAATGTTTGATCCAGATCATCATCAACAGAGTCGGCCTTCTCATGGTCGTCCGTCAAAACGCGACTCGACTCAAATGGGCCTGCTTCCTCATCTTGCTGGCCGTCAACATCAGCGTCTTCTGCATCTGGGTTCCTGCCCGTCTGCAGATTAGCGAGACATATATCCATCTCAACGACATCTGGGATCGGTGCGAAAAGGTCATCTTCGGCATCATGGATGCGGCCTTGAACTTTTTCTTCATCTACACCGTCAAGCAGCGACTGGTTGCAAACGGTTTGAAGAAGTATACTCGGTTGTATCAGGCCAACTTGGTTCTTGTTACAATTTCTATTACCCTAGATGTGAGTCTCCTCATGCGTTGCTTGTCTCAGGGGTTCATATTAACTGACACAACAACAGGTTATCCTCATTTGCATGATGTCTCTACCAAATGGCTTTGTGTATGCTCTAGTTCACAACAAATCTTCTCTTACTCGGGGCGAATGCTGATCATTATCTGCAGATACATTCAATTCCACCCACTCGTCTACCTTCTTAAACTCCACATCGAGATGAACATGGCCGATCTCATCGGCAAAGTCGTCCGTGCGAGCAACCAGCAAAACAGCAGTTACGATTACCACTCTCGATCCAGAACCGCGAAGAATGCCTCCAATGCTGCTCGCCACAGTCGATTCGCGGGCACCCGCACCAGAACTCACATCGAGCTCGGCGACGACGACGACTTCGAGATACGGCAACGCGAGAACCTCCAAGGAATCAAGAAGACGGTCGAAACGCAGGTGGTGCGAACAGAGATGAATGTGGAGGACGAGGACGTTCCTGAGCTTCACGAGAGGGCCGTTAGCGAGGCAAGCTCAACAAAGCTCGCTAAGTTGCCCAGTATCGAGCTCGGACAAGAAAAATGATCGGCAATAGGCCATGGATGTTCTTACGGATTTGCCATGTTTCTGGGTGTCACGACTATTCGAATTAGCTTTCACTAAGGCTTCAAAAGTGTGAAGAGGCTTCAGTTTATAGACTACGATCAATTCACGCCGATTAAGATACCCATCTCACAGACGATTCGGCATTTCGGCGTTAGGTATCCCGCGTTGCCCTCGAAAGGCTCGAATAGCCCCTACGATAGACGACACCTCGAACCTGTCAGTCTCTATACTATCGACATCCGTTAGGATGGCGCACTGATTGCCTCTGTCGACACAATAGAAACACTTGCTGTTCATATTACATCGGTTGGAGTTTTCGACCAATGTTAGACGCACTCCTACGCAATCCTTTACAATTGTTATTAATCGTCAAATAAACGCGACACTATATTAGAACCAATTCAAGCAATGCATACCAATTCAAACCATACATGATGTTTTATACACGCCGAGTCTGCATGTAAATGAACCATGTCAACCAAGATGTCGTTTTCTTGTCCACCTGCTCGATGTCTTTGTCTAGCCCCTGTTGATGTCGTAGCCCTAGATTAGCTCGTTGATCCATCACTGGTGAATCCATGCACGTTTTAGCAAACGAGGGACTTGATCCACAAAAGACAGGATCGTCAGTCAAGGGGGCTGACAGGGAAGCCAGTCGAGGCTAATTAATGTCTAAGGTGTCCAAACAGGTCTCACATAATACTATACTAGCAGATATCAAAGAGAAAGCAAAGACTCTATTCCTCAGTACATATTAAATATTACTTCGATGACTGCTGCTCAGCCCAGGACTGGTGGTGAGCTGGAGCACTTGTTCCGGTGGAGAATAAGCCATGCCCAACTCCCTAATAACCCTGGTGTTGTCAACTTTGAAGACAATGCCGACAGTTCCACCTATTGTCTAAGGTGAGTCCAAATGCCGACTTGAATGCATCGCACGCATCGTCTGGAAGCCAGAGATTGGGATCGGTCGAGTCGATGAAAATGCTGATGGGTGAGGATAGAAGTGTAGTCTGTTGGCTCCCGCTGTAGGATATCGATTAGGGAGTAACAACTAGATCCCGTTGACGTCGTTAGCCATTCTGAAACTGACCGAGTTCTCGGTGAAGCGAGATGTGTCGTAGCCAGAGAAAATCAGCTCACCGTAGATTTATTTGAGGCATTTTGTGGTGCCATCCGTTAGAAACTGAATTGCAAGACACATAGAATAGTGGCACATACGGTTCTCGGCACCGGCCGTGTAGCTCCAATTGAGACTTGGGATAATGTCGTCGTCCTTTAGAGTCGTGACAAAGGATGGCGCCAAGTGGTTTCCAAATGTGCTAAAATTGACAAGCTGGCTGATATTGAAGACGAAGGGCCTACTCATACTGCCCAATACACTTTTGACGGTATTCGAAATACAATTCCGTCACAAAATAAGGATGAGCCATCACCATGACCTCCGAGTTAGATAGTACGTTCGTAAGGACGACATATCCGATCTCTCTTAGGAGCAAAAGAACTCAGCAAATCTCACCACAAGTGTCCTCCGTCTCTTGTTGATTACGATGTCAAATACTCGCATTCTCAAAACGGTCTAGGCGGTGCTAATACCCTCATCAAGCGTCAGGGTCAGGCTTTCGCATAGCTCCTGCAAGATCCCAATCGCATGCATCAGTCTCTTCTGCGCCGGCAGGGTTTGCCACGTACCGCCGGAAGCGCTTTCGGGTTGAGCCCTCAGGAGGCCGAGGACGATCTGCTGGTACGTCGAGCCCAGGTTTGTAGCTAGGGCCTTCTTAGCCCAGCCTTTCAGGTAAGCCTGCACCTGATACGTGTCGGTCATGAACGCCGACACGTCAAAGTTGTCCGCCTGCCCCGTGGGCGACAGTAGGCCGGCTGCCGGTCGCCAAAGGCCAATCTCCAGCAGCGCGACGCCCAGCGAATAGAGGTCGTAAAGGGCGTTGTGGCGGCTCCGGGGATGAGGCTCCCAGCGTAACGGATGCCGGTATACGTTGTTGGCGAGGTCGTTGTCGTCGTACGAGACCTTCTCATCGAAGGACCTCGTCTTGGTGAAGCCGAACAGGAACGGCTTATCGAACGCCACTGTTGCGTTGTTCTCCACCAGGCAAATATTTTTGCTGTTCATACCTTGGTAATACCAGCCAACGGAGTGGAACCTGGCCAGCGCGGTCGCGATAGTCAGCGCCAGTCTGAAACGGTCCTCCAGCCTGGGAGTCTTCAATGGAGCAGGCAGCCTCTCCCTCTCCGTGGTAGAGATGACCTGTTCCAGGGTCCATAGAGAGTTCAAGTCTTCAGCTCCCAGAGAGCTCAACGGGAACAAGAGGCCATACCTGGCTTCGGCCTCGTCGTGGTAGAGCCCTTGCGGGCAGGGGAGCCGGAAGCTCTCGTGCTTGGGCTCCATTAACATCATGCACAGACTCTTCATTCCCGACTCGACATGTTCAGCTTCTCCTTGGTACGAACGGAACTCTACCAGCGCATCACTGATGGCGCGGTCCTTAGATACCGTGGCCTGAAAGCGAGCGTGTTGCATTTCGGGGCCGATCTGGACATTTGATGCCTCCTCGAGCAGAGAACTGGGAAAGGCTTCTCCGGTCGGGAGGCGTTCTGCCCGCAGCTGTAGCACGCGTCTCCGGACACGCATAGAGTTGTTCAGGCTCAGGGTGGCAATGTCATGGTCATCCCCCAGTAGACTGAGCCTTGTAAACCCGGCTGATAAATCCTTGTCGAGGGTAGCAGGACTAGTAGCAGTTCCTTCTCCGACGCTGTTCTGCGCAAGTCCCGCCAGGTTCCAGAAATGCTGGTCAATCTCCTCTGATATCAGCACCAGCCAGTCCCGGATACCAGCAACGAGCTTTTGTGCGTCTGTCTTGCCCCCAGCCGTCCATCGGACCTTCTTAGTCCAGCCCGTCGTCGTTTGCAGCCACCGCACCCGACGTTCCATATCTGGGAGGGCGTCTTCTAGGGCCTGCGAAGCCAGGGCCGACTCCAGTAGCTCCTTTGTCCCGCTGTCTTCCGCCTGAGCGCCTGACATGTTGTATTTGTGGGCGAGGGTCTGGAAGCAGTGTAGCAGCTGCAACAGGTGTAGCAATATGTCCTTGACATCGTGCTGCTGTTGTGGTTCCATGAGCTCAAACAGGGGTTTGCCGAGCCCGAACTTGTCTTTGTCCGTCAGGACTCGATGCAAGGCCTCCATCTTTCGATTTTCGTGGTTGAATTTGAGGTATATCTCTTTAGCGTCATTGCTGAATGCCTGCCATTCTTTCACGGCCGCTGCACAGATCTGGCCGATCTCGACGACCTTCATTAGAACCTCTGCCGCCACGAGCACTTCTCCAACTACAGTCGCCATATTGTTGTTAGCCCGACGATCAAGTCGCTCACAGTTTGAGGAAATGATTAGGCTGAAAAGAAATATGCTTTAGCGAGGTGACTGATGGCGGAAATCTGTCGGATAAGGATGAAATCGCCCTTCTCGCCGCCCCTCACACGCCCAGCCAAGAAATTCCGCATGATTGAGGCGGAGCTTTCCGTGGCCAGGCTCAGTGGCGTCGAAAGCGTCGTCATGGTGCTTAAGGGTATATTTTGAGGACCTTATATTCAGCCTGATTGGAGTCTCAGAGTCAAAAGAAGGGTGTCCTGTACCCAGTTGGCTCTGTGTGGCTGGCCTTGTGGATACTTTGATTGGTAGGCGTGGGTCTTTAGGAACCACCCACCTGAATACGAGTCTTGGAAGCCAAGAGCAGGTGTCCTCTACACTTTTGGCTCTATGTGGCTGACTTTATAGATACTTTGATTGGTAGGCGTGGGTCTTAGGAACTTGCCCAAAAACTGCAAAAGAGGAAGCCAGTTGAGTTGGGCAGCTTAAAAAGTCTGTGGGCAGGCGATCGTCCGCATCCGCCAAACAACCTATCTTCAGCAGACCGTCATGGATTCCTACAACCACTCTAGAAATACGGCCACAATTCCGTCCACCGATAATTTCCGGCGTTTCGATTTGGAACACTGCGGGCCCTCTATGCCCATCAATAATCATGTCGTGGACACAAATTTCATCGGCGGGGGTCCACTGCTGCAGTTCAGGTATGCGTCGTTAAAGAGTGACTTGCCTTTGATCCTTTCCGACGATCTTAAGGAGGGCAAATATCTAGCACAAGGACAATGCTCGCAGGTGATGGTGGCAACTTGGAAAAATAACACTATTGCCGTTAAGAGGATTATAAGACGGACGCCTGGTGAGGTAACTTGCAAACCGGATTGTGCATGCTGTATCTAAAGCTCTATACTAACAGACATACAGAGGGACCGCCGTGAAATATGGTCCAAAGTCCGGCAGCTCCAACGTGACATCGAAGTATGTTCTCATCCTCAGCTCGTGAAGAGTGGCCACTTTCCGACCCTGGTTGGCTATGGGGTGCAAGATGGCCTACCATTTTTGGCCTTGGAACTGGCAACGATCGGCTCGCTGGACCGGATGCTATACATGGAACAGGAGTGGACGACGCGATTAGACATTCTCATACAAGTGGCCACAGCAATAAAAGCGCTCCATGAGAACGGCATCCAGCACGGCGACATCAAGCCAGAAAATGTACTCATATACCCAGCAGATGGAAAGTATTGCGCTAAACTGTCCGATTTTAGCCATGCCAGCTACGGCGTTGCTGCGGGCGTGGACAACCCTTACGGCACATATTATGGAACCTGGCCATTTATACCTATTGAGGTCTGGACGAAACCTTCCAGCGTAACAGTGGAACTATGCGACATATGGACTTACGGGCTACTGCTATGGAGGGTTTGCCAGTACCGGAACGATGACTCCCCAAAGATACTTAGCTTTGTCCCCAGCATGGACAAGGATCTAAACCCGGCACACACCCAGGCGCTCGAGAAGCTTTGGGTGGAAGCTTTTCAGAGACTATCCAGCGCTTTGAGTGGATCGGAGACAGTTGATATCCACGCCCGTAGCAACATCGTCTCACTATTCTCCGATTGCGTTTTGCCGGATCCCCGAGCCCGTCCATCTTCTGCTAAGGCGATTGAACGTCTCTGCTGTTTGACGAAGCCTAGGAGGGAATTGAAAATTGAAGAAAAGCCGGATCATGTGGAGGAGCTTACCCTCAGCCTCGGAAGTACCACACTACAGGGCGGTGACCAAGAGCCCGGAAGTTCAAGTGCTCAACCTGAACAGATCACCCTAGCAGCCCGTGGGTCGCCACCGTGGATTGCGGAGACATCTCGCTTTTCTCTTTTCCGGGTAAGAGTTTCACTCGGTGTTCGTTACTAGCCTACGTACTGATTTGGTATCTAGATGTTTTCAGATAGAAGTTCCTGGCACACCCAGAGGGAATTCGCTATGGAACTAGCAAGGGCTGCAAATAATCCACCCCCTGGCTCGCAAAGCTTCTTCCGAGCAGTACTTTCGATATGTCAGGCCTACGGCTACGGCTGCATGAGGAACATACAACCGTTGGTTGACTTGGTCGAGGAAGAGAAGCGCTCTGCGCAGGAACAGGAGCACACCAAAGTCACACGGGAGTACGACCCTGAAAGAGAACGTTCCGAAATACCCGTACTTCGGCTCCTCGACGGCATCATGCAAAGAGCACTACGAGTTGGATTTTCCAATTTGCTCAGGGATGAACCGGAGTCGGCGTATTTCCTTCGGGACGCCGCCGACATGGCCAGAGACTTCCGCGAACGGGAACCGTACAGCCTGCTATGGTCCGCCATGCGACATGGGTTCCCTTACGCCGCTTGCATACTGAAGAAGTACAACGCCATGACGGAGGTCGAGCCCGTATTTGGCTCGACCGCATTACATATGCTGTGGACACTGACGGAGGATGCGCTCACTCATGTGGGAAGAGCTCTTGTCCCTGAGGGGACGATGTTGGAGACGGCTTCGCAAGGACGGAGCTTCGTATGCCCCAGGAACATGCTTGTCCTCGAAGGTACCCCACTTCTCTGGGCAGTCAAGGCTGGCAACTTGTATGCGGCTACTCTTCTGGTCTCCCTAGGTGCCCAACCCCTGAATTCTGCTGGTTCCTCAACTTCGCCCTTGGAGGCAGCGGTTTCTCTCTATCGGCCTGAAATGGTCGATCTGTTCCTTGGACACAACTTCCTCCCTCGGATCGAATCACCCTCTCACCTAAGCAGAGTCGGCCAAGAGGTCATTATGGGCTTCAAGTCGTCTATTGCTGCCGAGCACGAAAGAACCATCCTGCATGGTACAGCAGTGAGAGAAATGGCAGCGGAAACCCTCAAAATTGTTCTGCAACACTGGCCCAGCCAGGAGAGAGCCTTTCTATTAGAAATGCTTCTGCAGATGAGCTCGACGACCAGTTACCAAAGCCAACTAGGCACAGCAGCATTAGTCCCATACCTCCTGGAGGTGCTGCTCGAACTCCGATCTTCGATTACACCAAGTCCTCTGCCTGCCAATAGGACATCTGTAGTGCTAAATGGGCTGATTCGTCACTGGCTACTGGACGGCGAGAACTGCGAACAGCTTCTTGAACACATGTTGGAGCGCCATGGGTCATTACTAGATCCCAATACCCGGGATGAAGTCGAAAGAACAGCACTGCACACGGCTGCAATATTTAACGTAGCACCTTTGATTCCGATCCTCCTACATCACGGCGCAGAAATTGATGCAAAAGACTGCGATGGAAACACGCCCCTCTTCCTGGCCGCGCGAATGGCCTCGGTCGAGAGCTTCGAAGCCCTGCTTGATGCGGGAGCCAAAGTCGCCTGCGACGGCATTTCGGCGCTTCATGCTGCCGCCACGCCCCAGACGAAGTTGAGCCTCATTCACTACATGCTCTTCGAGTCCAGACACCGAGCCCGCTTCACCATACCACAGATCTTAGACGGCCGAGAGCCGGTCATAGGAGCGACGCCGCTCTGTCTCAGTGTCCTGGCCACGCAGCTAGACGCCATCAAAGCACTCATGCTGGCCGGGGCCAACTGCCGGGCCGCCACCTGCTTCCCAAAGCTCCCTATCGTCATGTCCGTCCGCGAGATCGCAACCATGACGTACTACAAGCCGGGGATGAAGGAGGGGTTAAGCACGTGGCAGAGGCACGAGGCGATCGACCCTGAGGAGGATATCCGCAACAGCAAGGCGATCCTCATGAACTTCTACTCGGGCTGCAAGGCTTCAGATTATGAGGAGGAGGGCTTCATTGGCTTCACTGACAATGGCGTCTCGCTGAACTTCCACGTTCGCAAGAAAAGGCCAGGCGAGACGTTCGATGCGGAGTTTGTTTCTCTCGATGTCCTTCCCCAGAGACCGTTGAAGCATGGCGTGTCGATGTGGGACGATGAGATTGACTTACTAGATGGTGAGGAGATGCAATTTAGAAGGCTAGTGCTGCCACGATAAGGGGCTCTGAAATATTGGTTTGAGTGCATAGCGAGATATTGGTAACCTCGACGTGAATGCTTCTTAGGAAAGAAAGGGTCATAGGCTGCGCCCCTGTTCTCGTGTTCAATTTCTTTTCCTCAGCCTTATGTCACTGTTGAAATCTGCAAAATAGGAGCCCCATACAGATTGCTGGGGTTATCATGCGCTATAGCCACCAACAGTCACCCTATCGATCGTCCCTACGGTGCGGAGACAGGGCCTAAAAGTTTTATCTCGTGCTAAAAACGCCACAAATTGAAAAAAGCAATCTATACCCAATTTGTATGCGGAATATCCTGGCCTTCTTCATATTCGTTTCCCCCTTCTTGATCAATGATTTTGCGTATATATGAGGGTATTTTCTCCATCTAAATTTGGATCTTCTCTTGCAGAATCTCGTTCTAAGCTGCTTCCTAAGCGCGAATAGCTTTCTGGCTGGTCTTAGGGGCACCCTTCTTCGGAGTTAACAAGCCCCTGCGGGAGCTTCCGTTCCCACCGGGAACGCCGAACTAGAGCCCCCCCTAACAAGTAGCTTCAGGGGCTAAAGTATGTGGCGTCAAATCAGTTGAGCAAGAGTTCATTCCCGTGCCGCAATAACCGCCCCAACCCAGCCTCCCAAAAGCAAAACCATGACCTACCTATTGTGAAACATTGCTTTTGCATGCCGTATATATTCAGGCATGGTCCCCGCGCTTGCCGATCTTACTCTCCTTTACAATCACCCCATAAATGACACACCTGATGTATTCATAAGGCACCGTCGTCACGGTTTGGACCTTTCAGATTACGACGCGCGACGACTTTACGCGCGACGACTTTATGCCCGACGGCTTTACGCCCAGATCAAGTAACGCCAGCATTCGGCTTCGGCTGTGACCGACAAGTGGCAAAAAAAAAAACCCTGTTTCAAATGCCAGCGATGCATCCGCTTCCGCCTGATATCGCAGCTGAGAACAAAGGCCCTGCCATGATGGCAGTTATGTACTCATTTACCGCCCTTTCATCCCTCACTGTCGCAGGCAGGATCTTTTCAAGGTATAGGAAGCTGGGTCGCTTAGCCATCGATGACTATGTCATAATTCTGTCTCTTGTCGGTTCCCTGTTCTCTTGCTCTATGATGCCAGTCACCCCACTTTAGTTACCACAGGCGATACAATATGATCAACTGCTGAACGCTCAATAGGGGTTCGTATTCACCTACGTAGCTTGCTGGACTGTCGCCATCTTAGCCGGCAGCGGCCGCCACGAGGCGACTCTGGCCGTCGACGAGCTCGAGCGTGCCATATTCTTCACCATGATCGGCCTGGTCCCAGGAGTGCTGTCGCTCGCGTTACCCAAGTTCGCCGTCGTCAGTCTCCTCGTTAAGATCCTCTTCCCATCACCCCGGCACGCGCGGTTGCTTTGGGGTCTCGCAATCGCGAACCTTGTTATCATGCTCGGCGCCTTCGGCGTTCACTTCTCAGAGTGTGACCCGCCAGAGGCCAGATGGACTATATATGCTCCTGCCAAGTGCCGTAGCTCAACTGCCACAATCGTCTATTCGGTTGTTGTGGGATGTAAGAAGGCCCTTATTCTCGAGAGCGGAGTGAGAGAGCTGTCTAATGTACTAATGTCATGAATGGGCAAATGGCAGCCTTTTCGGCTGTGGTCGACTTCTACCTCGCTATATACCCAGCGATAGTGCTATGGTCACTACGCATGCATTTGAAAAAGAAACTGGCCCTCAGCGTTGCCCTTGGCTTCGGTGCCTGGTTAGTATCCTGCCGCGAGCTGCTACCCCCCAAGTCTCGACATGGGCTGATATCCACCCTCAGTGCCGGCTGTGCCGCCGTACGCAAGGTCACGATAGTTCCAAGTATGGGAGACGGTACAGATTATACTTGTGAGCTCGCAGGCTCCGCTTAACAGCACAACATCGGCACCCTTACTGACGACGCCTTGTGTGACCAGATGCTTCAGGGAGTCTTATAATCTGGATATGGTAAGTAATCTTCCTGGTGCAATCTAGCATGTTGCTGCTAAAGTATTCCCATTATTCGCAGTGTCGAGACAAACAGTGTCATAATCGCCGCCTGTATCCCAATGCTCTTGCCCCTTCTCGAACTTGTACTTGGGAAGAAATTCTTGTCCGCGCCGCGTCCATCGTCCTTGAGTCGAATAAGTGACGCAAGGCCTGGAAGCAGCACGACAAATGTTGCAGCAACCAACAAGTCAGTCGAGATAGAGAAGTGGAGAACAAGTGACGAGGTGGAAGAACGTATGGGGTCTGTCCTGCTCCTTGAGGAACCGAGCAAGGATGAGGAACGCGGCAGGGACCAAACGGCGGACAATATTCGTCAACGCAAGCCACAGCCTATGTAGTATGCTATTATTCAAACTCCACCCGATATCGCGTATAAGTAGTTTAATACATTACGCAGTTAAAGAGCAGGTCGGTTCATATATAGTTGCGAAAGCCATCTAGTATCGTTATCTAAAACAACGTCTAGAGCCTTCTTAGGATCATGCGACTAGTCGAAGGCGGTCCGCTGCATCTATCAAAGTAAGTGAAAGGCAGCACTGGCTGATTTAGGAGCTTTAACGTGAAAGAAATCAGGGGGTTGTGGTCCTTGATCCGGGGCATCAAGGACTTCCCAATCTGGGCAAAAGATCGCTGTTCTCTTCCGACTTGGAGCAGTATTAGCTGCATAATCGATTACTTGCTGTAGGCTCGTGCAGGGCGAGATATCTGTATTAGCTAGCTACGTAATAGTAAGTTAGCGGTTGTGGTAATTAATCTGGCTATCGTTGCGCCCGGCCCTGAAGCTCTTATGCTTAGAATGAGGAACCTCATCAAGGGAGGCTACGAAGCACTGCCCGTAAGGAAATCCAAAGCGACACCCCGCCTGTTTTGTATGCTTACTGAGCTGCACATTTTAGTTGTTGCAGCAGTGGTGTTGTACGCGGTTGACTACTATTGATAGGAACTGAACGATAAGGGGATGCTCTATTAGATTACTGATCAGAAGGATGGTTCCGATTCTTCAGAATCTAACTCTGATGACTCCGACTCTGATTTTATCATGTCCACTGTGGGTGAGCGAGTAATCACCATGGAAACGGACGGTGTTGTCGTTGTTAGCCACGGCATCAGTACGACGAACACTTACACCGTCCCACCAAGTGAGGCCGCAGTCTCGGGACCGAACGCCCCCATCACATCAGTTATTGTCTATCACGGGACCGCATTGACGTTGGTAGGCCTAGGTATAAATAGGCAGGGAGAGGGAGTGGGTCGAAGTTGGGACAGGACAAAGCAATCTCAAGGCGGCATCGTCTTCTCTACCTTCGCACCTTTGACGGTAATATAAATGCATTTTATTATTTAATATCATTCCATAGCTTTTGAACGTGCCATTTTGCATGCTCCATTGAATCCAGGAAACTCCCACTCGGCTTACGAGCCTATCCCCATCTGACGTAGGCATGCACTCAATTATCAAGCCTTCACATATCCACACTCGCTAGATTAAGCCTTCATGAGCATCACCACAACCAATAGCAATCTTGGGTGTCACTCTGAACCTGTTATAGAAACCCGAGTTGCCACAGCCACCCTTGGCAAGCCATCATGACCAATCACCTCATACAGGATGCATCGATTTACGTACGCTCTGCCCGTCAGGGCCGTAGTCCCACCCCGACGCAATTGACCCCGATCCGAAGGTTTGAAACTGTCCCGAAACCAGGGATCCAGCCCGAAGCCGGAGTCATGGCAAATACACGGAGTAGCCCCCGAAACCCGACTCTCATAGACCCGATGTAACCGAATCCAGAAGGTTTTAGCGTCATCTCAACTTCATCGGCCCGCATCGGACGCAGACAGCGAGTGAGTCCGATGCAGAGCGCTGATAGGATGACTGGTTATCTACGGCTCCAATAACCGAGGTGGGTCATATCACCCGACTTGCCTCTATTAAAGGTGAGGGGGGTTCAAGATCGGCATTGATAGATTGTCCATCTTCCAGAGTCTTGGTACACTTCATTACTTTAGTCCGATCCATCCAGAGGCCGCAACACTCTGACCTTGACGACATCACTGGATTCATTCTTCCACTTGCTCAAAATGCATCCTCTTGACCCCCTCACACCAGGAGAGATCATTGCCGCGGCAAAACTGGTCCGGAGCCGCAACGAGGGGAAAGGCGTTCACTTCAAAAATATTACTCTTATCGAGCCGCCTAAAAAAAGTTTGAGAGAGTTCCTCGCCGCAGAACGAAAAGGTTCTGCTTCACCTATTACTCTTGCTCGACGAGCATCAGCATTGTACTATCAAAAGAAAGGAGAGACACTTACTGCCGATCTCTTCGTCGCGACAGTGGACTTAGGCGCTTCGGTGGTAGAGCAGGTCGAAAGGCTTGATACTCGATACTATGGACAAGCCGATATGGATGAGGTGGTTGAGGTGAGGGACAAATGCTTGAGCCATCCCAAGGTTATTGAGAGGATCGCCAAGTATCGGATGCCTGAAAACCTGGAAGTCGTGTGCGATACTTGGCCGTATGGACGCGATTCGGATGAGTTGAACGGGAGACTTGCACAGGTAAGACCACAATGGTCCCTTCTTTGACTACCAGAAATGGAATTTAGCTCCTACAAATGAACCCTCTGCTGACACAACAATCCAAACCCAGTGCTTTCTATATGCCAAACATCGGTCACACCCTGGCTCTAACGCTTATGATAACCCACTTCCCTTTTCTCCAATCATTGATTACATCACCAAAGAACTCGTTGATATCATCGAATTGCCCATTGGCTCGGATCACAGCTTAACACCAGAAGCGGAATACATCCCTCACCCTGCCAAAGAATGGCACCACGACCTTCAAACCGACCCTAAGCGGACAGACCTCAAGCCCCTTACAGTCCATCAGCCAGCAGGTGCCTCGTTCACCGTTGATGGACACCTCGTGACGTGGCAAAAGTGGCGATTCCGAATTGGCTTCAACTGGCGTGAAGGCATGGTTCTACACGATGTGACTTACGACGGCCGTGAGCTGTTCCATCGTCTCAGTTTAAGCGAGATGTTTGTTCCATACGGCGATCCAAGGTCACCATACTCGAGAAAGAGTGTATTTGACGTTGGCGATATCGGAGCTGGTGTTGCCGCGAACAACCTCGCACTTGGATGTGACTGCTTGGGACTCATCAAGGTAAATACAATTCCCTTTATTCCGAGTGACAATGCTGACGCTGGCTTTCCACACAGTACTTCTCTTTCACGCTTAGTGACTCAAACGGCAAGCCAGTCCACAAGCCAAATGCTATTTGCATGCATGAGATTGATGATGGCATCGGCTGGAAGCATACCGACAGCGCCACGAAGACAATTTCCATCACGAGGTCAAGAGTCCTTGTCTTGCAAACCATCATCACGGTTGGAAACTACGATTACATTTTTGCCTGGAATCTAGATCAAGCAGCTGCACTTCATTATAAGATCCAAGCCACCGGAATTTTGTCCACGGTCCCCATCGCCCCTGGAGCCAGCGTGCCGTGGGGTGTGAACGTCAACCACGGCGTTATGGCGCCGTATCATCAACACATCTTCAGCTTGAGAATTGACCCTGCCCTGGATGGAGATAAGAACAGCTTTGTGGAGGAAGACTCCATTGCCATGCCGTTTGACGAAAACAACCCCGTCGGGGTTGGCTACATCACTGAGAAGAGAGTCCTCTCGACCTCGGGATACTCTCAAGCTCAACCAAACCGAGCCCACAAGATCATCAACCCGTCTGTCATCAACAAAATGTCCGGGAGGCCCGTCGCCTACGCCATCCACAGTCCACAAAAGCAGATGCTGCTTGCCCACCCTGAATCTTGGCACGGCAAGCGTGCTAAGTTCGCTCTACAGCCATACTGGGTCACAACCCACCGTGACAACGAACTATACGCCTCTGGAGAGTACACATACCAGTCACTTCCCGACGATGTACCCGGCGGCAACGATGCGCAAAAGAAGGGTGACTTGGGCGCATGGGCTGGTCGAGGCGACAAGGTAGACAACGAGGATATTGTGCTGTGGCATTCCATCTCGTTGAACCACATCGTGAGGGTTGAAGACTATCCTGTCATGCCTTGCGAGACAATGACAGTGAGCTTGAAGCCCAGTGGTTTTTTTGAGCACAACCCTGCTTTGGATGTTCCGCAGAGCACACAGAGAGTGAACCAGAGCGTGCTGTATGATGAAAGACAAAGAAGCTGCTGTGAGCCCAAGCTTTGAGTTCCGGGGATTATGTTGCACGACCTCTTCTACTCTATACACTCTTCGAGTTTGCTCGTGTCCATATAGATAACTCAAGATGACGACATTAGACATATGATTCCTAACGCTAGATGTCCTACCTGATAATTCCACTGTATCATTTTATGGTGACTGTGTGACAAAAGTTAAGCAGAAGAAAAATCAACCGATTATGCTTGCCTCCATTCGCACATGATAAGCAACATTCAATAAACGGAGGAAATTTCACCGAACTGTGTAAATTCTAGCGTTATGCCTCTCGCTGTCGCTAAAAATACATTTGATCCGAGAACGTGTCGAGATCTGTCGATGAATCGAAACGGGTCCCCATATCGTTCGTAGGATCCACCCACTGTAGATTTAATTCATCCTCCAGGAACGCTGCATCCTGAGGAGCAAGGTCTACAGAGCTCTCCATGTTGACCTTTGAGATCAACTCTGCATGATCAATGAATGGCTCGGTCGCCATCTCCTGAATCATCCGCAGGGTTGGGCGATGAATCACAATATTACTCAACCCTTGCCAGTTCTCTTCAATACCCGCTTTGCCTGTCTCACTCATCATCGTTGGTCTTTCCCAAGTCACGCCAAGCGGAATTTCTCTCGCCAGTATTTCGAAGACGTCTCGTACACATTCCGCTTCAGCCCAGCGTTCTGCAAGAATAGCCAAGGTGCTCGAGCAGGCGCGTATAGCATCTGAAACGTCGGC
Organism: Dactylonectria alcacerensis; assembly: GCA_029931735.1. NCBI lineage: Eukaryota > Fungi > Ascomycota > Sordariomycetes > Hypocreales > Nectriaceae > Dactylonectria > Dactylonectria alcacerensis. Next base: position 837,963 of record JAPMUZ010000005.1, read on the forward strand.
GGATTTGTACGACGGCTTCCATCTTGAGGTAGGTGTGGCGTAGAGGCAGTATAATAGAGTCACGCCAATTTGGAACTGGGTCAAAAGCTAAGCAGACAAAAGTCAGTATAAAAACATGGGTTGAGCGAGGTTTCTCGGGAGATCAAGGTCCAAGAAAGAGAATGACCTACCCCCAGCCATGGCTGTGCAATTTCTTTTGCCATTTGGAATTTCCGGAATAGCAGCAATGCCTGACAACTAGCCTGGACAGACCAGTCTCCTGCCAGACCCTGTGCCACCGTTCTCGTAGGGCGATACAGCATAATGATGTTGTAATAATATATCATCTTGAGCCACCCTTGACTAACGTAACCTTTTTGGGATGGCTCTGATGATGTTCTAGATCGTCGGTTCCATTTCTTTACTTTCTCTAATATTTTGGCCCGCCATGCAAAAGCCACGTCGGAATTGGGGATAAAATCCTTGCCTAGCACCACTTCTTGGATCTCTGATTCCAGTTGGCGGCTAGCTAGTACATGGATGGCTGGTGAAATATTTGTAGGTAAACTGGATCCCACCAGGTGCGATCCAGGCTGCGTAGATGAGGCCGCAGAAAGGAGTTGGTCGTCGTCGATGTTTTCGAAAACCTGCCAATGTTAGGATGCCAAGGTTACCAGGTGGATGACATCACCTACTGGAACTGTAATGTGATTATCCGGAATCGAAGTTGGGAAGTCGTATGAGCTGCACACTGCTCGATCTATAGCGTACGCGCACCAGAAGATCCTCCGGCGGTGCTGAATCTGGATCAAGGCGTCTCTATTCACAGGCTGAGGCTCGGTCTCAGCCAAATGTAGCTGTGACATGATGCAGAAGCGGATAGTCCAAGAAGACAATGTGATAATGTTTTCCTGAGATGGCACATGAAGAGCGTAAACAGTTAAGAGTAGGAAGCCTTGTGCTCGAATCATGAGGTCAGGCGATGCGACCTCGTAGGGGAGGTATTTTGTCGTTGCGAGGGTATATAAGGCCTATCGCACACAATGTTTCAGTCTCCACAACAGTAAAATGGTATAACCCTCTCACCTGAGACCTCATCTGTCCATTAATTCGGGCCTTTGTCATCATATATGCGATAGCATAGACCTTCGACATACAAAACATAAGTCAGCCACTGCACAAACACACATGTGTTCGCTTGTTCCAGACCCACCATGTATACAAAGAATCCATTCCATCTCTCCGATACGGGGAGAACATCCCTACTGTTCCTCCAGGTCTCTGCCATCTGCAAAAACTGATGCTTGAGCAACAGAGGGTATTGAGAATGGGCCATGTCGAAGTAGGTCTGAGTTAGGAATCGCTCCATTTCCAGGTCCAATTCCAATGAAGCCGCTGTAGTAGAATGGTTTTGTATGGCAGGAAGCGCCATATTTGAGACGTTTGAGAGGCCGCCGAACAAACCAGGGCTGAGATGTTCGGGGGGTGTAAACGCCAAGGACAGAGGCGCAGGAACCGGAATGGTTGCCTCATTATGGACAGGGGAATCAAGTTGAGCGGTGTAATCTTGATAGCTATGGCTAGTAGATGGAAGATGCTTCATCAAGTCATGGTGTGTGAGCTAGCAATAGGAAGTAGAAGAGACGTCGTGGCATCTCTGAGTGTTGCTTACCTGATTCTCGGTGGTAGTCTCATGTATCAACTGGTCTCGAGATTGTGCGTCAATACCGAGGTGAACGTTTTCTTGAAGGGGTGCGGCGTTGGTGGTATCGAGAGTTTGTTGGGACTGTACAGCGTTGAGATGATCGAAGGTGTCATGATGCTGCGCAGCGTCGATATGGTCGAGGCTCTCTTGAGGAATAATGGATTCCAACTGTGCAATCCTCTCTTCCAACCGCCGCACATAGCTGTTGAACACGGTTAGCAACCTATACGAAAACACATGCGCAACAAAATGCGCGGAGAGACAGACTCGTGTTCAAGGGGCAACTTCGAGGTTGGCAACCTAGCAGGGGTGCATTCTACCAATGGTCAGAGCCTTGGACTTAGCCATGTGGAACAAGTGGATTCTGCCATACCGGCCCCAGACTGGGTGCAGTTTGTGCAAGGTCGAGTCTCAGTGCACTGGAAAGATCTGTGTCAGAACTGGCGTGTTTTCGGCCCTCTCCGGAAGTAGCTCTACCTTCTGCTTTCGATGTCGACAGCGGGCGCATGCCAGTAGTTTCGGCCTCTTGGGTGGCACCTGTTCCACTTGAGTTGACATCCTGTTTCTTTCTTTTGTTTTCTTTTGTTTCTCGGTCACTTTGTCTTCTCTCTCCTGTCTCGCCAGCGCCTTGGCTTCTGATTACTGTTCAGCACCACACGAATACACCCCCTCAACACCTCCGGATACAGGCGACCGACACTGTGGGTCATCTCTCGAGTCAATAGTGAAAGGAAGATTATTAACCCGGAGCCGTCAACAATCCACTTGGTAACGTGCCATTGACGTCTCGCTATCGTTTAGCGTCGGATTTCGTCGGACGCTTATCTAGGGACCATCGGCGTCAATATCCGATGACTATCAAGGCCATGCCTGTCACTGCCGAAGCCATACCGACCAGTAGCAAAGGGTTTGTCTTTCGGACAGAGGTTGATAATTATAACCTGACTTTCTAAGGAGAACACAAGATTGGGATGCCTCATGGATCATCGGCACATTAAGGGGACGAAATGGCGGAATATCGGGTCAGTATTGCGACACGTCATATCTATAGGGTAGGTAAGCCGGGGAAGTGAATTTTGGTTTGTCATGTCCCTCGGTTAGTGAAACCGCTCAGTGAGTTGAAAAGGCCCAAGTTCTCTCCTAGAGGAGCAGCCTGCAAGTCAAGCCCCTTCCACACAAGATTAATATATCATCCTCATCAGATTAGTCCATAATGACACTCTCCAAGCGTGTTGTCTCTGTTGCGGTTTTTAACTGTGGCTATACAGCCCCCAGCATTCAGAATGCAAGAGGCCAGTTCCACGAGATCTTTACCGCGCTGCTGAAGCCAGCCCTCCAACGTGTTCGTGATAGCAACCCTGAGTTGCCTGACATCGCACTGGATATCAAAGGATGGGACACAGTGAAACAGGAATATCCTTCTACCCTGGACAAGATCGATGCCATCCTTGTCACTGGATCGCCACGTGGAGCATATGAGGACTTGGAATGGATACGGACACTAGATCGATACCTTGCAGGTAGGTCGGCAACTTCTCGCCTGTTGGTGCAGGTTATTCGTCGTCATTTACTGAGCTTCAATCAGATGTCTATCAACAACACCCTTCTATCAAGATCTATGGATCATGTTTTGGCCACCAGATTATTTGCCAGGCAATCTTCAGGGATCAAGGTGCGGTAGTGGCCAAGGACCCTTCTGGATTCGAACTCGGCGTTCACACCATCAATGTCTCGGATGAATTTCTAGAGAGCTTCTCTGGCCTACTTCCCTCAAAGTCATTGCGCATTCAGTTCCTCCATGAGGACCACGTCACCTTCATGAACGGAAGCATTCCCAACGGCGTTCATTTGATCGGCTCCACCTCTCAATGCCAGAACCAGGGCATTTACCAACCTGGAAGAATCCTCACCCTGCAAGGGCATCCTGAATTCGACCACTTCATCATGACGGAATGCTTGAAGCTTGTTGGACACCGGGTTGGGTGGGAGGAAGAATTCCTCGATGCTGCCATTGCATCCGCAACGGTGAGCGACGACGCAGCCATCGCAGCGAACATTATAGTTGCGTTTTTCTTAGGACTAGATCTCACGAAAGCATAGGTAGATGAATATATGGGTTGTGGAACTTAGTTGCATATGATGACATCGCCGTCAATTCCCATTTGATTACATGTACATGAAATGTCGACTGTGATCACACCATCGGGATGAAATGGTACCAAAAGAAGCTATTCCGACTTTTCAATTCCAATCCAGGCGAAAATTATCTCAAAATATTTCTGATGATCTGTTTTAGAAGTTGTCATGTTGGTGGCGTCGCACTTCCGACAAAGCTGCATAACCTGTTGGCAATTGTCAGTTAGCTTAGGCGAGTGAGTTCCCGGGCTCATCACAGGTTCGATCTCCATACATTGAATCGATCAATGGCAAAGATTTAACTCTTCGGAGTAGTCTCCCTACACTTGATCAAGATTTCTCTCATCCGCTTGATTCCTTCTACAATCGCCCCCTCGTCATGAAACGCCCAACACAATCTGACAGTGCTTCCGAATCCCGTTTCCGACCTTTCCCTACTCCCAATATCCCCCTTGACCTCAAACATCTTTCCATACGCAAACTTCAATTCGTGTTGTTCGAGAGCAATCTTCGCCAACACTGGGGTAGGAGGGAGATCTTTAGGTAGAGTGATTAACAAGAAGAATCCACCAGCCGCCTTGACACTGTTTTGGCCATTCTCCTCGCCCTCGATCGAAGAGCCATCACCCCGGAGCTTGGATGAATACGGCGTCCCAGTAGTAATTTTAACCCCGAGGGGTTCGAGGTACTCTCGAATGGCATCAACCATGGCATAGTACCGTGCTGAATAGCAAGGAATGAGCTTGTTTTGGATGTGATTCTGCAGTGCACCCGAAGAGAGTAATTTCTCAATGAAGGTTGAAGTGAAGTGGCCAGGGTTCCCGCCTGAAGTAGTAGCCCCTCTGGAAATCTAGTAAGTTACAAGCCCGGCAACACAACTCGAGAATTAATGCACTTACGTGTTTGCCAGAAACGTTGCAAATGCGGGCGTGGCCTCTACCCAAGAAACCCTTAATCCAGGTGCCGCAACTTTCGAAAATGATCCATTGCTCATGGTATTTCCCCATTTGCTATGAGGGTCGATCTCTCGATTGACATCCACGAGCCGCGGGGGAAGAACGAGTTTGTTTCTGTAAAGGGTGTTGTCCCTTTCCTGCGGCCAATAGAGAAAGTCATACACGTCATCTGAGATGATGAGTGCATCGTATTCAACCGCCAATCGAACAAGGTCATATCGGTGCTGCAGAGACATGGTCTTTCCACTGGGGTTTGAAAATGTTGGTACCACGTAAATGACGTGCTTAAAGATCTTCTCATATCCGTTGGCTGGAGTCTTGAGTTCTGGAGCGCTTGGCCCGCCAGTTCTAGCGAAATCTGTCTCCTTTTTGGCCAGGGCTGCTCTCAAGAAATCCAGATCAATGCCTTCGTCGTCTTCGGGAACACCACGTAACTTGCCGATGAACCCACAGTCCTCAAAGACTGGGCAAGCTAGAAAGTATGTTGGCTCCACCATCCAGATGCATCTGGTGTACGTTGGATCCGTGAATCGGAGGAGAGCGTTGGCGAGATTCTGTGAAGCTCCGCCTGCGATACACACCCGACCCTCATCGATAGTTTGAGGATCTTTGTGGTACGTGGATCCAAGCCATTGCGCTACTTGATTGCGAAGAGGGATGTTTCCTCGGTTGGGGCCGTAAATGAGGGCAGCGCTGGCGGCGTTGAAGTCCGTGAGAACGGCGTCTGCACTTTCATTCAGCTCCGTAGATGGGAATAACGCAGGGGAGGGCCATCCCAATTGCAAGTTGATCTGCTTTCCGGTAGGGAGCAAAGAAGTCATGATGGGTGCTTTTGATGGAGAATAATTGCGAGAAAAAGATATTCTCAACAGCAGCAGCAAAATATTGGTGAATGTGAACAGTCCTTATAAAATGGATATTTGTCCACCGGACAAGAGACGTTGAAATGCCCTCTTTGGGTATTCGGGAATGACATTGCGATGAGATTTAGCCATTCACAGTGTTCCGATATCTCGGGCTAGATGGCGGTGATACCAGTTGAGTCGGGCGTCGAGTCCGAAATGCCCGATAAGAGGCCCCCGCATTCGGACTGATCTAACAGTTGGATCTGCAAGACGACATCTAACTAGAACACTGGCTTCATCCTCCAATATCTCCAAATGTCTACTAAATCTGGGTCTCAGAACCTCGACATAGATAATACTCTGGTTCTCTCGTAGTGAGAACACATTCAGTCGCGGCATTTGAGACTACTACCAACTCCAAGAAATTTCTTAAAAGCCCTATCAGAACCATGGATCAAGAGTTACCATTTCAGGTACGTACGCGAACCCGAGTCGCGAGGAGGCTGGTCCACGAACGCTGTAGCTAATGTTACAGAATAGTTGCAACGCACCCTGATACTCAAGGACCAATGCTGCGTTAATGGGAACTGGATAGAAGCAGCGTCCGGCAAGCGATTTGATGTCATAGGTTAGTTGCACATTCTCAGTCATCGAAACAAGATTAACAATTCTAGATCCTGGGACTGGAAAAAGTTGGGCCTCAGCTCCGGACAGTGACGCGAAGGACGTCGATGCTGCCGTCCAGGCCGCTCACAATGCGTTTCTGTCGTATCGCAAGATCAGTCCCCGGATACGGTCTCGGTGCCTCGCTAAGTGGGGCGATCTCATCAAGGAGAATAAGGATGATTTGGCCAAGATCGTAACGTATGAGACTGGAAAACCCATAGCCGAATCTTTGGCTGAGCTCGACTACGCCTTGAATTCCACCTGGTGGTTTGCTGGCGAAGCAGACAGAATCCAGGGCACCATGTTCGATTCCTCTACACCCGGGAAAAAGGTCCTTACGATCAAGCAGCCCATCGGTGTGGTGACTGCACTGGTGCCTTGGAACTTTCCCATCGCGTAAGTGACCTTGAATGGTCTACAACGCCAGCTAACAGTTGGTAGCATGGTTGTCAGAAAGGCTGGAGCTGCTTTGGCTGCTGGATGCACCGTGGTGATCAAGCCGTCTCCAGAAACACCCTTGTCAGTACTTACCCTTGCGCTACTTGCTGAAGAAGCCGGGTTTGCCAAAGGAGTCGTGAACGTTTTGACAACGAGTCTGAACAACACACCAGCCTTGACTGAAGCGCTTTGTCGTCATCCTCTTGTTAAGAAGGTCACTTTTACCGGCTCCGTAAGTTTAAATTGTTATTCGTGACTGTCAATTTCACTCATGAGCCTTTCCTATAGACTAGGGTTGGCAAGCTCGTGGCAAAGATGTGCTCTGAGGGTCTGAAGAAGGTCACACTGGAGCTGGGAGGAAACTGTCCATTCATCGTGTTTGATGATGCGGACTTGGAGACGGCAGCCGACGGTAAGCCATCAAAGTTAAAGAGGAACTTGAACACGGCATCTCTAAGCTAACGATGCGACAGCGCTCATGGGCCTCAAGTGGCGAAACGCCAGTCAAGCATGTATCAGCGCCAACCGTGTATATGTCCAATCCGGCGTTTACGAGCAGTTTGCCGAAATAGTCACAGACCGAACCTCGAAGCTTGTTGTTGGCCACGGAAGCTCATCAGATTCTACTATAGGACCTGTCACCACACCTCAAAGTATTGATCGAGCTATGGCCCAGGTGGACGATGCTAAGATTCATGGTGCGAGGATCTTGCTTGGAGGAGGAAAAGTGGCCAACAACGCAGGCTACTTTTTCCATCCGACCATCATTGCTGATGCGAAGAGGGAGATGCGCGTCACTGACGAGGAAACCTTCGCGCCGATCTTGACATTGTACAAATTCGAAACCGAAACAGAGGCCATCCAATTCGCCAACGATACTCCTGTAAGTGGGCAGTTTTTAGCACCGTCAGAGACTTTGCTAAGTTATTGGAGATGGGATTGGCTTCGTATGTCTTTACAAAAGATTTGAATCGATCGTGGAGGTTGTTGGACGAACTGGAGGCTGGCATGATTGGTCTCAATACAAGTACGTCACTTTGCGCATTTCCTTCTCCGTCCAGTTTTACTGACCACTCAAGGCGCAATCACTGGTGCCGAGTCGCCGTTTGGTGGGATGAAGGAGTCAGGATACGGGAAAGAGGCAGGCAAAGATGTGGCTGTGGAAGAGTATCTCGTGACGAAAGCCGTTTCCATCGCATTGGGGAGCCGTCTTTGAGACCGTCGATTTATCAAGTTTATCGCAATACGCTAGATGACCGATAGCATAAAGATTAGCACCTCTATCCTCAGTTAACCGAATCCAGTATCTCTATTTGTAACCTTTTAAGAGTAACATCATTTTTATTCAAGATGAGTTTCGAGAAAAGCGTGACAAGCCGTGAAGCGACGAAAAACGTGAAGAGCGTCCCTCCCATGCGATGGAGTACTGGAGCAGCCATCCACTTGACGGTGATTTCAAGCGACTGTTATCTCATATATTGTAGCCTACGATATTTCCCGGCAAGGGCAACACTGTATTCTTGTCCAGCTTCATGCGCACGCCTCTGACTGTCATGGCTCTCTGGTTTGCTAGTTGAAGCACCCAACCCATCCAGGCATCGGCATCCTTTTAGCCAGTTTGCACTAGTCACTGATAAGACTGGATGTTGGACTAGGACCAAGGTCCGACCCAGAACATGGGGCTAACGGCCATACTATTGGCCATCGGACCTTTTCGGACATGCTCGAGTCAATCAATTGCTCCACCCATGGCACGAAGATTGGCTGGGATCCTGATAGTGAAGCTTATCTCTGGGCGCGTGGTCATTCTACTGATTTATGCTGGGTTTGTACTCGAGGGGTTGTAATCTCCTCCAGAAGGAACAGCTCATGGGCCAAGTCCTCAGTTGTGAAAGATATGACTGGTAGGGGCGTAGGATACATATAACCTCCTCCCCACCTCCAACATCCCTTCATGTCCTCAACCAGTCCGCAACCAACTGTCTCCAAGATGGCCGAGATGGACAGCAAAGAAATCGCTATGGTGTCTAACGACCCCGACGTTGATGTCGGTAAGGTCACCGCCACCAACGACATTGTCATCGATGATGGCGTTCGTCGTGCTCTCAAGTCCCGGCATCTTCAGATGATTGCGCTTGGAGGGTACGATCACCCCCATTCGACCCCTCTCCCGATCCCCCTTTGTAATCGAGCCTGACTGTTTGTAGTATCATTGGTCCTGGATCTTTTTACGCCACAGGTTTCGCACTGCAATACGCCGGTCCAGCCGGTGCGTTGATTGGGTATATTGTTATTGGTCTCGATGTCTACCTCGTCACTTTCTTGCTTGCGGAAATGGCAACTCTCTTTCCATCGACGGGTGCCTTCAACGAATTTGCCGGCCGCTTTATGGATCCCGCGCTATCTTTTGCTCTTGGATGGAATTACTGGTATATGTGGGTATGTAAACTTCCTCAGGCGACCGGACATGCGATGATAACTGACAAACGCGCTTTAGGGAACTATCCTGGCCAACGAGTACAACGGAGCTGCTTTGATCCTTAGCTTCTGGACCGACAAGATACCGAACTATGGATGGATATTGATGTGTTGGGTGTTTTTCATGGGAACGTCTCTGCTTGGAGTTCTGGTCTACGGCGAGATGGAATTCTGGCTGGCTTCCTTCAAGTTCGCGGCGGCTCTCATTCTGTACCTTGTTGCGATGTGAGTTCCGCGGCCAAATCTCTCCAAGCCGAGAATACTAACCAACTGCAGCCTCATCAATACTGGAGCCATTGGTGGCGAATACATTGGTTTCCACTATTGGAAAGACCCGGGCGCCTTCGCAAATGGCATCAACGGATTCGGCAAAGTCTTGGTCCTTGCAGCAGTCATGTACTCTGGCACAGAAGCCGTTGCGATTACCGGCGGAGAGTCTCGAAACCCCAAAAAGGATATCCCAAGGGCCATGAAACAGACGTTCTGGCGCATTCTGATCGTCTACGTGGGAATGATCTTTTTCACTGGCTTGATCGTGCCTTGGAACTCCGAAGCTCTTTTGAACGCCACGTCCAAGTCTGCCTCGTCCCCATTCACTGTGGCCTTGAGCCAGGCTGGCTGGTCAGGGGCTGGGCATTTGATCAACGCCATCATCATCTTCACTCTGCTCTCGTCCATCAACTCAGCAATCTACATCGGCAGTCGTTGCATCTTTGCGCAAGCAAAGGTTGGAAGAGCGCCAGCTTTCCTCGCCAAGACGACGTCCAACGGAACTCCTCTCAACGCTGTCGTGTTCACTAACTTGTTCGGGCTGATCTCGCTGCTCAACATTTCCGAGAATGCCGGCAACGTGTTCAGCTACTTGCTGTCCATTTCTGGCTCTGCAGCATTTATCGCCTGGGCATTTATCGGCTTGACACATGTGCGTTTCCGTGCTGCCATGAAAGCCCAAAACATGGCACTTTCATCACTTCCCTTTCGGTCTTTTGGGGGTTCATGGGTGTCGTGGATTTTGTTCGGCGCCAATATCTTCCTCGTCATTATTTCCGGCTACACTACGCTTTTGACTCCATTTGACCTCAAGGGCTTCATCTTTTCTTACCTCGTCATTCCAATTTTCATCGTCCTGTACGGTGGATGGAAGTTTTATCACGGTGAGTTCTTTTCGGCATCTTGAAAGCCGACGTCTCTTGCTAACCTGGGGAACCTAGAAACGAAATGGGTCAACCCTGCTGAGGCAGATCTTACCAGCGGTAGAAGGGAATGGCTTGGAGGTCCCGACGAAGAAGATGGCCGTGTGAGTCTGTTTAGAAGAGTCAAGAATATTGTTGTGGGATAGGTTGTTTCAGGAGAAGGCTTTCTTTCTGCCTCCGGGGATGTATCTTCCCGCATTTTCTATTCATAACTATGCTCTAATAATCGAAATGGTTCATCACAAAAGGAATTAGCGCCAGTTGTGCCAAGTCAAATTGTATAGTACGGATAAGTCACTGAAGAGAGTAAATGCCCTGATAATAAGTCAAACGACCTAATAGAAGAGAGAAAATGGCAACATTCGAGACTTTAGTCATGTCACTTGAAACCTATCAATAGTCTGCCTAATACAGTTTTGTGCCCAAAGTTGTACCTGTCATCAAAATGCGGGGAAACCTGACGGATGTGCATAGCCGTGCATGCCGTATTCTCGGTCTAGATGAGTCTATAACACCAATGCTAAAGCCAGCATCGGAACTACTAGTCAGAAATACCGAAGGTTCCCCTCCCTGCTTCTCCAAATACTGTCGGCGTGGAGGCCGAAAGACCCCGCGCTCCGATGGCTTATCGATTGGCGTATCGGCGTTGCATGTCCACAGTATCGGACTCCTCTCCCTCCACAGTATCGGACTCCTCTCCCCGATTAACCGGATCACACCTGGGATCCGATGTACCTGTTCAGTATCTTTCCCCTTCGCTGGCACTTGTTCTAAAGCATTCGGGGTCATATGTAAGCCTTGTGCTCTCTTTCTGCTTTTGCTTTCTCCACGCTGTCCCTTTTTCAATCACAACATTGTATTTACATTTACCTTTCTCATCAGCAAGGCTTCCCATCTCTGTATTGAGACTACAAAACAGATTTCCTTCATTCTTAGTAGATTGCCGACAATATGACATCCAGCACTAAGACCTTCAAAAGCGATGACAGCGTCCTTGATCCTGCCATCAAGTCTCACATCACAACTCTTTACGCGGCAGTGGACAACAGAGAGCTGAAGATATGGGGCGAACATTTCGCAGAGGACGCAGTGTTGAAAAAAGGCACCTCCAACGTCAAGGGAAGGGACAGTAAGGCATCCCTATATTCCTGAGGAAACATTCTCTACATTGTCCTAATTACTGAGTTTCCAGACCTTGTTGATCTTGTGACCAAGTCGTGGGCCAATTTTAAGAGCCGGGACCATACCGTATATTCAGTCTTCCCATTTGGTCCCAAGGCCGAGGAAGTCATGATGCATGGACGGAGCAATAACATATCGAAGGAAGGCGAGGCTAGTACCTTTACCTGGGCAGCGAAGATGCATTTCAGGCGGGATGAAGATGGCAAGGTGCTGATTGACCACTACACCATCATTACGGTAAGTTGATGGCCATAAAGCACATTGGATACCTTTTCTCCGTCAATAATTAGCTAAGACATGCAGGATCCTCACCCGGCAACGTTTTGATGTCCCGAAATTCTATTGAGGCCAAACAAAGGGTCATTCAGTTGTCGACGGACTGGAATAGTGGCTTCAGTCAGTTCGTGCCGTGCAACGGTAGGGCATGGACTCATGGCGACTATCATGTGTAGATATTTGGAAATATTCTATCTACTAGTTAGTCAAACGGGGTATTTATTCATCAAGACAACTATTGCGCATACTGCGACTTAGATCACGCCGGATACCTGCTTATAACGACTTGTTCGTACTCAAAATCAGCTCTGACTGGCATCGCACATCTCATGCAGCATTCTTGAGGTAATACGATGAATCCCACTCTCCTCAAGCTTCGCCACAAGGGCTCGTAAGCCGTCTTGTGCATCCTTTGACAAGTGACCCAAGGGTTGACTTCGAGGAATCGATACGGCCAAGAGCTCGAAACAGTCACGGTAGTGCTCTGCTTTAGGCCATCTATCCGCAAAGATGGCAAGCGCAGCACTACAGTCGCGGAAAGCATTGTTCGCCTCCTTCGGTACAGGAATTGCCCTTGCCCAGACAATGTACCATAGAGTTACTGCAGCGCGGAATTGTGATATCACCTGCAATGGTAAGTAAATAGAGTCGCTATTGAAGTGCGAGATTGATCAACTTACCACGAGCCATGGCTGGGCAATGTGCTTCTTCTTTTGGAGCGATCTGAAACTAGTACAGACTGCACAACTCGCTCGCAGAGCATTGTCTGCCGTTGAGGAGAAAATGTTGGATTTGTTAACGAAGGAAATTGACAGTCGGGTCAGATGAGCGATGTGATGAAGCCAAAGAGAACTCTGATAACCGTGGCTACTATGTACACTGTAGAGTTATGAGTAGTTGCTACGTATTATCAAGCATGCCAAATGGCGTTAAACGCCGGGCGAATTCTTACCTGTGATCTGAAATGGCGTCAGGGTCCTCCCAATTTCGGAGTTTGTCGAGCATCTGCACTTCCAATTCGAAAGGTATAACATCCTCTATGTCATCCTTCTCTACCGTGTGCATGAAAAATGACTGGATCGATCTGATGTTGCATACATGAGCAAAAGTCTTGAGATCAAAGAATAACGCATCTTGGCTCGTGCCACAGTCGGACAGCCAAGGCAGTGGGATCTGGGTTTCTGGAGATGCCTCGAACAACGGAGTTGAGATGTACATGTCGGGCAGGCTGACAGGGGTACCGAGTGCTGAACTGACTGCCCTATCAAGGCTGTGATATGGAATTAGCCCTAGTACGCCCTGAAGGGTACATTTTCATACTTGTACGCGCACGACCACACTCGAATCGCCATCAAGTTTGTTGGAGACTTAAAGTCCTTCTTGAGGCGATGAAAACGATGCAAAGTTGCAAATTTAACTATAGCACCGCTGATATGTGCGATTCGCCAAGTGCTCTCGGCATGAAGCGCAAACATTGCAGACAACAGCATGGCCTGCAACCGAATGAGAGGAGTGGATGTGGAATCCGTCATGATAGATTGCTCCGCTTGTGCTCTTGACTTGAGGTTTTGGTATTTTGGATCAGGAGAGTTGTCGGCTTTGGATTCGATGAGCGAGCCAATAGCAAATATCTGGCCGTCTGTTAGAACTCAAAGTTGTTGCAGTGGATAACGGATAATACCATATTGACGAAAAAGGCTGGCCACCCAGTGGGTACAGCATTTGGTAGTGATTGCGTCCACGTGGTATAATATTCTGCACAAAGTTTGATATCCAGGAATGGATATTGTGGATGGATGACGGTGAAATACGTCCGAAAAAAAGATGCCGCTGCTGGCAGTGATACCTCGTTGGGTAAAATTCCCGGATGACTACGCGTCTCGGGTACTCCGTTGAGGAAGCGCGACAGGATTGCCGATATGGTCCCAGTTTCGCCATTCCCTCTATCAGAACCGTAGTTTTGGCTGAGCGAGGCTATGCTGTGGTGGTTGCTGCTCCCAGGGGAATCGTGCGGCGGCGATGGGCCGAGGCTTTGAGATGTTGGTGAAGTCTGCCACTGCGTTCGCTGTTCGGGGCCAGCGGTTCGAGAGCTGCGTGATTGCGGTACAGGTCTAGGCGTGACTATAGGCCCGCGTTGGAGCGCTGGATCGACTAAGTTGTCGCGATAATGATGTTGCCAGCTTGAAGGAGAACCGCAATATTGGCATGGATTGGCTTCAGAGTCACGTTGGTAGTTTCTCCGTACACAATGCTCACATGTACGTTTCCTCTTTGCGGGACCGGACAGCCTGTCAGAGGAGAGAGACATGACGTCCATTTCTCAGTGGCTAGATTTGTTCTTCAGAAGGGGTAGAGCTTCATGCTCAGGACATGAGACTCTCGGCATCGGCCCCACCAAGCCACAGTTATCGTGAGAGACGAAGCCCGAAGCCCGCCGGACCGAGACGGTTTGATTTGACAAATGGTGTCCTAAGATTCATCGGATTAGTTCCTCTTGTTGGTTCATTTGGTAGACTCGGTACTGACCAACCAGGCTTATTTCGCTGAAGCTGCAGAACATTTGTTGCGTGATTTTGAAAGGCGGCGGATGATAAGAGCAAGAGGATGAGAGGCCATGGCGCTGACTCAATTCCCATCCCAGGTGCTAGATCCGAAGCCCCAATTTAATGAAGATCATTGCTCTATACGGTTAGCATGACACCCTAATCTGCGGAGAATACCATCAAAAGGCAGAGAGGCACGAGTTTATCGCCCTCTCCCTTCCCCATCAGCCGGGGTGGCATCTCAAATTGAAGCTATCATCAAACTATCTCCACGTCAAACCCCCATCTCCACTCATCATGCCGCCCCCTAATATGGTCCTGAAAAAAGCCGTCCCCTTCGACAAGCCGCCGCGCAAGAAACCAGGGCCAAAGCCAAAGCCCTATTCCGAGCACCAATTTATCGTCAAGCCGCCCGTGCAGCGCATCGAGCGCTCATATTCCAAGGAGAAGGAAGAGGAGGTTATCATGTAGATGATCCACCACCGCGTCATACACTACTGCTGTCTCAAGCGGCCCAACTGCGTCGACGCCGAGAAGCATTTCAAGATTCCGCGGAGGACCATTGCCAACTGGTGGAAGAAACGCGAGGTTCTCTTTCCGCATCTGGAGCCTCCCAAGGACTGTCATATTTCGAGGGCTCAGACTTCCTCTCTTCAGAGGGGGAGGGGCCACGTCCCGACGCCTCTTTTGACGCATCAGGACTCTCTTGAGACGCCACAGAGCTCTGAACTTCGGATACCTCAGGGCTCTAACCTTCAGACGCCTCAAGACTCTCAATCTCAGATGCCTGAGAACCCATGTCCTCAAACTAGCCAGGATTCACCAGCGTCGGGCCGCGACAACAGCCAAGTTGTTCCTGATGCAACCAGTGATTCAACGGAGCAAGCCAATGTGCAATCGCTTGAGAATACATAACAAGGAGTCACGGAAACAATCATGTCTTATTCAAGTCACAAGGCTACGGCGCAATCTCATGCCCAGCAACAGCCGCGAAAAATGCGTCAGCCAGATACGACCCGGCGTAGCTCGGCTTATGGAACCCATCCACGACGGGAGGAACCCGGGAGGGCTTGGAAATGGACTCGATGTATCCCGCAATGCCGTCCTTCTGCCACTCCCTCGCGAACCGCTCAGCGGCAATGTTCAGCCCGCCCACTGCCCAGATCGGCTGGACCTGCCACACGATGCCCAGCGCGGCCATGTCGTCGCTGAAAGAGCGGATCTTCTCAGGGCTGAAACCAGCCTTTTCATAGTCGTACATGCCAGTGAAGCCGAATGCGAATAGGCGGTCTGGGTAGACCTTTCGGACCTCGGTATGGAACTCGATAATGTCTTTCCAAACTACACTGAGTTAGCATCATCAACATATTCATATCATGTTGCATCGTGTGTACCTGGTGCGTCCATCCTTGCCCAGGTCATGTCTCCCAATGGAGCGGCCAAGACAGCTCGCTCGACGATGGTTTTGACACTTGGACGCCACATGTACTGTCCCTCCTTGGATCGAGGCAGATCCCAGTCAAAATAGACCTCTTCTGCGAGGACTTCTTTGGCAATTCGGCGCCTGTCTTTGAGTGCCGTTCCAAAAGCTGTTGCCTTTGACGTATACTCTTCATACTGTTGGTCATTTGCTTTCTGTCGGACAGCTTCGTCAAAGGTCATTAAGCCAGCCCGAGACTTCCATGCATCTCGCGCTTCCATGTAGGTTTTACCGTCAGCCATGCCTTGAACCACGGCTTCCACCAATGGCTCTATGTCCTGCGTAGCTCCGATGATGTACTCGTGGTCACGAGCGTCGATGGTGCTGGTGATGAATTGGGACCTGTCAGTGTCGCAACGACACATGAGCAGAGTGTTAGTCCTAAAATCATTGTCAGTCATCAATCATGTATAGTCCAATGAGCGGAAGACATACCCCATCACGTCGAATTGCATTCTAACGGCACGCAACCGCGACAAATACTCACTCGTTGGTACCACTGTCCGCCCTTCTCCAACCGTAAACTTCTTCAACCCGATGGCCAAATCGTCCAAATGAATCATCGCAACACCAGCTTCGACAAAGGATTTTGCGAGCTTCACAGTGGTTGTAAGACCGCCGAACCCCATGTCGCCGTCCGCAACGATAGGCGCCATAAAGTCGTACGCCTCGAGCTTCGCCCGGTCAGACTTAGCGTGGTGCATCCTGAACTGCTTCTGGCGCTGGTCGTGCCACAGCTGGGCTTTGAAGATCTTCTCGACGACCTTGGGAACCGTATCCCATGGGTAGTCTGCGTGGTCGCAGCCGGGGTGCTGTACTTCAGACAGGCCGCACAAGGCCCCAGAAACATATACCGTCTGTGGACCAATACCGCATCAGTGGACATTATTCAGTCGTTTGCAGATTGTTCATACCTCTTGATGCTTAACCATCTGAGAAACCACTGTAGGCTCGGTCGTACCAAAGGTCTTTTCGCAAGTACCACTTTTGGCATGCTTGTTCAGGATGTTCCAGAGCTTGTCTCCTTGCAGACCAGATGCATAAGTAACGGGGATGGTGTTCCGGAGCGCGGCAACGGATTTGGCAGAGTATGGTCTCGAAAATGTTAATATGGTGTGACATGGCTCACATGCGGTTGGCTGACCTCTTTAAATGGGACTGCCTCGGTTGTTGCCATTCCTTTTCGATAGAAGCGACTTGTTCCTGGAATGCGGCTTCCTCAGCATCCAGATCTACTGTAAAGTTTGACATGATCGGCTTGTCTGCTTGCAGACGGGCCTTGGAGGACTGTAGGCTTTAGTAGTAGGCTAGGTAGAGGAGAAGCAAGTTGAAGCTAAGCCAGAATCTGGGCTATTGAGTGAGCAGTAATTTGATATTAGCTGCCAGTACATATCCCAGTGATATACCCAATGTAAATGTGGCTGGTTCATCATGCTGCGAGATAATTGGTTCATTGAGGGCGGACTTTAAGCCCGATTTGTCGCAATCTATTGCCGTAGCTCAGAAGTCCGAATGTCCCGAAATGTACCTCCCCCGCCCCGATCGCTCCGATCGCTGAGCCAGTGATCCTCAGTAAAGAAAATCATCGTTCTGGTTGCCCCAACCCATGTCCTGTAAGAAGATCCAGCGGGAAGAGCTGAAGAGTGTCCACTACAATGGTAAGCCAGTGTCCAGTGGTACTAGAAGTATCCTTGGATCGGGAGCGTGAGTCCGATCATCCCTCCATACACACCCACACGAGACACTTAAAAGTGACAGTACTCACACGACTACAAGGATTCTCACGGGGCCACAATTTAACTTCGTAGATGTTCTATTGGATCAAGAACAGCCAGTAACACTGGCAAACTACCCAATTGCTAGACTAAATAACTGACGGGACAAAATAGGGACAGAGAATGTAAAATAGAAAGTCAGAGCAAAACCCACACGTCAAGCTCTGCAATCTATCACAGGTAGTGTCTTCTTCTGAAACTCCTTGATCGCCTAGCCAGACCGGTAGTGCATCGCGAGGTCACAGGCGTGGTCGAGTTGCTGGAACCGCCGTCGACCTTGTAGGCAAAGATCTTCTCAGCGGCGTGCTCAGCCGTGATCATGATGATGGACTGGGTGTTTCCTGTGGGCAGGTCCGGGTGGATGGAGGCGTCGACAACAAACAGGTTAGACGTGCCGTAGACGCGCGTGTCGAGATCGACAACGCTGGTACCGTTCTTGCGACCGTCGTCGGTGCCCATCTTGGCGCTGCCGACCCAGTGGTCGCCGCTGATCATGTTGGCCGTGATGACTTCAGCGGCGGTTGCGCCAGGGGTGATGTAGGACAGCGTCGAGTTGTTGCCGCTGGTGAGGTCCAGCCACCACTGGATGAAGTCGGTCATGGCCTGTCGGTCCTCGGAATCGATCAGCCACGGCTTGGTGTTGAGCACGGTGTTACCGGAAGCTGAGATACCCAGCTCTCCCGTTGTCGTGGTGCCGTGGGTCAAGAATGTTCGGACGGTGATGATGCCAGAGGCCATGGCGCTAGCAGTGCCCTGGAGGAAACGAGTGCGGCCATCAGCACCCTCAGCAGAGGTCCAGAGATGCATGCGCTGAGCAGCCTGGGTAATGGGACCCGAGCCCTGGTAGTACAGGTCCAGATCGGCCTCGACGGGGTCGGTGGCGATGGCGTCGAAGCCGTAGGCGCTGAAGTTACTCTTGGCGTTGAACTGCAGCTTGACCTGGGCGTGGTCCTGCAGGTTGTGGCCGACGGGGAGGTCGATCCAGCTGGCCTCGTCGGGCAGAGTGATTCCGGTCTGAGATGCTCCGCTCTTAACAATGGCTAGGGCATCAGATCGGCCGATCCCAGAGTTCCACAGGATACGCGGTGAGGACATGGCACCGGCCGCGATGACGACCTTGCCGCCCGTCTTGACGTTGATGATCTGCCTGCTACCGTCGGTCGCCTCGGTGAGGACACCCGTGATAGTGCTGCCCGTGCGGACGGCCTGGAGCACCTTTGTCTCCAGCTTGAGGGTGAAGTTGGGCAGCTGCTGGGCAAATGGCATGTAGGTGCGAGCAGGTCCAGCGCGCAGGTTGTTCTTGATGGACCACGATGGACGCGAGTAGATATTGTGCTTCTCGTTGGGCTTCTCGATCGAGTCGACCTCAGTCCAGCCCTTAGAGTCGAGCTGCGCAGACAGCACCTTGAAGGCATAGTCGTTGTAGTACTTGCCATCGTCGGACGGCTCAGTAGTTCCAGGGTTGCGCTCGTACAGACGAGCTTCGGCGTCAGCGATATCAGACGCGCCCCAGCCCGCAGGCCAGCGCTGCCAGTCGTGCTCCGGAGGGTGGATGAAGTTGAGGCCGTTGATAGAGCTGGATCCTCCGAGAAGGCATCCCGCAGTGGAAGCTGTGTCGCTGCAGAACTTGGTACCAGAAAGACTAGACATGCTGCTTCCCAGGGCGGGGATATCGTAGGCAGTCAGCGTGTCGTTCCAAGGGAGACCCTGAGCTGAACCCAAGGCGACAGTGTTGGCCGGACCTCGCTCGATGAGAAGCACGCTGGCGCCCTTCTCGGCGATACGCTCAGCGGCGATGATACCAGCTGGGCCACCACCCACGACGATAACATCGTAGGTAACGTTGGAGGTAGTAGCATCAGGAAACGTGGTGTTTCCAGGCACCGTAGTGTTACCTCCGGAGCCAGTGCCAGCAGAAGCCCAGCTGGCCCATGTAGCGTAGCTAGCAGACTTAGCCGCGGCAGCATCGACGCCAAATTGACCAAAGCCAGCAGCGTGGTAGGTCAAGGCGCTGGTGGGATCCGAGGGAGTCGTGGGGCTCGTGTCGGAAATGGCCCAGCCCAGGATCGGCGAGTCGTTGGCCAGCGTCGTCTTGTTGGCGACGATGCAGCCTTCGCACAGGAACGTGTACGAGATGTGCGTGCTGTTGATGTATGTGCCGTTGGCGATGGGCAGGGCCGTCACTTCGCTGTCCGAGTAGACGTCCGGGTTGGCGTATGATCCAATCGTTCGGAACGAGGTCTGGATGTCCTCGCCGTCGGCCCAGGCCACCAACAGCAGACTGTTCAGCATGCCTCCCTTGAGCGAGACGGCTCCCCATCCCTCATTGTCAGTAAGCGGGATGACCATCTTGCCGATAAAGTCCGACCCGACCGTCTCAGGAAGGGCAACACCGAAACTGAAGTCATACTTGGTGGCCAAGTATCGCTGGAACTCGATGCCAGTCTCGGTATCCGTGTACGACGTGGCTCGCTGGGCAGAAGCCGTGGCAGCGAGCCCGAGCAGGGCCGCTACGCCGGTAAAGGTGCAGCGCATGGTGGGCAGAAACCGTTTGGTGTTTCTGGATTTCTCTCGTTGTTTCGACGATCAAACAGGGGAAAAGGAGTGGATGAGAGACAGATCCAAACAACAAACGGAACAAGAGAGTGAAGGCAAACCACCAGGGTTAGAAAAGAATGAAAGTACACCGTACTAGCGGTGGAAAAGAAGGGAATGCAGCAAAGACACGGCTGAACGATGAGATGCAGAACTGGTCGACATCGAGGCGACTTGAGAGTATATATTCCATCTTTGCCTGTTCGTCTATCCACTATAGTTCAGTTAACTACTACTACTACTACTACGTACACCGGCAAGATGGAACCTCGCAGGGTTGCCATCCATCCTCAGGGTTGTAAATCCTGAACTGATCCTTACTGGCCCATAGAAGCCAAGTCCCTTAATATCCAGGATGCTAGCACACGACAGAACAACAGATAAGCTAGGGACCGTGGCCACGATGACAAGGGTATGGAGATTCTCCGTGGCGGCGTCCCATGAATCCGCGAACCGGCTGCCAGGATCGCCATGCAACTTTATTTTCCGGGTCACTAGATCCGTTTGAAAACGACCCCTGCTCCGTCTCATCTCTGAGCGCTACTGCCGCATTGTTTCAAATGCAACTCTCATGATTGGGCGGGTTAAGTCGTCCTCCTCCCGCATTGAGCGAGATCGCCGTGGCGTATGGCATGATCTTCCTCGATGACGTGCGGATCCTTTACTTTGTTTTGCTTACAGGTGAAGAGGCGCCGGGTTGCGCGTACAAGGAGATCGCCGCCAACCAGCAGTGCCACGGAGGATCAGAGGTACAAGGATACCGCCCGTCTCCTGGGTGTTCGTTAAGCTTTAAATATGGGCATTTGTTTTAAGCGGTGTATCAGAATACCTCTCCTCCGACTGGTGGAAGTTACTGAGTTCGATTCTCGATGGTAAGGGGCAAGCCAGACTTTGGCCCGAGATGATTCACCGTGATTAATACTGCTGTACTGGGCGCTTCTTGCCGTGAGAGAATCCTCCCATGACAATTGAATCAACATTACTGGCAGAGGAGCGAATAAAATAGATGTAACATGTGCGGAGAGAATGCAGCACGTTCTTCGAGGTGATTGCAGGGTGGGGAAATGTTGACGGTGAACACTTCCGCCCCTGGTTGCCTCTGCATCGATGGTCTCCAGCACTATCCTCCTTGCGTTGCCACTATACAAATGCGAATAACCCAAGTATCGCTGTCATAATTTCCCCTGCGTCGCAGAATCAGAAGGGTCGGTAAACATTGTCAATGCTGCTCATAACTTACCCAACCACCACCCCTGAAATGGTGTATGTATGGTAAGCAAACGGAAAGTTGGTTCCCAGCATCGCCATCTCCAGGGATTTTCCCATGAATAGTACGGTTTCATATCCCTTGCATATACCATATATGTACAGCAGGCCCATGAATACAGGCCCATGAGTGGTGCATTTGTGTCGCTAGCTAAGCGCACAACAGAGGGACCCATGCTACAGTAGACTAAATCTAGGGCATTGGCCGTCAAGTGACATTCCACACACGGTGCAGTGCATTTGGTAATGCTTCCCTTATCTGCCATGAAAGCCGACTGTCCAAGAAAGCCATCACAGATCACACCCGTCATTGAGTGTGGCTAGGCTTGGTCTGTTCACTAGTGGACAAGTGATTCGAAGCCTCTATCCCATACTGAACAGTAAGTGGCCAAATGATTTTTTTTAGGCGCTGACTCGCGCTCATCAAACACGCAACCCAGCATGTGTCGCCTAGAGCCCGAGACGCACATGATTCAAGCATCAATGCGTGAGTGATTCACGTGTCTCGCAAGCCGCAGCGTGGTGCAGACCAGATAGCTCGTGCTTGGTAAAGCATCTTCTGGTTCAAGAACGAAGTCATGTCAAAGGAGTATTCGATCCACCACCGCGCCAGTGTCATGCCGATATGTGTTATCGGGATTGCCTTTGATGCCCTAGAAAACTACCACCTTCTGTTGTTCGCCAGCATTGCCCGTGTCATCAACCCCAAGATCTCGCCAAGCGTCTCATGCTGTTGGTCACCAGGACGAGAGCTTTGATTCCATCTTTAGCGCAGAGGAGGCCCTTGTTCGTGCCTCAGCGGTACTCAAGCTCGCCTCCTAGCCACTAGCACAATTCATCCAGCAGAATTTGACAAAAGACAGGTCTGTCTGGCTAGCAGACTTGACACAGCGAAGCTCACAAGGGCGGCTTGATGTTCTTACCCAAGTATCATCTCAGACGGTGGCACCTTTCACCTAGACGGCATTTTGAACGCCATGTTGAGGAGCTCACGACTCTTGGGCTCAAGGGAGATGTAGGTGGGTATGTCAACAAATTGGCGAGAGCAACACCAACTTGCCTACTTGCGATGCATACCCAGGTCATTTCTTGTACGATTTCATAGATACTAAAAGCAAGCTCAATACCTCTTCCTTAAGGTACCTGCTTCAAATTCTCCACACCAACTGTCAAATAGAAGGAATGCTCCGGCTCATTGGAATACTCGCATCACAAGAAATATATTAAAAATAGCTTTCGAGCTGGTTCACAGGCTGTAGCTCATAATAGACTAAACAATCATCATAACATTATTACATATTTTGGCCTCTTATAGACCATGCGACTAATCCGCCGCAATTCACAAGCCTAACACCAACCCATAATTCAATCATAAACGTAAGTAGAAAATTACCTTAACGCACAAATTCACACAAAATCCTGGCCCACCAATAACCGACACGTACGCGCATGTCCCAAGTCAACTCAACCCAATAGAATGCCAACCACAGGAGCCTCATCTCGAGCTTTCGAAGTCGACTACTCAACAACAGCTCGGTGAACCGCAGGGACCAGTCTAGTCGTCGTATTGAGGCACTGACGAGTGTCCCTTATTTTTTCACTTCATATCAGAGAAACCATCCGTCTAAGCCGTGTTTGCGAGTTCTTTTTCGTTCCAATACCTAACATTCTCACCTGTTAATTACAGCCTTCTCAAACACATCGATCGCAGCTAGGGGCTCTTTTACAGCCTCTTGATCTTGAACATACAAGGGCTTTGGCTCCTCGAGTCGCTCAGCAATAGTTCTCTGGTTGCCGGATGAATCAAGAAGGCCCATCTCACGAGGTGTTAGAATTTGAGTCTCGAGGAGGGGTAAGGCAGGTAACATACAGAGTTTTGAAGATGAAGAGTCATGATTTCTCGCGCAGATGCCGCCTCCTGAAGCTGGTTGACTGATGTGGTGTCGCCATTGAGGTAGTGGACGCGCGATGGGTGCTGGACGAGCGTCGCACAGCTTCCCATGTGGAGACAACAAGTTCGTATGGCTCGGCAAATAAATCACGTTTAGAGTCAGAACGAATAACACGATTTCGAATTCCCAGTACTGATACGCTACAGATCCTACATCGCTAGGCACCTGGTAAAGCAAATTTAGTAACGTGGACATGCATAGACTCAGGATGATAAAAGATGGGAATACTCACGGATTCGCACATTTCGGATTTAGACTTGCAAGCCGAACAGGTTAGGGACTCTCCTCTAAGACAGTGCCTATTACGCTTTCCGACGAGGCGGTTGAGAAATGGGCAGAAATCTATATCTCTAGGCGCCGGTTTGTCATGATGGTAGGTGCGTTCTTGAGGGGGGTGGTAAAGAGTTACGGAAAGTTGCATGTGAAATTCAACGCTAAGAAGTGGGACGTCAAATTAATTTAATGGCCGCGGGGGAAGTGAAGAGTGGGGTAAAGAAGGAAAGAGAAGGAAGAGAAAGGGAAGAACGAGAGAAGTAACTCACAAGGCTAATTAAAACCTAGGCTACATCATATCGGGATCCCACGCCTTTTCACTTCGCTCCTGGAGCTATTGACTCAAGTGCTTATGTTCCAATTCATCTTTGAATATCTCATCACTAGATAGCAGGTAGTGTAGCAGTTTTACATTGATTTCTATACTCGACAGATACTAGGCCGGATAAAGCGATGCCGTTGCAGTATCATGTGCTGCACAACCCGCTGCGACTGCGCATAACATGTTTGAGCACCAGACTCATTACCCATCTACACCTTCTCCTCACTAGTCTCCACGACCCTCCCACTGGTATCGATCGCCACCCTATGCTTCTTGGTGCTTTCTTTCCTGGGGTTCGGTGCCTCAAACACGGCGTCCATCTCTTCCAGGGTCTTACCCGCCGTCTCCACGAACCAAAAGTAGATGATGAACATCTCGATGCCAATCCAAACGATGTAAATGACGTAGAGCTTCCATCCCAGCTTGGCGATACCTTCACTGATGCCCCATGTGTTGACCACCATGGCGATGTTGAGGAAGAGGAAGTTGAGACCAGAGCCCTTGGCACGGGTTCTGTTGGAAAGACACTCGACCGCGTAGAGGGTCTGTAACGGCGTGAAACCCCATGCAAAGAAGATGCCAAAGAGGTAGATGAATACGATGACGCCATATGACAGATTGGGGTGGGCATCCGTGTTGGCGGTAAAGGCTGTGAGGAAGATGTACGAAACCATGGCACCCGTCAATCCCCAAAGCATCATAGGTCTTCTACCGAGTTTGTCCAAGAGAGATGCACCGTAGATTGCTCCAATCATGGAGAAGATTGGGTTGATGGCGTTGATGAGGAGCTGAGTATTGGTCGACTTGATACCGGCGCTTTCGATCATGGCAGGCATGAAATAACTTCTACAACAGTATTAGCAAATCTGATCGTCTTAAATTGGCAGGGAGGACTCGCATGACGTTATTTCCGCTCCACTGTCCAAAAAACGACATTCCAATGACCATTCCCATTCGATACCGGGCTGCTCGCGTGTTGAAAAGCTCACGATAGTCCCACCATGCGTTTTCCGTCTTAAAGAGGTTGTTCTGGTCGACAATCTCACGGTACTGCAGCTGGACAATCGGGTTGTCAATGTTTCCCTCACCGTGGTACTCTGCCAAAATCTGGAGGGCCTCGTCTGTTCGGTCCTGGGCGATGAGCCAACGCGGGGACTCGGGGAAGAAGAGAATTAGCCCCATGGCGATAGTGGGCATTCCGGCTTGAACAATAGTGGGGATTCTCCAGGCCCACGCCGAGTCGAAGTGCAAATTGGAGCCGTAGGTAGCCCATCCTGCGATAATCTGTGGGTGAATTAGCATCATGCTGGATGAGCGTCCCGGAGAAACTCACGTTGCCCAACCACCATAGATTGTTATACCTATTCGCGAACTCTAGTTAGTGTCTATTCGTACTCATTGTTTTCATGGCGGTTAAAGGAAAGAGAGGGTTGCTCACATTCCAGCCATGAACCCACGATACGCTGGATGAGCAAGCTCTACGGTGTAGGCAGGTCCTGCAGCCGATGCGATTGAGGCTCCGAAACCGAGAATGAATCTTCCTCCAATAAAATGGCCAATTGTATGGGACGTTGCCTGGACTGTTGCTTGTTAGTGGGAACGCGCCGGTGTTGTGTGGTGTATTTACCAGCAGTCCCAATGACGACAATCAGGCAGCCCACAAAGATACACCAGCGTCGGCCGAATCCGTCGGCAAGCAGTCCGCAAAACGGAAAGGCTGCAATCTGACCAAGGTTATAAATGATGAAGACGATGCCGGTGGATGCCCCAGCCTTCTTCAGTCCAAATGTCTCTTGGTATGGCACCATGGCGTTGATGGAGCCCATGAGGGAACTGTCTACGACATGTGAGCGGGAAGAACTGCCACTAATCCATTAGAGTCAAAGCCTACCAAATCCGTTCATAGTAGAAACGAGGTATCCGATTCCCATAATCGCGTATAGTTTGAGCATGCCACGGGACCACGGATTCGGCTTCTGCTCGGCCACGGCCGCAGCGAGCGCAACAGAGTGCGCATTGAGCTCTCGAGTCTCTTGACCAAGACCAGCCTTGACGTCGGTGATAGAATCGGCGTGGGTTAGGGTAGGCCCATGGCCGTCTTTGCCCTCTTCGGTAGCCATGTTGACAGAACGGTACACAACCGGCAGTGAAATCAGGCTGTATCGGGGTATGCAGCGTAACCTAGATCCAAAATTCCCGGGGCAGTCTTGGGCTTATATTTAGATAGCCAAGCATTTGCCTCAGGTCCTGAAGCAGGCAAGTGTCAAGGCAAAAGTGCCACAGACCCATCCATCACGCGCCCTGCGGGCCAAGTTGCGGGCCGAAATGCAACATGCAAGGCCTAGGTCGCGAGGTGCTAACTTGTAGAGGGTTCATTGTAACGTAACCCGCGAGTATTCACGGGGAAAAGTCCGCGTCATTTCACAGACAATGAAGCCACCTCGGCCCGGAAACGGGACAGAAACATGATTTTCCGGGGTCTGGGGTTTTCTCCATGAATGTGGGGTGATGATGATGAGCGGTCTGGTTACCGTATTCATCACAGTTGCAGAACCAAGTCCAATCAGACGGCTGTATTTTGGACGACTCTCACCCACCTCGGGGAACGTTCAGCCGAGCCACTCAGACTCCCCGCCTTCTCGCCCGAGCCTAGGCGGTTAAAGGTTGAAGCCAGTGGGGCGAAAGCTGTGCCGTCGGAGTTGGTCGTCTGTAACTGGAGCCCGATCATCGCCAGAACTCCATCTGAAATGGAACCAAGTGACAGGCCCTCCAGAACAGGAAACAAAACCGCGGCGGTGTTACGGCAATTGTGAGCAGAGAAAAGCTTCGACGACGGTTTCAAGGCAAAGATCCACCGACCCCGTGGCATGGCTGGCCAATCACGCGTGAACGATGGATTCTTTACAAGGTCTGAAATGACTGCTGGATGCTGATTCACTGCGTGAGGGGAAAACTTGTCGCGAGTCATGCTAGCTTCGGGCCATCTGCACTTCGCAAAGCACAAAGCAGACTATTCTCCAACTCACGCCTCTGGGAGAAGGAAAACACTGCACACATTAATAACAGCTACTATAAAATAAGTAAATTATAATTACTAAATCATTCCTAAATTATTAAATAGAATATATATAAAAAAGACCAGAAAGTGAACTAAATATAGTTATGAATTATCATTTTATATTAAATTTACTAAATTAAATAACGGTAACGTATATGATAAGCATGCGACGCATCCAAGTATGCGACGCATTTCCAATTTATACCTAAAACAGTACTTTTTCAAAAATTCTTTAAAAATTTAAACTAAACTTAAAATAGCTTATATTTTACATATAGGTTTAATAAGTATATAAAAATAAGTAAAGATTTTTTTAGATTTTTAAAAGATTTTATTTATAAACTTATTTTAAAAAATCTTATTCATACTGTTTTTTTTCTTATTTATAATTTTAAAAAGCTAAATAAATTAGTTAAAAATCTAATAAAAATAGTAACTTATGACTTTTTTAGTTAATTACTTAAAATTAATTTTCTAAAATTCCTAAGACTATACAGCCCATTTTAGAAAATTTAAAGTTTACACTTTTAGGTATACAGTATAAGTGCGTCGCATACTTGGATGCGTCGCATGCTTATCATATACGTTACAAATCATAGTGATGTTCCATGGTGCGTGGTGTTTTTCTTCCCCCTTGCCTCACACCTAATCTGACTGCCTTTATTGCTACAGTCTCCTCTCAATAACGTAGACTTCAATGCCCATCTAAGTTGCAGAGGGCAGAGCACCCAACACCCAAGCAAGCACGAATAGACGTTCTGTAGGGAAAGGAGCACAATGCCTCATTAGCGATACCGTCATCTGATGTAGAACGGCCATGTTCGCATCGCAACTGCTCTGGATCTCAATCCAGACCAGGCTTTGTTAGCGTAGTAGAAAACATTGCTCGTTTTAGCAGTTTCTTATTGATCCATACGTCTCTTTTTGTTCGTCAACGGGAAGACAGTTGATAGTCTTTCGTCACAGATTGTGCCCTCAAAAAAGCACATGGACTCTCTACTGTGTATGATGACACCCCTAAAACATTAACACAAAGTCGATCAGAGATAGAAGGGCACGTAATTTATTGACGCTAAGACCTCAGTGCATTTTCGTTGTCTCCTGCTAGAGCATTTAATGGCATGTCCGAAGTTCATAACACCAAACCCTCCCCAATCATCTCCAATCATCCCCCACTCCGGAAAGCCCTCAAACCACCTAAGATTCCATTCTCAATCGTTTTATTCTTAGCTGGGTTTCCAGGACCAATCTGAACTGCCTGAGAAGACACTATTTTCGCTTCTCTGCAAGCCGCCACCACATGCCGTTAAGTCCAATAGGCGACCTTGGATAAGCTCAGCTCAAACGCCATGATTCGGATATCATCACGTGAAGCCCTCGCCAAATTTCCCCTCAACTCCCCAATTCTAACTGCACTTTCAACCAACTACAACAACGCCAACATGGATTCTGGCTGTCAGAGCGTGGGCAGCACAAACGCCGATATTGCAGGTTTAGGAGTATGTTTCAATCTGCAGAAGGCTAGGAACTAGAGCCGACTACTGACAAAGTAGATTGTGATTGCTTTCGCGTTTCAAGCTGGAGTCTCGCTCCTCCTGTCCATGTTGTCGTTATTTTTCTGGAAGCCAGCCATGGAGTTACTTCTTTCTGCCTCAGAAGCCGGCCCTTTGGAGAACATCCCGATGCTCAACTTCTTAAAAGAATTTACTGCCCTGCGCAGCAATATCGAAAGGCTGAGACCTCTTGAATCCATACTCAACACTTACTTTCGGACACTTGATGCCATGTGGGCCGCCCCAGCTCCCGATAATTCCATGCGGCGCATATTTTCCGATTTGCATCGAAAACATGGATCTCACTGGGCCCTTCAAAAAGCCATCATTGATGGCATACTTCTCACTATCAGTGATACTCAAACTATAAATGGTGTGTAGTCATTGAAAGCGTCTTTCCCTCCTGGGTGCAAATGTGTTTGCTCATTACCCAAAGGTCTCGGGTTACTTATCGCTGGTCTTATCCAGTCCAAGTCATTGAGTTTGTATCACATGCACATCATATACGACACGGTCAATTTTACTGCGTAAGTAGAGATTCCTGTTAAAGTTCATAATTGTTCCATTTTGCCTACAACACAATACTGATTTTATACAGTGTCTCTATCTGCGCCAGCCTAGTCAATGTCTATGGCCAAGATCGAGAGCATGGATGGACGCGTCTCAGTGCACTCATTGCTTTCATCGCTTGCTATTTCTCATACACGGTTGTGTTCGGAATAAGACTCAACAACTGGAGCGACAGTGTCCCTGGTCACTGCTACAACACAGAGTTTATCGCGTATCCAGGTCATTCGCATCCTACAGTCGATTTGGCATACCTCGGCGTAACCTGCTTCTACTGCCTCGTTTCCCTTCTAGCTTGTGTTGCCTGCCACGCTTCCATTTCAGAGGTTTTTGCTACTACCGCCCTACCTCTGAGCAGTACAACGTTTGCCATTACCTTCGATATCATGCAGATGGCCCTGAGCCCCACGGTTCGGAATGAAGTCGCTTTGGTGGCTCCATATATAGTCGTTCTTGCCATGGCGCAGTATCCGCTACATCTTTACATGGTTATTGCATTGAGAACAGCAAATGAATCTCGTCTAGATGGCGACTCTGAGAATGCGTGGGGCTTCGGGCAGATTGTCGCCCTGGTCACTGCCGTCTCCACGATACTAGAGTGCATCAGAGGAATTTCTGGTACGTCAACCTATATCGAAGTTAGGTTGATCTGTCCGCCTGCTAAATTTCATCACACCATCAGACTATCGTTGCCAAGTTTCTCAACTAGACACCGAACCTGATCCTACAACACGAGCGGAAAATGAAGAAAATCCGAAAGCGGAGGGAGTAACCGACGACATCCGTCATGGGTAGTATGAGGGCACCAATAATTTACAATGTCTTCAATGTTTAATCCTGCGGAAAAGGGAGCATAATTTTGATATACTTGCCCTGAAACTCGAGAAATACAACAGTTCCAGGTATCATATGGAAACAGCCCATCCAAGGCCATGAGCCATCCATCTATCAAGGGTTTTCCCACGTGTCCTAGCCTATTCCTAGCCGTACCTCACCTCCTTAGCATCCTCTCTGAACCAGTCATCACTCGCAAGTGTCTCTTCGGCGGACGCATAATTGATGATAGTGCTCTTAGTCATGGTGTAGGCGTGATAAGCATCCAGCCCATTCTCACTCCCAACACCACTCGCGCTCGTGACGCCGCCCCATGGACTGCTTGGGTCATTTCGATGATGCGTGTTCACCCAAACGATGCCCGAATCGATTTCCTCCGACACGCGAAACGCTTGGCTTAGATCTTTGGTCCAAATAGCCGCGCCCAGGCCGAACTCGCTGTCGTTGGCAAGATCTATCGCTTCCTGCTCGGTGTCGAAGCCAACCACAACAATGACCGGTCCAAAAGCTTCTTCGCGCCATATTCTGGTCTGCAAGTGGCTGGTGCTGGAAGTGAACTCTAGGATAGTCGGAGGGTAGAAGTAGCCCTTTGAGAAGTCCGTGCCATCACATTCCGATGTTCCCGTGAGACGCTGACCTCCAGTTGTGACCTTTGCGTTGCCACTTGCCGTTGCTTCGTCCACCAGAGTCTCAACATTTTTCAGTTGTCGCGCAGATATTAGCGGACCCATTGCTGATTGCGGATTCGCAGGCGAGCCTATGCGACGTTTGATAGACTGGGCCTTCTCACGAAGCTTCGACACAAGCTCCGGAAGGATAGTATTCTGAACAATGATCCTCGTGGCAGCAACACACGTTTGCCCGCTCGCAACGAACGCACCGAATGCAATTCCGTTGATGGCAGCGTCAAGCCCAGCCTCCTTAAAGACGATCAATGGTGCTTTTCCGCCGAGTTCGGCAGTATATCTTGCAAGATTTCCGCCAACGATGGACCCGATCGCCCTTCCAGCGGTTGTCCCGCCCGTGACGTCGACCTTTCTAACAAGGGGATGGCTCACCAGCGCCTTGCCGGTAGAAACACCCAGGCCGGGGAGGACATTGAACACACCATCGGGAAGTCCAGCATCCTTCAAGATCGGGCCTAGCAAGAGGCTGGTCAACGGTGTAAGCTCACTGGGCTTCAAGACGACGCTATTTCCAGCTGCCAAAGCCGGGGCCAGCTTCTTAACGGCGATCAGAAGTGGGTGGTTGAAGGGCGTGATCTGAACCACTACGCCCAACGGTTTGCGGTCAAGCCAATTGTGCAACTTTCCAGTTGTGGGAAGCACAGGTCGTTCTTCGATTCTCAGGGCCGCCCCATAGTATTTCAGCCATTTCACAAGAGATGGGATCTGGGCTTTGAGTTCTCTAATGGCTCGTCCGGTCTGCCTGACTTCCAGCGCAATCAGGTCAGGAAGGTTGTTGGTGAGTAGCTCTGCAACTTTGTCTAGTACGTCGGCTCGCTCATGACGTGGCTTCTTCGACCAGACACCTGACCGAAACACCTTGTCGGCCATTTCGACAACGTCGGAAGCATCCTTCTCAGAGGCAGTATGGCACCTGACCAAGTTAGTTTGAGGGTAGCTTAGAGCCGTATAATACTTACTCTGCAAACAGTTGTCCAGTTGCGGGGTCTTCCACCTGGATACTAGCATCTGGAGTTAGACAAATGATGTGGGGAGGCTCTCGTTACTAGGACTCACATCTCCCCGGTACCAGGTGTGAACTTTCCGTCAATCCACAAGGAATAAACCCTTCTCTCTTCTGATGTCATTCTTGCTGTATTTTATGAAAACGTAGAGATGCCTTAATCAGATGCACCCGAGTGAAGCAACTCAAGTTAAACAAGGGTGTCTACTGTGGTAGCTAGTTGATGAAATAGGCTTTGATGGGTGAGGGGTAATCGTAGATATGCGGTAACCGTCGATATGCGCGCTGACATGATGATAGATAAGGGATTCGCCGTCGGCCCGACGGGCGGCGCCGAGCGTCGATTGAACAGGACATTTGTCGTTGATCAACAAAGTACTAACCACATGTAAAGAAAGATTCTAAGAATACAAGTATCTACAAATGAAGCTATGCGATTTTCTCGTTCTATGCGGCATCATTTGGGGAACAATGGCGCGGATGTTAGCATCGGCTAGCTCTAGGGTAGGTCCATCATGACGGAAACAATTTCGGCAAAATCATCGTAATCAAGTGCCAAAACTCTGCCCTTGAATGGTTCCAAATTGATGGAAAAAAATCATCATGGGGATAAATCGGATAGCAAATGCGAATGGTTAGTGCTGAGACAGGAGTAGATTCAGAAACGACGAAAAAGCGTTCACTTTGTCTGCTACACCATGTACCAACAGAGGTGGGAATGGTTGTCAACTACACACGTTTTAAGTCTTGGCCAAAGTACACCGATTCGGAGCCGTCTCAATCTTTGAATTCTATAATATTTGAGGCGGAATTTTCCTAGAGGCCTATTGAGCGACCAAGAGGCTTCATCTATCTGACCACCATCATGCCGAGATGGCATGAGTCAGGCTGTGAGTCTGGTGTGCAACATGGTGAGATTCATTGACGTCCCCCTGTTTGAGGGGATATAATTAGTTGACCGTTGTTTCTACCTAAATTCTAGTTTGTGACTAGTCTCAGAGATTGATCGCTGGACATATCCTCCGTAGTAAGGTGTCAATGCTTCGTCTGTGGACGAGGATCGGAGGTCAATCAGCTAAATCCTGGGAATGACCACTATCCCTGGACAGTTGTTCTTACTAGGTACAGATTGCTTGATCAAGACAAAGTCGCCGTTCATTTCGGCGTCCGTTGTCATGTATGGATTTATTTCTAGGCACATTTGATATGTCACCATACTTTGCTGCACGCCTCGTCTGAATATGCAACCCCCCCTCACCTTGCACCGGCCACCTGACCGGGATTAACCGAAATTCGAGCGACGGATTAATCCCAGCAAGACATGGTTGTAGCTTGAGAAAGCGCCACATAGTACAACCCCGCAATCTCGAGAAATAGCCTGCGGCCGGGCGTCGGTGGACGTTCTAAGTATGGAAAAGACTTGGACACTAGAAGCATCAGACGCCGGTGAAGGACCTCCCGGTGCCTAATTTTTGCTTACTCAGATCAAGTCCAGCGATGTCGTAGTCGGGGAGATGGCCTTGTTCCATTTTCTTTGATGGGGGGAGGGGGATTCCAAATATGACTGCAAGGCCTCTCCTGCATCACAGTTGGATCTTGCATTTTTAATAGAATGGACCAGGTTAATCCGTGTCTTACTTAGGATGTCGCTGTATCCTATTCGACGGCCCCCAACCGGGTCAATAGCCGTCGTCAAGCCAAGCACATGGATGTTTTCCACGAACCTTTCCTTTTATGGCTTGCGCTTTACTGCAGTGTGACAGGAGCTTTTTTTCTATTTGGCCTCTGCTCACACCCTCTTTTGTCTTCCATGTCCATTCCTTGGCTCACAGCGTACGATTAGGGCATCATGCATATTACGCCTTGCCTTGTTATTGCCACACTGCAATGATGCCCCTGTGTGTGATTTGGTGGATAAAAGCTCGGGAGGTGAGACTAGAGCAACAAAAGCAAGAAAAATGCACGAATAACGAACCGCTACTGTGGGCTGACACAGAAAGGGGTTTGTCGAAGCGTGCACGGATCAATGGTGCGATATTGTTACGTAAAACGCAATGCGATTGACGAGATGCCAAGATGGAATGCCGCCTTGGCAGCATTTCTCGTACCAAAGAGCCGCGGCAATACTATAAATTGTGGTTCTTGGGAATGGGCAATCTTCTGAATAGGTCATCGGTGAGGGAGAAAGAGAGGGCGCAGCGAGCTTTCTCGTGTTTTGAAACGAGGAATTCAGCTGAAGATAATTAGTCCAGCTGTGCGGATGACTCGGCGACTAATAAGCCTTACGCAGATGGGGATGGCTCAAGTCCCCGCATCAAAGTTGGCATCTGGCGCACCCGTAATGACCGTTAATAGGTAATCTCCTACCAAAATAGTTCGAATTTTGCGCCGTCCAAAGATATCCCTGTACCCATATCCCAATTTGGCAGTCGTCAGCGAGAAAATCACCTAGACTCCTAACCGAACTGCTGGGTCCCCAGTATATCCTTCTCGGGGCTCCTCCCCGTATTCAGTGGGTCGGAGTATGGAAAAAACACCAACCGCCACATGGCCCAGTAGTGTGGTTCGCCCCGCAAGCCGGTTCAGGTCGGCCGAGATGTAACTGTCACGGATGTCACGGTCACGACGGCGCCAAAAGCAGAGTTACGAGAAGGCCAATGAATGAATCAACTTATGCGCTACGCAGAAACACTGCCTCAGTCATTTCCGCACTCGTATTGGGTACGAATCGATGACAGTAGCTAGTGCGCAAAAGTCCCGCCCGCAAACTTGATCGGAATTCGTGCCGATCGTCTAGCATTGAGACTAAATTGGTGCTGCCGAACAAACGGAGTAGCATGTCGCGTGCTCGGAGGCAATGCTGCTAGTCTCGTCCCCCCCTTTCTATGCCTTCTTCGGATGCCGAGGAGCCGCCAATTCTACGAAGTACGAGATGCCATGTGGTCTTGTCCAATTGCATTCCTGGGCCCGTATGAACTTGACACGTCTAGGGCGAGCAGATCCTTGATGTGTGATCCTTGAACGCCCACACAGACAAAACGGCAACTCTATTCCGGAGAGTTAGACACCACTTAGCATTCGTGCACACTATAAACCGGGCCCAGCAGTCTGCCCTGCCCCCCGACTAGCTCGGACAGACCCGAGAAGCCTAGTGTTCGGGCGGGGAACTAACCCTAAAAGCTCGTCCAGAGCGCGGCTAGACAATACGAGACCCCTGAGCGGGCGCGGATAAAGGTAACGGCAACGATGGGGGAGGTTGTAGTGCAGAAGTAAGCATTTGCCAGAAGGGGGCGAGAAGCACGCGATCAACCTCTTGATCCCCCTTGCACCCTGTCTCTTCCATCGAACTGTCTGCGCGATTCTTCGGTTCTGGTCTCTTTCTCCTCTGTCTTGGCTCGTCTTTGCACCCATCTGTACAATGTTTTCTCTTCCGGTCACCTTTTCTTTCTCGGCGTTTTTTGTGTCTGTCATTTGCTCCAAAGTATTCCACCTGGTCGCCTATGCGTCGACGATCCCGACTTCGGCCTTTTTCCTGTACCTGCCCACCTTCTTTATCCCCGATTTCCTCGCCATCTGCCTTGCCCGAATCTTGCTGCGACAGGTCAAAGGTTGGCCCTCCTTGATTGGGGCCTTGATCGGAACTTTTATAACGTAGGTCGCATTTTCGTCGTCTCCAGACCGTCGGGGCTGACCTTGTTCAATAGCATCCTTGCGGTTTGCGGTGCCTCGTCGCAGGTGGGATTTTTCCTCAAGACTGGAGGAGAGCTGGAGTGGCATGAAGCCGAGTCTTATGCCACAAGTAAAGATGGGATCAAGGTGCTCCTCAGTGGAGGCTGGGCCGTGTTGGCGTCAGGATGTCTAATGATGGGTGCTGCTTGGTTCGCCCGAAACCTTCTTTTCAAGGCAGTTGGTGATTTCTTGGCGGAAGTGTTATTTCAAGTCATCCGCGGTACGTTGCGCAACATGATATATGCGTGTTTTGCGACTGACGACCTGGTTTATAGTCCTGCGATTCATCGCCAAGCTACGACATTGTCGAACCAGACGAAAGGCAGACGTCGAACACGACACTGCGATCTACTCGACCGACGCCGACACTTTGAACGACGAACATAGCGAATCCCACAGGCTCATTGGAGAAGGAGAGAAGCCTGTTACCAGCAAACCGAGACGATTCCCCCGCATCATGGCACTACTGCAATGGGTCGCAAAGATAGGGGCACTGACATTCGTTGCGGTTACCATGATCATTCGGCCCGACAAGCCTTATGACCACATGTCCATCACTCTTCCGATATCCATGTTCGACGTCTTCAAATCCGAACCCGACCATTGCGTGGAACAGAGGCGCATCATGGAGAACCGTTGGCCGTTTCCGGAACTCCTCGATAGCGAAAATTGGGAAGATGCCGAAGGCGACTTTAAGGGTTGGGCACCGGGTCACAA
Organism: Dactylonectria alcacerensis; assembly: GCA_029931735.1. Taxonomy (NCBI): domain Eukaryota; kingdom Fungi; phylum Ascomycota; class Sordariomycetes; order Hypocreales; family Nectriaceae; genus Dactylonectria; species Dactylonectria alcacerensis. The sequence goes on from JAPMUZ010000005.1 coordinate 874,170, forward strand.
CAGCGAGCTGCGTAACCAGTACAGACAAAGGACACCGGAATGGCTGCCGAAGAATGTCCCACGCGGGTTTGCTCGATGGGATCCTAAGAGATTCGAGTCTTACAGTAAAGTAAAGGCGGATTGGAAACGCAAATGCCCAACTTTACGTTTGCAGGAGCCTTTCTATAACCCGATCAATGATCCGCTTAAGATCACGAACCTCGACACCGATATTTTGGAACCCCTGAAGAAGGCACTCCACTCTAACTCCGTCAAGATCAAGCATGTTGTATTCATCCTGATGGAAAGTCTCCGGGAGGAACTATTTCCCATTGTTCAAGACTCCGAAATTCATAAGATGATTATGAGCTACAACGAGGACATCGCCAAGGATCAGGTCAACTCCCGGTTGGCTCGCCTGACGCCCAACATCGAGAGGATCACGGGAGTTTCTGGAAACTTTGCAGATGCCGACGGCAACAGCTACGACGTTCCGAAGACAAGTTGGAAGGGGAAAAACGACCCCGATTTTGGCGGCATCAATGTCCGTGGAGCGTTCACTGGCGCCACAATGTCCACCAAGAGCTTCGCCACTAACCACTGCGGCGCCTGGGCGATGCCAGTTGAGAAGTTCGAAGAGTCTGAGACGGACAGCTACCAGCCCTGTCTCCCGCAGATCCTGGGGCTCTTCAACGACGTCAAGGACAAGGGGTCGGCGAACTCGACTGACTTTAGGGAGTGGCCGTGGTACCCAGCGCTCTTTGAGTCCATGACGGAAAAGTATGACAGGCAGAACAAGTTTGACAAGAAGATCGGCTTCAAGTACACCATTGCTAGAGCCGAGCTCAAGGAGGATCCCAAGTACAACGAATCCGACCCCATCTACCAACAGGTGAACTATTTTGGATTCGCCGAGCCCGTCTTGAAACCGTACATTAAGGACTACATCACCAAGGCCACCGCCAACAATCAGCGCATGTTCATGTCGCATTTCACGAGCACCACCCATCAGTACGTATATACTATCAAATATTCAGACAAGAATGAACTAACCGTGAAAAGTGCTTGGGATACCCCTGACTCGTTCAACACCACCGACTACGTACCGACGAGGGGGATTGCAAACTGGCATACAAACTTCAACAAGTATCTGAACACAATTCGCTTCCACGATACCTGGATGGGAGAGTTGATGCAAATATTCGAAGATACCGGCATTGCAGACGAGACCCTCGTCGTCTTTGCAGGAGATCATGGCCTGGCCTTTAAAGAAGACTATCACAAGACGCAAACCTACGAAAACCCACACATCAGCAACTTCCGAGTTCCGCTGACGTTCCGACATCCCAAGCTGCCTCGAGTTCAATACGCCGCGAACGCAAGCACCCTCTCTGTTCTGCCCACGATTCTCGACCTCCTTCGCAGCAGCGACTCGCTCAACACGAAGGACACCCATATTGCTTCCGACCTGCTGAGTGACTACGAAGGTCAATCCCTTATCCGTCCATATAAAACGTCGGATAATGGTCGCCGCGATTGGAGGTTTACAGTCGTCAACTCAGGCGCTGGTCTGCTCGCCATCACGTCTGCGGATGTGCCGTGGAGGCTGGTGATGCCGTTGGGCAAAGTGTTTGAGTACACATTCACGGATCCGGAGAGCGATCCGTTGGAGCTCAAGCCTATTGCTGCCTGGTCAATTGATGAACTAATTGTGGCAGTGCGCACAAAGTATGGAAAGGAAGCGGCCAAATGGGTCAGCGAGGCCCCTGCAGTTGGGCAATGGTGGAGCTTAGAACGTCAAAGGTTATGGAAATATCATCTATGAGATTTTGGTTGGTAATGATCAAAGGCTGATCATGTTTGGAGTTTGTTAAATTAGCGATCATCATAAATTCTATCGTAATAGAGTGCTTTCTCAATGCATCATGCTAAGCCTCTAATGTCTACCCACAGGCAGTGAGTTAGATATGGGTATATATAGACTGAACGGTATCATTCGTCGATGAGGGTAGCCCAGGTGCAAGGTGAAGGTAGAGTAGATAGGAATGATGCGGGCCCCGCCTGTGTTTTTGGTGATTCTCGCGACAATTTCCCATAGTCTACCAAAGACCAAAGAAAGTCTTCTGACAGTACGTCCAGAACATCGCCCAGCCCCGGGCTGTCATTGAGATAGGAATATGCCCCCGACTGCGCATTGAGTTCGTAGAGCTTGCTTAGCTAAAGATGGGATATTAGAGTCGGTATTTTTCCTAGTTTTATTGGAGGTGACTCACCATGTTCATTGCAATTGGCCACAGCTTTTCGAACCGCTCCAGGGCCTCCATACTCTGATCAAAATACAACTGAGCGTCGTATTTGTCGACAGAATCGGATTGCTGCTGAGACCCCAACGCCAGGCAATGAATTCCTGCAGCAATCGCAGTGCAGTACGGATAAAAAGACGAATCGAGATGGACACCACTTCCGGAACTTGTAGCAAGTAGGCTGGTCAGCTGTCTTGCGTGCTCCTGGGCCAAATTTGAGGCACGCAAGGTGAAGCTAGCGGGCGCCCTTGCGGCGATAGGCTTAAGCCGCAGTCGTACCAAGAACGGATGGTTCAGTAAACATTGTGAGAGGTGGAAAAGAACATGCGCGAAGAAGAGGTGTCCGATCTGGTGCTCGTCAATGACGTCGTCTCCCTGACTGCCACCGCAGACAAGTTCAAGGATTGACGCATTGCTGCCCTTGAGATGCGACTCAAGCAACAAAAGAGAAGCATTTATCGCCGTGTACTCTGATTGGGGATCCCAAGGCGGCAGATTCTTGCCCCGCGTTCGACCGTGAGCAGTTCTCGTACATCGGGCTAGAATTGATGCAGTTGCAATAGTCAGACTGAAATGACTAGGAGGATCAGCCACATCGGCATTCCAGTCCAACATTTCCTGTAGTGTTGGAGTCTGTTTGCACTCTTGCGCCTGAAACGTCTGTTCGTCGCAAGGGAGCTGAAGCGTGCAGTCGTGGTCGGAGATGGTGGCCGGCCTTGATCGCGCGCATGACATGAGTTTGTCAACGAGATAGATGGACCAGAATGACCTGCGTCGCTCTTCCCGCTCTGTGGCCGCCAGGTGGTCTGGAGGTTCGGATATTAGATCGGCATCCTGGGAGAGGCGGATGGCTAGACCTAGGCGTAACCATCCAGAACTCGTTCTTCCAGCTATTTATTCGCAAAGCTTTGTTAGCGACCATCCGTTCAAAGGATCGAGTACTGGTCGCGAAAATGGGATATTGCGGCTTATCTCAATGGGAAGGATGCAGTTGTAGGATTTCTTACCGGTATAATCAACAATAGCGAGCAAGGTTACGGTCTGAATCACCGGCAGATCGAGATTGTCGTCTACACTCAAGTGGTCCTCAATCACACAAAGCCACGACTGGCGAGAATATGCGCTCGATGCTTCGTGGGCTCTCCCGGCAAAGTAAGGAGCATCCGAAAAGCGGACGGCCAAAGCCAATATGGCAAAAATTAAACACTTGGGCACAGCTCCGCTGTCTAGCTTTTGTTCGAAGGTGGCACGGTGGAAGAATGAGTATGGGCGGTTGTGGACTTGGGAGAAATATGTATGGACAAGAGATCGCAGGACGTCGGAGGGAGGGACGCAATCGAATTGGCTAAAGTTCAACTGTTAGCACTTGGTGCATGGGGGCTAGGACCGACGTACGGCTCGTTCGGTGTTGATTCCTCCGTTACTGAGATGGCTGAATCGTTGCCTATCGAGAAAGCATCGTTTCCTGCCTGAAAGGATAGATCGTCTGTGACTGCATAATCGGGCGACGAGAGTCCCGTGTGGTTATCCGCGAACGATGTCGTGAACAACGACTCTCTGTAGTTTTAACGTTGGATTAGTATTCGGGCGAAAGAAACCGTGTCATGACTTACATTTCAAGCTTGGAACTGCCCTGGCTGAGTTTGCGCAGGGCCGACTCGATTGTTGAGATGCGCTCCAACAAGTCGACCTCAGCTAGGTTAGCGGACGTCAATTTGCTATCTCTCCGATGGGATTCTCACATCATGTGTCATAGGAGTCGACTTGTCAGGAGTCGGCAATGAGACTCTGTTGTTGATGTTCGCCGTCGTTGTGGTATAGGGCTCGTATACGCAGCTTCTGCGATTTTGCTGGCAGTGCGCGCAAATTGGTCGTTGGCCAGAGCACTTGATCTTGCGTCGTCTGGCGACAAGAGAAGATACGAATTCAGCGTCGTCCCAATCCAACTGCTATTGGACACTTTAGTGAGTACTTACCTGCAATTGGCACAGGCTTGACGGATGCGCTTGATGATGCCCCTTGGGGACGTTCCACAGCCGTCCATTTTGGTACTTGGTATGAATAAACGTATAGAAGTTTGTGATTGCAATGCGACAGCTGAGAATTGTTTGATGACGATGGCTGGAGCAAGGGACGGCAGTTGAATGTGGAAATCTGGGGTTGGTGGGGACGGATATGGATGGAGATGCGATAGCCGTGATACTGAATCGCTCCGAGTAAGACCTCGGGAGCTTTGAGGGTCGGCTATTTGAATCCGTCCCCACCGTGAATTCCCGTCACTGATTCCCAGGTAATTAACTCTAGGCTTTGTTATATCGATTCAATGGGTTGTTGACATTTGCTTCCGCCCATACTCTAATGAGGCTCTATGTACAAGTTGAATTCCCTGCTTGAGTGTCTCTCTGCGCCGCATGCTTCCATGATCCCCCGCTACCTATTCAAAGCTTGCTGCTTGGTTCTTTACAGTCGTATTTGTCCCAATCAACCTTCCTGCCAGCCTGAAACTCTTTGACTCCGTAGTCACCTGGCGCACCGGGCTTCATCATCTCACGAAATAGTTGCTTGATGGTAGTTGCCTGTTCCTCCCGCCCGCCATGCGCCCATCCCGCTCTAACTAGGTCCTTACACATCCGTGTTGCGTCCGAAGAGGCGACACGTAATCGCATCAGCAGCGAGTTCAGCATTTCTTCCAGCGCTGCTTGGTCGTCGGCGATATCGAAGATGACTCCCTTTGCCTTGAGTTCTTTTGGCGATACAGGACGAGCTGAGAGCATCGCTTCTCTTGCAAATGGGATACCCCACTCGCGGATCACGTATTTCGATATTGTCGCGGGACACAGTCCTAGTTTTGCTTCACTCAGAGTAACAGTGGCTTTTTGAGCGCAAAGCCGAATATCGCAGGCGAACGCTAGCCCGACTCCTCCGCCGAATGCCGGCCCGTTGAGGCAAGATATCGTCACCTTGGGACTCGTATCTATCGTCTCAAACAGCCGAAGGAGTCTCTCAAACTGAGCATCCGCAGATGATGTGCCTGCTCCAACGGGTGTGCTATCCTTTCCGAGATCCATTCCGGTGCAGAAGAATTTGCCGGTGCCTGTAATGACAATTCGGCTGATGGTTGAATCCTTTGCTGCGTCCGAATATGTCGATATCAGATCGTTGATCATCGAAATGGTCAGCGTGTTGCCGTTCTTGGGTCGGTTCATTGTGACCTTGAGATTGGCCCCCGCGCGATGCACAAGCAGACCATCGGTCGTTTTGATGCATGTCCATGCCAGCATTGGTTTGGCAGACGATGGTCCTCTGTCAATCGTGGACGGTTGTTTCGGCTTGCTCTTACTTGCCAGAGCGGCTCCAGCACGGCTCCCTGTTTGCTTCGACAGTTGTTGAGATATCCAAGTCCCAGTCGCGACCAGTTTGCTCAAGTCGACTCCAGTTTTGACGCCAGTGTTGTCGAACATGTAGACCAAGTCTTCAGTAGCGACATTCCCTTTGGCTCCTGGTGCAAAAGGACATCCGCCTAAACCAGCAACGCTGCTGTCGAAGACTCGAATGCCGCAATTGTACGCCTCCCATACGTTGGCCAGTGCTTGGCCGTATGTGTCGTGAAAATGTCCCGCCAGTCGATTGACCGGGATACCATTATCAACAAGGAATTTGATCAAAGTGCGCGTGTTTGAAGGAGACCCGACGCCCAGTGTGTCGCCGAGACTGACCTCGTAGCAGCCCATGGCGATCAGCTCTTGGACTGTTTTCAAAACAGCAGAAGGAGGAGTGATCCCATCAAAGGGATCAGCGAATATGCATGAGACGTATCTTGATCGCTTATGTTAGTTCAGCGGATATTTTAGCGTAATTAGAGCACTCACCCTCGAACCGTTAGCCCCCGACGCTGTGCTTCCTGGGCAACCGACTTCGCTCTTGCGATGCCTTCATCCACGGTGCAGTGGATGTTTGCCTTGCTGAATCCCTCCGTGGCGCTAATGAATATAGCAATTTCTGAGATTCCATAATTGCTTCCGATTTGAATGCCCTTGACGTTTGGAATCAATACCGGAAGGCGAAGCGACTTTTGCCGTAACAGTTCTTGGATGGGTGGACTCTTCAAGACCTCGCGACAGTCACTAAGCTGAGGGACTGCCTTTGGAGATACGACAGATGTGAGTTCGATGGTATCCAGCCCTGCTCCGTGGAGTTTGCGTATCAGCTCGATTTTCACATCTGTTGGGACCGTTTGGGCGATATTTTGCAGCCCGTCGCGTGGTCCGACTTCGACGATTCTGATGTTGGCACTCATGCTGGCGACTGACGAGCAAATAATTCCCGAATGCCTGATTGACCTGTCAACGATTTAAAGATAGCGACCCTAGGAAGGTGAAAATACCATGCCAGTATAATAATAAGTTGCCCCGTGTTCGCTTGCCTTTTCGATTGGAACTAGCGATGGTGACGGACCGGCCGGGCAATCTTGTGGCCCGATCGGACCGAGCTAGCAGCGAAGCGGACCGACTCCGTCTTGGTGTACTCAACGTCCGTACTAGTGCGGAGTAGTTTGTGGGCGAGCATGAGCTGTCGCATGAATCTCGTTTATCCTCCCAGCTGACCTTATCATCTACCATAGAAACTGCCATACGAGCGTTAAACTTACGAAAGGGGTTACTGGAAGAGAATAAGGTATTAAGAAATACGCGGTATATGAAATCTGGCCGCAGATTCCGCGGTGTCGCAGTTCGTCTTGAGATTTCGTAAGATCTCGCCCTAGTCTGGGCTTGTGGGGCGTATTCAGTCGTGTCAATATCATCAGTCAGCCGCATCTGTATGCCTAGTCTCACTTCCACTTCAGCCAGCCGCCTCTAGTAGACATGCAGATAGATCTCCATGGACCATTAGAAAGAATCATCCGTCAGCCTGGCCAAATACCCTTGATTTTCCGAATACAGCGTACAAAAAACCTTGGCTTCGACGATCTCAGACGTCTGTCATAAGGTCCTATGTGTGGAACAGGTCTCCCCGAGATTCCTGCCGAATCCTCCGAGGTTCCTGCCGAATCCTCCGAGGTCTGCCTTTCTAGCATCTTTGATTCAATGAAATCGAGTGTTCGCCTCAGGACTCCGTCCAAAGCGGCGAGGCGTGTCTGCATCAAAATATCCTCGGGATCGTATGGAGCGTTATTTAATGCCCGAAGTTCGATTTCCGTCCGTACTTTGGCCCTTGTTAGCAGCGTCGTTGGTGTGTAGTTTTGGCCTACAAGATGGAATGACGTCGAGAGATCTGCCTCGTGCATGATGAAGGACATCAGTATACGCTCTAGGACTAGGCATTGACCTTCGTCTAGTTTCCACCTCTCTGTATTAGAAATGACCCCTCGAAATGCCGAGCATAAAAAGAGAGACCAGATTGAGTAGTTATTGTATGCTGGAAAGTTCGCATCGGCACCCGCCTGGAGTAGACTTGCGAAAGCAACTTGAGTCCGAGTCGTAAATACATCAACCTCAAAGTCGGTGAGTTCAAGATAGAATTGTGTATGTGCCAGGAAGCTGAGGAACCGTGTCAAATCCGCCCTTGTAAGTGTAGTTGATACTTTTTCTAGTCGATATTGGAGATAATCTGAGAGTGGGAGAGTCAGAGCGACAGACAAGAAACCGGTTTCCCTGTCGCAGTCTAGCAATTGACGAGGAAGGCGTGTGTCAAGTTTGACGGAAAGCAGGGCATTGCTGTACAACACGGGACGGGTTGCTGTAGCCCCATCAGTGTCTTGAGGTTCTCGCCCATCTCGAATTTCAGTTCCTTTCGTCCTGTTGAGTGTACTGAGAAGGGTTGGGACATCCAGGCAGTCAGCAGACTGTTTCAGCGCGAAAGTGAACCAGTGACCCAAAGTCTGGTTGGGCTCAGAATTCGACTCTGGCTGTCGCAAGTTATTGTACGCATGAGCTGTTTCCCAGTGGGTGCATAGTACCCTGTCGAGTTCGTCCAAGTATTTGGCTGGGATAGGGCATCCACGAAGTTCTGCACTGCTCGCGATTGACAGCGCCGGCCGCAGATTCCGATGTGGCGACCTGTCGTACTCATCGGTTCCGACTACCACAACTGAAGGCGATATCTTTGCCATCCATATTGTCGAACAGAACAGCGAGAGGTATGGATTGAACGCTGTCTTTGCTGTCAGCCGTTTCAACATCGCCGAAACATCTGGATCGCCTAAGAACTCCATTGCTGTGCGGTGAAATGGCTCAATGACATCTCGGTGAAAGGTTTCTGTCGGCAGCGACAGGTTCAGTGGGTGACGCAACTCGATGAGTCCAAGACATCGACTCCTTGTGCGTGCCTCTATGTGTTGTACGCGTTTAGCCTCATCTGCGGGGGTGATCTCCATAATCCGAGCCTGCAATGCATGGCTGTCCTTCTCCAATGCAAATGATAGCTGGATTGCTGGAAGGGGGTAAATGAAACCCTTTCCCTGTGGCCCTTGATGGCCCGCGAAATTAGCTGCAACAAGCTGCAACATCTCGGCAGCCTGCGACTGATATTGAGCCGGAATTCGACCCAGCATGTGTTGATACAGACTTTCCAGCTCGGACGGCATTTCATCCACACGCTGCCGTAGCTCTTTTACATTGTCGCCATCGCGTAGACCTTCAAGAAGGGATCTAACTACAACGACAACCCAGAGAAACACACCACAAGATTTTCGCGCAATTTCGGCAATGAGGGCTTCCACTTCCTCACTATCCACAAACATTGCCTTATTTCCGAGCAAATCAGCTGTGTATGCTTCGATATCATCCATGGTCAGGTCTTGGAGACGAAGCCCGGGCAACGCCGACAAGGTTTCGACGAAGACTGATATCGGCCGACTTGACAGGACAAATTTTATGGCAGTCGTTTCTCTGGACAGGTTCAGGAATAGCGAGACCAATTCCGCTTGATCGCCAACGTACTCATCGAGACCATCAATGAAGAAACAAGCCCTTTGAGTCGTCGAACTTCCACAGGCCTTGCCCAGCTTCTTGAACCAGCGAACGAGTTCGGACAGAGATGGAGACCCAACGAGCTCCTCGCGCCCCAACTTTGTAACCTCGATGCAGAGCTCCGGCATCACGTCCATAACAAGCCTTGGGTTCGTCCGGAGGAGGTCGTACAGGATGGACCGCAATAACCCTTCCTGTGATTTTTGCAGAGGCGAGCCTAGATGCCAGAAGAAGAAGGATGCCGTGGTGAGCGGCAGACCTTTTGCCCAATGTTGCAGATGCTGCGTGGTTTGTTGATGCTCATAAATCCTTTTCATCAGGGTTGATTTACCGGACCCAGCTTTTCCCTGGATCCAGTAGCAGCCTGTCCCGTTCTGAAGCCACTCAGGAAAACTGTTCCAAGACACTTGGGACTCTTTTGGATTAGTGAAGATCCAGTGGAATGTCGATGTGTGGGCTTCTGGGACGGAACCCAGTCTGTCCACGATTTGTCGAAAGTGGAGACAGTTGAGGATTTGATCTTTGAGCAACCCAAAATCTTCTATGGTCGATTCTGCCTCACTCTCGCCTCGCGGGGCTCTGAGAGTCATTAAGGAATGCGCTGTTCCGAGTCGAACCGTTGCTCGCTGGTCCATATTCAAGGATTCATCTTGCATAATGGTTTTTGCTTGCCCATTCTTCAGCTCCAGAATAGCCTTGTGGAGCTCTTGGTGGTTGAAAGCTAGGACGCCAACAATCTCGTCGTTGTTGCGTTGGATCGTATCCAGTTGTTCCTTCTGCCGACCCATGGAAAGGTCCATTTTTTCGTTCAAGCAAGCCAGCACACGGATGACGATTTCATTTCGGTAGACGTCGAGCTCTTGGCGAAGCTTGGCGATGTCTTCAGCCTGCCACATGCTTTGAAGAGCCTGGGAAAGACTAGTCCACCTAGATTGCTTTGCTGTAGGCTGTAATTTCTTCAAAGCGTCTAGGATATTTCTGGCGATCTTGCCGCACTCGGCTGCAAGGTTCCTAAGAGCCTGGTTTGTTTGTCAGACAACATTGGATGGAAAGAGTGAGCTTGGTGCAGAAGGGTTGAAAATTGCGCTCACCAACTCCTGCTCTAGTAATGCGGCTTCTTCCTTGCTCCCGCGGCGTGGACATTTGCCAAGCGTCGCAACCCACACTGCCAAATCTTCAGTAGCGACATTAAAGGACTCCTCAGTTAGTCTGCGAGCCCCGTCCTGTCGCTCTTGATACCCCTTGAGCAGGCCCTTGGCAAACTCAAAGAACTGAATCGCCGCGGCAGCGACGCTAAGTGCGGTGAAGAGATCCATTGATAGCTTTGAGCACCGGTTCAGATGGGGAGAGATGTACGAAAAGAAAGGCAGCGGGGAGATTGCTGCACTATTTGAGGGGTCACCACTCGAAAATAGCCGCTGGGGGCCTCCAGTAGTCTAGACCAAGCCCTGCGAAACGCCCAACCGCCTCAGCCACCTCGCAGAAGGGGCAGTGCTGTGTCGTTTCAGCCGCAAATTTGAAGTAGGTAGTCTATGGCCGCCATAAGTGGCCGTCGAGTGCTGACAAGTCACAGACGACGTATAGTTCCATTGTGACCATTTCAGGTGCCAACAAGTAAGGCTTTCAGCTGGGGTAGAATGTGGGGAACATCAGTGGTCTTACCTTTGGAGGGGGGTAAGCTCTGAAGTCGCAAGAATTCAGGCTGGGTAGTTTCACGCCCAATTTTTCGACGCCGACAAGAGGAATGAATGCCACGGGAATATTTAGCTCACAGTTTGCGCTGAAGGTGGCGGGATGGACCGATAATGCAAGCCAGCTTCTAAGGTGCCAAGGTGCACGTGTAGCTCCATCTGAGATGTTCAGATGCAACCAGAAAGTCTAATGGGAAAAAGTTATTGTGTTGCGTGATACCAAAGAAAAGGTTGTACCAGTAGCAACAGAAAAATCCTGCAAAATTTAATATTCTGCATCTTTCACATCTCTACACAGGTCTTTCTTCATGTCGCATCGTCCATAACACTGCTCCCACGATCAGAACGCAATGAGTTCCCAGTCTCTCCGCCTGGCTGCCATAGCTGGCCCACGAAACCCTCTCGCGTCCTTTCGGTGGACTTCAATCCCTCTAGAAATTCGCCTTCTCATCTTGCAATCTGTCATCACAGAATGTCGCGGCATAAAGCAAGCGGCCCACGGCCAGAAGTCCACCAGTCTCGCCTCTCTCGCTAGTGTGTGCAAAGATTGGCAAGCTTTCTTCGAGAGACATACCTTCCGACGACTTGATCTCGATGACAAAGATCTGGTGTCGTTCGCTAACCTGACGGGAGGAAAGAACATTGCCAGGCTGGATTATATCCGACAACTCTGGTTGCGCATTGAGTTGTCTGCGTATACCTGCCTAAGCTGCCACAAGCAAGAGGCCGAAAGCACCATTATTAAGTGAGCTAGATTCTCTTTGATCTTCCACCGAAACAAATACTGAGCCTACATTTCAGAAACAGACTAATCTTCAAGTCTTCCTTCACGCTCTTGCTCCACGTCCTCTCTCGTTGGACGCCGAATCGTGATGGAGGGTTGACATTGGAGATCAGCGCTCACTCGCCGAGCGATACCGAGCACTATTACCGAAATTTGTTGGACTTCGACCGGCAAAAACACTTCCACCTAGAGGAAGATCTCCAACGTTCACCTGGTCTTGTGGAATACACGAGGCAAAGACAAGCTGAACTTAATTCAAGAAAAAATCGTCATCGTCTAAGGCTCACCCTTGGTGCCGCACAACGTTTCCAAGGCGCCGCTCTCGCGTTGAACTCGTGGGGACCTCTCCCAGTAACTCCTATTGTCAAGGGCCTTTGTCTACGGCCGCACTTTTTCAGAGGCATTGCGCTTCGTACACTTGGAAAGATCTTCCGAGATAGTTTTATCAACATGACCTCTTTTCGCTTTGAAAGGTGGACACCGGTCGATTTTAGGGAGGAGTATGTCTTCTTTCTAGGTAAGAAGCGCCTTCTACGAATATCATGCAAGCATTAATAACACGTCCACTTGATGCAGAATTTCTAGAGGTACTGATCCATGCATTTCCTCACCGTCTCAAGGTATTCTCCTTCAACCAGTGGGCAAAGTGGGAAGGATGCCATAGGAGTATCCCCGAGACACTACACATTAACCCACTTCTCATACAGGCTGTGGTGACATCATATTACAAACTGACTGACCTCTGCCCTCCTTGGCAACTGAGTACCCAACAGTTTCTGACAGAACTTGGTCGAGCTGGGACACGACCTTGTGAGAAGCCTAATCTCGAGCTTCTCTGTCTTGAGTTTCGAAGTTTGCATCCTGCCAAAGGCCAGGGATATTTTACGGATATTTTGGTGCTGGCAGCGAAGGCGGCAACTGCGATGCCCAAACTACGCACTCTAGAAATATGGAATGCTGGTCCTGGTTATGGATTCCTATTTCGATATACCCTACATCCCCACCAAGCCACCGTCACATGGAGAAGCACGCAAAAGGCCATCGCATTAGAGCCTGGGACCATCGAAGCCTGGATGAAAGTAGCCTCAGATCATGAGGTTCAGCTCTTGGTGGAGATGGAACCGTTTCATGGGGCTGAGCAAGAAGGCATGATCGTCGACGGCAAAATCATGTACCGACACCTCGTACTTGCCAGATTGGCAATTCACCCAGTCACTCTAGCACACTTCGAGGCTGAGCGTACTTTGCGAGAAACTTCTTAGAGCTTCGCAGTTTTTCTTTCTGAATTGGTTCGTGGCAGAACCCGTTAGAATAGCATGAAGTTTTTGGCCACAGTATCAATGAATCCTCAATTGTCTATAACTTGAACTTGGCTGTGCTCTGCTTGACAAGTCTGTTCCCAATGTCTCGAAGCAGATACTTCTGGTATTGTGAGATGAAACTCAAGCGAGGTCGTAGTCAGCGTGCGTGGCCGCTGTTAGGGCCTCCTCGCTCCCCAGCTCAATCTCGGCTGAGCAGTCCATCAGCCCGCGCAGCCCCGCCAGCCTCATGCTCCTTCTAGAGACCCCCCACAAGAGTATCTCAGCCCCGTCTAAAGGCTGCAACGGTGCCGCCCCCGTGTCTAGTATGGAACAATACAGTTGTGTATTCCGACTTTACACTTCAAGCCAGGTGCAACGGGCACATATCCCCATCTTTAGTCTGACCAACATGCGCATCCGTCCTCTCTCTCGAGCTAGAACACAGTCTCCGCATGTCTTAATGGGCCTGCCAAGGGGTGACACCCCTTCGGAACCTATGTCCGACTACCTGAGTACGAGTCAGGTCTGTCCAACTCCCTGCTTTCTAGTTACTGTATCCTGCTACGGCCCACCGGCAACACCGGGCGCGACCCCGGGTCCGGCTTCCCGTTATTCCGAATCGTCTCCGAGACGCGGCCAACCATATCTTGCAGATCGGAGACGCTGTGCGACAGCCACGCTGGCGTGACCACCTACACTCTGTCTACTAACCAAACCAGCTTTCACCACATGATGCGTTCGGTCGCGGTGCGCTGTGTCATCGGGGGCGCATCGTCGGTGGGGCCTGAACCTGTACTAGGATAGAGTCGGTATGAACACGTCTCAGACTATGTAGTTATAGACCTGTTTAATGATAGAGTGCCATCAGATACATTTAGACATCTTTCGGATACCTATATTCGAGATTATATTTCGCGTAGGTCAGAAGCTAAGCAGAGTTGGAATTGTCGGCACACGACCAAGCTTTGGACCCGCCGTCTGCCTTGTACGACTCAAGAAGGCTGGTGATCGAGCCATAGGTTCCAGCAATCATTAAAAAAGTACCCAAAGCAATCACAAAGACACTCCATGCAACCATGAGATGCCACCGAATAGTTCTCTTGTTCTCCCAGCTGTCGTATAGCCACATACAACCCATAGGCTGGAAACAGAGGAAGGTTCCAAGAAGTGCGCCAATCAAGGAGACAAGGCCGCCGAAAACAGGGATTCCGCTAGCGATGAGGTAGGCGACAAGAGACACACTAAAGGTAGAACCAAGCCAAGTGACCCAGTGGATGGCCGAGTTTGCTGAAAGGTGCTCCGTGCCTCGCAAGATACGGACAAAGATGTGCTTTGCGGGTAGCTGTGCTCGGGCTGTCAGTCATTCTGATGGAACAGGATGATTCCAAAGAGAATCCTGGTCATCTGGGGAATCTTACGTGCAGCATAATCATAGCGGAGGCAAGCAAGCCAGGCAGGGCAATACCATAGCTAACCTTCTTAATTAGAGGGCTAGCGGATCCAAGGGCAGGTGAGGCAACGTATGAACCACAGAAGTAGTAGACGGCGATTCCGACAATGATATAGATGATTGTAATCGTGATCTGGCAGGTTGCTAAGGCTCGCGTATATTGGTGGGGATCGCGCATCTCGGCAACGATATTGAAGAAGGCTGGGGTACCGGCGTAGGAGAAGATGAGAGTAGAAATAGCAGAGATTGCTTCGGCGAAGGTCGGTTTATTAATGATCTTAAAGTCTGAATTCCACTCAACAATGTCGGCGGGTAATGCTGAGGGTCTGTTTTGGAGGCCGACGGCAACAGTTATTACAAAGACTGCCTAGATTAGACAAGTACTGAAACGAATCAAAGAAACTTACCAGAAATGATGATGGAAGTTGCACCAATCCAAGCTAGCCAGCTGATTTGGCCGAGTGTCCGGATACTGGCGAACATGAATGACACGATGGCGGCGACACCCACGAAGACGGCAGTACAAGTACCGTGCTCGGAAAGGGCGTTGAGAGCAATCGAGACGCCCAGTATAGCCGAGCCGGCCACAAAAGTAAAAACTAAACTCTTAGCTCGAAAATGCGAAGACTGAAATCATTGGCAACATACAGAGGCAGTAGATAGCACCAAAAACCTCGTATCCTATCTGACCGAACAACATCCGACCAACATCGTCAATTCCGTAGACCTCGCGATGTCGCAGCTTGAATATGCCAACCATCCAATCTGACCAGGTGGTAATCCCGGCGATCATCAGGAGGGCGAGAACGCCTGGTGCAATACCAAAGGTGGCTAAGACCCTGGGCATGGACAAGACGCCGAGACCGATTTGAGTTTTCATCATGATGGCAGTTGTTCCTAGCCATCCAACGTTGCGGTAGTTTGGGCCGCCTTCTGTGAATTCTCCAAAGACAGCATCGTGTTGAAGGACTTTGTCCTCGGTGATTTCACCGGCGCCCGAGGGGACATGGGTGATGCCATTAAGGTTCTCTTCAACGATTTTGTGATTCATAATGAAGTTTGAAAGTAGTGGAGAGGGTTGTGTCTGAGCCTCTACCCATAACGTCCGCCGAGCGTTCTTATATACTCGTCTCAGCTTCCTTATCTTAGCCAGAAGTGCTAACATTAGCTCGTACCCCTCAAATGGAAGGTCTTCAGCAAGGTGGCAGCACAGTGTGAATGGATACATGAGAATGAATAACATGGGGAAGCTGGGGTAAACCCCACGTCGAAGTAGAAACTCTGACTCGTAGTCGTAATAATGCAAAGCTACCAGCCGACTGGTCCGTTCCGCGAAGTGGGAGGTCCTGACCAGCGCCCTGTGCGGCGCCACATAATTTCGGACGCCAATCCCGAGGCTCTTATCTACGCTTCCGAGATGTGTGGAGAATCACGAGCAGGTCATTTCGAGAGTACAAGGATTTCCCTTTGATGTGAAAGGTGTAGTTGTGGTTAAGATACGTGGTGCGCTATGGTTTTAGAGTTAGTCTCCAGACCCGAACTTTGTACTGATGCTCAGCGGTTAGAGCGTTTATTAATTTTATCCAAGGTTGTTTATTTCTCTTATGAGTAATCTTGGTGCTTCATCGCTTCATGATTCTGAATGATGTCACATCAAGCCCACACCCCTCAAGAGATTGTTACGCAACGATATTATACATAGTGCCCATTACATGGATCTTGAGCTTTATCTACGGGTCTGGGAGAAGACTGTAGTGAATATCGTAATTCTAGTAACAGATATATGATGTAGATCTGGTACTCGTGGCTCTATTCGCCTGCGTTGCGATATGTGATATTGGCCGCCATGCACCTAATTGATTCTTTGGATGACAGGATGTGACCACTAATTGACCTACGTTAGAGGCGACAAGAAGTCAAATGTAATTTATTATTTCGACGGCCGAAAGATGAACGTGAGTCCGACAGTTATGTCCTACGACGAGCACCTTGGCTGGATGGGGGCATATACTTTGTATCGTAGGTAGTCCCTAACGAGCATTCCAAATTCTGGTGGGGATGATGGGCCATTTGAATACTTCGACGTCATCACATCAAAACTACACAGAGAGCTTTTGAATCCTTTTAATTGTGCTTTGCCCATATTTTACAGACCCTGATGCAACAATCTTATCCTGTACGACAACAGACCTAGCTTTCCACGGCGTTTTGCCCAGAACATAGAAGAGGTGTTCCCTGCCCGAGATCATTTACCGAGATCATTTAGACCTCATTAGACGGGTACTGGATCTCGTTTAGAGGATTGTACTCTTCCTTGATCGACCTGACGCTGGTAAAGCGTTGAAGATGAGCGAGTGTGCCGGTTTTATCATTCGTACCAGAATCTCGACTGCCGCCGAAAGGCTGCTGCGCAACGACGGATCCAGTGCACTTGGTGTTGATATATAACATGCCCGCGGCATGCTTAAGCTTTGTCTGCGCTTGTCGTGATGCATATGGATCCATAGCGAAGATGCTACCAGTCAGACCGTAGCGTGAGGTTGTATCAACAATCTCAAGGGTCTTCTCCCACTCAGCATCGGGATAGACATAGATGCCCAGGATAGGGCCGAATAGTTCACGGGACATAATGTCATGCCGCGGGTTGGACGTCTCATAGACCGTCGGATGAACGAAGTAGCCATCCTTCTTAGAAGCCTTACCTCCTGCAATAAGCTCAAGTTCGGGGTCGCTTTTAGCGTCTTCAATGACCTTGTTTAGCTTATTGAAGGAGGGTTCGTGAATAACTGGGGTAATAAAGTTGTCAAACTGCTCCACATCGCCAACCTTGAGCTTGGAAAGTTGTTCTTGAAGGTGCTTCTTGAATTCTGGCCAGACAGATTCTGCCACATATGCTCGAGATAATGCGGAGCACTTTTGGCCTTGGTATTCAAAAGCTCCACGGATGCTTTGGAAGGCTGCACTCTTGATATCGGCTGAGTTGTGGATGACGGCCCAGTTCTTACCGCCGGTCTCACCAACAATTCGAGGGTAAGAGTTATAAATACTCTTACCCACGCCATCTCCAATCTTCTTCTGGATTCCCTTGAAGACTTGAGTGGATCCGATAAAGCTGATGCCAGCAAACTCAGGCCGCTTGAGGACGGTATTGGTAATCTCCTCAGCATCACCCGGGAGAAATTGGATCACGTCCTTAGGAAGTCCAGCCTCCAGAAGGATCTGATGGATAAGGTAGGCGGAATGCATAGCATATGCCGAGGGCTTCCAGATAACGACGTTACCAAGCAGAGCAGCCGGTCCGATTAGAGTCGCGCCAAGAGCAGTAAAGTTGAAGGGAGCGATAGAGTAAACGAATCCCTCTAACGGACGGTACTCCATTTTGTTCCAGTTTCCATCTGGCTGCTCTGTAGGCTGGTACGAGTAAAGCTTCCAGGCTTCCTGAACATAATAACGGAAGAAGTCGACGGTTTCGCTAGGAGCCTCGATTTCAGCTTGCCAAATATTCTTGCCTTGGCCAAGCATAGTTGAAGCAACAATATCGGATCGATATTTACCAGAAATAAGCTCCGAGGCTCTCAGGAAGATTGCAGCGCGGTCTTCGAAAGGGAGAGCCTCCCAAGCAGGCTTGGCCTTCAACGCAGCATCAATGGATGCATTGACCTGCTCCGGAGTGGCACAGGCATACTGAGCTACAGATTCGCTGTGCTTAGATGGATTCGCTTGCGATCGAAATTCATTGGATTTTACCTGTGGATTGTTACGGGTTAGTAAGAGTCTCATGTAGTTGGGGGTAGTCCATACCGTAGTTCCATTGACCGTGATTGGGATCTGGACAGGCATCTGGCTTTTGAGCCGACCCAGAGCATCCCGGAGCGAGGCTCTCTCTGGAGACCCTTTGGCATAAGTGAGCTGCGCAGCTAGTTAGACAATTATGGTCACCTAGAAATGAAAGATAACGGGGGTTTCCGTACAAATGCTTCGTTCTTGAACTTTGGAGGATGCAAGAGGGTTAGATGTCTCTGCCCCAGCGACGCCGCAGCCTTCAGGCAAATGGTCGCCCGAGCATTTCGTGACGCGTTGAATGATCGCATCATTTTCAGTCTAGTCGGAGTAAAGGCAACGAGGTAGTCGGCTCAACATTAAAGGTTAGGGTGAATCACGTTCTTTGTGGATGCATCTTTTGTAGCTGAGAGAGAACTTGTCCTTTAAGCATTGCGTCTTCAGAGCTATCAAACTAAAACTTCGTGGCCACCTTTCGGTCCCTCATTCCGAGCTGACCGAATAGCCTCCGGCACTGTCTTGAAGCATCCGATTCTAGCCGCGCATGCCATTTCGGATTCGTTGGTCGGAAACTCATCCCGAGCCTGATGCTTCAATGCAGATACGAGAGACGAGGCAATAGCCGGAAGGTAACGGCCGCCGGTAACTTTTGCCATGATTCCCAATCGAGGACGATATTTGGGCCGGTAAACTATGGCGGCTTCCCATACGTAAGTAGGTGTACGGGCTCTTCGCTTCAGGTACCTATTCTCAACCACCACCACCATTTCTGCTCTTTGCAACACAATTCGCAAGAACCGGACTTCGAATCGCTATGTATATGAGAAACATCACCAGTCGACAGGCCCAGGCATCCTTTTCTCCGCCAGCTCCTGGGCTTCATCGTCGGCTTACCAATGGCATTGCCACAAAGGCGCAGGATGCAGCGAAACCCAGCGGCAATGCCCTGTCGAGAATCTCCAACAAGACCTTGATTCGATCACTAGTATTAACCTCGATGATGAGGAGAAACTGGATTATGTGGCCATCATTGAAATTTCTTGACATGGTCACAAGGGCAAAGAGCATATGGTTTAACCCGGATCGCAATCCCGTCTTGAATCGATTGTTGCGATGGACCATCTACAATCACTTCTGTGCCGGTACACACAAGGAACAAGTTGCTCGGTCTATCGCCGAGGTAAAGGGAATAGGCTATCAGGGTATCATTTTGGGGCATGCCAAAGAGGTCATACTCGACCCTAATGTGGAAGAGTTATACTCCGACGACAGTGAATATGCGCCAGCTTGCTACAAAATGGTAGAAGAATGGAAGCAAAGTACCCTTGATACATTGCGCATGCTCCAGCCTGGGGATTTTCTCGCTGTCAAGTAAGCACAAATGCCCATAGCCCCAGCATATTATTATTCGACTAGGTCGAATACTGGCGGCTTGTTTGTATTTCTGCTGTAACAAGAGACTGATGCAAGGTTTAGGCTCACTGGTGCTGGACCAATTTGTCTCGACGCAATGCAAGCACACCAACCAATGCCCCAGGTCATCGTAGACGCGATGGCTGAGATTTGCACCGAAACAAAGCAACGCGGATCACGACTTTGGATCGATGCTGAGCAACAAATTCTCCAGACTGGTCTTGATGACTGGGTTATTGAATTGATGAGGGAGTACAACCAAAATGGGGAGGCGCTCGTTTATAATACCATCCAAGCGTATCTTAAGGGAGCAAGAGACAATGCTGCTCGGCACATTACACTTGCCGCGAGGGAGGGCTGGACAGTCGGTATCAAGCTTGTTCGAGGGGCATACATCGAGCTCGATGTCCGCTCACTCATCCACGATACGAAGGAGGACACTGACCGCTCTTACGACGATATTGTCGAAATGATGATTTCTCGAAAACTTCCCCTGACTGAGAACTCTGAAAAGCTCGTGTTCCCGTCTGCTGCTCTTTTCCTGGCTACGCACAACCAGGCTAGTGCTGAAAAGGCCGTGGAAATGCACCGCCAAAGGATCAATCATGGCCTTCTGCCTTTGACAGCCTTGGAGTGTGGCCAGATCAATGGCATGGCTGACGAGCTAAGCTGCGAATTGCTCGCCAGTTGCAAACGATGCGTCACTGATAGGTCCACGGGGGGCTCGACGGCTCCGGGTGTTTTTAAGTATATTGTATGGGGGTCTGTTTCGGAATGTATGGGATATCTGCATCGCCGGGCCATTGAGAATCGTGGGGCTGTAGAACGAACACAGCACATGGTTGATGCATTGAAAAAGGAACTCCGTCGTCGTGTGGTAGGATAGAGTCCCAGCATAGCTCAAAAACTTCTAGATTACTACCAAAAAAGATTTATTTATTTATCCAATTCTCAGGTAGATGACGATGCTTGCAGGGGAGAAGGTGCTGGCGGAGAATCAGCTTTAAAACACCAAAAAGCTCATGTTGTGTTCGACATCCTAAACTCTAGCTACTCCTGGCACAGATCAGTCACTCACTTCCACACTTCATCAACTCCATTCTCAGTACGGCCAATGATTTCATCGGCACTATAGACTATTCTACAGACATTATTGCAGGGCAATTAGGTCCATCTCGATGGGAGCACCGGCTGGTAATCTCGGAGATTCGGAAGCTGTGCGGGCAGGACTATGAGGAAAATATTGAGTATAGACCTCATTAACTTCTCTAAAGTCTCCGAAATCCTGAAAGTAAATCTTTATTGCCGTCAGAAGATATTTTCAATGCGTTTCAGCATGGCGTCGACGTACTGTGACCTTTACCACCTTGTCCAAACTGGAGCCGGCAGCCTCGAGAACGGCACTTGCGTTCTGACACATCTTGTGTGCCTTATCAGTAATGGTACCCTCGATAAGCTTGCCGCTGGGTTCTGCGGGAATTTGACCCGAAAGGAACACCAGGCCATTCGCCTTGATTGCCTGAGAGTATGGTCCAACAGCTAAGATAGAATGGGTTGGTGAATTCCCATGGTTAATGACGGGGTAAAATTCACTTACGCATCACCGCATCGGGAGAAAACACAGTTTCCATCTTCCTTGAGCGAGGTTGAGATTTCGAGAACATACGGTAACATCCGGCGACGGGGGCTAGTTGACGTCCTCGAACATTCAGCCTAGAGATGCATGGTGTTGCAATACCAGACCAAAGCCCTGGAAGGGTGCGAGGAATAACGAGGCGGCTCATTAAAGAGTTAAATGCAGACACAACGCTGGCGATGCGATATCGAGGTCGAATAAAGTGTGTTTGGTGCGAACTCAATGGCGGTATTATAGAGGTACCAAACCGGAACCGCTTTCCGCTAGACCCATTTTCTAAACGGACCTACTTTCCGATTGGCTCTGCAGCACTCTAGCCTGCCTGTTGAGCCAAGATCATCATTTTTTCATGTAGTTGGTTTGGTTTGATTTCCCGCGGTGAGATAAAACAAATGAACTGAGTATCAGCTTCATATGTAGAATAAAATATGGGAAATACCGTAGCTCCTCAAGTCAGCCAGCAGAACAGGTTGCTTATCGCTGCCAGTGAGGTAGGCGAAGCTTAATGCACTGTGGTGTACTGCCACACCTATTAGCTATGACCCCGCATACCATTTCTCTCGTCGCCTCGCCAGGTGAATAGGTATAAAGAAGCGAGTCGCACGTTGCTATCTCTTAGTTAGATTAGGCCTGTCAATTCACCATGCCTGTCTATGCTCTTCGTTCTATTATCCAGCCCGCCCTACGCAGCCAGGCTCCACTATCTGCCGCATACAGACATAGCTGGCGCACGATGGTGACAAGCACTAGGAAGAAGGAGTGGCTTGCTATTCTCCCCGATAATCCGAATGTGCTAGAGATTAGGAAGAGGGTGAAAGGGTAAGTTACTTGCTTGCAACTGTTACGTTGTCAACTTATTTGCGCCATCCCATCGCCCGGAATGGCTGAGCTGACCAGACTCTCAGAGATCACTACGAGGGCATTAAGCCCTTAATTGCATCTCGAACATTGCCAGCAGGAGGTAAGTGAACCATGAGTAGCTCGCCCACGTGCCAGTTTGCTAATTCGCTCGCGCAAAAAGGGGCAATATTCGAAAAGCATCCTGTCGACGGCGAACCTGCCTTATTCAAAGGTAGCGTTGTTGTTTACGCTGCGGAGAGTGTGGAGCAAGTCCGTGAAATCATTCGAAACGATGTCTATGCCGTCAGTGGAGTGTGGGATCTTGAGAAAGTCCAGATAATTCCGGTAAGCATATAGGTCTTCTACTGTCAGAAATTCTTCGAAGGGTGCTTGCTAACCTTGCGTGTTCCTCCAGTATGTTCCAGCTGTTCGCGAACCCTTGAGTAAATGATCACGAGACTTTTTGGGTATGACTGTAGCAGAAGGTGAATCCATCGAAGTTATTAGCACAACAGTCGGAAGCAGCCCCTAGCGGTGAATAACTAGCATTGATCCGAGATGACGGCTGAAAATATTTTCAAGTGTTAAGAAAGACTCCTGATAGACGTCCATGTCGTTTCAATACAAAGCATGTCATGTCCTTCAAAACTCCAGGTTCTCATCTGTCGGATATTCCTCAAGACAATATTTCCTTTCAATGTGGTTTATACTATCACAATTTTGCGGTTATCTTGTGCCTGTGTCCATATCACAGCATTCTTCTTCACCCGTTAAGGCATTTATCGGTGTATTCCACAAAGCCCGTCTCGGTAATCTAGATCACAAACATTTTACAAGAACGCTCATAGATTGGCCACCTCCCACATCCAGTCTCCGTCTAGCATAGCGGCATCAAGCATGTCAGCCCCATCCACATTGAGATCATCAATAACGGTCATTATTGTCTCCAGATGTGGTGGAGCAGAGCCATCGTTGTCATGCCGCACGTGCGACCACACTGGATCTGGCGAAGTGTCATTTGGAGCAGGACAGAGGATGGCATACCCAGCCAAATCCAGCATTGACCCAGGTTCGATGTCATCGCTTATCCGTAATAGTGAAGTGTTGCCTACACTTCGAATTTTCGTGTGTAGCTCAAGCACTTGTAACAGATCTGATCTGTAAGACTGAGCCGGCGCGATATGCCGTGACACATATTCCTCGAGCAAATTCATGACTTGGGGAAGATCCCAAAGAAGTTCATTCGCCGGCCTGATAATATCGATTAAGATCAGTGCAAAGGCAGCGGAGAACAATGCGTCAATGTCATAAGGTAAGAAGAGATCTAAAGAGAGTTAGCAAGGAACACACTTTGTGAAGCCTTAATCACATACCACACATTGTCTGATGTTTCAGGGTGAACATAATCTTGAGAATGTGGATAGCAGACTCAACACACATCCTCAACATACTCTCAACTGAGGACGACGAAGGACGATTAGACTCTTCCGAATTCAAACTCAACAAAGGCTTTAGGAGGGAGAATAGAACTGGCCGGACGGTCAGGATAACACACTGCAAGGCTCGCCGTCAGTCAATGGCTTTTGACGCTTGGTAGCCCACAGACCTGATGAAGTAACAAATGTAAAGTGGCGGCATCGCGAGAAAGTGGTTGGCTCGGCGTATGAAGATCTAGGAACAGGTGCTCCCGTAGCACGACCAAGGTATCTGCCAGACGCGAAAGAATTGCTTTCACTTCAACTATAAAATTGCGTTGCTGTTGATTGTGCACTCCATAAATAACTATTATCGTGTGAGTTTGACATTGCACGGCCACGCTGGGGATGTTAAATCGACTATAACGTACCGTCGAGGATCTTGCCGAGGTGGGATGAGAGAGTGACATGGATGGCAAAGACATTCTGAACTTCGTCTCCCTCCTTCGTAGTGGGGAATGGAATTGAAATGTCGTCGTCGCGTATGATCAAGGTGCTGCCCAGCATAGCCGCACTCTTCCTGTCGATGCAGTACAGTGTCCACCACAATCTCCTCTGATACTCAACATTTGGCGGTTGGAATGTTTCGGGAATGAGAACATTCATTATTTTGGTCACAGCAATCCGCAAAGCCTTCCCGATCTGAGAGGTCCGTATCAATGAAGAGGTAACTTGGGGTTGTCTTGGGTGAACTCACAGTGACGTAAGATTCTTGAAGTAGATCTGTCGCGTGCATGAAGAGAGTCGCCAAGCAAAGAATCTCGATTGACAATAGCGGGTCTTCATAGAGCCTGCGAATATCTGGCATGGCCTCAATAGCGAGGGTAAAGTAGATCATTCCAGATGGCCCCGACTGCGAATGTTCTCGGGAGAGGATGGACTTACCCAAGCCTAGAATGAGGAGCATCTGGATGTGCCAAAGACTCGCATTAGGTGCACCACCCCTGGCACGCTCGTCGTAGAATTCTCTCAACCGCTCCAGGAACACTGCAGTGTCAAAAAGGGAGTACAAAGAGCCAGCGTGTATGACCACGGTGTTGGTCAAATATTCGGCGTATGATAGTCGGGGAAGGGGGATGCTCGCTAGATCGAGCGCAATGGGGGGCAAGGGCGTTGTGTAGGATGCGTCTTCACGTTCCACGGATACACTACTAGGGTTTGCGATGGGTGATGATCGTTGAAGGAGATTGCGCACGTTTCGGCTGAAACAAAGCGTCGAACTATGGCCAAGGTAGGCTTCGAGTTGTCAGTTATGACAATAAGTGAGCTGAGTTGAGAGCATACCTGCATGGCCGTAACGGTGGACTTTGATCTGTGGTTCAGACGTCACCAGAGTATTGGTCAAGCCCTCTGATGCCGCATGCTAGCTCCCCGTTTAGTCACGCTACATTAGATAAAGTGGATGCATTATGCTGTCCATACCAATGCCGGCTCTTCAAAATTGACATGGGGTGTTTCGGGCGTAGTTCTTGCTACGTTTTGTCGATTCACATCATCTTGGTTAGGTGAAGAGACGTCTGCACATGGGTTTTGTGAGGCTTGAAGCTGAGTCTCGAGTGATTTGACACGGGCCCGCAACTGATCAAGATAACTGCATTATCGTAAGCATTCACCTTTATCTTGTTCCCCTTGGCTCAAGACAAAGACCTACTCAGCAGAGACTGTTACCTTTCTCTCTTTTTCTTCATACGTGCATATCTCTTTGCGGCTAGTACATCTCTCGCAAGGATGCCGCCCTGAGCACCGAAGCTTGCGATTGCGACAGCTTATACACCTGCAATCCGGTCAGATCAGATCGCGAAGTGTACCGACGGAGTGAAACTCACGCGTTCAAAATCTTTTTGCGCTGTCGGGCACTTGATTGGGGCGACTGCACGTTCGTTTCGTTGTCCATCGCTGAAGTTATGTGAGGAACAATGGCTCTCTCCCATTGCGTCAGAGCGTCGGGGTATTGAGGGGTCTCGGCCCGAACAGAGAAAATCCGAAATATTGCAAGAACTAAATACCGCTATACAGGGGCTGTAAAGGAGCCTTGGCCACAACATGGACCCGGGCAATAGCTTTTCATTCGGCTTCTAGCAAGTACCTAGGGGTTGTTGAGGAGCCTTGGTAACGACGCTAACCCGGGTAATAGCATTTCATTCGGCTTATAGCAAGTTCCCAGGGATTGGAGAAGCACGCGCTGTGCTGGTAGCCCTCTCTCAGGGAGAGGAGGCAACATTCTATCACGGGCAGTGCAGCCGCAAAGCGGCCAAAAATGGCGGAACTCCCATCCTCTCATTTTCCGGCGTGTGAGCTTTTAATCAATAATCTTTTTCACCAGGGAAGATAAAGCTGCCAGGCGTCATACAGGTTATTTAACAATCCTATTCGCATTGATTTTCTCTACGTTTTCGTTTGATCTTCTATACTTGTCAATTTCCCTCCTCTTACAAAATTTGATGGCCTGATGCCGACCGCGATGTTATCCATAGTGACATCATCTGTCTAGGCGGTACCTGCGTAGCATCACATGAAACACCCCTACTGCGGGACGGTGTTCCTTAACATGTTACAATCGTTTAGTCTTTCTAGGGCTGTGGCATAAGAGAATATGATATGGAGTGGTGATTGTTCAGGTACTGAAGAACATCGATTCGTATAGTCCTACAGTAGTTGGTTGGTGAATATTCGTTGTACACCCACGTATGACTAAAACTCGTAAACTCTCCCTTTGACTGTGGTAAGGCAACACTTGACCCATAGTGCCCAGAGGCCCGGGAGATCAGCAGTACGCTGATTGGCTTTAATACGCCATGTGATTATAAGAAGGGTTATGTATTGTGATGTAGATACTGTAGAGCTGTGGCTTCTGGAGCTACATGAAATAGGCGAGATCTCATGTACCTCGTCTTTCGCTCCTTTTTTTGGGTCTAAATCCCCGCTACTAGCGTAAGCGTTGCCTTAGCAAAGTCAAAGGGATACACGATGACGCTTAGAATCTGTGAATAATGGTGGGCAACGGAATCAGCCCTGGTTAAGTCACCAATTGCTGGTGATGGAATTGACCAGATGTTGATTGGTTGAAGTTGCATATAGACACTCGATGTTTATCTCTGGACGGGCGACCTGTGATGCTAGAGACGGGGTATCACCCCGAGTTTTGCCACTGATGGAACCCTTTCTCATCGCGAATACTGGCTAGTGGCTGATCAATCGTAGGCATGTCATGGTCGGGGTGCTAGTCCGAGCATTGCCATCTTGTCTAAGCGACTCCGACAATTTCTGGCTAGCCAGCGGCTTATCAGTGGTGGGCTGTATGGGTCGAGTCTGTCATGGTCGGGATGCTAGTCCGAGAATTGCCATCTTGCCTAAGCGACTCCGACAATGCTGGCCAGCGACTTGTCAAGCTATCATGGTCGGAATTCTAGTCCGAGCATTGCCATCTAGCCTATGTGATTCCGACAAAAAAGCGGAGAGAAAAAAAAATATGCTGGTCAGCTCATTTCACAAGACGCGAGTCGAGTCGCTTAAAGCAACCCATCGTCTGGACGGAGTCGAGTTCTCAGTCGGATATCATACCACGGAGCCCACGAAGAATTTTACGAGTTAACGTACGTATCTTAGTGACTCGAGTCCCGCCCAGTCATTATTCAAACAATAGCTATGATGTTTGCTAGTCGGGCATACCGCTTCGTCCACGCGCAACGGTGAGTTGAAAATGAAGCCACCCCGTCAAAACGAAATAACCAGCAAGAATATTGGAGCTGACCACATGCCATTGAAGCTCATTGGGATTGCCGCAGATGCAACGATCACTGGTGTCTAAGATATCACCTGCCGCAGTCAGGACAAACTCGTCCGCTGCTGTGGCGGCAACCAAGCCAGCATTTTCGGCTGTGCAACAAGTTGTCAACTTCGAGGAGACTATCGCCAAAAGGCCAGACTTTGACCACTCTGGGGCACCTATTGAGGTTACAAAGTCCCCTGATCCAACTTGGTCGTTCGGAGAAGGTGTCCGCACGGGTCGTTCTCGCGATGCCGAGAAAGTCCACCAGGAGATCGACCCTTCCTCCCCAGACCGATCTGTAGCGCAAAACTACCGTCTATTGGTATCCGGCATCGCACCTCGCCCAGTTGGCTTCATTAGCACCAATTCTGCTGATGGAAAAACTAAAAATCTTGCGCCGTTCAGTTATTTTCAGCTTGTCGATCACGACCCACCAATGTTCATCGTTAGCTTTTCATCACGCTTTGGCCCGACAAAGGACACTTACAAGAACCTGAAAGAAACTGGCGAGTGTGTCATTAATACAGTGTCGGAAAACATGATCGAGGCCGTTAGTGCTTCGTCGATTGATGCCCCCTATGGCATCTCCGAATGGGATATAACTGGCCTGACCGAAGCTCCAACTACTACAGTTAAGCCATCTCGTGTCAAGGAATCAGTATTCTCTGTCGAGGGCAAAGTCATTGACATTAAAGAATTCGAAGCCCACACGCCGGGCATGAGCAGTGCAGCTATTTGCCTTATTAAGGCCACACGGTTCTGGGTTCAAGAAGATGCAGCCAATGAAGACTTTAGTCATATTGAAATTGATAAGCTACGCCCGATCGCTCAACTTGGCGGAATGTCCTACGGGCGAGTCACTTCCACTTTTGAGCTACCTCGGACAAGGTGGGAAGATGTGCGGCCAAAGAGCGAGCTTTTGATGAAATTAAACAGCTCAGCGACAAATGTTTAAGAACATGAAGCGAAGTCAAGACCAATGTGTTTAGCATACTTTGCGAGAAACTTGTTAGAGCTTCGCAGCTTGTGTTTCTGGATTGGTTCCTGAAAGAACGGGTTAGAACGCGTTAAAATAACCAGAACTGAATTTTTGCAACTTGTCAACAAACGCTGATTCCACCAATGTATTCTCATTTTGTCTATAACTTGGACTTGACTATGCTCTGCTTAACAAGTCTGTTCCCAATGTCTCGAAGCAGATGCTTCTGGTATTTCCCACTCCCCGTCTTGGGATAGTCGGCCACGGCTTCCCGAGCGCCTACCCAGAAAATATACCTTGGTGTTTTATGCCGTCCTAGTTTCTCTATCGCCCACGCGCGAATTCCTTCATCCCGAGGTTGCTCCTTTGCGGCCGGAGCCAATCTCAAAAATGCACCGACAACTTCGCCATACTTTTCGTCGTTTATTCCGACGACGCTGGCTTCCGCAATGGAGGGATGCTCCAGAAGTCGCTCTTCAATCTCTCGAGGGAAGATGTTTTCGCCGCCTTTATCAAACAGTGTGAGCAAGGCTCGCAGTCATTGATGGGGGGAAACGTTAGGCCAGACATACCTCGAATGATCATATCCTTGATCCGACCTGTGATGTACGCGTAGCCTTCATCGTCGATGTACACCTCGTCGCCAGTATGCATCCATAGAACCCCATCTTTGTCCTTCTTCATGACCTCGTCCGTCTTTGCTTGATTTCTCCAGTAGCCTTTCTGTAAGCCAAAGCCGGCGGTACATAGCTCACCCCGTTGACCTCTAGGCAGGATGTTCCCGCTACTGTCGATGACTTTTCCCATTGCATGCGGGATAATGCGACCGATGCTGTTCAATCGCCGTTCGAGCGAATCTTCCACATCCGTGAGGAATGTCACTGGGCTCGTTTCCGTCATGCCATACCCAATGAGAACTTTGTCTAAGCCCATCTTGACAGCCAGCTTCTTCCCCAAGGCTGCTGGCATAGCCGACCCTGCACTGAGACCTAGCCGCAGAGTTTTCGGAGCCCAGCCAATCTTGTCCGCAATTTCTAGTTCGGCAACGAACATGGTTGGCACACCGTATAGAACCGTGGCAGATTCGTGTGTGATGGATTGTAACACTTGACTTGCATCAAAGCTATCCGACGGCAGGATGATTGAACTCCCGTGGGTAAAGCAAGCCATGAACCCGAGTACGAGCCCAAAACAGTGGAATAATGGTGGAGGACAGCACACAATGTCATGCTCTGTTAGATGCAATGCATCGCCTATGAACCGTCCGTTATTGACGATGTTACTGGGTGGTTGATGAGCACAGGATTCAAAGGAGGAGTAGACTAGATCTTACAAACTTGAGAGCATTGCAGCTTTGGGATCACCAGTCGTCCCTACCAAAGAAAATTAGTCCTTCAACTCAAGCCTTTGTCGTGTTAAATGATGCTTACCCGAGGTGAATTGCAGATTGATCACGTCTTCTGGCGTCACCGACTGCGCGATCCGCTTCAAGTCCTGATTGTCTGCCGCGGAAACGGATGCGGTTGACATGAATGATGGATAAAGTTGAGATTTGAGTTCCCCCTTGACCTCGGATGCTTTGTCAAATAGAATTATATGACGCAAATCAGGCAAAGGGGATCCCGGTGTGCTGTGTCCACGCAGTTGATTGATGTGTTGGTGTGTTGTTCGAGATCCAATTGAGGCTGCGGCAAAGAGTACTTTGCAACCTTCTCTCGCAAGTTAGCTAGCCTTCGGAGCCATGAAAGAATGGAATACACTTGCAGCTTTTGTGTAGTGCGTT
Organism: Dactylonectria alcacerensis; assembly: GCA_029931735.1. Classification (NCBI taxonomy): domain Eukaryota; kingdom Fungi; phylum Ascomycota; class Sordariomycetes; order Hypocreales; family Nectriaceae; genus Dactylonectria; species Dactylonectria alcacerensis. The sequence goes on from JAPMUZ010000005.1 coordinate 904,321, forward strand.
TTGAAGCTCAAACGGTGTATACGTCGTGTTCAACACTACAACCGGACATCCGAGCCTAGACGCACCGAGAAAAGCCTCTAGGTACTCAAACCGGTTGCCTGCCAGAATACCGACGCAATCTCCATGGCGGATCCCGAGCTTGAACAGTGCTTCCGCTACCATCCAGCTTCGAGCTGCCAACTGACGGTAGGAAAGGCGGGCATTTTGCCAGGGGACGATCACCGCCGGTCGGTCCCCGTATCTAGCCGCTTGCTTGTCGGTGAGAGATCCGAGAGTCAGATGCCAAAGAGGAGGCTCTGTTGGTCCTTTGACAAAGCTTAGTCTAGATGTTGATGATTCCATATTGCATCGATGATCGATGAGGCAGAGGTGTCGCAGTTGTAGGAGGATCAAACCAAGGTACGACAAAATTGGGGTGACAGGACACTATGGAATTGTCGTGTAAAGAAGCCTAAAATACTACAGAAAACATTACTCTATCAAATGCCATCTATTTTTTGTTGATCCGCGTCTCAATGCATGGCGACTCTTGGTGGCTTTTCCGGTCTCCACCGCTATCCGTGTCTCGGTCCGGCTTCCCGATGCCAGGGCACCCGCGGACGGAACAAATGCGCCACGTCCGGTATCCGAATCGACCGTCTCTCGCACCTAGTAAAAGTCTCCGCTTGCTCCGAAGAATCGTGTCGCGTCGTACTCCCTTCCACTATTGTTGAACAATCAATTATTGCTATCTCCAAAATGGCATCCGCATACTCGTACCCGGTGGTGCAGTCGCAGCTCAGCGTCCACGATCAAGAGTTCAAAGATAATCGACGAAAATGGGAGCCTGTGTTGGAGAGATTCGAGACAGCTTTGCAAGATGTTTGCAGCGAGGGCGCTGTAGCCGCACTCGAGCGCCATCAGAGTCGAGGCCAATTACTGCGTAAGTCAAGGCTACTCGGCGGTAAATGGTTACTCGCCACGGCGCCGAATGCTAACCCAAACGAATCCAGCGCGAGATCGAATTGGATTGCTACTTGATCAAGATTCGCCCTTCCTTGAGCTTGGTTCTTTCGCAGGATTCCGCAATCCTAATTCCACGCCATGCGCGAACTTGATTGCAGGTATCGGGACAGTTAGGTATTTTGCCACAACACATGGGATTTCCCACAGTCCGAGGCTAATTTGCGCAGCGGGAAAATATGTCTAATCATGTCCCATATTCCGACTCAGAGTGGTGGAGCTTGGAATGAGATGACAGGTAAAGCTGCAATGAATTTCGTGCTACAGGGCGTGCTGACATAGTTGCAGTCCTTAAGGTGAATCGCATGATGGAGATAGCATTCGAGAATGACCTCCCTCTGATATCTCTTGTTCAATCGGTAAGATTTCTCCCTACCTTCACTGCCATCTTCAGCAGCTGATGCATACCAGGCCGGTGTTTTTCTTCCCCAACAATTCCGCGTTTTCCACAAGGGAGGCCAGCTATTCCGAGATCTCGCGGTTCGAAGTCTTCACGGCAAACCCTCTTGCGCCGTTGTGTTTGGATCCTCGACCGCAGGAGGAGCCTACCATCCCGCTTTGTCCGACTATACCATCTTTGTCGAAAAACAGGCCCAAGCCTTCCTTGGAGGACCTCCTCTTGTGAAAATGGCCACGGGAGAGGTGGTTGACGCCGAAGAGCTGGGCGGCGCCGAGGTCCATGCGTCTCGCACTGGCCTCGCGGACCAGATTGCATCAGACGAGTATGTGCCTCCCCATTGACTACCTAGATGGTACTAATTGGAATGGGTAGATTTGATGCCATTCACAAAACAAGAGACTGGGTTGCTTCACTGAAATCCAGGTCTCATTTACTCGCAGATACACCGTCGGCCCTTCCTCCAAGATACCCCATCGAAGATGTACTTTCGCTCGTGAACCCCGATATTCGCAAGGCGTTTGACATGAAAGAGGTGGTGTTGCGCCTTGTTGATGATTCGAGACTTTCCATCTTCAAGCCCAAGTACGGACCGAACATGCTGACTGCCTGGGCTCACATAATGGGTAAGCAACCAATTACTCAGCTGGCAGAACATTTTGGCACTGACATCGTCTAGGATTCCCTGTCGGCATTGTGGCCAACCAGGTCTCTGTCATCAACCCAAACGAAGCGGCCAAGGCAGCCCAATTCATTCGTCTTTGCAATCAAGAGTGAGTCGCTCTTCTACCTGATGTGGTCAATCACCTAATTTTCTCTTTTAGGGGAACTCCCATCATCTTTCTTCACAACGTCACTGGTTTCATGGTCGGCGTCAAAGCCGAGCACGCAGGCATCATCAAAATCGGAGCCCAGCTCGTCTCGGCTGTTTCATGTTCACAGGTCCCCCACATCTCCATCATCCTCGGTGCTTCTTACGGCGCCGGCAACTACGCCATGTGTGGCAGAGCGTATAAGCCTCGCTTCATCTTTGCGTGGCCGACTGGGAAATGCAGCGTCATGGGGCCGGACCAGCTTGCGGGCGTCATGGAGCAGATCCAGACAGCCAAGGCTCGATCAAAAGGAGAGGAAGTGTCGGCAGAATCGGTCCGCGGGCAGACGGACACGTTTAAGAAGCAAGTTCAGGTGGATGCAGAGAGCTATTCTACGAGCAGTATGTTGGTAGACGACGGTATCATCGATCCCAGGGATACACGCGATGTACTGGGAATGTGCCTTGAGGTCGTTGGAGGAGCAAAGTCGTCCGACATTCAGAGTAGCAGATTCCTGGCGCGAATCTGATATGGGTATAGAGTTGCCGCTACTAGATATGTACCATTAGAACTTCATTTTGATTGATCTTGATCGCAACTTTTTCCTGGCTTCATTTCGATGGCATGCTTTGATCGCATGTATCAGGCGGACTGATAGAAAAGCTAGCTGTGCATAGGACCGGATCCATATAGTGCTTCCTTTGAACCTAGAAAGAGACTCAAACCTAGTCCACCCTCAAGAACCTAGACAGACCTCAAGAACCTAGATGACCGTCAAGAGCCTAGATAGACGGCTTGTGATGGCTTCATCAATTCAAGGGTGTCCAGATCAGTCGGATCCCTAGGGATAAATAACTAGCTTCCCCCCCCTAGACAGAGAGAAAATACAAGATCTTCCATCGTCACCAAGCTGTCTCAACTATATCATCCTGTTTGATTGCATGCATTATCCATTTTTAGTGTACCTAATTGTGGTCCGCATTAGAGCTCACACTAGAACGACGCCGAGGTGCTATATAACAGCATTTTTATAAGTTAAAGTATTATTTATTAATTTAAGTAAGTTAGATAATATATTGAATTATTTAGGTTAATTGCGGGAATGCTGCTGCTGACCCCCCACTCCCCGCCAGAAAGGAAAGTTCAGCCCAAGATGATTTCTTTCCATTCTTCCTTTTTCGAGTGGGTGAAAGCTGCTTTGAAAACCTTTCCCAGGCCAACACGACGATAAATGCCTTCTTCCTGATAGAATTCAACCAGCAACACAAAGTAAAGGTCCCACTCAGACTCAATCCTTTCTTTAGGAATATAGTACGTCCAATCGGGAAACTCCTTAATGGTGAATTCTTTGGCGTCGGAAATGGCAATGAACTCGAACATCGTCTGGCATTCGCTTTCCTTCTTTCTAAGCCACTCTGTGTCAACGACCACTGACCCGCACTTATCTCCGCGACGATCAGTGATTTCGCAGCGGCAGAGAGGCTCGGTTTCACTACTTTCTGGGCCATCCGGAAGCTGCATGGGGTCCAGGCTGCTTTGGACAATAGAGCGTATGACGTGGAAATCTGCTCTCCAGGTGAAGAATTGCAAGAAGGGTTGGTCTGGAAACTCTTCAACCAAGCGAGAAGGTGTAGATGCTTGAGTCGTTTCTGTGGTGAGGACGTTGTATGGGTCCTCAGGAAGCGTCAACTTGAAATCTGGTGGGAGGATTGGTGAGACCTTGGGCAGTGTTGAAATCCCAAGGTATGACCGGCCAAATTTGTCCGTCTCCGCCAAGCCAAAGCTTAGTCTTCGTTGCAGCCTCTGAACGTCTTGCGATTTACTTTGCATAGAATTTGCCCTCTTTCGTTCTTGAAAGGTCCAAGACTGACGTCTCTTAGGCACGACTTTAGCACGTGTCTTCTCAAACATTCGGCGCTCTTGACTGTCCTTAGAGGTCTCGTCAGACGTGGCACTATCCTCGCTATCCTCGCCATCATCAGCGTCTGGGCGCGACACGACTGTCTTGTAGCCTCTCCATCGGTCATCTTTGCTTCCGTCTTCTTCAGCACAGCGGGCGTCCCAAAGTCGCCGCAAGGTGCCGTACCCATCACGAATATGCCAGTCTATCCAAGTGTGACTCAGAAGCCAAGCCCGAACATCGGCCAAGCACCCGCCAACCATATCCGAGTCAAACGTGGCGCCCTGGTTCCTCCAGCCACACCAAGACCAGCTGGGAAATCTCATGTCCTTGTATTTTGGATCGTCTGACGCACTTGCCCTGTCAAGTCGCGATGCTCTGCCCACCGGCTGCCAGAGAAGGGCGAGATCGAAATGGGATGTGGGAAGGCCGAAAATGAATGGGGCTCGCATGGTTTGCTCCATCAGCTTACACATGCCACTGAACGCTGCTAGAATGTCGAAGGGTTCGTATAAGTCCCGCGTCGTATAGAGAGCTACGCAGTGAGCGTAGAACCACAACGCTCGAACCTTGAGCTGGGACAGCATCTGGAGGGGTGCCCGAACAAGATCCAGTGACCAACCTCGGCCTAGCCGATCTGAAAATACATCCTCCGACATACCAGTAGATCGACACTGAAAAAAGATCTTTCCCTCTGTGAAAATCAGGCACCTCTTTGAGAGAAGTCGTTCTTGGAATGTCCATGCGCGTTTATTCCACTCAGTAGTCTCAATACTAGTCTCAGCCGGCCGATGCAACATGAGACAAACTCCTTCGGCGTAATTCACAATCTTCTGCCGTGGTTTGTGATCGTCGTCAAGAGCCGAGAGACCAGTCGTTGCGTCCATCCCGTCCGCTGCGCATATTGTAAGGGTTGAGTTGCCGTAGATTAAGTGCATTGCTCGAGAGTTGAGGTTCCAAGAGTGGCTGCTGTTCTGCACAATGCACAAAGCATCAATCCAAATGTATCTGATCCCCAATCCATGGACCAAGTTGATGCTTTGCCGAAGAGCTTTCGGCAGCTGTCTGATAACGGCAGAAAGACCACCGGATTTGCGTCGGCTCTGAATGTTGCTGATCCGGGTGGCATGCTGGCGACTGCGGTCGCTTCCCCAAACATAGCTAACAGTGGCATATGCTTCAAAGCGAAGCTCGTTGCCATCATCGCTGCAAGGTAACGGCGCCAGACTCTCATTTTCCATATCGACGACACCGAAGTACGGCTCATTCAAGGTCTCTCGAAAAGGGTCTTCGATGCCTAGCTTCCCTGTACACCGATGATCATGACAGGTCTCGCAGAGGCGAAGAAACTCGCGGATGAGATTCTTTTTGTTGTGACTAGACCCGATGCGTCTCCCAAGGAACTGAGTTTCGTCGTTCAAGAGGCCGGGGTAGTCGACATCAGATTTGTCATACTTCGGCGGTGCTGCTAGCATTATGTGTGCCTCATAAGACTTGAGCCTGATGTCGCTCCAGCAAATCCGCAGTCTGCGGGATCTGCTCGCTTCTTGGCCAGCCTGCGGTTCTGCTGATGCTCGACCATCCATCTCCCAGAGAAGATGACAAGCCACGTCATCCGTGCGCGGGACCGTTGCGTCGCGAACAGTATCAGCGATGAGATCACAGAGCTTGCAGCTTTCTCCCGAATCTCTGATCTGAGTCATTGTTCCAAGAAAACGACGCGCGCTAGTCAATTCAGGCATCGTAGGCGTGCCGTTTTCTTCTCCAGCTTTGTCGTTGATGCGGAATTTGGCAACAGAGAGTTTGAGGGAGTCGCATCGTTTGCAAAGCGAGCTGGCCATGATCATGATTCGGTGGGCTTTATTTGAAAGCAGATAGCAGTAAATGCCACACTTGTAGAATGAGACAGTTGATGAGTGGCAAATCAGGACCTTTTGGAGTCATGCAGAAACGTACAGAGGAGGCAAGTCATATTCATAGTCAAAGCGAAAAATGAGCTAGTTACTTATACGCCGGAGCTAAGAGCGGTGACATGGCCTGGTATCGCTAAAGCCTTTGAAAACCAGGTACTGTGCTGCAAAGCTGAGCTCATGGACGCACTCAGGTGTAAATAGTGCAGCCCCGGGGCTTCAATGAGACTGGATATTAGGTTGAAACTTATCTGTCAAACTCCCTTGGCATGGATGACTGCGTCGGTAGGGAGAAGCTAAGCCTATAACATAAATACTTTACTCACAATGAGTCTCTGTCCCGCTGGAGATTGGATGACTTTGCTGACAAGACTCGGCACTAATTGCGGCGCAGCCAGCCTCGCCATAATCACTGCATATGCCATGCCATGCACGGGAAATTTGTTCGCTGGCTGAAGTTGTAACTTCACTTGGCATTGCGATTATTGGTGGCATTACGGCATCCATGTCCATTGCTCCTTTCAGCTGGTTGAAGAATTGAGGAGTGGGCTGGGCAGCAACGCATAAGACTGGAACATCACTTAACAGCAATGGCTAGGACTTTGCGCCGATTCTATTGCGGCACCTGGGCACTGTTCCAGTGGCAGCCCCGCATTAGAGTGAGTATCCGAGTCTCTCCACCAAGCTATGCTTCACCTCATCGCGTAATGATTTCTAACATGGAAGCCGCCCAAGAATTGTGAGACACACCATCAAGTCTAGCTGTAACACGTCATACACCCATTGTAACGGATCGTGGCAGAGGACCTAACGGATAGCCTCCAAGAGCGCAATGATGGACCCGAGGTAAGTGTCTATCCGGGTTAGCTCGGCCGAAACCCCACATAGCGGTCCGTTCTCCGGCTCCGCTGCAAATGATGCGAAGCGGACCGATCGGACGGATGCTAGCTGCGGATCTCCAGGGGGAATTGATCAAGTGCAAGTCAATGCGAGGATAACAATTGATCCCGGTTGTCAAATCCCTTATTCCGTGCCGTTTTATAGGTATTTGAATGAATAGCTACATCTTTGACAAGCCGACCAGTTCTCTCTCTCATCCACTAATCAATCTTACCCGCGGCAGAAGCAGACATGGAAGCATTTTCGCAACGAGAGCCACTGTTTCTGGCGCCTCAGCCGGTAGATGCGTCAACTGGCCGACTGGTCATCCAAAAGGTCTTGATCGCGAACCGTGGTGAGATTGCATGTCGTGTCATCGCCACCTGTCGCAAGCTTCAAATCCGAACGGTATTAATATATGTACAAGAGTAAGCACCATTTCTTCTGGCCTTGGGGATCGTTCCAACACTAACCTTCGCTCAAGGGACGCGGATTTACGGCACGTCGTTGAAGCCGATGAAGCCATCAACGTTGGAAGCATCTCGGCCCACGCAGTCAATCCATTTCTCAACATCGACCTCCTTGTTCAGACTGCCATCGATACCAACGCAAACGCCGTGCACCCTGGCTACGGCTACCTCAGTGAAAATGCCGACTTCGCGACTCGCGTTGCCGAAGCCGGCCTCATCTTCCTTGGGCCCAGCCCTTCTGCCATGTCGACTCTAGGCGACAAGCGGCGGTCCAAGAAATATCTGCAAGACAATGCGCCCGATGTCCCTCTGATCCCCGGGTTCTCCGGATCAAGCCAACAGGTAGCGGACCTGGAAAAAGCCGCCCATGGTATCGGATTCCCTGTGATGCTCAAGGCGTCTGCGGGAGGCGGTGGAAAGGGTATGCGCATCGTCTGGGAGGCGGCGCAGCTGCGCGACGAGCTGGAGCGCGCGCAGTCCGAAGCTTCGAGATCGTTCGGTTCGAGCGATTGCATCCTGGAGAAGTATGTCGAGAGCAGCAAGCACGTGGAAATTCAGATTGTCGGCGACAGGCACGGAAATGTGGCCAGCTTCTTTGAGCGGGAATGTTCGATCCAGCGTCGGCACCAAAAGGTCATCGAGGAGAGTCCCTGCATCTTCCTCTCTGATGACGTCCGACGAGAAATGGGTGAAACGGCTGTCCGCATTGCCAAGCTGATTGGATACGAGAACGCTGGCACTGTCGAGTTTGTGGTCGATGTGAAAACATCTCGCTTCTTCTTCCTCGAAGTCAACGCGCGGCTACAAGTCGAGCACCCCATCACCGAAGAAGTCACCGGGATTGATCTCGTAGCTCTGCAGCTCTTCGTCGCCGCAGGAGGCAACTTGACATCCCTACCGCAGATAAACTCCCTCAAGCAGACAGGCCACGCAATCGAGAGCCGACTCTGCGCCGAGGACCCTGCGCGAGATTTCTTCCCGGAACATGGCAAAGTCCATATTTGGCGCCCAGCTGATGGGCCTCTTGGACCGGGAAGAGATGTCCGGTATGAGACGGCGATACAAACTGGGTCCTCGGTGTCGATTTACTTTGACTCCATGATTGCTAAAATTGTTGTCTGGGCACCGACAAGACAGCTAGCCGTCGAGAAGATGACAAACGTTCTCGCGCACACAGCTTGTGTTGGTGTCAAGACCAATCAACTATTCCTCCAGCGATGCTTGGTTAACCCCATGTTCCAAGACCCACGGTACAACACATCCTTCATCAACCAGAATCTCGACCAACTGCGTCGTTGCTCCAACTGGGGTTCTCAAGAGGCCTCGCGAGTGCTCGCAACTGCAATCCCCAGCCTGTTCATCCGAAAGTTGCCGCACCACCTCCCTGGAACACCTCGCAGGCGTCCATTTCAGAACATTCGAAAGCAGTTCCGAAACCAGCATCACGACCCAGTCAGCGTGCATTGCGACGTTGTCACGGGAGATTGGCCAGGCCAGAACGCCTCTACCGAACAGGTGCACCCAGTGCTATGCTTGTGGGAGCCTCAAACTCTACACGCGGACTTGCAATCGGACCAAGTAAAGGTGATCCCGCTGGGCATGCCCGAGATATCCGAAGGTGATAAGAACGGAAAAGGCAAGACCGATGGCCCGAGCAAGGCAGCTCAGGCTGTTACCAGCCAATACAACTACATCAGCAACAAACTTCGACGCATATCCGACGACTCAACTACGCCCACTCATCTCAAGATTGTTCGTTGGATTCCAATCTCGGACACTTTATCTTCTAACCCGAGCACCTCCATCGCTGCGACGCTCGAAATCTCAATACACGGTCAAAGACTCCTGGCCCACTGCGTTACGCCATGCAGCGAGTCAGGTCTTCTGAACCACTCACAAGTGGTATTCTGCCACATCCCCCTCCTCGGAACATTTGTCCAGTTCCAAAGACACAGCCTGCTGTCATACACTGAAGGTCTTCGCTCCACTGTCGCAGCACAGATAGACGAGGTGCAAAACGACGTCCTCGCACCGATGCCGTGCAAGGTCCTTTCACTGCAGAAGAGTTTGGGTGATGAAGTGAAAATTGGGGAATCTGTTATGGTCATTGAGAGCATGAAAATGGAAGTAAGCATTAAGGCTAGCAAGGCGGGACGGTTTGAAAGTTCTTGGAAGGCCGGTGATGCCGTGGAAGAGGGCAAGGTACTATGCAGGATTGAGTAGTTGGAGTCTAGATAAGAGGTTAGAAGATTCGAGTTTGTAGATTAATCATACATTGAATAGAGAGATGTGCCGTTGATATGAGAATTGATGCTGGTGACTGACACCTGACTACCAGAGAAGATAGATGAAGGACAGGGCTATAACATCAGTTCAATTTAGACTTCTTGGTTACCTGCAACACCTCCTACTTCATTCCGGGCTTGCTCGCAGCGGCAGCCCTCCCTTCTCATACGTCATGTCAATCATGGCAGCTTGCGCAATACTATCTTCGCCATCTACCCACTGGTCCGTCTTTCGCCCCTTGACACGGTTGACAAACTGCTCGAGCTGATGACGATACGTCGGCCACCAATCAGCCCCAACGCCCTCGAGGCCCGCCTCTTGAAACGTGTACGCCTTTCGAGAAGACTTTTCCACCCAACGCTTCAACGTCTCGCCTGTTTCTGCGTCCTTGATGACAAACTCGTCGTGGATGTCGATGCGGTGCCACAATGCTCCCATCATGAAGTTGGCGAGCTCAACTTGTCGGCGCTGGTATTTCTCCTTTCCTTTCTCAATGCTCGCGTCGTCGACTTTGACTTGTTTATGGGCTACTTTGATTCGTGGCAAGCCGACTTGGCCTAGTCCTGCCCGCAAGCTGCCTCCAGATTCGGCCACGCCGCCATTTGGCATTTGCCACTTAGCCTTCCACGAATGTTCTGCAGATTGCTCAGGGGCAGGCATCGTTTTGAACTCTGCCTCAAGACACTCTGTTGCCTCAGCCCCAAATGCCTGTCTCAGAGTGCTGATGCAATATGTGCCCAAGTCCATCATTGCTCCCCCAGCGAGACCGTAGCGGAAGCGAATGTCATCGGCCGGAAATAAGAACCAGGGGATGTAGGCGGAAGAGACTGCGTGTTCAATATTCTTCTGATCAAGCAAAGATACAAAAAGCTGCCAGCTGGGTTGGAAGCGGTAGTGGAAAGCCTCCAGGATCACAGGTGCACCCGCCTGCTGCAAGACGGGATGGTTGAAGAGCTGTCGCGCCTCCTGGGCATTGGAGACTGCCGGCTTTTCAAGGAGAATGTGCTTGCCAGCATTCAGAGCTTTGATGGCCCATTCGTAGTGGAGGCCGTTGGGGAGCGGAATATAGACGCAGTCGATGTTTGGGTCATCGAGAATAGCCTGGTAATCGGGCTTGACGTCGGGAATGCCGTGTTTCTTGGCATAGGCAGTGGCTCTGGCTTGATCGCGGGCTGCAACAGCTTGGATAATGACTTCTGGGTGTGATTTGGCTGGAGTTATGAGGGCCATGGGCCTTGGAGATGGTCAGCATGAGAAAGTCAGCAGTGTATGTCTTGATGGGGCACGTACGCGATGTTAGCTGCGCCTAGGATTCCAAAGCGCAAGGCATCGTCAGTCTTAGGCGGTGATGGAGGATTGAACGTGGTGTTCCAACGGCGGAGGAGATTCCAAAATGACGCCATGCTGGATTGACCGATTGTAGACAACTGGAGGAGCCAATGCGTACTGGTGGACAGCTCGCTCGGCTGAGTTGCTGGCAAGTGAAGAGTAGATATAGTACTAGATGCCAAGGTCGACTTGAAGTCAAGAATACATCTAACTTGATTTCAAAGCAGGCGGAATTCCGCCTTGTTTGACTTTTTGAAGATGGTCACCGTGTCACGACAACAAATGTTGGGCCGAAAGCCGCGTCAATGTGGCGTTTTCTTTGTCATCATGTCACTAGACTCGATTCGACAAGCTGTCCAAACGAACCCACTGTCTCGCAAAATATTCACATGTCTATTTCCATCACATTGTCTGAGAAGCTAGGTTGTGAAAGACATAGAAAACATGGAGGGTTATTCTATGGGAAGACAATCTGACATGATAGACGACTGGGATGTCACCCCACCGCCGGTCCAAATATTGAGCCGAGTCCAATTTCAACGACCACACGTTCAAGGAACAGCCTCAGTATAGTTAAGGATATCAGAACCGTTTTCATTTCCTTTAATCCTTCACCTGGTTCGAGACACGGCAATCGGCCACGGATTCATTGAATTCCGCGGGTCGGATCGTTGAACTCCGCTGATAGACCAGTTGTACAGATCGCAGAAGCCGCTAAGCATCAAAATGTCTCCGAGGGCCTTTTCTATTCAACCGAAGCCGAATACCAAGGGGTTTCCATTGCCTCATGTGTTCGAGTTTTCAACATCGAGCGCCAGTGGCATTTCTCTAGCCTTGGAGAAGACATACATGAATAAGCGAAGATTCAGCCAGCTCGCTAACCGCAAAGATAAAATTCAATATTTTAAAGATATATTCAAATTGGGGCTACTTCTAAATGTTATTAAATTTACACTTTAAAATTTATTTACTATTAGTTAAGAGATACTAACCTTAGACTTAAGATACTATTTCTTTAGTAATACTAAGCTATAGAACTTTATTGTTATAATAACGTGTATGATAAGCGAGTGGGACAAATAAGCGAGCGTGACACTTATACTGTACAGCTAAAAGCATAAACTTTAAAATTTCTAAAATAGGCTATAAAGCTCTACAATTTTTAGGAAATTAATTTTAGATATTTAACTAAAAAGTTAATAAGCTAGTCTTTTTTTTATATTTTTAAAAAAATTATTAAGCTAATTATAAATAAAAATAGCTAAAAAAACAGTGCGAATTTAATACTGCTAGCGCTATATGTATATATAATCTAAAAAAATTCATAAAAATAATATATTTTATAAATAAGTTAAAGTTAAATTTGTAGCTATTTTAGGCTTAGTTTGAATTTTTAATAATTTTTTAAAAATCGTGATTTAAGGTGAAAATCAGAGTGTCACGCTCGCTTGTTTGTCCCACTCGCATATCATATACAGGAGTGACCGGTCCGCAAGCGGCCCGCTAAAGGAAGCCTGGAGGAACTGTGCTAGCGTGGTGAAGCTGGTGAAGAAGGGCTGCTTATAGGTAGTATCAGGAAGATAGTGGATTTAAAGTGTTACAATAACCTAGGTCGAGATCGGGCGGTCATCCGTAGCAGAACCCCAAACCCCACTTTTAAGCGGAACTGTTAATACTATTATACGTAACTTTAGCAGATCGGAGTACTACTGTAACAGATTATTAGTAATTCATAAGGATTATTAGCGATTCTGTAAGGTATACTTCTAAGGAGATTAAGGGACGTAGCTTAATAGCATTTTAATATCAGTATATTGGCAGGTGGGGGTCCTGATAATAACGTCTGATCGCTGGCCCTCCTTATTCTAGAGGCGGGCCTCGCTATTAATGTGCTATCCGGCCCTACTGATTTCTAACTAATCCCATTAGATTACGATCTTAAACTATAATCCAGGCAAGGGATTATAATTCTAAACTATAATCTAGGCAGATAATCTCAGTATATAAATACATTCATTTAGCACTTTCATAGAGATAGCCTTACTAGCTATTAATATACTAAAGCGGGGTCTAGTAGATTAGTCTGTGGGTTTAATACTAAGGGAGCTATATTAAGGGGGTCTTATGGCCAGATTCAATATCCAGAGGACAATTAACTATGCATCATTTTTTTCGACCTAGACCGGAAGACTGTAAGAAGGAATAAGACCTCCCAGTCTATTAGACCAGTCAGGTTATTATTCTCTTTAATGCCTTAGTTTTCCTAGTCATACTGTTATTTTGAAGTTGCCCTCTATCTCTTCCCTTTATCTAAGACCGCGAGCTTGATCTACTGTATCCAACGCACCCCGATAGCCCCTTTTGATCCTAGGTTGCTACCAACCTTCTAATGCCTTGCCAAACGCCGCACCTAGGATTCGATCGAACCAGCTGTCTCATTAGACGCTTCCCTCTGCTTCGACCAGCTTTTAAGACTGTCTATAAGTTTAATATCCAACGTAGCTAACTGACCGGCCCGCAATATATTAAAAGTATATCGCAGATCACATTATAGTATTCCCTAATAACGTAGAGTCTTTAGCTACTACAATCCTGCCGCACCCACTTATATCAGCCTTAGAACAGGTGCATGTGATTTAGACCGGCCTGGCCCGGAGCTGTTAAAGAGGATGATGCCGATCTCCTTTAGCTAAAAATAGCTCTCTATAGCTAGGCCTCTTTAGGCCCTAGCCATTTAGCTACCCTTTATAACACCAGTCCAATCCGCCCCGCTTCAGTAGTCCTACATAATAAGGTTTATAAATCTATTACTCTCTTCTAGTAATTCGCCAGTCTCTTACTATAACTTTATAACGGTCTTTCTAATTAGTTATATAATTGCTAATTTATAATACTGAGTATGTAAATATGTAGAGTAGAGGATATTAATAATATTAACTTCCTACTAGCTTAACAGTCTCTGGCTGCCCCCTTCTAGCAGACTGTCAATTCCCTCCTATAGTGCCTCAGCTTCTCCTATAGAGCGCAAGACTGTCATTCCTCTAGCTTACTCGCTTCTTATACTAGACCTTTATAAAATTGCATTTTCTTCATCTTAAATATTTATCTCATAATCTTACTAGTAGATTAGCTTCTCTTATAAAATAATATCAATATCTAGAGTCTTGCCTAATGCTTTGACCTTACTTCAGTAAAGCAATTAGCTTATAAAGCTCTTATTATAGCTAGGCCTCTTTAGGCCCTAGCTATCTAGCTACCCTTTATAACAGTCCAATCTGCCTCGTATTTATAAGCCATTACTCATAGTAAAAAGTGATAGTAAAAATAAATAAATAACACCGTAAAATTGAAAAGTCTTAGCGAAACTGGTCCGTGCTTTGTGTGTGTCTGGAAAGGCGAAGCTAAAGAACCTTCCGGAACTTACTTCGTAGTTCCTCCAGGCACGTTATATATTTACTAATAATTTGTCAGATATGTCAGAGGCGAAAGTTGCCACCTATTACCACCTATTACTACGAGGCTTAGCAATCAGCTTCTAGCTGATTCTATACAGAAGAGAAAGAGTATATAAAGCTTGCTCTGAAACCTCAAGGCACAGGGGGCAAGCACAGAATACACAATTTTTACACCCTAATATTTAACAATTAAGAGTCTCACTGCCTCAACCCATTTTAATATCTTTAAGAATCCCTCTATCTTATCTATAATACTATATAGAAAATCCTAGAAAGAAGGTCTTACGGCCACTCTTATAAAACCTAGGGACTTCCCAGACTGGGAGCACGAATTCCTTCTTTAGGTTAACCTTCTAGGTCTATAATAGCACCTTAAAAGGAAGATTTTCCTTAAAGAGGAACCGGCCTTCTTAGATATCAGAAGATGCAAATATACTAAGATAATAGCAGTATAACGGACCATTCGATCAGAAACACCTAAGACTGAAAGGACTAATTCAGATGATATATAGGAGATAACTAATAGAATATGGTCTCTATCTAACCTAACTGAATAAGGTCAGAAGAGCTTCTAATAGGACCTCTCTTTCTATTAGCTTTAAGAAAAGTCATTAGAAAGACAGAGGAAGTCTCTAAGAACCCTCTAAGACTGGATTATCCGAACTGTCTCTTCTAGATATATCCGGACCTGTTATTAGCCGCGCAAGTCAATCTACGAATAGCACTACAATCTCCGTACTAAGTGCAGGAGGTCAGAAGCAAATAAAATACAAGATGCTCGAAATATATACTTAACCCTTATAAAAACACCTCTAAAAACCATAACTCAAGCACTTAAATAGTTAGAAGAGTGGGAAGAAGCCTTAGCTAAAGGACAGTAATAAAAGGTCCCTAAGACCCTCTTTTACAGCTCCTGGGCATATAACTTCTTTAATATCTCTTCATAACTTCTCCCTGCCTAGACAGCAGCCTATGAAATTAGCTAATAAAACCTAATCTAAGATAAATCTCTTATCTATCAAAATCTAGCGAACGCCTTCTAGAATAAGCTCAAAAATGCAAAGGCCTTACAAGGCCCAGGTCATATAAGAAATTTCTCCTAAGGTGCATTCTTTACAAGCTTTGCTAAGGAGGACCTCTAGAATAATAAACCAAAGGACGCTCGCATTATTAAAGGTTAGTACCATTCTCTAAAGAAGGAAGGGTAAAAGATAAAGCGCTAAAGGCCTCCTAAAGAATAGGATAAATGCCCAGTATGCGGCCTACCCTATGTCCTTAAGAAATGCTTCTATATTTTTCTAAATATAGCTTAGAGAGGGTTTAGGCCTTAAGAAAAATTTCAGATAAAAGTAAAAGAAGCCCTTAAAGAAGACTTAGACCTATAAGCACAAACACCTCTAACTAATAACTATATAGCTAGCTTATTACTAAAGTCAATGCCGCATTTGCCGCTTAGAGCAATGACTATCCTTTATGAAAATCTCAAATCCTAGACCTTAGAATAACGATCTTAATTATAAATAACCCTAATCGACTAGCTAGTCTCTAGCCAGCCCTTCCAGACGACTTCATCTAGTCAGGTAACTAAAAGTTACTAATTTTAGAATATAGAATAATAATAGTCAGGCTAATAAGAACTCAAGCACTATTACTTAAAGATATAGCCTACTATCCCTAACTCCTTATAACTCTAGTCTCCTTATATTAGCTATAGAAGAAAGGATTCTATTAGGATAATAGCTAAGATCTAACGACCCTCTACTATTCTAATCAGACGATCGCCTGCATAATTAAGAACCTATACGGTCAATACGTCATTATATACTAACCGGCAGAGATAATCCCAGCAGCTTAAGCAGCCCATAAGTTCACCTTATATATAAAGAGGGCTCTCTTAGTAAGAGAAGCCATATACTAGTATAACCGCTTAGAGCATCCAGGACTATAAGCTCTTAAATACCTCATCTTAGTATCTTAGGGGGTGTAAATTCGAGGACTAATAACAGTCGAATATAATGCTTATAGCCTATTAAAGATTAAGAGATAAGTCAGACAGGCTCTAAGGCAGTCTAGTTAGACAGCCAGTAAATGCATTACTATTAATTTCTATAATTATAAAGAAGGCATAAGTAGCTATACCTTATAGATACTACTCACTTACTGATTAACTAGTTATATTTAGGATTACTACTTTATAATTTAGATAATAGAGGCTATTATTATAGTCTTTAAATCCTTCTTTAAATACTTAGAAGTTCAATATAACATTAAGGTCAAAGTTATTAAATGTAATAATAAGATCACAGAGGTCAAACCATAAGTCAGAAACTTCCTACAGAATAGAGCTATTATTATCAAGCTCTTAGTACTATATAGCCAAGCCTAAAACGGCGGCGCTGAACGCTCAGGGGGTGTAATAAAGGATAAGGAAAGAGCTATACAAACAGGCTCTAAGCTCCCTTACTAGCTATAGCCAGAAATCAGCAAAATAGCAGTTTATCTATATAACCGAACGCCAAATTATAAATCAGGCTAGAAAACACTATACGATCAACTGCATACTATAATAGCAATAGCCAGAGGAATTCCATAATTAATAAAATAGCCTAACTAAACATATCTAAGGGCATTTAGTTATAAAGCCTATACTATAACCCTTAAAGCATAATAAAAGCTTAACCACAAGATGCGGCTCAAACCGAAAGGATGGATCGGCTTCTTAGTTAGATATAGATCCTCGAATATCTATAGGATCTGGATTCTGATAATCAATCAGATAATCAGCACCTAAGACATCATTTTTAATAAAGACGAGGGCTATAATAAAGACTGGGAAAACTTTAAGGATGACCTCTTAGAAGCAGACTTAGAAGAAATCGCACGAATTACATCCTTCTAACCAGACGAACCAATTAATCAGCCAGAAGCTAAAGACTCTATTAAGGTGGCTTTTCCTAAAGAAGAAGATAAACTCACACTAAACCATCTTATAGTAGCGATTAATAAAATCTTATAGGCAAAGAGAGCAGAATATAAAGACTTCCTCACGCTTCTAGATACACTACTATCTGCCCTACTCACACAATTACCTCAAAATATATCAGAATAAGGAAACAGAACTATTATATAGCAAGCAGCTTTTCTAGCTAGAACTAAATCTCTTATGCAAATCTTAATAGAATAAAAGATCCATTAAAAGGTAAAAGTGCATAAAAGTGCATTACTTCTAGTACTAATAAAGCATTAAGATCTCATAAGATATCTATTAGAAAACCTCTTTTAGAAGGCTAAAGAAATTTATCTTCAAAGCCATAAGGAAATAAGGTCATAGACTAAGATCCAAGCTAAGGACCCTTAAGCATTTAATTAACAGGTCCTAGGCTATATATAAGTATATATCTATAAAACAGATAAACATAGTTACTTTTAGAAATGCAAGGCCCGGCTAGTAATGCAAGGAGACTAACAAGCAAAAGGGAAGCTGTAAGACATATACGCAGCTACCTTAGCCAGAAGGTCCTTTCAGACCTTAATAGCTATTATAGTAAAATTTAATCTAGAAATAGTGTAAGGGATAAATATCACAGTGAGATAGTAAGCAGCTAGGTACAGCGGTAAGGCACCGGTCTCTGTATTCCAAGACTAAAGCTTGAGGATTCCAAAGTGAACCTCAAGCGCGTACGTGAGGAAAAGGAGGCGAAGCCCCACTGGTCACGTGAGATGACCAGTCGGGTGGGGCGGCTCCGAATTCCCGTTACAACTATCTCCCCTTCCCATAGCGGCGGCCCCGCAGCTCCGAAAGTGGGGCGTTTCGCGGTATCGCCAGTCCCGAACATCTCGGGCGACATCTGGCGCCAGCTGTAAGTCTTGCGTTGTTGTTGTTATGCCGTTGCCCCGCCGTTTCCCTGGCGCCCGGGCCCTGTTCCGCGCGCACATATCTTTCGCTTCCGTGCAGCTTTTGTTTTTCTTCTTCAGCCTTCACATCACAACCCTTTTTTCTTTCTGGCTGCGCTCCCATTTCTCGACCTCTTCGCTCTGTCTTCGTCCTCGCCACGATGCCTCCTCGTTCCGCCGATCCCCCGACCGGCGTTGTTCTTCGCCATCATTGGTGTCTTCATTGTCTGCGCACTGCCGTTGCCGCCCGCCAGAAGACCTCGCCCTCCGACCCCGAAGTTGTGGCGATCGACTGTCGTTTCGCCGAGGCCCGCACCAAGCGCTGTATCCAATGTGATAAGCGCAACGATACTTGTGTCCCTGTGCGTACTCGCTTCGTTTTCGGGGGCTTTTCGTTATGGCTAACATTGTGCTAGGTCTCCGCTGCTCTGTCTGGCGATGCCGCCGACCTCTGTGCCCTGCTGCGTTTTCTCGACCGTCTCATGAACGAAGTCAATCCCGACGAAGATGAGCTCGACGACGACGACGACGAGGAACTGGGCTACCTCTTCTCGTCGGCGACTCGCCATCGCATCGGCAGCCTTTCGGTGCCCCTCCTCTCCGCCTTCGACCACGCCGAGGCCGCCCACCGCGTTGCCCATGGTCTGACCGGCGCCGTGAAGGCGCAGAGGGTATGTGTTGCTCTTCGCCAGTGTTTCCTTGTCGATTCCCCGCTGATTCGTTTGTGTGCAGAGCGCCCTTGCTGTGTACCAGCAATACATTGTCTCTCGCCAACAGTTGTTGGCCACCCAGACTCCTGCCCCCGCGTTTGGCTCTGTACGTCTCGGTGTTTCTCCGCCTCTTCGTTGTCTTTTCGCTAACTTCTCGCCAGGAGGGATATGCGCAGCTTCGGGCCCAGTAGGAAAAGACCCAAGTCTTGCGCCTCCGCCCGACCGACCCCGGATACACCACCTGGATGGTGGCGATCCTCTCCCTGTACCGGGGCCTTGAGGAGGTGATTATGGCCGACGAGTGGGACGGCGGGGAGATTGGCCTGATGCTTCTAGTGTCAGAGTTCCCGGTCGACCTGGCCGAAGTCTAGGCGGTGGTTCCTTGTTGTTTCGGTGGCCCTTCGGGGCAGTAGATATGCATAGTGCCCGGCGCGGCTTTGGGCTTCGGCCCCTCAATCAGTTGTTTTTCGTGGTCTGCCTCTCTTCCTCCGGCGGTCGTCTGTCTTGTTTGCTTGCGTGGTAGCGTCCCGTTTTCTGTCCCTTTTCGCCTGTGATTCCCGGAACTTATTCACAAGTCTTTGCGCATTCGCCATGTTTTCTTCAGGCACCCACTGGTTATATTCGGTTGGCCATCCTTTCCATTTCACGAGGAAGTGGTTTTCACCTCTGAGGACAGCTTCTTCCTTGATTTCCTCTATCTCCCATTCTCCCTCATCCTCCTCCAAGTCGGGTAGCGGCATGTTTTCGCTGGTGTCTCGCTCCCTTTGCGTCCACGGTTCCAAGAGGCTTATGTGGAATACGTTGTGGATCTGGCTGTATTTCTCGGGGAGTGCCAGCCTGTACGCCTGCTTTCCGATTGTTTCGAGGATCCTGAACGGGCCTATGAACCGGGGTGCCAGTTTCTTTTTCCCCTCTTTTAGTTTGAGGTTCTTCGTGGCCAGACCTACGAGGTCGCCCCTACGCAGGGTCATCTCTTCGTGGCGTTTATTGTAGTGTTTCGCTTGTGTTTCGACAGCGTTGTACCAGTGAGCCTTCATTTCTTCCCGTAGAATTGTGAGCTTCGTGATCCTAGCTCTTGCTTCAGGGACCTCTCCTTCTGGGACATCGTCCCCGATGTCTGCCCGTAGGTCTGGATGGTATCCTAGTAGGGCTTGGAAAGGAGACATCCCTGTAGTGGCATTCCTTGCGCTGTTGCTTGCGAATTGGGCTGTTTGGAGTAGTGCTGGCCATGTCACTTGGGCTGTATCGATGAAACAGCGTAAATAGTGCTCCACAACCTGGTTCATCCTTTCCGTTTGGCCGTCGGTTTGCGGGTGAAACGCTGTCGAAAGCCTCTGTTTTACCTTGCTGTAGAAACAGACTTCTGACCAGAACTTGCTCGTAAATACAGGGCCTCTATCGGAGACGATTCCCCTCGGTGCCCCATACTTAAGCTCGACTTCTACGTGGAATAGATAAGCCAGTTCTGCTGCATCCATAGTAGTAGAGACTGGGAACAGCTGGGTATACTTAGTGAATCGGTCGACGATCACTAGGATTGCGTCTACTTCTTGTCCTTTCCACAAGACTGGGGGCAGCCCCGTAATGAAGTCCATGGAGAGTTCCTCCATAGGTCGCCGGGGAATCGGTAGCGGTTCGAGCCGGCCGTACGGCCGGTGCCTCCGTGCAACCACCCCTTGGCATGCACCGCAACCTTGAACATATTCTCGGACCTCTTGCTCTAGGTGGCGCCAATGAAACTTCCGCTGGAGGAGTTCGGCGGTTCTTCCTGCCCCAAAATGCCCTGCTAAGGGATCATCATGATATAGCTGCAGCAGCTCCATCTTGAGGGCTGTCTCGTCTGGGATGAAAACGCGGTTCCGGTGCAGTAGAATGCCCTTCTCGCTGACTGTCCACATTGGGCTTTTTCCCCGGCCTTTCGGATGCGCTTCGCTCCTCTTTCGCCGTTTACACTCTGGGTCCCTGTCTTGGGCCTCCTTAATCAGATCCATTAGGGGCTGGGATATGCCAGTATCATATATTACTTCTTGGCATAGGGCTTCTCTAGCCTTCTGCCCCGAGATCAGTTGTTCGCGACCAACTCTCTCACGGACCCAGTCTGTCCAACTTTCGGGAAGTATGGCCTCTTCGCCAGTGCTTCGCCGACTGCAAGCCAGGGTCTCATCTGCCCTTAAAGACATCTCGTCATGCTTGGACTGGCCTTGAGCGCAGGGCCTCTCGCCCTGTAGAGACGTCTCGTCACACTCGTATTTCCCCGTCACATTGCAGATCACTTGCTGCACCAGTCGTTGCTGGAGGGGGGAGTAGCTCGGTATTCGCCTCATCTTCGGCTTCGTACTCAGGCTTCCTCGAAGGAGGGTCTGCAGGGTTGCTTTTCCCTGATCGGTGCTTAATTATAAAGTTAAATGGCGTGAGGTACATGCACCATCTAGCCTGCCTGCCGTTCAGCTTCGGCTGCTTCATGAATGCCTGTAAGTTCTGGTGGTCTGAAAGGACCTCCACAGGATTCGCCGCCCCTTCGACATAGTGTCGCCAGTGTTTGAATGACTCCACAATCGCTAGCATCTCTTGGTCTGGAGTGCCATAATTTGCCTCCGGCCCTCTAAACTTCCGCGACCAGAAGGCGATAGGGTGGTATCTACCCTCAGTATCCGGCTGCGAAATAATCCCGGCCATTGCGAATTTTGAGGCGTCAGTCTCTATTCGGATTGGTGCGCGTGGGTCGTAGTGTCTTAGTAGAGGAGCCTTCTGAAAGGCTTCCTTTAACTGGCGAAACGCTAGCTCTTCTTCCTTAGAGAGGATTATCTTCCCTGGCTTCTTCCCGTCCTGGCTGCCTTTTAGAAGAGCATGTAGGGGGGCTGCAAGGTGCGAGTAGCCACAAATGAACCTCCTATAGAAGTTACAAAAGCCAAGGAAGACTTGAATCTCCCGGTAGCTCTCCGGTTCCTTCCACGAAGCTATCGCTTCTACCCTCTGAGGATCCATCGAAACACCAGCGCCTGATAGGATAAACCCTAGGAATTCGACCTGGTCCTCGTAGAACTCGCACTTAGAGGGCTTAGCGTATAGCTCGGCTTCTCGTAGCCGCTGCAAGACTTGTCGTACGTGGCTAGTATGTGTGTCGCGGTCCTTTGAGAAAATGAGGATATCATCCAGATACGCTATGCAAACGGTATCCAATAGCCCGTGCAGCGCCTGATGGATGTAATTCTGGAACGTGGCCGGGGCGTTGGTCAGGCCGAAAGGCATCACGGCGTATTCAAAGTGCCCGTATCGCGTGCGGAACGCCGTCTTCCACTCGTCTCCCTCTTTGATACGAATGCGATAGTAGGCATCTTTGACGTCAATCTTAGTGAAGTAAACCGACCCAGAGATACGGTCAAGGATTTCCGAAATGAGAGGTAATGGGTACCGATTCCGTTCTGTCACCTTATTGAGTCCCCGGTAGTCAACGCACAACCTCAAGGTCCCGTCCTTCTTCGGGACGAATAGGATAGGGGCGCCTGCAGGGCTCTTGGAGGCGCGGATGCGGCCATTCGCTAGGTTTTCCTCGAGGTATCGCCGTAGCTCCTCTAGCTCTGCCGGGGATAGCGGGTAGATCGGCCCGAAGGGCGGGGAGCTATCAGGTAAGAGGTCTATTGCGTGGTCGGTCGCCTTATGCCTAGGTAAGGCTCCTGCGTTGTCTGGGTTGAAAACGTCCTCAAAGTCTCGTAGTTCCGTAGGGATGATTTGGATTTCCCCAACATTCACCGCGTCTTCGCCCGGTAATAGGTAGGGTTCTGGCAGGATTGCTACTTGGTAGACTACTGCATGGTTCCTGCACCGCTTCTTGAAGGTGAGGGCCTTCTGGATTTGTACGCCCTTCCAGCTGTGTTCAAACCACCACCGCTGATCAGGGGAGAGGTAGATGCGGTGTTTCTTAAGGGTGGTCTGGGACAGTAATACAGGGCTTCCCTGGGTATTCGGGTCCCTATCGATGCCGACGCAAAGCCGGGTGAAAGATCGTGTAGTTCCGCGGGAGTCCGTCATGGTTAACGGTACTTCCCAAACACCGTAGGTAGGGAGTTTCGTCTCGTTAGCGCCCTTGAGACCGGGTGCTTTCGCCTTGCTCTTCCTCAGGCCGTGTTGGCGGGCGAAGGTTTCGCTGATTAGGTCGACCTCAGCGCAGCTGTCAAGGTCTGCGTGCGTTTCGGTCGGTTGTCGGCCGTGGATCGTTACCTGTGCGTGGAATCGAGTGGCTACCTCGACTTGGGGGTCTTTAGCTAGTGGCGAGGCCAAGGCACTAGCTACTTGTCGTTTTCCTTCTTCTGGTCTGTGTTCAGGAGAGGGCAACGAGGCTTGAGGTGGTTTTCGCTATTGCAGAGGTAGCATCGCGGCCTCGAGAAGTTCCTCCCCCCTCGGTTCCTTGTCGACCCAGACCTGTCGCTTCGCTGCCGAGAGGAAGGCGAATCGCTCTGGTTTCTTCGCTGGCTCTTCGCGGGGTCGGGTCTGTTATCAGCAGTACGGCCCCGTTTCTGGCCCTGTGGCATAGAGTCCCAGTATCGGGTAGCAAGCGCCACCATTTCCTCACGGTTGCTTGGCAGTGTTGGGCTGTGAAGGTTGATGTGGTCCTGTAACCCGTCTTGTAGTTTCGCATAAAAGGAGAGAGCCCGTTGCTTCTCGGCCGGCCTTTCGAAGTGTTTCTCTAGCGAATCGAGGTAGATATGGAAGTCTGAGGGTGATTGGCCCTCACGCTGCTTCGCCCGCTCCAATTGTCGCATTAGGAGGGGTTCCCGGTTGCTAGCGTCCTTGATAAGGACGAAAGTCCACTCTTTAAAGGATTCCCAGTTATCTTCGAGGTTCCCTCGCGTGGTCTCCTCCTGTTCGTCAAGGTATCGGTCCCATCTCGCCCGGCATTCGGTGTCCATATAATCGAGCGCGAGGAGGATTTTCTTAAAATCGCGGCGGTATCGTTTCCGTGCGCCTGCAAAGGCACGCTGTAGGTCGCTAAGCCAGTCATCGCGTTTCCGTAAGGTAGTAAGGTGTGAAAGGCGGGGGATGTTCTTAATCCGCACTTCGCCCCCGCTGCTCGAAGTGGATGAGTGAGAGGATCGCCGGCTCCTCGGCTCCGTAACGCGCGGTTTTCCTACGCCGAGCGCTTCTAGTAGCGCAGCTTCCTGGTCTTGTAGCTTCTTCAGCTCTTGGAGCTGCGAGATGCGCGTGCGTAATGCTAGCTGTTTCTCCACAAGGCTAGGTTCAGGCGGGTCTTCTGCTACTGTGGGAGTTGTGTCTTCTTGCGCGATTTCTGGTGTTGATAGATCGTTCATTTCAGCCGCCCTTCGGCGTCGACTCGGTGCCATTTCGGCTGTAGGTAGCTGTAGAGAGAAGCTTTAGAATTGTAAGGGATAAATATCACAGTGAGATAGTAAGCAGCTAGGTACAGCGGTAAGGCACCGGTCTCTGTATTCCAAGACTAAAGCTTGAGGATTCCAAAGTGAACCTCAAGCGCGTACGTGAGGAAAAGGAGGCGAAGCCCCACTGGTCACGTGAGATGACCAGTCGGGTGGGGCGGCTCCGAATTCCCGTTACAAATAGTCTAATACGATGTAATTAATGCATTCATATATGCCCTAATTGATTAAGATATCTTTATATAAATGCCTCCAGGCTATAAGAAGGCAGGAACTATCCTAAAGCTTAACAAAGCTCTATACAGACTGAGAGTCTCCCTCTTACTGTAGCAGAAGGAGCTTTCTAGGACCCTCTTAGAGCTAGGCTATAAGCCAGTTCTACATAAGCCTTACTGCTTTAAAAAAAAAGGAATCCTCTTCTTTATCTATATTAATAATATCATTCTAGCCTATAAGAAGGCATAAGAAAATAAGGCTAAGGACCTGATTAAAAAACTCTAATTAAGATATAAACTAACAGGCAGTAACTCCGTATAATGGTTCCTTAGAATAGAAGTCATATAGAACTGACCTATAAAGAAGATCTAGCTATCCTAAGCAGCCTATATTAAGAAAATTGCAAACCTAGCTAATAAAGGAATAGCTATAGTACTAATGACTCAGTTAGAGCTCCAGCCTGCAATAAGGCGAGCAACTCTAACAGAGATTCAATAATACTAATACAAGATCGGATCAATCCTCTACATTACAATCAACACCTGACCTAACATAGCCTTTACTGTCTCTAGATTAGCCAGATTCCTTACTAATCTAAGTTAAATACACTAAGAAGCGGCTAACCGCGTTATCCACTACCTTACATACATAAAGAACCTAGCCCTATCCTTCAGAGGGCCTAGCAGTCTCAGTATTGCTAGTAATGCCTCTTTTACTAATAACATAACTAATCAGAAGAGCTTACAGGCATATACTATTAAGCTATTTAACGGACTGATCGGATAGAGAGCTAATAAATAAGACATAGTTATAATATTAATAATAGAAGCAGAGCTCCTAGCCCTAGCACAGGCAGCTAAGGAATCTCTCTTTATAAGCTAACTGCTTAAAGAGCTAACAATTTAACTAGATAACTTAACTATCCAGATTAACTATAATAACACTCAGACTATTAACCTCATAATAGCTAAGATAGCTACTTTAAAGACTAAGTTACAGCATATTAATATCTATAATCACTAGCTCAGACAGGAGGTTTAAAAAGGGAAAATTTAAGTCAAATATATCAAATTAATAGATATAGTCGCAAATAGCCTGACAAAAGCACTTCTAGCTAGAAAATAGAACCGCTTTTTATATTAACTTGGATTAGAAGACGTTAGGAAGAGGCTCTAGAAGGACGAAGAAGGGCTTCAGACTTAATAAGAAGTCATTGAATCTGAGGGGGTGTGTTAGATATATCAGAGGCGAAAGTTGCTACCTATTGCCACCTATTGCCACGAGGCTTAGCAATCAGCTTCTAGCTGATTCTATACAGAAGAGAAAGAGTATATAAAGCTTGCTCTGAAACCTCAAGGCACAGGGGGCAAGCACAGAATACACAATTTTTACACCCTAATATTTGACATAATTTAACTCTAGTTCTAATTTACTAGAGGTTAGATAACTTACTTTTCGTTAAGGTAAGTATTTAAATTATAATAAGCTAGATTTAGTAAAACTTGTGTTAAATATGGCTAGAGTATTATATGTAACTATTGCTAAATGTCTTATTATTATATTAGAACCGTTTTCATTTCCTTGCATCACATTTCCTATTATTATTGCTCTTTCGTGGTTTGTGTCTGATCAAGCTTCTCCTCAGACGCATGCAGACTACGCATTTCCACTTATTATGTATATGCATCTTATGGTAACTTATTTCAAACTTATTTAGTTGTAACTTCATCCGTCAACTGAAATGTACAATCTAGACCAAAATAGCTCAAATAGGAAACTCTTCAGAAATCGAATCACACCTTTCATGCGGCTTCCGGAACAGTCGTCTCACGCCCCGGATACTTCTTCGACTCGTCTAACTGAACCCAAGGCGCAAACACATTATTACTCTTTTCTAGCGTCTCCTTTAGCTCGGGGAAATGCCTGACCAGCACATCCTTCATAGAGGTATGCTGCACCCAATGGAAACCCTCCTTCGTGTATGTCTCAGCATTCCACTGCCCGGCAATAAAGCGGTCGCTCTTGAGCCGCCGCGATGCCATGACAATAAAGATGCGGAATGCAGTGTCACTGAAGCCGAAGCCGGGGATCACAGGCTCACTGTGCGAGCCGACCAGTGTGTCGACAGCCTCAATGTCTCCGTTGTACACCTCGGAGAGCTCTATGGCGAGCGCCTCATTGCCGCCGGTCAGCTCCTCAAATGTCGTCGGCACATGCATACGCAGCATGCGTCGGAAGTCACAGTACCGCGGGACGCCACGCTCACGGTCGCGTAAGATGTCGACGGTACCCATGTCCCGGTGGAGGCCATCTGGGGAAGTCAAGTCGCGTAAGAAGTCAGGATAGTTGTTGTTGGTAATGGCTCCAGGATAGTTGATGCCGAAGGAGTAAAACATGTCGGCGAACGAGAGGCCTTCAGCAAAAGGTTTCTGCGCATTCCTAAATGTCATATCTACTATAGGGATTGTGATTTGGTACTTCCCATCTTTCGCGTTAAAGAAGGCGATATTATCTGAACGCCTTACTTAGAACGATATAAGTGGAATACTCAACAGGATGCCTTACCGGGAATGAGGGAGTGCATCCTATAAACGGATACGAATTCCTCTGTGAGGCTGTAGGGAATGCTGTCGTGGTCGACCCCTGAACCGGGGATGCCAGAAATGATCTCGCTCTTCTTCGATATTCTCCCAACCAGCTTCGTAAGGGCATCGCCAGCAAGGCCCCACCAGTTGGCATTCATACCAATCTGAAGCGCAGGGTGTGCGAGAATAGCAGGAGTCCATTCCACGGTGTGGATCTTTGCCATTAGCGCAGAGTTGGCCAGCCTAGCTTTGTCAAAGATCTGGTCGCTATAGAAATCTTTAGCTACCACTCTAAGGGCAAATCCACAGAGGCGGCCTTACCCAGTCCAGTTCGGGTATGCCTTTCGAAGCATGTCACAAAGAGAGTTATGCTCAAGAGCAAACAGGGTATGCAGCATCTCCATGCCTATCCACCAATTACTGTTAAAGCCAGTGAGGGGATTACCATCTTTATCCCGGGGTAGGAAAGCTTCTATACCGCCCTCAGTAAACATCAGCTTTCCATTGGGGCTTCGGGTTCTCAGCTTTGAAGTCGCCTCCTCACTCGACCCATAGATCTGTGAGCCATCCCACCAGGAGGTGTTCAAGTTCTTGTACCCTGGGCATTGAAGGTCGACAGGGTCAAGAGTGGCGTCAGGCTTCGTCTGAGGAAGCTCCATACGGTCGTCCGACCATCGGTCGCCAACAGGCAGTGGTATATTAAAGAACTCGTCACTCTGCCAATCAAGGTCAGCTGGTTGTCCGTTTTCACGTCATCTATGTGCTGGAATTCGTCAGATCTTACCAGCTCATGGTTGAACCAATCGTGTATCTGGAACTGAATCCAAGCAGCAGCAAGTAGATTGAGCGTTGTGGCTGGGATAAAGCTACCCGGTTTGCGTGCCATGAAGCACTCGCTGACAACTCTTGGATTTGGCGTCCAGAGTCCATCTTCAGTCGGCTTCTGACAATACTTTCTCGGGAAGTTTCGACCGAAGCGCATTCCAGCACAGCCCATGAGGGGAAGTTCGAGCGAGTTGAACTTCCCATCCGAGTGACGTGCATTCAGATAGCGTTCATCATCCATGGGCTCATCTTGGGAATTTCCTTGAGCAGAAGCGGACGCGTAGCCATCATGGAGATTATAACCTCGCAGCTCAATGCGCATGGCGACGATATTCAACGCCCCCAAGATGGCGGGCAACTTGAACCACGACACGAACTTGTTGATGAGGTGGAATGTCGAGATGGTGGTCCGCTCAATGAATGAGGGCTGGAGGGACATCTTTTGACGGTCCATTTCGATTAGATAGGCCTCTGCTGAGAATTCTGGGATTCAATCTGCTATGAACGAGTATTTAGGCTTCGAGTTGGGCGTGAGAAGGACAAGACTGTTTGCAAGAGACGAAAAGTCTTCCATGAGCTTTAAGCAGCTTCTCACCTCACAAAGGACCAGTCCTCCAATCCCATCACCGACTCATCATCCGTGACGCGCATCGTCGTAAAGCTGACTGCATTCTTTCCTCACACTATCACATGCCAAGTGCATTCAATGTCTAGTGCTTTCATCGAATTCCGACAGATGCACGAAGGGGAGATGCTTATGATGGTCATTGGCTTGTTTGTGGAACTTGCCGTGCGGCTGAGATGGGTGGTTGGGGTTGCCGCAGCATTTGATTAGTTGGACTTGTTCTGGATGAGCTTAGGAGTGAGCTACTCGGGCGCAGCCTTCTAGACCAGGTTGCATTATTCAGGCGTTCGGGTCCACAAGCTGAATGGTACAATACCACCTTCCATCATTCCTTATCTGAAGCCGAATCACGTTCTCTATCTGTGGAGCATCTTCATCAGAGTGATGAACTTTAAGGAGTATCCGAATCACGCGGATGCCACCGAAGTATTGCTAGACATAAGGTTTCTATTATGGATCGAACAATCACATGTCGAGGACAAGCTAAGGTTCCTGTTATTAAAACGTTGGTGGGATGGTGGAGACCCGGTCTATCCATCGGTCTAAACCTTGTGGCGGCTACATCGCCAGAGGCCTCATCCTCCGCCATCAACCTTATTCAAGACAACACCCATCACATGTCAGATCACCTGCCGTGGAAGTCAGGGTAGTATGTGTTCTCAGCGATCCATCGTCGTCAGTCAATCAATCCCTCGTTCAGTTGACAACGCGAAATATACACTGCTCATACGTGCTTTTAACAGCCTCACAGTCTCACTAGCCAGGGCTCCAATCTCTGGACTTTGGCAAGTTTCGTCACCAAGGGAATCGACCCAATAGCGTCAATGGATGGCTGCCAGTTTGTCGGAAATCAAGACATCAACGGCGCAGGCATCTGCACAGTAGGTTATACTCATATTTGCATAACTATATTGACATTGAAATTACCCTTGGGGGAAGCCCGCTTCTTATGTTAATTGGTGCGTGACTTCAAGGGTATATATTTTCAGTGGTTTGCAACCATCTTTGCGAAGCAGCTCGTACGGTCTGAGACGGTGAGTGTGCGATATGTCAATGCTCTATTCCAGTTGTGAGCCTGCCCGTTGCGTGAGAGATGAAATCAACTAAAATGATGCTCAGGGCTATGCTAGTTGCCTTAATCTACCAAACAGTAGAGCAATTCTCAACGCTCTACGCAGCCGAAGCGTTCATCATCTTGACCTTCGGCTACGGCGCCGTCTCCACTTCTGCTTTCGGTCTTGACGAGAACTCCGATAGTGGCTTCGACCCTAAACACAACAACATGACCGATACAACGCCACTTGGTGTCATTGCCCGTCTCCTCATCTTTTCGGGCTTCGGCGGTTACATACTATGATTCTGGTTTGTGGGGATTGAAGATATGGCCGTCCTTAACAGAGCTGATTGTGAAAGTTGTGGATGGTTCTTCATACGTGTAAGACTACTGGGCTGGTTCAGGACATTCCACAAGGTTGTGGCGATCATGGCTGTGACTATGTGAGATGCTAAGGTGGATCACCATAATGGCAACTGGCACCTGGCGGAATGGCTGGCGGTGGATATGTGTGGTGCTTGACCCTTTGGGCGAGGAGAGATGAAAATCATGCCGTCGCCAAGATGGCTCTGCATATTGCAAACCGAAAACACCAGGCTTGGCTTGTCAGAGGGTAACATAGCAGAAGCACGGTCGACCATTGCACGCGCACGCGCATCCCAGGAGAGTCTACAGTCATTACCAGGATTGGGCAGATACACATCGCTCCGGCAGACCCTTCTCCTTCTAACCCGCGCCCACCACCCCCAGGTGTACGCTATGTTCTTGTTGTATTTCTCTATTTCTGTACTATCGCCCCATTGTTCGGTGATTTCATATCACTGTCGTTGTTTATTGCCGGCATTGAAATGACGATTCGATACAATGATATCAGGGGTGTGAATTGGTTTGGGAGTACGGGCCAGTTGATTCCGCTTATCATCGGGGTAGGGAACATAGTGAAGGTGTGTTAGAGGGGGGGAAACGGCGGAGGAGGAAACAGAGAAGGAAACGTAGGCGGGAACGGGATGATCAGGAAGCTGGCCCAGATGGCGAGATGTTGCAGAACGACACAGAGGTGACAAGTCGTAGAGAAGACGTTTCTCGGAGGCAAATCATGCATGATTATGGGCTAGCAAATCCAAAGCGAGGTTTGAAGCAAGGTCTTTTTCTCGGCCGCCGAAGAGTCGCATCTACGTTCCGTATGCCCAGTCAATAGTGAGGGACGAATATCCTCACTATCAACATAAGATGCCACCATCCATACGAATCTGCAAAGAGACTCGCGATGTCGCTCTTAAGAATCGACAAAGGGTTCCCATCTGGAAAGACTGGAGTGGAAAAAGTATGTACGCCTGGGGTGGATCCGAAACGCGACTCATAATGCTTCGACGATGTTGGGACATCAGTAGCCGCTTCGAAGATATCAAGCATATTTTCGAAAGTTGGGTAAGCCCGACAATTAGAATTCATGCCAAGTATTTCTATTGCATCATGCGTTCTAGTTTGCGGGATCAAACGTCGAATCGCGTTTCTACAGTTAGCTTAGGAGAAGACAAGCATTGGTGAGATTGACAGTAGGACCACAGAAGATTCAGCTAGCTCGCTGACCGCGAAGATAAAATTAGGTATCCTTGGGACTATCTCCGTATTAGAGGAACTTCTAAATATCATCAAGTTTCATGCTTTAAGGTTCGTTCGCCATCAATTGAGAAACACCGATCTTAGGTTCGAGACACCATTTCTCAGGCGACGCCAAGCTGTGGAACTTCGTCACCATGACATACATCTGCTGGCAATTCAACTCTGTCCCCAATTCACTAGAGGTTGGAAGAGTTGTTCTTAGTCAAGGAAAGCACTACGATCCAGACATGGCGGAATCTACGTCGAGCATGGCTAGAGTACCATGTTCGAATATTGTCGAATGTGTCATTATTGTATCCTTGACTAGCATTTCTAGACTCTAGACGTCTCCCTATTACGTCGCGATCTGTTGCAGTGAAGCTTGACGCCACTTTCTCCCCTGGCTCTGCTCCGTTGTGTTGCTTGAGTGCAAGCTAGAAAAACTTCGCCACCCAAGCAACCAACTAAGCAAGGGTCGTAGTGCTGGCAGCGAGACGACAATAATTTGAGTTGCGATTTCCGTCGATCCGACAAGATCTGTGACTGGTTAGTATAGTTTGGCAATATGACACAAGGCGTAATGCGCGGCTGGGATATTTACAAGTCGTGTATGCGGTTATGGACTGCACGGTCATGATGAACCGGGCAATGCTGACAAGGATCAATGCGGAACCGAGTAGAAATATGCATAAAAGACAAGTCTTTTCAGCCCGTGGTATTGCTTTCAACCTTGGCAAGATCCTGAATGGTAGGGCGAAGACTAATATTGACAACACAATTAGCCATATTTACATCCGCGTGAATGAACAGCCTGCACTTACCGAGTAACTCTGAGGTGGTTCCCAAAGCTCAGCTGACGAGCATTGGTTCCATGCTGGTTGGCAATGTGCAAGCGATAGGGTCAGAAGACCTGAACAGTAGAAACTCAGAGTTAGTCATATTCATCACGGACTCCTGGGCTCACCACGAAAACTCACCAGTTCTGTGACGTGGGAAGACCACACCAGAATGTATCGAGCAGTCCGACAGCTAGAAATGCACAAACATTATACACTATCACAATATATAAACAGATCCGTAACGTTTCTTCTGATACGGGGAATAACTGCTCGTAGAAGGCGAGCAGACTGAATCTTGGGAAGAAAAAGCCCAAATCGTAGATGATTGAGGAAGCAAACTTCCACTACCAAAAATGTCAGCTTAAATCGTGATCTCGGGGATTGGACGAGGAGCTTTTACTATCATGAATCCTTGACTGAAATAATTTCCCCAATCCTCTTGGCCGTTTGCAAACGTATAAGTGTCTCCGACCACGAGGCAGAGGAAGAATAATAAAGCTAACACCAGAAAGATTTCGGACAGCCAAAAGGACCACAGTCTCTGCCATGTACGCACAGCAAGTCGGGCGGTGATGACGGCAAAGCACAATGCAATCAGAGCCCATTCTAGAGCCTATTTCCCCCAGTTGGTGGGCCTTGGTGGATCATGGATGTGTTGATTCTCACGAGGAATTGATGGGCCGTCACGGCCATGCTGCTCAATTGCCGGGTATCCGTGACTGGGGCACTGATTTTTTTATTTTATTTTATTTTTAGCACGGTGGGTCGGTCGGACGTCAACAATAATAAGGCGAAACAATGGCGAGGTTCGAAACAGGGTGGTCATTTGGTAGCAAGGGCCTGTGTTTCGAGGGTTCAAGACGTTTATGGAAGAGTGAGAAAACATGACTCATCATCCACACAACGATTCGCAGATGGAGGGAATCTTGCAAATCACTTCCTGAAGTGCGAGGCAGGCAGACTGGGAGAAATGTATATCTGAATGTAGCTCCATTCCTTGCCAGAAGCGAGCTTGTGGCGTGTGGATACTCTCCAGCCAGCCTGAGTTGCTGGCAACGTTAACTCAGATAATTGGTGATGCAAAAGATATAGCAGTGAAACATAATGCTGTGCTCTACGGGCTGAGCTTGTTCGAGTCGCTCATCTGTTATTCACTATAGCTCCTCTACGATGAGCAAATCAACTCCCAGACTACTGCTGGTGGTAGAGTCACTCGGGCGCTTCTTGTAAGGAGTATGTGTTTCTTTGACGATTTGTTTATTTGCCCTAGGAATAACTTTCACGGGTGGCGACCGTGAGGTAAGATCAGCAATCTTACCACCGTCGCACTTCGAACTGGAATGTGAAAGCTCTGTCTAAGGGTTTCTTGACTCACTTGGGTGCATTGCAAGTCAAAAAAATGCTTATATTGAGTGACAGGCAAGCTTTCGGTCTAGACAAACTCGGACCTGGCAGGTAACGCTCTGTGCCGGTCGTTTTCCAGACGAGCTCGAGGTTAGCACCTCGTATGATCGATTAGGTATGTCGGAATGCA
The DNA here is from genome assembly GCA_029931735.1 of Dactylonectria alcacerensis. Classification (NCBI taxonomy): domain Eukaryota; kingdom Fungi; phylum Ascomycota; class Sordariomycetes; order Hypocreales; family Nectriaceae; genus Dactylonectria; species Dactylonectria alcacerensis. The sequence goes on from JAPMUZ010000005.1 coordinate 938,035, forward strand.
TACATGGCAATCAACAATCACTGGTAGAATGACGTTTCTTTTTTTGTGGGCGATTCTGGAAGCCCGAAGCCGCCGTTCAAGTAATTCAACCGTGGGACTTGTGCTGCCGCCGATATGAAACTTCGTCGGCATGGGGAGCCAGTCTCCAGACGCCTGGAAGTGGAGATTGCATCACTGGAGCGTGTTTTCTACATTTTTGTGGTTGTTCGACACATGTTACTACGTAATGACTATATTCTTGGCGAAACGGCACGACACAGACAAAGTTGATGGCCAGGGGTTTGCGACATGCAATCGGGCAAAAATAAAAATAAACCATCGTATGGGGTGCCAAGATGATATTTACGTATCTGTAACCAACCCATTGATTAGGTGGAGACGATCTCGAAACGATGTTCGAGCAACGCTCCACCATCCTCATGCCATCACTTGGAGCTCCAAACAGCACGCGACAAGCGGTTTAATGCGGAGACAAGTGTCGAGATCCCGGTTCAGCTGGAAAAGACGTTGCGCGTCATCAAAGCCACGAGCCAGTCGGTCGACTTCCTTGATCCTTCGCAGCCACTTGTGGAGCAGGACGGAGATGTTTACGCAGCCAGGGTGGCTGGCGCATTGGCATATAGAGTACCTTGGGCGAGTCAGGCTTGGCATCAGTAACCACTTGCTGATCCCCAGACTTGACTCTGCTCCTCGTCTTACAGCGCTTCACTCGTCCGGTGGCTGAAGTGGAGCATCTCCACATATGAAGGGACGTTATGCTGTGGGATTGGGTCGTTAGGTGAGGCTGTCGCTGGCTCAAACGATTGTCACTATTTCCATAATGACGCTCGCCAAGCAAACTCCGCCTCGTGCTCGGCCCGCGCATGGTCGGTTTACACGTAAATTATTGTCTTGGCCAAGTTTTGTCGAGAGCGATATAGGTGTAAGAGAAACGTCTATGCTTCTTTTTTGAGAAAGATGTATCCACAACCTTTCTCGGTAGGCTCGAGCTCATCGTCTCGATTGGCAGCAGATTGGTTGATTCGACGAAGTGGCATGTCACATTGCGACCATGGGGCTTAGAAGCGTCGTGGATGAACAACGCATCAGAAGAACGAGAATCTCGGAATAGGGGCTGCCAAGTCAAAGAGGTCGGAACGCATGTTGAGTCGAGAGATGTCGGGGTTAAAACGGTTTCATGTCTAATTATATAAGACTTACAAGGGCATGAACTTCAAGCAATTTGTTTAACATCACAAACAACCACATACATAAGCTCATCCGCTGCCTAGATCATCAGCATTCAGTTCTTCCTCACTCTACCCAGAAACCAAAAAGCCACATCGCAAAGCACCCAACATGTACACCAAGAACATCGCCCTCGCCGTTGCTCCCCTCGTCCTCCTTGCGCATGCCGACGTCAGCCTCGACAGGGACGATGTGCCTTCGAGCTGCCAGGCAGTCTGCGAGCCGATTGTCCAGTTGACCAACCGTTGCGAGGTTGATCTGGACAATGTCAACGATCGCACCGAGGACCTCCTCGAGGCTCAGTGTGTCTGTACCAACAAGAGCTTCGAGGTTGGCAGCATTGCCGCTCTTTGCGCCGATTGTATTTCTCAGAATGTGAGGTCGGCCAAGAAAGCTCGATCTCTGACTGCCTTTCGGGCTCGCAAAGCCTCTGCTCGCAAGGTTCGAGCCGTCGACGCAGATTCGGACACCAATTCCGACACTGGTCCGGACTCTAATGGTGATGATACGGATGGAGACTCAGCCTCGGATTCTCCAGACGACAACAACCGCCGCCGCAGCGTTCCAGGTCGCAAGAAGAATACAAGATCTCGTCGTACCATTCGCACTCGTGCCAACAACACTGACATTGACTCTGACTCAAACGATGAGGGCACTCAAAGCAACTCGGACTCTGATACCGATGATTCCCGCAAGAAACTACGGGCTCGCCGTCGTATCCCTCGCAACGTTCGCCGCAACAAAGTCAAGGCTCGTGTTGACGACTCAGACAGTGCGGACTCAGGGAACGACGGTGTAACCAGTGGCGATTCGGACTCGGATGATGATCGCAAAATTCGAGGCCGCTTTAGCACCCGTCGCCACGCCCGTCGTAACAAGACTCGAGCTCAGGACATCGATACAGACAGTGCTGATTCCCAAGGCGACGACCCAGCGACTGGTGATTCAAACTCAGACACCGATGATGACTCTCGCAAAAAGGTTCGGTCTCGTCGCACCGTCCGCCGCAGCAAGCTCCAGTCTCGGGCTGATGACACTGGCGATGACACCAATGATGACGATGATTATAAGGACGGCCTTGAAGGTAAATGCACACTGATACCTAATAGCGCTTCAGAATAGCTCGCTAACGGAACATTTGCAGACATTCGTGCCATCATGTACACATGCGGCTTCGCCAGCACCACATATGCCGCCTCCAACACCAACGCCGCAGCAAGTATCACCGTTGTAGCAACTGCTCCCACCGAAACCAGCCAGTTGACTACGACCATCGTCCCCAACAGCGCTGCAATCTCCGGCTCAGGAAGTGCACAGGTCAACGCGGTATCCCAGACCACCGTGACCACCGCGAGAGCCACATCCACCTCTGTCTCCAGCGGCAATAGCTCTGACGTCGATATTAATGATGAGCACACCGACGACGAGGACGACACAAACTACCGTCGCACCGCTACCACTTCAGTAACTGGACGTGGAAACAGCGCAGCTTCTGCCACTGAAAGCGGTGCCTCTCCATCTGAGAGCACTGGTGCTGCGTCAAGCCTGACCCGTTTTGGCATCGCTGGCTTCTTTGTTGTTGGTACGGCCATGCTGCTTGCTTAAGGGTGCGCCCAGCCAAGTCTGTTATCTAGCTCGATGACGCGTGGTATACATGTTCGGGAACGCTTACTTTGTTGGAATGTTGTGACGTGTCAGTGGCCTCGAACAGCATGCGGCAGAAGGACTATGATCGATGCGAACTCGTCTGCATCCAGGATTGAGGATATTTTACATACATAAGTTGAACGACGAAACGCAATTTATTCATTTCTTTTCATCCATATCCAAATCTAAAATTGGACCATAGGACATCAAGTGAATTCCACAGAAGATTACGCGTGATAGAACATACTGTCAACAATAGTGGTTCAATTGACAAGACATTACCAACTACTTGTACGGTACAATACATTCAGGGGACTTGCCCTCCATGCCGCCTCTGTGTGTGCCTGTCAAGATTCGCCTTCCGGGCGGTGCCCTTCATTCCCAGTTTATAAGAGGAGCAGTCTGGGTGCGTGCAATACCACCTTCGACTACCATGTACCTCATTGGCATGACGGGTGAGATCTTTTAGTAACGTGAAGCTCATGTTACAGTCAGTCACCGTGCACTTAAATGGGCGGATGTGTTTCTTGATATGCCGGCTATAGACGTTTGTTAGCTCCCAGCAAGCGGTTGATGTCCCACAACACCTACCCCAGATCCCGTTTGTTCGGGTAAATGACACTGCACTCTGGGCATTGGAGAGCATTTGAAGCAGCTGAGTTATGTTGACCGCTGTCGTTGACCTGTGATTGCTGGTTCGCAGGTGTGGTCGCTGGCCGTAATTCCTCCTCAACTTGTGCGTCCTGTCCAGTAGGCTCTGAAGTGTTCGTGTCCCCCCAATCATACTGCGGAAGAGGACCCTCATTACCGGATCTGATCCAGGCAGGGTTGATGAACTCAGTCGGTCGGGTTTCGTGTTTATGTAATAGAAATTGATCGTTGAGTTCAGATGACCCTGGCAAGGGTTGACTAGGAATAAAGGAACTCTATCAAGATAAAGGGGACTTGGGAGAGCCTGTGGGCAATGTGGACAAAAGAAAAGAAAGAATAAGACGGCTGCGAAAAAGAGAGTGACACGAGTTGGACAAGGGCAATGGGTGCAAAGAGCGGCTGCGGCTGCACCACCGGGGCCAAACCGTGGGAAGAAAGAAGAGAAAAGAAGCTTGGGTGGAAGATGGGAATGGGCGGCTCTTATACCGAGCATCGGGTTCATGTTGACGCGTTAGTGAGAACGACTGTAGCGTCGCCCATTAGTAGCCGATTGGTCGCCTCCCGTGAGGATGGGTAGGCCTCAAAATTTATGTCATCTCACCAAGGCTGATCGGGCCAATCATGATCACGATGGATTTGCATGACGGCGATGCCATTCATCATGTGAAAATGGCTTAAAGACATAAAAAGGAGTAGTTTTCCTTTGAATGGGGTTTTGAATTGTTCTCTTAAATTCATTTATCATCTGCCTCATCTCCTTTCATATCAACGTGGTAACAACCTACCATCGACTGCCCTCATTATCTCACGTCTCCAGGACTCTGCCAAGATGACTTCACTATTCTGCTGTGGTGCTATTAAGCCCTACCGCCCTCAGTACCTCTCGCACCAGGACAAGTTCACCGCCTTCATGCAGTGGGCTGCCTTTCCAAGGGAGGCCGCTCCGAATGATGTCGATGGCGGTGGCGTCAAGCCCAATCTTGTCGAGCACCCACCGCCGTTTGCGGTTCAGCTTGTTCGACAAGTCAACTACGGTCCACTCGAGTCGAAGAGGTATTTCATTCCGGTCCAAGGGAAGGATAACGAGTTCGCCGAAGTGCTTGAGGACGACTTAGTGCAAGCAAACTTCGAGAAGCTCAATTCGTAAGCCTCTCCATCCCAGTTCTCCCCTTCTCTTCATCGTCTAGATCTCTAATCACGGATATTACTCAGGTATAAGAACTACAAATGCCAGGGTCATGTCAAGTTTTTCGAGGTTAATATCTACCAGAAGGATCCAGTCAACAAACATCACTGGAGAGCTAACCTCGGTCGCCCGGCAGCGTCAATTGACCTGTGAGCGGCAAGATTAAGCATGTGCAAATGGGAGTTGCCAATGAATACAGATAAAGAAGCAGCAGAGTGGTCCATAGCTGAGTGTTGAGGTTAATAAAATTGAAACCATGATGTTCATTGTTCAAGGCAGGTACCAAGCGGATCGGCAGCAGAGCATGTGAAATGCAGCTTACCCTAGAGCATCACGAAGTGTGCCAGGTGCGTTGTCAATGTGGGCCAACACAATCTTAAGCGCGAAAGGGTTTTTCTTGCTCCATCCCTCACTGGTCTATAGAGTCCTCTCGGAATCCGTGTCGCGTTTTTAGCTGGTGGGCCTTGACCCATTGCTCTTCATCTTGACATCCGATGTTTTGCAAATGAACCATTGCTTAAAAGCCCTTGAAGAACATTTCACAGGTTCGGGACAAGACCTTTGGGTTCGTTGATGCCAACAATTAAGATTGTGGTGCTATATTATGACTATATACGCCCACAACGGGTTGACCAGACTTTGTTCCGAGATATGGATTAGTCCGCGTAAGGGAAACATGGAATACGGGGAAGACAGCGACCTCATTATCGTTCATCATCTTCGTCCCACATACTTGAAAAGAAGGAAAGGTTTACTAATTATGGCCTCGACAGCCTAGTAGTAAAGAAATGGTATTGTAAGGTATCTCGGCCAAAGTCGGCGCTGGCCCATTTTAAAAGACCATACCCTTGGTCTGCTGCAGCTTGTGGAGGTTGATGTTGCGGAAGAACAGGGTCCATACAATGGCCAGGCTCATGAAAGCGACACCAGCGGCAAGCATACGAGTCTGGGCGTAGCGGTAGGCATCCTGAATGGCAATTCTCTCGACTGATCCCCACTCGAAGCTCAACTGCACCTCAACATCGAGGGCAATGGTGGAGACATTGCCCTGCTGGCTCTCGGGGAGATACCAGCCGAGGGCCTTCTCAAAGGTGTTGGTCCAGATGGCGCCGGAAATGGTGCTGCCAATAGCACCGCCGGTGGTGCCAACGACGAACAACAGAGCGAGGGCAGCGGCGACGTGCTGGTGGTCGACGGCGGCCAAGATGGAAATCTGCTGGACGATGATGAAGACGCTGCCTCCAATAGAGATGAAGACCTGGCACATGACGAGGTAGCCAACGTTCTTGGTGGTGCCGCGGAAGTAGATCATTAGACCTTGGGCGAGGAGGTAGAGAGGAACGGCTCCGTACAGCAGCCACTTGAAGCGGCCGGTCTTGCGGATGGCAAAGCCGACAATGAACAAGAGGAAGCCGGAAACGACGTTGAAGGTGTTGCCGATGTAACCAGACTCGGCAATGGACACGCCGTTAACAACCAGCAAGAAGGAGCTGAAGTAGTTGGCCCAGCAGTAGTAGGAGATCTGGTAGGTGGCGTCGAGGAGACACGCGCCGATGACGGTGCGGTCAGTGAGGAAGTCGTGCTTGAGGAAGGGCTTGGGGGCGACGTATGTCTCGAAGAGTCCGAAAAGGACGAGGACGACGAAGCCGACGACGATCATGGCAATGATGTAGCCGCTCTTCCAGCCGTTGGGGGCGTAGTAAGCGAGGGTGAAGGGGAGCAGGAAGGTGGTGAGACCGGCAGCGAAGAGGAAGCAACCGGCGCCTAGTTTCACAAGTCAGTACGTGGGTACATTAGAACAAGCTGGACCAATTTGCTCACCGTCAAACTCAATAAAGTAGTACCAGATGCTCTGCAGAATGTTGCGCCCGCTAGACTCCTTGGCGACAATGCCCTGAGCGCGAGCCTTCTTCAGGTTGACCCTCAAGAGGAAGAACAGAGGCGCAGCCACAAAGGGCAGGATGATGGCGAAGCAGCCAAAGCTCCAGCGCCAGCTGACCTTCTCGTAAAAGTCCTCTGCGGCCTTGGGACCGGCGAAGGCGGTGATCATGTAGGGCGACGAAGTGAAGGCGTAGGCGAGACCTCTGTTCTTGAGCTTGGAGATATCGGCGGTGATGACGTCGATGCAGTAGGTCATGCCGCCGAAACCGACCGAGTAGAAGACCTGGGCGGCGCAGAAGTGCGCGAGGCCGTTGGAGGTGGCCATGAGGATCAGGCCGAGAGTCGCGAAGCCGGTCATGATGGCAAAGCCCTCGGCGCGACCCCAGAGATCGAGGATCTTGGCCACGGGGATGTAGAGGGCGGCCGTCATGGCGCCCGAGACGACGCTGATGACGTTGAGCATGGAGTGAGCCGCGAACTCGCTGGTGACAAAGGGAGTAAGACTGTAGAGGATGGTGGACTGGAAGGCGTTGACCATGTAGAGCAAGAACATGCTGTAAGAGGGCGTTTGTGTTAGCAGAGTTGCGCATTCAATAAGAGGCTATCGCGGGGTATCTCTCATATGAGATGTCAAATATGCGACAACAGGCAGAAAACGTACAGGATAAAGGCGCTGATGAGCGAAGCTTTGGACCAAGTCAAGGTAACGGCCTCGACCTCTTGGACACCAGTCTGCGCATCCTTCTCGAGCTCGTTGCGGTGCTTCTCGTCGCCGCTCTCGCTCTCGCGGACGCCATCTTCGACATTGGGCGTCTTCTCATCGCCGACGTTGTTGTTGGTGTTGTCGTTGACGGGCGTGACCTCTGCGGCCGCCACGTTGGCGTCGTGTTGACGGCTGAACTTGAAGAACCCGGCCATGATAGCAGCTGTTCTTGTGAATACAACCGATAATGGGGAGGGGGAGGGGGGAGGGAATTGGACGAGGAACAGTAAGCGTGCGGCAGGAAAGCAAGACAAAACGAAAATGGGATCCTGCGCCCTTGTATAAATAATGGGAAAGGGAAGGGAAAAAAAAGGCAGCAAAGACCCCTGGTAGCTTTTTGCCTTGCTACATCGAACTATCTTTCACTACCTGGGGCGACGTGGGTATTGCTAGCGCTGGCGAGGGATGGGGGCCTGTCGCGCAGAATCAATCGACGGGTGTGTGAAAAGCGCGCATCTGATTAGATTAGATCACGCGATGGCACACAGGGCAAGGTATGAAAGGCTGGCTGCTACACGGAAATGGGCGAAGACCGACATCGGGCACAATGGCTTGTGACAGCTACAGCTACGAATTTGTTGGCGATGCGCAAATGGGATGCAGAAAGAGGAACGGGCGTTTTTGCTCAAACAGGGGACTAAACCGCGTGGAGCTGGGACAATGCCCGATGTGGATAGCTTCAACAGCAAGCAAGGGGAGGAAGAAGAGGAGTGTGTGTGTACATACGCGGACCCGAGACCAAGGAGCGGGAGGGGAAGAGGCAAAAAGAAAAGAACACACACGCCCCCCTCCTCGCGGAATTAGAGCCAACAGGCCTCCCAGACGGTGGACTGAGAGAGTCAAAGTGGAGTGAGTGTTGCGAGTGCAAGTTTTTTTCTCTCTCTTCATCTGATGTGAAGTGCGTTGAACTGAGGTGAAATGGTTGCTTGCCAAGGACTCTAGACCCGAGGAGATGGGATGTCTGGACCGAGCTGGAGCCAGAAGGGTTGGTTGCCAAGCGCCAAGATGCGGAAGAGAACGAGGAACGAGGGGCCAAGACCAAGAATTGAGGGTCAAGGCCAAGAATAGCGGGTGTGCAGCAGGGTCTAAGGCATGCTAACCAGGTGATGGGCGTCCAGGATGGCGCGTCTACGATCGACGACGAGTCTTGTTCGTGAACGTTCAACGACGACAAGACAGTCCTACTGGACAGACAACAGAAGCGCCATCACCGCGTCGTCAAAACATGATGAGGCGTACGGCACCGAATCACCAGGCGTCGGTTTAATCTGTGTCAGCCACGCACGCAACTTTGTCTGGTCACATTGTCTGCCCTCTTTTTTTTTTCTCTTCTCTTGCACGCACCCCAGCTTAGACCCAACAGCCGCTATGCAACCGAGTCCAATCCGAAGCCGAGCCCTGCGCCGTGGTGGGGTATGGGGTCGTGGCGACGGCATCACGGACTGTCCGTGATGCCAGCTATTGAACTTGGGTCAAGGGAATTGGTGAATGCCATTGTGAGAGGGTTGGGGGAAAAGGAAGGGGATTCTCGACTGCACAAATACGAGAAACGGTTGAACTACTCAGATTTTTACTGACATTGAACAGATACAAACTGTCTATTCTACCACTGCTCTCATTGAAGCTCCCTCTCTGCCCGCACCTCCGTCCGGTGTGCCGACTTCAAAGCCTGTGTGTGGGCCATCCCGTCCGGCTTCCGGCCTCCCGGACAGTCCGTAGTACCGCAACCTCTCCCGGTGACCATCGGCTTCATTCTGGCCCCATGCCAATTGCCACATCAGCCCCGAGAACCAGCGCCTTGGCGACGCCTGTTCGCGTGACGAATGGAGGACGCGAATGCATATTCTCCCAATCTAATCTGATGGCCATTGTTCGCCGTGATGGACCCCCTGGTCGGTTTGGAACTGGAGCTGCAGAGTTTTCCCAAGGTCCGACGCCATCTTCAAAGCTCGGCGCCATCTTTCAGGTGGAACATTATGGAGCGGGCCTCGTGGACAAAAAGCGAAATCTCCAGATGCATTCAACCATAACGGGAAGCTTATTAGTACACGGCCCTCTGCTTCTGCGCGCGTATGGCCCTGCCGTCCAATGAGGAAGCTCCCCTGCTTAGCTTTTGCTGCTGTTGGTAGAACCCTGGATTGTGGGTGGAGTCATCGTCATGCCATCAGCAGCTTCGTCTACCGGTCTAACTCACGACTATCAACTGAACCATACGTAAAACGCAGCTTTTGCGGCTAGGTCGCCAAGATTAAGCTTAAAAAGAAACAACTCATGCTTGCAGATGAGGAAGAAAAAAAAAGAGGCTGATGCGAAATCGCAACTGTCTGCTTGGCAGCTGAAACTGGTGTCTTTGCACATGTCGCCCAACAAGCAAGTCGAGAGCTTCGACGATGCAGCCGCCACCGCATGCGGATAAGGCTGATCCGGCATGTCCCGATGATATTGCAAAAGCTGTTTTGTTAACAAAGCCGCATCGGCTACATCGGCTACCGCGGTACTGTAGGGTACGTAGATTCAATACTCAGCTTCTTCCACGCTACGTACTCACAAGCGACTATTCGGCCTTGGCGCATCAAGACCGACGAGCCGACCGGAAATGCGAAAAATGTCCACCGTCTGTCTCATGCCGGTAGTCGATACGGATTGACAAGTGGGACGGGTGGCTTGTGGTCCCAGTCCCAGGTACGGTACATCCGGTGACTTGTCTTGTCGTCCCGTCCAACACGCTTGCCAAGCTTCACCACTCCCACACCTGTCCTCGTGCAGATGGACGAGGTGGAAAGAAATGGAAAACCCTGCTCACATTCCAAGACCCTGCATCCTAGTCCGGCAAACAGCAGTCATGACTATGAATCGTGGGGGTTGCCATCCGGAAAGCATATGCTTCGGTGCTGATTCGCTGCAGGCACGTCCGAGAACGGATGGGGGTCTCATGATGGGCTTTTGAGTATGCCGCAGTTGCCCTCTGCCGGTTCGATACGAGTCGAAATTTAAGTCCTGGGCTGGGTGTCATACATGGGTTGACTTGTCTGTTGGCCCTTGGACGCATGCACAGGTCGCGCGATGGATTCTGAGGACGCAGGGCGATGGTGGGGAAGGACGGGGATGTATGCGTAGTTTAATCGAGTAGTTTAAATGAGTAGTTTAATTCGCTTTGACTCATCTATCCACATGCTGTCTAGGTATTTACGAAGTATGTACTGTATGTGGAAGGTAAACATGTGATGTTGATGGTGGGGGATGATGGTTGCTGATGAAGGGGATGATGAACCAGGGCTCGATGGTGTTTTGTACATTTCTACACACTGACTTAATTCACCAGGGTCTACTTTATTCAGCACAACATGCAACTCATTCACAACAGGGGCAGGCAATATTCTCAAGTAGTAAGTAATGTTTATTTTCCTTTGTTGCAACACAACGCTTTTCATTATGTACTCTGTCTGCTACACCCATCTGCCATGCCTGTCTTACAGCTTGGGCTCGAAGCCAAAGTTGGTACCAGCAACCCGTGGCAGCAACTGCTGGAACGGACACAGCTGGAAGAATCGCTCGCGCGAGATGACAACCAAGTTGGCGCGCTTGTGCGGCAGGTCGAGGAACCTATTCTGGTGCAGGCCAAAGATCATCTCGTACATGAGGATCTTCTCGTTGGTCAGGCGCGGCTCGCCGACGACCTGCTCGGTGCGGCAGTCGTCGATGAACTCGTAGTGCATAATGCTGGGCCACCACGTCGTGATGATGTGCTGGCCGCGGTAGGACGCGTCGCCGACTAAAGCGTGGCGCCCGCGGTCAAAGTCTAGCGACGCATAGTGCGCGCCCATCTTGTCCTCCTTGGCCCAGTACAGCTCGAAGTAGGCGAACTGGTGGCCGTCGAGGCAGCCGAAAACGGGGATGACGTGAGGGTCGTCGTGCAGCGTGTTGAGATAGTTGCGGTGGTGCTCGAGCGTGCCCGACTCCATCCAGCCCTTGGCCACGCGGGGGTCGTTTTGCCAGGTGTGGAAGAGGTTGAGATGGTCGGCGTTCTTGTAGTCGACCGTCTGCAGCGCAAAGTGCTTGTCCAGCGAGGGGATGTAGCGGCTGTAGAGGATGGATCCAGGTGCTGGCTTCGGGGCTCGACGAGGGTGTCGCAGCAGCGCCGAGTCGATGGGCGTCAGAACGTACTGGACATGAGGCACGAGGCTCGGGTTCCACGATGGCAGCCAGATGGGCTGGGTTCCGAGCGGCGACGCGCAGCCCTGCCAAAAGGCCGATCGCAGGATCAACGTCTCGCCGGGCACAGTCTCGAGCTTCTGCTTGGAGCCGTACGAGGGCGCGGGATGCTCAATGGCGACCATGGCGTTCAGCAGGGCGTCGGCAAGGCCCTGGAAGCCCTCGCCCTCGACGCGCAAGCGCACCGTCTCCGTCTTGCTGTCGATGGCGAAGAAGAGGTACAGGAACAGCCAGACCTGGTTCCGCGTCGGCGCCTCGGAGCCCGTCCAGGAAGCGACCCAGACGGGGCTGCGACGGGCGTTGGCCCAGGGCGTGTTGTCGTTCTCGTCAATGGTAGAGTCGGCCTCTGTAGCGGGGAGTCTGGTGAAGGTGAGGCGATCGTTGTGCAAGACGTGAGGGAAGGGTTTGCCAGCAGCATCTTGGGATTCGGCCTTGCGAAGCGCCCACGATTGCTCGCTGGTAGAGGTGCGCTCGAGGTTGTACGTCGTCAGGTAAGGATACGGCAGCCGCGTCTTGATGGGTGCGTCTCCCGCAAAGGGATCTGTGGTTGTGGTGGTGGTAGAAGCCATTGTTGCGATGGATCGAGTGCAATTGATGACGATGGAAAAGATGGACAACAACGGATCAGAGAGAGGACGATGGAAGAAACACTACAGAGACAACGGATTACGCAAACGACGCAAAAAAAGTAAAACACCGAGCCGGCTCCGGGTTCGCTTTCCACCCACCTCCAGATTTATATTCTCAATCGGCATTTCCCATCCCGGTGTCGGTACGAAAAGGGCCAAGCTGGGGGGAGGGGATGATGCAAAAAGGCGACTGCGACGTAGCGTAAAAATGGCTAGAATCAAGTTCCACACTTGGCTGCAGCATCGTCATCAATACCGGTAGACGTCCGAAACCCGACCGCTTTTGCTTTTTGATGATCGGCATGTCCATCGCGAATGGAGGCTGAAAGTGCAGTAGTCTGGGGGTCAGTATATCACTCATGACAGCTAGGCCAAGTTGGAGATGGACAGTAATTCCAGGACATTTGCCAGACAGCTTACACACCCACCTACAACATCATTCATCCACCCTCAGTCTCACACATCAGTCTCTCACTAAACGGTTGAGAGTTGAGGTTCAGCCTCCATCTTGAATCGCATACCTACAACAATCCCCCCCAGGACACATGAGCCGAACAAACGCAAACCAACACACGGCACTTTTCCATCCTTCACGTCCCTTCCCATCCCAGTTACATAATGGCATCCTAGCTCCTCAACCCGATCCCACATCATACGACTAACCCTGGCCATTAATCCTCGACGAAGTGGACTCTGCTTCCGGGCTAGTCCTGCTATCACCACGCCTACTCCCCCGCCAACCCGCTAGCGGGAGATTGATAAAAATTTGAAGGGGATGCCTCTACGGGAAACACGTGGTTGGTGAGATATTATTTGTCCAACCCACCGGTCGAGTTCCTCTCTTTGGGACCTCTCCCCCGTGCCCTCCCTCGTCTACGCGGACTCTCCATACGCTACACCACCTTCATTCGCACAGTTATGTCTCTTTGGCTCTTTTCCTACCGGAAACTCAACCCTCATTGAGCAATTCCAGCCCCTCCTCCCCTTGTCCGCCACCCGAGGCCATTGCGACATGCCCCGCCCCGGGCTTAAACGCTAAGGGACGCAGTGTGGCCCACGGATCCATTTGGCGGCGTGGGGTGGGCTGATTGATAAGATCGGAATGCCACGGAGGGGAAAAGTTGACGGCGGTTGAGGTTGCCTCGGGTACGACGCTGGGCTGGATGGCCCGAATTCTGTTCTCCGCGTACAGGGTCCGACTTCTTGTGTTTTTGTCTGGCTTTCCATGGCGCAGGTGTGTTCAACTTTGGGTGCGAACCCGCCTGGGCGGTGCACCATCAAAGCGTCTCACGGGATACGCAGGATGACATCTACCCTAGTGTAACCGTATCGTAGATTCTCATAAAATGTTCGATCGATACACCTTTATTATAGACTTTAAATAATAGTACGTCCAATCACTTGTCTACGAATTCCTCGACTCCAATACTTACCCACTTGTCTACATTGTAGAGCGAGGCTCAGAGCTTGTAGCCAGCTCCGCTCTACGAGTTTAACATCTCACAGTCATCACTCTCACTCACCCTCGGGACTACATGAGCACCACGCAAAGAGCCACGCTAAGGGGGTGAGCTCCTCAATGTAATCGTCGTTTTTGGTCACGAGAAAACTCACCAGCCCGTCCCCAACTCAACCCAATGCCAGTCCTCCATCAAGCGATGGCGCATCAGCTGAGGGAATCACATATAACCATCGCGCAGTTGCCAAGACGCGGAATCTCCGCCAAGCAGAGTTTTCGAGGCAGTTTTCAATGCCATATCACACATCTCACGCACAATGATAGGTTTATCCCATCAGAAGTAGGCTGTGCTTGCGTTGCGTGTGAGGGCGCGGGTTTGCTTCCGCCCGCTCCAACTCTGACTCTTGTGCCTCCCGTATATCGTATTCCAAGCAACTCAGTGTTGGGCGAGCTTTCGTTCCGCACTCCGCACTCACAAAGAAAAGACTTGGTGGCTTGGCATGCCTCGTCACCCCTAACCGGCCCTATGAGCGATTACCCTCTATCATCGCAAAAGCAAGCTCATCACGACGAACAAACGCCACCTGTCTTGGCCATGTGTGTCTCGTTGATAACAGTATTTGCCAGTGCTTGGCGCAGACATTGCGTTCAATGAGGGATAAAACAAGTGTGCCCGCCTCCCCAGGGGATCCGGCAAAACCCATACACTGCGACCGTCACTGTCACTCCCGCATATGAAGATCGAGACGTGCAGCGCAGGCGCACTTGAAGGACCTCGATGGATCGTCGCGGGCCGATACGACGTCAACGGATATTCGCCGCGTCTTGTTAGGATTAGCGATGATTTCGACGCCAACGCCCAGGACGACAGCTGCCTTGGGCCCGCTGCGACGATCCCGGTGATTCTAGCACAGGATCTCAACAAGATCAACAGGCACACCAGGATACTCCTCGTCAATGACAGGTAGGGACCCAACGACAATGGACATGTCAAGAGTAGTGCCATGAAGATCTCGTTTGAGCCCCACCAAGACAGCAACGCAACACAACGTAAGATTCCGGAGCCCTATCCAAAGATGCACAACAGCGGATCGACAGGAAATGTTCCAGGTCGGCCCAGAGACCTTGCGCGACATACATCCGTCATCTCGCCATCTAGTGACAGCGAAGTAGGAGCATGGCGTCCTTCGATAACTGGGGACGACGGACGTGGAGGCATGTTCATATCTCGTTCAACCAATGGAGGGCACGCAGCCATTTGTGACACTGACATCCAAACGACAGCACAGAAGTGGTAAGACGGATATCGTCATCTTCCAGGACATGGTAGTGTCGACAGAGCAGGTACAGCTAAGTTGAAGGGCTCACGAGACGGGGCGGACAATCGACCCACCCAAGTAAACTACATGGCTTCCAAGGGACGTATATCCGAAGAAGCTCGACGGGATTGAACTTGGACAATCGTGTCACAGACGATGCTTCACTCGACTGGTATCGATGTAGTGGTTAACGGCCCACGCCAACCTCAAGTGGAGGACACCCGCCGACTATTCGACGGTACCTGAAGTGAACATCGCTCCGAAGACAGCAGCGGCCATCGAACAGAGCCGAATTTTGCTCAAGGAGCTGACGATGCCGGCTTCGGGCAGATGCTTTGTCGAAACTACTCGTCTAGAAGAGACGGCAGCAGGCAGAGGTGGATCCGAACGTAGAAGCGGGATGGAAGAGTTGGTCAAGAACCAAGCAAGAGTTTTCGCGGGCGTAGCGATTGTGGCATCCGAAGGTTGGGGTTGAGGTTGCAGTGAGGTGCCGTATCTATGTCGATGGAGAGGTTCTCGCCATGTTATTCGGAAAGCTCGTGCATCAGAGCCACTCGCGCGCATGTCCTGTCCGACGGATGGTGTGTTGAAGCTTCACTTATTGGCTGGGCTGGTGCAAGTACCCAGTTCCACAAGCCTCGTGCGAGTTCTCCCAACCAGGTTATTGACCATGTTCATGTCGTTGCTGAACTCTTTGGGTCGCGCAGGCACGATATACCATGGGCTGGTAGACTGCGGTCTCCTGGGAGCACTACTCCAGGGTGCTGAAGGATCCCTCTCCTCGATGCATTGAGACATGTGTCAGCCTTGAAGAGGATGAGAACCTTGAGGATCTTGACTAGGTCCCCTTGCAAATCGCGATGCGGTCTTTTGGTCACCGCTCGGCAGGGTATTGCGAGATCTGACGGTACTGAGAAGAGTGCCGAGTCTGCGTGAGAGGATGGTGATGGGCTATGCTGCGCGCGAGAGATGCTGTATTCTGGACCAGAAACCATAACATCTCCCGCCGGGCGGCTGTTGTCTTGCGAAGCTTCTGTCATCGGTCGCATGTCCTGAGTTGCGGTCGCCATGGAACATGGCCGTGGTTGAGCAATGCGCCATCCGGCCTCAGGTCTGTGTCTCGCAACCCCAACTAGAAGAGACATCCATCCCGACAACATTGGCCTTGAACGCAGGACCCCCACTCGAAAAGCGTTCCTGTCATCTCGTACCGAGCAGGCCACGGACTCAACGCGCATGGAGCTCCCAAAGGTCAAGGCGTCTCAAGCCCCAGAGCAACGGAACCTTTGGCAGGATCACGCATCAGACCGCCCAAACTGGCCACAATGGACAAGTGGTTATCCGAAATGGCGCCCTGGGCGTGGATATGTACAGCCCGTTGTAGCGGACGATTTCCGGTCGGGATGGATGGGGTTCAAGGTGTTGGCAGGCATTCACCGACAGGTATACCCATCCCCAGTCGCATCGGTTGCAACGTCGCCGTCCATGTCTTTTCGGTTACGGGGATGAGGGAGATGCCGAGGCAAAGTATAGGCAAGGAAGTGGACTGGAATGAGGTCTGGTGGTGACGAGTGTTAGCTGACCGATCTGTTTGAGTCGGCGTGTCATAGAACCCCCCACTCACCTTTACCATGAAAGAGAAATTGACAAGATTGACCTCACTGCCAGATCTCGTTGCTTACACCATTGCGTTGATGATGGGCTGGAGAACTGGTGCTTGGCAATGTTGATGGTGAGCACATCACCTGGCTCAATGTGCTTGGACCACGGCGTTCATGAAGCCACGCGTGGAGATGCTGCTACCAGCGACACAAGCATCCCAACTGATCCCCACGTCCTAGCCAAGTCGACGGACCATACTGGAAAGCAAGGCCAGGAGACGTAGGTGGTGGCGTAGCGTTCCACTGCCCAGACGCACCATCATGACATCCCACGCAGATCACCTGGGCGTTGCCACCCAGCGGTCAACAAGAAGCACGCTCAGACGCCTTCTCATCTTGGCAGTCTGACGGTTTTCGAAAGCCCATGGTGAGCTGACCGAGCGTAATTCCGAAAGAGAAGGCGAGACGACGGGAGGTCCGAAGACGGTAGCGCGAATTATCGGAAACAGCCAGTCATCGTATGACGCCGAGCCTTGCTTGGGCGAAGAAAAAAAAAGATCGTGGGGCAAAGCTCTCATGCGCAAAGCTGCAAGGGGAAAGACAGGGAGCTTATCCCAAAAAAACACTGGGTACTGTTGGTGATATACGACGGGAGAGCGATGATCGAACCCGGCCAGCAGCTTCGAGTAGATTTCTCAGATTAACTCGCATTCTTGCTCAGATCCAAAGCTCCCAGGCCGTGGCACCGGTGATGCTTTTCTCGAGCGCGGTCGGTGGAGCTGGGAGGGCGTGTGAGTGGGTGGTGGGGTGATGAGAAAGATCAGACCAAGGAACTGGGGTTGAAGCTCAGTAAACAAGCTGAACAGGATCACCAGATCATCATCACCATCACCTGTGTGGTGCCTGGAACGATGCGACTCTAACAGCTTCAAAGCCGATATCGGGTATTCAGTTTCATGCACACCAGGACAGAACGGGGCCTGAGTCGCGCAGCAAGACAGCAAGAAAGTGTGAGAAAAAACCAGTGCATTGAAGTGGAACCACAAGGACCCTCTGTGAGCCCTGGAGGGGATGGATGTACGGACTTCCAAAAGGAGATAAGATGTGATTGATTAGATCGCTAAGGCGGATGGCGCGGCCCTATTGTTCATTTGCAGGGGGGATATGGGTGCTGTTTCTTAGCTCACAGGTCCCCATGTCTTAGCAGACCATGTCTTGGAGGGGGGTGTGGTGATGGGAAAAAGAGACGGTGCTGGGTTAGGGTAAGAAAGTACAAACCAGCAAGTTTTACCCCATGCCGCCACACACTTTTCGTTGGCTTGTGTCTTGCAGTGCCGAAGCATGGGGGCGTTTTTTTCTTTTCTTTTTCCTATTTTCTTTGCTTTTTTCTGGTGTCGATGGTAGATTTGCAGGCTTTCAGCTAGAATTGGCCGGTTTGCTCTCCCCAGCTGCATTAGCGGGTGGAGAGAGACAAGTCCCAGTTGCCAGGGCTGCGGAAGGGAAAATGCATGTTCAAGGGATCTACTGGACGGCCCAGGGCATGCAGAATTCGTCTCGACAAAAAAACCTGCTGACGCCTGCTATGAGCCGGGGTGTCTCCAATGGCTTGCTCGCATGTGATGGATGTGATGTGAGCCGTCGTTTTTTTTTTTTTGGATGGGGGGCGTCTTCTGGACGCGGTCTCATTACTGCACTGGGTGGGACTCTTTGTTGGTGTTGCTCCGTACTGTACTGCCGGCGCTATGATGGTGCGGCTGGTGGATGGGATGGGTTTGGAGACCCGTCTTGGAGCTGGGCGGACCATGATACTACGGTCCGTACTCCGTAGCGATGGAGGGGATTCTAGCTGTATGGTTAGGCGAGTGGCGATGTGAATAGTGGTTGTCGATGATATTGGACATAAGAATCCCTTCACATCACATCTCCCACAAGTAGATCAAACACCGCCAATGCTGCAAAAAGCCTCTCCCACTTGCCAAGCCTCACCATTCACTTTTTCCTTCCCACTCCCGAAGCTCCGATTGAATTACCGAACAGGAACGAGCCGTTTGGTGTCTCGCATGCATGTGACTCTCAAGTGTGTGTGGTCCATCATCCATCCCTGTTCAGGGCACCCAGGGAAGAATGAGCTACAGTAGGTAAGCTTGCCAAGACCAAGTACCTCGGGCCATGGCGTGCGCCATGTCTTCCAGGTACCGGCAGAGGAAACAACAGCGGGTTGTCTTAAGGGCCCATGCCTGCCACACAGAGCTGCCAGTAGCAACCCTTACCAGTGTGTATCAGCCGTTAGCAGTGTGTCTCAACCCTTCAACCCTGACAAGCCGCCTGTACCCTCCCTCAGCAGTACCCTCAGCAACAGTTAGCCGTGACCAGCCGGTTAGCCGCCATAACCTCTCAACCCGGCATCTAATCATTCTTGCCCTTCATCAGAAACAGGACAAGAACAGGAAAGGCAGGGAAAAGAAACAATGGCTGATCACACTCATCACTTCCATCGCCCACCCCCTCCCTCCTCCTACGGCATCGCCTCTTTCCCCGCCCCCCATGTCATGCTCGTCGTCTTCACACGGCCTCGCGCCCTCAACGCCATGACCAGCGCGGGTCAGTACGAGCTCGAAGCCCTGTTCGCTTGGTACGACGCCGAGCCGTCTCTACGATGCGCCGTCGTCACCGGCGCCGGCCGGGCCTTTTGCGCGGGCATGGACCTCAAGGAGTGGAACGCCCGGCACCTCCGTCGCGCCGCCGGCGACCCGGACCCGAAGCCCATGAACCCGCCCTCGGGCTTCGGCGCCTTGTCCCGGCGTCACGGCAAGAAGCCCGTCATCGCGGCCGTCAACGGGCTCGCGTTTGGCGGCGGCATGGAGATCCTCGCCAACCTGGACCTCGTCGTCGCCGCCAAAGGTGCCATCTTCGCCCTGTCTGAAGTGAAGCGCGGCGTCGTGCCCAACGCGGGTTCGCTCCCCCGCCTCGCCCGGACCTTTGGCCGGCCCCGGACCATGCAGCTGGCCCTGACGGGACGCAGCATCACGGCCGCCGAGGCCAAGGAGTGGGGGTTGCTCAACGCCGTCACCGATGACAACACCGAGGACTGTCCCATCCTAGACCGCCCCGTCGTCAAGGCTGCCCTGGACTATGCCAACGCCATTGCGTCCAACAGCCCCGACGGCATCATCATCGCCCGCGCCAGCATCATTGCTGGCTGGGAGGACGGCAGTGCTGAGAACGCCAGCCGTCTTAACTGCGAGAAGTGGGATGAGGCATTGGACAACAGCGCCAACATGAGCGAGGGCTTGCTGGCGTTTGTGGAAAAGAGGGAGCCCAAGTGGGTGGACAGTAAGCTGTGAACAGTGAACTGCGAATGCCATCAACTATACTATGTAATTACTACAACCGCCCTACCAACTTATAACTCATAGACGCTTATGTACAGTCAGTCTCCATTAGAAGGGATGACTCTTTCACGAGCCCTAATCAAGGAGTTCGTATCCATCCTATCCACCACCACTCATCATTCCCATAATTACCCAACCCATAGCCTCCTGCATCATTCTATTCGGAGTAATTCGTAAACTCTATGTACGAAGTAATCCCACCATGGCCGTCCAAATAAGGACACCTCTCCTCTCATTACGGTTACGTACCTTACAGCATATACAAGCATCAAGGTCTCATAAATCACACCCTCATCCCACGCTCTTGTGGATTACCCACGGGTCGTCACACACTTGCGTCGGCGACCCCATCGTCAGCTTGGGCCACCAGATCCTCTCCCAAGCCTGCGCCTCGGAGCCACGGTTGCGCTCCCACGCCCAGTCTGCCGGGTTGTAAATCCGACGACCACGAATCCGGTCTCGAATTTCCGCCGCTGCAATTTTTTGTTTATTTTTTTTCCTTCTTCTGCACGGGGTGTCCTTACGGCCAAAGATCGGCCTTGCCGTGGGGTGTAAAAGGGCCATTCATCACATCCGTTGTCCTTGCCGAGCTGGCTCGTCCAGCTAAAACTCAGCCTCACGAAGAGCAACACGACGAATCGGGAAATGCCGTGCCCTAACTAACCTGTGGCTTGGTTCCAGAGCGCCTTTACGCTCTCACGGGCGTCATTCAGCAAGCAAGCGTGTTTCGTCCCATGCCGTGATGCCGTGGTGGCGAAATTCGCTCATGTGGAGTCATCTTATCAATCAAATCAAATCAGATAAAAATTGTTCCCGGCGGATCACGCACCCCCCTCCCCCTCCCTCGTCCGTGTACCGGAGAAGAGATCCATCTTCATCTCGATGTCACAGGTGCGCACGCTAGGTCGCCACGTCATGGTTCGGGCAGACGCTGGTGAAGGGGCGTGGCCGATCTCTAAGCTATGGAGAGGCGATGAGAAGGAAAACGCCCTATAATTCAGGACTGGCTAGAGGATATTTCACGGTCTCGTGAGGGAGACGAGACGGCCGGGATGTAACTTAGTAGTGGACAGCTGAACGGGATGTGGCGGCATCGCGGCCGAACGAGTGCAGTGCATTTCGTGGCCCATAGCCGTGGCGAATATGATTTGACCTGTGACCTTGACGCTGGGCAATCCGACCGTCTGTGTGGTTGTAGCCCAACGGGAATACGTTACCGAATCGAGTAACGTACAGGAAGCACTGGGCATGCAGCAACAGTTGAACACTGACAATGGCATGACTTCCCTTTCCAGCCATCCGATGTCCCGGGGGATCACTGAGGAACTAATGCTAGGCCAGGGTGGCCGGGTGGGAGGTTTTGGGTAGCATTGTTTTTGGGGTCTCATGAGGTGCCGCCGGTTTATGGATCGCTGCGGGAGGGAGGATACAAACGCATACTCAAAATGAATAGTTAAAAATGGATGAAACCTATGGGCACTTGATGATGCATGAGAAGCTTGGATCAAATCAATTTTATACGTTCCAAAATGGTTTATGACATTTTGCGTTATGTACCTCTACAAACACCTGTGTTGTCTAGGGTAACTCCACGACCTAGCTTGAGGCGATTCCCAATTCCATTTTGCCGCCCTTGCCTCCCCGTCCTCATCATCCAGCTGCCTCACCTTGCTTTTGCCCTCGAAACTACGAAGCTACGGTGTACCCTGTGTAACGAAACAGATTGCGCCCGCATCCTAGCCCACGGGGCGGAGCGTGGGGGAGGAGCCTTCCCAGCGCGTATACATGGTTCCGGAACCATGCTCGACGCGTGTGAAGCCCGAAGGAGGGAACCTGTGTGAGAGCATCCTGGTGCTGGCGAATCATTGTAAAGGTAATATCTGGTCATCCGTCTTTTCCATCAACTTGAATGGCCGCGGGGATGGTGATTCACGGGGGGTGTGGTCATGCCATCTCATCCATCCCCCCCCCCATCTTCGACGACGGGCCATCCCATCCCATCCCCATCCCAGGTTTGTAGATGCTTCGGTTCTCGGCATGGAGCGGGGCACCTGAGGGTGCGAGAACAATGGGACGTAGCATGCGCTGAGACGATGGCACATGGCATAGATACACCTCTCGCGTTCGTTGTGGAGTGAACGAGCTATGCAGGAGCAGCTGGAAGCGGGAGAGGCCCAAAAAAGATGTGCTGCCATCGGTTCGCCTGTTCCCCCATGTCGAGTTGCGTGGTTGTTGGGAGAGGGCTACAGACAGGTCCCGTCCGGCTTACAGGAGAGACCCCCGGCTTGCCGTCTTGCGTCTGGCCATCTAGATACCCCCCTAGCTTTGCTTGCTTGCCTTCCTAGGTAGGTGTGAGGTCAGGTAAGTTTGTAATTCGCTTGTGTTCGTTGGTGTATGGTGTTTCGTAGCTGCCAACCCGTTCGTAGCGAGATCGACTTCCCCCCCCTTCTGGTCATGCAGTGTAAGCTGTCTGTCTGTCAACTGGTTGTTCAGAGCAGAAGCTGTACACGTTCATTACTATAGCCACGGCTTCATCTTCAACACCCCCCTGCAACCTCACTGCATGAACGCCTTCCCCTTCGGTCCACTCGTGGCCGCCTCCGAGGCCTGGAGCGGCAATGGGGCTCCAGCGGGCTTGCAGTGGGCTTGCAGCGGGCTTGCAGTGGGATTTGCAGCGGACGTTCGGACGTTCCAGCAGGCCTTGGGTTTCCTTTTCAGCGGGTCCCCCTACCTCACCATCCCCTCCCACTTGCCAGGCCCCCTCATCATCCAGGTTGGCACATCACACTGGCTACTGGCTGGACCTCTTGTCGTCGTTGAAAAAGGTACCCTAGAAATTAATTATGAGCCATTATTTCTCTGAAGGACCCCATGCCCTTGCTTTTTTTTTCTCTTTCACACCAAATGTGCCGACATTTCTACAAGCACACCACAAACCCCCACTGCGCCAAACCACCGACCCGGGTACATGAAATTTCTCATTGGCACGCGGCTTGACGCTGCCCACTGTTTTATACGTAATCCGATTCGTGAATCCTTGGGTGGTTCCCTTTTTCTTCCTTGAGCTGGGCTATGAAGTCATTGCTGGGCCGATAGCGGAATGTGTGCCTGTGTTTCCCCCATGGCGTGGGCACTTTTTTTTGGTAAAGTGAAATGGTGCTAGCCCAGGGCCTTGGGGTGGAGGGAAGAAGACATGGGGGTGGGCAAAGAGAAAACATGGATATGGGGTGGGATGGGAATAGATGGAGACACCACTGAGTGGAGGAGGGGGAACGGGACGGAGGCTGGACTGGAATAGTACGGGTAGGTAGGGTAGTAAAGAGAACGGGTTTATGGGCAGACTGGGGAGGACATGGTATATTATGACCCGGGACCGCTTCTTGGGTCGTCATCGCATCTCCATCTCCATCTCCCATGTTGATGCTCATGTCGAGTGTCGCAAACCACCAGACGCTGCCATCATCATGACTCCCGGAGCCCTCATGACGCCCGGCGCTGCTGAGTGCGAGCCGGTACTTGCGAAGTCGGTCCAGGAGCAGCCCAAGGGCCTCTGGTTCGACGTGCCGGTGCTCTCCAACAAGTCACTCTCTTCTACTTCTTCTTCTTCACAACCCTCATCCTCCTCCAACCCAGAACCCCTCGAGGCCCTCCTTCTCGCCTGGACCCTCCTGCTCTACCGCAACAGCAACGGCAGCCCCGTTCAGTTCTCGTGGAGCCTGAGCGAAGTCGGCGCTTCTACTTCCTCCGTCACCACACTCGAGGTCAACACTTCGACGCTTCCCTGGGCCGGCGCCGACTCGGTCCGGGCCGCCCTCAATGGCATCCGCGCATACCTGCAACAACAGCTGCCGTCGGACCAGCCCTTTGCCGTCGACCGCTATACTTTCTCTTTTAACGACGAGATCGCCCCGGACGGCTCGTTGAGTGTCGTCGAGGATGGCGACCACACAGTATCCTGGGTGAGTTTGTTCCGCAACCCGACTGACACGGCTCATGGAGACTAACACGTTCGCGATAGGGCAACATCCAGCTGCAAGCTATAGTAGCAGACGGCAGCCTCTGCCTGCGACCGCACTGGCGCGAGCCGCTGGGTGCGTCGTTTCTAGCGAACCACTTTGCACAATCACTCGTTGAGATCTTAACCACAACACTTGGTGATGACCTCTCAGCGTCCGTCGACTCGGTGCTGGCGCTCGGCGACGTCGACAAGGCCGTCATCTGGGGCTGGAACAAAGAAGTACCGCCCACGACACACGCCTGCATGCACACGCTCATCTCCGAAATGGTGCGCGAGCAACCCGACGCCCCTGCGATTTGCTCGTGGGACGGCGACTTTACCTACCAGGAGGTCGAGGACCACTCGGACCTACTGGCGCACCATCTTATTAGTCTTGGCCTCAAGGTCGGCGACGTCGTGCCGCTGTGCTTCGAGAAGTCAAGATGGACGGTTATTGCGCTCATGGCCGTCAACAAGGCCGGCGCTGCGTTTGTGCTTATGGATCCGAGCCAGCCTCTGCAGCGACGGCAGACCATGGCGGCTGTTGTTCAAGCTCCTTTGATACTCACGTCAAGGAGTCTTGGACCGTCTGGCATGGAAACGGCTCCCGAGGCGCAGACAGTTGTCGTCGATGAGCCGACACTGCAGTCTCTAGCCAAGTCCACCTCTCCCAAAGGCCCTCTCCCCGAAGTCCCAACCGACTCTCTCCTCTACTGCATCTTCACGTCCGGCAGCACAGGCGTGCCCAAGGGCGTCATGATCGACCACAAGACATACACGACGAGTGCGATCATCCGCAGTGGCGCCATCGGATACGCGCGAGACTCGCGAGCGCTGGACTTTACGTCGTATGCGTTCGATGTTAGTATCGACAGCATGCTGTGCACGCTGCTGCGCGGCGGCTGTCTGTGTATCCCGACCGACGACGACCGCATGAACGACTTGAGTGGAGCGATTCGCCGGCTCAAGGTCAACATGGCGAATATGACGCCGTCGGTGGCTAGGATTCTCGACGCTGATATTGTGCCGTCGCTGCACAGTCTTGGTCTCGGCGGCGAGTCGAGTTCGGCGGCTGATATCGCCAACTGGGGCAAGGAGACGAGAATCGTTATTGGATACGGCCCGTCCGAGTGCACCATCGGATGTACCGTCAACCCAAGTGCCGCCGGCAAGCCGTACGTTAGTATCGGAGCCGGCACCGGCGCCGTCATCTGGCTGGTAGACCCGGCCGACCACAACAAGCTGGTCCCCGTGGGTGCCGTCGGCGAGTTGCTCGTCGAAGGCCCCGTCGTCGGCCAGGGCTACCTCGGCGACCCAGAGAAGACGGCAGCGGCCTTCATCGAGGATCCCACCTGGCTGCTCGAAGGCGGCGGCGGCGTCCCCGGTCGTCATGGACGTCTCTATAAGACTGGCGACCTAGTCCGGTACGATCCCGACGGCGAGGTCGGCTTCATCTTCGTCGGCCGCAAGGACACGCAGATCAAGCTGCGCGGCCAGCGCGTCGAGCTGGGCGAGATCGAGTACCATGTCAAGAACTTGCTGCCGGGTACGGAAGTCGTCGCTGAGATTGTTGCGCCGCAGGGACAGGGCAAGGAGTCGATGATTGTGGCATTCATTGCGGACCGTGAGGCTGCAAAGGCGGAGGGTGCGTCGACCGAGGCAAGACATCAAGAGTTGTCGCCGCGTGTTCGTGAGCTGGTCGCTGAGCTGGACGACAAGCTGTCGCAGGTACTCCCCATCTACATGGTGCCATCAGCCTATATCGGCCTGAACAAGATCCCCATGCTGGTGTCTGGCAAGACAGACCGCAAGTCGCTGCGTGCCTTGGGCGCAAAGGTGCCCCTATCCACAGCTGCTACTTCAACCACCACCATCACCAAGCCCACCACTGAGGCTGAAATCTTCCTCCGTGATGCCTGGTGCCGCCTGCTCAACCTCGAGGAAGACCAGGTCAGTACGACGCATAACTTCTTCATGCTCGGCGGCGAGTCCGTCCTGGCCATGAAGCTAGTGCCGCTGGTGCGCGAGCATGGCTACGTCATGACCGTTGCCGACGTCTTCAACCGACCTAAGCTGGCCGATATGGCGAAGCAGATGCAGCGCGAGGACAGCCAGCTCAAGGTTGACATGGAGGTTCCGGCGTTCTCGCTGCTGCGACCTGACATGGATCGTGAGGCTACGCTCGCTGAAGCTGCGGAGCAGTGTGGTGTTGATGTAACTGCCATCGAGGACGTCTACCCGTGTGCGCCGATGCAGGAAATCCACGTTGCCTTTTACACGCGCTCGACTGAGAGCTACGTGGCCCAGCGTGTGGCCGATATTCCTTCTGGTGTGTCCGTCGACAAGTTACAAGCGGCCTGGAATACCGTCGCAGCCAAGAGCGCTATTCTGCGCACCCGCATCGTCGAGTTCAAGCAGCACGGCTTCATGCAGGTCGTCATCAACCAGCCCACGGAGTGGCAGGCCGCTACCTCAAGTCTCGATGCCTTCCTCGAGGCTGATGCAGCGGTGCCTATGACGCCCAGCACGCCGCTGTGCCGCTTTACCATTGTCCACGATGAAGCCCTCGACAAGAGCTACTTTGTGTGGACGGCGCATCACGCCATCTATGACGGCTGGTCCACCGACCTCATCGTCGAGCACGTCAAGGCCGTGTACGACGGACTAGATGTCTCGCGGACGGCAGAGTTCAAGCACTTTATCCGCTTCCTGGCCGATCCTGCGCGGGAAGACTCCAAGACGTACTGGCGAGACCAGCTCGAGGGTGCTACGGGGCCGCAGTTCCCAGCTCTCCCTTCGCGGTCGTTTATCCCAGAGCCCGATGCTCTCGAGGAACGGTTCATTGCTGTTGATCCGTCTGCTCGGTCTGAGGCTACCGTTGCGACTGTCATCCGCGCAGCTTGGGCTCTTGTGGCCTCGCAGTACACCATGAGTGACGACGTCGTCTACGGCGAGACCTTTTCCGGCCGAACCCTCCCGATCCCCGGCGCCGAGCAGATCGAAGGCCCGATCCTGGCCACCGTGCCCGTTCGGATCCGGGTCGACCGGGCCGCTACAGTTCAAGAGTTCCTCCGGGCCATTCAAGACCAGAGCGTCGAGCGGGCTGCCCATGAACATCTCGGCATCCAGAACATCCGCCGCTTGAGTCCCGATGCCCAGATCGCGTGCGAGGTCATGATGGGTCTTGTCGTCCAGCCCAAGCTTCCCGAGGTCGCGGAGCAGTCTGATGAGGATCTTCCCGTGTTCCGCTCCGGCGATCAGGCCCTCGAGGCGCTGCACTTCAACTCATACCCGATCATGATGGCGGCTTCCCTCGAGCAATCCGGTTTCCGGCTGGTGGCTAGCTTCGACTCGCGTATCGTGAGTCCAGCGCGGGTCAAGCGCGTGCTCGCTCAGTTCGAGTGCGCTGTTACGCAGCTCCGCGGCGACCACACCCTACCCCTGAGCGCCATGACTTGTGTCAGCGCTGATGAGCTCGCTGAGATCTGGAGCCTCAACAAGGCTGCGCCGCTCGCCATGTCAAGCTCGCTGGCCGCTGGTGACATGTATCCCATGGTCCGCTACGTGCCGTGGGTTGTGCATCCCAGCAACGAGGGTCTTCTCGTCCCCGTCGGCACTGTTGGAGAGTTGGTCCTTGAAGGCGTTGGCGAGTCAGAAGATACCCCCGAGTGGCTCGCCAACGGCGTTGAAGGCATCCCCGGGCGCCACGGCAAGCTGCACCACACGGGCGATCTCGTCAAGTACGCCGACGACATGAGCCTCGTCTTCATGGGCCGCAAGGAGGCTATGACGACTATCGACGGGCACGTCATCAACCTCGCTGAGACGGACCAGGCTTTGGGCCAGTTCCTCCCTGCTGGTACAGCTGTCGTCAGCCAGTTGGTTCTGCCTCGGGGTTCGACGGGTCAGACGCCCATGGTTGTTGCATTTGTCCAGGAGACGCCCTCGAGTGAGGCTCAAGTGCACGATCTTGACTTTGAGCCCGTCGAGTCTCTCCCTGTGTCAAAGGCTATCTCGACGGAACTCGCTACCGCCATCAACGGCCTCAACAAGGCCATGTTGGAAACCCTCCCTCCTTACGCCATCCCCTCCATATGCATCCCCATCGCCAGCACCTCCGACAACACGCCCGTTGACATCAAGGCTGTCAGCAAGCAAAGCGAGCTCGTCAGCCTCAGCCTCGTAACGCAGCTCCGCAAGAGCCTGTCCAACCTCGAGCGCACCATCGCCGCATCCGTCACCATGACGCCCAAAGAGCGCGCACTGCTGCCCATGTGGGCCAAGTTCCTGGGCATAGAGGAAGCGGATATCTCGCTCGACGACAACTTCTTCCGTCTGGGCGGTGACTCCATCGTCGCCATGCGCATGGTCTCGGCGCTGCGTCGCGCGGGTTACCGTCTGTCCGTGGCCGACATGTTCCAGAACATGAAGCTGCGGGATATGGCTGCTGCTATTGTCGATAGCAACCCGGAGCCGGAAAAGGTCGCCAAGGTGTACAAGCCTTTCTCGCTGCTCAACGCTTCTAACGTTGAGGCTTTCCTAGCTGAAGCTGTTCGCCCTGCTCTCGCTGATGCATCTTGGGCCATCCAAGATGTACTGCCCGTGACCGACACGCAGCAGCGCGATGTCAAGTCATCCATCATCGCGCCAAGAAGCTCAATGCAGTACAACATGCTATACTTCGAGGATTCCATCGATACGGCTCTTCTACTCGATAGCTTCCGCTACCTCGTCGCCCAGCACCCGATCCTGCGCACCGTCTTCGTCCAGCACGACGAGCGCACGCTGCAGGTCGTTCTCGAGAACATGACGCTGCCGTTCTCGGAGCTGACCACTGAGGAGCCCGTGGATGCGTTCTGCAAGGCCCTGGCTGAGCAGGACATTGCCAACGATACTGCCTTTGCCCTTGGCGCGTCTTTCCTTCACCTGTTTGTCGTCCAAGGCAAGGCCGAAAAGGCATTGATGATTCGCATTTCCCACGCGCAGTACGATGGTGTCTCTCTACCTGAGCTGCTCCGTCAGCTGGAGCTGCGATACCGAGGCGAAGACGTCCCCGCGTCGGCTCCCTTCACCAGCTACTTGCAGCACCTCCAAGACAAGCGCGCTGACAACCTCTCCTTCTGGCGCGGCGTTCTCGATGGCTCTTCACCTACTGAGATCATCACCCCCGCTGAGGCGTCCGCCCAGACGGCCTTTATGACCAAGCCTGTGGACGTATCGGCCCGGTCGCCGGATACTACCTTTGCCATGCTTCTCAGCGCGGCGTGGGCTAAAGTCATGGCTACTCACTTGGGCATCGACGACGTGACGTTTGGCAACATCGTCTCCGGGCGTAACGTCGAGCTCGCGGGTATCGACGGCGTCATGGGTCCTTGTTACCAGTACATGCCCGTCCGCGTGCGCTTCGAGTCCGGCTGGACGGCCAAGGCACTGCTGGACGTTGTGAGGGGACAGTACCTCGAAGGCAGCCAGCGGGCGACAGTAGGGTTCGACGAGCTGAAGAACGAGCTCAACTGGTCCTCTGGCTTCTACGGCTCCTTCGTCAACCACCTTGACAAGGAGTTCTTCGACGCCGTGCCCTTTGCCGGCACGAGCTGCCGCGTTGACTACTCCATCCCGCACCCGGAGCCCGCGACGCCGCCGCGCGTGGTGTCGTTTGTCGAGGGCGGTGCTACGTTTGTCGGTATTGAGGCTGACGAGGAGCGGAGGCCCTTCTGGGAAGCGAGGTTGGAGGAGTTGGCGACTGCCGTTGAGGCGTTTGTGACGAACCCTGAGGCAGTGCTGTGAAACATTAACTGATATGTAGATTGGGATTATTTTTAGTTTTTATAATGGCGGGTGGTTTATAATGGCATAGTAAAACGGGATTTTTTATTATATAGTTTAGTTTGGGTATTGTTTTGTATGAATGCTTTTAATTATTATCTTACGTTGTCAAATATCGTGATGGTTTTGGAGACATCGTGTTTCACACCGTAGCTGGTGTGATGTGCCCTGGGAAATTCACCTATGGGTAGAGTCGGGCTAGAGCTGGACTGCAGAGAGGGGCAAGGAGCGGTAGATGGGTCAAACAGAGGGCCATCGTCGAGTTGTAGAGTCGCGTTAAACATGATCAGGCTGGCAGAAACAAGTTGAACGGGCTGTCCATCTTCCCTGACATCTACTGTGGAATATCAGATCCCGTTATTACAATATCCTCCATGGCGTTCTGTCTAAGTACATTTCCACTGCATGACGAGCTTCTCCGCGCCGTAGTCTGCTTCTCGCAGATCCACAGAGTGGATTATCAATCTAATCTGATGCAATCTGCTGGTGCCGCGATTCTTAAAACGAGTCTGCCCCCTTAGTCTGCCAATATAAAAATGCACTTAAAAAGCAGGCCTGGTTCCTCCCATCACTGAAGCATGCGCGGTATTAATGCAACCCTGAACCGAGCCATTCGCATCGTCCCGCGCACATCTATCCATACACTGACCACCAGGCCATTCTCTGTCGCAATGGAGCCTGCGCATCTACCAAACACGTGCCAGTACACGGCTAAGACGGACAGGGGAGACTATATAGTGCAGGTAGCTTGGCCGCTGATCTGGGGCGAGGATCGCGTCCCGCAAAAGGAGGAGCCTGTGAACACGCTGTAAGCCACGATGCCGCATCTCATCCAACCTTTGACTGACCCTTGCATAGATACGTCGTCGATGGTAACGCCTACTTCTTCACAGCCGTAGACGTAACGCGCCGTCTGGAATTCACAAACGGCGGCAGAACCGTCGTCGTGGGCATCGGATACCCCAACAAGAAGTGCGTCTATGACCACCGGCGCGGGCCCGATCTCACGCCTCCCGCCGCTGATGGAAAATACGACATCCCGCTCGACGCCTACGGCCAGAAGCAGGATCACCTGCCCTTCGGCGAGGCGTCCAAGTTTCTCGCCACCATCGAGACCAGCATCATGCCGCATATCCAGGAC
Source organism: Dactylonectria alcacerensis (assembly GCA_029931735.1). Classification (NCBI taxonomy): domain Eukaryota; kingdom Fungi; phylum Ascomycota; class Sordariomycetes; order Hypocreales; family Nectriaceae; genus Dactylonectria; species Dactylonectria alcacerensis. Next base: position 968,966 of record JAPMUZ010000005.1, read on the forward strand.
ACGCTGTTCCCCAAGGCGGGGTTGGGTGCTGGGCGCAAGGCGTTGTTTGGACACTCGTACGGCGGCATTTTTGTCCTCAATGCGCTGTATACCAAGCCGGAGGCGTTTGACACTTTCATCGCCGCGAGCCCTGTGACGTGGTGGAACCACGACTCCATCCTCAAGGAGCAAGAGCCGGCGTTTCGGGCGCGTACGGAACCTGTGGCCAAGCCGCCTGCGCTGCTGCTGACGTATGGGTCGACAACCTCAGAAGTGAAGCAGGCGGACGGGGAGGCGGACAAGACGTTTGCGGCGCGGAAGGCTATGGCCGAAGACGACAAGATGACGGGCGTTGTGGCGGGGATTGCAGAGAGGTTGAAGGGGTCGCCGCATCTGCGGAGTGTCTGGACGTGGAAGTTTGAGGGCGAGGATCATGGGAGTTCGTCGGTGACGGCTGTGCAGCAGGGCATCATCAAGTTTCTAACAGAGCCGCATATCGGTTAAGAGGAAGTGGGTGAATGATATGCCCAGAAGTTTTAGATGTCAGACAACGGCTGAGTTGGATTTGTGGCGTTTAAACCGATGTTGCTCTGAATGTAACAGCTTCTCTGAGACTATACTATTTGCTGTCCGCTCCATGAAGGGCGTGTGTTCTCGGTGCCATTATGCAGACTTAGCAACGGCCGTCACTCCGCTTGACAAGGTATACAATAAGCATCATCCCCATCAGCAAACATGGATTTTCCCACGGTCAAGCCGCGCAGTATTCTTAGCTATCACAGGTCTCTACTTTCTAAGTGCTATCATATCTAACTCCCTGTCTGATTCGGTGCAGGCTTGGCGGTGGAATCTTCGGGAACCGTAAACACCTTGCCAGGGTTCATAATCCATCTGCTATTATCAGTATAAAGCATCCCTTAATCTCATGGATTTCGACTTACTTTGGATCCAATGCTTGTTTCAATAGCTTCATCGTGTGGATGGTATCAGCACCCAGTTCATTAACCAAGCAATGCTAAAGTCGTTAGCCAGTTGGAAATGTGTACAAGACTTGCAACCTACCATCTTCCCCATTCCAATCGCATGCTCACCCGAGACCGTTCCCTCCATCTCCAGCGCACGATCCATCATTCCATGAATAGCCTTTCCAACCGCTGCATGCAAGGCTGGGTTCTTGGCGTCGTACATGATGGCCTCGTGAAAGTTGCCATCGCCGACGTGTCCCACGATGCTGGCAAAGACACCAAGCTGTTCTCCCTCCTTCTTGGAGATATTGACAATCTCGGCGAGTCTGGAAATAGGCACGGCCACATCAGTCGACCAAATAGTGTGCCCTTCAGGCTTAATGGACGTCATGGTCCACAGGGCTTCCTTTCTCGCCGCCCACAGACTCGACTCTTCGTCTTTGCTCTTTGCGAAAAAGTACTTCCCGGGATTGTTCGATTCAATTATGCTTTTGACTTGAGAAATGTCTGCGTTCACCCCATCCTTGGTCGGTCCAGAAAACTTGAGGAATAGGGATGGGTTTTCATCCCAGCTAATCTTGCGCACCGCTTCGCTCCCGTGCCGGTTAATGATGCGCATCTGCACATCGTCCATGAGCTCGATTGCCGCGAGTGAAATGCCCGAACGAATGAGTTTCGACGCCGCAGAGGCAGCGTCGGCGACGCTAGAAAACGAGACGACGGCGACACCGGTTTCCTTGGGCACAACGGCGAGCTTAAGGGTAACTTCGGTTACGATCCCCAGCGTCCCTTCGGCGCCGACAAACAACGACGTGAGGTTATATCCAGCAGACGTCTTCCGTGGCCGCCGTCTCGTCTTGATGATTTGGCCGTCGGCGAGCACGACGGTGAGATTAATGACCCAGTCCTTCATGGTGCCGTAGCGGAATGCGTTTGTCCCGCTGCAGTTTGTAGAAACCATTCCTCCGATTGTTGCAGTCGGGGAGGGGTCCAGTGGTAAGAAGAGGTTCTCGTGCTCAATCTTTCTGTTGAGGTCCATCCAGTTTACTCCTGGCTGCACGACTACATCCATGTCGTCCGGGTGAAACGCCACGATGTTATTCATGTACGTCAGGTCGATGACAATGCCGCTATACGGGGACGCAAAGTTGCCTTCGATGGAGGATCCCGCTCCGAACGGGACTGAATGGTGAGCATTTTGAGAAGTCGCCCTGAGAGATGACCACATACCTATAGGCACATTGTGCTTGTTACAAATTGCTGCAGCCGTGGAAACTTCCTTAGTGCTTCTGGGGTAGACGATGGCCACGCCACGGCCAAGTGAGTTGCAACTTGACCAGTCTGAATAACCATGGGTCTCGATGTCGTCCTCATCGTAGCTGACGGCATCTTCGCCAAGGGCTGCGTGAATCTCTTTAGCTGCCTACATCTTTGTGTTAATATTATTCAGTTATTATAGGCCATAGGCAAAAGAAATCTTACTGTGAGCATGCCTTTTCGATCAGCATAGCGGACCTTCGGCAAACCCGTAGAATTGGGTGCGTCTGCACGGGACTGGCCGATGGCAACACCAGCTGCAAACACCACACAAAGAATGGCTCCAAATCCGGCTAATCGCTTTGGTACATTGCTTCGCACATTGGACTGAACAGAATATAACCGGACTAGCGAACTTCTCTCGCGCATAGGTCTGGTTGCACTCGAGAGAAGCGTGATCCGCCTTGGGCTAGCCCTCAGGCACGGAAGCCTCAAACTGCGCAGCATTTTGCCTCCTTACCCAGCAACTCCAATTGAGCCCCGGGTGTCCCTGTGAGGTACACAAGTCAAAGCTGGTACTCGGATCAGTAGCGGCAGTAGTCCGCGGACAGAGGATAAGGCACACGTCGAGGAGGAGAAGGCCGGCTCTGGGTGGCTTTCCCCGCAGCCCGTATCCGACGGATGCGGGCCCGAGATGGCGCACGTCATCATTTACCGATAACAAGACAGGGGTGTTGGATGAAGAGCAAAAGACGATGAAGATTTACGCCAGACTAAATTGTCATTAATATCATGAATGAGCAGCTGTGAAGTAAGATGTCCCCGTCTGATTCTATACTCTCTGATAATGTTTGAAAAAGGAATAGCATGAGGCTAAAGAATATTCAAGATCTGAGTCTTACTCTACTGTCCCCAGAAATTTTGGATCACAAACCAGTTCAGTTGGATAACAAAACAGGTTGGGGAGCCAGCCAAACCGGGTATAGTCTAGGCGAAGCGTATATGAGAAAATTTGAGTACTACTTATGGCTGAATACAGTTACCTGATTTAATGTTCGCTGTCTTGGATCTTTGAATGTATCCTGGTGATGAGAGTCTAGGGTAGGACAATTTCGCGGCATAGTGAATGATACGAGAACTTGAGTTGTCTGCATAGCGACATGAAGAGAATGGGTTCTTCAAAGAATTACAAAAAGGAAACCCATCAGAATAGCAGTAACATGCATCTGAAACAACGATGTAATCACTCGACACCCTATCTTAACTCATCCACAGCTCATGGTCTAAGGCGGTTTGACATCTATTTATCCGCCACGCTAATTCCTTCTCGGCCATCTAGATGAGGTGGTCCGATCAGCGGAACCTGCTCAGCCTTAGGGATGGGTCCAACTCCATCTTTACATACGACTTTTTATTGTCAGATCTCTACGAAGGATTAGACTCGCTTCCGCCATAGACACATACGAGTCTCGGGATGAGAGGCCGCTGAAACGCACCCGTCAAGCCTGTGACTCGTGCCGGTTCGTACATCCATAACAAGTGCGAGGGTCTTGCTGATGGCATAACAGGCGGAAAAAGTGCTCGGGCGAGCGGCCTGCCTGCGCAACGTGTGATCGATGTGATGGAACTTATTATGGAATAATTTAAAATTTGTGAAATTTGTGTTGATGCCAATCTGTATGTAACTACATAGGCACACGCGTTAGTGGTCAAATGCTTGGAGGACTACCACGCCAGCGACTTTTGTAGGCGCTACGATGAGGAATAACAAATTCCACTCGCACGAACTCGCAACGAATTATCGAGTAGCGATATCCTGGCGACCAAAGACATCTCTCTGGGACCTCTTGCGAGAATTCGCACTCAACTTGGCGTTCAAGCATGTTCGTTACGAGTAAGGTGTTGCATGTTTATCAGGAACCGCAATTCGAGAGCGTGGCGCACTACTCCATTTTGAAGAGCTTTTTAGCTCTAACTTACATCTCTCGTGCTCCCATTAAATTCCTCTCCCTTAAGTGGAAGAACCTGACATTCCTGACTCCAGGGCATGATGGCAGCCACCTTCAATGAATGCAATTTCCACAGACGTGTGGGATCAACAGTGGCGTTGTGTTTCAGGAAAATGGTAGCAGAGTTGAGCTCAAGGTGTGAAGTAGGGTCGCATTGAGACACCAAGTAAGAAGAACGCATACCAATAGCAAAATTACTACTTGGCGCTTTGGGTTGGTTGTCTGGGGAACATATTTCCCGGTTGTGAAGGGTGTCGGAATCGTGATATCCTGACTGTGGGCTCGGGTGCGCAGCTCGTCGATTTGTTTGCCTACGCTGGCTGCAGCATCGCCTTTCAGCAGCACGCCATTCTCCAACGACCGCCCATGGTGCAGCATATTGCGCTGCGTCGGCCACAGGTAAGACGTGCCGAGGTATGCAGTGCTGCCGTCGGCAATGATGGCGTTGAAGTGCGGGCGTGGCTCCCACCAGCTGGAGTCTTCGAGATGCAGGTTCGGATAGCGTGAACAGGCATCGTTGAGTAGTCGGATCGAGACAGGGTCGAGTTCGCGGACCTGAATCGTCACGTCGACACCGCTGGCGACGCGGTCGAGCAACATCTGCGTCATGGCGGGATCGACCAGCTCCGAGATGCTGACCATGAGCTTGCACGAGGCGCCACGGATGAGTGCGTCCTGCGCACGGCTGATGTATGTGAGACCGGCTACTGGATCGTTGATAACGACCCCTTGACTCGCAAGTTCAGCGGCAAGCTCAGCGCGGCGCTCGGGGGGCGCATCGCCACGGATGGCCTCGTCAGTGTATCGTCGAAACGACATAGCTGCCGGCGCCGGTAATTCGATGGAGAAGTCCGCCTTGTTGATAGGCCACGTATCCATGACGGCGCCAGTGCTGAACAAGACGCCGTCGTCGATTACAATGCCCTTTGCGTGCATGACCTGTCGCGTCGGCCCGTCGGCGCCGGTAAATGTGTCGACATGGATGTTGTTATCTCGGAGGATCTGAATGTAGTTGCGGAACGCGGGCGTCTCTTGGAAGTCGGTCGGGCCGAGTTTGGATACGACGATGGCCATGTCGGCATCTGGGTTCTGACGACGAAAATCGACTAGGGCTGAGAGCACGCCGCGAGCGTCGCCTTGGTTGCTCATTGAAAGGTTGAGCAACGTAAGTCGACGGGGCTTCTTCTTGCCTGCAGCACTATCGGGGTTCTCGGTGGCATCATCGGGTATCTCGCGTACCTCAGTATCACTCGGAGGCTGGGCATGATCTCGGATAAAGTCCTCAAACACGGCCAGGTGTCCGGCTCCGTTGGTGAGCAGCGGCATGTCGCCGGCCGGTAGGATGCCGAGGAGTGGGTCCTGGACCGGGCCGCCATCCGGATCGGCTCCGACGCTGGTCGCCCTGTTTCGGAGCTGGTCCTCGCAGAACAGGAACATGTCGACGTCGAACCGGGCTCCAAAGTCGAGGGACTCAATCGTCTCGTACCGCGGTGCAATGTCCGACGCCGAGATGCTTATGCGTTGCGTGTCGCCGTTCCGGTCCACGCCCGTTGCCATCAACTCGCCATCCGCGCCAACGTCGATGCTATACGGGCCCTCTAGCTCTCGATGAACCAGTCTCGCCTCAAAACGCTGCAACTTCCGCAGAGGCACCCGGATCGTCGTGCGAGGCACTACCGGGGCCATGCGCACGATGCCGTGCTTCACGGGACCCAGCTTGTGCTCGCCGTCGACGCTGGGGAATCGCACTCGCGTCGTCTTGGAGCCGGCAATGGTCCTCGTGCGCTCTGCGTTCCGCGGACTCGCGAGCGTCAGAATGGCATCCGATGGGCCTGTCACGGCCTCGAGTGAGACGACGCGCCAGCATACGTCGTTGAGCATCGCCGGCCGGCCGGTGAAGCACTCGATGCGCATGTCCTTGTGCATGGCCCGCTGGTCCCGTAGCAGCAGCTCCCCCGAGGAGCCCATGCCGACAATGTCGTAAGGCAGGCCTGAATACTCGACGGGCTTGGGTGGACGGGCTCGCTCCTCACGCGACCGCACATATGGAGGTAACATTGGGCATAGACAGCTCCCGCAAGGGTTCAGCATCTCGTGTGGTCTCGCAAACATGGCTAGGTACGGACTCGTGTGGACAATCGTGAATAGAATATGACCGACGCGGTTCAGCCCTGCCATTGACGCCTATATACTCCGCATCCCTTGTACCTCTGTTCCTCACCCAGTATCCGATTGCGACTGTGTTGCCCGCTCCGCAGCAACTGAGACATGTGGTGATCGACACGAGCCGGTTGCTGGCCGCCCCAACTGAGCAAGGCGGCTGCATAAACCCACCGTGGCGTCCGGTATCACTGCAACTAACATAAATGCATTTGCATTCCGTCCAATAGCTTCGTAATATTTAGCGACTATGAGCCGAGCCGAGCGGCGTGTACAACCGGGTCCGACTTGTTCCCCTGCCAGAGCTGAGACTGGATCAGACACTCCCCTGCTCCCAGTTCTCAAGTAGTTGAAGGGTGACACCAAGAGAACGACATCGGCACAACTTCAGAGATTGTCTAATTACAGGAGACAGTTAAATATCACAGAGGGGCGACGGGATGGGCGATGTTGCGCATACCGTGTTGACTTTATTGTTGCATAGCACCCCGCCATGCCTAAAGTCTACCCCATATTACACCAACCTCCCTTATGACGCAATCGGCCGTACTATGATCGGAGCTACTAGGCGGTTGCATAATGCGGACTCGCCCACTTGCGGACTATCGAGGAATGTGGCAACTTGAGTTTGAGGCCAGCTTCGGGACGGCTGGGCTGGGGTAGCGCATTCAGATGAACCCACAAGGTCTGAGGCTTGAACTAGTTTGGGAGAGGATTGTCTGCGACAGTCTGACGCTGTGATATGGCCGAGACGCATTCATTGGCAGAGGATGGCACAATCAAGTTGGCTTTTCTACGTCAGTGGCGACATATTAGAGACACGGGACGTCTAGCTCGGTTCTACAGTGTACTTTTTATGAAGATCAGCCAAAAGTTTCTCCTTGATTGGATGTAAAGGCTTTTTACGAGATTCGCCATACCCACCATGTCTCAATTGCGCTTGAGCTGAGACAATTCCCATCCTTAATCGTGTGCTTCCATGACTAGAACAACCCAGGCTGAATGCAGCGACACAGCCTGAGCTATGCTTGGCAACAGCCCGCGTGACTGTTCCCGAGTCCTCTCAGTCTCCGTAATTGAGTCTCCCTCCCTCTGCATTCATGCTGTGGACCATGGTTTGTCACACCCGTGTCAGAGCGGACCATAGCATAATTAATGCTGAATGAATAACTGCGTTGAAGATGGTCGGAATTGAAGGAGAGAACGGCACCTTATGCAGAACTTTGTGCCGTGCTGTGGATCGCCTGGCAACGGGCACAGCCGTCTTCGCTAGCCCTAGCTGTCAATAGCGTGGATTCTACAGTGAAGTTACACAGTCGCGTAATGAAGCGACTTCACCTCATATTTAAGATTTCAGACAGTAATGTTCTCAGGTCGTCAGAACATCACAGCCCTAACTGCGGAAGCATTGGGTGTGGAAATTGCTAAAATGTAAAGAAAATAAATAAAGGGATTTTTTTTAGCCATTTTGAGCAACTCGCACTTGAAGTAGCGGACAACCAATAAACACTACGATCAGAGCTGGGCATTGTCACCTTACTGAAGCTGATATGCCGCAGTAGACATAACATGCTGAGCCTGTTGAATAGGTATGGAGCTCAAGTACTTGGCCAACTACTAAAGCGTAATATCACTGAAGGCAAATTTGAGGAATACTGCCTGGTAGAACATGAACTAACTGGCTGTTCTGGACTATGCTGAACCAGCCACCTAAATGCATTTCCGCGGCCAGTTTGCTCGTTACATAGAAAATCAGCCAAAGCGAGTAATCAGATTCATATGGCTGTCAATTTCTTCACGAGATTCTGTAAAGTCATCTGCTGTAAGACTGTCCGCGATCAGGCGGAGGCGGCGCATGATAAAACAACAAAGAACGGCCGAAGAAGTTAAACATGGCCCGAAGCGCAAAGCCAACGAGCAAAGCCAGGCGCCACGGCTAGGCATCACGCAAGGCAATGAAACTTATTGGGCAGCTGAATCTACACCGAAATCAGTTCACGGAGCTGAAAAGCTCAGCTCCCGACGGCATAGTGCGCCGTGTGATGCTTGAAAGCCTAGCTAAGTTGCAGTCGCCTTATATGTCTACCTAGATAATGTAAAAAACGAGGCCATATTAGGTCACTTAGAGTTTCATTGGTTTGCGGGCGCACTGGTTTGCATCAGGTAGATGAATATGGCTTGATCGGCTACTTAAGAGGCCGTATCCTCTGCTTGATGTCCTGCTCTAATCACCTTTTCAACAGATTCCCGAATCGCAAGACGCTGTAGCGTAATCCGTTCTCAAGATGTTCAGCGTTTGGAACTGGCTTGCCCACCCGCATTCTAAATCACCTCACAACCAACTTTGGTTGCTCGATGGCGGGTTTAGGAACGACGCATTTGTGTACTACGAATCGTGGAGTGAGGACAATTCTATCGTCTATCGCATCACCACAAACACCGCTTCGATCAACAAACTTTGCTCATACCTCACACCCATCAAAGCGAACTACGTCTTTCTCAAGGTTCAGCTCCCCACACCAAATGGAGCGTACGTGGCCCTGAAGGAGAATGCACCCTCGACGATGCTTCCACCAGATGATTTCCGACAAGCCTTGGCGGATAAGAATTTCGTCACAGCAAGCTCAATGTCCAAGGCCTTTGAAGGATCTTATATAAGGACATTTGTGGAGCGGAACGAGGATAAGATACTGATCGAGAGGCGAGAATACAAGACGATGAGGGTATATACGATTGTCTGGGCTCCAAATGGCGAGGAATGTAGGTTGAAAGGAATGAACCAATTTATCCAAAGCGTCCTTGGAGGAGAGCTCAACATGGACAACTGGTCAAAGGGTATTCACTCAGCGTCTAACGCCGTTGGAGGATCTTGATTCATGTCTCATTTTTTGTTCAGGGCAACAATGCTGGCTTGCCTTGTGAATTTAAGATTATCAGTTTACAGCAATGGTCGATGGACTGGGACTATAGGTTTGAATCAAGCAATGCTACTTCTAATTCTCATATGTATAGGTCGTGTCTAGAGTAACATGGCGAAGATGGCGTCACGGTTAGCGGGAGCAAAGTGAGTGCGGGGATGGTACCTGTATTGCAGCGGTAAAATAGTGAGCGATAGCGTATTACGGTAGCGCAGGGCTTCCTACACTTTCTTGCATATGGTGCAGTTGTATCTCGCTACACACCGTCAACTACATGAACAGTGGAACCCGAAAAGACCTACGGAGCAAAAATGAGCAGGGATAATAATTCAGTCGGTAAGCAACATGGGAATCATCCAGAACCTGGGTAGGTGATGCACCGTAAAGCTGGGTATTAGACGACCAGGTTGAAGATGCTGGAGTCAACGTTAAGCCATAGAAGGAATAACGCGTCGTCGGTTATACCACGGGATCCGGACACGAGCTGCTGACTTAATCTGCTTTAGCCACTCAGCGCGACTCCATCGACAACGTGCCCGATTCTCAGGGATGCTCAAGGGAAGAAACAAGGTCAAGAATTGCCCCATAAACCGCCGATTCTCGGTCATTACACGACTCTGCTTGATGCAGAAACATGCCCGCGAACCAGACCTAGAAGCGGTTCCATGCGCCGTTGTCAAAACCCACGTGCCGTCGGACATATAAGAGCGCGCCATGGACGGCAAGCAGACGATGCCAGAGCTCCGTGTCGAACCTCATCCGTCTTCGCACAGTTTGCGAGGGAGTCAACTTGCGCTCTGCGTCGTCGTTTCTGCCGCTGCTCTGTTTGGCCTGAGTCAGTACTACAAGATGATTTCGGCACCGCAAACCGCGCTGCTGGCTATGTTGTCGGCAACGCCGGCTGTCCTGGGCGCCACTGCCGTCCATCTGAGCTGGTATCCTCCCAGCGACTCCAAGATCAACAGCCTCACGTCGGCGCTGGAAAGCGATGGCGTCTACGGTTTCATCTTTAACAGTTCCAAGACGGCCGATAAGGACTATGGCACGTACAACTGGTGTAATATGCCTCACGCGCGCAAGCGAGAGTATGTCAGGGTTTCTCGCGACTACGAGTTGAAGTACGTCGAAGTGGTAAGCAAAACCAGCCTCTTACTAGCAAGGACACCCCCATCTCATGTTACTCAGATTCAACGACACCACAAGCGCACTCCCTACGCCAGCAACGCGTTCCCTGTTGAGCCGTATCAGTGGAACTGTGACGACCAAGGTCTGTACTTCTTCGGCAGGCCATTTACCAAGAAGGGCAAGTCGGCCGCTGAAGCGTACTGGGCAGGCGTCCCTGCTGATGGCTCGGATATCAACCCGTTTGTTCCGTCAGGCTGGATCGGCTCGTGCCAGTTTCCGCAGATCACTGCCGACGGCCTAGACGACTCTTGGACTCACGGGCATGATTTATACGAGGTCTATCACGATCTACTCGGCTTCCTTCCGGGACGCAACAAGAACTGGCGCAAAAAGGTCCAGTTTCGCGTGACTAACAACCAGATCACCAGCCAGGTCGCCGCCATGTTCATCAACGGCATGTGGGACACGACGGACTCTATCCCGCTCATCATTCAGGCCACGGGGATCGACAGCCTGGAGCCTCAGTACAGCTGCAGCGTCGGCAGTAACCTGTTCAGCCAGATCAAGTCGTCATCCAACCCGGATTGGCAGCTGCACTTGACCAAAAGCAGCGCGCTGTTCAAGACGCTGGACAACATCTCCGGTGTGCCGTCGACTGACTCTGGCTTCCATGCTTCTTTCGACCACTACTACGACAACCTTTCTGCGCGCCAGTGCCACGCAAGGCCTCTGCCGTGTAAGCTTGTCGACGGGAAGAACTCGTCCGCCTGCGTGGACCAGGAGACGGCCAACGCCGTGTACCGCATGGGCCAGTGGGAGTACTCGCAGATTTATCGCGATGCTTCTTCTTCCCTCGCTGCGTCGTCCACTTCGTACGGCGTGTGGATCGCAGAGCTAGCCAGCCACTTCAGAGCCGTCATCGACGGCGAATCGAGCACCCTGTACCTGCACAACTTTGCGCACGACGGGTCCACGAGCCGGCTACTAAGCATCCTACAGATCGACACCATGGTTTGGCCGGGCATGGGCAGCGAGATCGTCTTTGAGCTGTACAAGAAGAAGAGCCGTAAGCCAAAGGACACTAGCGGATACTACGTGCGCGTGTTATTTGGTGGCCAGACGCTGAAGTCTTCGAACCCTAGCCTAGGGTTGATGGAAATGGTGCCTGTTGAGACTCTACTGGCCTACTTTGACGGCTTGGCAGGTAAGAATGCGAGCTTGGTCAAGGGGAGGTGCTCTGGTTCGATCTCTGTATGAGCTTCAGGATGGGGTTTAGGGAGTAAGCTTAGATTCAGTGCGTATCGCACGACGACCTTGTCGATATCTTGTTGATTTGTGGCCATTTAGTATGCCCTTCTGTAAATAATTCATACATTTTACGAAAACTGAACCTGTTCAATGGCTTGCTGAATATGAATGCGTCGAGGCAACCTTTGGATGCAAACTCGGTACAACCTGCAAACTCAGTCCAACCTGTAGGGCGAGAACGCTTACTGGCCAAATAATGCTACGTTCATCAGTCTTGGTTTTTGAGAGGAAATGGCTTACAATCGCGGACGCTGCTTTGTCAGGCGTGATGAAAGACAGTTTTTGCCGCGACTAATAGTCTACCAAGGGTTATCGCCCACAATCCGGTTTTTGCCAACCTCTCGTTCTATGATGCTATTGATAACCAAGTGTGCAAGTCGAAAGGATTCGTGACCCACTAAGGACGGATTTCGCGGAGGACTTTTGCTCGCATTCAGATCGCGGCCCGAAACGGGTTGAACCGTGGCAAATTATGCTATAATCCGAGATACTTTTTTTCTTTTTCAATTGGGGGCCAATAGGCGAAGAAGTTATTAAGGATTTCGGCCGATTCAGGATTTGCACTGAGCTGAACAGCGCATCGTCATAATCGACAGGGAGGTTTTTGGGGGCTGATGCTCAGCACAGCCAGCTTGCTCCATACACGGGACAGGGATTAAAAAAGTTTAGAAAAGCTTGGTTCTAACCCTTTTCGCAATCGGTGATCGCATCGAGACTAATGACAAAACTACTAAGGAGCCCGTACACTACATAGCGCAGTCATTGAACACCGACGTGATGTGTTGACCATCGGGCTCTGTGATGACAATGCCAACGTACTCTACCTTATTATCTCTTGCCTGCTGAATGTGAACGTTAGCCATGGGCGCTATTCGTTCGTCCGAGGATCCCTACGTGGCACCGGACTAATATCGGTCCAGTGGCCAATGTTACGCTGCAGATCAGCTCCAAGTGGTCTAGCTGAGCAATCCTATCAGCCCTGCGCCTTTCCTTTGCCGCTGGCTAAATGCTCTAACTACAACGATCAACCGCTCAGTGCAACTGTAACATATCCATTTTTCGGCTTTGCAACCCGGATAGGCGCATAGTAGTTTTCGGACGGCCAAGCCTCATAGTAGACTCCACAACATGAAGCCATTCGGGCTCCAGCTGGAGGATTAGGAGGATTCGTATCCATTGTACATCCCTGGATCCCCTCAACTCTCCAGGTTTCAGATACCCGATCATGACCGCATTCGATCATACTGACCATGGTTTGCAGAGAGGATAGTCCATGGCTATGAAGTTGAGATGGACCGGCTACTCTTCAACGACTATATAAAGTCGTTGCTGTTCGCCTCCAAGTTCATATTCATCATCAGCATCATCAACCACCACAGCAACAACTCACCTCTGCAACTTACCTGCACTCTTATCCACTTTCTCAATAACTTCACTCAACTTTCACCAACCTTCGACATGAACACCCTTTTCGTTACCCTCCTCGCTCTTCCTAGCTCCTCCATGGCCATGCCAAACCCTCAAAACTACGTCTCAAACGGTCTTTGCCCCGCCGGCTGCAGCTCAATCATCAGCGAGAATGACAACCCTGACCCTCACCAGGTCTACTTCTTCCAGCAGATGACCGTGAGTACTCTTCATGGCTCATAACTTCTCCACATGATAACTAATCACTTCACCAGAACAACCACCAGTGCGGCACTGAGGGCTGTGAGATCTCTAAGAGTGATGTCGAAGGTCAGACCGTTAGTGTCCACGCCGACGTCAGTGCCGGAGGCTGGATCTCAGCAGGCTTCGAGGTGAGCCAGTATGAGGAGTCAGGTGAGGTGCAGACCTGCTACGGCGAGGCAGGTGACACCATCTGTGTGTTCTGGCGAGCTGCAAACACCATGTACACGGTCAACATCCAGAGCAACGAGTGCTGCCGTGCCGGAGACAAATCGCCTATGGTCATCACCTCGCCCAACACGAACGAGCTCGGCTCAGGGAGCATCTGCGGCCGCAATGAGCAATGCCACACCAAGGGCCACTCCTACTGGAACAACAGTATGTGCTATCATAAATTCATTCACACGGCTGGATACTAACATAGACCGCAATAGTGGAGAGACAAAACGGCGGCGTTACTGTTGCTGGCGGACCCCAGGAGTGGAAGTTTGGTAACCAATACGCCGGCATTGTCCCTGATCTGGATGAGGTGCCTGTTGTCAGCAAGTAGAAGATGGGCGAGGAACAGAGGGTTGGTGACGATTTATACCTCACGATGATGGGATCTCAGACTTTCAGTCTGGAGTTTGCTGGGAAGAATTTGGGGGTTTGATTTACACATCTGAGTCCTTGGTTTGTTAAATTATACGCTTTGTTTTTTAGCCTTTGTCTTTGATAGTAGTACATGCACGCATTCAACAGAAAACTTGGCAACTCTCAACCGTGTCTGAACTGAAATATCTGCCACTAATTAATCAAGACTATGCTGCCCATGAGGAAATATTGTGATCCCAAATGCTTTCTGAACTCGAATCCTTCATTTCCAACAACATCTTGCTACATCAAGTCGCTGAACCCCTTCTTCAGTGTTGCACACACTCGGTCGACGAACTGACCTTCATCCTCGGTGATGGCCAGCGACCCAGGACTCCAAGTAACAGTACACACCAGACTTTCTCCTTTGATGCTTGTAAGGTTGAATGTCAAGGGAACTCCAGCTACATGCCCAGGCTGCGTAAAGACCATCTTCGTGATCTTTGCATCCGCGTTATCTGCACCTCCGTCCACTGTACCAATATTGCTCACTTCGTATGAACACTCTCTCTTCTCACCCTGTTTGCTGAGTGTCCACTTTCGGATACTCGGCACGTATCTCAATAGGCCAATTGGCTGGTTCTTCAGCTGCACAGCGCTGGCTGCAAACTTGCGAGTAGATTCAGCAGCAGCAGCCCATTCTTCATCAGTCAGAGGACCATCGATGGCCGAGCGAGCGTGAGAAAAGTAACAGGCAGAAGCAAACTCTCCCATTTCGTCTTTGATGCCCACGGAATTACGCATGTTGATGGCAGTCTGCGAGACAAAATTTGTGATGCTGGGATCCGAGAGTGATTGGCTTAGCGCCCGCACAATGAGCTGGTGGATGGTGCCAGTCAATTTTGCGCCATGCTTTCTGGAGACAGCCATGGCGTTGCTCACAAGAGAGCTCTCAACCTCCAAAACCCTCATTTTCGTGTGGAGAGTATCGGTGTTGATGGAAATGCGGGAGCCAGTCCAAGACCCTTGGTCGACAGCAGAGACGCTAGGCTTTATGCCTAACAAGTTTGCGAGAAATTTTGGGACGAGGACAGCAATCAGAGGTGCAAGCAGAAAAGACCATGAGATTGGAAGTCTTTGAGGGGTGTCAAACGGAGCTGGCAGCGGCCTTGCAGGTGATTCGACAATATGCGGCGGTGCAACGTCTGGAAAGGTGTTGCATGCTTCCAGAAAGGTTTGATGAAAACAAGGCCCAGACAAGCCATCGCCAATGGTGTGCGAGAATGAGAAGGCAACGAAACATTTCCCCGAAGCGATAGGAACGACAACGATTCTCCAAGGCGGAATATTCGAAGGAAATGGCTTATCGACTTCGTCTTCGAGCACCGTTTGGATTACCGCCAAATCGGAATCGGCGGAGACATGGACGATGGATATGTGGCGATTAAGATCGATGCTGGGGATACGTTGGTAGAAGGACTTGTCGGTGTGTTTATCCCCAACGACGACATTGAGGAAAGGAATTTCGAGGATACATTGTGTCAATGGGTAAAAGAAAGTCTGCGGAGTCGTAGCATCGACGCTGATGTTGAATTCGTAGACACTGCCCACAACGACAGCATTGTAAAAGCCAGCATCTTCGCGGCTTATCGTTCGACGCTCATTCGGGCCTCCATCTGTCAGTGTGACTTTGGTTCAACGAAGAGGAAGAAGACTTACTGGCGTAGCGCAAGAATTCCTTCTGGTTGCTCATTTTGCCACGGTCGGTCCTGTGGTGCCGGGTAGTTGGTTTAGTGAAGGCGAGGGGTATGGGAATGAGTTGAAGAGCAAAACTCGAGAAAGGATTCTACCGTCACCAAATATTGGATGTGAAGAATTTACCATGAACTACAACGTGGAAGAGAGGGAGCTCCTCAATTTATGACACGCCATCAATGCTCGGATTTGACTATGAATGAGTCTGTAGTTAACGGATGAGGCGGCAGAAAGGGGCTCCTTCAGCCACGATTTGACCATGCCCAATGGGGCAATATGTCGCCGGTTCAGACTCCACTATTTGTTGGATCGGGCTTTGCGGACGCTGTTTATCAAGGGAAACGTCAGCAACTCGGATTGAGATAGAATGATTCTTCGTCCGAGCCCCTGGCTGAGTACAAAGAAATTAAATGCTGGAAATGTAGCCAGCATGGCTCAGCTTTTGTTCAAGGTTTGTCAATCCCATGCTCGAACTGCGAAGTAAACAAACGAAATCCGAGAAGGTAGCCAAGTGGGCCAGCAGATAAGATAAGCAACATCGGATCGGAGGATTGTTTACCGAAATGAGCTCGCGATCCATCCCCTGGGACTCTGGATGGCTGACCTTCAACCTTTCAGACCCTATCACTGAGTGCGTACGAGCTGGCTGTCAAATAACGCGTTGCCTAAACCCAGAGAGCTATACGGCCATGCTGTTTATGCAAATTATGCCTCTTATGCTGCTTGACGACAATGCATCAAACCGCGATAAGTCCTCCCACGCTCACGCAGGCACAACGAAACCGCACTGTCGCTCGAGGTGCATGTGAAGGGTGCCACAGGAACAAAGAGAAATGCATATTTGATGCAGAAACACAAACTTGCTCCCGATGTCTAAGACTAGCTAAAACATGCTATCCAAGACGAAACAAGCGCATGGGTCGGCCTCCAGTGCTTGGACAAACCTCCCACGGTAGCTATAGAGTTATCGATGTCAACGCCCAAGTCCAGGCTTGCGGCAAGGAAGTCGGCGGGGCTGTATATGCCCAAGTTGCACCATATGTTCCAAGCCCATGCACCTTTGGGTTGCCCACCTCCCGGTACGGACGCGTCAGCAACATGCTTGAAACGACAGAAGGCTTCCTCGACGCACATCGTCACTTCATGCTGGGACGAAGCTTTGCTGAAGACTTCCAAGCTGCAGTCCGACTATTATTCACCCACTCCCCACAGATCCTGGCGAATGCCTATGCGGCGGCTTTGGAGTTGATTCCCTATCGGAAGATGCCAATCGGAACTGTGGATGGGCTTGACCTTACTGCTGGTGTTCAGTGTCTTCAATACTTGACCAGCATATCACTTTCACCTATAACAGCAGAGGACGCAGCATCGACTCTCATGATAGGTCAGATCATGTTGGTCTACGACAATTTGATCCAGAATAAATCGACTCACACAATCACCCGTGGTAGCCTGCTGCGTGTCAAAGAGTGGTATCCAGCTCTTATTGAGCGACCAGATCTGGATCCAATCACCCTTGCCCCGGTCTTGGTGGATACTGTCGAAT
Source organism: Dactylonectria alcacerensis (assembly GCA_029931735.1). NCBI lineage: Eukaryota > Fungi > Ascomycota > Sordariomycetes > Hypocreales > Nectriaceae > Dactylonectria > Dactylonectria alcacerensis. The sequence goes on from JAPMUZ010000005.1 coordinate 986,229, forward strand.
GTTTGTTTCGACGAGAAGTCCCAGTTGTTCGGCTCCCAGTTACCGACCGATGCATCGTTGACAGAATGCTTGGCGTTTGTTCGTCACTGCTCCCGCTTCTTTATGATCTCTGCGAATGCAGTTGGCGTTGCAAAATGCACATTGTCACGCCCATAGTCTTTAAGTATGGAGATGATCCATACCTAGAAATCGAGCGGAGGATATATGGCTGGAGCCCTCAGCTGCCCCCCGACTTTTATTCCAAATACACCCCCAGAGAGACTGCTGGAATGCTAGCCCAAGCTAGCTTGTACCGCACCGCCGCTCTGCTCATCATTCATCGTCTCCGCTTTCCACTCGGGATGGAGGACGACACCGCCTTTGTATACGCAGAAAACATTTTTAGCGAGCTTCGTCTCCTGGCCACTTGGCCACCTGAGGAGTTGGGCGTTGGTCTAGACTTCCCTCTCACGGTGGCAATGATGGAGATGCCGGGTCCCGGAGAGGAGCTGTTCAACGCCTTTCAGCCCATGAGGTTCCGCCAAGCAAACGGAGGAAGCGTGGAAATCATGAACTTCATCAAGTCTATCACGACTATGCGAGATGTGGGGTACAGCGGATCATGGTTTGATTTTGTCGGTGATGGGCTGAGAGGGATGATTCTGCCTTGAAAATATTGGTCAAACTACTTGTATTGCCCACACCACGATCAGTCTAGCATCGTAATTCTAATTGCAGTGTGAGATGCCAAGCAATTGCTCATATGGAAAGAAAGGGTGTGTTTAATCGAATAGAGCTATAGATTTAATACCCCGGCTTTAATGATTGCAATTGGCCCTTGATGGATAGGACAGCTTATTCGATGGCTTCTGGTCTACCCTGAGACCATTGATAGAATGGGTTTTGACACCCGCAGCAAGTGCCGAACCATCGAAAAGGGAATCAGACAACCATTAGACTCAGTGATTCACAAGTCAGCAGCCCGTTTTTAGCACTTAACGCCTGTGTGTGCCCAATGAATGACAAAAAGTGCAACGCGGTTTTCCTGTGACGCACCAAAACAACGTTGTGAGTGTCACAGCTTGCCCTCAGCCAGTTATTGAATCAAATTTGAGCATCTTCTATATGTATAGGGATAGTTCCCCCTCACTTCCCGTGCGATGCAACCTCAGTATCAGCTAGCTCGCAAATACTTAAACCACCAAGTCCCTCAACACCTAGTCCACATCACTCCTCGAACCACCTTGACAACTTCAAAATCTCAACGCAAGATGTGCGACGAAGTCACTACCAGCTTCGACTGCCGCAAGTGCAACAGGTCTACCCGGACGGAGTCCTTCACAGCGATTTGTCCGTTAGGGAGGACAAGCGGCTATCCATGCGCCATTCCTAATGCCAGACCTAAAACTGAGATGGTTCCCAAGTCTAAGTGCCAGTTTTGCACAAAAAAGAAATAAGGAAGCAGAAGGCTGTTCTGTCACGGAAGTGCCTCATTATGAAGACAAACAGAGGATCTGTGCAGTTCCATGGCTATTCACGGAGGCGAAATACAGCTAGCTGTGAACAGTTGAAACATATTGGCTGAGAATGATACATCATGCATGCTGTGCTTCTCAACTGACTAATAATGAGAAATTATAGTGCTCGCTCTTTGAGACAAAGCGTCATAGGTTGTCCTCTGTTGGGCCGTGAACTGGGCTCGCCGTGGTTGGGCGCCTCGTGCTATTATGGGTTTTCTGTGCCTCAGCTTAAATCTGGCGCTCTTATGAATCCCGGCTAAGCCTGTTCAACGTGCTCCAGGTAATATGCGGCGCCTTTCTAAATGTGAACCAAGACTTGGGCACGCCGCGCTGCTAAAGCTTAGACTCGCCCGTCACAGGTACTGGGTGCGCTCGTGGTGATGTTGAAACCGAACTTGACAAGATTTAACAACATAGCTACTACTGTTTCGTTCGCTATCTAAGATCTGCACTTTAGACACTGTATCTGAGGGGGCGTTCTGGAGAGTCATATGGTATCGCGCCAAGAACCAGAGAAACAAGCAAAGAACAAAGCCCCAACGAGCTACAACCATGCGCTTGCTCTCTGCAGTAACTCAAGCATTAGGGCCCTCAAACTCATCACTCGTAAGGCTTTCAGTAAGCCATTATTGAGTGGTAGCGCTGTGTCACATGGCCGTCCAACAAGAGAGGCCGATTGCAGCCGCTGCCAGTTAGCCAAGGTAAGGTGTAATTTAACGCGGCATGATATTATTAGTTTATTTGAACGTAAAAAACTCGCTTTTAGCCGCAACTGAAAGACTAATTTGTGGTGATAATTATTGATAAGGCTGTCGTTTCCAAGTTAACTCGTGGCCCGATCATCACTTAGACCAGCAGCCCCGAACCCAAGCTATTCACTCTAACTCTCGGATTCATGGTCAGCTCACCTTCTATCCCTTTGAAAATAGTATAGCGACCAATGTCAAGTGTTCTCGAAAAGGGAACCTATTGGCAAAAGCCAGCTCCCTGAGCAACACGCAATCACCTCGAACATCATCAATGGCTCGGAGCTAAGGTCCTTCTCTCCCCTTTCTTTAGAGTTTAGAGAAGGGCGCGGGCCAACCAACCGGATCTTTGCGGTTCATCTGAAGGGCATGGAAATTGGCGAAGCCTACCGCGTCCTCATATGTGCACCTTCACGTACTAATTGGGTTCACTACATGGTGATAGAGTATGCATTCATCTAGGCCCTAATAAGGGCGATTCCACGACTAGTTCAATACAAATGATTAAAACCTCCGAACGTATATGCTGCCTGTAACACAAACGCTCATATTTTAGTGGAAATTTATTTTTAAACAGAAGCTCATTCTAAGCTGAGCCCACAGGCTATGTTTCAAGTTGATATTCGTCAATCACTATTCCAGATAGATAGTCTCGAGCAACTCGGGCGTAGCGGCCACTTCGCCAAGAGCTTCGCCATCCATGATGCCATCAACGTAGCATTCGCCAATGAGAGTATACGTTCCACGACCGGTTGGCCGAATCACAAACGGCACTTCGCCGCCGCCTAGGACGCATATACAATCTCCGGCCCGCGAGTGAATGGGTACTCGTGCAAAACGGTCGTTCTGGGTTACGCAAAATTTCAGCGTAAAGAAGGCTTGTATGCTTTGATCAATCGTCGTTGAATAGCTCGGTGTCATAGCAGGATGCGGCTGTGCTAGCTCGCTATCCTCGTTTGTCCCATAGTCAATAGCCCACTTGAGAGAGGTTGGAAACGTAGCAATTAAGTCTGTCGAGAGGCGGTTACGCATGAAATCAATGCCGCAGAGCATTGTGCGTGAAAAGGCCTGCATAGGCTCGGTGTTGGAATCCACAGCGTCTTCGGAACCATAGCTGTTGCCGAAAGCGAGTTCATAACAGTCCTTAAGCCAGCGGGCGAAGCGTTTTCTCCTCCGGTCAGGCGATGGATCTGACACGGGCTCCCATGAGAACCGTATCTCAGGCAAATCAGCCAGCAGTGCGTCGATCATTGATGTAGAGAGTGTCCCGATGGCATCAACCACTAGACCCTTGCAGCCAAGAACGCGTTCACCCTCAGAAACGCTCACGATCGGCTTGGTGTGTCCGCCCGCGAAGAATGCTTGCGGCCGAACTGTGTAGCTAACCAACACATCATCTCTCATGAGTCGCAGGTCAGGCACCCACGATGGGAGCCCTTCAAGTCGTGGAGTATTTGGGTCTTCGAAGATGGCCCTGTCAGGGGCCAAGCTGAGTACTTTCAAACTTCGACCTTCGACTAGCATGGTGATGGTAAATCGCCGAAAGATATCGCTGGCCAAGGCTCCATAGTCGGGCTGAACAGTTGGTCCTTTGGCTCCTAGACTTAGAAGCGAGTAGATGTGATCCCTCGGGTCGGAACAACGGAAGAACTTGGTCGTGATGACTCCATCTAAGAGCGTGCCCCTACCCCTGTATATTTGTACCATGGACAGAGAGGTAGCACAGTGCAGTGACATGAACAGCGGATCCAGTGAAGACCATACCTTCTTTCGCTTTACCTCGTCATCGTGGCCTTCAGATCCTGGATGGCCATCGTTCTGCCTTGTCATGTCGGCCCGGCCATATCTTTTCCCAAGGTCGAATGCCAGAAACCTCTCAACTCCCATGCCCTCCATCTTGAAGGAAAGATGTGCCAGCTCCAGCCATGGAATCTCAACGCCACCTCCTGCATATAAAACACAATTGCGAGCTACCGATACCTCTTGCACTATCCACTTCCTGCGGAACCACGGCCGTGCCAGCAGCGCAGCCAGCGGCATCCAGTCATGGTCAAGGACATTTGGTTTCCCTTCTTCGCGTAGCCGCTTTGTTTCACGGCGGAGCATCTGCGATTTGAGGTTCATCTCTTCCGAGTCCTCTGGGTCGAAGTCAGGAAGCAGCTGTGCGGCCTTCCGGATCGAGGAAACCACATCGGACGGCACTGATCCGTACAGAGGGTCATCTGCGACTCCAAGCCAGACAAGCACGCGCGTTGCTCTTGAGTAAATGTCTGCCATCATTAACACCTGCTGATTCTTCTCGACCGCATCGGCCTGGTTGATGCAAACGGCATCGGCCCAGAGGACACGGGGCTGGCCTGGACGACGAAAGTGCACCAAGCCAGTGAAGAGACTGTTGGTGATGGAGAGAGTGACGCCATCGCATATCACCTCGCGCAGGTCTTGGACATCACCCCAGCAGTACGAGATAGCCTCGAAGGCGGGTGTCTTGTCCAAGGAAGTCGTCACAAGAGAGAGTTGGACCGGATCGGTCTCGTTGCCTGGATGGACATGAATCAAGCGGATGGTTTGGGGGCCTTCGATGGCCTTGTACTCATATTTAGTTAACGAAGCCATGGCCGTTGATGTTGGAGGATTTTCTGGTTAACGAAGCCATGTGTCGTCGAAATGTAGCTTGGTGAATGCAACCTAGCGCCAAGGGTTTCAGGCGTACCATAACCCCGCACCACAGCATGATGCTTGACATATCCGTTGTAGTTAAGTCAGTATGTGCACTTAAACGAGCATTTAGCATAGCCCCGATAATGCTCATAGTGTGGATACTGTAGGGGGTGGGTGGGCTTTGCTCTATACCACTCATGCTAATTCTCGAAGATGAGCTGTTGTCCTGCAATTGTGGCAGAACAAATGATGCAAAGACCAACTAATAATGGACTACACAGACTTGGGCTTCATATTTGGTGAGGTGCCATAGACGCAAATCTAGAAACTTCGGCAATCATTCATGATGAAGATACGCAACAAAAAGAAATTGAAAAAAAGAAAAAAGGAAAAAGAAAACTGATTTCACAAAGAGAATGCGATTAAGTAAACATACCAGTGGAAGCGGCACAAATTGACTAGCGAAAGCGACTCAGAGTGACCTTATGCAGGCAGTTTGTTAACCCATGCTATCTTACCCTCTCAAAAGTTCAGCTCAGGCAAGAAATCCAAAGTGACCCCTCCTTTAATTGCGCGAGCGCAAAGGTACTTCAAAAGGGCAACATCGCCACCGATATATGGAAGGATGTACTGATCAGAAATCTGCCACAGTCAGTTGTCCCATGCCTGGACGCGAGTCGTCAGCGCCGATAACTGAGTATCTTTCTGTGTAGATTGACGACGAAATCATCGGATGTGGCAAATAGCGCTGTGAGTTCCTTTATGCCTGGGCTTGGTTTGTCGGCCAACAGTGTTCTTAGGAGACTGACCAAAACCGCGATCGATTGCCACCTAGAGTTGGTACTGAAACCCTAGTTCGGCGTCATTCTGTGGACTGAATCGCTAAGCAAGACTAACCGGTCTCTGAACCACGTCTTGGTGACACCTTCTTCAAGTGGCGCCATGAGAGGCTATGTCTTGTTCTCCCACGCTTGCTTATACGGTACAGCTGGCGCCAGACACGTGTCGGTATTTCGTCTCGCCAGCTCCTCCGCTTTCTGTGGAGTGATCTGCTGCTTGGTTCGAGCGGAGTTAGGCAGCTTTTGGCAGATGAGGAAGAAGTATCGCTCGGGTGAAGGCACAATGAGCTGGGTACTGAACGCATTAGAATGTGTTTCGTACACAGCCCGCCTTTCCAAGTCTGACGAGAGAAAACCACTATGTCCATATACGTCGTAATAAGTGATGGCGAAGGTTCCCTCAATAAAGCCGTCCTCTTCGTCAGGACTAGCAGCACCAGCTCCCCCATCAACGAAGAAACGGGCTCTGCTCCGGATGCCATCAGCTCCAATCAGCATAGATGCGTTGAACGGGTTGCCAACTGAGCAAGTCACCTCGGCTACATCAGCCCCCGATTTAATGGAGGTGACGTGCTTATCCAAGATCAACTAGTTCAACTCGTTTGAAAGATGATTATGAGCATTTTGAGGAGCGTTCCGCGCTCAAAAAGCATACAATTGTACCCGTGACTGTAGCCAGTAAGCCTAGTAGGATAACGTAGATCGGCTTTAGACTTAGCCACAATAGGTCACGACTCCACGCCGCCAAAATATCCTACCTCTCGATACACTTGCCTTGAGAGTGCTTTTCGTTTGTTCCAGCGGGAGAACAACACATTATGCGCTGTGGCCGGAAAGGAGAGTCATGCGCGGAGTTGGGTGTTACCCTGTAGGGTAGCATTTACTCTGCAAGAACAAGCCATGTGCTGTAACGTCGAGGCGAGACTGTTGAAAAGGCCAACATGTATTACGAAGATATCACTGGTAGGCAATGGAAGATTCGGCAATCTGATGCTCGTGGGGATGGACCGCTAGCCGAAGGGCTAAATGAGACATACCCGTAGCAAATTTCCGGAGTGACGTATTCTACAATCTCGAATTCGATGGTCGCAAGTACTAGATATTTGCCACGCCATCAAGATCTGCTTGGTTGGCTGACATGGTTGTCTTCTGGAAAAGCCGGTCTTGTGGTCCGATGCGGTCGCTTGTCTTCAGTAGACCTTACTGAGATTTGTTGTCCTTGTAATCAGACTTCTCATTCATCAGTATCGCTCTCTGGGCTCTCAGACTTCTTAGCAGCCCGAATCACTATTTTTAGAATGTTTGCTTTGTAGGTAACCAAAGGCGTATAAACTGACTTCACCTACTTGTTGATCGTCAGTGCCAATTTAAGCTGCACCAAGTTACTGTGCATATGTCTTCAAAATTGAAGACTTTCTTTTCCTCTTGCACATTCACGTCATGAATTTCAAGGTGCGGAGGAGACGACATACTAACATATCAAGATGACATTGAAGACTCTCAGTAAATAAAGCACCCATTTGCAAATTGTCTCAACGTTTATCTTCTATTTCTCCGAGCCAATCAACATGTATGCATAGCTCGAGGCGCCTAGATTCTGTGCAACTCCGAGCAGGATTGCTGGCATCTACAGTTAGACTATGGATTGCGGCCTGACTTCTATTTGAACATCGGGCTTCCTTTGTGCGCAGTGGGTAATCTAAAAATCCCCTCCACCAGTTTTCCTCCCCATGAGTCACGACCCTTCCACATTCTTGAACCTATACTGCAACGTGTAATGCGGCACGAGGTCGCATCTTGGCTAACGATCAGCATCCAAGTGTTGCCAAGTTTGCTGGGCGACAGATTTTACACATAGATAAGATGCGTTGTTCCCTCGTGGGTCATTAGTTGCCGCTCGTGCATCTGCCGCCAACTCTGCGTGTGGCGCAGTTCTCGTTTAAGCGTCGAAGCGGTCTAGATTCCTTAAATGGGCAATCGAGGGAAGATCAGCAAGGAAGGGCTTCGAAAGTGGATGTTAACCTTCGGCTAATGCATCGACATGGGTCCTTGATCGGCCAACCGTGCCCAAACCTGATTGAATGTAGAGGCATTTTGGAGATGCCACGAAAAGGCGGGCGGTTAAGCAGATATCCATCATTCTTTCTGCGGGGCATGTAACGTTTATCGAAAGGTGTCACACTGGCGATTGGCTCGGGATGTCTACGACAAACCCGATCCAAGCTATTACAACCAACCGCATAACGACATGTTGGTCACGACCCTTCTCCCCTGCTCTTCTACGCGATGTTCCCCGCAATCGCACAGAGTAAGAGAGCCAAGAGCGGGAAAAGCGAGGAATTTAAGCATGCACTCGGCTCAAGCTGGACATGGCAGCTGTTTAGCGGGCGTATGAGGCCTAGGATTGGACGTATGAAACGAGTTGTTCATCCCGATCAGGATTCCCCCAAATTTCAACCACGAGAATCGCAGCCTGTCGTGTATGTAGCCTGCCCACATCATGGTTGGATGCACAGAACATGTGAGATCGCTCAAGCCAAAAAAAAACCCTGCCAGACTGCTGTTCTTCATGCAGATGCCGACTTGCTACGTGGTGCTCCTCTTCTCCCCGCTTCAAACATGGAGCCATTTATATCTCCTCACAGCCACATTATACATTAGCCGCATTTCTCTTCATTAAGCAATACCTATCGCTCCATTCGTACCGTCACCATGCCTAGCAGCCCGGCGAGAGAAGTCTCGTCACCGGTTTCGAATCCTTCGAATCCTTCGAACCCTGGGCCGGACCAGATCATCGAAGCTGACGAAGTTGACGACGACGTGGATGACGACGATGTCGACTCTACTTTGGGGCCCGACGCACGGAGTTCCACTGCCTCAATCACATCGAGTATCTTGCAATACAGAACAATCCAAGGACGCACGTACCACAGCGATAGAGGCAACGCCTTTTACTGGTAGACATGAATTCAACAGTTATCTACCAGCCTCATTTACTCACTATCCATCTACAGGGGATCCAATGACGAAGCTCAGAGTGAAGCAATGGATATAATGTAAGGACAACGCTGAATTTCCGTGTCCACGCTCATGCTTTGTGCAGCCACCATATGTGGACTCTCGCTCAAGATGGGAAATTGTATTTGGCGCCTATTTCTCAAGACATCAAGGTCAGCACGGGTTACATAGGCAGGATTGCCAGAGTGCTAACTTATACATTCAGAAAGCGCTCGACATTGGCTGCGGCACAGGTATGTGGACTATCGAATTTCCACATCTATCAAATGCTGAACAGCTTTGCGATCAGGCATATGGGCGATGTGAGTGCAACCTACGATAGACGAAACCGCTCGGAACTAACAACGACACGTAGTGATTTTGCAGACGGGTTTCCCACTTGCGAAGTTGTTGGTACCGATATTTCACCAATCCAGCCTTCTTGGATTCCGCCCAACTTGAAGTTGTGAGTCGACATATCCCGCTTTAAAATGATTTTCTGATGCCTTTTTACCTAGCGAAATTGATGATTGCACTCAAGAATGGACATTCACGCCGGGTTCATATGATTATGTTCATATTCGATACCTCGTGGGCACGATCCCTGACTGGACCGAACTTTTCAAGCAGGCGTACAAGACTCTTGGGAGCGGTGGTTACTTGGAAAGCTTCGAAGCCTCGCCAACCATTGAGAGTGATGATGACACCGTGACGCCGGAGTCGGCAATGGGCCAGTGGGACCAGATCTTCATCGAAGGATCCAAAACGACCGGTCGAACGTTTACCGTTATCGCCGACAATCTACAGCGAAAGGCCATGGAGGAAGCTGGCTTTGTAGACATTGAAGAGTGGAACTTCAAGGTCAGAGTGTTTCTTTATTGTGTCAGGACTCAAACTAACTGTGACGCAGTGTCCCCTCAGTCCTTGGCCCAAGGATCCGAAGTTAAAGGAAATGGGTCAGTTCGGGCAGCTATTTGCCACACAGGATACTGCTGGGCTATTGACATTCGTGGCTAGTATTTTAGGCTGGTCTCAGGAGAGATTTTACGTGTACATCTCGCAATTTCGCCGCGAAATTCGGGATCGAAGGAACCACCCATATTTCCGCATCAGAGTGTTATGGGGACGTAAGCCATAGAATCTCAGATTGCCTGAATGGTTCGAGAAGAAGTTGAGCTATCTGATGTATGCGTTTTGTTTTGTGTCTATTGATCCCTCGAGATAGTTGAGTGTTGTCCATCCGCCCCGCCAGTATGCCTTTTCTTTTCTATCTAATTCTCATTTTGTCTAGCTCATACAATACCACGTACACCATTATTTCTCCGGCAGAATTTCAGTGATGTTGCTCTTCGCAAGTTTATCCGTCTCGTCTAGAACCTCTACCATCCGCTGCCTAGCCTCGGATTGGCAAGTTCCCTCTACCTTTTCCACATTTAGATGCTCCATGGCCACAGAAACAACCGACTCCATCAGTCGCACCGCCAATGAGCCTGCAAACCCGTGTTGGTAGAAAGCCGGCGTCTCGTTGACCTCCAGCAGCCACGCTGTCCCGTTCGTATCGACAAGAAAGTCTACAGCAAAGAGCTCAAAACATTTATCGAGCGGCGTGAACTTGTCGGCCATTGTGTGAGCGGCTGCCTTGAAGAGCTCTGCCGAGATGTCGCATGCTTGCTGAAAAATGCTAGTCTTCCAGTCGCTGGGAAGCAAGTCGTCTGGTAATTCCCAAAAGTCTCTCATAGACTGGTTGCTCACAAACTCATCTTCTCCTTGAAGCGCCGTGTTAGTGAGGGATGACCGAAGACTGGGTTTCTTCCATGGCGGCTCATAGTCCTCGATGGCTAACAGAGCGAGCATTTCTCGGAAGACGTGTACCTTGAGTCGTCCGATGGAGAGAACATACGCTCGAGCGTGCCACTTCCTGCCCTGGACTGGCGGGATTGAGATGATGTATCTCTGTGCAACGAACTCCCGCATTTGAGCCGATGGGATGCGAGAGTGCTCGTGGATGAAAAGGTACCCGGCCATGTCTCCCACCACATCTCCCACCACAGGCTTATCTGAGTTCCCATTAAGGGTCAATTTCCCACTGGCGGTGATCAAAGCATCCAACGATGTCAGACCTGGGGTCGACAGGGTCGGCCTGAAGCCATCGGAGTCATCATCAGACTCGCTTGGTGTCATCGTTGTGAACGATTCGGCATCTTTCTCCGAGTCTTCGCTCTCCTCGATATCTGCAGCCAGTTCTAGGTTGCTTGCAAGCTCTTCCATTGTGCTAAAGATGCGGATTCCAGCACCACAGTCTATCATTGCGGGCTTCAGAATCCACCACTCGCGTTCAGAGGGGTCCTTGCCCTCATTATCCTCAAGCGAATAGAGTAAGGTGAGGTCGTCAGCCGCGGCGAGGGCATCATCCACATACTCGGCATAATCCAATGACAGTCGAACAGTTGCTGGTACCCTTTCTTTCAAGACGCTCTGTGGTCTTTTCGCAACCCAGTAGTCCACCACCTGGGCGAGATGATCCTTGCGTGCTAGGGCATCGCTGTTGGGGTAAGCATTGATAAGCCCAGCCTCGACTTTGTTCAGCACAGCAAAGTGCTGATTGAGTTCCCAACCATCACAAAGCTGGAAAACACTGTCGGGTTGTGAAGGGAACGTTGTGATGCTGTCATGGAAAACAGCATCTGGCACATGTTGTCGAACGAAGGATTCGACATGGTCGTCCAGCCACGGGTTAGCTCCCCTCACGTACACATGCATTTTTCTCGAAAAAGAAAAAAAAAAGTGTCTTCTGTGTTCTTCAGTGCGGTTTCCTTTCTTCTGGGGGGAGAGCAGCTCGAGGATGAATTGTGGCTCGAATGATGAGACGCATCAGGTAGTCCCAAATTGTGAAGTGGCGTGAAGTGCAAATGGAGACACCGCAAAACTCCGCAGCTGAGGAACCTCGAAATCAAGAGAATTACAGAAATGTTTCACTGCACTTATTGCTTTTATTACTTTGCTGCCCTTTCCGCAACTACCAAACTCGAGTCTATGCGCCCATCAACACAGTGGCCGCCAAGACATCCGGGGATCCCAATTACCTAACACTGACCCACTGTCATGATGATTTTGTAACTTTTCGATTGGAGACAACAATTACAAACGTAAGCAATGCAGATGAAGTTCATGATATTGCATCAATTTTGACGCAAATGCATGACCTAAGGTGGGTTCGCAGGCCATCTACTCAGGGGCACGCCAGGACTTTGCCGTATACTACAGCTCCTAATTCTAACAGGGTGCAGTGAATCCATGGCCATCTCGTTTCTAGACAGTAAGTTTTGAGGCTTTTTACCAGTAAAAGATCCATAATTGCACGGGTTAGAGGGGATACCCCGGCAGCATGTACGATGTCCGGCTTTCAGAGGGCCATGCCTTCTCATGCTTTTTTGTCATGATTGTGGTGCTGACGGTTACACCGCTGATTGAGATTCCGCTTCATACGCCACTGTTTACTTGAGTCCCAACCAGCTCCTAATGGGACAACTAGGCTATAATCGTCTCGCCACCCCTTCTCGGCTCGTCCTATTGACAAGTGTCAACGATTAGGTTTGAGGAAGATGAGATTTATGGGCGATTTTGAGAATTCTAGTCCCAAAAATGTGTCGAGATTCTTGCTTCCATAATAAATATCATTAGATTCTCATAGTTCAGTCACAAGATACTGTCGCAATTCCGATGGTCTCGCTGCAATTGACATTACATATATGTTGAATGGACTTGCACTTGATATGTGGGTGGAACTACTCCGAAAACTCAGATTATCTTAATTTGGATAGACGCTGAATCTCTTTATTCAATAGGGCCATTCCTGTCCACATAGTCTACAACAACTCGTTCTAATCGCCAACCTTTCGGACTGCGCCAATGCTTCACCCTGCGCCTAGGTGTTCTAACATAGTCCAATTCAACAACTGTCATCTTAGATAACAATATTAATCAGCCTTTCAAGCTACTCCCATGAGCTTTCTTTTGCCACTATTTAACAGGTTTAACTATGTCAAAATCGTTGGCCACTTTGTTGACAGCGGCGGCGAAAAACATATGTCCTTCTTGGACTGCCGCGCCTAGTCGGCCCGCACTCTGGCGACAACAACCACGATCGCCATCAAGCTCCTACCTTGATAAGGAAGTCAGCAGTTTTCCTCCGTCAGTCACCACTACAGCACCAACATACCCAAGGACAATGTGCGTTGCCTAACAGGCCCAGCCGAAGACGTCGACTCCGCCAACGACATGCGGCGATATTGAAGATATGTCGCCTCCACAACCGCCAGAGAGGATGAGATCATGGGGTTCTTTTCTTTAGTACCGGCAAGGGCTCTTGGATGTAGATGGAACGATTATTGCTTCCGCGAAGCTAATATGTTTTACCACGGAGGGGTCTCAAGCCACTATAGTAACAATATGGGTGAAAGCCCCGACAATACTATCCGGCAGCCTTTTTACTTCTCACCTCTTTCACTGTGGAAGAGACTAGCCAAGAATTTAAAAGATAATGAGCAGGTCGCGGGGGGCTTCGAGGTAATATAGCAGCCACGAGAGGTTATTAACAAAAAGCTGTTATCAGACACGATGGATTGGTAGGAACAGCTTGGTGACGATAGAAGATCTTGATTCCTGTCTACCCACAGCAACACAACAATATCGATGTTTCTCACATTACTACCCCAAATCGAAATGGCCATTCCCCATCCTGCCAAGTCAACCACACTCGTTCCAGAACGTACAGGAGAAGACAATCAACGACTCTTTCACTACAAGGGCTAGACCTTGACGGAGAGAGACGGCCAAGTGCATCAATGGGTATATCAGTTCGGCTAAGATATCCAGCATGCCCAGAAGGGGGAACGGTGTCAGTCTAATCCCGCATCACGAAGTTTGATGATTGTCGTCGGCATAACGACCTCCCAAGACGGGTAATACGGAACTCTCTATGCTAGGCACCGCAGTCTTCTCCTTGATCCCCTCCGCAATAGATAAATAATCTGAATCCGTGACTATCGGCAAATTACCGCCCTCTACATCTGCTTAGTCATGAAGTAGTACCACACGGCAGGCTCTATCGATGGCCGGGCTGGTATGACGACCCTTGCCTGACCGGCTCTCGGGGACTCCACGAAGAGCGGGTCGGCCCTTGTTCTGCCTTGCCTTGCCTTGTCGTACCAGACAGACTTACTCGACCAGTAGTATGGGCAGAAGACGTACTGCATCTGCTCCCACTCGAACGCTTGCTCGAAGCAGTGCGCAAACTCGCCGTCCTGGATGACCTTGGTGTAGTTGAGCCGTGGGAAGAGCTGGGCGGGCGGATCGGTTGGTTTGGGGTTCTGCGGGCATACGATGTTTCAGTGCTTCTACAATTCGACGCCTGAACGTCAGAAGCTTCCGATACGGCGGCTGTATCGCTTCCTATTAATTCCGCTTCTCGGTTGCAACCTGACGTCCTGACTTCACTCACTTCAACTAGCGCTAGTCAGAGTCGATTTCATTTCGATGCACATATAAGGCGAAGAAATGTATATAAAAAATGGTTGGAAAGATTAATATTCTATCAACAAACAAGGCGCTTCATTCGTCATTCGGAAACCGTCGTGTTCACCTGACCTACATAAGTCCACTCCATCGGGGTATCTTCCTCAAACTTCCATTCGAGAATCTCTCCATCTACTATTCCGTATATCCTCTTCCCGGCATGTACCGAAATAGCCGTAAAGGACGAGGAGGATGAAAAGCCACTCGGTGAGCTTTTGAACGTCGGTGCATCGGGTTCGGACCACACGGAATCGTTCCAGTACCTGCCAGTCAGGGTACCATCCTCCTCGATGTTGATCACAATCAGGTTATATAGGTTGTAGACAACAGCAGCGAAGTTGCTAGTTGCTCCATCTGGGAGGTCACCGAGTCGGGAGCCTTTGCTTAGGGGTCAGCATAGTACGATGCATCTGGATGGGAGCGGATTGCTTACCAAGAGTAGAGGCGCCTATGTCCAGTCGCGGGTCTACGATGTACTCTTGTAGCTTGTCAGAGTTGTCGTAGTAAGGCCTCCATAGAGGCAAATCCAGGCTGTCTTCGTCTTTCTGGTAAAGACTAGTTAAGGCCAAACCAGAAGAGTTGGTCGCAGTTGCAAATGTGCCACCGCTGCCCCAGTTGCCACCCTCATTCGTCGTGAAAAAGATGTCTTGGTCGTCGTTCTGCCATAATAACGCGATGGGCGGCCACGACGAGTTTCCCATGTTGGGTCGGCACGTGGCAAGATTGGATCCTTTAGCTGGCTTAATAAAGTTTTGCGCGCCAAGATCGCCCTGGATCCACGTAGAGCCGGAATAGGACCCCGGCGTCCATAGCTCTCCGATAGCGTTGCTTGCCAGGAGAAAGTAGACTCGGATGTTGAATTCGTGGTCCGAGTCTCTCCAGGCTGTGGTAGCGATGGACGTTCCTCGGATTATGTTGAGTTCGACGCTGGATTCCAGGTTGTCCGTCACGCCTCTTGCCTCCCACGTTTTGTTCTCCGAGTCCCAGATGGAAGTCATGATCTCGTTTCGGCGGTTCTGATAGAATAGATAGTAGTGTTCGTATCCGTCATTGTCGGTCCAGTTGGAACTCGCAAGTTGTGACTTTGGCAGGATGTTCTTGGCCACAGCCGTAGACGTTGGTGAACTCCCACTACTTGTTGATGTTGATTGACCTGAACTTGAATCAGAGTCGGAATCAGAGTCCTTCTTTCCGACAAGTGCTCCGACGACACCACCGACAACCGCGCCAATAATGACCACAATGGCGATGGCGAGGACGATGAAGAATGTCTTCCGCTTCAGGCCCCATATCCTACGTTCGCTCGGTGTTTCTACGCCCCCCAAGGCTGCAAACTGCTCCCGATCGAGTTTGCCATCCTGACCAGGCACTGCGTGATAGGCGCCGTCGTGCTTCGGTCCGCCCACGACCTCGGGGAGATTCGACGCAGTCGGTGGTGCCACTTCTGGCAAATTCGATCCGTACACCTCGGGTAGGTCGGAGTAGTGGGATGACGCCATGGACGTGGTCGGCTGGGTCCCCGAAGGGAGGATCTGAAGATGGAAGAGAGCAGCGGCCAGGCAGAGATACAAGACGAGGGGTCTTAATATTCAAACGTCACAACCCACGAGGCTTCGAAATGTTGTGGAGACCAAAATTGGACGGAGAGAAAATACGCGTTCAAGGTGCTCAGAGATCAACAGGCGGTTCAGTCAGGGAGCCCCCAGGATAAGAATAACTCGGTATTGCAGGCCATGGCGGGGTGTGTGGGTGATGCTGGGGGCGCTGTGACTTGTCATACGACGTAGCATCAGAAGGATTCAGTCCCAACAAGCCTACCAGGCTGGATGTGTCCAGCTTGCTGCAGGGCGAGCCACTCGTCTGCCCTCCCATTAGCCAGCTTTACGCGCGGGCGACAAGCTTACAGGCGACAGATCAGCCTCAGTAAGACAGGGCAGTCCGAGGCCCGCTGAGAGAAGCTGAGGATTGGCCACTGTGCTGGATGGTAGCCAATCAGTTTGACTGGCTAGTGGAGATGAAAGGGGCTGGGTCAATTTGGGACCAGGGTGGATGGTTCCAAAACCTGCCCGCGCATTCGCGACATCTAAATACAGCATTTTGGCACGTTACTACTGCGCGCCAACATGTACAGCCCGCTTCAGTCGGACGAGGAACTCTCTCAATTGCTAATAAAGAAGAGCCCTCACTCAACTCTATCGTCTCAGCCCCGTACCATCGCTCCTTCGGCCAAATCCAAAACTGACGGTCTCACAATCTAGCCCCAATTCGTATTGGATATCGTCCAAGCCTCCGGATTCCAGTTCTCCCGGCCAAGCTACGAAGTCCGAACCCGAAGCAGATACCAGAGCGGACGACTCTACCGGATGGATGCAGTCGCTAACCACCCGCGGCACAGCCTGGTTGCCTAGTCGTCTAACCAGCTTGCAATACCTTGGCCAATACAGAACGAACCCGATTCCCACAAGCTATGCATGCAGTCATGGTGATCTAAAACTGTTAAGCGATGGCCTTAGCATGGGGCAATGGCCGTGCGTGCTAAAGTGCGGGATAAAGGCGTCTCTGCGCGCGTAGCATGAAACCGTTTTCCAGCCGCGCTGTTCATCTCCTTGGTGCCCTATTGGATATTCGAGACGCACAAGCCCACATCTCCTGAACAGGCCCATCAGGGCAAATGGGAGATGTTTGCCTCTGAGTGACCACGCTGAAGAACCAGTTCCGCGAGGATCGAGCCCCTCACTTAAAGTCGCGCAGGGTGAGAAACCCTGTGACGAGCATCTCGATTATCAATCCAGTCTGACTGTTTGGGGTCTAGAGGGTTCTAGGCACAATCCAGCCCCCACGGAGTTATCGCCATGAGTGTTGCGGGGACACGAACAACTTTTGCTTTGGGCACGAAATCGAAACAACCAACCAGAGCTTCCGAGTCCCTGTAATCCCGCATTCCGGAGACAACGCCGCTTTTCGGGTTGTCCCAGTTGTTTACTTCAATTTTTTGGCCACCTTTTGGTAGGTGAGCAGAAGATGTCCGTTGAAATTAGCTTCTCCCGAACCCTTACACACCCTTCCCAACGCGCTTAGAGCTAACTACTCACATGTATAATTCCCTGTTGGGCTTCATCACCGAAACGGGGTGCAGCACAGGCGCAGAAAAGACGCAAACCAAGTGATTTCTTCCCGTCTCTGTTGTTGGTTGGCCCTGGTAGTAATCGCGTGCTTACGGAGTCAGTGGTGCGATCTCCCACTGGTCGGTTGTCCGCGGTCAAATTTGTCCATGCCAGGTCTGGAAAGACAAGCGAACCATTGTCATTGGGATGACTGCCCTGCTATTAGGTTTGGTCAGCTTCTCACCACCCACATGCAGAATGCTGAGTTGAGACACCATCTGAATCATAAGTGACACTAGACTGGAGACGAGACGCGTTCCATATCATCTGCACGAATGAGCAACTGGGAATAAACGCCACGTGGATTTTTTACTCAAGCCTTCGATCTGTCCTCAGTGTCAATTTTCAATGTCAAGAGCTCACAGAATGAGTGACCACGACTGAACTTTGGCCTACCCTACACCACTACGATTCATTTGGGTTATCAAGAAACTCAGCCGCTTGTGTCAATGCCATGAGAGACGTCGGTTCAAGAAAATATAGAAGTGGGGTTGTTGATCTTGTAGCCAATGCATCTTCGCTATACGCCATCCCAGTTCGTGAGAAGGTCCATCCAAGCATCTTCAGACAGATCCATGGGCACAAACTCCTGCATCGAACCAGCCTCAGCACTCCTAGCATCAACGTCTGCAAACGCCTTCGCCCAGATGGGAATAGCCTGTCTCAACGCAGCTGCGCCACGAACAAAGAGATTCCCCGAGTCTTTGTCCATGCCCTTTGCCAGCGCCACGTCGGTGAACATCTTGGCGGCTGCTTCCATGATGCCAAGCAGGTCGACGGCATTCCGCACCATCTGACGGTCCCAGTACGGGTCCTCGGTCAGAGATAGTCGATAGAGGATGTGCGTGCATCGGGCAAAGTAGATGGGGATCATGACGTGCATGCCGTAACACTCATCTGTGGAAAACGCCAGCCAGTTCTCGATGCATTGCTTACATGCGTTTACGCATGCAAAGACGCTTTCCACTTTTTGCTGGTCGATCCAGGTGGTTGCCACGGGTGATTGTTCATGGAACTGTGACAGAGCGAACTCATTGATGCTAGCATCCGCGCATGTCGTGAATGGTACGATGAACCCTACGGTGATGTTTGTTAGAGCGAGTCTTTATCCCACTTGCTGTTCTGGGACGAAAGAAGGCCGAGAAAGGAGGGACAGCAAGAGACAGCACATACTGTGATCCAAAAGATCCGGTGGAATAGCTTTCTTAACGTTGTTTAGATTGGCTAACAGAGCTTTCACATGGAAAGATGGAGGCGTCTTCGAAGGTCGACCGGACTCAGCATTCATACTGCGCGAGACGGCGATGTTTTTCAGATCATCCATAACTTGCATGAGTTGCGTAATCGCAGCCAGGACTCTATCACCAGGAACCTCGGGGTTGGTTATGAAGTGTTGCAGGCAGTCTTCCATGTGCGGTGTCCATCGCATCGACGGTGTCCTGAGAAAATCCGAAATGCTGGATGCCAAAGTATGAGCGAGAAATGCTTGCCTTCCCGGGTTTGATGTAATATTGGATGAAGCGGCACATACCAGGCGCAGATGCAAAAGCAGGCCAACACAGCCCTGCGTTCCTCGTTGGTCCGCCTTGGAGCTGGCAGCTTCTCCTTGATGGGGTAGCTGTAGGCGAAAGCGGCATTGGTTTCTTTGCAGGGATATTCGAGTCCATCTGATCTGTCTAGACGGAGATCGAAAACTAGCGAAGCGGCAATGTTGGAAAAGACGCACAGTGTCCTTTTTTCTCTGTTGCGGTCCATCATCCTACTTGCGTGTTATTTCTGGATGATCGTACTTGTGCGAAGAATGATGGTGTTTACCATGAGAGCCAGGCGACAAGCCCAAGAAGAAGATCCAAGTCGCGATCGGCGTCGATGAGCACCCGCTGAGATATCAGGGCGCGGAATTGAGTATCGAGGTCACTTTTCTCGGATGAAGACTTGCTACAAATGACGCGAATGGCGAGCCATAAACATGGCCTATGTCTTATCAACTGCTGGGCGCTGTTGAGACGCGGGTATTGTCAGCTTGTACCAAGTTGTGAACTGGGGTGATAAGCGCACCTCAGTCCTTCGGGTAGGTGCAGGAAGGGAAACGAGTGCAAAAAATATGTGCGGAAATTTTCTAAGGTCCGCTGTGCCTTCAGAAGTGGCAGATCTGGGACAGCATTCGGAAACTGAAATGTGAATGATGGGGCGGCGGGAGCACAAAGTAAGAATTGAGCTGAGAAGTCTGGAGGCGGTGGTGGTATTTGTTGTATGTCGTCGGACTGAGAGGCCTGGTTGGCATGAATGGACGAAGTGACAGGCATCTGTTGAATGCCATTCGTAGAAATGGGTTGGGGTTGCGACCCTGTAGAGCTTGGTGTAGAGGTGGTAGATGTGGTGGCCGAAGCGTTCCCCAAGACACCGACCTGGGACTTGAGCAGGGTAACCAACTCGCCCAGCTTCTCCTCCAAATGATCATTCCTACTCCCATTGGCCTGAACTCGCCGTATAGGCAGCCTGCGTCCTAGTGGCGAAGGCTGACACTCAATGCAAAGGCGATGGCAGCGCTCGCAGCTTGACCCAGCAGGCTCACGGCTGATGCATCTGCACTTTGCTTTGGAGCAGCCCACGCAGGCCTGGCCATAGGGCGCGGATTTCCGAGCGGCGGGATTTGGATTTGGAGTCATGCCAGATGAAGAAAGTAACTTATTTAGGTCTGGGTGGTGAGTAGTAAGTGGGAAGTACGTAGTAAAGGAGGAATATCAGCCGTGGTAGGTGGTAGTAGTGGAGGAGGACGGCGGGATTGAAACCCGAATGCCGCCGTCCTCCTATTGGCTGCCACGTTTGCTCGCGCCACACTCAGCCACAGCTAGTCTGACGAAGGATGGTAGATCGAGCTGGACAGGCATGTCCCGACTACCAGGACTTGTCATGAATAACGTTGAATTATCAATTAGAAGCTGGTGAATATAGTAATTGACTATAGTCTGCGGAGTGTGTCAAAGTGCTTCCTCTCAACGTGGGAAATTTGGCTAGAAACCACGGATTGTCCAGCAACGAACTGTCGTGCTCGGGAGTGATTGACTCGAACTTTTCGTGCAATAATATGCACTGTGTACGTTAATCGGCCTGGTTTTATTCATCTGCCAGGAAACCATAGTACCAGTGAAACCGGTTAATGGAATATCGTTTGTCATTCCAGTTCTGTCAGTTTGAGACCCAACATCGTGGTTTTGGACTAGGACGGAGACAACACATCAAGGTAGACACGACCTCATTTCCTGATCATACAATGTATTGGCATCTTCTAATCTCATATGAGCCCAATCGCATCCATCATGCATGATGCTGGTTCTTTATCCGTAAAAATCTATATCACTAGCAGGCCCTCGTACAGTCTCTTTAGTCCCCTCTCAACCTCCGCTAGGTTCACCCTTTGCAGCTGAGCAACTCATTAACCACTCCTATCTCAGCCACTTATCCCGCTCCATGTCTGCTCGATTCGTCTAGTCGTCCCAAGTTGCGTCTCACATCAGCCACCGTGAAGAGGTACTCAGCAAAGATGTTCTCCGTATAACTGAACCTCTTCACAGCTTTCTTCGTGACCATTCTATGTATGCCGGTGTATCCGTAGTCATGAAACCATTAAAAACCGAATGTACTTTTCAAAGTCGACCAACAGCTTATATTCCCATGACACTTAGTCCACGTACTTGGGAATAGTGGCCAGCACGCCGTCCTTGGCAATGAGATCCATGGCCTTGGTCACCTCGTCGAGGAAGCGCTGGTCGTTTCGCAAATCGTCACCGAACAGGTTCTTAATGCTAAGTAGCTGGCGGGGATCATTACCACCAGCCTTAGCCAGGGCCTTTAGCTGCTCCAGCATAGGGTCCTCGACCTCGAACGTGGTGCCGTCGTCATTGACACCGTTGATGTAGCGGAACCAGGCACCAGCAACGAAACACAGACGGCGGAAGGGGCCAGTCACCCAGATCGCCTCAGCAATGGATGGCATGATGAACTGGGGGATCTTTCCCGAGGCGTTCAGGGCAACGCGGGGGATCTGGTCCATGATGGTGGGGTTGGAGAAGCGCTCCATCAGCGTGTTGCAGTACTGGTCGATGTCGACGCCGGGGATCTCGGGTAGTAGAGGCTTGACTTCCTGCTGCATCATCTGCCAGACGAACTGGCGGTAGACGGGGTGCTCCATGACCTCGTGGACGTACTTGAAGCCGGCCAGCTGGCCCGGGTAGGCCATGGCTGAGTGGCTGGCGTTGAGCAGGCGCAGCTTATGTTTCTCGAACTGCTCGACGTCGTGGACGTCGTGGACGACCTGGACGCCGACTTTCTCAAACGGCGGGCGGCCGTCGCAGAACTTGTCCTCGATGACCCACTGCATGAAGGGCTCGGTGACGACGGGCCAAGCGTCCTCGATGCCGAAGTTCTCGGCCAGCGACTTGATGTCGTTTTGCGAGGTGCTAGGTGTGATGCGGTCGACCATGGCGTTGGGAAACGCTCCCTCCTCGGTGATCCACTTGGCGAGATCCGGGTTGCGAAGACGAGCAAACGACTCGAGCATGTTGCGGGTGATGGTGCCGTTCTTCTGCATGTTGTCGCAGGACATGACGGTGAAGGGCTTCAGGCCCTGGGCGTGACGCCTGGCCAGCGCAGCGTAAAGGAAGCCAAAGGTGCTGATGGGCGCGTCATCGTTGGCCAGGTCGTGCTGGATGTCTGGGTGCTCAGCTTGCAGCTGATGGGTGTTTTCGTTGTAGTAGTAGCCGCTCTCGGTAATGGTCAACGACACAATATGCGTGTCCGGGTGAGCCATCTTGGCAATGACGGCCTCGCGGTCATCAGGGGCAAAGAGGAACGAGTTGATGCTGCCGACGACCTTGGCGAAGCTGCCCTTGGCCGAGCGCTCGATGACGGTGTAGAGATGGTCCTGGGCGTTCAAGACATCGCGCATGGCCGCATCGTTGGACCGCAGACCAACGCCGCAGATGGCCCAGTTGCGCTGCTCGTGTTTCTCTAGCAATTGGTCGATGTAGACGGCCAGATGGGCTCTGTGGAAGCCGCCCACGCCGACGTGCACAATGCCCTCCTTGACGTCATCGCGGCTGTATGCTGGGACGTGGACTTTTTGCTCTCCCTGCTGCGAGGCGATCTGCGGCAGGTTCTTGCTGGTGAGCTTGAGTGTCTCTGTGCTGTCCGCCATTGTAATTGATAACACTATTACAAAGATAAACAGAAATGAGGGAGGAAAAGTCAAGATAGATCAGGACAGGTCGTTGGTTTAAATGTCGGAATCTCACCGCTGGGGGCTGCTGACCGCAGGTTTTTTTCCTTTTTCACACCAAGAACCTGAAGAAACCCCCACTTTGAGGTAATATGGGCCCGGTGACGTTTGTGTGTTGGCATGGCTTGATAAACTGGGGCCAGAGGCGGTCTAGCTGATTCAGCTATCTCAACACGTCGCCAATTGATGATATGATATGATTTGAATGCCGAGATTGTGGCGAGAATAAGCTCATGGGACCTGTGTCACGAGGGGTCCTTTGACAGGCTTAGAGGTCATCATCAACTCCTCCAATTCCAAAGGAGATGCGGTGAATACTCAACTTCGAGACGTATCACAAGATTGAAAAAAAAACTCTGAAACTACCCCTGAGTCTTAAAGTGCTGCCTAAGCTAGTGTGGCGAAATGGGTGTATCCTAGTAAACCGAATTTTAGTTTGCATGACTAGGCGTAACACCGTCTTGTATCCGGCTTCTTCAATGCCAGAAGATCTCAAGTATTCTTGAACACAGGCTGTAAAATGGCTTCGTTGATATAAAGCGGGAAGCAATGGATTGGTGAGGGTCAAGAAACTGCTGTCGCTGTCCTATTTGGGGAGCCGTTAGAAGTTGAAACACCATGTTGAGCTGAGATTCGATATTGATTGAGCCTGAATATTTCACACCTGTTTGTGGCAGTTGTGAGAAATCTAAGTCGCTCAACATTTTTTTTTTTGCTTTTGGTACTGGTTAGGCGAGCCGCCGTGCTGATCACTTGACTCGCCTCGGCAATTCAGTCATCCATCTCCCGGCTTTCTATGCTTTCAACCCGCGGTTGCTCTTTGTAGAGCTGCAAATTAGCCACTGTGCTTTAGTGATGAGATCAATTGGCTGGCTCTCAAGAAGCGCTTGTCGTTGCTGACCTGCACGACTACGCCGCACTGTCCAGTGGGAATTCCATGCAAAACGCCATCTAAGCCAATCACAGTTCAACATTAGAATGAATGCGAAAGAACTCGCGATTTGGAGTATACCAGTATCCTAACATCCCCGTATCATCAACATGAAAGGCGGTCACCAATGCGCTTCCATCTGCCTTGTCCGTATCTAGATAGGGACAGCGGGCTCTATTCTTGGCGGGCAAAAGGCGTGCTCCCAGGGGCACAGACTCAACAAGGGCCCTCCTCTAAGCTTTGAAAGTGTGCGGGGAGAGCTGTTCAGCAATTGGGCTTAGAGCATCATGATCCACTGGACCCCGCACGTGGCCGCGGACATGGGCTTTCGAGGCTAGATGACCCGCCAAGCATTGGAGAGGCTTGCCATGTGCCTTGTAGAAGAAGGTGTGAAAGTTGGTTTCTTGCCGAAAGGCAAAGTGTGACTACGATAACTGTTTGCTGCAACACGCCCCAGAAGAAGCGGACCATCATCGACATTTTGTCTGTTTGTGGCCTTGAGTGCCGTCTTTCAATAAAGAAGGTCGTGTACCATGCAAGCACGGCCTGTCTAGCTTTAGCAACAACCTGCCCAAGGAGACAGCCGGGTTGTATATCAGAGTGCTAGCTGGCTGCGTCACGATTCACATCCATATCGCGCGGGTCAAGTACGGCAAGGACGCTACGGATGACGTCTTTCTAATATATCCGTCCATGTAATGCTACCCTGATACTCCGATCCCATGCCCGATCTAATCAAAAAAGTCTCCAAAAGGTAATGATCCCATACCATCTATGTTTTCCTGAGCCCCTTCTTGAACACATCGCTCACAAGTACATGAGAACTGAAATTGGCTCTCACTCATCTGCTGCCTACTTGCAAGGTCCTTGTAGGCAGTCAGGTCAAAGTATGTGATGCAACACTCTTCTCCCGCGGCAATGTCGCGCGCTGAGGTGTAGACCATTCGCGCGTTGTCGTTTGGTTTGTGAGTGACCTAGAGAAATTGTCAACATCGACATAAATGCGATGGCAGAGCAGCTTGGATACGGCGCAACATACGTTTGGCAGACATGAATGATTGAACATGGCAGCCCTGGGGTAAATACCCATTCCGTAAGAAAGGCCTCTCGGCACGGGGTGATCGATCATGTAGAGCGGCCCCGTCATTTTTGGGTACAGCCCAAAAGTGTTGGTTTCCTCTTTGCAAATGATCAACAGCAATTCGTCGGGCGTCAACAGACAGGGCAATGTTGATGCGTCGCTGAGATACCTCTCGGTGAGTCTCTTCCAGTGCTCGATCTGTGCTTCTGGCCATGAGTCGAGGTACGCGCAACACATCTCAATAGAGGCCCAGCCACGCTTGAATTCACCTTCCCACGCGTATCGCCGAGGGGGATTTGAAGCAAGCCTGTGCAATTCTAGGTCTCGTGCAGCAAGCACACGAACAACGTGCCATAGTGTGAGGAAGTTGTACTCGCCCTCCTCACGGCGAAGAGTCGCTCCGTTTTGCTTCAGCCACAGGCACTCAAACTCATGTCGCGCGCAGTCTGCGGCTCGACAGGCATCGTTGCACCAGACGACATCCTTAATGCAATTCCTGAGGCATCGCGAGCCTTTCCCGTCTTGTTTGACACGTCGCGAGCAGACGAGATTGCTGCAGATGAGATGATGCTTCTCCATCGGCTCCACGGCTGGCACGACGGCGTACGGTGCATCTACAAGGAGAACTGTGCCCGCTGGGACTGCAGCAGAGGCACGCAGAAGCCTGCCCTTGTAAGGATCCTGGTCGGGGACTAGGCTCGGGTGAAGATAAAAATCGGCATCCTGAGCATTAGTCTCGTGGGTAGCCTCTGGCCTCTTGCTGGTCGCAACCTGGTGCCAGGAACTCATCGAATTCATCATTCTCGGCGGTGAGAATTGAACGGGAAAAAAATGGGAAAAACCGAAGAGGTGGGAATCCCGTCGAGACCACGTTTCTCACGTCGCACCAATAATGTCTTAGATCGAGTAGCCCCAATGAGGTTAGGTGAAGCAATCCGCAACGAGCAGAAGGACGTCGTGGCCGCAGTAACCTTTTCCGGCCTAAGTCTTCTCTGCCCCCATAGTCAGAAGTGTTGTCTGAAGCACAAAAAACCTAAACAAGGACTAGTCGCTTTTCCCTTCGTTGTGTTGATAACGGTAGCTTCATTTGTGGATTCGTGATAGGAACCATCTAGACCGACGGGTTGGCCCACTCTGGCAGCTTACCTCCGGCCGTGGATTTCATATTGGGTTTCAACTCGCAATAAACTTTCTTCAAATGGTAATCCCCCAACTCGTCGTATTCTATCACATACGCTGTAAATTTTCACATGGTCTGCTCAGAGTTTGACTTCTCAGTCTCTCAATATCCAGCGAAGCCGGTACTGCACAAAGCCGACAATTTACAGGTCTCGTTCTCTTTCAAAAACGACCTTCACCGTATTTTCCCGACAGTCTTCGGCCTGTTTTGGCCGCAATTGAAGTCTTGAAGTTTTGCATCACTTTGTCTGCTCTGAAAATTCTCGGCCAATCAACGTTTGACCCTCCAAAGCGCCCAAATGGGCTTACCTAAATTTGATGGATAGAAGCCAAGAGCAGTGGCATTCGTGACCAGAGATCGGACCATCCAATGCATGTTGATTCCGATAGACTCTCAGTTTTCGCTATCGTAGGTTATTTTTCTGTGTTGCCAGAAGTTTAACTTCGAAAGCTCGTGAGCTCCGCACAACGAGAATTATAGAGAGAAGAGAGACTTTACGGCCACATTGGCATGTTTCCCCGCATATTTCCATCACTCGAGATGAGTGCACACTGTCGCAAGCCGAAACGGAATTAGCGTATTCCGTGTGTTGGCTTCATCGACCGGATTTATAGAGCATATATGACTGAGGCGTGGATGAACTACCAATACAATAATTTTCCACCAACACAAAAGGGTGCCTCTTACTACATGAGTCGTAGGCCGAGCCCACGGAAGCCGCGGGTTCCGCTCGCACATGAAGGGATCCGACCGAGGAAGTCGTGGGTTTTATCAATTTCTCCGCTAGACCTTGTTTTGTTGGAATTATCTTTAGCGGGTGGCTTGAATCGAGGTATCCTGTGATTTGTCAAGTTATTCCAGCGCGAGGAAAAGTTGCCTCATAAATCTAAGACACACCAACCCGCCATATTGTGACTCAATATAAGCTAACGGGATTGTCAATTCTGACCCGACTGGTCATACAACCATCATCAGCTCTAAGAATCGATATCCAATCACAGTTCAGTCCCTCTCAACATGGCCGACGACGCAAAGAAGTTGAGAGTTGTCATCGTGGGGGCTGGTTTCTGCGGTCTTACTGCCGCAATTGAGTGCCAGCTGCGCGGCATGAATCCCATCCTAGTTGAGGCGTATTCTGGCGCCAGCTCTCATGGCGATTTGCTCGATTTCGTGCCTAACGCAGGACGCGTCTTCGATTCATGGGCCAACGGAAGAGTGGGCAAAGACTTACTTGCCGCTGGAGTGAATCGGGCCAAGACCCTCGACTTTTACAATCAGGACAACGTGTTGCTGAGGAGCGATCCTTGGCCTCAAGGCATCGACCTGAAGGGGACCTTTGCCGGCCACAGGGGTGCTATGCACGAAATCGTCTACAATTACGCCAAGGAACTAGGGATCGAGATGCACTTTAATTCAAGAGTCGAGCAATACTTGGACTCAGAGGGAGAACGCGGCGTCCGAATTGCCGGGTCTGGTGAGAAGATTCTCGGCGATGTCGTGCTCGCTTGCGATGGTCCAAAGTCGCTGGCGCGTTCGCAGTTGCTGGGACTTCCTGAGAGTAGAGTCAACAGCGGTTATGCCATATTCAGAGCCTTTTTTGAGATCACCGACGAGATGCTGAAGGACCCATTCATGGCTGAGCTCACCAGCAAAGACCAGGATACGACGAGGTTTTGGGTTGGCGAAGACATGCACGGCTTCATTTACACCTGGAATCAAGGCCGGTGAGCTAAAGTCTCTGTCTCCACGCACAGTAATGCTAATCATTTTTTGCCAGTGACTGTGCCTGGGTTTTGACCCATCTTGACGATGCCGATATCAAGGAGGGTTGGTCTTTTCCAGCCAAGAAGGAGGACGTGCGCTTCTATTTGAAGAAGGCCAAGTTCCCTGAAGTCTGGACGCGAGTGCTAGATTTGACTCCAGAGGAGAGGATGGTGGACTACGTAAGTGGATGCTTGATATCCGACCGATATAGCTACTTGATGGCCACATGTGCTTACGATATCGAATAGAAACTTGTTTGGAGAGATCCTCTTACTACTTGGCTCTCACCCTCCAAACATGCTGCCGTCATGGGCGATGCAGCTCATTGCCACTTGCCCACCTCTGCCAACGGGGCTTGTCAAGCAGTCGAAGATGCAGCTACTGTCGCAATCTGCTTGGAAAAGGCAAGTCGCCCCTCTTGAAGCATTCTCTATCCCAAGCCTTCCATACTGACTCTCCCAAAGTCACGGGGCAATGTCCCACTCGCTCTGCAAGTCTTCGAGCGCATCCGCTTCAACCGCTCCCACGTCATCCACCAAGCCTCTATCTCTACGCGCAACATCTACCACAAGAATAACTGGACCCCGGAGATGGTCGAGAAGAACCCTGGCTCGCTCGTCATGCCTCTGCTGGATTGGGTCATGGACTTTGATTGCCAAAGGACAGCAGAGGATAATTATGATCGGTTGGCCACAGCCGTCAAATCTGGAAAGGCTGGCACGATCGAGGAACTCTCTCTCCCAGCGGGTGGTAATTATGACTGCATGAACTTGAGGGAGGAGGACAACAAAGCGGCGGCGCTTCAGAAAGCAGTACGTATCTAAGATCTAAGTATTCAATGGTTGACTAGTCTTTCATAAGATGTTTGCCCATTCAGTATACAAGGAC
This sequence comes from Dactylonectria alcacerensis, assembly GCA_029931735.1. NCBI lineage: Eukaryota > Fungi > Ascomycota > Sordariomycetes > Hypocreales > Nectriaceae > Dactylonectria > Dactylonectria alcacerensis. The sequence continues at coordinate 1,014,831 of JAPMUZ010000005.1, forward strand.
CAGATTGTCTCATAAGACTCCTGATCGAGCAGCAGCCCTACTCCGCACTGAAATCTTGCTCATCCCCGGCAGCAGTAGTCTGATTGATAGGTCCAAACAGGTTACCAGCGTCAATATGCACTCCATGGGACTGCCTGCCCGACCCTGATGTCTGGCCTTGAACCGCCGGCGGCCGAAAGAATTTGATACCGAACCTGAGTTGCCGATACCGAATTTTGACTCTATCCACGTCAGACGCCCCCTGCGCTCCCTGATCATTCAAGTCTGTGGTTGCCCAACTGAATCCTAGCCTGCGCCTCCCTGAAATACCGCGATAGTATCCATATGCGTAGTTTCTTTTCTCGATGAGAACCCGAGCCTTGACGTGTTCCTCTTCATCCGTCGGATCGTGGTTGAAACCTGGGTCCTGCAGCATCGGACTGTCGTAACAGAATGAAGCAACGTCCAAAATCGTCCCAAGACCTCTACCACATGCATAGGTGAGATCAAGGCGCGAGAATAACAAGGCAAAGCAATTCAGCCACAGCATGGCGTATATGTAACCTGCGCTGGGCCAGCTAGCCCGGACAGTCATCTCTTCTTCATTGAAAACAAATACACCACCTGCAACGAGGGGGCTAGTCTGTCCAAGTAAGGCTAGAATTGACCCCAAGGCAACTCTATAATGACCATTGCCAAAAGCGGTGTAAATGACTTCGTGCGGAAGAGGAGAAATGTAGTTGAGAAATATGGAATTCTTCGCCACAGCTGGCTTGTCCATTCCGTGGATAGGCTTGTGGATTCGATGCCAGGTGTCGGAAATGAGAAACGTGCTGCAAACGATGCCGAAGTAGAGTGATGGGAGTGACCGGAAAATGAAGGAGTAGATGAAACTTGTTGCCGACATGGAGATCAAATCTGACCCAATTTGTTTGTTGAAACTTTCACTGAGCCGGACGAGTTTGATTCGCCGATCCAAATAGCCCGTAACAAGGGCCAATGTCATGAGACCAGCTAGAACCAATGTGATGAGTAGCATGAAAAGAATCCAGGGGTCGCTGACGAAAAGATTGAACCCTCCGATAAAGCGATGCTTTGCCAGAGGTGTCCTAGCCCAAGCATCTAATGATCGGGTGTTGGACTCGTTGTTAACGGCTAAGACGTTAATTGGTCTATCTTTTAATAATACGGTTAGTGTATCCCTGGTTTAAAAGGCTCATGGCTTCAAACTTACTGTCATTAGAGTACAAACAATCAGCGGTACGTTGACGAGCCGGGATCGACGTTTTGCCCTGATCTTGTTGGAAGTCAGCGTTTGGCTCCAGAAGGGCGGACCTTAATGATTTGGTGGGGTGAAGAAAGACCTACTCGTGGTTCCACCGCTCCTTGGTAAGAAATGTAACCCATAAACGACGCGGCTGATGTCATCTCTCGTCTCAATCCAGTAGCCCAGCCTTAAACGGCCATGGTTTCGAGGCCAGGTCTTCACAAAGTCCTGAAGCTGTTGAATGGTCATGAACTCAGTCCCCTGTAGAGCTGTTCGCACATTGGACTCGCGTAGAAGCGCGACTTGGGCCGAAATGGAGTTCGGATCCCACTTTAACCCTGTAGTCCTGTCCCAGAAGCAGAACAGGAGTCTAATGCCGATGAGGAAATATACCAGATAGACTGCCCCAAGGACCGTTGCAGCGATACTAGATATTTGAATATCCCACCCAGTGCCCTTGCCATCGTCCCAAATTTGGATAAAAGAAAACTTCATGGGGACGACTAGAAGGCCACCGAAGATAGCGATGAGGTTGGTAAACAATGTGAGCCAATGTCGGTTCCGAACCACGTGGGCCCATGTTCGGACGTCCGGGATAGCAGAATAGGTCATGTCGAGATGTTGGGTAAGATAAGCTTGGTCACCAGAGGGTTCGCTTTCTTCTTTGGGAACATATGACATGGCAATATAAGGGCGTAGACGATTGTACGACTGGGCGATTGACCGGAACCAGATGACCGAGACGCTGCCGATGAGGGCTGGCACGTACTGGGAGGCGTTTCTCCCGTACACATTGCTCTTGCGGATGTGAAGTGCCGAGGGGTTCTTTGTGTATATGACCGGCAGGGAAATCAATGTAGATAGGACGATGAAGTTCAGGATGCACCAGGATATAAGCCAACCGTTTCTAAGCGACTGGAAACGAAAGTCTAGCCGGTGACACCTGCGCTGATCTTCTCGGGTCAGGTCCTGGAAGTCTAAAGCTGTCCATGTAACACGGCTTGTGGTCGCTTTTACAGTGTCAGAGTTCTGAAGTTGTGGGATGAGTTATTGGTTGGGTTTAAAACTAACTTGTCTGACTCCTTGCTCGAGTATCGTCCGTTAGTTGGCTCGTCGAGGTTTCGATCCCCTCATTGTGGATGTAGGGCTGACCAACGCCTGGGTGGACGCCGGCATTGCGGCGTTCAACACCTGGGGTCAGATTAGGATGACTGCTAGTGTCTAATTCGTACGTTTCAGGATCGTCGTTCCGATTGTTCGGCTGCATCCACTGTTGATGCCGTCTTCCTCGGTAAGCTGCCATGTCGCTTGCGGTTCCAGAGTAATATAGACATGTATTGTTGGTCAGAATGCAGGAAAAAGAACGAATGAATACTGGCAGAACTAGAGGCGCCACAGGACAGTTGCCCTTCATGCTTGAGGGAGGCTAGCTCTTATTAAGACGGTGACTCGAGGCAGCCTTCGGCTCCCTGACAGTCATACCAGTGTCAAGCAAATGGGCTAAATTTGCAATGAAGACTCTCCTGGGGCGCATCATGCATGGCGTAGAGGCAGTGCCAGCCTGATTCATGTCGGTAGCCGACAAAAGCAAAAACGATCACAGGGGCATTCCGCCACCAATTTTACTGAGAAGCCCTCTTCAGCCTGATGTAGCTGGACGGTAAACGCACTCCCACGACGGTATGCCTGCCAAACCAACACCACGATATTTTGGAAGGCTCTCTTATGACGATGTCCACTGCATTCTCATATGAAAGGTGATCTGCTCAAGCTGTACAGCCCACGGGTTTCATTTAGTTACCAGCCCTGGCTGGACAATGGTAGTGTTGATGACTCGACGTTCTTAGACTAACCCCGACGCTCTCCCTGCGTATCATACCCGCTGCATCCTAGACCTGTCTCAATCTCAGCCGCATCAATTAAGCGCTCATCTGCAGCGGATCTCGTATTTCGGCTGACGGGCGTAGGGCTATCTCTCCCTGCGTATATAAGTGCACATGCAGAACAAATCATGTAACTACACGCGTCAAAGCCAAGTCCAGGCATCCTTGGCATTGGGGTCCTAAATTACAGCCTGTTCAGCCACTCCCTCAGCCGGACAAGCACAAATGTAATCGTTTATTCAGTGGCGTCACCGAAGATCAGTTGTTGGCTAGGAACAAATGTATGGATCAGGCCGAGCAAACGGTACTGCGGCCCCGATTATCCAATTCCAAAATGCATAGTCCAGGTTTTAGAGGAGGCATTTTGGATCATCCGTGCTTGGCATACTCCAAATAAATGTCTCAGGGTACCTTCCCCTTACCCGACACCATCCAGAGGCGGAGGCCTTTTGCTTTCATGTTCTTGTCATGTACCTTGGACCTAAAAAGTGCGCTGTGGTCGCGACTGACAGGTTGCGGGCTAATATCGCCCTCCACGCAGACTCACAAGGCGACAGGGGCGACATAGCTGCTACGGCAACTGTCGCAGCAAATCTGCAGCGAGACTTGCCCTGTGTGAGAATTATTCTGAGATTTGGCATCAGCTTCGGTGTGCCAGGTCCTCTCGATCATGCTGACCACTTCGGTGGATTTATAGCCAGCTCCGAGGAGATCGGAAGGGCGGGGTGTTTTAGTACGACTTTCCTAAATCAATGTTGGAGCAGGAGTTCTGAGAAGTAAGAGATGAGCCACTCATTTATTATTCGTGGTTTTCCAAACTTTATGGCAAAGTTACTTCGCATAAATGCGCAATTGAGTCACCATCCTCAGTAATTAACCTCCGTGGCCCCAAAACGCGTGGTCAACATTGTTAACCTTTTACTCTCAAATGTCGCTGACTCGACTCTTGAACACCGTAAAGGATATTCGAATGAAGAACTTTGACAGCGCAGGACCCAGGTGGGAGTGAAATTAAGAGGCTTGAGAGAAAACTCTACATTCTGAAGGGTATAAAAGCAGAGCATAAAGCAAACCTGATCGCCACTAATTCCTTCTACCTAAGAATCTTTCTCACGGCTCACATTCATATTCGTTTCCAACAGTCCTTAAGCCTAAATTAGCACTGCCATTCCACCATGTCTCAACCACTTGCGACGGCACAAGCTCTTCGCGCAGCCGTCTCCGAGGGATGGCCTCCCCAGTCTCGCCACAGCGCGCAAGATCGGCAGATGTTGTTTTTCGCCGATGATGTATACAATCCATACATTCAAGATTCACAAAAGGTCTTCTACAAAGCAAAAACTTGGTATACCTCCATGCAAGCCGGCCCCAACAACACCCAACAGGCCCTCATCGTCAACGAAATCCTCGAAAATATGATACGAGCCATCTTTGGAAGCAACATGATTGAGCAGGCAGGCCTTGGTTGGTACATCACTGAGGACCTATGCAGAAGAGTGTTCGCTGGAGAGCATATCGAGGCGGTGTCCGAGAAGGACGCCTCGTGCCAGGAAGTGTATCTCGATTTGTGCCAGCAACAGGTTGATCTTCCACGCCAGCCCATCGAGCAGGTTCTCAGAGGGCGGAACGAGATTGTGCAGCATGCAAAGGCCTATCAGCACCTGATTCATGAGTTTGTTATCGAAAAGCAGGATCTCACCGAGGACCTGATCAAAGCAACACACGCCATTCTCACAAAGAGCGTTCCAATTGTGGAGCCAAATATGCCAATTGTCCCGCCTGAGAAGTACGGCGGCATATATCGAAGTGTCATTGTCATTGCCGGCACAACGAACTTTACTGTGCCAAGTTTTATCCCTGCCAAGATGGAGATGATGTGCGGTAGCCTCAAGTCAGATATGGCTACTGCCGCGGAGCAGAATACGGTCGATCCGTTTTCCCTCGCCGCCAAGTACTCACTCGAATTCGTCTCTATCCACCCCTTCCAAGACGGCAATGGCCGGATGTGTCGCATGATACTCAACGCCATCCTTTGTCGATATGCTGGCATTATCATCCCGATTGGGGAGCAGGCCAAGGAGCGGAAGGAGTATCTAGAGATCAAGGTACGGGGCTGCTCCTTGATGCTGGGACATGGAGAATACGCTACCTTCGTCCTGCAACGAGCCGTCCCGCGCCTTCGAAAGATGAAAAAGCTGGCAGGGACGCGGGTAAAAGGAAGTGGTGGAAGAGAAAGTGGATAGGGGACGGAGAATAGCTCGAGTTATCCCAGAGAGAATGAACTGGTAGATGATTCATATCGCGATCATGGATACCTAAGTTACAGTGAATTACTTCGTATAAATTAGTGAACTGTTATTTCCCATTTACGGTTCCTTGCTAACCAATTTATGGTACATTATTTACTGGTCTTATATCCTTAGTCCCCGTCACCTTGCGGTTCATCCACCAAGCGGTTGTAAACTATATTGTATCTAATTCTGTTGCGCAACAAGACGCCAAAGTACAGCTTGTTACTACTCACGCACATTCAAATGCATACTTCTATTGGCTGAGCCCTCGTTTGTGATCCTCCATACCAGTTGCACTCTCAAACTTAGTATTTCTAGGGCCCGTTATCCTTCGAACTATGGCATCACAATTCAGTTGTTGGATAACTTTCTTGCCTTGCTTTTGCTTCCACGGTAACTAAGTTCTGAAGACGGGCGCATTTGGCCTCAAGGTCGAGGAGCATGGCGTTCCTGCGGCCGAATTCTTTGCTGACCTTGGAAATGATAATGCTGAAGAAAGTGATGCGCTGCGCTGAACGGCGTGCCGTCCCCTTGTTGGACATGTTTCCCGCTACTTTCTCACATAGCATCAAGCCCGCGAGCTCCTGCTCTTGCGCAGGATTCAACTTCTGGGCCCCTCGATTGACGACTGCGTTGGGCCGACCGCCTTTTATACCGATAGCGGAGGGTGGAAGGATTGATACCCTGTGATCGAGCTGCTGTGATGATGGGGGTCCCTTGGGCAACCATTTCAATTGCAGCGGCTATTCGAACTTCTCTATCTCCATCGTTGGAAGCCATTGCTACGGTGTAGATGAGCAAGATGTTGAATTCTAGTCAGGTGGTGGTGAATTGGCGAGTTATCGCGGATGGTATCTGGAGCAACCTCACTAGTGGTTGGATTCACGATAGGTGGTGACGGAGTGCAAAGTTAAATTAGTCGCTGACTCAACTTGGAATAAGCAATACAATATGTTCAACTTGTGCAGCATTCAATTTGAATGAGCTCACATGGCTGTGTATTGAACTCAAGTGAATAGATAAGTGTCCCGAGGCTACCTAGCCGTGACACAACTGGGAACTTGAGGTGCCATCTTAGGCTTATACCTAATAAAGCATTATTACTAGGCGAAAAAGGACAATTAAGGGCATGAATAATACTGCTTACCTGCCATTTTATTTCTTCAGTCAGGCTCGATTTATTAACCATACCATTATCAACGAAACTCCAAAAATGATCACCAACGCAAAAAGAAAACTTAGGTCACGGTGGGGATCGAACCCACAATCTCCTGATTCGTAGTCAGACGCCTTGCCATTGGGCCACGCGACCTTGTTTGATGGATGTCGGCCTAAATGTTTGGACTTATATAGGAAAAGTGGGCAAGTTTGTTGAAGGTCATCACCAAATCGGGGCTTTGTACGCTTTTATATCAAGGCCAGCACTCGATAGTATGCCTCAACTTGAGATGCCATGCGGATAAACATTGAGACGCTCACAAACCCACCGTGAGTAGGCTATTCCATAGCGGGTGCTTGGGACGTTCTCCGCTCCACCCAGGGTTGGTTATCCATCGCGGAGCTTCCCCGATCGCTCGCACGCTTGTCCACATTAGATCCAACACAAGAATGTTTCTTCGGCGCTCCCCGAAGGGCTTCTAAACGCCCTGAACCTGCGTCATGTCCGAAACCACCCCCTCCGCACTCTGTCGCGGAAGCTCCGCGATCCCATGGTGCGGTGTCGGAGTCGTCGATGGCCCTATATTTATATGCCGCTCACCATGAAGGTAGGACCGTCACCTGTCCATGCGCTGTAATCAATGCTAAACATTCACACGATGACGAACGAACCAACTAGCAATTTCGATGTCGAGGACGTTCTTCGGAATGCCTCCATCTCGGAGAAGGTGTCCTTGCTAGCAGGTGAGTGTGACTAGCCTCCCTAAGTTCACCTTAGCTAATATTGGAGCGGGGAAATAGGCAAGGACTTTTGGCACACAACGCCACTTCCGAGGTTCAATGTTCCCTCGATCAGACTCAGTGATGGCCCCAATGGTGTGCGTGGCACCAAGTTCTTCGACGGCGTTTCGGCAGCTTGCCTGCCATGTGGAACAGGCCTCGCGGCGACTTGGGACCAGGAACTCTTGTACGAGGCTGGCATCTTGATCGGTGAGGAGTGCAAAGCAAAGGGCGCTCACTGTTGGCTGGGCCCTACTGTATGCATCCAACGATCACCTCTCGGTGGGCGCGGGTTCGAGTCCATGTCAGAAGATCCATATGCTACCGGAAAGCTCGCTGCTGCATACATCAACGGTGCCCAATCAACAGGTGTCATTTCTGCCATCAAGCACTGGGTGGCTAACGATCAGGAGCATGAAAGAACCGCTGTGAGCGCCGTAGTGAGCGACCGTGCGTTAAGAGAGATTCACATGCTTCCTTTCCAGATCGCCATCAGCGATGCCTCCCCTGGTGCAGTCATGTCGTCCTACAACAGAGTCAATGGAACCCATGTGTCTCAAAGCAAGAAGTTTCTAGACGGCGTGTTGCGAGGACAGTGGGGGTGGAAGGGTCTTATTATGAGTGATTGGTGAGTACCTGCGCTCAGAATCTCGAAGGGAATCGCTAAAGGCTCTAGGTTTGGCACGTACTCAACAGTTGAAGCCCTGAACGCTGGACTTGATCTGGAAATGCCAGGCGCTACCCGACATCGTGGTCAATTGGCAGAATCAGCCGTCGCCAATCGAAACCTCAGCAAAGCGACTATTGATGCCAGGGCACGCAATGTGCTCGAATTTGTGCAAAGGGCTAGCAGGATACTAGTGGCTGCTGAGGAGGGTACTCGCGATTTACCAGAAGACAGAGCCTTGAACCGCAAATTGGCTGCTGATAGCGTGGTTCTTCTCAAAAACGACGCGGGTACTTTACCCCTTACGAAGCCCTTCAAGAGCATTGCTCTTATTGGACCTAACATGAAGAACACCGAGTTTTGTGGTGGAGGCTCTGCTTCCTTGCAACCGTATTACACTGTATCACTCTTCGACGGAATTGTGAACCAATTACCAGAAGACGTCGCAGTCGAGTACGAAGTTGGAGCTCATTCGCACGGCTACATTCCCATGCTTAACAAGTCCCAAGTGACTACACCCGAAGCCCAGCCCGGCGTGCGGATGAGATTCTTCGCAGAACCCCCTTCTGTTTTGAACAGGACTGTCATCGATGAAACAATCATCCCTAGTTTCACATGGCAGCTCATGGGTTTCTCCCATCCTAAGCTAGGGAAGCTTTTCTATGCAGAGGTTGAGGGAGACCTTATTGCAACAGCGACTGGCGACTTTGAGTTCGGCCTTGCTGTCTACGGAACAGGCAACCTCTACATCGATGACGAGCTTGTCATTGATAACACCACGGTTCAAAGATCGGGAGTGTATTTCTTTGGCAAAGGTACCCTTGAAGAAAAGGCTGTCAAGGCGCTTGTCAAGGGTCAAAAATACAAGATCAAGGTCGACTTTGCCAGTTCTCCATCGACCAAGCTCCAGAAACCCGGTGTGGTCCATCTAGGTGGTGGCGCTGGAAGACTAGGCATGGTTGAGGTCATTGATGCAGATCAAGCAATCGCCCACGCTGTGGAAGCGGCCAAAATGGCTGACGTTGCCATCTTATGCGCCGGACTATCTAAGGATCAAGAGTCCGAGGGCTTCGACCGCCCGCACATGGATCTCCCAGGAGCTGCTTCCAAGCTCATCCCGGCCGTACTCGCCGCTGTACCAGACACAATTGTTGTCACGCAAAGCGGCACGCCGTTCAACATGTTGCCTTGGGCCGATCGCGTCAAGACCCATCTACATGCTTGGTTCGGTGGAAATGAAACGGGCAGTGGGATTGCTGACGTTCTGTTTGGCGCCGTCAACCCCAGCGGGAGACTGCCTCTTTCGTTTCCTCGACGCTTAGAAGACAACCCCACTTACCTGAATTTTGGAAGTGAGAGAGGGCAAGTCGTGTATGGCGAGGGCATCTACGTTGGGTATAGGTACTACGAGAAAGTGCTGAGGGACGTGCTGTACCCCTTCGGGTAAGTAACTTAGGAGTTGAACGTAGCCGTTGCTTCTGCTAACCATGTTGCGTAGACATGGCCTCTCATATACCACGTTTTCTTATTCCAACTTGAGTATCAGCTCGGACTCGGCTACCCTCGAAATCACAAACACAGGTTCACTGCCAGGATCAGAAGTCGTTCAGCTGTATATTGCATCCGATGAAACCACAACGTCCATCGGTCGGCCGAAAAAGGAGCTTAAGGGCTTCACCAAAGTGTCTCTATCCCCCGGGGCTACCAAAAGCCTTAAAATTCCCTTTGATCGGTTTACTACCGCTTTCTGGGATGAAGAGCTGTCCACGTGGGTTTGCGAAAAGGGCAAGTATCGGGTGTTGGTAGGACCCAGTAGCCAAAAGATTGTACTTGAGGGTGTGCTGGAGTTGGATGAAACTTCAACATGGTCTGGAGTTTGAAACTGTGCAGAAAGTCATATAGAATATAATTCAAAGCTCAATGGCACATTTTTGTCAACAGCATACTTGCTTGTGAGGACGACTGTTAGTGAAGTTTTATCCTAGTGAAGATCAGTGTAATTCGAGACTCAACGTCTAGTTGCAGCCACATTACTACCTAGCGCTGCTCCGTACGTGAATTGCCTATGTAATACCTCCATCAGTATACTTAGCACTCGTCCAGGTGATGCCTACCTCAATTAGCAGCGGTTGACCGATCGGGGTGGACCACCCTCGTCCTGAGACACGCGGCAGGTCCAGCGGGCCGCATTACATTGATCGATCAACGGACGAACTATCAAGCGTCATGGTCAAATAAATCCCGGATCTTGTCATTTCTGTTATGCTACCAGCCATCTTTTCACTCCCTCCGACCGTATGGTGACTAGCTAAAAAGCACATTGATGCACTTAGGGTGTGACGGAGCGAAGTGGCATTTTGGGAAAACGCGATCAAGTAGACGAACACCGTCCCGACATCAGGATAGCAAGCGCATACGAGTCATCTAAAATTTAACACCAGGGAATGAAATGTCAATTGATCCAATTTTGCATTGTAGGAGGTTTTTATGTCAAGCATGTGAATGCTATTGCAACCCTCGACAAACGACTACGGCCTTTCTTCCCCCTAGGAACAACTATGTGTGCACATGGCAAGTCGACTTCCAACTTGATCTCGGCCCTGGAAGAACAACGTAGCTTTCCAGGGTCTGCGCCATTTATTCCCGCTCGGCATTGACAAGGCGCTGGGTTGCAGTCTCGGTCTTGTGGAATCGCCAGGGCTTAATCTTTCGCTCGAACAATTCGTCCATCTCAGCGGCAGAACGGCTATAGTTGCGCATTAGCTTCGATCAACGTCATCCAAGTGTTCGGTTCACTCACCTAGCAGTCTCGGGAAGAAGCAGCCAGATTCCGATGAGAAAGGGAAGGCCGACACCGGCATAGAACCATCCCGTCTTGTATCCCCAGTTCCACTTGTTGGCATTCACCATATAGGGCGTCAACACATTCATGATGACTCCGGCGATGCAGGTGCATGCGGCGCCAAATCCGGCGGTATAGGGTCGCAGTCGTAGTGAAGAGGTTTCGGCAATGTATCCCCAACCTGCTGCTCCGTTGGAAATCATGCCAATGTCTGTTTCGGGTGTTAAGCTGGCTTCTTTAAGGGGCCTGTGTCAGAATAACTTACTCCAGAGACAAGTGAAGAAGACGAAAAGATACGATGTTGCGTTGACTTGCGGGGCGACGCCCAGAATTCCAATGGCAACGCAGGATGTCCAAGAAAGCGTTGTGGCAAAGCAGGAGATTCTTCGTCGACCAATCCAGTCAGCTGTCAAGACGATGATGATAAGGGTCGTGATGTTGATTGAGGACGTGATCGCTTTGATTTTGAAAGGGTCGTCCAGACCAGCCTGCTGAAAAAAATAGGTTCCGAAGGTGGTAAAAAGCGTGAGGCCGATGAATTGCTGCGTCATGTTCGGCCACAGCGAAATCAGAGTTCGGAAGCCATCGACACCTCTGAAGATGGAGTACCAGTGCTCTCTCTTTTGCTCTTCGGCGATGGCCTTTTCATGTTCGATGGCCATGACGAGGATCCGATACTGATACTCAAGGTCGTAGTCTTTGACGCCATAGTTGAGCTTGCGAAGTTCTTTCTTGGCCCTCTCTTCGTAGCCGCGAGTTACGCACCACGACGGTGACTCGGGTAGGAAAGCGTAGATGAGCATCATGATACCAACCTGGCCCCATTGCGTGTAAATGGGTGTCAACCAATTCATCGGGTTCTTTCGGTTGAGAATTTGCAGCGAGATGTAGGCGAAAAAGGCGCCGATAGACCACCACAAGCTATAGCACATGATCAAGCCACCTCGGATCCGAGTCGGGGCGCATTCCGAAATGTAGACAGGCAGAGTTGCTTGGAGGCAGCCGACGCCAATGCCAGCGAGGAGTTTGGCAACCAGCCAGACTTCCCATTTTCTAGCCAGGCTCTCGGCGAGAACGCTGGACACGATGATGGTCAAGAACGTATACATGGCTATCTTTCTGCCATATCGGTTCGAGAGGAACGGAAGCGTGGTCATTCCGAAGATCTGGCCGACGGACATGATGGAGCTCCAGCCGGCCAAGATCGGGGAGGTGAGGTAAGGGTTGCCCTCAGGGTCGACTTCGGTTGCGAACTCGTGGACAAAGCCTTGGTTGGCAATGATGCTGCCGTTCATACTGCGGGAAACCTATCGTTAACCTCGATGTTTCGACAAACAGCGCAGCTGTATGGAAGGGAATCGAATTAGAAACTTACCCAATTTGAAAGCCATCAGCCGCCGCACTCAAGGCAGCAGCAAAGCAGACAGCCGTGGCCACCTTGAAGGTCTTGACGGTTTGCCATGCAGTCAGGTTCTCGTATCCCGTAGTAGCCTGGCCTTTTGCGGCGGCCTCTGCGACTAGTTCGCTCGGCTTGAGCACTTCGATGGTTTGTTCCTCGACATGTTCAATCGCGGTGGGAGGGTTCTCGGCGGTCGTGTGATCAGACTTCATGATGGTCATAGTGAGGATGGAGTTGCTTTAGACTGGGTTGAGGAACGAAAGAATGCGGTTTCGAGGTGACGGGGCCGTCCTTTATATCTTTGGGTGCCCGGTGCCCACGATACGATGTCCCAGATTGGCCAGGTGTTGTGCAGCGTCACCAGACTTCTGGTCGTTGGTAAAGTTGATTAGTTCCGGTCGAATTTACCCCGAAGGAGTGACAAGTGGACGAAGCTGGGGAATGTGGAGTGGCTACCCCGTATACCCAAGAAACGACTCATGAGCGTGGGGTCTCCACGTTGGATTTCGCGACGACTTGGACCGAGAATGAGGAGAGCATCTTCGCATAGGCTGGGGCATTGGATAAATGATTCTACCATAGTGTTTAGACTACGTAGTCAAACCGGGACATCCCTCATGGATTGGAGGAGGTGTGGGGAAACAAGGCTATTGCGATCTAGACCAGATGTTAAGTTGAAGCCCCACTTCATGATGCTGATGACTCGTCGGAGCTGAGTCCGACGAGACGCTAGATGGATCTTTTCTGCGTTGGGGTGTTGACCTCTCGTCGGCGCTCCCCGAGAACTTAAGCGAGCCCATACCCCAGCAGAACGTCGATTTATGGATCCTTCGTCGGTGCTCCCCGATCCTTTCTGCCAACAACTTCGCCTCCCATGTCGAGCATAGCCAAACGTCCGAGGACTTCCTCGATGGCAGAGTCTGGTCAAGACGCCCCTAGTGATCGCGAGAAACAAGCTGCAGGGCCTGTCTTCTTCAAATCACGTGGACCGACGGCGTGTGAGAAATGCAGGTCGAGGAAGACCAAGTGCGACAACCAACGCCCGACATGCGGCTATTGCTCCAAGAACGAGTTATCCTGTGTCTACGCTGAAGACACCATTCCTCAGTGGGTGTTTACACATACTCATGATCCTTCTTAGCACCTTGGAGCTGCTAATCCGTCTATTCGGCAGTGGTTCCGTCACCGGCGAGGACATTCTTGGAGCAATCGCCAAGCTCGGCGACTTGGTAGAACGTCAACAGCAGCAATCTTCGCCATGCTGCCACTCCTGCAAGTGCAAAGATGTTCCATCTGACAGCCATCCGCGACAGGAAAGCGCTGGGACTGATGGAAATCTATCGCTAAGGGAGGACTTTGCCGAAAATACCCAGCTCGCTATCCGGCCTCGCGGAATGGACACGATACTGGAATGGAACATCTTCAACCATCTCCAGCCGATTCGTCTTGCCAACGACCACTGCCAAATGCCCGATAAATGGAACCATTCGGTACCAAACATGGACTACCACGAGCTATCGCGGCTGGAAAGAAAATACATCAATGGTGTACACCTAAAGAACCCGATCTTGGACCTGTCCGAATTGCACGACATGGTCATCTACGTTGCGGAAAACGGTCTGGACTGGTCGATACAGACCTGTCTTGTAACTCTGGTGTGCGCAATTGGTGCCGCAACTGAGAGCTATCAGGACCAGCCTTTGTCTCCCACAGATCCGTTATGCAGAGGATGCGAACCAGACCTAGCGATTCAGTTTTGGACACTAGCCGCCAAACGATTAGGCTTCGTCACCGGCCAAAGCCATCACCAAGCCGTGCAATGTCTACTGCTAGCCGGTATCTGGTACATGCACCAGATACAGCCGCTCCATGCCTGGAAATACTTCAATCTCGCTGGCGCGGCGTGGCACAGCATCAACCTGATGAATACCCCCTCTCACAACCCATTCGACATCTCCTCCATCAACCACCCCAGTCTATTTACGATCAACCAGGCCTTGTTCTTCACAATCTGGAAGTCAGAGTGGGAGTTGAGGCTAGAATTACCGATTCCAACCCCAATCCTCAATGATGCTGGCTTCCCGAATCTCTTTGCTTTGGCACCCAGCCCAGGCATCGAGCCCACTGAGCTGGTGGACGAGCGAACCTGGTATTACTACCTAGCAGATATCGCTGCACGTCACCTCATCAACCGAGTTCTACGCCTCCACTGCTGGACGACCGATGCCCCGAGTGAAGCAGAGATACATCAAATGGTGTTGCAGAGTGACATCATGGAGGCACAAATCCAGAGTTGGTATGCGTCGCTTCCATCGGTGCTACACTTCGACATACCACGCGACAATTCTGTGCCCCTTCATTCAAATGACACGGTTCAGATTCTCAGGCTCCGGTATTTCGGGCTACGAGAACTCGTCGGACGGCCATTCGTACAACTATACGTCAACACATCCGAACCGCTCAACATCAGCGACGCGCTTCGAGCTCGAGTTCTGTCGCTGGCCGCGCAAAGTGCACACTACTCTATGCTCAAACTATCGCAAGTTGCCATTCATCGCCACCACGGCACTTGGTTCACCTTGCGAAACATTGCCTCGGCGACTTTGGTGCTGTGGGCGATCGACCTCGCGCATCGACGTCCGTGGTCATCTAGAGCGCAGGGACTGATGCCGCCCAACGGCTGGAAAGTAAGAGTGTACGAAGTAGCAGAGCTGCTCCAGCCGTACTGGGATATTTGGGGTGGTGCGGCATTGGCTGTGAAGAATACTCTTCAGTTAGTACTTGATGCTACATCATGCGATTGACATGTCCTCGCCATATTCTCTAGTCAAAAATTGGAGAAAATCAAGGTCAAGAAGACTGAGTTTTTTCCTATTCGTGTATATCTCTTACAAATGAAGATTCAAGGGTGTCAAATTCTCTGCCTCCGGTGTGCTTGTCCAGCTTCCACAATTTCCCCAATATCGCGGCTGTCCATAAAGCTTCTAATCGAGGTAACCAGGTGAGGGCTTCAGCCTACAATAGTCATCGACAATACTCACAAGCGTAATCAATCCCAGGCCCTCAGATTATCAATACTATGTAGCAAAACGGCCACCAAGGTCACAGCCCTACCGGGTTCGGGCTCCCTGGTAACATTACTGCCACAAACTTAAACATGTCCAATCGTAGAATGTCATGTTGTTCTTCTTCGGATATCACACTATGTCCCACATATCCTCTCGACTCGTCATTGCCTCGTAGCTGAGGCGGTTTAGAACTTCAAAGCCGAGCTCAGGGCCTGAATGCACTGCCGAGCAAAGGGACGTATAGCAAATCACTATGAGATCCGACAGCTGCCCGCGGAGAAATAGAACTTTCTACGCTACCTTGAACAAGTTAAAGCCCCCAAACGTGGTCAAATATTATCAATCTGACACCGGATGATAATTCGTCTACCATGTCCTACTCCAGAACCGGAGTCGTGGCCCACACTCATTTGCCCAGACTGTGACAAGGCGCATGTCAAGCGAGGTGTGCCGCGTGGTCTCCACGTGGTTAAGCGTATCCTCTTTTATCGGTCATATGCGAACCATCAGTCATTTATAGCTACACGATTTGACTACGTAACACGGTTATAAGTCCATACTAAATCTCATTTGCGAGTTTGTGGCGCCACGCAGTGGAAGGGTTGATTGACAAATTTGTGGTGTAGAAATGTCAAACTCAATCTTCTTGCGCCCCACAAAGTTCTAGATAACCGAAAAGTGAAAAAATCTTATGTTTGAGGCGTTGTAAGATTGTCCAAGCGATGAAGTCAGGGCATTAGATGCAACAGAGACAGGCGGCTACCCTGTAGCTGCAAATTGCCTACTTGAGGGCGGGCGAAGCAACCTCTCTGCGACCTCTACGTAATATAGCAATAACGTAACAATGTTCAGCATTGACGACAAAATATGACATAACAGTTGTCAGATATTGTGGGCTGTGGAGACACCTGTCGCGGCAAGAATGGCTGCGAGTCATCATCGTGGCCATAACCAGTCAAAACACGCGACAAGCGAGATAAGACCCATAGCAACGTGGAAAAGAATGCAAGAAAACGATAATTAATCCCGTGGTATAATGCCCCTCGATCCCCCGCGTTTGGACATTCCTTTTTTGCTGTGACTGTCAGGGTGACCCCATCGCGGTGCGAGCGAGGTGCCCACAGCAAACGAGATGAGATGATGCAATGCGACCGCGAGAAAAGTCTGCGCTCCACTTTGGGAGGATCAGAGGACGCTAGAAACCCACAACGTACGCTAGCCCGGCTGATTCCGAAGCTGCGTTTTCGCTGGAATAATTCTCTAGGTCATTAAATCCTCTTCTGCCGTTGAGCTGAAGGTGGCATTGCCTGTCTGAGCCTGGAGAGAGCTCTATCGTGATGCAGAGGCCTCTCTTCTCGGAGAAGTTGACCCGGGGCTTTGCGATCGGTAACAGGGTTTTGGTGAACCGAAGCATCGGAAGACGCGGAGAAACTGGAAGGTGACGAGGCTCGTGGCGACGAGGACGTCTGAGCACTGAGCAAAGATAGCGTGGGACGAAACGGAGCCGACAGGGGGCAATCTTCAGCTCCGGGCCAACGTGTCGGGATTGAAGCCTTCTTCGATGATGGCCGGCCGAGTCGCCGCTTATGTGTCTTGATGGCCGTGATTACTTGTGTACGGAGTAACGTGGTGTAACCCATTCGTTTCATTTTGGCAAGTCTTTTTGCTTCCCGTCTCCAAGTCTTATTGTCTCGCGTTGGAGAGCAACACGGATGGTCAACTGTGGTGACTGAGTAACCTCCTTTGTCGTACATTAGAGTCACTGGTTCTCATGACTGGCTCATTACGTTTCCGCCTTGTCCTTGACTCCTTGTGGTCTGCCCAGACATGTCAGAAAATGATCCAGGCTAGTCCCTCGCAGGCACTTCCCTGTTTAGGCATGGGCAAAAGGGTGGGTCAAGAACCCTTGTCTCGAGTATCCTCGTCTCGAATCGCCGGAAATCACTCAAGTATTCGATTCTCAGGCCGGCAGACTGGCCAGCTGGTCTAGATTCATGTCACCTGATTACGTTGTGGCGAGTGTGACAGGATCGGAAGAGATCTCTTGTAGTGCGATACCTCACCCTCTGGCCCAGGGCCTCACCAGCCAAGTCCCGGCCTAAACGTGGAAAAAGCGCCGAGACTATTCTCTTAGTGCTTTTCTAGATCCCGTCTCAGGAGTCCCACATCGCTGCCAGTCCTGCCGATGGATCACGGTGCCGTGGAACTTCTAAAGGCGTGTTCCAGGGCGTAAGACCTGCCAGGGCGATGCAGGGCAACGATCTCGCGTCTTGGCACGTTTCCGGCTCGGCATGCTGCATAACCTGGATGATCCCCGAGCCAGTTACGAAGTGCAGGACCCTTGCCATGACACCAGTAGGGGCCTCTAAAGGACGGCTTGCAGAGATAATAGTGGAATGATGCGACGGGTTGCTTCACGTGGTATTGGGGCTGCAGGTTCGTGGAATCCGCAAAGCCCCATCGAAGACGCCATCAAGCTTCCTCATTCGTAACAAAAGGGGTCCCAAGCCAGGGGTTGCGCCACAGCCTGATCTCAAAGGTGGCCTCGAACTGGGTCCCAAAAATGCCGACATCCCTACTTCGTCTGGTGTCCAAAATCTGTTCTTTTGTTTGCCCTTGACGATTGAAGATCGCTCCGGGTCGCATCTGCAAACACCAACGTTAACCGCAGCCGCAGCCGCAGCCGCCGCCATGTCGGCCCTCCTCGTCGAGCTATGGGTGTGGTACGCCTTAACTGTGGCCGTTGTGCTCGTTCGAATGTATGTTTTGGCCTGATCCCGTCGTCTCCGATCTTTTCAATACACGGGCTTACCCAGGTTATCATGCAGGATGTCCCGCAGGATGTTGTACGGATCTTTCAGAGGGATGCTAGTCGATGACTACCTTATGATGTTGACAATAGTATGAAACCCGGAGTCGCATTTCTTCTTTGACGCATTGTGGTCGCAATCTGAGATCTGACTCATCTTTCCATTAGGTAACATATACGGTACTGTTGGTTATTGTCAAGGTCCTTACCTACACACCCACAAATCTCATCAACCCCGCCGACAACATCGTTCTGACCGACGAGTCCATCAAAGAGCGGGTATATGGGTCCAAATTGGTCATCGTCACCGAACAGATGCAGATAATTACCATTTGGGGCGTCAAGGCCTGTCTGCTCATCATGTATAGTCGATTGACGTGAGTACTCCAGTTCCAGCTCAGCTGATTTGTTAAGCTAATACAATTACAGAATGAGTTTGAGACAGAACTTACTGGTAAAGATCGTTGCGGGATATGTGGTGTTCAGCTTCATTCTCATGGAAATCTTGTTCTTTGCGGCATGGTGCCGGCCTTTCTACCACTACTGGCAGGTCCCTCCGGACAACTGTAAGTGGGCTCTGAAGCTTCCGCTGAGTGTGAATTAACATTCTACGCAGTGAACTGTTCGGCTGAGACAAACCACATGATAACCAATACCGTCACGAACATTACCACTGATATTCTCATTATTATACTCCCCATGCCCGTTTTCGTTCAATCTCAATTGCCTTTAAAGAGGAAGATAATTCTCTGCGGCGTCTTCGCCTTGGGTGCATTCACCGTGAGTTTGACTACAAGACTATGGCTGCAAGGACCTTAACTAAGTGATTCTAGATTTTGGCAGCTATTCTCAGCAAATACTACAGCTTAGGCAAGCCTTACGGTACGGAATGGATCTACTGGTACATCCGCGAAGTTTCGACTGCTATTATCACCGCCAACCTCCCCCTCACGTGGACATTTTTGCAGCGTGTCTTCCGCCTGGGATCGTTTCACGCCAAGTACGGCAAGTCGTCAGGCCAACGAACCGGAGAGGCGACGAACAGACTGCGATCCAACTACGGAAACCTCAGCAGCCGCACACGCGAGGAGCGCCCGAACAGGCCCACAGGCCTTCACGATGTAGACATTAGCCCGTCGGAGAGCCAGGAGCAGATCACGGGCGGTTACAATATCCCGCTCAAGATCTACCAGAAGAACGAAGTACACATTACATCGGAACAAATTGGTTCGAGGGATGGCCGTACATCACCCCAAACGCCGGGAGTCAATGTAGTTGCATTTGGGAGGGATGACACCTCAACGAGTAGCGAAAATGGGGACAAATCTACCGGCGAAGCAGAACTGGGTGTTGTCACCAAAGTCTATCACCGGGTATGATGGATACAAGCTAATCTGTTTGGCTGTTAATGTGTGTTGTATAATTTGCGGGAAGGGCCGGTTAGAGGGGATATATCCTGACAAGCTACTTGGGAGTTTGATTGGAGTGGCGTTTCGGAATGTGAACAAACATAGTTGCTCCAAGCGACTTGAATTTCAGAACTACTAATATTATAAACCGCATATGCGGGTTGACTTCATTTTGCAACGTTTACTTTAGGATGTAACAATCGGGGTCGAGCCATCAAAACCTCGCGACAGTTAATACAACATCCGAATAGCAACCGGTGGTGGATATTGCCTTCTTGCTGAAATAGAGCTGGTAGGTACCCTCGTCGCCACACACAGACCAAATTCCGCCATCATCTCCCCTGTAGACGAAACTTCCCGTTCTAATCGAAAAAGGTCCTTGAATGTCCTTGGCCTGGACGAAGGGCGTTAGTCTGAAAGTCAATAGGCAGCGTCGTCGAATAATGAAACGTACCGTTGGAGTAGAAGTCATTGTAGTTGTGACAAGCCATATACCGCCATTTCCGTTGTCAACCTTCTTTAGTAGGAGGTTCCCCAAGTCGCTCGTAGAAGAGGCTTTGCCAGTGACATCAAGGGTGAGACTGAGGTAGCTCCCAGTTTTGTAGAAGCCCGGGTACACGTTCTCGTTGCCGTAGTCTATCCTCGCGAAGCCATGGTCAGACAACTTTGGATGCGAGGATGTCAACAAGAAGCCAGAGACTGTCTGCGAAAGAGAGGCAAAGAAGAGGAGAGGAGATGTCAATTTCATTGCGTGAATTGTAGTGTTTGCAAGGGCTTGCTGGGGGTGAGAGGGCTGGACAGTGGAAGAGGGAGGACTACGCTTTATAGATAGAAAGGGAATGGGCCATTCAGGTGAGTGTTCATGCAGATACCCCTTGCCACATCTAATGCGTTCAGTGCATTCGCACGAACTCGCTTCTGAACCAAAACATGGCGTTTAGCAAATTGGACTCAAGAATTTCTGTACGCTGCGAGCACGACAAACCATGGTGATAGTAATTCCGAAACCAATGCGGCCCTGCAAGAACTGTTTCAAATCTGGACTCCTCTTTGAGTTCATTATTTCCGAGAGTAATCGGACGGGCGCTACCCTCTAGATGAGTCTCAACAGAAAGCTGATCTAGAGGACCTTTCCTCGGATTTCCTAGTTTTTGCAATGATGCTTCGTTGCAACAGGATGATTCGCAACCCCTGGACTGGAGATTATATTCCACCCAACGCGATTGGATGAGAAGTGATATTTGCCAGGTCTCATAGGATATGAAACCTGTAGTTATTACGTGTTACAGTGATCAAGATTTGTGTAGCCGACGCTCACAGTTAGAGATAGATGAATAGATTGAGAGTTGAGCATGTGCAACTGACTCAATACGCCTCGGTCCTTGCGTCCCACTCCGAATTCACCTCAACGTATCCTGGCTATTGAATGAGCTTCCGCACTCTGGGCAGACTTACCCTGTGTTGTTCATATTGAATGAATTTTGTCGCATTCGCGTCTCTATTATTACCTATGGTCTCAGTTGTGATAGGCGTTAATTCGTTCAAGGACTTTTGAATGGTGTCTATCGAAGCTTTGTTTCTTCAGACCTGGTAATGATGAATTTTATATCTATCCACTAGACCACAGACACTTCGCTAAAGCTGAATCAAGAACCGGGCTCGTTCTAAGTGATACGGCGAAAGCGGCGTATCCAGTGGCGACAATGGCTTCGCGAGCCGTTTCACCAGGTTTCAGAGCTGCTCCAATGTCTCTTTGTCTTGAAGAGTCGGAGTCCTCATCGTCTCTCCATTTATAGTTGGCATTATCTGCGGTGTGGCTTAAACAAGTGAGTATGTCTCTTTATAGAGTGTGAAGACGAGGACACAGTGGCTCTAGAGAAAGCAGTTGAATCGGCTGTATGTGCCGTTGAATCGTTAGAACAGTTCACTACGCAAGAATTACAATTAATACTTATCCCATTGTTTCATCACAGCCATCCATGCGTAGCTCATAGTCTTTAACCTCTCGCGTGAGCCGGACAATACAAACTTCCCTTTGAGCGACTCTAGGTGCAATATTGGAGATGTTTCTGTCAAAATGTCCTTGGCTTGTACCATGTCCCTCATGAATCGAACCATGGAGGTCATATCTTTTGGGGGTTGCTACGCATACAACCTTGCTCCTTGCCGTGGTATCGGAGATCACTTTGGATTAGAGACACGCCAAGACACCGTACCAAATAGCGGCTGCGGGCGGTGAGCCTCGGAAGGATTATTTGAAGGATGCCGATGGCCTCTCAAACAGTCACCTGGGTCAATTCTGATGCCTTACTTTTCGCTCGTGAAGTTGTAACCCGGATGCAGCAGATGTTGCATCAGATGTCCGTCCCTAGTCCGTGGTTTGAATACCGAGTAAGGCGAAAAGAAGAAGGAAGACACAATCACATACGGGTTGATAATAAACATCTCTTCATATCTTGTTGAATTACATCAATGCTAAGCATAGCAATCACTCGTTGCTCTACATATTATTCTTGGCGTCTTCGATGTCGCGAATGATCCGGCTCCACGGAGCCTGGGCCAGGTCTCCATGCGCAGAAGCGCCATCTGGGTTGCCGCCCTTCGCCGACTGGATCACGATGTCAAGCTCAGTGAAATTCTGGAGCATCCGTTGGAAATACTGAAGGAAGCGACGTGAAGCTTCAACGGCTCTGGGAATAGTCTGAATTCTCCTGATTGATTGCTCAACCTTCGACTGAACCTGCCGAATTTGATTCTCAACTTCCCCTCTCTTGAGGTCAAGTTGTTCGCGCTTAGCCACGTTTCCCATCGAGGGAATCAGGGGATTCATGAACTGCATAGCATCCGGGCGGTCGGCCTCGGCCTCCAATGCTCGAATATGTTGTTGAAGCTGGTCCTTTTCGTACTGACCCCGCTGGATCTCTTGCTGCATAATCGACATCTGTGCCTCGAGCCGGGATGCGAGCTCGTTGAATGTCTCGCAAGTAGCGTTGCTCTGTTTCATGGTCATCTGGCACATGAACTCGGCGTCGGTTCGGTAGGAGTTGTCTTGTTGCAATTCTTCCTCATTGGTTGGAAACTCGGGGATATCGCGCATCCATCTTTGAACTGTCATGCTCATCTTCAGGGCGACATCAAGCGCATCCCCTGCCCGTGAGTTCGCAGCCCCAAAGAGCTGGCTCAGCTGAAAATGAGCATCGAAACCGTGGAGATTGTCTATGGTTTGGCCAAGGACACTCCTTTGGCCTTGAACCACTCGCGATGGAAGATCATGCCAGACTTCAGACATGATTGAGCTCGTGTTGAAGAGATGCGGGAGATTGAAAGTAGATAGAGTGACCAAATGATGCGTTGGACGATAGTGCTGATAGTGTAATAAGAAGAATGTTTGTGGAAACTGGTCAGGATCTTGCAGTACATATAAATAAGATGTTGCGTTTATACTTGTGAATAGCTTGATCGTTTCTCTCGCCTCAGCTGAGCGCGGGTCACTGGCCCACCAGGTTCTGGAGCGGTCTAGAGAAACGCCTCCATTATGAATCCTCACAACGCCATTGGACAAACCCGCGACTTACGAAACTATCGTTTTTTACACCATACAAATCAAATAGATTTTCCATAGTTTATTAAGCACTACGGTGGGTTGATTCACTTTCAGCCTCTACTAAACAAGCCGAAGAGCGCTGAAGGGATTCTCACAATCCCAACTAGGATAAGACTAGCGACGTCCCCACACCACAACTGCTTTTGAGAGCTGAATGCGCCAATAGTTCAAGTCATCTGAGCTATCGGCTTGTCTAGAACAAGCATGTCTCACTTCTTAAAACTAATGGGAGGAGTTTGAAGCGGCTCAACACAGAATCACTGGCAAACAGATGTCCAAAATGTTCTTGAGCGGCGGGGTTAGTATGAAAATGCCTCCATCATCGGCGTAGTTCGGGCAATGATGCTGTTCATCTTACAGTTGCCTTTCCGCTTCAATCCCGTAGCTGCCCACGTGAAACGAGCAGATTGTGCGGTACAAGGGCCTATGACTGATCACAGCACAGTTCACGGCCAAGCATCAGGCCTTTGCAGTGCTGGAATCAGACGGATTTGAGCTTCCAGTCACTGCGCAGTAAAGGAAAGATTGAGAGAGTTGACTTCCTTTACGCAGCAGCTAAGGTCACAGCCTAAGGGCTCCGGCTACGATCGAAGCCTGCTGCCCTGACCAGCTGGGCAGCTAAGATAGCAGCAGGGTCACAGCACGGCTTGCGGGGGCCAACGACACCGCTGTGGCTCTTATACATGCTGTAATGCTGGTTCAGACCTCGCAGCAGGTATAGCTATCGCAGCCAATAGCAATCACGACACCAGCTTCAATCTAGGTGGGCGTCGACCTCTGCCCTGATCTCTACGACTCGGCACGTAGGTATATAAGGCTATTGCGTCTTAGTACCTGCTTAGGCCTCCGAGCCTGAGCTGCCGTGGCCTCTGCCTCAGCACCTGTTTAGGCCTCCGGGCCTAAGCTGCCCTGACCTCTGCGTCTCGGCCCTTATGTGCATAAGGCTACCGCGTCTTAGCACCTGCCTCGGCCTCCGGGCCTTGGCTACTATGACCTCCGGGTCTTAGATGCCTTGATCTACGGATCTTGGCTGTTAATCCAGGTCTATAAGAGGTCACAGAATCTGACTACTTATAGGCATCAGGGTTCTGGCTTGATGGCCCTGATCAATGGATGCTAGCCGCAGTGGTTTTTCCCTCTACGAGCTCCCGCGAGGTTTTCCTATCTGCAGTTTTTCCTATCATACGGATCTAGATTTCTGGAGGTTTTGAATGCCGGCAGGCAGGAATAGGAATACTGGAGAATTCCAAGCTGGTAAATAAATATGGGTATGCCGACACCCGCCCTGACAATCCGCTGACGGATATCGGGCTCGAAATCATAAGTCAAATAGGGCTGCTTAATTGCTAGATGGAAGAGGAAGAAGGATTACAATCTTAGCTTATGCGGACTGTAGGTCCGAGCTACGGACCTGCTTGGTCTGTAGCTCCGGCCCCGGGTTACTGTACTTAGGTTTCTTTAGCTGTTGACACCAGCCTAGCACGTCATCTTGCCCCTAGGGGATTCTGTAGACATCTCTAGTAGATATCTTCATGACGGTAATAATACAACAACAACAACAACAACAACAACAACAACAACAACAACAACAGCTTCCAGTCACTCTGAACATTGTCATTCTGTGGATCGCCAAGACCGGTCTAGTGATTAGTTTTTGGAGCAGGGAGCATCGCACCAGATGGGTCGTGCGCAGAGGCAACCTGGGCCGACTACTTAGCTATTCACATTGAATGAGCTGGAAAAGCTTGATCTTTGGTAACCGTGAAAGCATTAGATGTTGAAATTCTTGGGCTGTGAAGAAAACTGAGTTTTTATTAGAATTTGGTGGTGGCAGCAGCAACTCGCCCTTCATGTAGTGATGCGAGGCGGGTTGGACAGGTCCAAGGGGGTTGTGGAGACTAGGGATTCAACTCCCTAGATCTCTGAGGATTTTAGGGGATTTTTCAGTCATCATCATCAGCTTCATCAGCTGTGGAGGAACGACACCTCCCAGCAGCCGGAAGCGGCCGGACCTTTGTTCTCTAGATTTTAGGACTATCAATTTCATCACAGATTCCCTGCCCGTTGTCTATTCCCTTCTAATTCGGCCGAAAACGCCCTTTGCCTGCGAGCCCGACCGGTGGCGTCCTCGATCTTCCGCCCAAGCCCGGATCTGCCGCTGCAACCTTCATCTTTGAGCCTTGCCACAATCCGCAGCGGCGACCCAATTCGATAAAGTGTCTAATCAGACACTTTTCTAGCTATTCTGAAGAGACCAACCCGCCTGCATTATCTGTGGTGGTGCTGTGAGTAGTCGCAGCCGACCTCTGTTGGAGGCGGCAAGACAGCTTTGGTCGTGATTGGTCACCCTAAGCCGCGGAGGGAGAGCTACCCATTTGGGTGTGGTTTCTTCCTCGCCCGCCAAGGCCGTTTCAGTAGCAAACAGCTAAGTCACTAGTGCTCAGAGGCGAGGATGAAGCGGTCGTGCTACTTGCGTCTGGTATCCATCGCAAGCCGAGGCGGATGTCTGGCGGCGTCAAGGGCGTGATTAAGTAGAAGAGTCAACCGTGGCTTGAGGTGAGAGCGAGTCGGACACCGATTAATGGAAGCTGGTGGAGAGCGCGCGCTCTGGGGCCGAGTATGTGAGGTTTTTATCGTACGCTTTGGCAAACCGACAGTATATGAGGAGTTACCTAGAAACCATGATATGAATGACGAGGATTTAGAAACTCGGAATGATTGACCGAGCTTACCGATGATCCTAGACTGAAGCGAGCCATGGAGTGTCATGTTTAAGGTAATATCGCATTAGAACAGGCACGGGGCTTGACATTCCTCCGATTGGCATGATGGACTCCTGGACTCCTTGCGAGCACTATGTTGGGAGTTCAACGAGGAGTTGTTGTTGAACATTTGGAAAGCCCACTTCAATAAAAGCCTCAACGAGTGGAACATTCACAGTGCACACGCACTCGTTCAGAGTAAAAGTGGTTTCAAGACGTAACAATTGTATTATTCATTAAGCGTAGATACATTAAGGGAGTGAATGCCTATGTGGGTTTCCCTGAATCATGTCGAGGACCCATCGGTGGTGTCATTAAAGCGTGAGTTTGAGAAGAGAGTGAATGCCTATTCGGACTTCTCTGCATTAGGTATGTCGAGAATCATTGGTGGTTTCATTAAGCGTAATCATTAGAAGGGAGTGAATGCCTGTCCGGAATTCCCTGTATTATGTCGAGGACCCATTGGTGGTTTCGTTAAAGCGTAAATATGAGCAAATAGTGAATACCCATGTGGATTTGTCCGGTTTGTCGTAGAGAAACTATTGGTCGTTGAAATTTGGAAAGGAGAAGGTTGACGTTCAGCGATATGTGCTCGTAGTATAAGTCTTCGATGTGCCGCAGTACTGAACCCAGCCATCGAGGTTCATCTTCTTGATGACGGTGGTGAAACCATAGTTGCTTGATGAGCTGTCCTGGGGGCACAGCGACTCGAAATCGCTGCGGGACATCGAAGCAGGATCATCGGGGTATTCGATTTGGAACACTGCCTTCCCAGCCTTGATGAATGGTGCGTAGCCTTGGCACTCGGAATACTCGCCGCACTGCTCAACGGTAGCGAAGTCGACGTAGGGCAGAGTCTGTTTGACAATGTCGACGCTGTTCTTAAGACCGATGGAAAGTTTGTAGGTGGCCGCGACTGAGGACAAGAACTTGATGTAGTCGATTCCATTGGCCTTTGTCAACTTGAAACCAGTGTCGTTTTCCTAGTCAAGGTCGGTTAGTACTAGAGTTTCCAAGAAAGTATCGTTCTCGAAGTGAGAGGCTTACATAGCCGTCAACGTTGTCGGGGTCGATTCCATCACAACCCTTCTGGGATGCGTAGGCAATGCGCTTCTTCATGATGTTGCGGACGGCAGTGCTGCGAGTATCGAGCCACTTCTCGCCGGCCCAGCCATCCAGGTTCTTTCCCTTAGCAGCGCTGGGAAAAGAGCCTGCATCGTCTCTCCAGTTCTCCCACGATCCAGCACTGAAGTAGCAAATTATCTTCTTGCCAGAGGCGTGGAGAGCGTCGAAAGTCGAGACATCGTTGTCGTAAAGGTCGATGCTCCAGACTTTGACGTCGGGCGTGGGGCCGCTCTTGCCGACCTTGATTGCGTTCTGAAGTACAATCTGCCAAGAGTCACCAATAACTGGCTTCCACTTGGTTGTAGCTCTGGCTTGGGCGCGGCCAGCAACAGCAACAGAATTTGGGGATCCTCTCAGAGGGCTGGCGGCGGCGATCCGAAGGCCAACGATGGCGAGAGTCTTCCAAGACAGCCACGACTTTCTAGCGGATGTAGCCTCCATGATGAATTGCGAGGTTGAAAGTGGTAGAAGTTGGTGGATTGTTGAAAAGGTGAGATGTTGAGGATGGAGATGGAACTCGGAGGGGGGGATGGGTTGGTATTTATGGAAAAGGAAGAGACGGGTTGTCTCTGTTGTGTCTCAGTGAAAGGCGAAGCTGTCTGAGACTGTGAGGTTGTTATGTCTGGTTCAAACATTCCTTGAGCCGACGTTGGGCCACTATAAATGCGTTTTCAACAACGGTCTTGAGAACAGAAGTCTTGATTGAGTTTCGGAGCACGATAGACGCCATTGCAAACGGTGGCACGATGCTTCAATGACTTAACATTTACTTTTCCATGTAATAATCAGCAAAGCTCAGTACAGCTATCGGTCAACAAGATTTGAGGCTCAATGTTTATTTGGCCCGTAAACTCACTCGCTTAGACGGAGGCAACGCGGGATGTCATCCCATTCGCCTGGCACGGGGAGGCTGTTCAACTAACACGAATCGGGCATCTCGACCCCAAGCTCGATCTGACAGCCCCGAGGGACGTTGGAGATCGGCAGCGGGCAAACGAATACCCCATCACACTGTTAACTCTAGGTCCTCTGTCTAACCTTTCTGGCATGGGCTCTGGGCCCAGAGTGGCTGCCCACATCCCGTACCCACTTGCATTCCAACGCATGTCGTCGAGCATTCCAGCGAGCAAGACGGCCCAGTGTGTGTATGGACCCAAGCCTGGGTTATTGAACCCTATCTCATGTACCTAGAGAACTACACGTGTCGAGAGCGATCCATCGGCTATTTGTCATGCCACTGTCAAAGTGCCGATTCTTGGCGGGAGCGGCCGGCCTAGTCCAGCCTTTTGTAGGCATTGACAAATTGATTACATATATTTACCCGAAACATGATCATCCTCTAGAGAACTGCGGTATGCGGAAGTAGTTGTTGAGTTGTTTTTATACATGATATTCTGCCATACGGGTTCCGATTGAGAGCTTACCCAGAATTAGGGATGGTAGTTGAGGTTTCGCCATCTGCCGAGGTCATGAGAGCTTCGGCGGAGATGACGTTGGTGCGCGGGAGTACGCTTCCGTGTGGTGTGAGCGAGCCTAGGCCGTGGCTAAGCAAGAAGAGGCTCGTCCTATTGTTGCCGATGGTCTTAGCCACGACCCGTTAAGACCTTAAAGGACACCATGGCAGCATGGCTTGCCCACTTAGCACCCACATCTAATCCCGACCAAAGGACGGAGCGCCGAGATGCTGCCATAGCTCCAAGCTCTACGTCCCGCTTGTGTTAAGCCTACTCTTCAACTCCAGTCCATGATTCATTGAGATGACAAGATGAAGTTCCTCAGCTTGGCCATGCCCACTAAATCGCCTTCGACTGTTCTTGCTGACTCCTCGCTGACCTAGCCCTCGGTGTAGCTACTGCCAAAATCAGTGATGCATGCCTTACTTTGCCGACCTATCAAGACGTTTTCTGCCTTGACATCGCCCCATACCACGCCGGCCTTGTGTAGTTCCGTGATTGTGGCGTCAAGTTGAGCAACCCACTTTTTTCTGATGGCAGCTGGAAGCTCATCGGGTTCGCCAGGATGGATTCTCGTGGGCAGCGGGCAATCCCTCTTGTTGATGTTAGTTAATAATAATCTGAGGATGAAACTATCGTCGTCCATAACCACACCGCATAGATGGTATAGGTTCAATCGGGAGTCCAAATCCGCAGTGCGAATTAACTTATAGACCTTCAGTTCCTACTTGATCTGCACGCCTGATGTATATGACTTAAAGAAGCATGCAGTCTGGCAGTTGTTGATAAGAACCTTTGTTAGGTGGGTTTAATAGGGCATCCTTAAGATCTTTGAAGCTCAAAATGACTCTAGCTGGATTATAGAATGCTGTGTAGGTCTCTAGGTCGTCAAGTAAACAGCTATGGAAGTGAATGAACGATGGCCAATACGATGATCGTTTAGTTACGACACTGCGTGCGGCCAGTTTTTCCATTAACAATATCCAGATCGAAGACACAAAAGTCGGGGAATAGATGGTCTCGCAGAGTGATCCATATAGCTTTTAGGTCACTCGGCGGGTCGAGTGCGAGTTCGTCGAAGAGCGGCTCAAATGGTGCTATGATCCATTCGTACACGTCCGTGTCGTAGATGTCGCCTAGAACCTCTTCGCCCGACCGGAGTACCTCTAGGTATGACAAATACTTGTCTGTCATTGTAGGATAGTAGGTAAAATGGGACGGTAAGACATTAATGTAAAATTCCTTGCCGTTGCGACGGACTTTGAAGCGTGCATCAAGATCGTCGTCACGCATGCCGGTGATCTGTTGTTCAGTCTTGTATCTCACCATGGGAGTCATTTTAGAAGCTGATGCGTCGGCAGTTTGGAAAGTCTAGCCGCCAAAGAGCTAGCCGTCAAAGAAGCCAATGGATAGCAATCTTATAAAGGAATTAAGGGGTTGCAAAGCTTGTATGGAGGACCTTCATCCGCAGTGGTGGTTGTTTCACTTGGAGATCTGCGTTCATTCGTTTGGTCGCCAGATTTGACAAGTGTCTGTTGATCTTCGTGACCAGAGCTGAACTCGCTTAGTAATCCGTTTTGAATGTTTGCTGTGATGCCTGAAAAAATAAGTGAGGGACTCGTAGGATGTACGGATGGAATGCGGTGCGTTTTTCTTTGTCAAGTATAGTGTTGATGTGTTTGTACATTATTCTTCGATTTGATGTGGTGAATCCTATTCCACTATTGCCTGAGACAAGGTAGCCTCAGCCCTAAAATTTAGGTACTACCCTATACCTCCGTAGAGGACCCCGGGTTCGAACTCGGTTCGTTAAAGTGTCAAGCTGAAGCAAGAGCCGTACAAGTTTTAGCACCGATATCCTGTCTCTATTTATATTATCACGCCGTTTTGCTTCTATCCCTAGCTCAATTGCACTAAAACCCATCGTGAATTACCCAAACTTGGAGACTGCATCCCCGTATTGTGTTCTTCTCCTTTTCCGCCACAAAATGACAAAAGCCATGGCAAGAAACGATATCCCCGCCACACGTAAGTGACTTAGACACAACCCTATACAGCATGGAAAGTACAGATGGGTGACATACCAAGGCTCCCAAGCACAACTAGCAGAACAACACCGTTGTTGGACGCGAATGCGATCTCTTGGCCTGGTCGAGCAACGGAAGACTCCTTTCCCGTCTCGTCGTTGCGGCTTGGCTGTGCTGTACCCGTTTGAAGCGGGTTCACGGTAATAGTCTTTGGAAAGGGAGCAACCGTGACAAAGACGGTAGCAGTGGGTGATTCGACCTTGGTGGTTACCAGACGGGTTGTTAGGGTATGTTCTAAATTGGACATGCCTCAGCCCCAAGACGTTGCGTGTTTCATGTTTTCGCGTAACCATTCCGTCTGGAACGGCTAGGTGTCGCCGAATTTCGTCTCAATGTGGTAGATGGGAAATAGGGAGGAATCAATATGAGCATATTGAGGTCTGCACTGATTGATACAATTTGCGTGACGGGTATCTCAAATCATTCTGCCAGCTTTCAACATGTCGCCCAAGGCTCCCTCTCCCCGAAAGCTGCAGAGCGGTGGTGAAGAAATAGGACAAGGTAGCATCATTTCCTTTTTTGATCATTGTGGTTCTTGTTGTAGGTAGCTGATGCATTGACAGAGACCAGGGTATCACCAATAAAATCCCCTAGCTCTAGTTTACCAAAGAAGAATATGACAACCCCAAATGCTGGGCAGGAGGCCCCAGCAACGACAACACCTGGAAACCTAGAGCCTGTAGGAACATCGGCTTTCTTGGAAGGTAAAGCAACACCTGGGAGCTCTGCAGGAACGGTCCCAGTTCCGCTTATGAAGATTGTCGGGCTGGTGTGTATTGGACTCATAGTACAGTAGCAGTTATAGCCTAGTTTGTTATATTAATTCAGTCTAGAGTTACTAAAGGACCTCTTATGGTTGTCGTCGGTCGCACCTTCTTGGTTGGTGCCATACGTCCTACTTCAATGCCGAGGCGTAAGTCTTGGGCCTGTCATGTCAGCCACATTGTCTTTGTATTATAGGGTGTATTTGATACGGAGTGTCCCGGTCACCTTTAATAATGACGGCGCCCCAGTTGCCGCATGATGAACTGGAACAAGGAGCAAATGGGATAGTCGACGCCGATGAAGCTACTCTGCCCGCCGCAATAATGTGTCTCATGCTCTCCGACTCCCCTTGTAACTTTGATCATTTGTACAATCACGCTCAAATCAAGACATGTAACACATTGAACTCTCAATCCCAGATGAAGGAACCGGCAGCCGAATGTCCTTACACCAAGGGATCTTCGGAAAACGGGCTCCGGGATTAGTTAGCTGTGTCGGAGAACATATTTGCACTAGAGAACTGCGAACGCGCGTTCCCAAGGTGGCACCCGGTGAGGCTTGGAAAGTAATGAACTTGTCGTCAATGATCGGATGCCAAGGATGTACGGACGAATGAGCATCGACGTAGCTGTCGTTGTGTATTGGCCTTTACTGTGAGAAGGGCGAGGAGGCTTGACCTGCTGATAGCTGATGATGTACACAGCCTCGGAAGCGTTCCGAACGGCCAGCTGACATAGTCCACAAAGATCCCAAGCTAGCCTCCACCGGAAAGCTCCGCAAAAAGACATGTATGCTGTCAAGAGTGGTCAGCTGCATATAGTGCCGATGGCTGTCAGGGCTGAGTGTCGACGGGGCAAATGAGACGATTCTTTCCATTTCTTGCTTGCAACACAGCACCAGGCTAGCTCATTACAGCAAAGAGTAAATGTGGAGGAGAAAGCATTGGGCGTCAATTGACACTGGGTTTCTGGCTGTCTACTTTAAGAGCACTAGTCAATGCAAGCCTTCAATAGTTCACGCCTCGTTATACGTATAATTTCCTGGACACATCAGGCGGAGCTTTCGAGGCTGCACTGGCTCCTCATTCTGCCGAAGCTTGATGAACAGGAGTAATATTTTTGACCCGTCAATATAGATGTACTGTTGCTTGGGTATTATTACTCCGTAGGTGGCCGAATAGTTGGAAAGTGAATGTCAAAAGGTGGACAAGTATGGCTCGAATCAGAGGTGGCTAACTGCTGGTGCCACGAAGATCTATGTCAAACAGCGCACAAATGCGCCATGGCTGTTTCGAGTGCGTAATTGACTCAAAGTTACACGACATATGTCAGTTTATCAGCTGACAGCATAGGAACACCCAATTCCAGGGAAAGGGAGTGGGTACATAAACCAGATCGCTTGTCCACCAAGCCAGAATGCTCCATCAAAGTTATCACTACGCACCGAGACATCAGTTCCACGCCATTCGTCGTTCTTTTCATCTGTACACATAGTCGCACTGCATCTAGTTATGACTGAGCCCATCGCTGTGGTTGGTACAGCTTGCCGGTTTCCCGGCTCTGCGAATTCCCCGTCGAAGCTGTGGGAATTGCTCAAAGCACCAAGAGATGTTTCCTGCAGTTTTCCACCCGAGAGACTCAACTTTGCCAAATTCTATCACAAGAATGGCGGGGAACATGGATGCACGGACGTGAAAGGTCGTTCATATTTGCTTCAGGAAGACATTCGCCTATTCGACGCCCCGTTCTTCCGCATCAATCCTAAGGAGGCAGCTGGAATAGACCCTCAGCAGAGAATTCTCCTAGAGATCGTCTACGAGGCCTTTGAAGCAGCAGGATGGCCTCTTGCGTCGTTGGAGGGCTCAAAGACCTCGGTCCATGTCGGCGTCATGACAGACGATTACTTGATGATCCAGTCTCGAGACCCTGATACGTTAGGAAGTCATGCTGCCACCGGCCTATCCCGCAGCATTCTCGCGAACCGTGTATCATACGTCTTCGACCTTAAGGGTCCATCCATGTCCGTTGATACGGCATGCTCTAGCTCGCTCGTTGCGCTGCATCTCGCAGTGCAGGGACTTCGAAATGGAGAAGCGTCTCAGGCTGTCGTAGCTGGGACAAGTCTGCTACTTGATCCGCACTGGTTCATCACCGAGTCTTCGCTACACATGCTTTCCCCAGATGCTCGGTGTCGCATGTGGGATAAGGACGCCAACGGATACGCCAGGGGAGAGGGTTGTGCGGCAGTGGTGTTGAAGCCGCTTAGTAAAGCCATCCAGGATGGTGATGATATTGAATGCATCATCAGAGAAACCGGCATCAACTCGGACGGCCGTACGCAGGGGCTGACTATGCCCAGTCCTACGTCACAAGTTGCCTTGATCCGGCAAACATACAAGTCAGCCGGACTCGATCCCATCACAGACCACTGTCAATACTTTGAGTGTCATGGAACCGGTACTCAGGCGGGCGACACAAATGAAGCTCGTGCAATTCAAGATGCCTTCTTCTCCAATCCAATGAATGGACGGCCTACACCACTCTACTGTGGATCTATCAAGACCGTCTTAGGTCATCTCGAAGGTTGCGCTGGGCTCGCAGGTCTTATCAAAGCGTCACTCGCGATCCAACACGGGTTGATACCACCGAACATGCACTTCAACGAAATCAATCCATTGATTGAACCTTTCTACAGCAACCTCTGTGTTCCTACATCGCTACTAGCATGGCCTCAGACAGATGGAGAACCCCGTAGGGCCAGCGTCAACAGCTTCGGGTTTGGGGGTGCAAACGCCCATGTCATCCTTGAAAACTACGTTGCCCCATGCGAACCGACAACTCTTCATGTAAGTGGGGTTACAGCAAATGAGAATAACGGGGATGAGCCAGATTCTACCCCAGTTATCATCGGACCGTTCGTGTTTTCAGCAAGAAGCCGCACGTCGTTGGCGAAATTGTTGACGCGGACGTTAAATCACATCGACAAGAACCCTTCGCTGGACCTCGACAATCTAAGCTACATTTTGAATTCGAGAAGAACCGTTTTCCTACACCGAGCAGTTATTCCAGCCGTCAAAGACCACAAAGGTCTTATGGATAGCTTAAGGAAACAAATCAGTGTCGCGGCAAGCACAACAATTGATGGTTCTTTCGGCATCAAAGGGGTGGAACAGAATGCATTTGCTGACCGTCCTGGAATCCTCGGAATATTCACCGGTCAGGTATGTTCACAGGACTACGGCTAGTTCACGAAGAAACTGACCGGGATATACAGGGAGCGCAAGCAGCACGGATGGGGCACGAATTGATGACACACTGCATACTCTTCCGCGAGTCAATCGAAACATGCCAAAAGGCTTTACTGGGACTGCCTCATCCTCCTGATTGGTCGCTTTCAGAGGAGTTAGCTGCCCAAAAGACTGCATCACGGCTCTCGGAGGCTGCAGTCTCACAGCCAATGTGTACCGCACTTCAAATTGCACTGGTCGACTTGCTACGGGCTGCCGGGATACAGTTCGCCGCTGTTGTCGGTCACTCGTCCGGAGAAATTGGTGCTGCGTATGCGTCTGGAGTCTTGAACTTGAGAGACGCCATGGGCATCGCCTATTACCGTGGTCTGGTTGCACAACTTTCTCAGGGATCTAGTGAACAACCAGGAGCCATGATGGCGGTAAAGATGACTTTGTATGAAGCGAATGTTCTGTGCTCCTCGGTTGAACTTGCTGGTCGGGTTTGCGTCGCCGCGAGCAACGCCCCATCAAGCATCACACTATCCGGCGATGCGGATGCGATCCACGAGATCAAGAGAGAATTGAACCGGTCCGGAACTGAGACCAGTCAGCTCAAAGTCGACGCGGCCTACCACTCGCATCACATGCTCCGCTGTTCAGATATCTACCTGGCGCACCTCAGGAACCTCGATGTTCAGATTCATTTGCCATCAGCTGACAATAGTTGTATGTGGCTATCTACTGTCTATGTTAACACCGACTTGCTCCAGAGCCCTCTTGAGCATGGGCTCGACGGCCAATATTGGGTGGAGAATATGACACAGCCCGTGCTGTTTTCTGAAGCTGTCAGGTATGCAGCTGAAAGCAGTTCCGTTTCTTTTGCTCTTGCGCTCGAGGTCGGTCCGCACCCTGCTCTTAATGGCCCGGTCAGCCAAACCCTAGAGCCTTTCTTCGCCTCAGGCCTGGCTTATGCTGGTTGCTTGAATAGAAGAATAGACGCCACAGAATCGATGTCGTCAGCAGTTGGGACAGTCTGGAGCCATCTGGGTCCCGCTGCCATTGGTTTCCGAGGCTGGAGAGAGGCGTTTGGCTTGCCAGGTCAAGGCCCCATGATCAAGCATCTACCTTCGTATGCATGGGACCACGACCAAATCTACTGGCGTGAGTCGCGGATCTCGAACAACTACCGCCTTGGCAATCAACCTCTGCACCACCTGCTAGGCCGGCTTCGCGATGGTTCCAGGTACGAGAAGACTTGGCGAAACATTCTTCATCTATCCGAAATGCCTTGGCTCAGAGGCCATATATTCCAGGGCCAGGTTCTGTTTCCCGGCGCTGGATATGTCAGTCTGGCTGTAGAAGCTGCTATACTATTTGTTCAAGACCATCCGATCAATCTCTTCGAGATTCGAAATTTGGCAATCCACGCGCCGCTCGTGCTCAACGAAGATGACGGAGTTGAGATCCTTTTTACGATTCGCAGCAACAACGATTCAGAAAATGTGGCAGAAAACTACATCTTAGAGACGAATTTTGTGGCATATAGCTGCCATGATGAACGTGTACTGACAAAGACCTGTGATGGTCGCCTTCTTATCCACATTGGCCAACGGAGGCTGGGAGAATTGCCACCCAATCCGATGACCAAAGTAGAGCTCCCACCCCTCAGCGTTGAGAGGTTTGACCACGCTGTTTCGGAAATTGGGCTCCATTACGAAGGTGTGTTCCATTCGATGGCTTCACTCAGTAGGTCATGGGGTCACTCCAGGGCGACTGCGTCATGGGATAAGGAAGATCTCGACATTGGCTGTACTCTGCATCCGGCTGTCCTGGACGTGGCTTTTCAAGCTGGACTCGCAACATTCGTTTCTAATGCTGAAAAGGCCATCGGGAGCTGTTACCTTCCGATTGGGTTGAGAAGAGTAATTATCGATCCGGAACATGCATATCAGGATGCTTCCAGTAATATCAGCATGAATATCGAGGCCGTGATGACTCTGTCCACCAAGAGTGTCATTGAAGTTGACATCAATGCATGTGCCACGACAAGAGGCTATAATTCGACTTGCGGAATTCAAGTGGAAGGACTGATACTCAAGCCAGTCGAAGAGCCTCAAGCTGCGAATGATCGCAACATTTTTGTGAAGACCATCTGGGACGTCGATTGCTCAAGCGGCCTGAACTTCTTGCCTCAACCTCTTGTTGACAGGAAGGAAACAGAGCAACGAATCGAAGCGCACGAACGAATAGCGTTGTTTTACTTGCAGAACCTCGTCCGCGAGGTGAGTCCCGAGCAACTTGTGGCGGCTAAGTGGCATCACCAAACATTCGTCCAGAGCATCAACGCAACCTTAGCCATTGTTCATAACGAGCAACACGCTCTTCTCCGAAAGGGGTGGCTCAATGATTCCACTGATACTATTAGAGCACTGTCTGTTAATTGGCCCAATGACGTCGACATAGAGATGTTGACGAGGGTTGGTGAGAATTTGCCATCTGTTGTGCGAGGCGAGTCTGAGATGATGGAGCACATGTTTCGTGGAGGGTTGCTCAAAAAGCTCTATAGAGAGAGCCGTGGATTGCGATCGTGCAACAAAGGAGTTTCAGATCTCGTGCAGCGAATCAGCTACAAGCATCCTCGGATGAAGATACTCGAGGTCGGTGCTGGCACTGGAGGATCAACGCTTGGTGTATTGGATGCTATTGGCACTGCCTACTCATCCTACACATTTACGGACATCTCATCAAGTTTCTTTAGCGAGGTGGCGGAGGATATTCCACCTAGTCATTCTCCCAAAGTTGATTTCAAGATATTTGACGTGGAAAAAGCACCAGCCACGCAAGGCTTTGTGGAGGGAGGCTACGACATAGTCATTGCGGCGAATGTACTGCACGCAACCCGAAGACTATCTGAAACCGTTCAAAATACACGAGCCCTTTTGCGTCCTGGTGGTTACTTGATCATCGTCGAAATCACCGGAAGCATGCTACGTGAAGCAGCTCTTATGGGCGCGCTGGAGGGCTGGTGGCTAGGCGTGGAGGAAGGAAGAACGATGAAGCCTGGCATATGCGCCAAGGAATGGGATGACCTTCTTCGAAGGTACGGATTTTCAGGCATTGATTGTATCGCCCACGATCACCATGATGTCTCAAAACACAGCTGTTCCGTATTCGCCACGCAAGCAACGGATACCCGTATTGACATTCTGCGAGATCCATTAGTATCAATGGACGAAATTCCGGGGCGTCCTGTTCTTATCCTAGGGGGTAAAACGTTGGCTGTATCTAAGTTAGTCCGGCAAACGGAAAGACTGCTGCGTCGCTGGTCAATGGACCTCCGAACATGCGATAGTATCGACAATCTGGATCCAGCTACGATCCCTCCTGAGAGTTTCGTGTTGAGTTTCTCAGACCTGGACAAGGGATTCTTCTCCGAGCCTTTGAGTCCCGCCAGGGTGGAAAAGTTGCAAGAGCTGTTGGGAAACGCCAGAAACGTGTTATGGGTGACACGAGGGCGTCTACTTGAAGACCCTCATTCCAACATGATGGTTGGCGTGGGCCGCGCTTTAGCAGTTGAGCTACCCCATGTGAACATACATTTCCTCGACTTCGATGAGATGGGTTCAGTTGATTCACATGTGGTTATTCAGCAACTGCTCCGGATGGAATACTTCTTCTCGACCTTATGCGATGCTGGGAGTATACTTTGGGTGCAGGAATCGGAAATTGTCGTCAGGGATCATGAGATGTTGATCCCTCGGGTTGTGCAAGATGATGCGGCGAATGAGAGTTTCAACGCGAAGCGACGGCGTATTAAGAAACATGTCAACCCCTCAGAGCGAATCACGCTTACATATGCGGAAGATTCATCTTCCCCAAGCCTATTCACCAGCGATGCCCTCGAGGTCCCACGCGATCAGCTTGCAGTCGATGTCATCTTATCCGTCGCCCTGCATACTAGTGATGAGAATCCTTTCTACCTATGCTATGGAAAGCTGAGAGAGTCTGGGAAGTCTCAGATTTCGGATCCAGCTCTTGTGTTGTCAGAAGTTAGCTCTTCAACGGTTTCGGCACATGGTGAAAGCATCTTTAGGCTTCCAGATTCGCAAGGAGAATGCACCCCGGCTACACTGGTCGGCATCGCGCGCTATATGATTGCATTTGATACGATTCCCAGGCTCTCTCAAAGTGGTACAACGCTAATCTTTGCGGCTCCAAGGGATTTGGTAGATGTCATATCGACACTCGCAGCACTCGCAGCACGGAAAGTATTGTTCCTGGCAGTCACCACGGATACATTCAAACAAGACCCGAAATGGAGATATGTGCACCCACTTGCTTCAGCAAGATCTATACGTCGGCTTCTCCCTCGAGAAACGTCAGCTTTGATCAGTTTCTCCAACGTGGGCATTGACTGCGTCTTGCCCCATCTGCCAGAGCGCTGCGCCGTCCAGCGATTTGATCCAAGCCGCCTGCTCCAACAACAGCATGCAGCGACGGCTAAGTCTATTGCGACAGCAAACGAGACTTTCATGGCATCAAACTTTGATTTGGCCGAATCTCTGTCACCCATAACTGTGGTCAATATAGATGGTTCTTTTAAGAAGCTCCTTGTCCATGGAGAACGCCTTTCAACAGTGGTCGACTGGACGCGTGAAGGGCCAGTGTCTGCTGTTCTTCAACCTCCAGTGCCGAGTAATGTTCTGTCTCCTACCAAGACCTATCTTCTAGTCGGTCTGACAGGCGAACTCGGTCAGTCACTCTGTCGGTTTCTACTCAGTATTGGCGCCCGTTACATTGTCCTAGCAAGCCGTAACCCCACTACGGACCCCCAGTGGCTCGCAGACCTA
The DNA here is from genome assembly GCA_029931735.1 of Dactylonectria alcacerensis. Lineage (NCBI taxonomy): Eukaryota > Fungi > Ascomycota > Sordariomycetes > Hypocreales > Nectriaceae > Dactylonectria > Dactylonectria alcacerensis. The sequence goes on from JAPMUZ010000005.1 coordinate 1,054,259, forward strand.
CGATCGACCGGGGCCGATGTTCGTCTCGTCAAAATGGATGTTACAGTTCGGTTGCAGGTCCGCGAGACAGTCTCTAGACTTCGCCAGAGCATGCCCGAGATCGGAGGTGTTGCAAACGGTGCTCTGGTATTAGAAGCTGGGCTGTTCGTCAATTTCTCAGCTGAAGACATGACCAGACAACTCAAGCCAAAAGTTGACGGCACGTTGCATCTCGATGAAGAATTTGAGAACCACGACCTGGACTTTTTCTTGGCTTTTGGCTCTCTGGCGTCTGTATGTGGCAATCCCGGTCAGGCCTTATACCACGCTGGCAACATGTTCATGCTGAGCTTGGTGGAGAAACGACGGCGTCGTGGGAAGGCTGCCTCCATCCTCAACTTTGGACTTCTTGTCGATGTCGGTTACGTGGCAAGAAAGGATCGAGCTGACGGCACTGATATCGAGGGGATGCTTCGATCCCTCCTCATGACGCCGCTATCTGAAGCAGAGTTCCATCACGTTGTTCTTCGTGGCATCACATGTGGTCGCCCAGGGTCCTCTAGCGGAGAGGTCATCATGGGAATAGAGCCATACATCGATGATGGGAAATCAGGAGCCCGTCCACCTTGGGTTGACAGGGCCGCATTCTCGCATATGATTTACCCGCCAACAATGTCAGTGAGCCCGGCCGTTGGCAAGACGGAATTGCCGCTTCGGCGTTTTCGTGAGGACCTTGAGAGCGCTACTGACTTCGATTCCGCAATCAAGCCTGTCAAGGAACTGATTTACAACAAGATCGAGTCGATGATCAAGATTACAAAGTCCTCGATCGATGAAGTGTCACCGCTAGCTGATCTCGGACTTGATTCGCTTCATGGAATTGAAATACGGAATTGGTTGCTGAAGGAGATGCAGGTGAACATGCCCCTCCTCCGAATTCTTGGCAGGGAGCCATTCTCGGCTATATGCGACAGTGTTGCACAGCAATACATAGATAATAGACGGAAACAGGCCGAGACAGCAGATGAGCAAGTGAACCGGGAACCGTTCCAGCACAGGCAGGCTTCTGATGTGCAAATGGGGAGAGGATTACTAGTGTCGGATTCGACATTGTCATCAAAAGAACAGAAGCCTGGAGACAACAATCCTCCAAGTTTGGGCACTTCGAGCGCATCTGCTCTGAGCAACTTCAAGTCACTCTTCTCATCACCTTTTGTGGTAAAACTTCCGGACCTTCGGGAATCTGAGCAATCCCTGGTATATGAGCGCACTGGGCAGTTGTCGTTCGCGCAAGGCGGCATTCACTTCATGCACAGCATCTTAGACAACCCGACGGCGTTCAACGTCACCGCACGGTATAAGATCAAGGGACTTCTGAATGTTACCAGGCTATCTGGCGCCATTGAGAAGGCACTGCGCCGCCATGAGGCGTTCCGGACGTGCTTCGTTGCGGACCCAGGCAGTCCTCGAGTGAAACAGCGGGTTGTGAGCAGCCTTGATTTGCGTCGGCTCGTACACGTCATGTCGAATTCATATGACGCCGAGATGCATACAAAGATTGCCTTTGATACAGTTGCGGGACGCGAGTACTCGCTTGCTGTAGGGGAAACATTCCGCGCTGTTCTTGTCGCACATGAGCCAGAATGGCACACCCTTATTGTAGGATTCCACCTCATCGCCAGCGATGCTCTCAGCTTCAGCATATTTCTTGATCATGTCGCCCTCGCATACCAAATGTCTTCTCTGGGCTCAAGCCCACACACATTTCTTGACTTCTCCCGCCAGCAGCACGAGGACGTTGAAGCAGGTCGAATGGAACACTCGGTTTTATACTGGAAAAGACAGCTCGACCCGACCCCTACATTACTCCCGCTCCTCTCAGTGGCTCAGGTGACAAGAAGACAGTCACTTCGTCAGCACGGAAATCATGTCATCGAACGAGAACTGAGCAGCGACTTGGTGGAAAGCATCTCGCAAGTGAGCCAAGAGCATGGTGTATCTCCTATGCAGTTGTACCTGGTGTCAATGCAGGTTCTCTTGTTCAAGCTTGCAGAAATCGAAGATATCTGTATCGGCGTGACTAATAACGGCCGTGGTGGAACTGATGGCTTTTCAGACGTTGTCGGCCACTTTGCCAACATTCTGCCTATGCGATTCAAATTATGGCGAGGCCAGACATTTGAAGAACTCATCAAGGACACACAGCGTACGGTACTCAATGCACTCGATAATGCGCAGGTTCCCTTTGAAGTGCTGCTTGATAGACTTGGAATCGAGCGGTCATCAGTCAGTACGCCACTATTCCAAGTCGCTTTCAACTACCGCCTCGGCAGCATCGGACAGCGGCCCTTAGGCAACTGTACCATGTCACTTGAGGAGTACACAGATGTCGTAACGCCATACGACTTGACAATCAATGTCACAAAGACTACAGCGGGAGGCAACTTAGTTGCGTGCATTACCAATGATAATCTGTACTCGCTTTCCGCGACAGAGTTCATCATGAACGCCCTGATTGGTCTGGTCCGATCCATCACTCTAGACCAGGCTACCGTGGTTGGGAATTGCACTCTGTTTAGTGACGCGCAGATCCAGCAAGCGATCAGTCTTGGGAGAGGCGCCGAAGTTCACCACCCATGGCCGAGCACGCTGACTGAGAGGCTACAAGAGGTGGTTTGCCTGTTTCCAGACTCGGTTGCTATCAAATATGAGGGCCATTCCTTGACCTATACCGAACTATCCCACCGCGTCAGATCAAACGCGGTCTCGCTACTCAAGTCGGGCGTTGAGTCCGGGTCGCGAGTCGCTGTCCTCTACGAGCCAAGCATTGATGTTCATGTGGCAATGCTTGCTATTCTTCAAATCGGAGCAGTATACATGCCACTGGACATTAGTCTGCCTCCTGTGCGGCGCCACGCAATGATTAGCGAAGCCCACCCAAGACTTTTGTTGTACCATGATGATACTGCAACGGCAGCCTTGGACAGCGGTGACCAGAGTGGAACACAGCTCCTCAATTTGTCTGCAGTTGACGAATCCACCCTTGGCCAGAACCACAACCCTCCGTACAGTCGCCCAACTGCCAACCAGGAAAGTTTTTTGCTCTTTACCAGCGGCTCAACAGGCACACCAAAGGGAATCCGACTATGCCAGAGGGGGATTATGAACTACGCGGCTTCCAAGAGCACAACACTAGGCCTAGGACAGGCAAAGGTGCTGCAGCAGACGCGCGCCGGTTTTGATATGGCCATCGCTCAGGCCTTCAACGCGTTTGTCAACGGTGGGACACTCATCGTCGCCCCATCAAAGGCGCGTGGAGACCCGGACATGATCTCCAGGCTCATGGTCGAGGAGGCGGTTGAGCTGACCTTGTGCACGCCTTCGGAATATACCATGCTGTCCGCATATGCTGTCGACAATTTACGGAAGTGTAATTCATGGCGACATGCGTGCTCTGGTGGAGAGGCTGTGTCACCAGGCCTTGTCAATGCACTCCGACGACTAGAGCTTCCAGATCTGACGGTAACCGATTGCTATGGACCCACGGAGGTTTCATGCGCCACCACGTTCCAACGTATACCACTGCACGCCGATGTCGGAGCATCTCATCCGAGAGGCAGTCATGGCGAAGCAGTTTCAGTTGGTAAGGCAATCCCAAATACTTCCCTCTATATCCTCAGCGATGATGGAGCCAACGCACTTCCTCTCGGCATGTCGGGTGAGATCTACGTTGGTGGCTGCGGACTTGCCATGGGCTATCTGGATACCAACTCAGACCGTGGCAAGTTTGTTCCAGATCCGTTCGCAACACCAGACTATTTGGCCCAAGGATACAATGTCATGTACAAGACGGGTGACAAAGGTCTTCTCCTGCCGAATGGCTCACTCAAATTCCTGGGGAGAACTGACAGCGGTGCTACCGTCGTCAAGCTTCGCGGTCTTCGTATTGATCTCACCGAAGTGGCGGGTGCCATCTTGGAAGCAGCCCCGGAGGGCTGGTTAGCCGATGCTGTGGTGACGATGCGCGGCCAGCCTCAGTATTTGGTTTGCCATGTGGTGTTTGCTCCAGCGAGATACCTAGACCAGACTCAGCTTGACGACCTCCTAGAACAGGTACATCTACCACAATACATGGTCCCATCCATTATTCTGTCACTTCCACATTTCCCAACTACGCCGAACGGCAAGGTCGACAGGGCAGCTCTACAGGCCCTCAAAATTGCGCCGCGGAACGGTGAAACTGATGGCGAGGAATCTCTGACGGTTCCAGAAGGAGAGCTACGGGTGGTCTGGTTGAAGATTCTTGGCGAAGTTGCAAGCGCAGTTAAGATTGGCCCGAAATCCGACTTTTTCACAGTAGGAGGCAGTTCTCTTCTTCTTGTGCACTTACAGAATGCACTCAAGGAGAAGTTTGGTGTTTCTCTATCCTTGCAGGAACTCTATCAGACAACGATATTGAGAAGCATGGCAGCTGCCGTGCACACACAGCGAGGCCAGTTAGCCGGTGAAGAGATCAACTGGAACTCCGAAACTGCGATTCCTGAGTACATTTTAGAGGCCGGGCGGTCTTCTGCACCTTTCCCAAATCCGCTCAAACACCAGTACGAAGTGCTTTTGACGGGCTCGACAACTTTCCTAGGCGCGGAGATACTTGGCCAACTGGTGGCCAACGAAGACATCAACAAGATCCACTGCATTGCGATTCCAGGCGATGAAAGTGATCAGCTGATATCGAAGGGCAATGGAAAAGTCCAAGTATACCCCGGCAGCCTACAGAGCCCTAACCTGGGGCTGTCTGCAAAGGACATGTCGTTCCTACGATCTACCATCGATCAAATCATACACGCGGCAACCCAAGGCCACTGCATGAACAATTACAGCTCAGTCAAGCAAGGTCTTCATGTTTCAACACAATCTCTAGTCAGTCTGATCGCCCTCCCACGAAGGATTCCCTTTCACTTTGTCTCGGCACCACGTGTCGTCCTCCTCTCCGGCCGAGTTGAAGGAGAGCCAGTATCCATGGCTTCATTCTACCCACCAACAGATGGATCACAAGGCGTCACTGCAGCCAAGTGGGCAAGTGAATGTTTCCTTGAGAATATGGCACGCGATATGAGACTTCCAGTTGTGATACATCGACACTGCGCCTTGGTTGGTGAGCAAGCACCGGCCGACGAGGTCATGAATGCTGTGGTACGCTTCTCCATTATCACCAAAAAGGTGCCCGACCTCGCTGGTGCCAAAGGCTTCTTCGACTTCCAGGACATGCAGACAGTTGCGACTGAGATTGCGAACCATCCTCTCGCATCTCCAGGGGATGTGCAGTTCTGTCATCACAGTGGCAATGCACGTGTGCCATTTGACCAATTAGCCATGCGTCTACAGGAAGTGTATGGGGTTGATTTCGAGGTCGTTGCCCCTTCGGAGTGGCTGGAGTCTGCAGCCGCGTCTGGAATGGGAGATCTTCTTGTGATTCACCTCAAAGCAAACTTTGAGAGTGGGCAGCCCATGGTCTTTCCATATCTTGGCACGTAAGGAGAAGGTGTGTTATTGGTGTCAGGAGTACGAGGAAAATTGCGAAAACTTGATCCGTCGATTAGTTACGCCTGCCAAGGACAGAAGCGACTGTTGCTTTTCTAAATTGTTCATTTTTTTTCTTCCTTGTTTTTTCGATTATAGTGTTGAGGCAGCAAGGTATCTGTGATGCAGCACTTGACCTTATTGATCTGGGTTGCTTGGTTTCTGAGCTGCTGGACTTGGGTTATGTGACTCGAATGGTTTTCCTATCGATATTTGGTGTCTTCATTAGACACCAGGGTCTCCTTAATAGTCACGACAACCTTTTGTCTTTCAGTCATGAACTCATGGTGAGGCTCTCGATGCACTGCGGTGTATTCATATGCATTTACTTTGTCGCCCGTCTCGGTATCACAGCTCTCACCTGGTATGAGCTATCGTCGCTGCCTACAAAGGCATACGAGGTTGTGACCTGGACTAGCTATATTCCTGTTTTCTCTTGAGTTTTCAATTTGACTCTATTGCCGTTTGAAATTACGGCACTCATGTATCTTTCAGTTCTAGGCACAGAATGTATGAACATGTACAGACATCATCTCTCGCACACTCTTATTCATCCCTCTCGTCCCACTTGAACCAACTTTTCTTCCCCTGCGCCGTCAGCTTCTCCGCGACGGCGAGACCCATCACTCTAGGGCCCTCCATCTCACAGTTCTTCCACTTCACGACCGTCGTCCTGACATCCCGCACAATGCCCTCATCCGCTGGATCATCAGCTTTGACCAAGAGATCCCCAACAAGCTCCAACCGCAGATAATCCGCCAACTCCGGCTCAGCCATCGACGTAGCGTCCACCAGCTGCAGCGCAAACGTCGCAAAGTCGGCTGGCCTAGGCGCGTTGAGGACCTCTTCCTTCAGACGCGCAAAGTCCTCGTGGTACGGTAGCCGGCGTGCCGCTAGCTGGTCGATGAGTGCTGACAGCTCTGAAACAAATTCTTTTACAGCATCCGCTGGCGCAGGTTCTTTAGGCGAGCTGAAAGGGATGCGGAGCACCATTATCTGTAGTCGAAGCGTGTTGGGCAGGATGGGTGGTCTCTGCGTCGTACTGATAGTCGCCAGTCCATCACGACCCTGGCCTGATCGAATCATCTCAATCATAACGATGATGTCTTTCACCAGAGGAACACAATTCGCTCGCCAGGCTTCCCAGCACTGTCGGCTCTGAAACCGCTGCTCACACAACCACTCCGTGAAGATATCGATCAAACCCGTGTTCCCCTTGATCAGGACTCGTTCGGCAATAGAGAGAAAAAAATCCCGCAGCGTCTGTACATTGATACCCTCGCCATCCCTCAGTTTCGACTTGATCCCTTCAGCTGGCCGCTGCAACGCGAGGGCGGCGTGAGATATGCCCCTGCGATATTCCCAAAGATCGTGCTTGCCGAATTGCGCGAGCCAGTGCTTGCCTCCGTTGGAGTTGAGAAGATCGCCGTTTGACTTGACCGCCTTGGTGATGCGCAGTATTCCCGGCGATGGATCCAAGTTGACGAGGATAATATCTCGCATCATGTTGAGTAGTGAAGCCGGCATATAGGTTATCAAGTCTCCAAACAGTCCCTCAGTGATGCCATACACACCAAGGCTGGCGGGGGCTGGAGGAAGACGCTCATCGGGATCGAGTAAGAACTTATTCTTTGCCAGGAACAGCTTCATCCATCGGCTGTTGTTCACGGCAGACTGCTCCAGCACATTCATCACAAGCTTCGCAAGGCGTCCCTTGTCGTCCACGTTCAGATTCGCTGTCAGGGCACGATTGACGAGCAGCACCAACAGCGGAGCCTTGTCGCTGACATCAGGGAGTTTGGCATCATCTTCGTTCGCGGCAATCTCCCAATCGGCTTCAGTGAGACGGCGACGCTCATTGAGCTGTGAGGCAACTGGAAGGATGTACTTATCGAACGAATCGAGTATACGCGCTCGAAGCTCCGGCGCGCAAGTTGGCTCCTCCATGGTACTGATCAAGCTGTCCACGATAGTGATCTGCGCGTCGACGTGTCTTGCCTCGGCAAGCAGGCCGACAAGTATGTCGCAAGCAGATTTAGCATCTACAAAGACGCTGCCTTGCAGAAGCTGAGCCATCATCTTCACTGTGGTGACTTTAATCGCCGACGGTTGGGGCTTGTCCGCAGACGTCGCCTCTTTGTCCTGCCACCTCGGGCGCGCATTCTGCTCCCGCATCTTGTCCATCATCGCCTCTGCCATGGTAAAGAGAAACTCTCGTGCGTCTTTCGACGGAAGCGAATATAGGAAACCCACGTTGACGAGCTCTCGGTGCCACGAGCTATTGTCGTCTCCATCCATTATCATGTTTCGAACAAACGGGCAAGCCAGCGACGGCTGATCGCTTAGAGCAACGCGCATGATGATTTGGACGACATTGTCCATCTGCACGCTCACCTGCTCGCGGCCTAGCCGGGCATTCATCTGCTGGAGCAAGAAGGTTGCCAGCTCGGCGATCATGGAAGCAGGCACATTGAGGAGCTGCTGCAAGACGCCGACACCCGTGGCCCCGACCCTACCTGATCCCAGGGCCTCGGATGTAGGCCTGCGCACTAATTCCTCCATTTCAATGAGTTTGTCCATTGTTGGCTTCCATACGGTTTCGATCAGTTGGGTATTCGTGTCTTCCAACGACAAGGTCTTTAATAGAGCATCCTTGACAGAGTCAATGTTTTTAAGGCGTCGGTCGACCATGACCTTGGAGACGCGAAACAGGCTGTTCCACCTCCCCCTATGGAAGTCTGGCTCCTGGACCGCCATGGCCGCGGTCTCGAGGAGGTTGAAGACGATTTGGTTTGCAATCTTCATATCTCTCGTCACCGCGTCAGGGTTCACCAGTGCGGCAGCAGGAGTATCATGCTTCGGTATGACGCCCAGCAAGTCGCCGAGTTCCTCTGTGTCGAAGATTTGCTCGTCATAAATCTCCCGCACCGCCAGAGGGTCCTTGTTGAAGCGTCGGGCCCACAGAACAGTATCCCCGAGGATGTCCAGATCTCCGGCGGCAATGCAAAGGCCAAATGCAGACTTTGTCCAAAAGGCACGGTCTTGCGGCTCGCGACACTGCTGCGCTTGTATGCGTCGCTCGTGTATCAGCGCGCGAGCTCTCTCCAACCAGGACGATTCTTCGGTTCTAGTATGAGAGTACCGAATCAACAGACACCTGGCGATCTCTTCATCACCACGCTCTGGTCCACTTTGGTGGCGGGTCTGCTTCAACAGCGTCGTTGCTCCCCAGCCAGACACGGGGGCAAAGAAATCGCCACCTGGATACTCTCTGGACAAGTTTTCGAAGAGTCGGAGTCCTTGCTTGGGGTCGATGCAAAAGAAGAGCTTCGCTGGCCACAAGTCATTCTCGATGGGGAGGTCCTTCAACCGGGCAAGGCCTTCCGCCGACTCGTCCTCGATGTCGATGCCGTACCCTTTCAAGTGCAACATGAAGAGTCGCAGAAGTTCGTACCTAGTGTCGGGCTCTAGATTCCGGCTGGACGTGATGGCGTTGTGGATGGAGCCCAGATCGAAGCGGTGCGCGTTGGTTGGCATCAATTTGATGATCTGCACCAGGTATTCCTTCACTTGCGCTTTGCTTTCTGCCGGCGTGTCGAGCCATCGCTGAGTGATATACTGAGGCAGGCCTCCTGACAACTGCTTCAATTGGCCCGTAAACTGTTTTGGGTGCTTCTGGATGCATTGCAGGATGAGCTGCAGGTACTTGTTGCGGATCTCCTCATCGTATCTGCGCTTGTGGAGGCGTTTGAGGATGGGCAAGGCGAGCTCCTTCATGAAATCATCGGGGACTCGCACATCCCCCTCTTTGGCGGCGAGAGTCGACAAGATTTCCTCGCAGAACGGCAAATTGCCTCGGAAAAGCTTCCTCTCCGTCTGAAACTGCAAGTTCTTTCCATCGGTCGAGAAAATGTCTTCAAGGAACTTTCTGTCGTGCAACTCGCGATGGCCACGGAACAGCCGCTCCTGTTGCGAGACAGTCCAGTCGACGTCTCGCTGAGTCTCCCATTCCTGAACAACGTCCAAAGTACACGCCGGCACGATGTTTTGGTAGTAAATCCTCAACGGCCGCTCATCTCCCGGTTTTTCGTACAGCATCCTCACCAGCTCCCCCAACGCTGCACGTCTCTCAGGCCTTGCATTGATGGCCGACGCTGAACGTCCCATCCACCAGCAAAGCAAACGAACAACTTTCACACTGAACTCGGCCATCAACTCGGCCACTCCAGTGGCACCACCAACGGCATCCCATGCTGGCTGGAAACGATCTACGCGTCGAAGCGCCTTGCCGAATGTGACGATGGCGGCAGTGCGAGCTTGAGCGCTGTCCTTTTGACGTAGGTCTTTCGCGAGTTTGTCGGCGTCCAGTCGCGCCATTGTGAATTATTCGATTGAATCACAGAGAAACGAATGCAATATGGGGATGGATGTGGAAATAGGTATGGAGGATGATCTGTCCTATATATGCAGAGTTCTAGCAGTAGAGTCACACCGTGTCAGACCGCTTGAATCCCTGGCCGTTGTTGGTGGCTTCGTATTCTGATTTACTCGTCCCATTGCGGTGACTCACGTGACGCCATTCCAGACTGATGGCCGACTGAATTCGGCAATTTCCTAATGCGGTCGCCGCGGTCTAGGGTAACGTTACAACCATTGAAACAGTATGAACGAGTCATAATAGCAGAGCTTAAGAATCCCGAAAAGTGGTCAATAATGGTCAATTTATCATTAAGTAGGTAGGTAGGACTTGATGCTCACTTGGTAGTTCCTAATTATCTAGACCTTCTTCTTGATGATCAACACAACTCCAAACATTTGTCCCCTTACCATTTCCTTGCCTTTCTCCACACCAGCTTCATTCAAAAGGCGAGCAACTTCACCACGAAGGATTTTCAAGATATCACGGTCAGTCCCCACAAGCTCGGGATGAGCCTGGCGCCATCTCACCATTGGACTTCCGCTCGCCATGACCTTCTCAAACATGTCCAAGTTGTACTCTGCCTGACCCACGAACAGCTGCTCATTCCCGTCCCAGTCCTTACGGACAAAAGCACCCTGGTCGAATTCCTCAACCGGCTGCTCTAAGGTCCACGGCAGCGGAAGTTCGAGGTAGCGGTTGTGGGTGAGAAGGCTCCCCGGCGTAATGTAAGGCAAGAGATGTGTCTCTCGATGACGCTCGATGGCGGCTTGAATGGCCTCCGAGTTGGGCAGGTCTGGATGGGTGCGAATCTCGCCAGACGTCCATATAGCAACGGTGCCGCCGGGCCTCAAGACGCGAGCTGCACTGACCCAGAAGCGATCCATCTCAAACCAATGAGCAGCGTTGGACGCCGTCATCAGGTCAACGCTTGCGTCCGCGATGCCTTGAAGGTCCTCGGCCGTAGCACGCTGGTAGCGAACGGGCTCCGAAGTAGACGTGGTGCCGCCGAAAGTGCGTGCTGTCGCGAGCATACCCTCGGAAGGGTCCAGGCCTATCGCAGTGGCAAAGTGCGGCGCGAGGGCGCGAGCAGCGAGGCCGGGGCCGCAGCCAACATCGACTACAGTGTCGAGCTGGCCGCCAGTCGAGGTATGCTGGTCCAGAACATATTTGTACAGTTTTGGGTGATAGTCAGGGCGGACTTGGGCGTAGCCCTTGCCTTGCTCGCTGTTGTAGGAGCTGAAAGTCTTTTCAGAGGGAGCTATTGCCGGGGTTGGGACAGAGTCAGACATGGTGGTGGCGTTTGGTGAGGACATGAGAGATGAAGAAAGAGGAAACTTAAGATGAACTTGGGAAATGGATGAATCAATGACTCGTTGACAAAAATGATGAAATTGATGAATGCAGAGGAGAAGTTGAGGTTCTTATATTGCATCAGACATTCACCTTCAGCTCCTATTCTTCCCCGTTCTTCCCCAATCAAGCCAAACCAGCCAATGACAGGCCGCGATCCTTCAAAAGGCGCTATGCCCGATACAGGGGAAGAGTGCGAACCCCGGGTTTCGGACTTTTGGTGTCCACTCCTGATGCCGTCTTCTGTGGATTTGAGCGGGGCTTCATCTTCAGTTGGTGCTGACATTCATTTTGCGGGAACCGGAAGGATTCTTTGGTCATGAATCCGTCCCGGATGACATTTCTGTCTTGTCGCTTCCGAACGGGAGCGGACTTTTCGACTTGGTCCAGTCTGTTGTTGTTTTCTGAAGGGGTCATCGCCCACTCTTGAACTACGGACCGTTCGAGATATTCACCGTCATTACACTTCGTCATGGTGTATTATGGGGTCGTTAGCAAAGGCTGCGAGCGCTGTCGCCGGCGTAAAGTCAAGGCATGTTGCAACCTTATGTTTTAAATTGAGCCTGACAACTAACAGCTTGGTGTTGTCAGTGTGACCAGCGCAAACCTGCATGTCTCAAGTGCGAAAAGTCCAAGGTCGAGTGTCCAGGCTACAGGGACCTGGACAACGTCTTATTTCGGGACGAGTCTGAGCGAATTATCAGAAAGGTCCGGCAGTTGGATCAGCCTCAATCAGGGTCGGTGCATTATATAACGCCCGGATCTTCCAGCCATTCAACAAACCATTCAACAAAGAATCGATGCAGCCAAGCCCAACCGGGATTGGCACAAGAGATAATATCCGAGCCGTCTAGTCAACCGGAAAACGATGGCCTGGTATTAAGACGCAGCTCACCCGCATCATATTCATCGGCCTTGTACATATGCGGCCCCCTCTCGCAGCCCGTCAACAAACTTGGCGTGAGTTTTTTCTTCGCCAAATACACCTTCAACGAGGCTCCCTTCGGTGGAGAGTACCACGACTGGCTCGCTCAGTCGTACTCCGAAGATGGGTCCGTCCTGCACGCAGCCATCGATGCGGTTGGCATGTCCGGGATATCTAACGTGTCGTATGCTCCCCGTGTCGCGTCCAGGTCGAAAGAGCGGTATGCCAAGGCCATTGCCGCCGTGAATACTGCTTTGCGCGACCCGGTGCAGGTGGTTGCGGATTCAACGCTCATGGCAGTCATTCTGCTTGGGCTGTATGAGGTATGTCGAGCCTACTATTTACTCTGAAGAAACCATCCTGACCCTATGTAAAGACCGTCAACTTTGCGACTTCGGATCGTTATAGCTACTGGGTCGCCCATGTCAAGGGTGCCACGGCCTTGCTCGAGCTACGCGGGCCAAAGCAGTTCACTCGGAAGCTCGGGGGACTTTTATACATCTTGATCCGTTCTCAAATAGTGAGTCATACCGCTGGAGGTCTTTATAGTGCATCACAAGGACTTATAATGGAAAAGCTATCAGCCTGCTTGCAGCAGCACATGGCTGTCCCACACGCCCTGGTACGAGCGACATGTCAGTTCCAAACCAGCATCATCAGACAGCAATGGCAGCGCAACAACGTCGCCAGCCAGGCGTCGATGTGTGAAATTTCGTTCCGTATCATCAACCTCGCCGCCGCTTTTGCGAAACGCGAGATCACAGATATACCCACAGTTCAATCAAAAGCACTTGATATCGACAATGACCTCCAGGCCTGGAAAGCTCGCGCGCCGTCTATGTGGGGATATACGGCAATCGACGCATCCGATGCGGTAAACGGTGCCTTTTTCGACACAAATGTTCATGTGTATCCCAACCTCTGGATTGCAGAGACTATGAACAACTGGCGGGTGGTGCGCATCCTCATCAGCAAGCTCATCATCCAAGCTGAGGACTGCTCAGACTCGCCTGACATGAAGAAAAAAGCCGCTTATCTTTCCACAATCACAAAGTTGTCCGCCGATATATGCATCTCAGTTTCTAGTTTCACAGGCACTCCTCGTGAGTTTCAACCTCCTTTGATTTTAACACCACTGACTGTCATGTGCAGGCATAATATCTTTGATCCGCCCACTGTACGTCGTGGCCCTTGAAGAACTGAACACACGGGACCTGCGATTATTTGCCATTGAGCAGCTACGAAATATCGGTCATTGTGTGGGAATGCGTCAGACCGATCTGCTGGCTACCACCGTTGCTAAGACTATTGACGAGAGCCCGAGAGACATCCTCACTGGACCTACTTTATTTACGATTCCCTTGATACCTTTTTGTTGACCTATTCTCCTTGTTCAAAAGTACACAATCTCTGTACATTTTGAGCTATTATGGTAGTCTATTTGATTCTGATTCTCACATGATGTGTCTTGAAGATTGAGAGGCCGCGTTCTTTAGTGGCACATCAAGATATATGCATACTCTCGGCAAATTAGTTACAAGCTATTCGAGATGTCTCTCCTACAAGGCAAGCGCGAAATATTTTCACCTTTTCATGCTCACAGCGATTTGTCCGAGGCTGAAGTCATCATATTTATTTTACACCATCCAAACCACAGATAGATAAGATACAAAAACATGGACTGAGAAGTTTAACAATGTCCAACCCCTTCGTTTGTACAATCGCTCTAATCCCTCGCTTTCTACTCATACTTGATGCCAAACACTGGGGAGACCGACTTATCCCAGTCGCTCTCCTCCTCCTCGTCGCCAAAGATATGCAATGCCCTGTAGGCAATCTTGTACAGTCCGGCGGGTGCATAGCTGCCGTCAACAAGCTCGCCCGTCCACTCCAGCTTGTTAGAGCCCATGGGATTCCACTGGAAGGGGAATGAGACGGGCTGGCCGATGCTCTTGGATGCCGAGTCGGACGACACAGGGATGACCTCTGCCTCAATCTTGGCAGAACCAAGGGCTAGGTACCAGACAAGAGCCGGAAGTACTAGGGTTGAGTTCTCCGCAGTGCCGGGAGTGGGGAGCGTAAAGGTGGTGTTGGCCGGCACCTTTGCGAGGGTATCGTCACCTGCCTTGCTGATCCAGGTATCATCGGCGGCTAGAACCTGTGCATCGTGAAGAGATCCAGCGAGGCCTTGGTAGGGAAGAGACAGGGAGGTAGACGAGCCGTTGATGGCGATGTAACCAGACCAAAGCGCGAGACGCTCCGTAGCGACACCTTCGGGAGGAGTGGGAATAACCTCAATGGTGACACTCTCACCAGCACCGATGCTCAGCTTGGACTCGCTGAACTCAAGGCTGGCGGGGGCATCGACGAACTCGTTGGGGAAGGTCTCGGGGTAGATGGAGTCTGCGATGAGCGTGTAAACTGTCCGGGTAGGAACGTGTGAGATTTCCAGGTCAATGCTGTCGCTGCCGGTGTTCTCGATGGTGAAGTTGAGGACGCTGACGAAGTTGTCTGTGTCGTTGAATGAAAGACTCGAGTGGCTCAAGAGAACCTTGGCGTGGGCGGCATCGTAGGCCTGGATGAAACCGCCACCCTGCTGAGGAACAGGAGCAAGGAAGTCGTAGAACTTGGCGCCATCGTTGAAGAGTGTTGGGTTGGAGTTGGCAGACAGAACGTTTTCGAGAGTGGCGGGGTCCAAGGTGCCGCGCACCTCAGAGACGAGGGCAACAATGGCAGCAACGAGGGGGCACGCCATTGAAGTGCCAGACAGCACGGCATAGCTGCCCTTTGCTCTCGGGTACGTGGACAAGATGCTTCCTCCAGGTGCTCCAAACTGAGGCTTGACGTCGACTTCCCAGGTAGGGCCCCAGGAAGAAAAGGTGCTGACGGAACCGCCCGTGACGGTGTTGTCGCTCTCGGAGAGCGTCACCTCGCCGCTGGACCCGTCATTCATCTCCAGTGTAACTTTAGATCCAGCCTTGAGCAGCGAGATGAACTTGGCTCCCTGGTCAGATGTAATCATACCGGCTGCGAGGATGCCGGAAACGGTCGAGACGTCAATCTTGGACGCGCCACCAGCGTTGTTGTAGACGAGAAGGTACTTGGCACCAGCGTTTGCGGCATTCTGCGCCTTTTGCACAAAGGTACAGGTTCCACGTCGAACGAGTACAATGTAACCGCTCAAGTCGGGAGTATCAGCCGGATACGCGTCGCAGCCACCGTTGGCAATGGTAGTGTCGTAGCTAGGCGCCCAAAGAGGAAGCTTGACATCTGCCCAGGCATTCGGAGTACCTACCGTCTGCCCAAAGCCAATCTTTGAAGTGCTGTCACCCACAGTATAGTAAGACGTGGAGAGCAGTGCTACAGACTTGCTGTTGTCGTACGAGGCAATGGCCGTGACCTTCTTGCCGTTGGCTGCCGTGCTGGCGTAGAACATGCCGACGTCGCCAGAGTTGCCGGCCGAGACGGTGCAAGGGACGCCCTGCTCGACGATGCGAGAGACGGCGACGGACCAGGGCTCTTCAGACCAGCCGCTGGCGCCGCCGATAGAAGCAGTGATGATGTCTGCACCATCCTCAAAGGCCTGGTTGAAGGCAGCAATCAGAACATCGTTACCGGCTTCTCCATCACATCCAAACACGCGGTATGCGCCGAGCGTAACATCGGGAGCGGCACCAGTGAAGCCCATAGAGTTCTCCTGGGCGGCGATGATGCCGGCAACGTGACTACCATGTCCTTGACAGTCCATAGGGTCATCATCAGGATATACCTGGTTGTATCCGTCATAGTTGTCACCGACAAAGTCAGTGCCAAATGCAACAAGGCAGTCAGGGCCAAAGCATCCTCCTAGAGCAGGGTGTTCATAGTCAATCTGAGAATCAAGCATCAGTTAATCAACCCTTTGACCAGTAATTGGCTCGTCGACTTACTCCAGTGTCAATCACAGCAACCTTCACACCCTTTCCGGTAATACCATCAGCTCGCAGCTTGTTCACCTGGGTCATGACATGAGGCGAAAAGGTGTCCTCGGCAGTTTCATTGATGGCCCGCTTCTTCTTAGACACGGCATGCTCTACTCCAGGCGTGCCAGTCCACTCGATGGTAGGCTTTGGGATGCTGTAGACTTTGACTGGCCAAATATTCTTGACGGCGGGCAGCGCAGCCACGTTAGCGGCCAAGTCATCTGCCTTCTCAAGGTCGTTAAACTGGATGGAGACACCCTTGAAGAGCTTGTAGTCAAGCTCCAGGCGGGTTGTGGCCTGGCCGTCGACTTCTTTTTCAAAGCCCGACGTGCTCTACTTCATGTTAGTGTTGCTCTATCCACCTGAAAAATATTTACATACCTTTCCCTCCTCAAACTCGACAATGTAGGCACCGGGGAGACGAGCGGCCGCCTGTTTCGTTTCGGCGCTGTCGCTCTGTGCGGCGCTCAACACGCCCGCAAAGAGGCATGCAGCCAGGCTTAATCGAACCATGGCGAAAAATGCAATGCAGAATGATCTAAAATGAGAGACTGGGAAAAGAGTGCAGTAAAGAGTGTGAAGACGAATCCCCTTGAGCCTTGGGTAATTAAATGCAACGACTTGGCGTGCCGTTATATAATAAATCGATAGGTATATGGAAAGACACTCGTGGATGGCTCGCGAGACCAGGGTTAGACTGAGGGGTTCCTACGAGTACATGCCCCAAGCACCAGCTATCACGAAAACACCGATCAAGTGAGGCCGACAGCGGGGCACGATGGCGCTCGACATGAGAAAGATTGCAACAGAGATTGCAATACATGGCTTGTTCGCCCTCAATCACGCCTGGTTGGCTCTCAATAGTACCTGGTTGGCCCTCAATGGAAGGTGTCCTATGGCATAAGTTCCTGCAACTCGGCAGAAGTTCCTGCGCAGAAGTTCCTCGACACAATCGAGACAACCGAGTCCTGTTGGTCCGTTGGTGCTATCATATACCAATCCACCTCCCTGTTCTGGTTAGTGGGTCGACATCCCATCCCATTGCCCGTCCGCAGAGCTACCGTTACATTGACTGCACTAGGAGCGTTCGAGGAAAGAGGAAAAGATGGACGTCTGGAATCACGTCAAGCCCCCGGGATGCCCCTGAAGAAGAAGTTCTTGGCGTCCGGGAATCGCCCCAGATCGACAGACGCTACGCATCGGCAGTGGCTCGAAATGAGCGGGAAGCCGTTCGGCCCCCTGGACATGGTTTGATGCCCGAATCGGGGCTATCCCGCGGCACTCTTATCAACAGGTCCAGGGGCGGAATGCCCCCGTAATTTCAGGAGTTTAGCAGCATAGAACTGAGAACCTTTGATTCGCCCTACTGCATCGTGTCTTCTGTATCGCCGACCAGTAATAGTTCGGAGGCCCATGCGGTTCGTTCAAAGTCAAGCATACCTATATGCTCCCGCTACTATAACAGGGATAGATTGATTAGCACGGACAATACGATCGCCTCAATTCCGGCTGTACCATTAGTGATACGACTCTCCATGATGCCATGATCGGTAGACAAGGGAAGACCTGACATGAAATTCCGCGAATTCCACTCTAGCAGCGGGTTTTCTAGCACTGGTCCTACCATTTCAACATTGAGATCTAGAGACAGGGTACTTTGCAAGCCCCACTCAACCAAGTCCCTGTTCCTGCATCCCTTGTATCCTTGACAGAGTCCCTGCACTAGTCGCGCCATGACAATCCACTAACATCTGAAGAGTGCTCAGGCCCCATTCAAGGTTGATGTAACAGAAAAAGGTGCAACTATTGAACCTTGATGGACTCGAGCTGGAAAGGGCGTGATTCAGATTAACTATAGGAAGAGGCAGAGCGAATGGTTTGAGACGGTAGCTGTTCACGTGGTAGAAGATGCGCGAGACGAGTTAAGGACAATTATTGGAAGCTATTATAAAATCAAACTGGTATACCATCCACAACCCCTCTTTCGCCATACCCCCTCTTTCGCTACATAAAATAAAAAAAGCTCTACTAAAAATCAATAACTTCACTTATATAGAATTTAACTAAATTAATAGAAATGTGTGAAATTTTTCGTTTTACAAATAATAAGTAGATTTCTCTATTATGCCCTAAGTTTTTTTACTAGCCGCCCTGACCGCCTAGTGGGTTAGTAGGGTGTGGTTTCTTTACTAACCTTAATAACTGAGCTAATCTCCGATTCTGACTCTTACTTACTTAAATAGACAGATTCTACTCTAATAGGCATATTTTAAGTCTCCCCTTCTAGTATGGCTTCTCTATTAGCTAGAGTCTCCCTAAGAGTTATAAAACGTTTATTAGGATTCAGCACCGCCTTCCTCTTCTTCCCTCTCTTCAGGCGAGCTAATTCTTCCTTTAGGCTAGCAATCCTTAGCATATGCGCCCCTACCGTCTGCTATTAAGTCTTAAAGCCCTTAGCTATTACGTTATACTGTCTCTGCGTCTTTAGTATTTTATTCAGCCTAAGATTATGAATTTAATAGCTTGTCTGTAGTGTATTATCTAAGTTAAAATACAGCCTGGGTTCAGGAGTCGCTTTTAGGCTACTATTTAGCCTATTTTCTTAGATTTTAGCGTATTATAGCGCTTTAGAATGCAAAATTAGCCAGTTACTAGTAACTGTAAGGGATAAATATCACAGTGAGATAGTAAGCAGCTAGGTACAGCGGTAAGGCACCGGTCTCTGTATTCCAAGACTAAAGCTTGAGGATTCCAAAGTGAACCTCAAGCGCGTACGTGAGGAAAAGGAGGCGAAGCCCCACTGGTCACGTGAGATGACCAGTCGGGTGGGGCGGCTCCGAATTCCCGTTACAGTAACCCTCTAGCCTAATAGTATATTCTTCTTAGTCATTCTAATTCAGCAAGCCTTAGCATAGGCCCTAATAAAATTAACCTTATCTATTAGAGTAGAATCAGTTAATGAGGCGAACTTTTCTAACTCTTATCAGTATATAGCTTTCGAGGTATTAAATACTCCATTATCTAGTAGTTAGAGTCCGTAAGAATAGTATGCTAGCAGATAGTAGTAATAAACGTTATTTAAAAAGTATATAACTATCCATTTATCCTTACATTACTTAGTATTAATCTTAAAGTAAAGAAAAGGAAGAATATACTATTATATAGCTCCTATAACTATCTAAAATGATCAATCTAGCGTTAGAGTTATTAGTAGGCATAGTCTAGAGCAGATAGACTCTCTTAAGCCATTCAATGCTAATATGGTCATCAGTCTACCTATTAGGCAATATTATATAATATTAGTCTACTATCTGCTTAAACTCCTTAAGAAACCACTGTTTTTATAATTACTTCCTCTTAAATATTATACTAAGAGTTAAAGCGCAGCCATTAGTAGTAATAGCTTCAATAAATAAAGTCCAATTTCGAGTTTATAGTCCCTTAAGAAATGCCTTCTGCTTTAAGTCCGCGCTTCTAATAACCAGGCTATCTAAGCCTAAATAAAAAGGATTAGTCAGTTAATTTTAAGTACTAATAAAGAATAGAGGCATATTCTTACTAAAACCAGTTATAATACCCCCTTTATTAATATTAATAGTATTTTCAGGCTTAATCTAGCTATACTGGCCCTTCTTAATATTAAAGTACTAATAAACCGCTTTAAGCATAAAAGAATTAAACCTTTTAGCTTCTTAATATCTACTTATCTTAGTCTTTAAGTCTAAGCAGCAATTAATAAACTTAATTACCTAGTTACGTCCTAACTTAGGATATTCGCTATACTATCTTAATAAGCCTATAATATAAGCACGAATCTGACTATAGGACGGAGCATAGCCTAAAGACTCCTAGCAGAGTATCCAGGCAGCTAACCTATCCTCTTAACTCTTAAATAAGCATTAATAAAGGTGAATCTGCTCTTTTATAGCCCTACGGCCATTAAGTCTGTCGATTAGAGTCCTTCAGAGCACTCCCTATCTCTAGGCTGCTTAAAGAGATAGAAAGCTATTATCAGTAATATCCAATATAGCCTTCGCTATATCGTCTTCTATATATTTCTATTAAACTCTTAGCCTAAGCATTTTCATATCATTATTAAAGACAAAGGCTAAAAAATAAGGCAAAGAGCAGTAAGGAATTTAGTTATCTAACTAATAACATTTCTATAGTATAGTACGCATAGATCTCATACTCCGCACAGCCTTATAGGGTCAGAATCATTATATATAATCATTTTTATGATTAATAGACGTAATTTCTCTTAATTAGCTATATATTTAGGCTGACTTTTATATAATTGAAGTTAGTGAGTTTTAGTAGAGCTTTTTTTATTTTGCGTAGCGAAAGAGGGGGTATGGCGAAAGAGGGGTTGTAGATGGTAACTAACGGGTTCCCAATTCCAAGACTCTATTTGTGGCTGAACCAACTGAAATGCAAACAGACTCAGATACCAATACATATTTACACAATGAGCGTTCTTAGCAATAATGAATGACTTAAGTAGAAACAGCCTTGCTAAGGGAAAGAGTGACAGGCGAGCCCTTCAGAGTGACCCACTGAATAGGAGGCTCAGAGCCAACTTGGTCGGGAGACACAGAGCCACCACTGGCGGTGACAGATCCAGAGGGGATTGTAACAGGGATAGGAACGCTGCAAGTGTTGCTATTGGCGCTGACAGTCACGGATGAGATGGCGCCGCTGCTGGAGTAGCCATAAGACAGCTTGGGACTGCACTTGTCGACGGCCATGCGGTCGAGGAAGTACTTGGTGAACTCGTCATGGGTCTGGGAGATGATGGGCCAGTTTGTGAGACGAACAAGTTCCTGTACGATGGTCTCAGTCCATGCTGTAACAAGAGACATCTTGCCAGTTTCAGAACCAATCGTGATAGAATCAACATCAATTTGGCGCATGTTGGCTTGGTGGAACATGTAGGGGTCGGCCTGAAGAGAAAGGAGATAACGAGTGTTGTCGTTCTTGGCTTGACTCAATAAGTTGGTAAAGGTACCAGAGCCGCCAGAGGTGTTGATCCACTCAAGCGTAGTACAAGCAGCGGTATCGCAGTTATAGTAGATGGTGGTAGCATAGCGGGGAACAATGGTAAGACCATCATATCCATTGGATGCAACAGTGCTGATCAAAGGCCAGTACTTGTTATTCGAGTTGCGTAGGACAGGGCGAGTGTTATCACCGACGACGTTAGTGATACCATTATCGAGCCAGGCCTGGATGACATCGCCGTTATGGAGACCAGTGATGGCAGGAGGAATCAGGCCGTGCTTAGAGAATCGAGTAGCCTTGTCGATGCCCATTTGAGACATCCAAGCCTGGTTGAACTGAATTTCTCTCTTAGCATCAGCATAGGTAGCGTTGTTAAGTTCCATGTGACTGAAGGTATGCGAGACGTGGGCGAATTGGTTGAGGTTGTCGGTATTGAGGAACCAGGCAGCAAAGTCATCAAGCTGAGCGCAACTCTTGGTCCACTTGTAGGTAGTCCACTCAGAGGGCCACAGGTTGGTTCCAGAGCCGAGGGGCTTGGCCCATTCCAGGGCAGTATCAGAAGGAGAGTCGTAATCAACAGCATAATCGGGCTTGCAGACACCCTCAGCGCTGCTCTGAGCAGTAGCAGCAATGATATCGCCGTTTCCATTGTGAGCGAGCTCCAGGCGGAAGCTAGAGCCGTCGGGCATGCGACCGTTGATGTCCTTCTGCCACTTGACGTGAGCCTCGAGGTCGGAGGTGCGGATCTTGAAGTCGGTTCCGGCAGGCGAGTAGAGACCTGTGCTGAGCTGAACGTCGTCGATCTGAGGAGACAGGTGAGTCTTGCGCTTGCCCAGGAAGACGCCGCGGGTCATCCAGTGGATGTGGGCGTGCTGCAGGAAGGCAGAGGTCTGGGACCATTCAGGGGCGAAGCTGATAAACCAGACGAACTGCTCGCGGCCGCTGAAGTTGTTGATGACGGCGGCAACAGAGTCGCTGGAGAATCCAATAGCGGTTCCGAACTTGGCCACAGCCTTGGTGGTGCTGCTATCAGTGACGGTGGCAGGGACGTGATACAGGCCTTGGGTAGAGAGACCAGCGTTGGCCTTAATGTTGGCAGTAGCGAAGGCCGCAGTGTCGGTGAAGCTGATGAGCTGTTCGTTGCCGACTTCACAGCATCCGATACTCACAGCAGAAGTGCCGAACTTGGGACCGGGGTAGTCGTTGATGCGGACCATGCGGACGTGGAAGTCCGTCTGGTAGGCATAGAGGGCATTCCACTGGTCGTCAGTGATGGCACTGCCCCAGTAAGTACCCATGTCGTAGGCAACAGAGGAGGTGATGATGATGCCACCATAGTTGCCGGACGTCAACGAACTGTTCAGCACGGGAAGCTTAATGCCCTCCTTGGGAACGATGAGGGTCTCGTAAGGGATGCCGTAGCCCAAAAGACCAAGGGAAGCATCCTGCGCATTGCCGGCATCAGCGGCGATGACGAGAATGGTGCTGTCGACCTTGGACACTTTAGAGGTGCCGCTGGACGCAGCAACGGAGGAAGTAGGGGAAGCAGAAGTGCTGGTAGAAGTCTTGCTAGTAGTAGGGGAGGTGGTGGTTGTGGGCTTAGACGTTGTCGTAGGACTCGTGGCAGCGGCGCTAACGGTGCCTTCAACGACCGAGACGGCATTGACTTGAACCGTGGCAGAACCACCCTTGCCGCAAGTGAGGGATGTCTTGACGGTAGAGCTGGTGCCGGTGATGGTAAGGGATTGAGTGAAAGTCAACCACTTGAGAGTGGCACCTTTAGCCACAACTGGGAAGAAGGGCGTGCTGCCAACCAAGGTCGAGCCCATGTAGGCGTTGAGCTGGCAGCTTTTGGCTAGGTTGCTAGTAACGACGGCATACTGGAACTGAACGGTATAGGTCTTCTTGGCGATGAGGTTGTTGATGAAGGCGCTGATGGCGGCGACCAGTGAGGCTCGCTTGGACTTGAGCTCGCTGGAGCCGCTGCTGGCCCCGACGACCATCTCAACGACGTAGTTGGGATCATCGCCATCGGTCTCTTCGCCGGGTGGTGGTGCGGCTTCGACGACCTCGACGTTACCTATTGTCTTGAAGCCATCAAGGCCGTCCGAGAAGCCTGCGTTATCGACGAGGTTGTCGGGATTGTCGGCGAGCGTCACCGCCGTGGCAGTCGCCGCAGCTTCGGAGCCCGTGGTTGTGCCATCGTCGCGGAGATGGAGATGCTTGCCGTGGCCATGCCTGGCGTCGGTGAGCTGCAAGATGCTCAAGGCTACAGCCAAGTTATGGAGACGCATGGTGTCGGTATGTCTAACAAGACGGGGTGAAGTGGGTGTTGAAAATCAAGGGTCGTTGTCGAGGTGTCGAGGTCCTGTGGGAGTATTCTAGAAGTGAAAGCAATGTACAAAGGAGTGACCAAAGAAAATTGGCAAACACTCAAAGAAGTGATGATTGGAACTGAGGCTGAGTGATGTGGAATTAGATTGGATGGTGGAGGCGACATCAGGGTTATATAGAACTTTGACCAAGAGGCAAACTTGGCTATTCTACTACCTATTGCTGTCCAAGCCTCTATACTCAACCCGGTGGACACTCTGGTTCCTGACGGGAAGCCCGGGCGTCCGGACTGGTCTGTGGAGTCTCATTGCGTTTGGCTGGTGAACAGAAGAGAGCCTTCCGCAGTCGACGAGTAGTAGTGGAAAGTCTGTAAGCAACGAACGAAACAAGCCCACCATGAAACCCCGGCTTAGAGACGCCGCATTGGCTAAGAACAGCCGAACGCATGGGTCCCGAACATAAGATCTAGGCTGCGATCAGTACACCAGGCTCGTCTTAGCGCGGGCTTCCGTTTCCCGATGCGGGCGATCGAGACATTCGGAAGATCTGCTTTCAATCTCGCACTAGCTCGCGTCCGCTTGAACATCCGTAGCGGCACCGCCGTCAATGAGAACTTAATCGAGCTGGCTTGAACGAATCAGCTGGAGCGTTTCTTTTGGCAATAAAACGAGTGAAATTTACACTTTGATCGGAGAGCTCGTTGCCATTCGGACGGTGTCACCGGAGGCTAATGACCGTCGATGTCTCGTTTCATTCCTGCGGCGTAGGGAAGCACTCCAACCGGCCGTGGCGATTGCTTGGGCGACTTGAGAGACATGGGGACACCAAAACAGACATCAAAAGCGGATGCCCAGACAACCTCCAAATACATGAGACACACGTTGCTGTTCCAGCCTTACTAGATGCCTCTGCATGCGTGATGCCTCAACTCTAGTTACTGCAGTGTCAGATGTGATCACATCACCAGTTTGCTCGTACGCCCCAAGAGATGACATCGCCACTAGCAAGCCTGGCTCAAGCCCAACGCCTTGCTAGCGTCTCGCCGGAGCCGAGGGCGTAATAACACCTCCCGGCCACGGCCGTAGACGAGCTCTCACCTGTCAATTGCAAGCTAACGGCTAATAAGCTCAGGTGAACTGCGAAGAGGCTCGTGTTCTCAATTAGCCAACGAGATGGCGCTCCTAAAACATATTTTGTGATCTATGAAGGCAATCTGAGAATAATCGAAGGCTTTCATCGTGGCTTACCGCCAAGACGCCGACCTGGGCTAGATTGTGGGGGTGAGGAGCCGACTTTCCGAGCACGATTTGATCATGAAGCTTGGATTAGCTTGGAGAATGCTTGAATGCTTCTACCTTGAAGCTGGCATCCGGTAAATCCATTTCTTCACACAATTCCTATCAATGAGTTCAAGGTCAATGTGGGTGGTAGTTGAGGAAACCAGTGAGCATGATATCTTGATAGAACTACTATTCAATGACAGACCTTGACTACACGCGATCAAGCCTAGATGAGGCAATATTAAGACATGAAATTGCACAAGAATATCGTTCCTCGTTCCCCCTTGTGTAGGGTAAGGTATGTGTCAACTGGCCTGACATCTACCCGAAACCTCGACTTCTCGACTTGACCCAGACGCAAGCGTCTCAGTGAATGCATCCTGTACCGACTATCCGGGACACATTAATTCTCATAAGCTTAAACCTGGAGACGACATGTGATTCTTTTCCATGTGTCCACCAGTGTTCACGGATTGAGTTGAACCCCCAACCCCACCCCATTGCCTCTATCCCCGATGCACCTCAATTGGTTGCCTTCTTGTCGATTTTAACGGCAAGTGAGTTCCTCAAACCGGGCAGAATGGCTTTTTCTATTAAATAGGCATTAAATCTCTTAAATATCAATTGAGGCAGTCCTTTCGACGACGGGAATTGATCAGATAGCCGTTCGCCTCCCAGTAAGAGAGAGCATCCCGAGATAGGAAAGGACCTCACCTCTAATTCGAACCACTTTGGGTTAAATTGGAGGGCTTTGAGACGAATGAGATCCCCTAGGTTTAAGCTAAACTTACAATGCTTCAGTCAAACTCGGACTTGGATCATGTGAGACAGGCCAAGTGCGAACAGTTTAGCCTCTATGAGGCCGCATGGCATGGAGTAGCCGGGTAGTGACCCACTTGTACCGCCAGCCGTTGCTTCTCCGGAAATGCAAGTTTTGGGAAGTCTGGTTACATGGGTGATATATGTAGTCGAGTAACTTCTCATTGTCCTACCTTTTAATGAGCCGAACCAGTCGACGAAACCGAGCGAGGGGTTGCTGTGCCCGGAGATTAGTCGAGACGCCATTCCAAGCCACCATTCCTGACATGGCACCTGGCAAGAGCAACATTCCATCTAGACCAATCTTCTCAAGCCACTTTGATCTAGATCCGCAATGTCGAATTTTCAAGCTACCTAGCCACATCGAGTTTGCAGACAGGGCAGTAGCCGCCGGGTCGGAGATGCGTGTCTAGGGTAGGTGTAGTAGAAACGAGCACGCAGGATATTCTGACCAGTGAAGCAGTGTCATAACTGGGTTTGGACGTCAAAGACGTGCTTATAAATGAGAAATAATCATCTCATGGGCTCAGAAGAGATAATTACATGGTTTGTGATGAACACTAGTGTGTTTAACAATTATGCGCACTAAGGCAAGCAATAAGTACGTGCTGTTGACTATCTACTAAAAACTCTTTGTGAATCACTCGAGACTATCTCGGCCCAAGATGGTCTTGCACGACGATCTCATCAAGGGGTGACCTTTGGGATGAATCTACATTCCTCAGTTCATAATGCATTGCAGAATTAGGAGTGAATCTGTCCATAATATCTCGAGTCCACCATATAGTGGCCGAAAGAAACCAGTTTGGTAAGTCCTCCATCAATTCCCACCTCATGCATGTATTCTTCGTCCTTCGCTTTGATTGAGACAAGGTAGCTGTGCATAGAGTGAAGAACTCTTGTTTGGAGTTATATTTGTCACACCTGCACTGTCATGGCCGTGTGACGCAAATGTGTGCCTTGACGAACAACAAAGACACCCGTCTCTTGAGCATGAGACAACACATGCCGTAACCGCCCGATATGATCCGAAAATATTCTGCATCAAAGAGCGCCGCGATCTCGTCTCGTCTATCTTCCCCGCATCGTCTGACGCTAGTTGCGACATTATCGCGTGTAGTCGGCCATTGCGATGGCAAGTTCTCCGCACTGTCGGATCGTCCGACACCCGCGACTCCAACTGCCGTGCCGACAAAGCCATACCCAATGATGCAGGATGAATTACTGCGTCCTTCTTCTATTGGATAGATTCGATCATCGTGTATTTAAATCTTACTGGAAGACGAGACTCTAGCTGTTGATCTGTGCACCAACACACTTCTTTCACCATATCCATATTGTCTGACCCAATATTGGTGTGCAAGCACGATTGGAAACAAACAAGATGGCTATCAAATACGATGCAATTGATCTCCCGATCATGGCGAAGCTCCAAGAGGTTCAGAACATGGGACCTACCTTGGCAGCGCTGTTGGTAGTCACCATTGGCTACCTCGTGTACAATGTACGTACTCCAAGCTATCTGCAACATAACTCGCTTAATGAGTTGTCCTCAAGTTGTGATATTGTGCTAATCAAATTAGATCGCGTTCCGCACAGACATCCCTCACATCAAGGGGATGCCTGAGATCCCGGGCGCAGTACCAGTCTTTGGTCATCTACTCAAGCTTGGCGAAGACCATGCAAGTGTTTGTGAGAAGTGGTGGCGCCAATACAAGCACTCTGTCTTCCAGATCAAACTCGGCAACACACGGGCTGTGGTAGTCAACTCGTTTGACGACTGCAAGAAGATGCTTCTTGGAAACCAAAATGCCGTCATTGACCGACCTACTCTGTACACGTTCCACGGTGTCATCAGCAGCACCCAGGGCTTTACCATCGGCTCCTCTCCTTGGGATGATTCTTGCAGGAAGAAGCGGAAAGCTGCTGGTACGGCACTCAGCAAACCGGCCTTGAGGAACTACTACCCCATGTTTGATCTAGAGAGCTACTGCATCGTGCGAGATCTGTGTGCAGACAGCAAAAATGGCGAGCTTGACATTAGCGTTCGCCCATACATCCAGCGGTATGCTCTCAACACCACCTTGACTCTTTGTTACGGCATTCGTATGGACGCTGTCTACGACGATCTTCTGCGAGAGATTCTCCACGTCGGATCAGCGATTTCCCTCTTGCGCAGTGCTTCTGAGAACTTGCAAGATTACGTACCATTCTTGCGCTATTTCCCAAACAACACGAAGAACGCCCGCTCTAAGGAGCTCCGTGAGAGACGCGACGCATACCTGAACCTGCTCCTGGACAAGGTGCGAGAGATGATCAAGCAAGGAACCGATAAGCCATGCATCTCGGCGGCGATTCTCAAAGATGAGGAGACGAAGCTTTCAGGAGTCGAGGTGTCTTCAATTTGCCTGTCTTTGGTCTCCGGAGGATTTGAGACAATCCCTGGCACCTTGACTTCTGCGATCGGATCTCTTTCTACTGAAGAGGGACAGATTTGGCAGGATCGCGCTTACGAGGACATCAAGAGACACTATCCTGACATTCGCGATGCTTGGACAAGCTGCTACGTCGAGGAGAAAATCCCATACATCAACGCCATTGTCAAAGAGGCAGGACGGTACTACACCGTCAGCTCTATGAGTCTTCCTCGGAAGACGGTGACGGAGGTTAACTGGAACGGCGCTATTATTCCCCCCAAGACAATGATTCTGATAAATGCGCAAGCTGGAAACCATGGTATGTTTAATCATCGCTTTTGCTTTTGAGCACAAACTAACGTGAGCAGATGTTGACCATTTCGGTGGCGATGCCGGTAAATTTGACCCCGAGAGATGGCTTGACGGCATCAACCCTCCTACAGAGAGGGAAATGACCGGACTCGGCCACTTGAGTTTTGGCACTGGATCTCGTGCCTGTTCCGGCCAGCACATTGCTTCAAGGCTGCTCTACGCCGCCTTGGTCCGCATTCTCGCTTCTTACAAAATTGTGGCTAGCAAGACGGAGCCTCCGAACACTGATTACGTTGAGTACAACGAGATCAAGACGGCGTTGGTAGCCATTCCTAGAGACTTCAAGGTCAAGCTCGTTCCCAGAGATGTCAGCATGACCGCGGACTGTCTGAACGCTGCGAAGGAAAGGACTGTGGATCACTACAAGGAGTAGATAAAGTCATGGGCAATGTTAGATGCATCATTAAGGGCACAGTTGTATTGAGTGAGAAATGTTACGAAGCCTCAATCAATCAGGTGGTGATGATTTTGAGTTACCACCTATGAAAATAGTATTTTTGAATGTCAGATTGTCAACTGAGATGATAAGTGCCTCGCGTGAAACCGACGTCGGAACTTCCGACTAGGATCGAGGAGGAACCCCACCTTACATGCGCGCTTCAGGTCATAGATTTAAGCACTCATTGATCCAGTGGAACATCAGTCTCAACCGTTGTTTTTCATGCTCGATACTTGTTCTACTTACTAGAAAACGAACGGAATGTCTTCCCTTGGCGTCGCTCACCTGTTTGGAGTCAGTGGCTATGTGGCAGCCGTGACAGGAGGTAGTAGTGGTTTAGGATTGATGATAAGCAAAGTAAGGTCTTTGTTCACTCATATGGACTCCGCATATCAGATTACAACCATGAACATGATATTGACACATACTCATAGGGGTTGGTGACGAATGGTGCCAAGGTTTATGTCATCGCCTTGCCCAGCGAGCCTATCGACGAGGTAGTGGAGCAGCTCAATGAACTTGGGAAAGCAACCGGCGGAAGTGCTATTAGGTAATTACTTGCATCTTTGTACTCGAAATCTTTACTGACATCAACAGTCTTCCTGGTGACGTGTCTTCAAAGGAGGAGATTGCCAACATCGCAGCATACATCGGCGAACGAGAGACGCATCTTGACATTCTTGTCTCAAATGCCGGCATAAGAAGAGATCCGGTAGTACCATGCAACGTTTTAACAGCACCTCTTCTGGATTTGCAAGCGTCCATGTGGAGTTCGCGCCACTCAGATTGGGCTGATACGTTTTGCGTCAATACGACAGCTCATTACTTTATATCTGTTGCTTTCTTAACTCTTCTTTCCACAGCTGCAGAGCGGAAACTCGAAAGCGGACGACAAGGCAGAGACGATGGTCGCGGTGTTATTATTATCACCAGCTCATGTGCTAGCATGCATAATGTAACAAACGTGGACTTGACCAGCTATGCCTCGAGCAAAGCCGCGACGGATCATCTAGTTCGATTGCTTGCTGCAAAATTTGGTCGATTCTATGTACGCGTGGCTGGGTTAAATCCTGGATGTGAGTCAAGACCTGCTACAACTTGACTCAGACCATCATTACTAATAGAAACAGTTGTTCCAAGCAAGATGAACCCCATTGGTGAAGCAGGCAATGTCTTCAGTTCGCTCTTTGATCAGGTACCTGCGAAGAGACCTGGCAACGAGGAAGACATTGCGGGTGCCGTTCTTTATCTTGCTAGTCGAGCTGGAGTAAGTCTAACCTCATCACCCACTCCTTTGACAGTTGCATAAGAACAATTTCTGAATTTAATATCTAGGCCTATCTTGATGGAATCTCGATTTGCGTTGACGGTGGACGAATTTTAGTCGCCAATGGTCAGCAGTGATTACGATCGACAAACGTTCGACTATATGATTTTGACATACACTGGCTGTTGTAGACAATACATTCTAATTGAAAGGGGCAGAATTGAGCTGTATGATCGAGGGCCTGTCTTGCTCATGTCTCCCTCCATGACGCCCTCACCAAAACATGCTGCGTGCACAGCCTTGATCGGTTGAGGCAGCACCGTTGCCAATGGTGCCCCACCAAATCGCCCCTCACGATAGCGTCCCAATAGATATCAGCGGGGAAACGCTCTCTAGTAAGCTTCACTTGAGATTCTGCGCCACCGTCGGCCTCTCCGACGATGCGGCATCTGCACTCGGCTACATGTCGGCGTCAGTCTGACGTACAGGTCACGCATATGAAGCCCGTAAGAGTTGAGCATAATGTTCCTTGTTCTTCGCTAGTTCGGACCAGAGTTGAGAAACATGTCTATCGTTTCTCTAGCGAATGACACGCCGTAAGTCTTGTCCCGAAGTGCTCCCAACTCAAACTGAATCGATTACAGGTCTGACTTCAGCATCAATGACTTGCATGAGCTAGCAGCTGGACTTGGCTTCAAGATTAGCAATGATCAAGACGCTAAGGACTACCATCTACTGCTGGGGTCACTGCAGGCGGTCCTGCAGAACATCAAAGATGGATCTGATTATCTTCATCCTGCTCTTGAGCCGTGTCCTGTTCTGGGCTCCCGCACCTATTGGAAGCTAATACAAGACGACAATCCGTTGAACGCCTGGAGTCACCGATGTGATTTGAAGGCAGAATCTCATACCAACGATTCGTTATTGAACCGGACCATTGTCATCAAGGACAACATATCCGTCGGTGGCTTGCCAACAACTCTCGGCACCTTGCCCACGATTTTGTCAGAACAGGGCATTTTCCCCATTTCCACCATTGACGCAACTGTCGTGTCTCGGATCCTCTCCGCCGGCGCAAGAATCAAGGGCACATCCACTTGCGAAAGCTTCTGCGCATCTCCATTATCGTTTACTTCGGCCCCTAGACCAGTCCATAACGCGCGTTTGCATGGGTACACGTCTGGCGGAAGTAGCAGCGGTTCTTGTGCCCTTGTTGCCGCAGATATTTTGGCCCAAAGGACCGACAAGCACTTTGGTGAGACTGTACAGTTAGCTATTGGAAGTGACCAAGCTGGGTCTGTCCGTATTCCGGCTTGCTTCAGCGGAATCTATGGGCTGAAACCTACCTTTGGCCTGATCCCGTACACTGGGGCAGTTTCCATGACCCCCATGATAGACCACCTGGGTCCGATTGCGTCCACGCTGGAGGATATTGCAGTTCTTCTCAAGGTCATGGCTGGATACGATGGACTGGATCCTCGAATGACACCCGAATCCCCACTCATCGCTCAAGTGAAGGATTATCCTCAGATCTTGGCTGATTTTCGCCGCCTGGCTGCACAAAACACACAAGCTAGTCAACTGAGAGTCGGGTTGCTCAAGGAGTCATTCAACATCCCTGGGATCTCGGCCCAGGTTCGCGAGACGGTTCAGCAGGCGGCCAAAGCTGCATTTGGCATCGTGGGAGTCGAGGTGATCGAAGTGTCAATCCCCATGCATCTCGAGGGCCCTTCCATCTGGACTGCATCGACGCGGCCTTCGATGTCTGATTGGCTTTGTCAAGGGAAGCCGTCTGGACATCTGTCGTATCTTCCGCCACATATTCAAGCCAGGTGGCCTCCCACTCAAGAGACTTATGAGATTTTGACATCAACTAACCCCGCAGTCGTCAACATCATGCTAAGTCAACAGTTTGCCCAGAAAGAATTTGGGCCAGCGTTGGAAGCAAAAGCGCACCGCAAGGTCTTTGAACTGCGAGCTGCGTATGATGAAGCGTTAGAAAAAGTCGACGTGTTGATCACACCATGCGCACCTACCGTTTCTATGCCGCACCCACCGCTAGACAATGGCAAAGGTGAAAGATCGAGCATCTTGGAAAAGCTCGGGGTCGCTGTTGGCGTAACCAACAACACATGTCCTTTCAACATCACAGGGCATCCAGCCTTGAGTGTTCCTTGCGGTTTTGGTATGGTTCCAGAACATCCAGATGTGGCTTTACCTATTGGAATGCAGATAATTGGAAAGAGGTGGGATGATGAGTCTGTTCTCATTGCTGCGGCTTTGTTTGAGAATGGTCATTACTCGAGATAGGACGGTTCCTCTATCTACATAGCGTATAAAACGATGCCACTTTCTCAGTATAAAGTCTCCGAAATAGCGTCTTGAAGGTTCGTTGTACAATGTGTCAGATGAATTTGACGTTCTGAGAGTGGTATTTTGTCCAAGCTACTAATTACGGCTGCTTTCTAGGTAGCCTTCAAGAACGCGGATATTTCATGATCCATCCAGTCACTGTCTTTCTGGTTACTCCCAGCACCAGCCAAATGACCCCAGACGGACGGAATAACCTTCAATTGTGCGTCTGGAATCCATTTGCGTTCCCTCTCACTAGCATCCGGTCGAAAGTATTGGTCTGTTCGACAAGGCATTAACAAAATCCGCGTCTTGATACGGGAGAGCGTGTCCTCTAAAGAGTCGCCGCCAGAAGGCTCGCATGCAGCGATGTTTCCATTTTGCCACATACGGAGCTTCGCCAAAAGGTCGTCCGGGTCCCAGCTATTGTAATTGGCACCTGCAACGTCCTTGTCCCAGTCGTTCAACGTCTCGTACCCCAAATCTTTGTATAGTTCCTCATCGAACCACTCAGCGCTTGTCAACCAAGCTGAATATGCCTTTCCAAAGGCTCTGAGACCGCGCGGTGACTTTGGCAAACCAGAACGTTGGCTTTTGTTTGCGTAGTCGATGGCGTTTTCCAGTGCAGCTTTTGGCCCCTCCAAAAACTGAATGTTGTGTCTACTTGTGCGAGCTGAAGAGCAGATGATGACCGCATTTTGAACGAAACCTGGATGCATCACGGTCCAGTAATAGGTGCACTGGCCACCCATCGAGAAGCCAATCATGACATCAACCTTCGGGATAGAAAGTTGGTTGAGTAGTTCATACTGAGCACGAACGCAGTCTCGGTAGTCAATTGAGGTCGGAAATCCCGGCGTGTTGGATGGACTGGACGACTCGCCGTTGCCAAGCAATGCCACGACAATGATTCTGTAGTCGCGGAGCGCTCCCTTGGCGAAGTTCAGACTTGAAGTGAGCCTACCCCGAAAGCATGTTTGGATCACAGCTATCTTAGAGGCGCTCGAGTTCAGATCCAGATACGCAAGCCGGATATTCGGAAGAGTGGTCCCATCTTCGAACGTGAAGTGTGACAGGGAGAAAGCGTTGATATTGGAGTCAGCTGCTGCCGCCATAATGCGTTATTGAGCGTGGTGATGCAAATTGTGAGATCACCGAGAGGAGACGGCTAGTTCGGGCTACAGAGTTGAGTTCAGTTTCAGGTTAGTATTGCAGATATACGCCGGGTATTCCCGTATCGGGATATTCGGGACACCCGACATTTGGCACTTCGGTTAACTTGATCCGCCAATTATTACTTTTGAGGTCAGAACTGGCACACGCCTTCCGCCTTGAGGAGTACCCAGAACTCAGACAATAGCTATATATCAGATTTTGGAATATTCCAGACAACAAGCGCCAACGTATGATCCAATGGATCCCGTAGCTTCTTGCCTAACATGAAACATGATCGACAATTCGATGCCTACGGAGGCCACTATTCTCTTCAGATGTCTCATTAGTGCTAGACTATTGACTATCAACGACCGCAGCTGTTCTTTCTAATATTCAGTATGGAATGTTAATGATTATAGGGTGGCTTCAATGGAATCACAACAATAGTGATACACTTAGAGCTTAGTCTTTCCCTGACAAGAGAAAACGTCTATTCTATATAATGATTCTGTGGATGGCAAAGTGCACCAATCGCAGCAGCTGAGCGCCTTGGTTGGTAGACTAGGCTGAAGGGAAGACGATTCATTGTCTGAGGGTTCATGTCAGTGATGCTCTCTCGGATTATCCGAACATTCTAGCCATTTATATTTCGGGTATTCCGACAGTATCTCATTCAGTTCCAAGCGCTGCAGAAATCACATCGAGGTCGGATATGTTTCAATCAACTGATGAATCCCACAAAAACACTATCGAGTTGAGTCGCACATTGATGCCAAACATCTAGATTAATTATTAAGGTGTCACAATTTTTGGATAGAAGATAGATCCAACAAACGCTTAAGTTTCGTCAATTACGATAGCAGTTACACGTCGAGGTATGGCGTGCATAGTCTAGTTCATGAATCAAAGCAGAGCGATCCACTGTTCGGACGGTTGGTCCGATGTTATAGAAATGATCTGTTACTACTCTATAACACCCACATTCGGCCCTTCCGACGTATGATGAAGTTCCTATCACGAGTTCGAGCTGAAGAACATAAAAGATGCACATATCTTAACAGTTACTTGAGTCCCATCTTCAAACAGTTTACTTTCGAACACTTTTAGCACGTGTTGTATCTCTGATTCAACCACGCACTATCCCATCAAGTTTCTACGCATTTAATCATGTCTCCCAACGGACAAGCATTTCTTCTTGATCCCAAGACCCCAGAGGGACCAACTCGTTATCCCCACGCCCGGATCAGCCCTGCCGCGGCTCACAAGACCATTTACATCTCCGGAATCGCATGCCGCCAACAAGACGGGACCTATCCCGGCGTCACAGAGAACCCGGATGGCACCTTTGACCTGGACATTCGGAAACAAACGGCAGCAGTCCTAAAGAACATTGACGATATCATTAAGGGGGCGTCGAATGGCTCTGGCGGCATTTTGAACGTCATCGATACCGTGGTTTATATTTTGGACATGAAGACTCAGTATGCCGGCATGAATGAGGAATGGAACAAGGTGTTTCCAAGCCGCGAGACTGCCCCAGCGCGGGCCACGATTGGTGTCAAGGAGTTACCAGACCCCCGGCTGATTGTCGAGGTCAAGGCTACAGCTGTGATTGAGCTGTAACGCTGATTCTAGTTTAATTCCAAGCTCTGCTTCTTTAGGAATCGATGTCTTTCTTTGTTGGGGCTAAGAGCTGGTCAAAGCAGAAAGAATCATTATTTGTCAGCGATCTGTATGTATGCTAGATAAAAGAGAAAACAATTGAGATGTGACGAACGATTGACACCCGCAAAATGTCCAATCCCGAAGCAGCGGCTTATCTTGTCGAGATATCGGACTGGCCGCTAAAATGAGTGGTTTTAAAGTGGGTGGGACCAGCGACTCCCATTCTCCGAATCCCGTGTCACCGTCGGACGCTCCGACAAGCTACTCTAGGTAAAGCAGTAATTCTTAGTAAATTATTTGACTGGTGATGAATAGCTGCATATTCTACGACGTGATTGTACGTTTGTTGTTTCACCCCAACAGTGATGATTGCCATCTTCCGCAATGCCAGAGTGCTCGGGGGTTTTTCGGTGTCAACGCAAATTGAGGCAGTGCTTGTCAACAGCTTGGTACGAATTATGTAGATCAGTCATGTCTGTAATACTAGAAAATATAGGAGGCGGCAATTGCTATCGTGCTTTTACCTGTTCGCCTCGGCAATGATCAGAACCCATTGCCTTAGCAAATCGGCATGACGTTCATATTTGAGGATTCGCCATTCACGAATCAACACCCACCCTCATTATGTCACTAGTGTATCTAAATCACGAATAGGGATCAAGCACGGCAGTTAGGATATTGTCATCCGAGGTCTTTTCCCTGATGCCCCCCGTTACGCGAGGTAGTACCTCATGCAGGCCAACGCCATTGTAGGCCAGGATGCGAAGCTCAGCGACAAGGCATTTGAGAAATGATCAGATCTAACCTAGAAGAGGCAGCAACGGTGCATTTGAAACCCGCAAGCTTGATTGGGGAGCTTATCAGACCTGGCTTGTCATGGCCATGCGGAATCAATCGCCTGCGGACTCCATCTTGAATATCACGATGCGGGGAAGTGGGGGACAGCACCGTTGGATTTTATCATGAGAGTCATCTGACTCGTATCTGACTCGCACTTGAAACCAACAACCATTTTCCCTCTTATTCTCTCTTATCACTACATGTCTCGGTCTACAGCTACTCTTAGCATGTCGCCTCCATTCGCGACGGCCTACGCTAGAACTTCATGTTCGCGATGCCACAAGAGGAAAAAGAGATGCGACCGCGCGTTGCCGCAGTGCGATAATTGCCACAAGGCGCACGTGGCCTGTAGCTTCCTGGACGATGACCGTCAAACCGCGTCCTATCCCATCGGGTAAGCAATGTGATTTTGTTTGCTTTGAGTGAATGATTGCACGAGTGAATGAATGACCCGTTCCACCGTGTGCGTGGCTAACCTGGACGATGCAGTTACGTACGTAGTCTGGAGAGCAGGATCCAGGACTTGGAGAACCAACTCGCCGGCTCTCCACGGGTAGGTAGCTCCGCGACAAACGAGGAAGCATCTCCCACCCGTGCGATATCAGACCAAAACCTGGAAGATTTTACCGACGAGCTGGTCGTCGTGGACCCCGATCTTGGTTGTCCTCCGACCTTTTACTCCCATGACGAAACCTGGGGCGACTTGGCCATGGCACCAGAAATCGTTGCGCCGAGGTCGGTGAAAGAGACGCCGCATTCTCTCGACGAGGAGCTAAAGCAGCTTTCGCTCGAGGCCACGGCCGAACGACATCTCGGTTCATCGTCTGGCCTCTCCTTTGCGAAGCTGACGCAGACAGTGCTTCGACGCCTTACGCCAGACAAGGCCGACTTTGTCTTTGCCACGGATGATGACGATGATGCCCAGACCTTTCAGCAGCTCAACGTCGGGTCTCCTTCAGAATTATTGAACGGCTTCATGTTCAATAACTTTGGTAATCCGACAGCATGCGATCCCATCCTATTCGGCGACTACCCCTTGTCCGCCATCGCCGCACCCGACGAGGCCGTTGCTCACTTGACTTCGTTGCCCGACGACGACAAGGTCAACCGCTTGGTAGATTTCTACTTTGCGCATTCGCATACGCTGTATCCGATTTTGCAGCGAACCGAGTTTAATTCTGCGCTACACTTTGTCCGTTCGAATCCGGAGGCACCGCTGGCCCAGTCTCCCTTGTGCCTGTTCAGAATATGGATGGTTCTGGCAATCGGATCTACGGCATATTGTTCAGTGACGTTGGCTGAAGAGTCTGAGTCTATGTTGTATTACGATAAAGCTCTGACGTACTTCGAGGCGGCGCTCGAGTATGGTGACATGGTGCGTATGGCAAGGCTGCCAATAAGAGATGTGTTTTGACAACGTTATTGCAGGCCGCCCTTGAGGTCATTACTCTTCAGGTTTCGTATTCATTCTTTAACCAGCTAGGGCCAAGTACGTAAATTTCAGCGGGATCCATGAACCACACTAACAACAGCGTAGATACTTGGTTCCTTGTTGGGCTAGCTGCTCGAATAGCCTTGGGCATGGGCCTTCACACATCCAAGACCTATGAGGGATTATCTCACGACGTCATCCAGAGGAGGAAACGGGTTTTCTTCTCCATTTACATGATGGACCGGTACGTTGGTCGCCAGCGAATGCTCTACAAAGTACTTGCTAATCTAACCTCATCTTTCCAGCGTCGTATCGATGGCTCTAGGCAGGCCTTTTGCTCTCCACGACGATGATATTGATATCACAGTGAGACGCCCCTGCTAAAATGCAAACCTAATCATGAGGGTATGCTAGCTAATACCTCACTCCAGCCCTTCGTGGATGTCGATGAAGAGGACGTGACACCGGAAGGCATTCAGCCCCCCAACTCGCTCAACCCATCTTTGATGGCCATTCCTCTCCATATTCTTGCCCTAAGGCGAATTTCAAGCAAGATGGCCCATCAGGTATACTCGAACCAAAGGGTTGCCAAGTTTAGTCCACAGGAACGAGAGGAAATACTTCGATCACTCCACAAAGAACTCATCGACTGGCGCCGCAACATGCCTTTTCCGCTCCCCGACATCAACACGCAGGTGCCGCATTTGACAAGCACCTGGTATGACCTCAACTATTACACTCACCTCGCCATGCTCTACAGGCCAACGCCTCTGTTCCCAACTCTGGATCAACATCGCATCAAGACTCTCGCAGAGGCGGCTTCCATGTCGATCCGTCAGGCAACAAACATGCACCGGCAGAAGCGGTTCGCGTACAACTGGCTGAATCTCCTCTCCGTCTTCACTGCAACGTTGTCACTCATCTACGCCGTGACGGCCCAACCCGACAACTTGGTCGCGGTCCTCGGTGAAACAAAAGCCACAGACGACTTGGAGCTGTCCCTCGACCTGTTCCAATCCTTGAGCATCAAATTCCCCGCGGCAAAGAAGATGCAGCGCATGGTGGACCAGGTAGTCAAAAAATACCAGGAACTCAATCACAAATCGGACGGCTTCCGTAGCTCAGTTGGTTAGAGCTTCGTACTAATACTACAAACCTGTTAGTCTTGGTGATGCGAAGGTCGCAGGTTCAAGCCCTGCCGGGAGCATTAATAGTCTCACGATGCCATCCAATTTCTTTTTTGGCGAAATGGACCCTTTCCCGTGGGTGGATGTGGTGGGGCTGTTCGGGGTTATCTATGGAGTAGCCGTAGCTTCAATGTTGACGATAACACAATCAGCGGGGCTAGCTTGGAACTATCAGATAACTAGTTAGGCACCGTTTGCCCAGAGTTGGGTAGCGAGATGATGGGTCTTTATAAAGAGATATCGCAAGTTGCCGTCAGGTAGGCGAAGCCCATGAGCCATTGGCTCTCTCACGATGTAGCCTGCTCAATAACCTAATCTGACGCTCCTTAAATGATCTGGATTGTACATCAAATAGCAACTTTTTATTTGCATGACCCAGAACGACAGCTGCAGATTCAAACTCGTGGGACAGCTGAATTCGTTGTAATTGAGGTTCCCTGACAGAAAATAGCCCCGAAGTCGTCATTCTTGTGGAAGAAGAGCAGCCCTTTTGATTCGTTTCAAGACTGTTTCAAATACATTGCAGCATGCGGCAACTGACTGCCAAGATACTGGCCCGTTCACTATATGCTCAAATAAACCCGGATTCAATGTGGCTTCTTCCATTCGAATAGAACCAACAGTCGGTACCGCCAAAAGTTTCTTGGTCTACACCCTAGGTTTTATAAATGCAGATACGTCCCGGAACCTTGATCTCCATTAGATGTGTTTGAAACCACCATAAAACCCAAGCTTAACCACTGTACATTCGCGTCGTGAGAGGTCGAATCATGATGTTCTCAAATGACGTAACACCATGTGGCCTGTTTGTCCACCAGTCTGACATGCATATAATGCGGAGGCAGCCCTGAGGCATTTTAGACAGTAGAGTTGATGGCATAGCATAACTTCTTCAATTTCA
Organism: Dactylonectria alcacerensis; assembly: GCA_029931735.1. Lineage (NCBI taxonomy): Eukaryota > Fungi > Ascomycota > Sordariomycetes > Hypocreales > Nectriaceae > Dactylonectria > Dactylonectria alcacerensis. The sequence goes on from JAPMUZ010000005.1 coordinate 1,093,936, forward strand.
TTTCGCAGCCGATGGAAGTATCAAAATTGTGCTTCAAATAATCTCAAGTTCCCATTCTTCTTCCCCATGACCATGGAACCGACCACGTTGTGCAAGGATTGTCTCAACTTCGGCCAGGACCCCGCTCTACTCACGGATGATCTCAACTACACACTGAAGCCGACTTCTCTTGACCTTCGAAAGTCCGCGAGAGACGGTTGCCCATCATGCAAGGCCTTTCTCCACCATATTGAGGATCAGATTTCCCGAAGTTGGACAAAAGAGGCAATGGGTGAAGGGCCCATACGAATCAAAGCCTGGCCATACCCAGAGGGCTTGGGAGAGTGCATTGTTCAAATATCGTGAGACGGGGAGGGATTGCAAACAACGGACTTTTCTTTCAGCATCTCGATGTCCGCAGTTATGATAGCTCTCCAGACTCACTTAAGACAAATTCTGACCATATCGCGAAGGTGACCCTGGATCGGAAGACACAAGGACTAGATATCGCTGCGTCGAACCGCATTCAGGAAGCGCAGCTTGCAGGAGGAGGATTTCTGATCTGCTAGAAATGTGTCAACGAGATCACCCGCAGTGTGCGTCTCTAGTTCAGGATGCACATCTCCCAACTCGAGTCCTCGACCTCACTCTGTCCTCTCCAGACGTGCTCCGCATTTTCGAGACCAAGGGACAACAAATCAAGGCGCCATATGTGACCCTCAGCCACTGCTGGGGCAAATTTGATCCCACGAAACTGATTCTCAAAGAAGGGAACCTCGCAGAGTTAACGACACAGTTTGCCTACAATCGTCTCGCGCCCGTCTTTCGCGATGCTGTCGACTTGACTCGCGGCCTCGGCCTTCGCTACCTCTGGATCGACGCCTTATGTATCATTCAAGATTCCAAATTAGATTGGGCAGCAGAGAGCGTGCTTATGGCTTCTGTGTATGCCCATGCGACGCTAAATATTGCCGCCGCCTCTTCCCCCGATAGCAACACTCGCTTTCTTCGGCCCAGGACTTTCACTCCAGATGTCCATCTACCTTTTACCAGCATGCAGACTGGAAAGAAAGGTACCGTTGCGCTTCGGCCCTTGTACCAAAACTCAGACAACGTCGTTGGTCATCTCGGTCAACCCCTGCAATCAAGGGCATGGTGCTTCCAGGAGCGGATTTTGGCCACGCGAACCGTCTTCTTCGACGATGACCTCTTTCTATGGGAGTGCCATCGCGGCTACATCCCAGAGAACTTGGCTTCAATCACATCGCTAGACAACTTCCACTACGGGAACCGCAGCATGTTCCCTTACAATAAACCCTCGCGGATCGTCGCGTCATCGCCTCCGGCCACTGTCCGAGATGCATGGGGCGCACTTGCAGAACACTGGTACAAGTGCCTCGACGAGTTTGGCTTGCGTCGTCTTACGTACACTGACGATGCGCTACCAGCCATGTCGGCAATAGCAGAGCATTTCGGCAACCTGACTAAAGACTCGTACTTAGCTGGCATCTGGAAATCCGAGTTGCATCGCGGCCTTCTCTGGCAGGTTACGGACTTGCGTGAACTGGATGCCATCCGTAGCTCGACAGCGCCATCTTGGAGCTGGGCAAGCTTGTTTCATGATTCAGGAAGTTTCATGTCTAGTGTGCTCTTGCAGCCTCTTAGATATCATGCGACGAGTGACAACGATGCCCAGTTACTGGATGTTAAGCTAGACCCGATCCATGGCAATTTGATGGGTCAAATGCGACGAGCATCTCTCCACATGAAGGGCTTGACGAAGACAATCATTCTCAATTCGAAGCCCAATCAAGGGTTCAACACCATAGCCTGGACCCCAACATCACAGCAGTTCGAGCTTTCTATCTGCCTTGACGATGACTTTTTCTTCTCGACCTGCAATCAATCGTTCCAAGCCCCGGTTGAACTTCTTGCGTTTTTCTTGTCTCAATGGAACTATAATTACCATTTTCGAGACGTGGTGGTCTTTGGGCTGCTCCTCACCCCTGCCACCAATACGGGAAACCAAGAATTTGTTCGTTGCGGGACGTTTGAGGTCAAACCCGGCCCGAGAGATGAGAAGGAACTGGCTGAACATCGTCAGAGAGCAAGTCGGATGCAGAAACTGAATCCCAGAAAGGAGTCGTTTGAAGGAATATGGGATAGTTGGGATTGGAGGAATGTTGTTATTGTTTGAATGAAAACAGAGCCTTGGTCATTGTGATTCATTGTTTTGTTGAATACATGTCACAGCGGCCTAAACATATAATTCTTAGAGTGTGTACATCCAACCCTCCATCCCTTCATTGACAATCTGTCCAGCTCGGGCAGCCTTGTTCTGCCTCCAAAGGTGAAGATCAAGCAGCCCAATGACACAGATGCTGGTCATTGAAATAGCAAACGTAGTCCAAATTCCGGTCTGTTCGTTGTGTTAACTGGAGTCCACATACCAACTGAGAAATCACTAACCGTATAATGAGGACTCTCCACGGCCCGGTAAGCGACGCCTGCAATGATTCCACCGACACCACCTCCGATCAAACACGTAGCTGAGGCAACAGCCCGCTTCGAGTGAGACGTGATGTTGTTGGCTTGGAAGGTCAAGACGCCAGGAACGCAGAACTGAAGGAATCCAACGCCTAGAGTTTTGTTAGCCTGAGGGGTGACTTGACGAAAGTCGAGTACTGACCCAGAAAAGCACCAAAATATCGTGCCCCGTTCGATTTCCCGTACGCAGTGATCAACATGCCCGCAGCAGTCAAAGCCTGATGGACTGCGATAATCGGCCCTCGAAGCTTGTATCGATCGCCGAGATAGCCAGACACAAAGGTCATGATGGCCGCGAGGATATAAGGTGGAGCACTGAGCAGCTGCGCCTGTGTGCTCGAGAAACCCATGCCGTCGCGGAGGATGATGGGCAGAAAGTACGAGTAGGCATAGCCGGGCAGGGTCGAGGCCATCAAGTTGAACGCCCAGCAGTACAGCCGCCAGTCCTTGAGGTGGTGGAAGATGCGGCCGATGTTGACCTGGTCTTCTTCGGCGTCGCCGCGGTCGTGGTTGATGCGGGCGATGATGAACTCCTTCTGCGCTGGCGAGAGGAACTTGTCGGATTGCGTGGGGAAGTCGATGATGATGAACCAACCGATGAAGCAGACGACGACTGTGATGGCGCCCTCGATGATGAAGATCCCTAGAACGATGAGTGTCAGAGTTAAGATTTGTGCAGGTGCTGTGGTACATACATCTCCATCCGCTCAAGCCCTGCTGCCCGCCCAGCAAGGACAGTGCGTAGGCAAAGATGGCCGCAAAGGCACTAGTCACAACAGAGAGGATCCAGAATCCAGACAGACGTTTTCCAACTTCATATCGAGTGTACCAGCAGGTGATGAGGTACGTGCAGCCTGTGAACCTCGAGTTAGTCATAGTGATTTCCTTAATCCACCAACTGGAACTTGCCTGGTAGGAAACCGGCTTCAAAGATACCGAGAAGCGCTCGGCAGAGAGCCATGGTGCCCCAGCTATGAGTGAAACCCATGCCAATCAAGATTGCGCCAAAAGAAACTCCAAGGAAGGAAAGCCAGTTGGCGGGACCAGCTCTAGGGAGAACGAGATTCTGTGCGGCGAATTAGAGGATACTAAATGGTGTCTACAGTGCAAAGTACATACGCTTGGGATTTCAAAGGTGCTGTACAAAGTTGGTTAGTACTCATTGATCATAGCACGGGTTGGATGAACAACGTACACGTAAGCCACGAAGAAGACCATGACAATGACTGTATATCGGTTGCCAACGGCAAGGCCCAAATCCTCTTGCATACCAGCGACAAGAGCGAGGCCAAGGTTGGTGCGGTCGATGAGCGAAATCGAGTACATGATTCCTAGAATCGGCAAAAGTCGCCAGTCAACTCGACGGCTATTTCTGTTAGCGAACGCTATCCTTGTGCAACCATGTGCTAGAACGGAAAGCCTTACATGGTCTTCTTCTGATCGGCAACGCTCAAGTTGTAGGTTGGAACCCCATTTCTGGCCTCGGTGTCTTCCACATGAGTGGACTGATCGATTTTTTCGTCGAATTGCACCGCGCCGGCATCGTCATCACACGAAGCCTTCGGACTAAAGGATGGAGCCATGATTGGAGTTGTTAGACAATAGAAGCGTGTCTTGTCCAGGCGTAATGATCAACATCTGGTGTTCAATTGCGAGTTCTTGGAATCTATATAACTGATGCCAACCCCCCATTCTGACTCTCTGGCGTTCCATGGCGTCCAAGATGGTCCTCAGTAAAATCTCAGCGTTCATTGGGCGACGAGCTCAGATCCAGGCCATTGCGGCGGAGGACATGGAGGGCCCGCAGATAGTCTGGGGGAAACGCGGGGTATGAGGCCAATGGAGACGCGATTCCTGAATTGCCAAGAATCCCCACCCGAGTCATGGTCTTCGAGTCAGGATGACACGGGGAAGAGGGGAGGCCGAATCGAGTTAATGCGGCAAGGATGATCGGGTAACGAACTCCTGGCTCTTTGGAGAGGCAAGTTCGGGTCGTCAGTCATATGCGGCGCTGGTCCTCTGTGGTGAATTGGTTGGTCTGGTGAAGTAATGCTCTTAGTGAAGCGGTTTCTGTCTTCAAGTCAAGGCAAAGCTATGGTTTGCATCGGTCAATAGTCTTTTGGTGGCTTCTGGCAGCCTCAACTGTTTGCCGTGGGTATTTCGAGACTGTCCATCCTGTGGCTTTCTTATCCGAGGTTAGTATCGGCTCTTTGCATTGCATGCCCCGAAGCAGCATCAGCATCATTCCACATACCTGTGCCATGTCCGCTCAGCCTGTGTATTTAAATGGAACCGGGGTACCTCCATGAATGAAGGTATGTCGCTGTACATTTCGGGAAACGTCCCAAAGAAGTCCGTCGTCATGGTCCAGGAGTTGATGTTCCAGATGCAGTCCATGAACTCGGGAGATATCGAATACCGCCCTGTCCGAGTGTTCTTCTTATAGCAATCTCTGAATTCGAACGGCCACGAAATTCGAAAACATTCGACAAAGAGCTTCCAAAAGGAGTTTGAGCAGTATTGATGTTGCGAGAAGACGAACCGTTCACGAACGCCCGGCCTACAGTTGAGTGTGAGCCGTATCCCAAAGTACCCCGATTGGCTACGTGACCTACCAGACGAAGAAATCAATGGCCGAAGAATGCGGCAAGGATTGAGAGGGCCTATTTGGACGTTAGATGTGACGATTCTCAGTCTGGGCAAGTTGATGATGGCCATACCTGCTGAGAAGCCAAGGAGGTAGCCTAGCCCACTGCTCCTCTGTTGAGTCGGCGCGATGTCGAAGCATACGATGCATCGTACTCATGATGGCCAGTCTCTCCGTGTCGCCACAGTCGCGGAACTGCAGCTCGTCTATCTGGCGAAGCCTGTTCCAAAGCGGTGGCAAACCAGTACCACTCGCCACGACATCCCACCCTTCAAGAATAGCCCGAATCGGCGTGTCCTCGAACAATTCGTCCTCCAGCTGTAGGGTATTGCGACAAAGCATCTCCTTCTTGCCCAAAACTTCGTTGGCCATTCTCCAAATGTTAGAGGGGGGTGAGGTGACGTCCTCGACGGTGGGGGACGTGACCAGACAGTCACAGGCGATTTCGGGAGCTGGAATGATGGTTGTATCGGATACAGATAGCGGGATTGAGGGCTGGAAGAGTGAATAGAAGTTGAGATCTTCCGGCAATGTTGTAGACGTTGAAGTGACGGGCAGATCGTTCTGCGGGGCTCTAGAGTACTCTGAGGGAGATTGGATGCCCCAAAGCTCGCTGACGGCGCTGTCGAGCGGTGGTGAATTCATATCGACGCCAACCAAGTCCTGACCGAGATTAATCTGGTCATCTGGAGGTGGTAGAGACGTCGCTGCTTCGGTAGCTGGCTGGACCTTTGCCGCCGCGTCGGACTGAGGCGGGTGGCGATAATGAATGGTGTCCTTGATGGACGACAAAGTCTCGGCTAGATGATCCCGCTGCCTCGTGATCTCCATCAGCTGATCTGTGAGATGTGCGACGCCTCGGCTGGACTCCTGCTGCTTCATGGCGTCGATGGTGGCCTCGAGAAAGGCGATGCGGTTGCGATTCCTCTCGCGCGCTGCCCTTTGAGCGCGTCGGTCCAGCTCTCGCTTGCGGGCCTGACGCGTCTCGAGCAGGTCCTTTTCAGAGGGTGTTGGAGCCATAGTGGAAGGACCAGAGGGTATCGATGCAGTGTCAGGGCAGTATCCCAGCAATATCGCTGCCAGAATCGTCGAATGGTTGGATATGTCAAGAGATGAATGTGTGTGAAAGAGTGGAGATGGAGCCAGAGTACTGGGAGGGTTTTCAGGCTGCACAGTTGCACGGGGTTCCGGGACCCCGGACTCAACGATGCGGGGTAGTCATTACAGCGGAGTTAGTGGATACAATTCAGTCCAGTCACTGTAGCTTCAGTGGGGTTTGTTCATTCATCTTCTTTTTTAGATCGACTTGTATCATAGCTACCCTAGAACGGCAACAATCCCATCTTTAAGGAGCTCTATACTCCAGCTTCAGTTGTGAAACAACCCCATGATCTTCCTCTTCTCCTCCAGGCACTTGACTCGTCACTTCAATGCTCTTCTCCAATTGCAGCTCAACAACCACAACCCCTTCCGCTCCAACTTGCCACGACACAGTTGCGACGTTGTCCGCTCCTAATGCAACTTTTGCAGACACTGACTCGCTCAGTCTTAAACGCGGCTTAAACAGCAGCTTCTTGAATCCTGGTGCCAGAGAACGAACGCCAGCTAGCTCGGTGCAGTATTCGTACAGCGGCACGCTTCCCCAGGCGTGACAGTCAGACCGCTGACGCACATCGTCCTCTTCCCACGTCGAGAGGTTGTTAGCAAGCATTTTCCTCCACGGGTCCCACGCGTGAGCCCAGTACGCCTCGTAGACGGCGTCTCCCGCGATCGACAAGGCCCTGAGCGCGTAGAATTGAAACATGTACGAGCATTTGGAGAAGTGCGGTTGGGCGAATGCTTCTGTGACGAGACGAGCTTGATCTTCGGCTGGGGCAGCGCCAGACAACACTGCGAATACTTGGCAGTGTTGCGAGTATGCCAGTTCGTCGGCAATATCAGCTGTGGAATCAGTGAAAAACCGCCCGTCGTAGCAATGAGTCCGGATCGCTTTCACGAGAGAGTCCGCTCGGGCTTCATACTCCTCCGCATAGCCGGGTCTCCCAACCTCACGAACTAATACGGCGGCTTGTCGCAGCACATGCGCATATAACATGCTGAAGTAAGTGTGTCGATTCGATTTTCGTCCAGACGTGGGGACGCCCTTGTCCGGATGCTCATCTGTCGCACCCCATGTCGTCACCCAGTCGACATACTGCCACACATCATACGGTAGGCCACTCACTAGACCTAAATCGTCAATGTGAGACTCGAAAAAGTCAAAGACGCCGTCGATACGGGGTAGGAAAGATCGAGCGTATCGTGTGTCGCCAAAGAAGAGGTGGTGGTCGCAGACTTGAAGAACCCAGTACAGCGAGAAGCCCGCGATGAGTTGGGGCACATGCGATGGGAATCGGGAGTGAGTGAGTCCCTCGACGCCAATCGAAGAGGCAAAATTGGTGATGGCTTGACGCATGAGTCGGTCATCACCCGAGAGCAGATAGTGGAACAGGCCCACTGCTCGAGAATCACCCGAATACCTAAAGGTCTTTGTTAATCATCAAATTCCAAAAAAACACACTGGACGGAGGGCCATACTGAAGCTGCTCGTAAAACGGACAATCCGAATACCCGTCAAACATGCAATTCCGCATCGTCCTAATCGACACGTCCCAGATATCCTTGCTCTGCTTGTCCCCCGGCTCATCCCAGCTAGCCTTAACTGCGAGGGGATAATTGACCTGTGTGGCAGCAAACGACTTCAACTCAACAGGCTCAGGTCCAATAGTGATTTCAAGTCGTAGAATGCGGAAAGTTCGAAACCAGAACGGCTCATATGCGATCGTCTGCGCATCGAGAATATCCAGCACTACGTCGTCGAAGGGCCCAATGACATGGCCACCTTGGGCGTCTAAGCGATCAGCTTTGGTGCGGAAGAAGGGATACGAGCGAGGCTCCAGCTCGTATCCCTCCGAGTATGTTACTTTGAGCTTCACTTGAGACTGCTTGTCTGCTTTAAACACCCATTTCAGGAATGCTGTCGAGTGAACTGTAGCCTGCACATCCAGCGTGTGCGAGGATCCACCAGGAAGGACCAACGGCTTGTTTGAAGATAGGAAAGCTCCCCAGTCAGAAGCATCCGCGGTACTATGGCAAGCCCGCACAATATTAACGGCGACGTGGCTTTCTTCTGGCACGGGAATCGGGCGAGGGCGTAGGCGCCAGGGAGAGAGGTCACCGTTCAATGTCCTGATTCCATATACGATTGGCGTGGCGAGCGGTGATGAAGCTGTCGGAGTGATACGCTCGTTGATCTGTCAAACGTGGGTTAGAAGAGCCTATGATATTGAATTCAGGAACGGGAGATCCCACGTGTAGAAAGACATCGTCAATCAGGCCCGTCGGGAAGAGAACGCTCTCATCCACTCGCGCCTGCCACCCTTTGGCAGAGTCGAGATCAACGACTTCTTCGCCTGCTTGGACATTTCCAATTAATGTTAAGCCAGGCAGCGTCGTTCTCTCAAATGGCATAGCCGCCCGCGACGCCGCAAAGTATCGGATCACCAGAAACTCGACAGTGTTGACGCCGCTCTGAAGAAACGGCGCAATGTCCAACGTGTCATAGTACCAGAGCAGAAGACTGCTTCTACTCGGCCCAACGGCTACTCGCACTCCATTGACGTAGAGTTTGTACCGCGTGTCGGCAGAAAAGTGCAACAGGGCTGTTGTTGGGACTGATTCAAGTGTAAAATCGCGTGTGAAGCTGACAAGTCGACCCGCCGTGTTCTTTGTTGACGAGTCAATCCAGTCGGGCGTCCAGATCCAGTTGGCCTGGAGCTGGTTGATGGTCTGCCATGCTTTGGTCAGTTTAGGGGGAGATAGTGAGGGAGGGAACGGGATGCAACCTTTTGTTCCTCGGCTGAGACCATTGCGACGCCTTGTCTAGGATGACTTAGTTGTGTGGATCCCTATACTTCAGGATATCACCAATGGCAAACTGAGCGGTCTGGCTGCACGGACTGGTGCTTGTTGAAACTTATACACTGAATTCTTGCTATGAGGGGAATTGCACAACACGCGATGAGGGGTTGTTCAACCTGAGCCGCGCAGTAACAGTGTACCGAGAAAGCATGCAGGGGCACATAGAATCGCACCGTATTGGAGGGGCTAAACCTGCATGCAGCCTTGTCTGAGGAACAGAGTTGACGTTCGGCATGGTCTCCGATGTACAGTCGCGTTAATAATCACCGACACGCGTGGACGACTCATTCAGGACAATTTTGTACCGAAATCCATGGCAACGAAATGGTAGAATCGCGTGAATTACCACCGACAGTGCGGAACGAAGATGAGACAGTTGGGTCCAAAAGGCTTATTAGTGGTCGTGACGACGTAGTCGTGTTAATGAGCACCGAAAGCCACGTACGATACAAGACTAGAGAACTAAGTAGCGAGTTTTCGGGCGACTTGTCGTTGCTATGTGGCGTATCACGAGATGACTTCTAAAGTAGCCGAGGTTCTTAAAGGGTGATGAAGCTGTGATCTCGCGAGGTCCGTGTTACCGTTTTGTCGATCTGTTGCCGGTTTTAGTTAGATGCGGGGGAGCCACCCATGTCATTAGTTACTCCAAGTGGTGAGTTTCCAGGGTTTTTACCCCTGTAGCCTCACCCACGCTCCCATTCCGCGGCGGATTAAAGTCCAGTAAGCGGATTCTTTTCCGACGGATTTGCATCTGTAATCACAAGCTGCATTCTTTTGATGCGAAGAGCACAAGGAGAGAAGTTCGTTGGTTATAACGTCGTTCTACGTAGTGTTCCACCCATTCTCAGATACATGGGATAGAGTAAATAAGAATATTTGAGTAAAGGCTTCGATAAAAGGCATACAAGGGGGGGAGATCAAAGTAAAACAAAAAAAAAACATGCAATAGGAGATAGAGATATAATGACTTCACGTTGGACATTAGAGTCACGCGAGATTAAATTATCATAACCTCAAGCTCGTGGATTGCGTACAATTGATAAGTCTACCCTACATACACTAACATCAAGGCCTCAGGTGTTGACTTCACATTGCACGGTGAGATTGTGTGGAGTTGAGACAGAATAAGCTTGAATTCACAATGATACCCCATCTCCAGCAACAACTAGGAGCTACCTAATCGAATGATCGGATCATCCTAGCGATGTAACCCACTCCACATTTACAGGTACACGAGAAGAGCCTCAGACGCAGCCAAGGCGAAGGTTGCAGCCCCACCAGACACCGTCTTCGACTCAGTGACAGCAGTACCCTGGAGCACACAAGTACCATTGGCAAACGTCTGTCCTCCAACAGTTGGGTTCGAGCCGCGATCAACCCGCGAGGTCGAGAAAGGAGCCGTCAAGCGCTTGGCAGTGACAGTGGAGGATGACAAGCCAGTGAGGGTGAAGGTCTGTGAGGGTCGCGTGCCGCTGGTGTAGTAATCGGAGTTGTACAGAAGAACTCGGACGGGGACATTGGCCTTGTAGATAACATAGCCAGCATAGGCAGTGGTTTGGTCATCGAGAGGTGCGATCTGATCGGCGTCCGCAAGCGCCAGAGTGGCGAAGTAAGCTCCAAAGTAAGGGGCTCCCATGCTGTAGCGTCCCCACCAGCAGTATTGGCCTATCAAGGAGGATTAGCAGTGTCTATTATGGAAACCTAACAAAACTCACAGTTACCAATGGTGCCTTGGTGGAAGTAGATGGCCTTGGTACCCATGTGAACCAGCTGCATCACGTAGTCGAGAATCCAAAGACCGGCGCCGAAAGTAGGGCTGATACCACCGCCTCCTTGGGTAGCTAGATACGGTCAGTCTATCAGCAGCAATAGTGAATCAGCTGAAGAAATTACCCGAGTTTGTCTCTCCCATAACATGGAATTTTCCCTTCGCCGTAGCAGCGCTGACTTCACCGGCAAAGGACGAGATCTGCGATTTAATGCCGCTGTGGCTCATCAAGCTGGCCAAGTTGGCCGTGCTCGAAGACTGCGGATAGTTGTGCGAGCAGTAGTCCTTGACGTAGGTGTTCGCATTGCCCTCGACGGCCGAGAGCCCCTGGATGCTCATGGGCGAGGTGTAGAAGTAGACACCAGCTGAAAAGATGTTTGTCGCGGACAGGTTTCCGCCGACCTGGTCCTGCCACGAAACCTGAGACGCGTAGTCTGCGGCAGGAGTCCAGGAGGCTCCATTGGCAATGGGATCCGAACTTGAAAAGACTAGATTGTCGTGTTAGTGAAGAGTACGATTTTAGGAGTGGCAAAGACCCTTTAAGGGGCGTACAGTTGGGCTCATTGCCAAGTTCAATGGCATTCAGATTGGTCATCTGAGCCTTGGCCTTTGTTGCAGCGGCGATGGTGTTGGCAATGTTGTTGAGACGGCGGTTGAGGCCAATCGTCACCTCGCCGCCATATGTTGCGGCCAAGTCAAAGAATGACGGGCCAAAGGTAAGCGAGGATGGTGCATCTCCGGAGCTTGCTACTGTGTAGGTCACGGCGTTGGAAGAAGAGGCGTCATACGTGGCGCGATCCCTATTACGCGTGAGAAATATGAAGGTGCTAAAGATTTCAGGTAAACGTACTGGGTAGTTCCTCCGATTCGCATTGGCGGCCACGAACCGCTGACGTCCTTGAGATTCTCCAAACATTTCAAGGTCGACGCAACGTCGTTGATGTACGCGGGAAACGTGAAGAACTCGAGACTGATAAATGATTAGAGTGCTCGAATGAGGATCCCTGCGAGCAACTTACGAGACGCCCACGGGTGCATCAGGGATCTGTCCGCTGATGTTGGCTGGCTTGGTGGTGGGGACGTTGAAAGTCACAGCCGCAGCCAGAGCGATTTGGCTCAAGAGCAAAATGGGACGCGAGAGGAGTGCCATTGTGATGCGATGATCAAGTTTTAGAACTTAAAATTTGAGGTTTCGTTGACCAACTGAAAAGGAGCTTGGAGTCGCATTCTCGATGATACGACTATATACTACTCTATATACCCAGTAGCTTCGGACCGTCGCGACTATTCCTCACGAGAATGCCAAGGCACGGACGCCCAGCGGAGGACTTCCACAAGGAGCTCGACGATGCTGCTCCATTCAACTTGCCTCCGAGCTCTTCTGAGCTCGTGGGATCCGGGGTGATTTGCAACGAGGAGCAAAAACAAGACGGATCACTGGGGTCCCCGCACCCCAGAAACTTTGAACTCTAAACAATCACCAACTTGGGGATGAAAATGATACGTAAAGCGCAGTTCACTGCCGATCTGGGCTCATGGCAGGGGTCTCGGCTCCGTCTACCCCGAGCCAACCTCCAATAACCAGGCGGCGCTTAACCAGAGTCGTTCATGTGTCTCTCACGAGGCCCTGAAAGAAGCGTCTTAATGCAGCGCAATTAATTCCGCTGAACAGCTCGCAGAGCTGTCCGAGATTTCGAAATCATGGTCATGGACGGCACGCACGGCATGCCAACCCCTGGCCACCTGTGTGCTAGTCTGACCCAGGTAAGTCTACCCCGCACAACTGAACCAACACGTTCAAGTTTCACTTTTGGTGTGGCACGACTTGCAAACGAGGCCATCGCTTGTGTGAGTGAAAGAAGTTCCCCCACACTCGGCCGTATTTGCTCCGCAAGGCCTGGAAACGACAACAGCTCCGCGAGAAAGACATGTGTTCGTCCGGGGTAAAGGCAAGCATCTATCCGGGGTAATAGCACGCGCTGTCCGGGGTAAAGGGTTGCGTAGGCCCCGGGGAGGACCGGACGATGTCCCGGGGCTGGTTAGCAGGAATGGGACACTCGTAAATGCAACAAAGTCCGGTAGATATAAAGAAGCCGGCCTTGGCTCCTCTCCCCTGACCCACGCCGATCTACCCCAAGTCCCACAATACGACAAACCTTGGCTTCCCTTCTCCATCACTCGTCTCTGCTTTGACATACTGTGAACACTGGGACTTCCATCCAAAAACATTCTGCCATCATGTCCAAACCACAGCAGCCGAAAGGCGAAATCGACACCATCGAGCATCGCGATCGGGTCGATGAGGTCCAGCAGACGCTTGACAAGGGAGGCGTCCCGTTGATGCGATCGCGGGAAGATGACCTCAGCGTCTGGGAGACCAGTCTCCGATACAAGACTATCGGAGTGGTTGCCATGTCTGCGGCTTTCAGTGCCTCGCTCGATGGTTACCGTAAGGCGTTGTCTAGGCGCGTTGATGATCGTGTGCTGATGAATTGCAGAGATCAACCTCAACGGTGGCATTGTCTCCAACAAGGGCTTCATTCGACAATTCGCCAGCGAGGGAACCGAGATCATTCAAGGAAAATACATCTCTGCTTGGGGAGGAATCCAGTCCGCTGGTCAAACCGTTGGACAAATTGTGAGTAATTGTCATTCCACTTCAACCCTCGCTCCTTTCTTCGATAAGACATCTACTGACACTTCACCTCCACTTCTAGCTCCTTCAATTCGCTACTGAACGATTCGGACGCAAAATTGCTCTCTATATCATCTGGGTAACCCTGGTTATTGTAAGTCGACACGGTCCTTTGCACATACAATGTCGGAGCTGACGATTTTCAACTAGAGCATCTTTATCGAAACGTTTGCGACCCATTGGCAGCACTGGCTGGTGGCAAAGCTCTTCTCGGGAATGGGCGTCGGCATGTTGCAAGCTACGCTACCGCTCTATCTTACTGAGATTGCCCCGACTCAGCTGCGAGGATTCTTTATCAACGCGTACACCTTGTGGGTTCCCAGTCTCCTAAAGATCACCTGATACTTTTTGTCAATTATCAATTTCAAGTGTCTTTCATTGCTGACCACGATTCTTCGCACAGCTGGTTTGTGCTTGGTCAACTCTTTGCATCCGTCGCCCTCAACAGGCTCAATGCCTCGGATCCCTTCGATTTCCGCACAGCCATTTATTCCCAGGTACTTCAGATCAAAATCATTGGTATACGAACTAGCGACTGACTTTGACACACTCAGTGGGGCCCGATTGGCGGCATCGCCATCATCTTCCTCCTTCTCCCCGAGACGCCATGGTGGCTTGTAAGCAAGGGAAAATTCGACAAGGCCTCCAAGATTCTCGAGAGGTACAACGGCCATGTCGAGGGCTACGACGTTCAGGAACATATTGTCAGTTGAATCTGTTGAAATAGCTGGTGAATCTATACTTACCACCGTTACCCAGGGAATTATGAATGCTACCATCATGACGGAACGCCACATCGCCAAACGAGACTCCAACGAAGGCATTTGGGCCGTCTTCCAAGGCCGCAATCTTCTGCGCTTCATCATCTCCGCGTGGCCCAAGATCACTCAGCAGTTTGTGGGCCTGGCCGTGTTCAACACCTATGCCACGTACTTCTGTAAGTCATCATTAAATAGACGCACTAGCTATTTAACTCTTTCTAACTTCCGATTCAGTCCAATATGCCGGCAACAAGGATCCTTTCCTCGTCACCCTGATTCTATCCAGCGTCCAACTTCTGTCGATGCTCCTCACCGCAACACTCACTGATTCGTTTGGACGTCGACCCCTGACTGTCTACCCCTACGCCGTGACGGTTATCTCGGTCCTCTGTCTTGGCATCATTGGATGCTTTGACTACACTGCAAAGGCCACAAGTGCCTTGTTGGTGGGTCTAGCTGCACGATCATCAACTATACTCGACTAACGCATATCGTAGATCTTCTTTGCCTGCCTAGCAACATTCTCCACCACCGGAGCATCAGCCATCGGTTATGCCTACTCAGCGGAACTTCCACAGCAGCGATTGCGAGCCCAGACGGCAGGTTGGGGTCTCGCAGTGTCTAATATGATTGCCATCATGTTTAGTTTCTGTACCCCACTAATGATCAACGGATCATCGACCAAATGGGGTGTCAAGACTGGATTCTTGTAAGTCATGTTGGATTCATGAGTGAGAAAAGTACTAACGACCATCTCCCCATTAGCTTCGCTGGTACTGGTTCAGTTGCTGTCATTATCGCCTGGTTCATTCTTCCTGAAGTAGCGCGCCGAACCCCTGGTGAGATCGATGAGATGTGAGTAACATTCCACGCAATTCCTTTTCACACACTGCGAAGCTAACCCATTTTGCCACTGCAGGTTCGAAATGAAGGTTGGCCTACGTCATTTCAAGGGTTACGTGACTGAGGTTCAAATCCGTGCGGACGATGAGTACAGAGACCAGAACCAGACCACAACTGCTTAGTTTAAAGCTTGATAGTGAGGCCATTAATGTGTCGCTCCGGCGAGACTCGCACCTTATAAGGCGGATGGCGCTCATGGCAGACAATTGCGTTAGTAGTTTGGAATGTCGGGGGTATTAATCAACGTTGTGCTACCTAGCATTTCACAACTTCGTGAAATGATCACCTAGCTAGTTCTTTACGTAAAAGAGCACTTCCAACCCGTTAAAAGGTTAGACGTCGGTTTTATTCTTCCCTTACAACACATCTTAATGTCCCGAATGTGCTGCTAGAGATGACTTGCTGACCCTAAAGCCTACCCTATAGCTGCATTTCTTTCCGATGAGGATCCTCGCCAGATGTTGTGGGAAGACGACCCAGTTTATTCGGAGATACTGGTTGTCAAATAAGAACTGTAGGTTTGAATGGAGCCTGGTTTTGCCTTTACGGACTGTCAACTGAATAAATATGCTGAAAAACTAGAGAAAATCTCTGTTACTGTTCGTCTGGACTGTTTGTACAACTTCCGAACCACTAAAGTCTCCAGATCTTTCCTCCTGGTTCACAGGCTCTATGTCCCAGGAGCCCTGCTCTGAATCATCATCACTGTCTCCGTTATCGTCACTCTCCTCGTTGGAGGTGTATTTACCACCACCCTTATACCTAAAAGAAACGTCGCCCTTTCTCCTACGTTTGATCTTGATAGCTCGATACGCGAATACTATCTTAGTGGTAGATCGGCCATGAGAAATCGTTGTGGCATTTTCGATCGTAAGATCAAGACTAGGGCCGGCTTCCACGGGTATGCCAAATGCGGTGGCATCAACTCCAACATTGACCTTTGGGCCGTTTTGAACCTCCTTGGAGGTTGACCGACTGAACCCAGTGGCAACTTTGAGTCCAGTGATCATGTACACTCTTTTCAGTCCTAGAAGGCTGTTCTCGAGGAAATTGCGGACCCGTGGGGATGCGTGGATGAAATCAAGCACAAGTTGCTCGGTTGGCTCAAATTCTAGTGTTTCAAGCAGCTCGCACTGGTAAACGTCCTGGGTGTTTCTTGCGAATGCGTACACAAGATCGCCAGTCCCACCGATTCCCTGGGCAATGTTCGCGTTGAGACTCGCAGCGACACCAACCGTCTTCTTGACTGTTGCTGTGAAATCGCCATTCGACGTCTCGTTCATGAGCTTCTTAGGAATGTCGATGTAGTCATCTTGATTGAGAGGACCCGTGATTTTGTCGAGGTTGGGGAAGATACTCCCCAGCTTCGGCGCCGTGCTGCTGTCTGGGTTGATGTCGAAATTTGGGGCTTGAAAGTACGCGAGTTTAGCCATTGGCGCGGATTGCTTTTAGGATGTCGGTCGCTTTAGAGTCTAATGGAAGTGGAATTGGCTACATCAAGTGTTGTTCGTTGAGACCTAGCGTTAGATAAGAGTCGAAAAACCCCGCACGCAAGACGTGAGCTGATGCTGAGGCTGAATTGTTCACTGATTGGATCATCTGTCCACATGCTGGAAAGTGGATCTGAGGCTCAGCTGGCAAATTGCTATCCATTTTGTATCGCTCGCGAACCAATAGTGTTGACAAATAGCCTTGGACCGAAAGTATGCGTACGCTATAGTTTTATTCAGAGGTTACTATCTTTGTATTGAGGTCTTATGGTAGCTTTAGACATAAAAGTGTTTTTAAAACAAGTTTTACGCATTAGATAAGCTACAAATTAGTTTATAACTCAGAGGACTCTTACTCTGCCTAAATATGGCCCTCTATATGCATTCTGGTTTATAGTATATGTTAGGAGTGGATGGAGATATTTGGCCCGAAACGGCATCTACATCAAGTGATATGAACTTGTTTAAACTATCTAGAGCACTGATAGGTGATATGAGAATTTAGCGCGGGAGGATGCCGTGACTCTGCAGAGGCTAAGGGCGATTATCGAAATTGTCTCTCATTATCAAATACCATAGAGAGCGCCCCTTATTTCTCCCTGAATCCAACCTTCGCTCTGCCTCTCATCGAATAGCTTCCAGTGCCGAATCCACCAATAACCAGACGGTGAGCCTGGACTCCTCATCTTCTCAAACATCCGCCGCATGGAATCGACTCGCCGAAATCTCTTCCACTCGCCATCTTCGAGAAACCCTCGTGCGTAGTCAAGTAAGATCGCCGCGATTCCGGCGGCAATCGGAGCCGCGCAGGATGTTCCGCTCATTAGTTTGTGGTTCTCTGGAGACGTGAGACGCTGCGGCCACGCAGACTTGACGCATTCACCCAGCACCATAATCTTCTGGTTGTCTTGTGGGCCTGGGGTAAATGTAGATGGCGTGCCGAAACCCTCAGCTGAATGAACGCATATGACATGCATATCCCTTGCTGGCCACGCAACCTCCTCAGGGCGGTTTTTCCCATCGTTGGACGCTGCTGCAAACATTAAGACATTGTTTCGAGCCGCATAGTTGACAGACTCGGATAGTGGTTCTTGCTCATCCTCGAAACCAAAAGACATGACGATAATATCGACCTTCCACTCGTCTACAGCATGTCGGATAGCCTAACTAAGTCAGTAATTATTGCACTCAAGGAGTCTCGAAAATTCGTCTCACTTCAGAGATACACCCTGCTGACTTCTTCATGCTTGGCTTCTTCTTAAAAACCCTCGCAACATGAAGCAGGCTGTTCGGCGCAATTCTGCGAAGCAGCGTTGCGAGATGCGTGCCATGCCCTACTTGATCTTTCCACTCAGGGCTGTCATCAACCCAACTCTGGTATTTTATTTGAGAGCCGTCGTCATAGATATCTTTGTTATCTTGTGATAATTCAATACCACTGTCTAAGATGGCAATTTTGATTCGTTGGTCATTGCAAAGTCGAGTATTCCGTAATACATCTACACGAGCTAACGCCTCATTATGCCACTGGAACCACTTCAGCGCTGAAGACTTCCTGCGTTGTATTAGCGCTCATACACGGAATCTTCAATCTCTCAGATACTCACTTCGCTTGGTCGACTAACTCTTCAGTGCCTCCGTTAAAGCAAGTCTCGAGTTTCTGCGAATCAACTCGTGCCAATCGATCTACAAGTGTCAGAGAGGGTCTCGCAGTCGGAAATGGGGTCATACTGGTTCCATTGGAAGGTCCAATCGGGCTGATTGGGTATGAAGGCTGACGGGCAACACCGTTTTGTAGGGCGCTCTCATCTGCATCATTTACATCAACTTCTGGAATTAATATGTCTTGAAGTTGTTCCAAGCTGATATTATGCCGGGTATTGAGTTCGGATGCCAGAGGATGAAGAATACACGATAAGATGTAGTGTCGAATTGGACCTTCTTCCAACAGTGATTTGCTTGGGAAGTCGGACGGCGGCTTTAGAATCAGACACGCTCGGATGGCGTCTCTAAGCGCTGTAGGTATCCGCTTAGAACGATGTTGTCGTCCCTCACGTTCCAAGTCTTTAAGAAGTTGGAACGCCTCGGGACCGTCTGTGTTCCACTGTTCGCAAGAAGTGAGGCCTGGTGTTCTCTTGAACCTCACACCTGTCGCAATCTCGAGAAACATGATTCCCAGAGCTAATATTACTGGGTGTGCGTGGTATTGCATGTGGTCCAGATCTTCTGGTTCTGTTTGCTGTTGTCGAAGGTCCACCGCGAGATACGGAAATGTGAGTAGAGTTGATGTTGAGTCATTCATCCGTCGAATGAAGTAGACCATGTTGCTACTCCAAGCTGTCTGTAGCCAGGACCCGGGATACAAGTACAACATAGAGTTGGCAAGACTGTAGCAAAGGAGGAGTTGATCTCGCCATGTGTACTTTGATATTTGCGACGTCCTGCTATCGTCTCCTAGAAGTTGATACAGGGACTCCATGCTGGTGTGGTGGTTGATCCCATCCAGTAGCTCCGGCTTGAGATGCCAAAGTCCCTCGCTCTCAGCCAAGAAGTCTACCCGGAAGCGTTTGCTTTGCTCCAACCAATGACAAATGTCTTGGTGGACGAGTTTTCGAAATAAGTTGAACTGATCTTCCGACTTTGACCTACGGATATTGTTAGCGAGCAGGAGATCGACATCTTGTGCATCTCCTACCGTGATTTCTCGACTTCGAAGTTGGTCACCTTCCAATTAACGATATCATTGCAGACAGGTAAAAGGATCTCAAATTTGACCGAGAGACGGGCTTGTTGTGCGATGGTCTTCGAGGTAAGCTGATGCGCTAGCTGGCGATAACGGATTAAGCTGAGCCTCGCCTGCCTCGATCCGGTTGACCTCATTGCTTTATGAGTGCATTCGCACCTCCAATGTTGCTCGAGAAGCCCATAGACTCTCTCCGCCATCTCCTTCATTCCATGACTGGGATGCTGAGAAAGGCTGAGGTCTTCAACATCTCGCCCAGAATGCGGGTCTCTGCAATACACATCGAGAAGATGGGCCGCTGCTCTCTTGACCCGAACGAGAAATTTGCTGCGTTTATCGTCATTTTGCTGTTCTTTCGAGTGAAACAAACGCACGTCGGAGCCTAGCAATGCCAAATAAAGCCGCTGGTGTTGATCGGATTGATCGAGCAACGCGGAGCACTCCTCGAGCCCGCCAAGGCCCTTTGACTCGATACAGCGGGAAAGATGCTCTAGCCTGGGATGCTGTTCAGCTTGGCCGGGTGATATAGGTGGTGCCTTCATTATTGAGCGATGGAGTAAGCGCTTTGCGACCTGAGCAACTGGGTCATAAATATGCTAACCTGTATCGTTTTGATGGTTAAAAAACCGAAAGGACTCCTTCTAGTCGGGATCCGGCTCTCCAATGCCTGGAGCAGTTTCGTAAGGTCTCTATCATCAATTCCCGCGGTCCATTCGCCGCGGGATACAGACAGCGCCAAGCCTATCGACACAAAGTCGGAATAGCAGTCGTTTGCGTCCTGGCACAGCCTTGCATCCTCCTCCTCTTCCTCGATAAAGTGCCGGGCGAGGGCCCCGAAAGCGGGAATAACCTGGCTGAGGAGCCGCAGCTGCCACATTCGGGCGGGACTGGATGAAGTGTGAGCGATCAAGCGATGGATGCGATAGATGAGAGTTGTGGAGAAGACGAAGGAGTTATGACTAGGCTCTTCGCTGACAAGGCTGGGTTGCGAGCGGCGCGTGATCAGTAACAGGGGTAAGTGCTAAGTAAGCAAGGGTCTCCCCTCCTCGGTTGACTGACTTGAGGGATAATTCTTGCATGAGACATCGGGCTGTCTGGTGGAGTCGTCACCAGCACATGCATTTGTACAGTCAGCTGGAATGTCGGACTGTCATTTGCTGAACCCCCGCTCGTCGGATACTCAGCCGCAAATCAGGCCTCGTTTCACAACCATTAGAGCGCTGGAGAGCTCATCAGCTTCACTTCCGAACAAAGTGTTGGCTGAAAGGCTACTATGGAGGCGACTCCAGAAGACACGGCGAGCTTGAATAAACTAGCACAAGACTGCGAGACACGTCTTCGGACGATTGCACAAGAAGAGGAGGCGCAGCAAGGTGCTACGAAGCCCAAAGATGGCACTTGGGCATCTCACCAAGCGATAGAATTCAGCCTATGGTGTACTAAAGTAGGCGTGCACAGCGAGGGTCGTCGATCTGTGGATATCCGACTCAAAGATGTACCCGAAATATGTGACATTCTACGGAATCTGCTTCAGGCACTGAGATGTGACCTAGAGGGTGAGTTTGATGTGGGAAGACTTAGATCGAAACCTTTGAAGCTAACGATAGAATAGAGTTACAAAGGCCACCTGAGCCAATTGTTCAAGTCGAAGGTGACGAGCACAATGCAGAAGATGGCGACTCCGACGGCTCTTCATTGTCATTCGACTCGTTGACCTCTTCTGATGACTCTCGCATGCGTGATTCAACTGACGATGTCGACAAACGGAAGATCAAGTTGCGCGATCACATTGAAGATACTATCGACCGACTCCACGGGCATGAACGACAAATTGAGAATTCTGGAGCCAAACATCGACAAGAGCGAGTCAAGCTCTATTGTGAGAAAGAGGGTCCCAGCTGGGCTTTCAACGGCTACAAGGAACTCGCTACTCGAAAAGCTAACGACGAGTTCAAGTTGGCGTCAGATACGATCAAGAAGAGAATTGCAGAGTCTTTTGCCAGACGAAGAATCCGATTTGAGTACTTGGAGAGACACCAAAAGAAGAGAGCTGCTGTGATAGTTGCGCCAAAGCCTCTCCCACTCGCGCCACAACTTGCGCCAGCTGATGGCTCAAGCGTTGCGATCAAAAAACCAATTGTGCCAGAAAAGCCTTCAAATACACCTATGCGGCGTATCTTGCAAGACCAGCGGACGATCTACTCAGCAACTGAGAACACTAAGCTGGTGATGCGTCCTGGTTCAAAACTCCCTGAACGGGCAGAAAGCGTGGCCTCGGTTGCCCTTCGACACATCGGGTTTCCTCCACCGCCCCGGGTTACGGATGGAGTCTTCCAATGCCCTTACTGTCGTCTCGAGTTCCGGGCCCGCGAGGCCGAGAAGGCGAGATGGATGTAAGTTGAATTATTTAACTGTTGTCAAATCCCCTTCGCTAATGATATTACGCATAGACAGCATGTCATGCAGGATTTTGAACCGTACTTCTGCATTGCCGAAGACTGCAAAACGCCATTTGATGTTCCCAACTCATTCAACGGCCTCTTGGGCCATCTGCAAGAACATCTTCCTCTAACGTGGCATGCTGATCTACCTGGCGGAGAAACTAAAGAATTCGACGATGAAGGGCTTTTCACAAACTACGTCATAGAGCATGGCGGGGTTTCTGGCGATGCCTTGACCATCTTGAAAGAAACAAGCCTACGAAGAACAGCATTCTTATTCGTGACTTGTCCATTTTGTGGAGGCTACCCTGACGTCCTCGAAAAGAACCACCCAGATCCAGCCCAACCCGAGGCCCAACTCGCATTGCGGCGACATATCAAGCAACACATGCATGATATTGCCTTGTTTCTTCCCCCATACCGAGATGACATCTTGGAAGACTGCGGTGACTTCAACTCCTCCGCCGTCACACGCCGACGGAGCATCGATGCCAACAATTCCTCTGAATCTAGTAAGCAGCCCACAATCTGCGACAACGAAGATTGTGACTGTAAAGACTGGGAGAAAGACTTTACAGATCATGATTTGATATCCCAGGACCCACCCGTCGATATAGACTTCTGGCCGACTTTGCTCCGCGACTCGGGTTTGTACGATCGGTCTGCTGGACTTGACGAGGACTGGGAGTTTGATACGTGTCTGAAGCCATTCGTCACGAGGTTCCTTGATAAACCTGATGACCTTAACGACGCATATCTTAGTACGACTTCTGAATTACCCAAGTTTACAGTGGTATCACTTGAAGAAGAGCACGACGAGACAGGCCCTATGACAACCGAGTCTATAGCACATCTTCTGCCTCTCTCCTTTTTTCGGTCCCCACCTGTGTCAGCTATACGCCCCCCCGAAACATACACCATCGCCTGGGTCTGCTCATTGAGAGATTCATTCACAGCAGCCAAGATGTTTCTCGACGAGGAACATCGCAACAGCCACCCGGAAGAGAGAAATTCAGACAATCCTCAGACCATGGGTAGGATTGGAAGGCACAATGTCGTTATCATCTTCTGGAACTCCCTGTTGGGAATTCGCACGCAGGATATAACTGATATGTTTCCTAACGTCCAAATCAGGTTGGTTGTCGACATCGCTGGAGGTGTTCCTAGCACGAATCATGACATCCGTCTGGGCGATGTTGTTGTTAGTGGCGGCGAGGATCCCGATATGAAGGGACTCCTCCACTGCGCAGATTATCGAACCCGAGCATCCATGACCCTTCCATCGGAATTCCTTGAAGAATTACTGCCTGGTTTGGAACATGCTCTCACAATGAGTCGCCAACAATGTGAGGCCGTCATCAGAGCCGTACTTAAAGGTAACTTGCAAGACGAAGAGAACTTTGGACATCCCCATCCAGAGAGCGATGTACTTTATAAGCCTGACGTCGTCCACTATCGCGTGGACGGCCAACCATGCATCGAAAAGCATGGTGATGATGCATCGCAGATAATATCACGGGGTGATAGTGCAATTGACCAAAATTCTGCCGTGCACTATGGATTAGTCGCCTTTGGCCATCTCCTACGCCAGGGCGTACGGCGGGACCGCAAGCTTCGAGATCAGATCATTGATAACAACCCAGTCCTTTGCATCGAGCGAGTTACTTCGTTCGTCGAGGGCGAGTTTCCTGATTTGGTAATTCATGGCATATGTGACTATTCGGATGGTCACCAGTACCCTGAGTGGGAAGGGTACGCGGCAATGGCAGCCGCTACGTATGCATCAAACTTGATTCGCCGGCTCCCTGCTCTGCCAACTGAAGAAGAAGAACACACGGTAGCCTCGAACGAAACACCAGCAGGTAAGCCTTATTTCTCTTTCTTGAAGAATATGGCACCGACCTCAACCACTATCCAGGGCATTATTTTGACAATAGCTACTAACAAATCCACAGGCCAAAAACTTCCGGGCAGCAAATCACACAATGCAAGGAGCATCAGTTCAATTGTACGGAGACTCAGTTTGGCGGATGATGAGCCTGAATTTGGCCAATCTTCTACCGGACAACCCAAGGCAAAACAGCCAGGCACATCTCCGAACGCTGAAGTGGTGCCGCAGCTCTCATCCACTTCCGACGGCTTACTCAGTCCGCATGGTACTGCCAGCCCAGGGTCGCCGAGGATGGATAGAAACACTCAGGCCGATGTATTCTCACCTATTCTCGTCTTCGACGACAGAGGCTCTCTTCTTCTTCTCAAACGCACCGCCAATGTCGGGGAGCCTGATCTTTGGGAGCCACCTGGCTGGGATACTGAATACCCTGATGCAAATAGCTACCAATTCTGTCTACGCAAGTTGCAGGAGCAAACTGGACTGAATCCTCGTCACATTAAGCGCTTCATATTTGACCGCATGGACGGAGCGCCAGGTGCCACATTTTCGGAGCAAACGGCTGAGGATCTTCCTGAATATTTCTTTGAGGTTGATATCAAAGATGATCGTTCCGTGAGGCTAGATTCCAGCAAGCATGGAGACTTTGCTTGGGCAGCCAACGAAGTTGGGCTGAACAACGTGGGGAACATTCCACTCGCCCATCCCCACATGCTGCACACCTTGCGGAGAGCATTTGACATGCGGCAACTAGCTAACATTCATGCATCAGCCATGAAAACGAATCTAGAAGCGGTGGATGGGGATTCAGTCGGCAACTTGACATCGGAGGACGCTCAAACGACGAAGCCCAATTTTAAAGATGTTGATTCTGACTCTGAGAATAACGATCAGCAGCAGAATCAGCATCAGTCGCGTGGGCAGCCCCAGGGCTATGTCGACGATGACGAAACGGAGAACCCATCACGAGTTGATGCTGCTGGCGTTGGGGACACAGCCGGCACAGAGCTTCCTGAGCCATCCCCATCCATTGCTTCTCCGTCATCCTCGTCTGATAAACCTGCTAGCCAATTCTCTGATACAAACTTGCCTTATGGGTTCCTTGCGGATGACATGAGATCGTTCGAGCTTCTCCGAACTGGCACTCTCGAAGATCGAGCCTCTGCTGCCGACTCCCTGCGGTCGTCTATTCCGGTATCCTCAGACCACAGCTTCCTCATTGACATATGGAACGCTGCGAAGGATCTTGTCGATCCCGGTCAACCTGCACGAGCCCGTATTGCCGCTTGGAATCTCTTGACCCAGATTATCCTCGTCAGTCACCCCGGGCCGGGGCGCCTGGCATTCCTCACAACTTTCCATTCGCCTACACATCCGGATGATTTCCAACTTCAGATATCAGCCGTTGCTTGCTTAACACACGGCGGGCGGCGTCTAACCGAGGAGGAATATATTTCGCTTCTCCCTATATTGGTTGAATGGATGCAACACGCCTACGCTCCAGTCCCGCCCACTCCACGGAGACCCGGATCTCCAGAACGCAGCCAGCATTTGACTGCGAGACGGGGGACTGCCCGACGAAAAGGCAACCTTGCTCAGATTTTTGATATCTTGCTAGATGCCATAAGTCCTGCCTTCGTTAATAGCAACCTGGCTGCCGGGCTTAGCTTGGCTGACGCGCTCTTGAAAATCTGCCGCACTACTACTTCAGAAGACAACCTGAAACAGAGCTTGAGGCTGATTGATATACTGTTGACGTCTCAAATCATTCTTAAGTTTGTGTTCGAAAATTGCGTCGTTGTTATTTATGATCTCTATTGCAAGTCTGGAAAGCACCGGCCTGTGTATAACCGTTTGTGGCGAACTCTTTCCATCCTTCTCAAATCTGATCATGGTCCTCAAATCGTGAACACCCTGGTCGACTTTTTAAAGCAAGCTCCTATAGAAAGCACCAACGTGCGGTATATCAATCGGGGCCTTCGTTCTATACTCTCCGTCTTACAGAGATTGGTGTCCTCGGACATCGACAAAGGGTACCCGTCTGTCCAATATGCTTTGCTGGTTGACGGACTCAGTACTGTCGCAACGACAAGATCTTATCTACCAAATCTCGCCGCTGTTTTGGAGCTTATCAACGCTCTTTTTGACGATGGGCAACACAACCTACATCCGCTACTTCTTGATGAGAACTGGGCATTGATTCTGGATGTGGCCTGGAAATGCGGCGGAGGAACATCAGAGGATCCAGATCCAGAAAGTCCGGGATCTTTGTGTTCGAACCTCGTCACTCTTATTAAACGACTCGATTTCCTTGTAAGCCAGGACGGTGACTTCAAACAACGAGAAACTGCCGTCGAATTTCTCACCAAAGTCAATCTCCCGGTGAGACACATTTACGTAGAGGAAGAGTTTCTCGAATCCTTTGAAACGAGGAAGGCTCACGGGTTTCAACTGAGTATGAAGGTCATAAATTCACTAATCTTGTTACTGGAAAAACTAAATGATTAATAGAAACCGAAGCGGCCGAAGGAGCCGAGGCGACAGCAGTGGACAACGTGGTGGAGAGTCCAATGCAATATCCTGTCGAAGATCCCCCAGCAGATGACCCTTCAGCCAACGATCATCCC
This sequence comes from Dactylonectria alcacerensis, assembly GCA_029931735.1. Classification (NCBI taxonomy): domain Eukaryota; kingdom Fungi; phylum Ascomycota; class Sordariomycetes; order Hypocreales; family Nectriaceae; genus Dactylonectria; species Dactylonectria alcacerensis. The sequence goes on from JAPMUZ010000005.1 coordinate 1,120,388, forward strand.
GCAGGCTCTGGAACCGCTCTTGAATACAAAGAGATCTATGTTGGAACCGCTCCCACATCTCACAATTTTGGGAGCGAAGCTGCAGTTGCAGAAGCAACCAACACAGAGTCGATCGAAGAGCAGTTACCGACGCCACACAGTGCAACTAAGTCACACAAATGCTTCACAGCAGTCATTAAGCGTGAGTTCGAAGGGACCCTGGAGAACGAGCTTCACCTCTCTGAAGGCCAGTACGTGACAAACATTGAGAAAATGAGCGACATTTGGTGGTATGGCACCAACGCAGAAGGATTCCACGGCCTCTTCCCCAGTAACCACGTCGAGGTTGTCGACGACTCGGCGGCAGAACACCAGTTGTCTCAAATGCCACCTACTACTGCAATAGTCACATTCGATTACGATAGGGCTGAGGACAACGAGATTGACCTTCGTGAAGGCGAGCGCATTGAGGATATTGACAGGGTTGACAAACTCTGGTGGCTTGGTACCAACGAAAAGGGACAGCGTGGCGTGTTTCCGAGTAACTATGTGGAGCTCGTTAAAGACTCGGATCGGCGAAGTCAGATGTCAAAAGGGTCGCGCCTTACCGTGTCCGTTCAAAGCGATTATCAGAGTACCGATAGCGACCAGATCGATCTGGTCGCCGGCGAGCTCCTCACAAACATCAGAATGGTGACCGACAATTGGTGGATGGGTACGAACAAGAAGGGCGAGCGTGGCTTGTTCCCAAAAGATTTGACACAAGTGGTAATGGCAGAGCGCTCGACAGGGTCATAGACATCAAGAAATACAGCTCCCTAGGATCAGGCACTACTTGTTGAGCAGCCCTGCCCCTTCATTGCGTGACGAGAAGCAGCTGACTGTGCATCTTGTTCATGCTTCTAAGGCGACTTCACGTGAAGCTCAGCCTCGAGCCGCTACTCCAATGAAAGGAAGTTCGAGTCCTCATTGGCCCCAAGGGTTGAAACGCCGACGACTTGCATATCACGATACCTATCAGCACGATAGGTTACACAAACGTAACATACCCCGCACGCAGCCTGAAGTAAATTTGTCACCAAGGCCTGACATTTATTACCTCACCCATGCCATGATAATAGTCTTCATTGACACCGCGCCCATCTCCGCCTTAAGCTTCTTTTCGACATACAAGATGAGCAAAGGCTAGCCTCGCAGATACCTTTACTCACTGCCACGCCAATTTTCACGCCTCCTCTGGATATATAATATCGCTAACGCTAGCGGCGAAATCAGCTTCCAAATTCGCATTCCTTTCGAAAAGGCACTGATTTCAGCATCGCCTGTCCCAAAACTCGTCATGCCAGGGTCCTCTACGGCGAGTATGACTTCACATAAGCCAGGTACTACTTCCTCTGGGTCAGGTTACACACCTGCTCCACACCAGAAAACTTCATTTGCTTCGAGGGGAATTACCTTAATGTACACCTGTCATCTGTGCGATTATCAGTGGGTATACGCCACGACGCCGCAATGTCTGCATTGTCATCACGAACCCTGCGCCCGCTGCAGTATCCATTATGCGACAAGCCATCAATGATCGAAACCATTCGAACCTTTAGCAAAATCTCAGCTCATAACGAAACCACAAAAAAGAGTATAGTCATGGTAGAGGAGGAATCGTCAGTACTTCAAAACGGAGTCCAGCCCACCATTTCGTTCTTACTACGGCCGCTTTCTATTCTTGACCAGGCATATTATGCGGGATGGCGGTAACGATTGAATTTCCCATGCTACAAGTCGGAGGTCTCCAATTACTCAAGTCCCTAGAAATTGTAATGTTCTTTGTATTGAACAGATTACCAATCATTATATTCGAGACATCGGTGTCTCAGCTTTCGCATGTCTCCTACGCACGTTAATATGTGTTTAGTAGTTTTCATTCATACACTCTTGTTTAGGTCGTCTTTTCGTATTGACTTTAACTTCCATGTCTCCACCTGAATTGTAGTGTGAAGATTTGTTTACAAGTCCTTCTTGCGGACTTCCAATTGTCTCGGATGTTTATTATAGTGCGACGTTAGGGGAGCTTTCCTCATTAGCGTTTGTTGAGTTAATTCAGTGATTATGAAGAGGACCGTTGGCCGCCCAGGCCTTCTTGGTCATAGTTATATCAAGCATCTGCGAAATACTACGGGGATCGTACATTACTCACTTCAGGCGCGGTATCATTCTACATGTTCAACAGCATATCAAGATGCGTAAACGGTGAACGCGGCTGAATTGGTCGATCATTCAGAAAAGAATGAATAAAAGGAATGTGTTTCAAGCCATTAGCTCCTCAATCAATATCGGCACGCGTATCAAGGTGATTATGAGTGCAGCAGTGAACTATTGCTTGACAGTTTAGAGTGATGTTAATTGCTGATTTTCACTTGAACCTCCACTATCTAATAGAGGGAAGAGGCGTCCTTATTACTGTCTGCATTCTTTTGCTACTCCTCCTTCTCCTTATCAATCGATGCTACTAATAACCGGTCAGCATCTTCTGCAGCCTGGTTAAGGGTGGCACGGAAAGCGATACGCCTAGGTAAAAGAATGCGCATATTAATATAGCGCAGGGTGCAGGTTATAATAATAATAATGAGAATAAGTAAAGCAAGGCCGGTCTGCTAACTATAGCTATAATATAGAGCCTTTGAGGTAGGCTAGACTAAGACCTGGGACTAGGCGGAAATAGCGTAGTAAAGGGCGACTGAAATACCTACGATAAGGGAACGAGCCTCGGGATCTTGAAGGATTAAGTCTGAAAGCTAAGAGAAAATCAGAGGAGCCGTTCTCAAACATGTAAACGCATGAAGTGCAGTCAGTTTAAAGAGTGGCTTGCCCCTCAGTTTGTAGAGGTTGTAGTCCCTATATGCGCTTTACATGATAACACCGGCTTCTTATACTTCGGGCGGCATTGTCATGGGCTACTGTCGTAAGCTATAAGGGATGGCGCGGTATTCGTTCAAATGCTATGATATTCAGCTCATGCTAAACTCAGCGCGGAGCCACGAACCTGCGGAAGCATCTGATCGGATAAACGCTAGAAATGTCCCATCGTCCGTACGCGGAGGGGCTAGCGAAATGAGATATGCTGCCATGGCCAATCTCCAGGGCGGTGCAAACAGACTGGATATATGCAGGGCAGCCTGAAGCCCATCTTCGCTCATCCCCGGCCGCTCGGTCTTGCTGATGTAGAAGCTCTCGCGGAGTTCGATGACAGGGCGTATGCGAGGCCACTCAAGAACCCTCGAGTGACATTCATATCATGCCGTGTGGATGTAGATGTACTCATATCTTACTACTACATCGCTTACCCGCACATCAGTGTTCTGTTCTCCAGACCGGCGGCAGAATCGACTCGCCGCCTTCTGCATCGGGGTTAGCCGCACATGGTCGACGCCTGCAGATGACTGCATGTTGTTCTGCTATTGAGGGCCAATTAGATGCAAAAGCACAACTGTGCTAAGCTGGACGTGCCCAGCCTCGTACAAGATGCCCAGTTTCCAATTTCACGACACTTTATCCCGCAAACTCAGGTTGGCATTCCTATCTCCCCAACATAGTGCATGGAATGCTCGGTCCTATTTCTAACGCATTATCCGGAGTGTTCACTTGGGATTGTGAATCTGAAAACCATCTGGGACCAACCCCGAGAGCTCTCAGTACAGCCTAACAGCCCCTGACCCACTCCAGTCAACTGTCTCGAATATTCTTCTGGTTATCAAAGCTTGTGTTATTCAACAACATGGTACGCGGTTCGTTCCCTTCTTATCAATCTCTTTCTACCTTGATCCCATCACGGTTAGACCTCTCCTCCACGACCCTCATCAGCCATTAGCCTCCGACACATCATTCTCCATCGCTGCCACCTTCACCTTCTAAACAGGATCTGATTCCCTCCCGGAGTTGAAGATTTAAGCTCGTCACCCAGGAAACGTCCCAGATAACGCAAACGACGCCTCCTGTTGATGACCAGACCACGACTAGTAACGGCTCCCTGGCTCCCACCACCGATCACTCACCCAGTTTCCCAGGCTTCTTTTTCTGACACCATGAACGCTGATTGGATCTCCACCTACGGCATCCAGCCAGAGACCCTGGATGCCATGGACCTGGCCCTTGAGAACACTTCTCCTGCCTCCGCCAGCTTGTATGACCAGTACGCCCTCAATCAGAACAGCTCGGCTTTCATCCTGAACGATGAAGACCTTTACTCCGCCCACGTCCAGCTCCCTACGAATATGATGGCGCAGCAGATGCCCATGTTCCAGGCCACTCAGCCCAGGCCTCCTCCGGCTGGCACCATCAACGTTGATTGGGGTCAATGGTCTAGTACAAGCACAGGTCCCGACTTTGTCATAGTGGAACCACCGAACAATGACCAAAATGTTGCCATCACTGAACAGTCGGCCATTACTACCGCCGCCGTTGCCCCTGTTCCCCAGCTCAAGGGAACTGTGAGATCATCCACCGACTGCACTCAACGCCAATGGCTGGGCCCAAAGGGTGAAAGCGCAACGAACCATGAATTGTACAGAAATGTAATTTCTGTCGAGGATGGCCTCTATCAACTCCCCTTGTCCGATGCGCCAAGCGGCGACACGAGCGTTCCCGTCCCTCGCGGCTTCCTCGATCTTCCCGTCGTCGATCCCGCCATGGCCAAGGAAGCCGAAAGGCGCGTGCTCCGCCCGCGCTCTGTCCGCCGTTCTCGACACCACGCATTTGACCGCGGCTTGGGCACATCCGTTGCTTCCACAAACGAGAAGCGCGCTGCCGACTCTGCATCAAAGAAGGACACAAAGACGCAAGCCACCCGCTCAGCAATCACCCGCTCAGCCGCCGCTTCTGCCATGGAGAAGCTCCCGAGCTTAGGCCGTAAGGCCATCAACCGCATTCATGAGCACATTCTTCGACCTCTTTGGGTCAAGCCCACCTTAAAGGACTTTGAGCCTATTGTGCTGGACGTTCCACGACGCATTCAATCAAAGGAAATCATTTGCCTGCGAGATCTCGAGATGACCTTGATCTTTATGGCACCGGTAAGTCAGCTTCTGACTGATAATGGAGTTTGGGGAGATGCTTATCAGAGATTGCGCTTGAAGGAGAGGACCAAGACCGCCGCCTTGTACCTTGATTTCTGCCTCACCTCGATCCGATGCATTCAAGCGACAGTCAAATATCTCAGCGACCGCGAACAGACCCGACCTGAGGATCGACCTTACACTAACGGATACTTCATCGACCTCAAGGACCAGATTCTTGAGTACGGCAGACAACTAACAGCAGCTAAGGACGGACCTGAAGACATGGATGTTGACGCGTATGTGCCTAACTTTGTTCCCTTGGACCACCCAACTAACTTTCCACCAAGAGCCGACGAGATCAGACTCGTTGGTGGTATCGCTGAGAACGGCCGCGCCGCCGAGCTTGTTCGTGTCCGCAAGGACGGCTCTTACATCTCCATGGCCACCGGTAAGCCCGTCGATGTGACGGACTCACCCATCAAGATGAAACCCTCTCTGAGCCAGCAGCGAGAGGATGAGGAGGAAATCATGCGGTCGATGGCTCGACGTAAGAAGAATGACATTCAGTACTGTTGCAAAATTGAGGCTTGCAAGAGTGCCCAGTTCTCCTCGGCCACCTCCCTCCTTCGCCATGAGCGTGAGGCTCACGGTCTTCACGGTCATGGCGAGAAGCCTTTCCTTTGTATTTACGAAGGCTGTGAGCGCGCCGTTCTCGGCAACGGATTCAGCCGCCTATTCAACCTGAGGCATCACATGAAGCGAAAGCACAATGTTAGCGGTAGTTCTGGCGGCCGTCGTCATTCCGATGTCGCGAATCAGTCCAAGAAGCCTAGACACCAGACCAATGATTCGGAGAAGAAAGACGACAATCAAAAGGCAGCCTCCGATTCAATACACCCATTAGCGCCCAAGTCAGATGTCCCCTTGTCTGATCTGGCAATGATCAACCGCACGCACACGGAGAGCTTTATCGACGGGTTTGAGGATCAGCGCTTATCCACGGACGACACTGGGCAGACGCAAGCTAGTCCAATAAGCCAGCACGAATCAAGCTCACTAGTGTATCGGCGAAACAAATCACCCACAGCGGATCCGGTCAATATCCAGTCGTTGCCTACTCAGTCGGTTGGAATGAATGACGTGCCGTTCACAGACTCTGGATACGATTCCATACCTAATCTGAACTTTGTTGCACAGACTCAGAGACTCAGCGACACTGAAAAAGCTTCCACATGGCCAGCCAATGGAATCCCTATCGAGGATGACCAGAAAACGATGTACTCATCCGTGACTGAGGCTATGCCTGGTCTTGTGCGGCAGTCCATATCGGAGGTTTGCAAGGATATTAATGCCAAAATCGGAAAACACCTGTGCGACAGCCAGTGGACGTCCGTATCAAAGATCTTACCCGGCCTATTGAAGGAGTTCGCCATCAAGCTGGGGACTAGCACTTCGAACGAGTTGAACCGTCGCATCATGTATTTTATTCATAAACACCACAGGTTTGTGTGATTCAGAGGCTCAATAATCTAATATGAGATTTACTAATCATGTTACATAGAGAAATCATTCAGCAATTGCAGCTTATTTGTCAACGTACAGACGATGAATACCCGACAGAGTGCCCAAAACTTTCAGATAACATGTCTGTTCACGAAAAGATGAGTCTATGGGACAGGAAGACGGACGAAAGACTTCCAGAAATTCACCAGTCTGAACTGTTCCAAGGAGTTGAAGAGGACGATGAAGACGAAATCCTCAGTCACCCGGAGCTTTTGCAATACAACAAGACGATATTTTCGAGTGTCGCATACGACTGGCTGATCGTGAGTATACTGAAGGAGTCCACCTTTCACTGGGACAAGGTGTTACCACGCACTATGATTGAGGAAGTACGGCAGCCCATATTGTCGAACCTTCCAAAAGGAAAGATCAGTAAAGGAAGAGAGCCTATGTCTTATGGAGTTACTTTTTGGCTTCCCTGGCGGCCAATTTTGCTCCGGGTCAGCGAGGAGTGTCGTCGGCAGCGAGCAACACCACCGGCAATATCTGATATTGTCGTCTTGACGAGCTCAGATGTGGACCAGGTTCAAGCAACCACGGTCCAAAAGTATTTCGAACAGACATGGGCTATAAATGGCATGGATCTTTTAAGGGCCATTCAAGAAGTCCTTGATAGTGTACAAGGGGTTAACTTCCCAGGGGACTCTGCTTTTGGTAGGATCTTCCGGCAATCTACCTTAACAACTTGAATGCTCTACTAACACAACGTTCAGTTTCGAGGCCAAACAGCAGCAATATCAGAATGACCATCATAGGATCAACCTTAGTTGTTAATGCTGTTGGATCTGCTCACTCCACTGCTGAGTGTGGCGAACAATTGGCCTGGCTGGGAGCAGCTCTTCAGCCCTCAAGTCCGGGTCATATTGTTCACAGTACACCAACCCTAACCGCACGGCCCAGTCCGGCTTTAGAGCCACACGAACAAAAGCTCTGGGAAGGAATGCCTAATCACAAGCATTGGAATATCGGGCTTGAGAACCACACGCAAGATGAGCCGCCTATATTGCGAAACCACCTGGAGGATCGGCTAGCCGCCCCAGTTATTGTGAGGGGATTCCCAACGCTTTGTCGCCCGAAAGATTACTCGGGGATTGAGATATCCTCAACAATGATCTTCAGTCTGGTTGAAACGGCAATCCTAAAGTCCGATCGCCGACGGCTTTACCTGCAGGGATCCGGCTACACATTTGTCTTGATCGACAGAGCAGAGGATATTATGGTCTGGCATATCGTTCGCTCGCCCAATGCGACCTATACCTGCACACGGCACTATTGCTCTGAGCAAATTTCTCAAGCGACACACAACATTGATCTGGCCAAGCTCCAGCTGTATCGGCACATCCTCCACTCTTGCAGCAGTACCGTCAAGGCTTCCGATGATGCTTTTGAAACTACTACGGCTTGTCTTCGGCCAGTAGTTCATGACTCTGTAGGCTCTCTTGACGGGTTTCCTTCAGCGTACACCACGCCAGAGAAGTCTCAGCAGAACTCTGTTGATTCTGATATGTTCTCAATATCGGACAACTCAGAGGGCACACCGATGAAGCCGGCATGGATCCCAAGGTCGGATCTGGTCCCGATCATCAACGCTGCTGTGCATCATCTACTCTTGGACTACCGTCAAGCCCCTGGTTCAAAGCTCACGGCATATGAAACGATTGATTTGGAGAAGGCCGTTCTCTTTGACGGTCCCGATGACAATAATCAACCAAATACCACAACTAGAGGATCAGTATTCATCCCCCAGCCTCCCAGCGCAGCCTCTATTGGTAACTATCGGCCACTCCGAAAGCGAGACCGGGCTGGCAGAGATGATGATGATGATGATGGATGTAGCGAAAATAATGGAGACGTGCCACTCCTGAAAAAGCCGAGACCGGAAGATCCAGAAAGAGGTTCCTTGGCCTGCCCGTTCTGGAAACATGACCCTGTAAAACATGGGAAGTGCTTTAGAAGCAAACTTAGCAAGATTTCTTTCGTCAAACAACACATCAGCCGTACCCACGCCCCAGAGTTTTACTGCAATCGCTGCCTGGTTGTTTTCTCTGATTCGGATATCTACGACGCACATGTGGGCCGATCCGAAGGCTGCATTCGCGATTCGTCAGCAAAATTAGAAGGAATATCATATCAGCAACAGAGACAGCTCTCCCGGAAATCCAAAAGCAAGTTCTCAGAGGCAGAGCAGTGGTTTGCCATCTGGGATCTCGTATTCCCAGGAACTCCCCGACCCAGTTCGGCTTACGTGAACACAGACTTGTCAGAGGATGTATGCGGACTAAGAGAACACTTTCAAGCATATGGGGGAACTATTTTACTTCGAGCCATACGTCAGAGTGGGATTTCTTCATTTTCCGACGAAGAAAGGACATCAATCCAACAAGAAGTCCTTCACCGTGGACTCAACCAGATCTACGAGGAGTGGCTGTCCACTCACACTTCGTCGTCCAGTTCTACATCGTCAGCTGATAGACACACTCAGCCAGCGCAACACGAGACACCTATAAGTTCATTTGCGGACAGTGCAATAGCAATTACAAGCCAACGCCACTCTATGGCGCCCCATTCTCGCAGCTCGGACCTTGGACGAAGCTCAGAAAATCGGCAACATAATGCGCCAAGTCAGCCTTTGTTAGAGTCCTCAATAGAAGAGAGCACAGCATCCACATCCATGGAATCCTTGACAAACGGAAACATGCCGGTTGATTTGGTCGGGAACCCGACCCCGATACTGGAGAGTCTACATGCATCTGGAACCGTTGACCATTCTACGTTTTCCACTTCTGTTGACCTATTCATAAACTGGGATAGCATGGAATTAAATGACAGCTGGCTGGAAAATATTAATGAAGAAACCCTGAGTACACTCGGAATACCTGCTGTTGAAAGTCCACAGCTGGAATCATGAAATAAATGATACTGGATGGTTCAATTTTTAAACTCATCGCGGATATTCATACATTTGCTAACACTTTTCTCTAATTAAATTTGATCCATATTACATAAGCTCTCGGAGTCTTTCTGGCTCCCTTAGATCTGTCTCTCGGATATATTCCCGACCCGACTTCTCTCATGAAACCCCGCGACACCCTCAAAACACATTGGATCTGCCTTTACACTCCAACCCAATTATCCAAGCTCTCGCATCAAACCACTTCGGGCATATCAGCGCTTGCCAATCCACCGCCGCCACTACCAACACAGCCCTCCCAATCACGACTTCAGGAACACCAGAACGTACCCCCATATTCATCAACATCTTGTCCACCGCCGACCTCGCCGCCACAGCCAACACGGGCCCCCAACGTACCACCTCAAGCACAATGGAAAGTATTTCCACCACGATATCCTAGAGTACAACGGACGGGACGTTCATATCCAGCAGCATTGCGTCGACCTTCAGATTCACCGCCAGATCTCCCTCTACCATTACTGCCCGTCCAAACATCCACGAGACAGCGTATGTCACCTAGTGGCTGTCCGGACTCGCCGGCCTATCTCAATAGTCCCCCTACGCACAGACATGTCCTTCGGCGGGACCATTCAACGATTGGTGATGTGGTACCAGGAATGACCTGGGTTTAGAGATAGGGGAAGACATTTTGTGGAGGTTTTTTTGCGTGCCTCCAAGGCCTATGTCGAACAGAATTGATACTGGAACTTGATTCTCTTCTTAACAGCAGGCTCTGTTGCTGCGGTTGTCCTTGATGCTGTGGTGGCTCGGGTTCTGGTTGTCTTCTTGACGGGTTCGGCGGCCGCCACCTCGATGTTTCTGCCGCAGACGTGGGGTTCCGGTAACAGTATGTAAATCACTTCACGTATGGGATTGTTTAACCTGGGCTTGAGCGCGATAACCCCCCTCTACTTGAATCCAGTTATTTGGCTGGCCTTGGGGTGAAGGGGCGGCGGGAGTGAAAGAAACCAAGGAAAATGGTGGACAGGCGGCTGCCTCTGCCATCACAACATAGCCATGAGTGAGATCTCATGTCTAAAAAGAGATTAAGTTGCCAGCAAGGTGCCCCGGTTAGCCAACTGATTGTGCTGCAACCTGGATGGTCCACCTTTAGCATACTGTACTCCAGTATAACACGTGTGTGTCTGTGAGCCGTAGCTTAAGTGTTTCCGATCAATAATCCAAAACGTGAGGAATAGTGACTCCGCCATCCAGCGCCTAGTACGGCCAATGAGGGGGAGGTGACGAGGCGTCGTGTTCGTTGTTCAGATCCGTGAACTGGGACCTACTTTTTGACATACATCTATCTGGTCGCGGAAGATATCGCCGCCTGGGCTGCCACTGACATAGCCACCGCCCTATGTTGAAGCAAGACCGGACAGAGAATAGTCCACTCTAGCGATTGCTACACGGATTAGCAAGGCACATTTCGAGGACGTTGAGATGGTTTTGTAAAGAGGAAAGGAAGGCGATGATCCCAACAACAATGCTTGTACAGTATCGCATGTTAAAATACCTACTGTTTCGTATCTGTGGGCTGAGTCCTTCTAATCTAGGGGCAATCGTCGCATGACATGCCGGACTTGGACTTGATGCTGAATGCTGTAAATCTGTAGCCTCTACCTAGATACCTAGATAGTGAGGTGCAACTTGCACATAGACAAGAACAATATGGGGGGTGGTGGTGATCTGACGTGAGACGGAGATTCGGAATTATAATCAATCCCGAGTCGGACTTTGAAAAACTTGGACCTGGGACTTCCATCCAAATCCTGTTTGCGCATTCACCTACATTAGCTGACTGTAGTACTATAATAAAAGGCGCAAACGGCTTGAGGCACTTAGCACTACCCGGCTCTTGAAGCAATACTCTCTGCTCACTCACCCTAGCGACCATGACCAACAATAGCACATCCCCTGGGCTCGCTGCCGTGTCTGATCGTATCTTTATACGTAGCGGCGAGGGAGCACATGGTGAGCAGCCACCCAAGGAGCACCCTCGCAAAACAGATTGCAGTGCTATCCCCCATCTCCCAAGCGTTCCTGGATAATGTCTCTAAACGGCCAAAACACATGCTTCCCGTCATCAAGGAAGTATTTCCGGAGGGTACCAAGGGCGCAACAGATGGCTCCGTGCTCTTGCATGTCATGTCCAATGCCGGAGGCGTCAATTACGTGGCAACTTTAAACGCCTATGTCACATTTCGGGATATCGGATTTTGCAGCTATGATAACAGTCAGGCTTTCTGCCCTTCATCATAAGGTTCCACAGCCACTTTCCTCATCACAGGCCTCGTTATCAGCTTCGTTATAAGCTATGGTCAGGAGGATAGCTAGATAAAGTCAAATAGTCCGTAGCATCCGGACCCTCTTGGCTATATGAGGTCATTATCAGTCTCTTTATCTATAAGACTGACTTAAAGACCCTCATTAGATAGGAAGAATAGTAAGAGCTTCTCACATATATGATCACTTCCATCTCCTAGATGCAATAGTTATAAGCCCGGCCGGCTCCTCTGACCAAGTAATCACCTTTATTATCTATCCCTTCTTAAAGCCTCTTAGGCTCCCTCTTTATAGCTGTCTGACTAGCTGTCTGACCAGCTGTTTTCTAAGCTACCTGATAAGCTGTCTTCTAAGCTGTCAAGCTAGCTAATTATTCTTCCATTTCTCCCTTACTGACAGACCTCTCTGTTATCTATTGAGATCTCTATCAGGTCAGAATAATGGCTTCTACTGTAGCTGTCCCTATATCTAATGAATCCAATAGATCTAAGAAGCTCTTCCTAAGTCACCTTCTAAGGCCCCGGTGATTAGAAACCGTAGATTAGCATTATCTAGAAGCATATAACTGCCTTAGATATCTAGGCCTATTTAGACCCTTCTAAGTCTAATAAGCCCTTCCTAGCTGTCCTTCTAAAGCTAATATATATAATGGTTAAAGCTTAAGTAGCTAGGCTAGAGGCCCTTAGTACTAATAAGTTTAGAAGACTTGAATTCCTTTATAACTAATATAAGACTGATCTCTAGGTCTATTAGGATAAGCAGAAGGCTCTAACTTCTATCTAGCTTTATATTATAAAGACTGCTAGTAGCTATTACACTACTATCGAAGATAAAACTGATATTACTAAGCAGCTCTCCCTTCTTAAGGATAGGGTTAAACTAATAAGCTAGAACCTTGAAGATAGGATCCTAAAATGCTTTCAGAGCATTCTAAAGAGCCTAGATAGGACTAAACTAACATAATAGGTCATAAGCTGGCAGAAGGTCCTAATAGAGGCTAAGAAAATCGACCTCCTAGATGCTTAAAGGATCAGGCCTACCTGATATTTCCTTTAAGCTATTAGTACTATCAATCCGGCCTTTTCTAACTTTTAGCTATAAATAATAGAAAACATCGCCCACAGCAGTAAAAAGGGCTAGAAGGAAAAAATCCCTAATAGTATTAAGATTAGCAATATATTTAAAAAACAGACCCTAATGCTATTAAAGGCTAGCAAGACCGGCTTTTCTAGCTATTAAAGGATTCCTAAGACATCCAGTAGATCCAGCACAGGCTCCGGACCTCCCGGACAAAGACCCACAAAATCAGGCTCTTCTAAGCCGGTCTGTCTATACGGAAAACGGCATTACTATTCGGAATGCTATTACCTAATTAACTGGATACGACCTAACGGATGGAAAGCTAAAGAAGATATTAAGGCTAAGATTAACTAGCGGCTTGAGGAGCCTAAGATTAAGGAACAGGTTAATAGGGCTATCGAGAAAGCCTAGAAGAAGGAAGCTAGGCCTAATGAAATAGCAGAGACCTCTAAAGACAAGGAAATCAAAGGATCCGCGTTTACTAGCTATCCCTACTATTAAAGTTAACAGTAATAATAGCCTGTCTCACAGCCTAATCTACAGAGAGCCTTAGAGATGGCTCAGCAGCCCGGTCAGCAGCCAGGACAGCAGCCCATATAACAGACTGTCTTACAGCCCGATCTGCAGACAGCTTCAGAGACGGCTCAGCAGCCCGGTCAGCGGCCGGGACAGCAGCCTACAGAGCAGCCTGGTCTGCAGCCCGGTCTGCAGCCGGATCAATTATCATTTTCAGCTACTAGGATCTACTCGTTAAAGGATTCCTTTATCCTAGATTCTAGGTCAGATATTTATATCTACAATAAGCTATCCAGGTTCCTAGGATATCAAGCTTCTAGAGAGATCGAAGTTATCTATATAAGCGGCTTCTAAATAGAAATCTTAGGCTATAGATGAATTTATCTTTAAATAAAAGACAGTCTATTCTAATTACTAAAAGTAGCCTATATCCCTACCTTCTATATAAATATTATCTCCCTTAATGCTCTGATTATAAAAGGATATAATTAGAACCTGGCTATAAGGGCTGTTTTTAAAGGAATAGACACTCCTTTTTACATAAGATGACTATATTATTAATAGGTCATTAAATTTAATGAGATTAAGTAGATAGAACAGCCAGGATTAGCATTTTTAATATCTAAGAACCCTAGGCTGTCTTAAATAGAGGAAGCAGACCTCTAATATCTTAAACTAGGTTATTTAAACGCCCTAGCCTTAGAGCACCTTATTAAGCAGATAATAAGGACTAATATTAAGGGACTTACTAAGATTAACTATAAAACCTGCTCCTTAGTAAAGGCAGTCTGAATAGTCTCTTACCAGACCCCTTAGTCTAAGGCTCTATAGCTATTTTAGCGTATTTATATTAATCTCTTTAGCTTACCTATTAGCTATAATAGTAAAAAGGCAGCTTTCTTAATTAAAGACCAGTTTATAAGGATTATCTTTATCTATTTACTAGTTGACCTAATATAAGAGGCTATTCTAAACGCCCTTAGGGACTTTAAAAATCATACTTAAAAGTAATATAAGCTGCCTATCTATATAATCTATAGAGATAATAATAGAGCCCTAAGGTCAGGTTATAAAGATTAGATTAAAGACCTAGGGATTGAGGATAAACTAACCGCTCTATACATACCCGCTTAAAATGGCTCTACAGAGCGATCTAAGGGGGTAATAAGGACTAAGGCCAGGGCAATGCAGCTAGGAGCCTCTCTTCTAGCCAACCTTTAGCCTAAGACGTAGAAAACAGCAGTCTATTTACATAATAGATCGCCCTAGCAGTCTAGTAACTAGAAGACCCCTTTCAAGCAGCTTCACAACTGGCTAGAAACCTACAGACAGAATACTAGATATAGCAGAAAAACGCAGCCTAATCTAACGCATCTTAAGGCCTATAGATACAGAGCTTATCCCTTAACTAAAGAAGCCCTATAGAGTACTTAAAAACAGTCTCTTAAGATAACAGCCTATACAGAAGTTAGATACCTTATTAAATACGAATCTAGCAATATATATAGGATCTGAGTCTTTAGTCAGTCTAAGGTCTGAAGAGTTAGGAATATAACCTTTAATAAAAGCATTCTTTATAATCTAAAGGATTATTCTAATCCCCTTTATTAGCTAGAGCTACTATAGCTTTAACTTCCTAACTATATCAAACCTGACTTTAAGACTGATTTACTAGATAATAAAGACATTAGATTAGCAATTAAGGTTATAGAGGATGACCCTAATACTGACCTTTTAGATAATAAAGACATTAGATTAACGATTAAGGTTATAGAGGATGACTAAAGCTCTAAAGACTCTATTATCTCTAAAGACCCTAACCTTAATAAAGACCCTAGTATTAAGACCACTTAATCTAAGGACTAAAAGACCTCTGACTTTGACGAAGAAGGTCCTTATATAACCCTAAGGGCAATAAGCTCTCTATCCAGCCTGGCAGCTAGTCCGGCAGCTAGCCCATCAGTCAGCAGGGAGCCGAGCCCACAGCGGTCGGAAAGACGGCGCCGCCGGAGGCAGGAAGAGATATACAGACCGGCTTCCCGGAGCTCTTAATAGTAACAGGGCCGCCCGCCAGCTAGCTTTTTCATAGCATTTTTCAATAGAAGAGAGGAAAAGGTCTACAGACAGTCCCTTCCTCCTAAACCTAGAATCTTCAGAGACCTAGAAAGTCATCGATTTAGACCACAGTTCAAAGAAGCAGCTAACAGGGAAATAAACAGCCTGTAGGCATAAGGGACCTTTAAAGCTATTACTAAAGATAAAGTAATAGGAAGCCCTCTGCCTATTACCTGGGTCTTTAAATATAAGCTAAATAAGCATGGCTTTCTTATCCGGTTTAAGGCATAGCTATGCATTCAAAAGGATCTTTAACCCTATAATAATAAAGAGACCTATGCAGTAACCCTAGCAGGGAAGTCATTCCGGATCCTAATGGCTATTATAGCTAAATTTAACCTCAAAGCCCGGCAGCTAGACGCAGTCAATGCCTTTACTAACAGCCACTTCGACGAAGTTATCTATATCCGCTATCCTAACGGATTTCAAAGGACTGGTTAGCTGCTATTACTATAGAAAGCTCTATATAGGCTCTGCAGATCTCCCTTACTTTAATAACGAGACCTCCTTCAGACCTTCAAGCAGCTAGGTCTTAGCCAGCTCAATAAAGACCCCTATATCTATAATAATAGCTAGATCATAGTCTTCTTCTTCGTAGATAATATCGTCTTACTATATAGGAAGAAAGACTAGCTAGCCGCTGACTGTCTTATTAGATAGCTGAAAACGCGGTATAGGATGCAGGATCTAGAGCATCTTAGCTAGTTCCTTAGCATCAGTATCCTAAGGGACAGGCCTGCTAGAAAGCTGTAGCTCTATTAAGACTCTTTTATTAAGAATATTATAGCTAAGTTCAAAGTTGCCCTTAAGGATTACTTTAAAGGAAACCCCCTGCTAATAAATAACCTATTTCTAAGCCCTATTCAAGCCACTGCCTCGCAGATCCTCCTTTTCTAACAGAAGGTCGGATCCATTAACTATATAGCTATCATCATATGGCCAGACATATTAAAAGCAGCTTTAAAGCTAGCAGAGCATTTAAACAACCCCTTAGACTAATACTAACACATAGCTGATAATATCATCAGCTACCTTTATACTATACGATTCCTAGCGATTCAATTCTAAGGGAAGGGTCTTAGGGACCCCGAGGTCTCTAGAGATAACCGTCCTAGAGATCCTGACCTTCCTAGGGACCCTGACGTCCCCAGTGACCCTGACTTTCCTAGGACTTCGAAGACAGCCGTAACAGCCTAATGCGGCAGCGACCTTTAAATCGCATTAAACGCATCCTTCGCAGATAATAAGATCAGCTAGAAATCGTCCTAAGGATCGATCCTATCCCTCTTTAGCAGACCTATTAACTAGAAAGCCAGAAAATAGAATATAGTTATAACCTCATTAATAGAAGCAGAGCTCCTTACTTTTATACATATAGCTAAGGAAGCCCTAGTAACCTAACGGCTCTTTAATTAGCTAGGCCTTTAGTTAGACTAGCTACTTATTATTAAATATAATAACTAATAGACTATCTGGCTTATAACCCTTAAGACCCCTAGGATTAAGACTGCCCTTAGGCATATTAATATTCACAGCTACTAAGCTCATTAGGGCTATTACAATCAACAATTCAGGGTTAAACACACCCTAATAAGTCAGATACTAGCTGACGGTCTGACTAAGGCCCTGCCCGGCCAGAAATTTAAAGAATTTGTCAGACATCTAGGCCTTATTAATATTAGAGCAGTCATCGAGTCTCAGATTGAGTCAGACATCGAAGACTAGCTCTTTCTATCCCTATCCCTATTCCTATTTCCTAGTTATCAGACCTTTCTAGTAATATCCCTCTTAACAGAGCAGGTTTTAGAATATCCCTCTAATAGGGACTCTTTTTAAGACAACAGATTGAATAACAGCTTGAATACCTTCAAGCTGGGGGGGTATGTCATATTTCAGGATATCGGATTTTGCAACTATAATAACAGTCAAGCTTTCTGCCCTTCATCATAAGGTTCTACAGCCACTTTCCTCATCACAGGCCTCGTCATCAGCTTCGTCATAAGCTATAGTCAGAAGGATAGCTAGATAAAGTCAAATAGTCCGTAGTATCCGGACCCTCTTGGCTGTACGAGGTCATCATCAGTCTCTTCATCTATAAGACTGACCTAAAGACCCTCAATAGATAGGAAGAATAGCAAGAGCTTCTCACACACATGATCACTTCCATCTCCTAGATGCAACACCTATATAGAGCTCTATGGTCGTCCTCTCCCGCACGTCTTGACTATTTACGACTCTACGCCAGGGAACCCGGTGCTGAAATGGGCGAATTTGAAACGCTGGTCATACGCTATGGCTCTGGGAACAGCTGCGTGGTTCCCTTGGCCCTTCTGCATCACCCAGTGTCTTTGGGGCTTCTTTCTTTGCATGACACATTCAGCCGATTACGTAGCTGGAAGAGAGCCTGCACCGATGTTCAGCAAGCGCGTGTTCCTGGACGAAGAATACGAGTCGAAACAGAGCACGAGGCTATTTTTGTATAGCAAAGAGGACATTCCGGTACCTTTTGAACAGCTTGAGAAGAACAATGCAGATGCACGGGAGCTTGGCTATGAAGTGGACAGCCTAATTTTCAAGGGCAGTGGACATGTCGGACATATGAGAAAGCATCGGGAGCAATACTGGGGGACAGTTGAACATTCTTGGGCTAATGCACATCGCACTTTTGTTTCACGCGCTTAGTTACACGATTAGACATCATCAAGAACTCGAAACTACGTGTTGCTTTACCAATCACATAACTTAGCTGCATACATATACATCGATGAGCCTACAACCAATTGTTTAAACCGTCGTTTAGACGCGTTTTTCATATGCCATTTTGTGACTTGCGTGGAGCCTGTGCGTTTGTGCGCACCGGATGGACCACACATTGCCTAGACTCTTTCCCGTTGGAATGTTCGTGGTGCCTCGAGGGGGGAGAGGGCGGCTGCTCCGCCACTACATTTGGGCATTTAGGTGCCCATGAAATTATTAGTCGCCCTACTATTGGTCAAAGTGGTGACATCCTAGCTCAGCATGTGACTCATGGGTTAGTCATGGTTGACCTCGGTAGGAACACGTATTCCCCAGACCTCAAGCTTACAACAAACACAACAACCTCAAGCTCTCAACTTACTGCCGACTTGGCCGATGATGGCTTCTGTAGTCAGATCAAACCCTTCAAAGCGACTTTCACTATTTTCCGTTATCCTCGTCGCTTTCATCCCTTACTCTCACGCTCATCAGTGGTTTTCTCAAGTCTCCTGTCCGACCAAGATTGATGCTCTCATTCCTTACGGCTCCCCATTCGATACCACTCATGCTGTTCATAAGACTATGAAACGGTGCCGAAATGTCACCGAGTTGAGCATACAGAGGGTATTGTTAGGCTGCACAGATGTCTTTGTTCGCTTCAATTTGCCGTTTGCCCTTGACGGCAGTGACAGATACCTGTCTGCTCCTCGAGTACTCAGGTTAGACGGGTACGAATTTGATGACGTCGAGTGGCAATCAATCGCTCCTCGCCATCTGAGCTGGGCAGAAGAGGATGGAAGCTGGCCAACTTCAACGTCATCCAATCCTATCGTGACATGGGCGTTAGACAGGTACTATCGTGCCCGGATGTTCGTCGATTGGGTGCAGGCTCAGTGGAATCCGGCGGAACATTGGTATGGTGTGTCTGGCAGAGCCGAAGCCTGGTATAGATGGAGACATGTGGCGAAAACCCAGCGCTCGAAGGATAACATGGCTCTATGGCTTGATGCCATGGACTTTTCACACGTCGATACGCTTTCTGTCAGGAGGTATAGAAGCCCAATCACCAAGCCTAATGGGACCGCCTTTTTTCATCGCCTCCCTAAGGAACTGACAAGCCTTAAATCACTTACCATTGGCGGCCGATGGGATGATGAGAAGACTGGATCCTATATGCAAGAAGATGAAACTTCGCGGCCCCCGAGGGCTCTCGACTTCATCTTGGCCCTTCCAGCTGAGTCCTTGACTAGTCTCGCCTGGAGTGGAAGTGGGACATGCGACAATGCCGTTTTTGAAGCTGTGTTGCGACACCACGGCGTATCATTGAAGCAGATTGAGTGGACTAGTTCTGAAATCGACCACTACCCAAGACCGATCTTTTCAACGAGCCAGCTACAGAGTCTTAGAAACAGGACACCCGAATTGACAGACCTTGCCATCGACCTCACACGCGAGAACAATGACTGGCCCTACGAGAAGCTCGCAGCCCTGGCGGAAAGCGCACCGAATCTCGCCAATCTCACAATTTACTTGAACCTCGGAGTCGAGCAGACAAAGAACCAGACTGCAATCGTTGGTCGCACCGACTTTCCCTACCCCGAAACATATCCATTAGCGCAGCCGCTACTGACCATTGAAGCCGGTCGCAAGATGTTCAATTTCCTTTACAAGTCGCAACCTAATAGCAAACTCGTGACTGTAACGTTTCGGGAAGGAGACTGGAGAAGCCCGTATCCTCGTGGCTGGCACCGGAATGAAAGCTGGATGACCAACCTGCAAACCTGGGTATCGTGCAGTATCTTGGGGCCAGACGGAATACGCGTGGAAGACGGAGAGCCTTCGTGTCGGGCGGATAGGTACAATGATAGGCTACACAGAAGTTGGTCTGAAGACATTGCCCGGAATAAGTAGAGACTGGATGCGTACGTCTCGACGTGTCCCCTGTTTATATACGGGGACCAATCCGGCGATTACAAACCCGAGGGACTCTTGTCGACAAATCGTCAAATGTACATTGAGAACTGTGCCATCTCAGTCATGTCAAGTGTCTTGTTGACGCCACCTTGCGGTTCAGACAGAAGTGACTGATTTCGTAATGCTGTCTGAAGTTGCTATTGTATGCGGAAGAGTGCTTGGTCTAGGGAGAAAGAGTTGTCGCCTTGGTTGACCTTGTGTCTTGGCTGCTCGTGGATGGACCTGACGGGGATTCTATTGGGTGTTTCGTAATTGCCATGCGAGCCATCGACGAGCCACAGAACTGGTCATTTTAAAAATCTCCTACAGAGAGAATATATCTAGCAATACACGTGAGTCTACTGAAGTCGTCCATATTTTCAAGCTTATACTAAAGGGCCATGCGCTCTAGATACTGACGACTATCTGTTCTTGCATGCGACTAGCAGCAAACAACTCGTTCTCTGAGCTGATAGGCCAAGCAACCGCACCGATTGTTCCTTGGTAGACTGGGGATTGTAAGTACGTGGTGATAATGAAGCTCTAGTGACAGAGGTTAAGTCATGCATACCGAAAGCCCAAACGCCCATAAAGACGACTTGCACAACTAGTGCGTGGGAGGACTTGACAACTGAAAGAATGCCAATAATGAATAGAGAGACGCATAGTACCAGAGCGCCATACAAAGCTGTCCCTCGGCGGCCAAGCCACTCGATTAGAAACCAGCCGCTAATGTTTCCGACCAACATAACTCCGCAAATGCCAACTGTAGCATTGAAGGACTGCTCGGCGGGCATTCCTGCGAGCTGCATGAAGTAGCTCATATAACTAACTACCCAGCCGGTTCCACATGCATTCTGGATGAAGAACATGCTCATGGCGGCCATTGTGCGTCGCTAGTTGTCGCTGGAAAAGCAATCCTTGATCGTGCCCTGGTTCCTTTGGGACTCGGCTTGTTGGGCCAGCGCCGACGTGACTTCAGCATAACGGCCATCCACATCGTAGTCGGCAGCATGAAGTTTCGTGATGTTTTCTCGGGCCTCTTTCTCTTTGCCCTGGGCGATAAGCCAGAAAGGAGACCTAGATAGATGATTCAGATGAGTCCAGTCCCAACTATTCACTTTTGCTTCCAAGGCAATACTTACTCGGGGAAGAAGGGCAGGATGATCAGCGCAGCACCAACGAAACCTCATTGAGTGGCAAACAAAATTCGGTATGTTGCCTTGCCAGAGTAGGTTCCAGCCTCACGCATCACACCATAGCCTAGGAGGTTACCCAGCACAATGGCGAAGTTCATGCCAGCGGTGATGGCGCCACGGACGACCAAGGGCGCCATTTCGGAGGCATATGTGGGAGCGATTGTTGAGAAAGCACCCAGAGGTGCACCGGTAAGTATCTTGCTACCAAAGAAGTGGGCTGGAGTGGTTGCAAAATATTGCAGAAAGACACCAGCGATGTTGATCATGTACACGCCCAAGACGGTGTATTTAGGTCCAAAACGCTGAACAGCAATGCCTGTAAGCATGCCGCCGATGATCGTACCTAGAGAGCGTTAGTGCTCCTATATTCCTTTCCGAATCTTGGTCTAGAATAGGAGACGGAGCCCAGGAGTGGCCATTCTTACCCACGAAAAATCCAGCCTGGAATCCAAGCTGCCAGCTCGCATCGACGACGTACGCGCCTTCATAGAGATATCCAAAGTTTTTCCGAAACTCGGCAATAGAGACAACGACACTTCCCGCGAGAGCATCGTATCCAAACATGATGCAGATAAAAAACATGTAGAAGCCTGAGCACGCATCAAAATGTTAGATGTTAGGGTTCACGCCTGTAACTATTGGCAGGTAGCTGCGTATGTGAGGCGAACAAGCTTACACCAAGCCAGGGGTTTCCAACTCTCCTTGACAGCCTCTGTACGAGTGAGGTTATGTTGATGATCAAGGAAACGCTTCAGCGTGGCATCCATGCCAACCACGGTCCGGTTGTTTGAGGTGGTCTCCGCAGTCTGCAAGTGAACCGCAACGGGCTCATCCTTGGGTTCTGCCATTACAGCTTCCAGACGGGGTGCAGTGTTGTATTAGGAACTGGAAAAGATGAGAGTAGAGTGGATTTGCAATGCTGTGCTGAGTGTCGAGATTGTTTCTGTGTCGCAGTAGCATCTGGGATTCATATATACTCTTGGGGAACACGCGACAGCATTTACCAAGTCCCCGGACTCGGGCGTCCCCAGAGTTCTGCATATCGTACTATGCTCTAATAAGACAGAGCCTGGGGTTGCGTGACACTGACAGACGCTACTGGGGAATTGACGGAGAATTGGTGGATATCTTGTCGAAAGAGGAATAGGAAGAATGCGGACAATTCACGGAGTATTACAGACGTAGTGAAGCCCACGAAGACTATAAGAGTCCGTACTATTTAGTTCAATCAGCACTCCCTGATCAAACGGAGTCTGATCACAGGCGAGTAACTTCTAGGTTTGCTTGCTTGCCCTGGTCGGGACTGGTTCGATGGTTCGATGATTAGAATCAAATGACTACGTAGTGGAGCTCTAACCCTTGCCTCTGCCAAGTGGTGAAGACACCTGACTTAAGACTCTACAGTATTCGAGACTTTGCCTACCGGAGAAGAGACGGACAAACAGTGGGTTCGCTCGCCAGCTCACTCGATAACCCCATTCATCAAAAACCTGAGTCGCCACAGCCTTTATTCGTCAGCCCTTGATGTGAGGCGGGTAGTTCAAATGTCCCATCATTAGAGATGAGCCATTTCCCAACGACAATAGCGGGTTTAAAGCCCATGGATCAGGGGCCGGACATACCAGGTAGTAACCCCGGAGCCCGTCTTTTCGTCTCCTCTCCTTGACAGCGTTGTCTATCTTCTTGTTATCGGCGATTGAAACCATAAAAAGACGGCATGCCAGGCAATCACTCTAGCTTCTCGACTCTTGATGTCTCAACCTCTCAGTTCTATATCTATACCTGCCCTTTTTCTCAATCACAGCCGATTGCTGTCTCAGCGCTTACACCATGGCTTCCGTTGACATTGACCAGATGCCCAAGGAGCTGACAATCGACGAAAAGGTCCTACTACTTTCCGGCAAAATCTTTTGGGAAACACATGAAATTGACCGTCTTGGAATCCCCTCACTAAAAGTCACGGATGGCCCAAGCGGCGCGCGGGGTGAAGACTTCCACGACGGCAAGTCTGCCGCATGTTTCCCAGCATGTGTCTCCCTTGCGTCCACCTTTGATCGGCATCTTGCCAGAAGGATGGGCATAGCCCTCGCTGAAAAAACACAGACGAAAGGCTCATACGTGCTCCTCGCCCCTACTGTTTGCCTTCATCGATCGCCTCTTGGAGGCAGAAACTTTGAGGCTTTTTCTGAGGATCCGTTGCTGTCCGGTATCATGGCCTCAGACTATGTCAAAGGTCTTCAGTCACAAAGAGTTGCGGCTACAGTCAAGCACTACCTTGCCAATGAACAAGACACACGCCGCTTTGTGGTAGACGAGAAGATTTCCGAGCGAGCACTTAGGTAAGAATTCCCCGTAATTACCAAGCAGGGAATGCCTCATAGCCCCTTCACTACCTTCCGTCTCTTTTAATTTGTTACGACCAGCGCTGACAGATTCATAGAGAGCTATATCTCAAGCCATTTGAGATCGTCGTCAAGGAAGCTGACCCTTGGTGTTTAATGACTGCGTATCCCAAAGTGAATGGATCCTACATTGATGCGACTCCTAAATTCATGGATCACATCCTTCGCAAAGACTGGGGATACCAGGGGCTTACCATGAGCGATTGGGGAGCTGCGACAACGTTAGCCAGCGTTCGTAATGGGTAAGTTAAACAGTTACGCTAAAACCAACAAAGAGCAAGGGACGCTGACAACACTAGACTTGACCTAGAGATGCCAGGTCCCGCCCGCGCTCGTGAAGCTTCCAGCGTCCGGCAAGCTCTAGAGGATGGACGTATTTCCATCACCGACATTAATGATCGAGTACGGAATTCTCTTAAACTCTTAGAGAGGGTTGGTAAATTTGCAGGTTGAAGGGAAACCCCCGAGGAGAGAGCTACAGACGACCCTCGCCACCGCGCTCTGATTCGCGAGATAGGTGGTGCCGGCAACGTGCTTCTCAAGAACAAAGATGAAATCCTTCCCATTGACATCAGCAAGGTCAAGAAGATTGCTCTTCTTGGCCCACTTGCAAGACATGCTTCGGCTCACGGGGGTGGAAGTTCGTTCTTGAATTGTCATTATAAGATCAGCCCCTTTGAAGCTTTTGAAAACAGATTCGGATCTCAAGTAGAGCTCACATACTCAAAAGGTTAGCCATTATTAACCATGTTATACTCTTTTCGGATTAAAACATAGCAATACTAGATAATTCTTAGATACTGACTTCACCTCTAGGTGCTCACATCTTCCGTTCCCTCCCCGACCTCTGCGAGGGTACCTCGACTAAGAACGGCAACCCTGGATTTGATGTTGAGTACTATCGTAACCACCACGGTACTGGTGACCCCTTTGCCACTCAAGAGGTACTTCGAGGCTATTGCACCACCCATGATCAAATCGAGATCAAGGATACTGCCATGAGCGCTCGCCTTTCCACAACGTATCTACCAACTGAGACCGGGTCTCACTACTTCAGTCTTTCCGGTGCCGGAAACACCAAGCTGTTTATTGATGGTGAGCATGTTGCAGAGCAGAAGGGAAGCATTCGAGATGCAATGGCCTTCATCTCTGGTGTCCAAGATGAGCTACGGGTCCAGCATTATCTCGAAGCATCAAAAAGCTACACGATCGAGGTCCTCACCTCCATTCCCGTAGACAGCGTGTCGGATAATTACATCTTGGACAAGCAGCTCTGCGCCCACGTTGGATTTGTGCCACAGGCAGAGATGGAGCAGCAGTTACAAGCCGAGGCCGTCGAGCTCGCCCGAGACGCCGACTTTGTCATTGTCTTCACTGGAAACTCCTTCCAGTGGGAGTCCGAGGGCCAAGATATGGACGCAATGGTTCTGCCGATGTATGAAAGCCGCACTCAAGACAAGCTTGCGAGCGAAGTGGCAGCGGTTAACCTCAAGGCCGTCGTCGTAAACACCACCGGTGTTGCTGTCGCGCTTCTTTGGCTCGATGATGTGGTAGGAGTGGTTCAAGCTTGGTATGCTGGTCAGGAGACGGGTAATGCAATTTTGGATGTGCTGGTTGGTCATATCAACCCGTCCGGCCGACTACCAATCTCCTGGCCTAGATTATACGAGCATACGGCTTGCTACGACAATTTCGGTATCGATTCGTACGAATCTCGAAAGGTGGAATATATCGAGGGTGTCTTTGTTGGATATCGCCACTTCGACAGTCACTGGAACTCTGAGAAAGAAGTCCTTTTCCCCTTTGGATTCGGACTCAGCTATACCAAGTTCCAGATCAGCGAGGCGTCCGTCTCAGGCATTCTCAGCAAGGATCGCAGCCAAAAGATTACCGTCACAGTGCCTGTTGCAAATGTCGGTACTCGCGAAGGTGCTGAGACGATTCAAGTGTATATCGCTGCACCTCAATCTGATCACTTGGAACGACCCATGAAGACCCTAGCAGGTTCTCAAAACTGAAGCTGAAGGAAGGGACGAAGCAGACTGCTAAGATTGAATTCGGATACGAAGCTGCTGCATATTGGGACGAGAATTTGAGCAAGTGGAAAGTGGTTGCTGGTCATTATAGAGTTCTGGTTGCTACAAGTTCCAATCCAAAGGATGTTATCAGCACCTCGCCACTAGAGGTTTTAGAAGACCTTTTATTTAGTGCATAGTTTGTTAGGTATTTAACTTCTATTTTGAATTTTCGTAGGGGATGCTATCTTGCTAGAGGAGCTGTTGCGCTTTAAGATCCGCGAGTTTTGTAAGAAACATGCGGCAAGGAAAACTTAGAAATCTACTATAAAGTCATAGGTATACGGCTCCTGGAGCCGACCAACAGGTAATATATTCATCAAGACTCAAACTTCCTATCTCGCATGAGCTGGAAAAACTTGATCCTAGGCAACTGTCAAAGCATTGGGTTTTAAAATGCTTGAAATGTGAAGGAAAGTGTGTTTTTTTTTTACTTTGTGAAAGAAGCAACTCGCCCTTGGTGGTGCGGAGAGCAATGTAGGAAGCTGCTACGGTTCTAGGGTCAAATAAATCATAAATTTTAAAGATGCTTCGCTACATGATTTTAATCTGCTGGATAGTACTGAATGAATCCTGCAGCGAAGAGGTGGCATTGCCCTATGGAATGATGGGATTGATCTAGCGGTCAGAGACATAAGATGTGCTATGTAGCCTTGCCAACTCTGTAGCTGGGCGTCGGCTCAGTCTCTTCAGGTTAAGTGGAATTCTGTACTATTCTTGAATGCCGCAATGTGCCACCACTGACAGGAGGTTCGAGTCCTCATTGGCTCTAGAGGTTGAAATGCTCACGACCTGCATATCACGATATCGGGCAGCCTGATAGGTTACACCATTGCAAGGTACCCCGCACGCTGCCTGAGGCACATTTGTGCCCGAGGACTCATCATTTATATTCTTGTCCATCTCGTGATCAACCTCAGCGATTTCTTCATAACTACCGCCGCCTCAAACTCCTTTTCGCCACATACAAAAAAAGACCAGTCACACAGACACCGTCCTTTGCCCAAAGTCACATTGAGTTTCACGGCTCTCGTGAAACTCGAAATCTCTGTACCTGTTACCGAAGTCAGCTCCCGCCTCACATTCGCTCTGACGGCCCAAGCTCTAGCATCGCATTGGCAATAGCTCAACATGCCAGTGGCCTCTGCATCGACGAGCACTAGCTCCTCTACGCCAGGGACTGGCCCTCAACCTGCTTCATATATACAAAGCTACTACGGAGAACCTCTTACGGGCAATTCCCCCGAGAAAAATACTTTAATGTACACGTGTCATGTGTGTTACCATGTCTGGCAATACTCAACAGCGCCGCAGTGCCTTAATTGTCATCACGCAGCCTGCCAAAAGTGCCTTACCCACGTTGGGTAATTATAAGCTATGAAACATAGGAAAGCTTCAACATTCACATTTTTTTTCGGTTCATAACAGGACCACGAAGTTGTGAATGGGCTCTTGCCATGGTGTGAGAGGAAGCCTCGATTAGCATTGTCAAGCTAGATTGGAGCACCATGTCATTCCTGTCGTTATGTAATTTAACGCCGCAATCTTGGCTGAGCACGCTGCACGGAAAGCTTACGATGGGCTAATTACCGGCATTATAAATTAGATGTGTCCGATCGTTCAAGTCTCCAGTGTTCGTGTAGACTTTGGCGTTGAGAAGCTTACCAAATGTTCAGGCTATCGTATTCTGCGCCACCAGTGTCCCACCCCTCGTATCCTTCTAAAACATGTTGATATAGCTATCATAGAATCCATCGGTTTAATTTCCTCTATGTTTCAGTTTCATGGTATCTTTGATTTACACGTCTTCAACTTAGTTCTTGTGAGAAGCCTCGTTTGCGAGTCCCTCATGCTGGCTTCAATTTTAGACACCAACCAGAATCCGGTGCCAACGAAGCTATCCTGATTAACGCCAGCCGAGCTGGCTCACTGGGGATAGATGGAATATTATCCCTCGGATGTTTTCTTGGCAATTTTATCAACCATCTAGGACGCCCTCGTCACGGGAAGAGTGCAAGGCCCACCCCACGCGTAATATGGTTAACTTGCATCGCAGGGTGCATAAACAGCATATTTTGTTGAAATGAGCATTTACAAAACACAAGCGTTTCTCAAGGTGAAAGCTTCTCGATTGATACCGATATTTATGTCAAGGCGAGCTATGAGTGCAACACTGAGCATCTTAAATTACATTTCATAGCAGTTTCGTACATGACTTACATCTCCCACTATCTAATCAAGGGAAGGTACATCCTTCTTGATATCTGCATTCTTCTGCTGCTCCTCCTTCTCTTTATCGATCGATGCTACTGATAGCCGGTCGGCATCTTCGGCAGTCTGGTCAAGGGTGGCACGGAAAGCGATACGCCTAGGCAAAAGAATGCGCACATCAACATAGCGCAGGGTGCAGGTCATGATAATGACGAGAATAAGCAAAGCAAGGCCGGTCTGCCAACCGTAGCTATAATATGGAGCCTCCGAGGCAGGCCAGACTAAGACCTGGGACCAGGCGGAAATAGCGTAGTAAAGGGCGACTGAAATACCCACGATGAGGGAACGAGCCTCGGGATCTTGAGGGATCAAGTCTGAAAGCCAAGAGAAAATCAGAGGAGCCGTTCCCAAACATGTAAACGCAATAAAGTAAGCTGCATATGCAGCGGACAGACCGACAGAAGTTGGATGGGACGTCCAGATACTCATTATGATGCATGTGATGATTCCGATGACTGCTTGGACCACAATCAAGGTCCATCGGCTTTCGATAAGATCAGACAGCAGGGCCCAGATCCAGACAAAGGCGACGTTTATACCATAGGCTCCAATCGGGATAGCGTTGATCTGCGATACACTCCATCGCGCGGTGCCATCAGCGTTCTTCAATGACTTCAAGAAGAGAGAGAAGTAGACATTTCCATAAGTGCCGAGAACAGTCGCGACATAGAGAATGGCAATGAAGTAGACGACCCAGCTTGAGAACGTTCGCTTAACGCCTGCCCATGTCATCTTCTTCGGCTCAGCGCGACCGTTGCGAGCGAGTCGTTCCATAGCGAGCTCTGCATCGATCTTTTTGAACCAAAACGCTCGCGGATTCGGCTTGTTGGGAAGATCCGGCATCATAAAGATTCCTGCAATGCCCCACACAACGGTCATGATGGCGTTGATGATGAAGAGCCAGCGCCAACCAGCGATTCCATGGCTTCCCTCGAGGGTTTCGATAATAGCAACCTGCAAAGCGCCCGACATCATAGATCCGACAGCCTGGCAGGAGTGATAAAATCCCATACGTTTCGCGAGCTCAGTGGGTGTGTACCAGTACACTAGAAGGCATTAGGCAAAGGAACGACACTAGAGGGCAGCAGGAACACATACTGAACAAAGTCATCATTCCGGGCCAGGCACTGCTTTCACAAAGGCCAAGGAACACGCGGAGAATGTACACCTGCTTTGCGCTTGTTGTAATAGCGATGAGTCCAGTGATGATGCCCCAACAGATCTCCAGACCAGGTAACCAGATACTTGGCCGAACATAGGTCAAGATGATCTGTGAGGGAATAAGCATGATACAATAAGCAACATTGAAGAAAGTGGAGAAGCTGACACCATTAGCTAAGTCATATGTAGTAGAGGGCATGAACTTACTAATTGAGCTCCTTTCCATAGAGCTCCAAGTCTTCTTGCATTCCAGAGACGTAGGCATTGTTGATATTTTGCTGGTCCAGGTATTTGATGACTGGATCTGATCAGAAACTGCACTATAGCCTTGAGCACTGATATATTACCTTGAGAAATGCAACCAAAGGTCATGAGGAAAATATCCAGACGTCGGACCAAGGACTTTTCGTCTGGGGAGCGGACGTGTTTAGTTGCCGTTGGAAGGCGGTTCAAGAATGCAAAGGATACCATCGTGAACGAATCTAAGGCAGGGGAGCTGAATCGGCTGCTTAATCCGTTCTGTTTGGTAGTGTTCAACCCGTCCTTCTTCAACGACACCTCAGGTGACGGATAGCATCAAGAGCACACTTGCAACGATAGACAAATGTGACTGATCTTCTTGCATGATAGGCGTCCGCGCCAGCTTTTAAAGAAGATGCGGGGTGATAAGAGTCACGTACAACAGCCAATGGCACAAGAAAAACTGCAATGCTGGACCCTGGCTGGTCCATGTTGATGTAACCCCGTAACGCTCCCACACGCACAAGTTGCCTCTTCCAGGCTAGGAGTAGACTGGGCTGACGAGTTTTCTTTGACCGACCCACAAGCGGAGAACCAAGCGGAGAACCATGTCCTGGAGAAAATGATATCGGCGACACTTTTAATCCCGCTCTACTTCATGCTAAGACGTACGAGTCGAGCCTATCTCGGGTACTACGAGTCAAACCCTAGCTTATCCTACAACCACAGTGAGCCTGCAGTCTCTATGATGGGTGCCTAATCATCAGCCCATTTCATAACTTCTTCAGCGTTGATGGGCATCCTCCGAGAGCTGAGCATGCAACCGTTACGCGCAAGATGATAGAAACGTTACACGCGTTCATAGCGGTTTACCTTACCCAGGCAAGTCTGGTAAAGATAAGTATGAATCGATACGAAAACTATGGTACGAGATGTGAAAAGTCGGCTTCAAACTAGGGTTGGCCGACAACGGAGACCCTCGAATGATGATCACTTCGTTGGCCCCACTTGGGAACTTGATCATCTCCCATCTTATCCACAATGGTCATAATTACCAGTTGTCTAGTCAACTTTTGCGAAGGGATTACCATTCGTAGTCCCGATGAGGGGTACTAGTCGTGAGCGATGGCAACTAATCACGTAATACTTTCCAGGAGCCACAAAGACAAAGATAAGTTTTCCAAATGCTTAAAGCTCAACCACTGGTGGCAAAATTCCAATACGGCCAATGCTTCCTAATGTGTATATCCCTCCTCTCTCGTCAAATTTTGCAAATGATCAGGATAAGGTAGATACATGGATTTTCGCTACTTACTATAAACAACAATTGACCTTGGTGGCCTGAGAGGTGGTAGCTTTTTTGCTCATCCAACCTTATTCGACCTCTCAGTCTATATTCATTTTGCGAGAAAATCTTAAATATCCAAACAAGGACCAGCTGCATCAAACCATGAAACCGATGAGATAATTGTCTGTGCCAGTGAAAGGTTGAGAATTATTTGTGTCCATCGAATTTTCATTTCCCATCATAAGAAATTTTTAAGCAGACTTGTTCAACTCCCGGACTCTCAAAGTTCCCACGGCTCAGGCATGTTTATCAAAAGCCCTGCCAGAGTTGCAATCAATCCATCAACTGTATTATTTCAATCGCTGAATTCTTCGATTTCTTGCCTAAAGTCACTCGTGGCTGTCGTTCTGCTCGACGGTTGAAACCACACTACACTACACCGAGCAACTTGACACTCAGGTTACTGCTAATGATGATTGTAGTCATGTTCCCTTTTGCCCTCCCGAGGTTCTATCCTCGAGATCGATCAGTCGCTGGGTCTGGCCACTATGTGAACTTCTCTCACTGTGACTGCCAAACCCGCTTATTTAGCATCGGAGTTGTTAGGCCTTTGGAATAACGCAAGACGCGATCGTGGCTAGACTCAATGTTTAGCTTGGCACAAACGAAGCTATACAAGCGACAGGTCTGTTCTAACAAGCCGGCCTCAGAAAAACAGGAGCTCAAAGCACGAGTTACACTGGCTGGGGTCTAGCATAAGCTGCCACCTTTTTTGCTTCAATTTAGTAGGCAGCTTCTCTACTATCTTCATCGTACGCACATAAGGGATGTAAGAGGTAGGCTTCAAAGGTGTGGCTGTACAAGTGACAAGCACAGTCTGCCCCTTGTGCGCGAGTTCCAGCATCTTAGGCTATAGACTTCCGGCGTTGAGTCGCTTAGGATATCTGCTAGTTTACGATATTTATTTTCCATAGTTGATACCGCCATTGAAAAGACGATGAGACCGCCAATAGAGCCACGCAACATAGATATGTAAAGTATGAGATGATAATTGAAGAGGTCATTAGTTGGTTGTCTCCTGACGTCAGAGAATGTATATCATAAAACATATTGATTAGACTCTGTGTCGTTAACATCTTTGCGATGAGGAATCAGCTTAAACAATTATCCTCTCAACTCGAAAACAGCCTCCTGGTTCAACTAACAGTTTCATTTTCCCTTCATATCTAGTTACTGCTAATGCCGCATTGACCACCACGCCCGGGCAGTCACAATCTGAATAGCCAGTTTGCCCTGTCCCATGAGGACAATTTAGGGCTCTGCCCTAGTCTCTGCTCGTGCTCACCCTGTAGCGTGACTTCTCGAGCAAGGCACTTTTACCGTGCTCCCAGCTTTTGTCAAAGTCTCTCCCAAAATCATTGACGTGAGTACAATTTCTTGAACTCTAGCTTGCTCCAAGTATCGAAGGTGGAAGTTGTGCCTACACGGTCGGCCTCACATGAACCAGACGATGATTAAACAATATTCAACAGTCAGATTAACAATGAAAATCATCCACGTAGTGCAAGACAGCTGAATTTGAACCAACAATCTTTCACCTGCTTCCCCCTAGACTTGAGATAAAACTAGGCCGTCGTGATAGTTGGGGAGATATTGCGAGTCTCCTCTGATAACAAAGACACATACCATAACCGTAAGGACGCTCCGTGTATTCGATGAGTCGATGTGCCCCAAGGCTCCGAACCGTCTTTAGACCCTGCCCCGTATGTATCTACCATCCTCTAGGTTCTTGTGCCAACAGCTTGAGCGAATTCCTGGTGTGTAATGAGCTTCGGGTCATCATTGGAATTGCTATAGTTAAGCACATGAAGGAAAGTTCGCATGCACTTCTAAGCGGCAATATCTTGCAAAATATTGACTGATTCTCAAATAGCTTCCATCCCAGTTCTCATATCTATCTTGACTTGCGTGTCAAAATCTTCTTCTGTAATTGAGAGTTCGAATCAGAGTCTCTAATCTCCCGGTTTCTAAACGTCACGCGAAAAAAACAAGCCTTGCAGGCAATGGTTTATGCCTCTTTGTTCTTGACCCCATTCGGTGCTCCTTACCTTCCTGGTCGATTGGCTTCTCACGATTGTCAGCCTGCTGCCGGCTGGATCTGCCAGGCCATACTACCCAGAGTATTAGATGATGTTTCAACTGCTCACATTTCCACTCATAGGGAGCGGCTAGAGGTCTTTAGAGTCGAATGCCATTACTAAAGCATAGTTTTAGGAGACACCAAAGTCCCTTTGTTCATAATTTAGTATATTGCACCAACGACAGAAGCTTGACAATCCTATTCCGCTCCATCGTTTGGTAAATCGTAAAACAACCGGAATGCAGGCGGTATCCTGTGATTCTTCAGAGGGCTCAGCTCAAAAAGCATTCACGAGAGTTGCTTGAATATGTCAGGGAAACGAAAGTACTTTAATATATAATCGTACCACTCCATCTAGTGAGGTATAACGATGCCAATATAGAACACGCATCTGCCGGTCTGTGCGTTGACATGCAACCCGCTGGTTGGAGTAAAACGTGCATGAACGAATCTTTGATGCTTGCCCATCCGCACCTATTATTTACGGAGGACTTGAAGGGAGAAAACACCTCACAACATTCACAACGCCTTTTCACATGATCATCCTATTCTTCAACAGACACTACATTTAAGCTAAATGTGTAAGAACCGGCGGGTATTAGTGGATATCCCCGGGAGCGGTTCAGAGGGAGCGGAGCGCTCCCGAGATCCCTGGTGGGTCTTGAGAGTGGGTGAGGGACAAAGCAGTCAGCCGAGTCGAGTCTCAACAAGAGCGGTGTCGTGACATGTACGTCAGAAACATGCGGTAGAAACAGCAGAGAACAACATGAGATAGTTGTCAGGAGGGCAAAAGTGTGTATCACTCAAAAATCTTGAGCCCTATGATTAGATGAAGACTTGCCACCACCACGCCGACGTGACATCATCTTGTGTATGCAGTCTTCTGCACGCACTCCTCGAGAGGCTGGGAACATCCTTTGGTCCATGCGGTGTGCGCAAGACCCTTGTTCGAAGTGAGACAAAGGGGCGTTTCTGATTTGATGGAATCGCGTGTATGGTTTTGGTTGGTCGCAGGATGAGGTCTCGCCTGTGGTCTCGCTTGTGGGACACGAAAAGATAGATCGTGAGGGTGGCAAGCTGAGTCTGCTTGGACCCTGGGATTTTTCTTCTTGAACCCTGAGTCTTTTTTTTTTTTTTTGAGATAGACGAACGGAGAATTTCCTTCTTCCCGAGATGATCTAAGGGCGGGAGAGACGGAGTGATGACGTGGGCACCGCGCTGAGATGGCTTGAGAGTTGGTAAGACTCTCCATGTCTCAGCTTGACAACCTCAAAACGCCTCTCGATTTCTCGACTCGCTTCCCGCTCTTTTGTGCGTTGTCCGGCACAGCAAAGCACTTGATGAGTGAGTCAAGAACGGTGTAGCTCCATGTGTGCTAGTCTAGACGTGTCATGTGGCCGGGGGCTAAAGCTGTTGAGCGCTAAAAACGGACAGAGCTGGAGACGTCTTATGCAGTTCGCCCCATCACGACCAGCCAACGTGCCTATGAGCTGTCTTTTTGTATGGACGCTATGCTCAGTTATCTCAACGCTATTCTGAGTGGGGAACGGCTCTCGACGAACTGCCACAAACGTGGTGCGATGAAAGCGGTGGCCGCCAATACGGCTGCAGCAGATGCTTGCACACCGCTTCCACCCCTGCTCGAGGCGATTGGTGACGAGAGGGTCGCTTTTTGGCACCAAAAATTGCAAGCGACAACTCCAATGGATCAGTCAGTCCAATAGATCAAAGCCCTCGTGGTTGCCGCGGGAGTCGAGACCCACGCTAGGCATCGTGTAGAAATCCCGTCGTCGCTGCCCGATCTCAGGATGCCCTCAGTTTTCTAGGATGGCAATATCAAAGCTGCTGCTCAAGCAACAAGTCACTCAAACCCCATCACCGCCTATCTAGCCAGCGTCTTCAGTCTAGGCCCCCGTCCCCTCTCTCCGCTCTCTCTTTCTCTTTTTATTTTTTTAAGTAATTCTTTTTCACGCACTTGCCCGGGATGTTGCCCAAGCGACGAACCCCCGCTCGTCGGGCCGAAGCTGGGCTACACGGGACGGCCCTTCAGACGCTGCGGAAGAAGTTGGAGAACAGCATTGTACGGTCCGATTCAGGGCGAGATTTCATACCTAATACAAGCATTGCTGCCATTTTCACTTTGACCGCCATCCAAAAGGCCGTCAAGCAGCTCGCTTGCGCGCCTGACGACCGCGTCCGTCTCGCCAACACAATCTTCACCGCCGGCAAGACCCTGTTTGCCATGCTGGTGTGGATGAAGGAGCCTGCCTTCATCGTCAACTTCCGCAACCATGAGTTGCTCGACAAGAGGTTACCCTTCAGCCACTCCGATGTCGACAACATGGGCATCAAGTTTGGTGCCAGGCTCGTGAGTGACGAGCAGTGGAAGTTCTTGCCCTACAACTTCCCGCCAGCCATGTGGGAGTCCCACCAGAACATCGACAGCCATATAATTCTGCCATTCGTTGGAAAGTGGGAGAGGATCGGATACAACATGTATGAGGACGTTTTTTACAAGGGCTATATCGCATCGTCGGAGCAGGCTTTCTATCCCAAAGAGGTAAGCCACAGTCATAATCATTCCACCTGCTCTCGGGGGCTGTTCGCTTATTTGTGATAGAGTAAACAAGAACAAGAGCAAGCACAAGTACAGGTCATCAAGAAGACGTTGAAGTCAACAGTGGCGCCGACCCGGCTCCAGCAAGAGAGGTTGTGCCTACGGCTCCTGAACCAGCTGAAGCATCCCAACATTGTCGGCTTCCTTGGGTCCTATACATACATGGAGCAGCATCACTTCTTGTTTCCCCGTCTGGATATGGATCTGAGCGAGTTTCTCCAGAGGGACACCCGGTTTGGACACTTCGAATCGGATTGCACCTTTTACACAGAACTGCGAGGGCTTGCCTCTGCATTGTCCCATATCCACCAGCTGTATCTAGATCAGAAAGCCCACAATGGCGATTTTCAAGGCATGGGCTGGCACCATGACTTCCAGCCCACAAAGATATCGGTGAGCAAGGACAAGTTCCTGCTCACGGGGTTCGGGCTCGAAAGCAGTGCCGAGTCTAAGATGCTACGGCAGCCGACGCGTAGCTACTATGCTGCTCCTGAATTCATGGACGCTGAAGAACAGACCGCTGACGAAGCCACCGATGTGTGGGCGTTTGGATGCCTCATTGCTGAGATCGCCACTTATATGCAGTTGAGTGCTCCCGGTGTCAAGGCTTTCACCGAGCATCGGTCACCACATGGACGTGAAGGATGGACAGACCACCAGTTTTATGACGCGCACGGCGAGACTAAATACCTGGCCGAGCAGTGGCTTGAATCTTTGTCTATATTTAGCTCAGACGAGCGGTTGATCCCGTCGCTCGTCAACATTTCCCTCGATGCTTTGATAGCTGACCCAAGCCACCGCCCATCGCTCATGCATGTCCACGACCAACTTTCTCTGCTATGTCTCAAGGCCCACTTCGACTCGGTTGACGAGGAGTTTTCCAATACTCGAGAGTGGAACGGAATCACAGCCGGCGACAACCTCTGGTTTCTGCAAGAGCGGTTTCGCGCCTGGGGTCGTGTGCTGGTGCTCGACCAAAGCGAAGCCGTCATGGCCCTCTCAGATAACATCCGGGACTGTTACGACGAGTACATCGAAAACATGCGGCTACTATTCCAGGAACTCAACGACGCGAGCTCGGATCCGTTTACGTGTTTGGAGGACCGACTAGACTTTGAAGAATGCGTCGATGGACTGGTGGAAAATCTATGGACTCTGTTACCGGCCGACCAGCAGAAACCGACGAGGCAGCATTGGTTCCGGGCCGTGTTGAATGCATACTGGACTGAGGCTTCGGGAGAGGTTTACGGAACGCTAAAATCACGATACCAGATTTACAAGGGTACCGAGGACGACGAAATGATTGACGACTTTTTCTTCGAGGATGATCAATCAGAGGATCTTGAACGGGAAGACGCCGAAACCGACATCACTCAGCCAGAGAGCGACAAGCTTGAGACCGACGATTCAGACAACGACGAGTCCGAGACCGACGAGTCCGAGACCGACGAGTCCGAGACCGACGAACCCGAGAATATACGACCCGACACACCCTTGGATACGGTCGATGAGAAGAAGTCTCAAGATACTCCCGAGCTTGCCCCAAAATTCAACCTCGTCTCCAACATTACAAACTTCGTCAAGGACTTCAGCACCATTGGATGGCTACAAGAGAACTTTGCTTCTCCCAGGATCCTCTCACCGAAGCCAGTCGTTGAGAAGCCCAAGGTCGAGAAGCGGGACGAAGAGAAGCCCATCGACAAGGAGCCCGAAAGCGAAAAACCTGATAGTGATTCTTGGAAGTCCTACGTCGGAAATCTTATGGGACAGATTGTCAAACAGAGGGATCCGTTGCAGAAGTTTCTCTACAACGCCATCAGCACCCAAGCCGCTCCCGCACGATTTGCTGCCGCTTTTCCTTCGACGGCTACGGCCTTGGGGATATTTTTCCAGAGATGATATATGCGGCGCCGATAAGAATTGATTTCAACATCACATTATCCAAACTTGGAACTCAGAGAAGCACTTGGAGCTCAACAAAGTATGTTGCAGCGGCTAGGGCACAGAAAGGCGTTCATTTCCCGCCTCAAAGCTATAACATCAGTCCTGCAAGCCACGGATCAGGTTCTTTATACCCTCGCCATTCTTCGTCTTCTCCCACGCCTCCGTGGCACTCTCAAACGGCACAACGCTGCTGATCAGCGACTTGACCGACACCTTGCCAGAGCCCAACAAGCCAAGAGCAATGTCGTAGTCCCCAGGTGCGTACCGAAACGACGTCTTGACCACTGTCTCCTTCTCACACATTGCCCCCATAGGTAGCGTCTGGTCTGGCTTCCCCATGCCGATCTGCACAAAGACACCGCCGGGTGCCGACGCATATATACCCGTCTGGGCCGACGACTCGACACCGGTGCATTCC
This sequence comes from Dactylonectria alcacerensis, assembly GCA_029931735.1. NCBI lineage: Eukaryota > Fungi > Ascomycota > Sordariomycetes > Hypocreales > Nectriaceae > Dactylonectria > Dactylonectria alcacerensis. Next base: position 1,158,375 of record JAPMUZ010000005.1, read on the forward strand.
AAGACGGCTTCTACGCCATCATCGAGATGGAATTCCTTTTGTAATCGGGACGCGTTTTCCTTTGGCGTCGAATCGGCCGCCGGAACGAAAGTGGCGCAATCAACAAAGCCCCTTGCGAACTCGAGCTTCTTCTCGTTGATGTCAGCGATAAAGATATTTCCAGCACCAAATGCTTTTGCCGTCGCCGCGACGAGCAGGCCGATTGTTCCCGAGCCGAGGACGAGAACATCTTGACCCGGCCTTACATCCGCGAGCCGAACGCCGTGGACCGCGACGCTCAAAGGTTCCACGAGAACGGCTTCTTCCAAGCTGAGAGAATCAGGAATCTTGTAGGCAAAGTCCTCTGGGATCTTGAAGAAGCGGGCGAGCGCGCCGTGAGTGCGAGGCGGGTCGGCGGCAAATTGCATCTCGGAGCAGAGATTATATCGTCCGGCCTTGCATCGCCTGCAGCGTCGACATGGAAACCCCGGTTCGATGGCGACGCGATCACCTGGTTTTACGCTTGCCACTGCTTCGCCCACTGAGTGAACGATTCCCGATGCTTCGTGGCCCATGACGAGTGGGCTCTCCTCGGAGACTTTTCTCGTCACTCCGCCATGCTTCCAGAAGTGAACCTGATGGAATAAGTGTTGGAGCTAAGATGACGAGTCGGGAACAGCAGCAACATACATCACTTCCACAGACGCCGACGTACGAGATTCGAATCAATATCTCATGAGGATCCGTGATTTCCGGGACTGGTCTATCTTCGAAGCGAGCGTCCCCAGGGCCGTAAAGAAGACAGGACAGGTTCTGGCATTGCTAATTAGCATTGTATCACGGATTTCTTGGTGAGCGAATGGCGCACGTTTGGAGTCATGGTTGAAAAATGATGTATTGTTGTCAGATTATAATTAGCATCAGAATTTTCTTGAGTAGATATATAATACCTAGACATAGTAAATTGTTCATCTAAATAGTCCAGTAAGCGGGTGGCTGTCCTCCGACTACCCCGCGTCTGACGTGGTGAAGTGCTACAGAATGACGGGACGATGTCGTCCGATAGTAAGATAACTCGCAGTGACGTATAGATTGCCGATCGAAAAAAAAATATTATTTGCAATCTATTTGTGTTGAGCCCAGTTATCGAGGGCCTGTACATTGGATGTACTATCTCCAAGCGGTGGTGCTTGGCTGGTTCTAGCTACTCAGTTCAAACTGAGCCGTGGAGGCACTTGGGTTTTAAACTACTGAAATTGTGAAAAAAAAAACTGTGTTTCTATGACTCTGTGCCAGCAGCAACTCGCCCTCAATAGAGCAGATAGCCGTATGCAAGTTCAAACTGAGGACATCCAACAAAACATACTCAAGCATTGTGTGTTAAGTTACAGGACCACACTGACAAAATATGAATCATGGCCATTAGTTCTATTTTTCTCAGCTATTGACTCTACTGGAGAAAGCTACGACGACGTGGCCCATTGACCACTGTCACTACCATCGGAGTGCAGTGCTCCGATGCAACCCCGCTGACAATTCCACTCCAGTCGCGGCGAGAGATAGCAACAACGCCAACGAGTAGTCTAAGTCGGTATCATCCCATTTCTGACGCAAATTGCTAACAAAAGTCAGCCTATCTCCAGCTATTGACATCCGGTCATGACAGGTATAAACGATGCGGTGGAAAGCATTAACCGCGCCGCTGAGGGTCCCTTTTCAGCAGCCAAGGACTTTGCCAACAAGACCCAAGTCTTGATCAGAAAAACCATTAGTCATATAGACTCGGAGACAGCCTATCAGTTGCTTGAAGGCGCGGAAACGTCGCGGGAACTTGAAGTTGAAAATTTGGAGAATTTGGATTATCACCATCAGATGAAAGCAGTAACTCTTTACGAGACGCGTAGAATGCATATTATTTGTGGTCATTATCTATGAATACTCTAGCATACCTACCCACAACCAGAGCGGGTAATTAGCTCAGCGAAGATGCGGTATGTTCGCCGCCCAAGTAGCCATGTATGCCTCCGGAGGGAGGTATTACAACGACCGAAACGACTCAACGATCAAAAACAGACGTGCCAATACGAGAGCAAGCGTAGACATCACTACAAATTCTGTGTAAGGATAGTCCTTTCCCGGCGCGATGTTTGGATCTCTCCAACACCTCGACCAGTAGTCATAACCCCAGAAGAAGCAGCCCGAAGCTAGCGGACTGCACATGGTTACCAACTAGGAGACTCTCCATAGCAGCCGTTCTCTGTTGTTGGGAAAAGGGAAGTCCCACGCGATCAGGTGCATTCCGCCGCAAATGGAGGCACCAAAGACGTCACTGGCGAGCAGGACTGAGGTGGATGGACCTGCACCATTCTTGGGCCACTTGTGATGGTAGGCATTATTCGGAATGTTATTTCTAACTCCTTTAAAGCCCCAGAAGTGGGTTGGACAAAGAAAAGCAATCTTCTTCCTGTCCTCAGCAGTGGCGTTCTGATCAGCAGGAACATAGATGGGCGTCGTGACGTCTTGGGAGTGATTCCAAAGCAAAACGTATATCATGAAAGCACATACGGCGAACTACAGCGTCATGACCTCGAGAGGAGACGATGGCCAGTGCCGCACTCCCCTAGCGGCTACTTAGAAGATCATCCAAATGACCTGAACAAGGGCAAGGAGCTTGATCAATCGGTCCCCCTTATTCTTGTCCGAGAGCTCGTCGTCCGTAATGCGCGGGAGCCTAGTGACGATGTTGTCATGTCTCGCCTGGTAAAGCTGGGATACCGTCAAGACCCAGACATCTCCTTCGAGAGCTAGTAAGGTGTTGATAGTGGTGATGGTAATGTGGTGGGGGCCTGGAAGAGTAAGACGGCAACCAGGAAGAATCTTTTTGCCATGCAAGGTGTGGATAGCATGTGGGCGCCATTCAATAGCACCGTACAAACGAGAGTCCGCGTTCATTGCAGACCTGAAGCGCTCGCGATGTCTTCTCCAGTCCTGCTCATCCCACACTCTTCTGCTGAGCCACCTGCCCATGTCAAACATGGGCTTTGCAACTCGCTAGTCTTGGTCGCTAGGCGTGTGAGCATCTAGGCAACATTGCGCCAGTTCAATATCCATACCTTTGTCAGGTCTCTGAACTGCTTGGATGCTATTGGCTTGGACAGCGTTGCCTGATAGCAGACCATCATCCGGCGGACCACCAGGTGGTGTAGAATCTGCGCTCCATTGGTTGATCCGCAGCTGAAGCGGAGATGAATAGTCGGTGATTTGAACACGACTCTGAGGGTGATCTGCAGGATCTTGTGGGTCTGAGACCTGTTTCTCAAGTATTTCAGGATAGGCTGGAGTAGGCCGGGGTAGAGTAGTATGTGTAGAGTGTGGCGAGGATCGTCTTTCAACCGCTGCTTCCGAAACAAATCGGATCGCAAAACCCCCCATATCAGCAAAGAAGGTGTGGGCCTTGCTCCAGGGGACATTATCTTCGTCCGCAACCTTCCGTAACATCTGGGAATGGTGTTTTACGGATCGATAATCTGTGACTGCTTTGACAAGAAGTGCCTCGGGCGCAATCAGAGTTATGAGCATCCACTTGAACTTCTGCATCAAGAACAGTGTCTTTCGCAGTGCCTTCTGCGTTGCTGTCTTTGCATGAAACTAACGTGGAACATTCAGGTGCAGAATCGACCAGCTGCAGAGCACGAGGATCGAGACACAACTCCAGACGATGTCCAGCGTCGATCGGACATTGGGGACGGCAACGAAAACCGGCGCCTTGGAAGGAAAAGTGCAGTTTGGGTAAAAGGCGAAGCGACTGTTAAGGGTTCCTTAAGAATGCTGAAGATGGAATTGGTTAAACTTATCTCCATTCGATCACATTCATGTTCGGATGTTGGGGAATGGCCACTACTGGAACATGTCAGGAGGGAAATAACTCACGGGGTAACCCACAGGTCATACAGCTTAGAAGCTCAATATACCCATGATTTGTTACGGAATGAACACTAACCTCGTAACGCCACGAATCTCTTGAGAGCTACCCCGTAGTTAAAAATCAAAGAGCGGTGAAAGGTGGGATGTGGCTGAGACGTTAGCCATAACCGAGACGAATTAGGAAGCGTTTTGCCGATACTGAGATAACAAATTTGTCAGGCAAGTGGCCAATGTTCAGAAACCCTTAGCCCTAGATTGCTTAGTAATGTATGATGGCACTCAGAAGTATGCGAGCGTAATACAATACACGAGAAAAGCACCATGGCCCTCCATATCGACAAACAACAAAGCAATATAAAATATTCATAGTCGAAGATACAAGTCAAGCTCTTGCTATTTGGAAAACAATTTGTAACCATCAGCACGGGCTATTTTTGTCCCGCAATGAGCTCGACCGTGAATTCTCTAGGCAGCAGTCAGTAGCGACGGGGCTAGGTAAAAAGTACTTAAATCGGCCTTGATTGTAAACTTAGTGTGGTACACAATCTTAACCATCATCGTCTTTCTCCCCCAATGGCAACTACTCCAACCGTCCACGCCACTTTTTCTGTGACGTCGGGTCGTCTTTGTTTCGGCGACTTGGAAAATATCTGGCAAGGTGCCTCCACCGAGCCGGTTCACGGCGTCCCTACCTTCTCGGCTCTCCAAGGTGGAACCATCAAGCAATTCGACTTTAAATACAACCTTCCCGCGGAAAATGGAACATGGAACGCCATTCAGTTAGTCGACGTCGCCTCGCAAAATGTCTGCGGGTGGCTCGCCACTCATGCTGATGTCGATCCGGCGCAAGAGGTTGACAAGATCCTTCGCGTATCTGGCGCGCCATACGAAAATAACAGCGGGAGCAGATTCAACAATGAAGACACAAAGGCCGAGGGCGTGCTGGTCGTCAATAGATACGACTGGGGGTATTACACCCATGACCGAATACAAGTCAACGGAATCGAGACCCTTGACGACTATGACCCGGACATGGCTGAGTCAGTTGGTCTCGTCGACTACGAACGCGCAAAGGACCAAGTGACCAAGTGGAAGGACCAGCACCCTAGCAAGAGAACCGCGTCAGACAATGCCCTCTGGCTGCGTATCCCCGATGGGGAATACAAGTTTGGCCGGTTCGGATACAACGACGCACGAACCGCTGCTCGCTCATTTCTCTTCTTCACAACCAACACCGAGTTTTGCATGACGGCTCTTGCAGGGTATTCACAGCCACTGCGCAGGGAGGAGGATGTGTGATAGCGCTTTGATGGCAGGGTCTGGGGACACACTGACTTTCGGTTGGCCTCGTTGAGCAGGCATCCCGAGGGTGACCCATGGTCTACTGAAATAAAGTATTACTACTATAGTCAATTAAACTTTGTTTCACTCATCATTCTGATAACGGCTCAGGAGATGTATCTGCAGTAGTATTTTGGTGGTGCAAGAGGTGGAATCAAAACGCCACTTTTGTTCTTGTGGATAGTTATTGAGCGGCCGCAAAATGGGGTCCAAGCGGAAGCCAGTAATTAAATAGAACAATTCTCGCCAAGCCTCGAGTCGAACAATCTAGTATAACTTGGCATTTAAATGGAGAAACCAATGGTGGATTCTCGGGCAAAGTGTCAGGACATCAAGACGACATGAAAACAAGCCAACGGCAATAGTCTAGTTGTGAAACAAGGAAAATCGTGATTGTTCGTTACAGTAGCCTGTCTATCTACATTTTATATATACGGTGACCCATTCCAGGTCCAATGATTACTATTACGACGCCCAGCGTTCCTGAGCGCACCGGCACTATGGATGTGTAGGCATTCCTTTCGTGGGCTTCCCTTTTCTGCTCACGGGTGGGACATGCATTTCCTCTAACCCTGAGCCCGCAGCAAACTCGGCGTCTTCCCTGCGCAGCTCGTCCTTATTTTGCTGCATGCCGTGTTGTAGTACTTGGAACAGAGCCTGGACTGCGAAGTCGCCTGTCCGAGGCTTGACGAGCTTCTTGCCTGACGTATAATGGCTCAACAGCTTGCCGTCGCATTCGCTAGGTTGCTCGGCGAAGCCGTTTGCCTCGGCGCAGGGAAGTGACTTAGTGGCTCTGTCGTATTCAGGCTTCTCATCGCGGACAAAGTTACCCCAGGCGGACATCTCGGCGGGGAAGCGGTTGGCGTGCTTGTTGCAGCCTGGGATGCGCGCCGGGCAGGTGATCCAGGCGTCGAGCATCTCGTGGGCGATGGGGATATTGCGGACCGTGATGAAGCCCGGATTGTGGCGAAGGCGGCGCTTGGAGTCGTAGTTGTAGGGGCCCTTGCGGTCGGGCGACATGGCGAAGGCGATGTCCTCGGTGATGTTCCATCTATTCATCATCCACTCGTACGGTAGCAGTAGGTTCGGGAAGATGGCGTCGGTGTCGAGGGAAACAACGACGTCGTAGTCGGCCAGGATCGACTTTATCGCAGGGATCTCGGCCCATACTGGCATTCTCCAGTCGGGCTTGGCTGTGCGGATGTACTTGTATGAATATCCATGGATCATGGCGTAGAGATAGTGGTTGAAGACTCCTGGTGATGTTCCTGACATGGTATCCCATGAGATGCGACCTGCGCTCCATGGCTGGTTCGGGCCGTCAAAGCCTCGTCCGTCCATGTCTAGGATACAAATCTTCTTGCCCATTCGGGTCGGGTAGGGCAGATTTCCCTTTGGGAGGTGCAATACCTCGCCATTAGGTAGTGTAAAGCTGGGCGCAACGACGGGCGTCCTAACACTGCTAAAGAGCTGCTGGATGAGCTCTTCCTGTGACAGCTTTGGGGGCGTCGCGCTCGCATTGGTCGGAACATGTGAGGCGGGCGGCTGGTGTACTGGAGCCTTGTAATTCGGGTCGTATTGCCGAACGTTGAGATGTTCAGGGCCAAAGAATAGAATGAGAAGCAGAGCCTGAGAGGCGATGAGAATGAAGATACGGGTAAAAGAGAACGACTGGAACGCCGCCTGAGACATGATGGCTGTAGAAGACAAAACGAATGTGGAGAGCTTGAATGCCGAGAACCAGAATGAAACAAAAGATGGAGAAAATAAAAGAGTTAAAAGTGAGACTTTTGCAGAAGCAGAGATGGTAAGACACGGACGGCTCCCGGCATGAACCATTCCTTGGCTCGTATTTTTTGTGACACTTCCTTATATGATAGGTAAAAACACTCAGACCCAGGGGTGGAGATCCTTCGACCCGCAGCACACAGGTCGCTCGCTGGGTCCGATTTGTAAAACAGGAGACTGTTTGACCTTGGCATCATTTGGTGGCTTTTTCCAGCTTCGTTTGCACTGATCCCGTTTTTTACGCGTGAGAATGGAGCAAGGCCAAGATGCCGTGCGTTGAGTGAAAATCCGTAGCGGAGATAGCAAACCTCTACAAAAGTCCTCGATCCGTAAGAACCCAATCTGGGAAAGAAAAAGTCGTTGGGAACGAACGATGGCTTCCGCTAGCCCGCTAGCTTCAAAGCATCGATCAGGTTGGTGCCAACACGCACCAGAATCGCGACAGAGTCTAATGCCTCACCGTGAATGGCTAAAGGCATGAAACGCGTTAAGATTGCGAAGTGTGGCTGCATCCTCGTATTCAGCCCGTCGTGGGACCTGCAGCACGTAGCCGAGACAGATTTAGAGCTCGATCCAGGAACGTCTGCAGCAGAGACCTTGGAGGGTTCAGTGCACATTTGTTTCTTTCACAAACGCACCATGCTCTTCTTTACACATCTAAATCATGGAAACGCTGAAACAGATGATCGAAAGGCAAGACCCAGGACTCTAGATGCAGGCACCACCTCTAAACTTACGAGTTGCCGACTCCCGGGTTAAACCCAGCACCAACTCCGCCTTTACCCATCTACCTAGCCTACCCCGTGAGCCCGGGTATCGTAAGATCCTTGTGGCTCGCAGGTGTGGAAAACAAGGCCCGATCTAAACCTATAGATAGCTATTGGTTGAGTCGACTCGACGGCTGCTCCAGGAGGCCAACCTAACAAGTGGCGTGCAACCCGTCTCGCCGGTTAGCGTCTGCCCCTCCACCTAACAATGACGGCATGATGAGTTGACCGAGCAGAAAGGAGGCTTACGGCGAGTGGAGGTGATTGCCACAACGATTTTAGTGCGGAAGGGGAGGGGGTCAAAGTGGTTGGGTCAAGTTGGTTGTTGCCGGTGCCCGTTTTAGGGTCTTCGTAAGTGGGCAAATTACCTCCGTCATTTCCGTTCGTAATTGGGCACGAGAGCGTCCGGGAGCCTACTCTTGCAGGCCAATCCTGGACAGCATGTGGCACCTCCACACCTTGTTTGTTTCTTTTTTCCCCGACAGAACCGCTTCAGCCGCAAATGCCAATCTCGTCCAGGTGCATCGCCGCTGTTTGCTGTTGACCTGAAACGCCACACACGGTTGCTGTCTCTTTGCACGAGCTGCGATCCGTTCTCCGGTGAGCTTCAGTTACGACTTACCTGCTCGGTAGTAGTGCGTGATAACGCCTCCTCCACAGCTCGGGAGGAGAGTCCGAGAAGTGGCGCCCCCCAACGTTAGTTTAGCTTACGGTAGATCGTCAATGAAGCAAACCCACTGTTACGAACATTCTAGGCGGCCAGGTGTCGCGACGGGTACGATGAATGACGTGCAGCTCGCAATGAATTGATTGAGCAGAAAGATGACATCTCAGAGGCATGGACCCTTGCTCTTTATATCTGTCTTCAATCGACACGTTGATAAGGCATCGCGTTGTTGGTTCATTATGCTTTGGACTAGACAACGCTTCGGAAAGCCCGGGTCGATTAAAAAAAAAACCTCCTCAGGGCTACCCGACCCCCCCTGTGATCTCCATGCCTCCATACCGGCGATCTCTATTAAACGGCTCGGCTAAGGTGGAATTATTCCGACTTGATTGCGGACCCCGTCCCCCCTGCTAGCTGCCAGCACCATGATCGGGAATCAGGCACATCGTCAAAAACTAGGAGAGTTTCGTCACTCCCGAAATAGTTCGGGCATGTCAGAATTGAACCCGACATATCCATTAACATTAACATTCAGCTAGCGCATCAAGCTACGGTAGGTCAACGGTGGCAGCTCAGAGTCACCGGTCCCTTTTGGCCCGTGCAAGGACAGTCCAGACTTGCCTGGCTGCTCGTCACACGAGTTCTCAAGCTTGAAAACACGAAGAAACCATTCAACCAAACGCTAACCTAACCATCAACGTTTCTCGTTCGTGCGCTTCGTCCAGTCGCACGTCACTTTCCTTCCTTAGGCCATATTTGGAGTTGCTTGCGCCAGCCATCGCTCTCTCCAACACATTGGCATTCCATCTCCATTCCATCTCCAGGGTATTGAAGCAGGCCGGTTATTGATCCGTGTGCTCACAGTAGTCCCAGCTTCCTTATTTGAGCTGCATACCAATTCTTCGGTTTAACAAATTAGCAACAACGCCCAGCTCAGGTGGCAAAGAATGACTTACGTTTTCTGTACTCGCTCCCAGCGCCCTCACGCGCAGCCACTTCTTCCACCACTCCATCTCGATCCTCGGAGCACGTAGCTTTGTCGTGAGGTCCTCGCTCTTCAGCAACTCGGTCGGTGCGTGAGGAGTCATAACAGCAGGGCGTCCGAGCCCGACGAAGTCGCATTGACCCCTCTTGATGGCGTCTTCCATTCCACCTAAGCTTCTGAAACCGCCGGTGACGACGAGCGGAAGGGACGGGTATTTCTCGCGAATGATAGACGCAAAAGAGAGGAAGAAGGCTTCGCGTCGTACAGTGCTCGCACTCTTGGTAGCAGTGTTGTCGTTGACGCCTTGTGACATCTGAGTTTCTTGTTAGCATGAGTCTAATCCATCTCGTACAGCCAGCCCCTTTCTTACCGTTGGGTTCTCGTATGTTCCGCCACTAATCTCCAAAAAGTCAATCCCACACTCCACCAGGAGTTGTAACTGCTCTAGAAAGTCTTCAATGGTGTCGCCACCATGGTTCATGTCTGCGGAATTCAGCTTGAGACCGACACAAAAGGTCGGCGGCGTCGCAGCCCGAACCCGACGAAGAATTTGAGCAACAATCTCGACTCGCTTAGACGGCGAGCCGCCATATCCGTCTGTCCGCGTGTTGGTGCGGCTGGACATGAACTGAGCCAAGAGATATCCATGTGCGGCGTGGATCTCGACGCCACTGAAGCCGCTTTCGTAGGCAAACTTGCCGGCCTGGACGAACCTCTCAATAATTTCCTCAACCTCCTCAGTTGTTAACTCCCGCGGCGATCCAAACACGAGGTTTCGGAGCAGCCTTTGCGCCATGCCGCTCCCAAAATCCAGGGGAATCCCTGACGGTGCTACGGCCTGGGCGAATGGCCCGCGAGTGCCTGCTCCTCGCGGAGATTGGCGGCCTGGATGATTGATCTGTAAGACAGCTGGTGTTGTGCATGCATCGGCCCATTTTCGCCATCCCTCTCTGTAGGTTGGGTCGGAAAATCGTGTGCCATCGATCGACAAGTCGCCCTTGCTGTTCAAGTGCGAGGGATCGACATGGACGTTTCCTGTCGTAACTATCAGCGATACACGAAGCGAGTCGTGAGAGTGACGGACCGAACCTGTGATCATCAAGCCCCATCCTCCCTTGGACCATTCCTTATATATTCTCAACGTGTCGTCATTGGGAATATTCGATCCATTGTCCAGCTTCTCTGCCATGGCGGCCTACCACCAAATTAAGTTGAGTCATGTATTGGTGAGCAGAGCGTCTCACCTTGACGAACCGATTCGGCAACGTCAGTCCGCATGCCAACTGCTTGGAGTCTTGGAGAGCAGCCATGACGAATGACTGGCCAAGTGCTTTAACCCGAGAATTCGGTAAACGAATTCTAGCTTGCATTGATTGAACCCTGATTTTAAAAAACCTTGAACAGGCTACCAATAACTTTCAGTTATGTAGCCTTGATGTCTACGTTGGGATAATGTTATCATTTGTACCCAGGGATATAACCAGGCGATAGTTGTGTACCACCCGCCTTTCCACGCCGGTTCGGCCAGTAATTCCCTCCGACCATTCCGTCGGTCAGATCCCAGTCAAGAAATACATAAATTGGCGGACATTTAACAGGGGCAAGTTGAATCCCGTCTCCGGTTCTTGAAGACTAGGCCGTAGTATCCCCACTTTCTCGGAGCAACTAATTACGAAACGGGAGCGGGTAGGGTTGTTCCTCCGATCGGAGTAACTAAGCCTAGATTGCCTTATCGATAAGTTGTTTGCTTCATCAAGGGCGAGTTGCCACGATTCATTTGTCTACAATAACCACCTGATCCTATGTACGCAGGTACTGTGGTTGGGTTTAGCGATGAGGAAATGAGAAACAGAAGATTACTAAAATGGACAGGTGTAGAGCAAGAATGTGAGGCAACCCTTGTTTCTGGGCATGTTCTCTTCGCTACAGGGTAGGAAGTGAAGCAAACCTGACCAAATCCGATACTTACCCTTGATGCGCCTCCGTTGACCCGTTTCCTATGGCTTGAGACCCTAGAGACCCTAGGTATATGATTTCTGCATTTACTATTCGCCTCGGTCTTGATTGTTCGTCTCTGCCACCTATTGCTCCTGCAATGAAAAGATCGACCTCTGGCTCATGGAATATGTCCGAGATTACATGAGACAACCTTACACGATCAAACCAATCTCTTGACGACATGTTTTTTTCCTAATCGGATCTAATCAATTTTTCGAGTCCATTGAGTCGAGGCTTAGTGTATTCGGGCCTTTGGTCGATTAATTGTTGACAATATGAATAAATGTTGACATGCTTCGTGGTGAGAGCCTTCCTAATTCGGCTAGCTTCCAACATTGCCACTTGCAAGCAGGACCAGTTGTATACGCCTTCTGGGTCTTCAATGACTCCCCTTGGACTCATTTGGCAATGGCCTTTAAGAATCGGGTTTCCTCACAGCCTAACCTGCAATATTAATTATTCATATCTGCAGAACCTTTTTGCCGTATGTCCTAGCACTCACAGGTATTGCCTAGCTATCGCGGAAGTCGCAAATTCGATCTGTCAACACATCAACTCAGACATGGCCACCAGCAGCTCCCAGTCGGAAACACCAGCCCACGGTATTCCGCTGCCTCCAAATGATTTCATCACCAGCCTTCGATTGGGGAAAGTCAAGCCATTCGGCCCAACCAGATTCCGTACAGCCATCAACAAGCAACCTCAGAAGGGATTGGTCCAAGTTACAGACTTAGGCCTCGTAGGAGATGAGCAGTCTTACGAATTCCACGGGGGGATCGACAAGGCCATTCATCAATATTGCTCAAAGCATTATGGGGTTTGGAATGAAGAGGCTCCGGGGCGTGAGCATCTTTTCAAGCCGGGTGGTTTTGGCGAGAACATTTCCGCGGCACACATGCACGAAGGCAATGTCTGCGTCGGAGATAAATATCGCCTTGGGGAAGAAGTGGTACTCCAAGTCTCGCAACCTAGGCAGCCTTGCTACAAGCTGAATCACCGATTTGAGTACAAGAAAGCATCTAGTTCTTCTCAGAACTCTGGTCGTACAGGGTGGTATTATCGGGTCCTCAAACCGGGGCATGTCAAAGAAGGAGACAAAATCGAGCTCATTGAGCGCATCAACCCTTCCTGGTCGCTGTCTCGAGTCCAGAACTTTCTCTACCACGACCCGGATAATGCCGATGCCCTAGCTGAGCTTAGCCACCTTCCCGCTCTTGGAACAGAGCTGCTCGGTATCTTCAGCACTAGACTGACTCAAGGGGTTGAGGATATGAATGGCCGACTAGTTGGAGACATGAAAGCCACAGCCTGGAGGTCCTTTAAACTGGTCAAGAAGACATCTTTGACGCCAAGGGTCAAAAAGTTTGTCTTCGCCAACGTCGACGGCAGCATGGAGACTGCAGACAGAGATTTTTCATCATTTGCTCACGTTCGCATCAAATTTGGACCCGACTCTCGCTACACGCGAGCCTACTCAGTCGTTTCTGGTACCTTTGAGAAGTTTGAGCTGGGAGTAGCTCTCGACGACAACTCGCGTGGGGGATCGCGCTATTTACACAATGATCTTGGTGTTGGAGACATCATCCAGGCCGCAAAGGGCAATCAAGGGGAATTGGGACGGGACTGTCTCAAAGATGAGCGCATAAAAAAGCACATCTTCATCGTCGGTGGTATCGGAATCACGGCTTTCCTTCCCGAGATCAGGACACTATCCCGCTCAATTACCGAGTTTGAGGTGCATTACGCTGTGCGAAGTCGGCGTGATGCCCCGTATCTTCAGCAGCTTCCGTTCCAACAAACGACCATTTATGCAAAAGACGAGGGTCAACGATTAGATCCCAGTGCTGTCATTCCAGGACCAAGCAACGATGTGACCTTCGACATAAAGATCTACGTTTGCGGTCCATCCTCCTTACTCGATGCATGCCAATCATTGGCGACGAAGCTTGGATATCCACGATCCAACACGCACTTTGAATCATTCAAAGGACCGTCAGTGGAAAATCAGGAAGCATTTGAAGTTGAGATCAAGAGTACTAGCAGAAGAATACCAGTGCCACAGGAGAAGTCGCTTCTAGACGTCTTGGTCGAGGCGGGTTTTGACATCGAATCATCCTGTCTTGTAGGTAATTGTGGAACATGTATGGTGCAGCATTGTGGAGGCGAAGTTATCCACAATGGTGTTGCGCTTGATCAAGAACAGAAGGAAACTGTCATGCTAAGCTGCGTGAGCCGTGGAAAAGGTCGTGTCGTAATCGACTGCGAGGAAGCGTGAGGGCAAGCAAGGCACAGTTACTAAGACTTGGGTAACATTTGTTCAGGCTGTGGCCAGAGATAGCACTCGGTTTGGCGAATTACTTGGCAAGTTGATGCCGGGCAGATGGAACTACTACTTAGTTAGATAGTGGCTGGAGGTGTTCTCTACGGACAATTGGGTGACTTCAGTCATAAGCACTACATTTGATACCACTTGACCCAACAAGCGTTGAATAGCAACCCCCGCTAGTATTATCCCAGAATGTAGACGCAGAAAGGACAGCCATGAATGTCTCTTTCGGGGTCGTATTTTGGCTCTTCAGTCGCCAAGGTACGGATGAGCTAGGCGTCAAAACTGATCCATACCTAAACAAGGCTCTCATCTTGCTTAACATCTGTGCTAGCCTCGGCCTCTCTGAAGTTGGCCTTGGAATTAAGCCCTGTAATACAGTCACAAATACAAGTCTAAGAAAGCGGTATGGTACCGTGTACCTCCCTCAGCCGCTCCCAAGTAATACTTCTCCGTAGACGAGCTTTGCCACCATCTTACCAGCCCAAAGACTTCCTCTTGGTGAAGCCATGTACTGACGATGGGTGATCTCCGCACTTTGGAAACCATGTAGGTAGAAAGGGGCGTGAGATTCGGGCGCTGTGTCATGTCCACCGCTGGACTACCCAAGGGCGGCCTCTTTTCTTGAGTTCTCTCCATTTCCCTGAGAGAACCCACAACGAGCTTCTTCAGCTCCACAATAGGTCGATTCTCCTCATCTGATAGCCCCGGAAATGTGACAAATTCTGGGCACACTGGTAACTGCTCCAGTCAATGACTCCTGTCGGCTTGTATTCGTTGTCAAAAAGCATATTGCCGAAATGTAGGTCGAGATGACAAAGGGGAAAAGGGCCTCGGACTCTATCCTCAATGATAGTTTGAGTCAGAGCCGATTTCAGGACCCAATATGCCGTCAGCCAGTCTGGTTCATCTGGATGCATGACCATTATCCCGGTTCTCGCCCCGTCTCTGGTGGTAAAAATACTCAAGCGAAGTTTCCAAAGGGCCAGGTGCGGAATGCCAGGCCATAGGAATGATCTCAACGGGCTGGTCGGCATTCTGTCTACACCACAGACGCCTAATACGGCTGAATGTCAGATTCTGGAGCTCCGCAAAGACACTGGCAAGCTGTTTGGCGACCTTGGTATGGTGTTGCGGAGGGATAGTTGTCGCTACACAATTCGGGAGGGTACGAACACTCAGATACTCCATGAAAACATACGGGTAGCCAAAGGGTTGGCTTGCGGATGTCTCAAGGTCGAATATTTGTGGCATAGGGACGGTGGTATGTTGGTGGGTTATTTTCGTTGTAGCAATCTCGCTGAGCATCGAGATCCTATCGCCTTCATCGGGGGCTTGATGCGGGATTCGAGCGATCCAGTGCACATTGTCTGAAAAGGCGACTTCCAGGACCAAATTGTTGAATCCAGATGCGAAATGCGTCAGGTCAGTGGTACACTCGATATGGATAGGCAAGCTGGGTTGATGCCTCCTCCGCGACTCTATCGCGCGTGTCTTCAAATATTCGAAGTTCGCCGACGAGAGGAGGAGCCGGATTCGCTTGTTTTTGTCCGACTTTGGATCAAGGCTCGTGAAACCTGACCAGTGTTCGCTTAGTCTTTCCGTTTTCAAGACAACTTTGAACCTCAGCTGCAAGCGATAGAAGGTAAAGAGGACGGGGTGACATTACATTTAATGGGGTGATGGTGATACTATCTACGAAGCAATATATCGCCGGCCCTTATGAGATTTCCCCGCGTACGAACATGTCAACACAAAACTCAACTATTACTTGACGCTGTACTGAGTGAACCTGAAATCTAGACTTCCGTTCTTCTTCGATACGTGCTATTATCTCTATTATTCACAATTGGTGCGGCTCGGTGTTCGTAATGTCACTTCTCTGATTGCCTCATGAGACTTGAGATCAAATCTTTGATCAACTTGGCTCGTCTTTTTCCCGCAAGGATTTATGCCGCCTCACGATCACGGAAATAGTGATTCGAATTCACTCTCCCTGCGTGCTACAAGTGCATCACACTTTCCAACGACAGGATGCGACTTCTGCCCACCACCAGGAATGGGAGGGTGCATTATCCGCTCAAATGCAGCCTAGAAGTCCTCGAGATCAACATAGAGGGATTTCAAATTTCGAGCTCCATCTTCAACGCTGATTAATATTCGGGAGACCCGATTTCTTTAAATAACGACATAGGAGAGGCTTTGTTCAAGGACTGGAGAGAATACTTAGATGATGACTTTTCAGATTATGATGTTCCAGATAATGACTCTTATAATTGCTTCGACGATTGTTAAGCATCTTGTGTGGAAAGCATCTTGACCTGGGTTCACAAGGCGAGTGCGGGTTCGGATTGCTGTGAGACCACTCAAGATTCACCACCGGAAAAAGACTATTGGCCAAATGACGTTGCTGGCTACTTGATGATTGTAGAAGCACTAAATCAGAGCTCAGAGGCAACTTATCTTAGGACCGCAAGACCTAGGCTTTAAGGTCGGATATGGAATTCGATGAGTTCGAATTTCGTTCGATTCACGTGAGAATTTGTGTAATATCCCAAACGCGTCGAACATTATTCCAATCGCCTAGTCTACCTGGTCTGGTGAGATCAGATGTTCATTGACGGACCGGTCCTTGGATACTACCCGCGGTTCATCATTCGTGAATGTGGCCCTGATTGGAAACCAGCCCGATCAGAGTGACATCGCCAATGCGGCAACTCAAAGCCCCTGTCATCGCTAAGCATCATCAAGTTCAAACCCCCCACAAAGATGATAAAAGATAATCTCCAAGCTTGCACAATCATATCAATCACTTCAATGTAAGAGTGCAACTTATCGCAGCACATCTAGATATCAGATTATCACGCAGATAATGGATGAGGGGGCAGCTTATCGGACCCACACGCCACCAAGTCATGACGCCCCCTTCCGTCAAAATAATGAGGGCGGCGATAAGATGGAGGAAGCAGTGCGGGAGATCTGAACCTTGTGTCCACTTCAAACAACCATTTCCATCATCTCTCGACCTGAACTTTCACGAGTGGAACTTCCTGAGAAGATTTTGGAGAAGCCATGCCGTCATCAGACGTTCCGAGTGCTCAGACCAGCACGGTCGATGCCAAATCGAATACGAGCCGCGTGACCGTCTTGCCACAGGATAGCTACCTGTGCACTCTTATGACCATCTTGAGAAATTCGGAAACAGATTGCACCAAGTTTGCGGATGTCGTTGAAAGGGTGTCAACCCTTGTTATGGCAGCAGGTATGGGCTCTACTCTTTCGCATCTACGTCTCAACTCTCATATTTACCCGTTTAGCCTTGAACTTGCTGCCAACAGAGGCCTTGGATGTCAAAACCCCAACAGGGGCTACATTTCTGGGGGCGGTGGCCTCCACCGAGGTTTGTGGAGTGAGTATACTGAGAGCTGGTGCGAGCATGGAGAATGCGTTACGAAGGACACATACGTACGTTACATGTGCCCTCAATTATTACCAAGACATGCTAATGATCGAATTCAGAGGACCCTTGTGTTATGGGAAGATTCTGATCCAGAGAGATGAATCAACAAGTCTCCCCACACATCTCTACTCAAAATTCCCACAGAACGTGACAAGGAAGGGTGAATCTCAATTCTCTCCAATTATTTATATGTCATTCCAAGTTGACATTTGTATTCTTTTAGTCGTGTTCATCCTCGAACCGATGTTAGCAACGGGCGGCTCGGCTTGCATGGCCATTGACATCATCAAGGCAGCCGGCGTACCGGAGCATCAGGTTTATTTTATCAACCTGGTGGCCTCCCGCAAAGGATTAGACACGCTTTCTTCTCGCTTTCCAGAGCTGCAAATAGTCACCGCAGCGGTAGATGAGGAACTAACAGCGTCCAAGTATGTCGTTTCTCCTTCATCAATGCATGTTCCGTGCTCAACTAACCTGAACCAGCCATATCAGCCCTGGATTGGGTGACTTTGGGGATCGATTTTACGGCACAGTCGACTGAACCGACGAAGTCTGCTCAGGCTCAACAATCTGTTTAAATTACTTTGAGGGAACATGTCTTGGATCAAACATTCTAGTGTCTTTCGCATGTGGTTCACTGTATATTTTTAAGTGAATCGTTTTACAAGCTTCCTAAGCCCTGTAATATTACCATCACATACATGGGGCTATCACCACTGTCATGAACACTTTCAATGCTTCGCCGACTGATGCCGGCAATACGGTGCTCGTATTTTTTCCAATGGTGTAAGCCAATGCATGCCTCAATATGTGGCGGTGTCATTACCACTGCCTAGGCTTCATGACACGGGCGATTAACTCCACAAGGCCTGGGTGGCATTTTCTCACGATAGTTCATTGACTTTCTTTTTTCTACCATTGAACGGAACTGTTTCAAGCCCCCGCAACTGCCAACTAGACAACCTCAAGCATGTTCGGCGCAAAGGGGTGGAAGAAATGGTCAATTCGGGTGATGATGATTGCTAGCGATAAGGTGATAAGATAGCATCCAAGAGGCGTGCGAATATCCATATCAGAGCAGACAACAGAAGTGATATCTTTTCATTATTGCTACTGGATAGGGGTGGGATAGCTATACCCCCTCAGCATTGAGAAGTGGGGCGACAGTCTATCCAACAGGTTAGCGATAAGGAAATCTTGAGATTAGTATAGCTACAGGGGGCATATCAGATTAGCCCTGTGAACAAGGGTCATGTACTCTCCTACCAATTTAGTATGCTGAAGTACTTGCCAGCAGACACTCAAAGTAAGCGACAAAACCCACGCGCAGTCCTGTAACGTCAAAGTTAAGAAAATGTGCATACTGTGCTCTCCGTATCACCATCCGTTGATTGACAGCGCACCCTCCCGTCGAGGAGTACTTGTGTTCAACGTGATGGAACTAGTTTACAACTTCTATTACATCTGATTTACTTCGATAATTTTATTAGATATAACAGTCAATGATGTGTCTTGGTCTATAGTAAAATCATGATGGCCCTACCCTATACTAGCTCGTGTCTGGACCATGGCATTCAACGGTCTTTTCACGGTTATCTTGATCACCGATAACACGCGCTAAAAAGCTTCAAACTTGTCTTCTGTAAGATTCTTCATTAGAGAATATAAGGTCAGACTCGAACCTCCATACATTGTTCAGCCGTTTATGGCTAGATGACTTTATAATTGCCAAGGATACCAAGAGGAATCCCAGCCACTGTAAACTCATGTTTGCCTTGCCTAACGCGTCATTGTAACTTAGCACAGGATCTTATAGGCTTTCGAGCTTCATGATGGAGATGCACTCAAACTTATTTTCACATGATGCAGGGTCTCTACCTCAAACAAACTTGACTACCCCGAGGCTTCCCTGTTTAAGATCGCGATGTCAAAGATTCATGTGATAGCTTAGCAGCGACGTACATTGGCAGGGACTCTCTAAGTAGACTATCGTTTGGTATTAAGAAATTGACATATTTGCTTGTGTGAAAGCCTCTATAGTCTATAGTGAGATGACCTTTCCATCCCCCATCTCCGTCGCAGAGCTGAACTCGATGGGTTTCTCGCACAACACATGTAATCCTCGCTCAATAACTGCGATGCTCTGGGGCATGTGGAACACGGTGTTGGAGGCAATGACGATGGCTTCGAGACCTGGTGTTTCGATCATGGCCTCAAAGGCCCCAAAGATCAAAATGCCACGAGGGGCCATCGATATCCACCCACTTGAAGGCATAGATTCGGCTAAGGATAAGGATTTTGGGCATTGTGAGGGATCAACAAACGAAGCATCTGCCTAGATGGCATCACCTTACTTCCTTTCGGAGAGATCTGATTGGAGGTGTGGAGAAGACTACTCATACGCGAGCTTTGATGTCTGACAATTCTCCATCAAGATGTTCAATTTCTATACTTATTCAGAATATTTCTGCTTCAAGATATCATTTGTTTCTATTTCCAATCTCAAGGCCCTGACTTGCACGAAGTCACTGGCAGATTCTTTCTCGTCAACTGACTAACTGCGAAGGCTTACCCTGCGGGCTTGGCGAATCAGACCCCGTGAGATGATATGCGAAATCACACCCTGCGGACTTGCGGACTTCATACTGCGGACCTGAGAATGAGACCTTGCGACATGCGTGATAACCATACGCGCTTGCGGAATCAGATCCTGGGGCATATGCAGTGAGATCATGCGGATTTGCGGAGTTGGAACCGCGGACCTGAGAGTGAGGCCTTGACGAGCCGTACCAAACAGCAAATATAAATCCACGGTCATGTTGGCCTCATTGTCTCATTCTTCTCAACTCTTCGTCCTATTTGTCTACGAGAAGTGAATGGCCAGTTCATACCGACTTCCCCAACCATCATGTCTTCTATCGTCGCGGTAGCAGGCGGCACCGGCAGCCTAGGACGTACCCTTGTCGAAGCCATTGCTGCAGATAGACAACACAAAGTCTTCATTCTAGCCAGAGAGGTGCCGCCAATTTAATTCCCAATGTAAATGTACATGTAAAGTCAATGTTGACTTAGTTTCCGTAGGCAAAGGCGGACAGAGAGCCACACGTCGGGGTGCAAATCCTGACTGTCGACTATTCCAACGTCGACAGTCTCGTCCAAGTCCTGGACGAGAATAAGATCGACACCGTTATCTCTGCGCTCAGCGTCTCAGGTGTGGCAGAGTCTGAGCTGAACCTCATCGCGGCTGCAAATCAGGCGCTCAATACTCGGCGCTATGTCCCGAGTTTCTGGGGGATCAAGTTCCCACGAAGGTAAGCCAATAGCAACGCATATCCTTACGAGCTCTTAGCATCCCGTTTTGAGCTAAAACCTGGCATAGGGTCGTCGGCAAATATCCTGTAGCCAAGGCCAAGTGGGCCCTCGTCGATGCTCTCGCACAAACGAGCCTTGAGTACACCGTATGGCTCCACGGCTACCTCTCCGACTATTACGTCTCACCGCCCATCAAGACTCACATGCCAATCCTCACCTCGTACATCGACGTGCCTAACGAGACGGGAGCAATCCCAGGCTCTGGCGAGGTTCCCGTTGTGCTCACACATAGCGTTGACCTTGCCAAGTTTGTCTCGGCATCTCTAACTCTTCCCAAATGGGCACCCGAGGTGTCGCTCGTTGGGGACAGGTTGACTCTCAACGAGTTGGTCGAGGTTCTCGAGGCTGAAAAAGGCGTCAAGTTTAAGGTGACCCATGACTCCGTTGAAGATATGACAGCAGGCAAGGTCACAGAACTGCCGAGCCACGTACCTCTATACTCCTTTTACCCCAAGGAAGCGCTTCAGGGAGCCTTTGCGACAATCGGTCTCTTAGTTGAAGACGGAACACTAGATTGTAAGGACGGGCATGACATTACCAAAGACTTTCCCAACATTAAGTTGAGAACGATCAAAGAGCTACTTTTGGAGGGCGCCGATCTAGAGTTGTAAAGTAGGATTGGTAGGGTCATTGGCTGAAAATTTGTTGTCAGTCCTTCGGCTGATTTCAGTAATGGCACACAGTGAATCGTTCGCTCTCTTCAGTCTGCAGGCATATCTCACTATTCCCATTTCAATAGGGCAATATTGAAAAGTGCACATGAGTCAATTTTAGCTATGCAGACAACTCGGCTAATTCAGGATTAATCTAATGAGCCACATCTTCCCAACTTTGCCAGCCGCGGCCCTTGACGTCCTTGAGCTCTTCATCCGTGTACTTTTTACCATCAGTAAAGTAGCCTGCGTTAATCTTGGCATCGATTTCAACTCTTGAATCTGAGGGAATAAGATCTGAAGGCGTATTAATACAGCAGCTCCCTACTTGATGGCGAGGATAAGATATACTCACGTTCGGGGATTGGAATACGCTCGAGGATAGGAATGCCTTGTTCCACAATGGCGTCATGCTTCATGTTAGACATGGAAAGCATTCGGTCAATCTTCTTGATACCCAGCCAGTGCAAAATATCTGGCATCAGTGCTTGGAATCGCATCTAAATCTGTTAGCCCATGTCTCTCCCGCATCATACTTGAGTATACTCACATCCCTGACACCAGCAATATTCTCTGTTCTCGCAAAGTACTGGTCGGCCGTATCTCCACCGCGCTTCCGTGAGTTGTACACCAAGTATTTGACAACCTCTCCAAGAGCACGACCTTCCTTGCGGAAGTAAATTACGACGCCAGATCCGCCGTTCTGCGCCTCCTTGATGGCCTCCTCGATGCCAAAAGCCAGATACGGCCTGCAAGTGCAGATATCCGACTGGAACACATCTGATCCGTTGCATTCGTCGTGAACTCGGAGGGCAAGCTTGACATTAGGATCTGAGACACGCTCAGGCGGGCCAAATATGTAGGCAGTTAGACCACCAATCGGCGGTAGAAAGACGTTCACGTCTGGTCTTGTTACCAACTCAGGGTAACTTCCGCCAGTGAACTCGAACAACGCGCGGCGAAGGATACCTTCGTCGACATTGAATCGTGCAGCGACTCCGGGAAGAAACCACACGGGCTCGACGGCAACTTTGGTCACCTTGACGTCGCCTTCTTTGTTGATGACCACATTGCCATCTACTGGTAGTTGACCGCTCTCGATAGATGTGACAATCTCCGAGACTCGCATATGAGCACGGGTAATCGCAATCGTCGGCCGGATGTCAAGTCCCTCGTCGAGATGTGTCTTGTAGTAACGAGCAATGTTGTGTCCAAAAGGATCCATTGAAACAATCTTGGTGGCGTCACCCCATGCTGGCTGGACTGGGGGCTGGAATGTCGGCTGTGTGTTTCGGAAATCGGGCTTGAAATCAGGTGGAAGATCGCCACTGGCGATGGCAAGGGCATTGTACACGCTGTAGCTTCCACCGTGAGCACCGATGGCGTTGCGCTTCTTCAGAGTGTCGCCTGAACGAGAGACGACAACAGGTCCACGTTCTTCAGGGTCCTTGGCGCCCCAGTTTAGGGCAATAGGGTCAACGACGCTTTGTCCAGGATACGTCGTGAGCTGTCAATATTACATTAGTACGCTCTTGATGCTCTATTGCATCCTAGGTGGACCATGGTCTCACCACTATGCGGCTCTGGAACCGCTTGCTCAGAGGATTTGCCCATGGCTCATTATTAGGAGTAGAAGCTCCGTTAGTGTTGGTGGCTGATGCGGTCATTTTGACTTGATTTCCTCTGCGAACGACGCCTTGAGGCTCTGGATCAAAAGAATACGATGTGTTGATTGACATTGTCGGCAGTGACAGATGCCCTAGTTATGGGATGCGTGAAGTCTTGAATTGGCAGGGAATATTAGGCTTGTGCCATGATGCAGTGCCCGATAAGGTACTTGTGGTGATAAGAGCATCGTTTTGTTCCCCAGGCACACTAAGCTTTCAGGATAAAGATAATCAATGGATCAGATACAGTGTTAGGCGTTTGACCGAAGTAGTTAGCGCCAGTAGATTTTGAGGCTATCAAGAACAGAATCACAGACCGATAACCTGACGTACACCCCTAGATTAGCACGAAACACGCCCTCTTGTTGTGATATATCCACCCCTGGCCCACAACCCCTGCCGGATTTCCAGCATCCCTTCACTAGACAACACACCCCAAAGGCCATCTTGATGAGATTATGATCAGATGTCTGACCTGAGGAAAAATCCTGGCAATAGGAGAAGTAGAGTGAAAAATGTTAGCTGTGGAATAGCCTAACAGGCCATGCGTGGGTTTTGACATTTCCAGGACAAAGTCGACACCGTGATAGGGTCTAACAATCGGATTTCGACCTGCACTCAAGCCATTATGGTTAATAGAGTCAAGATTCAGTTTACAATATAAGATTTGAGTAAAAAACCCGGTCGATTGAAGTAACTTTGTTTTTTTAAAACGGACTACCTATTGAGAAAAGACCATCTAAAAGAGCGTTCCATCGCCACTGTCGAGGATTGGGCTTGACTTCGTTTCTGGCCTCAAACTGGCTGCAAGTTCGCGTCCCGACTTCCACGTTCCGGCCTCTAGCATTTGGGCCATGCTCAAGCTAACTCCCAATTCTTTGAAGCGACCAGCAATTATTCCATATAGTTGATCCAATAGCGCCACTGTCATCGCCCTCCACTCAACTATGACATCAGAAGCAGGGTCAAACTGCGGAAGCAATTGTCCCGACATCTTTTGACCCTGTTCTAAGTCATCCTTCTTCAGCCGTAGGACTTGAAGGTCCACGAAGAGCCCTCCATTGCGATACTCGGGCAGGCCAGTTCCGAGGTCAGAATTTGTCCATGTATAGCCAAGCACTCTGGTAAAAGGTACCGTCAGAGAGTAAGCCAACCATTGTGTAAGCTTATGAAATGGCTGAATCGTAGTTCGAGGCCGCACGTCACCATCTCTTTGAGCTCTGGCATTTAGGATTTGAAGTGGCCATGCGTCTCCAATGGGCTGCCCATCGATTTGGGTACGGTTTTTGGGCCAGGACGGAATCAAGGTACGTTGCAAGCACGACCAAAGCAGCTCGTAGTCCAAGAGTTGGGAGTTGCTGTCAGAACTCGTGAGGTAATCTTCAAACCAAGCAGATTAGTACACTGATGTTCCTTGGGTATACTGTAGCAATAGACTAGCTTACCAACGATGTTTCCTGGCCGGCCCGATGGTCCGTAGATGTCTGGTAAGCTCGAGAGAGAGGATCCCACGTCTTTCAGTAACTGAACCCTTGACGACACACCCACAAGTGGATTATCTGGTGTGAGCTGGAAATATCGACTGAACGTCTCGTCATCTAGAAGTGATAGTCCAGTACCTTGATCCATGTTAGTAAAGACGCCGAGTAGCGGCCATCGAAAGTAGCATACCATCGACAGCGCATTTTTGCGATGCATCTGATGAGAAAGCTCCTGCCGTAAACATGTAGAGTGATGCGACAGCAATGCCTTCACTTCTGGTGTACAAGTCTTCCGTACCAGGCTCCTTGAATCGCCAGTGATCACCCGCACCTGCATCAAGAAGAACTGATACGAAGAACAAGTCGATCAATCGTCGAGTGATTTCCTTCACGTCTTCACAGCCCCCATTCTTCCACTGGGTGCAGAGCGCGTCGACGCGTGCAACACCGCCAACGTCGAAATGTTGCCATCTTCCATGTGGCGGAATCTGATCAAACTTATCTGGTCCAAAGTCGCGCTGCCGGTATATTTATCAGCTCTAATTCTTCAAAACCGGGCCAACATATGAAGACAAGGATTTCGCAACGGAGCCATGGTGGGCAGTGATATGAAACTCACCTTAATTACGTCCGTGACGAAGTCGGCGACGACAGACATGCGTGATGCATCATATTCGAAGTGAATCAACTCCCCATTGATTGCAGAGTCGAGGACTTTGCTGGCGTTGGCTCGGACAGCCTGGAGGGAAAGGAGATACTCTTTGTCGTTGTCCATTGTGTCAGATTGTGTTGGTCTACAGTGCAGAAATTCTGGGGGATGCTCTTGACCAGAAGAAAGTGAAAAGACACAATAAGGGATAGAATCATACAGTACAAAATCATCTGGAATTTACTCTCATGATCAAACCGGATGCTCAATATCTCAGTTGAGCATCATCGATCAACCATGCATAGGTGTCCGCTTATCGAGGATTGCAGTTATCCACACGCCTCTTATCGCGATGCGTCAGTTACCAATCGGCCGTTATCTTGTGGGGTGAGTGTAGCAATTGCAACCGCGATAACGATTAAGGCATGATACCGAAACTATGCAACTTGCACAACACAGGGATCCAATTAGAGATAAGCCAGAGCCATCGTGAAGCAACCGTTGCTTTTTCAGTATATTGCCACTGGGAATTCCAGCCAACTTTCAACGAACAGCGTATCACCGATGTCTTGCACATATTCTTGCCATTAATTTTCAACACGATCAGTCAACATTTCACGACTCATCCATCTGCCACGCTCACAAAAACCCAAGGTCTATACTCAACATGTCATCAAACGTTGTCGTCAGCTCAAGTCCAGAGTTTGAGTCAAAACTGGCTAAGTTTCGCGACCAGTCACTGAAACCTGTTGAGGTGTACGGTCTCGCGAGCGAGCTCACCAAGATCCTCGCCAAAGATGCCATCAAGCCGGCTGTCCCTGGAGAAAAGGTGGCCATCGTGGTTGTGCTGCGCTCAGGCATCGTCATGAGCGAGCCATTTACATCGCAGCTACCTGCGGACACAGACCTATCCATCTACCATCTTGGCTTGTTCAGAGATCCCTCATCCTTGCAGCCGGTTGAATACTACAACAAACTCCCACCAAAAAGCCCAAAGATAAGCCATGCCTATATCTTGGATCCTCTGCTGGCAACTGGAGGCACTGCGTCGGCGGTCATTGGCATTCTCAAGTAGGTTACCGTAGCGGCTTTCTATCAAGGAGTTCATGGATACTAATTTGCGGTACAGGGATTGGGGCCTGAAAGAGGTCACATTTGTCTCACTTCTAGCTAGTAAAATTGGTTTAGAAAAGGCTGGTGAGGTATGGCCAGAGTCCTCTCGCTTCGTTGTGGGGGCAGTCGACCCGGAAGTCGACAGCCATGGCTACGTGAAACCGGGTCTTGGAGATATTGGCGATCGACTATTTGGTACTGGCAAGAACTAAGAAATAACCCGAGATATAGGTGTCTTTCGGCAGCCTACGACAGTGTTGGAGAGGGAAGATTGCAGAGGATGCAATAACAGAATCTAAGCATGGGTTCAAATTCTCGCGCAGGCGATATGCAGATAGCATCGTTTTTAGATCGCCTCATTGTTATGCAAAATAAAATAAAAATGAGAAGACACATTCCTTTTGGTCGTGGCTAACGCCACAAGGTCGTTACTGTCTTTGTCATAGTGAAGAATTCCCACGTTCGCCCCTGTCCACTCATATCTAAATGGATCCTGTTAGTCTAAAACCTCATGGACCTGATGTGTTACTTACCTCCAATAAATGAATCCTTATTACTTGTTCGAGGTAATGGACCTGACGGAGCTAGATGATGATTAGCCCAAGCCTGGACTCGGTGAGAATATCCGACGTACCTAGAACTGGAACGTTGATGCCAATTTGACCTATATTCACCTCCTGTTGGAATACTTGGGCCGTCCGTGGATTTGAAGTGAATAAAGTACAACCATTTCCATCTGTGGCAAGCGGTGATTAGCATATCAGTGTACAATCCAAGAAGAAAACTTTGACAGGGAAAAAGGATGTGGGGATAGTAACGACGAAATGGTGAAAAATGAAACGGAGAAGTGACTTACATCGATTCTCGTTGATGACATCAATAGCTTCATCCAACGTCTCAAACTCCAGGCAAATAAGCACGGGCCCAAAAATCTCTTCCTGGTAACATTGCATATACGTCTTGACGTTGGTCAAGATGGTGGGACCAACGAAGTTGCCATCAGGATACCCCTCCACGGAGCAATATCTCCCGTCCAATACTACTCTGGCGCCGTCTTGTTCCGCGCCGTTGATGATGCTAATGACTCTCTCCTTTGCAGACGCACTTATCAGAGGTCCCATGCCGACTTCGGGATTTGAGCCGCAGCCAACCACGAGAGACTGGGCAATTTCCACAAGGTCATGGAGCCATTCCCTGGCGGACCCGACGAATACTACCAAGCTCAAAGCCATACATCTTTGCCCTGCAGCACCAAAAGCACTTCCCGCAATCGCGTAAAGCGTGGAAATCTTGTCCGCATCCTCCATTATCACTCCGTGGTTTTTGCCGCTCGTCTCAACCTGCACCCGTTTTCTGTTGGCTCTGGCATGCTCGCAAACACGCTCTCCAGCGATATCGGATCCTACGAAGCTGACCGCCATGACCGCTGGTTGAGACAGTAAAACATTTACAGCACTAGCTCCTCCATGAACCACGTTAAACACACCCGGAGGAAAGTCAGCCTGAAGGAAGCTCTCTGCTAGGATCATGGCAGCAGTTGGAGTTCTCTCGGATGGCTTCAAGACAACGGTGTTTCCCGTCATAAGGGCGAGAGGTATGGACCAAAGTGGGATCATGAAGGGAAAATTGTACGGTGTAATCGACACACAGACTCCCTAGTGCCGAGTAAGTAAGAGGAGAATAAATATCGGTTGGATAGAAAACTAGGGAAGTTGGACATACAACAGGTTCATGGAATGTGTGTATCCTAACTGGTTGATTTGATGAGTATGTTCCCATCATTTCGCGAGCAATGGAGGTGGCAGTCAGGATGGCATCAATTCCCTTGTCGAATTCCGTCTTTGCATCCTGCATAGTCTTGCCGCCTTCCTCAATGATGCAGTTAACCTTTTGAAGGCGTTAGCAAATATTCTCTGCACATTAAGAATGATAGATCACTTGCAATACGGGGGCCATTTTGGTACAGAACATTGACCAGGTCTAATAGCTTGAGTCTTCGGGTCTGGAATGACGTCGAGGCCCAATTGGGTTGGGCTGCAGACGCCACTGCAACGGCATGTTGCACTTCCAGGACCGTAGATTCAGGCACCCGAGTTAGAAATGCTTGTGTAGCCTGTATCATAATTGTTAGACGACATTTCAGAAGAATGCGTGATTCCGCAGAGTACTCACCGGGTCATGGACCTTGGTCCAGGTCCGAGTTTTGGACAGGACGAGTGAGTTGTTGATGAAATTGTGTGAAACGCCAGGGTCTACATTGAAAGCGTTGTTAAAATCCGAGAATGAACTCTGATAAAGTGTCAGCCGAATGAAAGGCACAGATTAGCGATCCAGCCGAACGGCGGCGCTGATGACGAACCTCGCTATAGACGGAATGTGTGAAGGGGTCTGCGAAGAAGCATTTAGCATTAATAGAGTGACGTCACGCAACAGACACGATGAGAAGTTCGTACCGCTATTCTCGCCAGACGTCGTGCTTCGGCTCCCTAACGGGCTTTGGATTGAATGGTTACTCATGATCGAAGCCCGTGGCAGTGTTGAGGGGATTTCAGGCGCTTCGGCAGCCCCGCCGAAAGAATGTCCTAGGGTCGTTGATTGAACTACCTAGTTGGTCAGACGATAACTAACCATGAGCTCGGCAACGCACCGGAACAGATCGATAATGAATGGTGGAGAGTGTTCTGGAGCAAATGCGACCGAGGTTGAGAATAGTCACGATGGCCTCTCTCACCTCAGCCGAGGAGAAGCCAGACATGGCGGGGCAGTGACATTGAGTTGGAGGATACGGCCACGCCATATTGCATTCGGCAGGTCTAATTCCCTTGTTCTCTCCAGCGGTGTCATTGGTTAGCAATTATGATGTGGGCGTTATCTTGTGTGCATTAGTTATCGAGTTTCGTTATCATGGCTAGTTATCAGCACGACTTTTAATCCCACACCTCTAATCCCTGTCACGATTACCTCTTCTTATCTTAGACTCCCATCGCAGATTGAACATCTTGGCAACTGACCCGGGGACTGGTGGAGTAACGAAACGTGAATTGAACATGCAGCATTGAGATGCCAGGAATGGTGAACTTTTATGGAGATATGTTAATTATCCTGGGCGTGAAGACATTGAGACGTGGCGATAGTAACGCATCCATTGCTGCGGGTATGGCCACGATGCCCAGTTTAAAAATACAACAAGCCTCACAACTCTATTAAACAGATTAACTGAATAAGTTACTTTCATTGGATTCTTTCCACATTTCTTCGTGATTCTAACCGTTCAGCTTCCAACATCGTCATGGGCGAACCACTAGAGACCTCGTCGTTGCACGCTGTAACGACACACGACAAACCCGAGACTGTCGAAGACATCCCATACTTCATTAACAACACATTCTGGAAGTCCGAAGCCACCCAATTCTTCGATGTCCACGACCCAGCGACCAACGACCTCATCTCCCGAGTCCCCCAGAGTACAGATGACGAGCTCAGCGCGGCCCTGGTAGCCGCAGAAACAGCGTTTCCGCTATGGCGAGACAAGAGCGTCATGGCGCGCCAGCAAATCATGTTCAAGTTTGTGTCCCTGCTTCGCAGCAATATGGACCGTCTGGCGGCTAGGATCACGCATGAGCAGGGAAAGACGTTTGCCGATGCCAAGGGCGACGTGCTTCGAGGGCTGCAGGTTGCTGAGGCTGCATGTGCGGCGCCGGATCTGTTGAAGGGAGAAGTCTTGGAGGTTGCGAGGGATATGGAGACTAGAACTTACCGAGAGCCCCTGGGCGTGGTGGCGGCAGTGTGCCCGTTCAGTAAGTTTTTCATAACGGAGCTTTGTCTTTGATGAAACCCCAATCTCTTTCGCCAGACAAGTGCTGACTTGCTAGATTTCCCTGCCATGATCCCTCTATGGTGCCTCCCAATAGCCACCATCACTGGAAACACTCTCCTCCTCAAACCGTCCGAACGCGTTCCCGGCACGGCCATGATCCTCGCCGAGCTCTGTCGCGAGGCCGGTTTCCCCTCCGGCGTTGTCAACATCATCCACGGCGCGCACCCAACCATCAACTTCATCCTCGACCAACCCGCCATCAAGGCCATCAGCTTCGTCGGGAGCAATGCTGCCGGCGAGTACATCTACACCAGGGCCTCTGCCAACGGGAAGCGAGTGCAGGCGAACCTGGGCGCTAAGAATCACGCCGTGGTCTTGCCAGACTGCGATAAAGACCATTGTCTGAATGCGATTCTCGGTGCGGCGTTTGGGGCTGCTGGACAGCGGTGCATGGCTATCAGTGTGCTTGTCTTGGTTGGAGAGTCAAAGGAGTGGCTTCCTGAGCTGGTGGAACGTGCTAAGTTGTTGCAAGTCAATGCTGGATTTGAAAAGGGCAGTGATCTCGGGCCCGTCATCAGTCCTCAGAGCAAGCAACGCATCGAGGGTCTGGTTGAGAGTGCAGAGCAGGATGGGGCAACAATTGTTCTCGACGGCCGTGGCTACAAGCCGGCCAACTATCCCAACGGCAACTGGGTTGCCCCTACCATCATCTCTGGGGTGGAGCCAGCCATGAAATGCTATATGGAGGAAATTTTCGGGCCTGTGTTGCTCTGTATGAGCGTAGACAGTCTCGACCAGGCAATCGAAACAGTCAATAACAACGACTACGGTAATGGCACCGTGGTATTCACACGCTCGGGGCCTACCGCTGAGTCGTTCAGACGCCGGATCGAGGCCGGGCAAGTGGGCATCAACGTGCCGATCCCGGTGCCGCTACCGATGTTCAGCTTCACGGGCAACAAGAAGAGCATCGCTGGTGGAGGAGCCAACACCTTTTACGGCAAGCCCGGTGTTGAGTTTTACACGCAGCTCAAAACTGTCACTGCGTTGTGGCGGAGCAGCGATGTTGGCAGCTCCAAGGCTGATACGTCCATGCCGACGCAGAGCTGATCATGACACGGTAGCTGCTGATAAGTAGAAAATAAAATGAATCGCTGGGTTTTACTGTCGCTTTGTAGTCAGTCCTGTCATCAACCGAGATATCAACATTCTTTTTGCGGAATCATGTTCATAGCCACTGTACCGGTCTGTCATGTTCTCATGTATTATGTTTTACATACTGCTAAGCCTCCAACCAACATCCCAAACGACTAAACTCTAGGATGATTCTCGCTAAAACAACACAAAAATCACACTCTACATCTTCCCTTCACGTCGGTAGATATCCGCCCGGTGCAGAATCTCCTCGCAATCCTTCCAGATTCGCTCCCGATTGCGAAGTCCTTTCAGCTGGTTACCAGCAAGCTTCGTCCCAGCAGCCAGTCGGACCTTGCGCCAGTCGATTGCATGGGCGCCCTTGAGAAACCCAGATTCAGGTGCAGACTTACTTCGAGGGCTGTCATCCCCCCGCTGCGCTTCCTCCTTCTCTTGCTTGTCATTTTGATCACCGCCTGCATCATCGCTATTTGACTTGACCGGCTTCAGAGGAAGCGTCGCCATCTTCCCCAATTCCTCAGCCGTCTTTGAGGCCCATGATGAATAGCCGAGCGTAGACCAGGCTTCCCACATCCACGGCCAGTCTCGAACCACGAGGTTACGGAAGACGGCATCCCCGATATCCCAAAACGCCCGCGAGCTCAGCTGCAGGTTCACCACGTCATCGAACGGCACCTCCAGTAGAATCATGGTGCGGACTTCCTGCGGTAGGCGCAAGAACGGATCTTGAGTTGCTGGTTCCTGAAGCGACGGCTCGGCTTGAACAATGAGGCTGGGTTGAGTAGTGTTGAGTTCCTGAGCTTGCTGTCCCATTTCAAGGAGAGAATCCAATCCGGGGACGCGGCAGGGGTCTGCTACCAGATACTCATCGCCTTGGAAGTGACACCAGTAATTTGTAGGTGACTTTGTCACCGCAGGATCTCGAGGAAAGTCCGGCGTCCGCTTGTGGTCTCCCTCGATCTCCCACCATCCCGTTAAAGCCGCAATGTCGATGTTACCCGTCCGATGCAACGAAGCCTGTTTAAACACCTCCAAGCACGTCGTGTGAAACGGAAGAGCATATTCTTCTGTACGCTCCTCGTTCCAAAATGTAGTCTCGGGCCTCGGCCGCGTACAGCCATGGCGCACGGGGAAGACGGAGGGTAGCGGTCCGTCTCTGTTGGGCATATAATCGGACAAGCCGCTGAGGAAAAAGGCCCCTGCCTTCTCAAACTCTTCGTCTCCATCTTCGGGCTCCCAGTTTGGTGTCTTACGAACGAGACACTGAACCGTGTTGCATCCTGCCATCTCCTGCAGAGAGATATTGTGGCCGCTATAGCCACCTCCGAGGACCGGTTCGAAAAGACACTCTGGCCCTGCAATATGCTCCAAATTATGCGTCGTCCCGATGCCGTGGAACCTCCTGTCGATTTCATCCTCCGGAACTTCATCCGGACGCTCTGGGAACATGTCGCCCTGGCCAGCCGGCTGGGCCGATGCCGGCTCAGCTGGATCCGCGTATCCTCTGCGTCGAGCCCCCCAAGGACTGCGCTGGGCTCTGAGGGCGACCATGCATCCTGGTGGACAGTTGCTCTTAGTGAAGTGCTTGCTGCCGACATATGTCCCCGGGAAGACTCTCGTTGAGGTCCAAGCCGCCGTCCGTGGCTCCGAGGCAGTCCGGATGCGGCCGATGTTGAAACCAACGCCGCAAATCTGGCAATGGATCTCGGAATAGCCCATACTGTGCAGAAAAAACTGCAGGGAAATCACAATAAGAATAAGGGATGTTTTAACCTTAAATGAAATAAGAAATGGCTCGTAGGAACTGTTCCGTTTTCATGTGAGTTTGTGGGTTGAGATGAAAGAATCCTCGAACGATTCGGATCGCGGCAAAGAGGTCACACGCTTGCAGGCAGGGTCTCGACTCTCGCAGAATCCGGTGCGGCTGAGCTCCTGAGCTGCTTAGGAGGGTCTAGTCTGGTCTGTTGCTGGGTCAACACCAAGCGAGCCAATATCGGCTAGAAAAGCCTCGTATCTGTCTCGCCCCTGGCTGTGTATCCCAACTCGTGGAGTCTTTCTCGCTGACTTCAAAGAGAGGCATTCTGAGATTCTTCACGATCTGATAACAAAAAAAGATGTCTTATCCCGAAAACGCAACCCCTGTACATCATCGGCGGCATCACTGTAGGATTCTCTTGGCACGATGACTGGAACGGGGCAAGGGGGCGATAATGCCGCACTTGGCGATGTGACGCCGTGTCATTCTTGGCGACGATCCTCGGTGGGGCGTCGATCAGTCTTGTTTTAGGAGGTCCACACCGGCACGATGAAGGATTTTTCATGGGTGAATATGCATGGAAGGACGCGTATCGAAGGGTGAGACTCGTCACTACAAGGCGCAATGAAGTAATTCCAGCAAAAGGTGGGAACTTCATCCCGTCACTTGGTGCAACTTCTCGGCTACCGGCAAGCAGGGTGGCAGGATTCGGTCGATGCTGGAGTATTTATCCACAGTTGCATCCATCATCACCATCCCATCGATATTTGCATCACCTACCCTAGGCACTCCTTGGGTTCCGTTGCCCGCGATCCCAATCCTGTGTGCAAACCCTTCGTCCGTCGGAGATACATATAAATCGATATAAATTCTCTCAAGTTGGCTAGAACGTCTTTTGTTTACTTATTGTCATTATCACGGTGGGCCTAAACACACGTTGCGTGCAATTGTCGTTGGTGAAGAAAAACACGTAGGAAAATACCCTTACCTTGAACGCGCGTCCAACGCAAAGGTGGAAAATTCCAGGGTAAACCTGTTACGCAACACCGCTAAAATGAGCATTTTGGACCGCTTGACCTGCCACCAAGATTGCCAGATATGAAATCGACAGTATTCAGAAATTCACCGCTGCCCTTAGCTACCTTCACTTGCCTTTATGAGTTCTTAAATCCTTCGAGTCGACCGATGTCGGAAGCTGAGCGAAATATGCAGTCAGCTCACTCTCCACGTCACCAATAAAAGCCCAATCACTTTGCTTTTTTCTTCCCAGCTAGGAGACGCAGTGAAAATAGCAGGCCACTCTGTGATTCCCTTAAGCACGGGCGGGTCTGTATTCGCGCGTCATCAAAGTCACCACTGCGCTCTCGAAAATTTCAGGAATTTCCTGCTACGAAAGTTGTCAAATTATCAACAGAATGCATCAACTAAAATAAATTTGAAATCACCACCGTGTTATGTACATTAATTCATAATATATACTCCAAAATCCCTTCCAAAACATAGCTTCCTCATCGACTACTCCTCAGCCAAGGCATTTTGGCTCACCAAACTACTCTTCTCGGCAATCTTGTACCCCAGCAACTGCAACGATGAAGCCTGTAAAATCTCAAATACAGGCACGTCGGCCTTGACCTCACGTAGCAACCAGTTCCTCACCTCGACGGCCACCAGAGAGTCGACGCCGTACACCGACGTCGGGCTCGCCGGATCAATGTCCTCGAGGGCAATCATGAGCGACTTGGATAGCTTCTTCATTAGCGCGTCGAGGATGACAAAGCCAGCGTCTTCAAGTGAAAGCGACTCCTTGACTTGTTGTGCGAGAGACGGGCCAGAGTTGGCGTTGCGATCAACCGTTCGAGCCCGCATGTTATGTAGGTGCGAAAAGACAGGATCGCGGAACCAGTGCGGCACGTCGCCCTCACTCTGATCAAAGTGTGCCTGTGTACCAACGCCGGTAACCATCTGGCAGCGCTTCTCATTCTTCTCCATGGCGATATTCATCATCTCGAGGAACTCATCCTCCTCGATCTGCAGGAACCCCCATCGCGCTAGGTTGCGCTCGGCGGCGCCCTCGTTTTCGGCCACGTAGCCGACCGACTTGATCATGCCGAGGTCGATGACGGTCGCGGGGAGATTGCGAGCGGAGCGGTGGTGCGCGAGGGCGTCTTGGAACGCGTTGGCTGCTGCGTAGTTGCCCTGGGATGTGTCACCAACCATGCCGGCTGCGCTGGCGAGCATGATAAAGAAGTCGAGTGGTTGCGAGAGGGTTGTGTTGTGTAGGTTCCATGATCCGTGGACCTTGGGGCGGATAACTTTTGTGAAGACGTCGTGGGGCATGTTCATAAAGATGCGATCCTTGAGTCAACGTGTTAGTACAGCTAGGTTCAGGGTTTCATCAGTCACAAAGACATACCTCGAGCACCATGGCCGCTTGAATGACACCGCGAATAGGTGGCAGGCGTTTAAGTGTATCCTCTATCTTCTCCTTGAGTTCATCTTCATTGGTGAGATCGCATGCCATGGCCTCAACCTGTACCCCAGCATCCTGAAGGTCGCTGATGAGCTTCTTCGCGTCTTCGGTAGCTGCTCCTGATCGCGACATGATGATGAGGTTCTTGGCCCCTTGTGATACCATGCGGCGAGCGAGACTTCGTCCTAGGCCTCCGAAGCCGCCGGCAATGACATAGGTAGAGTCGGGGTCGAGACGATACGCCGTCTTGGCTCTCGGTGCAACCTATAATTATATTAGTGATTGTGACATATAGAAACTTGCTATACGTACCGGCACAATATCGTCTTCCTCGGGAACAAGCACAATCTTGCCCATGTGCTTTCCCGCC
This sequence comes from Dactylonectria alcacerensis, assembly GCA_029931735.1. Classification (NCBI taxonomy): domain Eukaryota; kingdom Fungi; phylum Ascomycota; class Sordariomycetes; order Hypocreales; family Nectriaceae; genus Dactylonectria; species Dactylonectria alcacerensis. Next base: position 1,194,113 of record JAPMUZ010000005.1, read on the forward strand.
TGCATGTACCGGAACGCCTCTTCGGTCTTGCTAAACGAAAACTTGGTAATTGGCGAAACCTGGCCGATGTTGCCATCTCTCAAGAGAGCCATGACATCAGACAGCAGCTGAGCTCCGAGGGCCTTGCGCTGCCTAAAGATGACAGTCAAGTCAACAGACGCAAGTGTAACGTTCCTGATAAACGGGGCCATGCCAAGTCGCGTGTTATCCTCGATATCCTTCTTTCCAATCTCGATGAACCGGCCAAACGGCGCAATGACGGACCAGCTCGCCTTGAGCGCGTCGCCCGAGAGGCAGTTGAGCACAATGTCGACGCCCTTGTCGGCCGTCATCCGGCGGACGCCTTCGACAAAGGTGAGGTTGCGGCTGGAGAAGATGTGGTCTTCGGGGATGCCGTACGTCCTCATGATGTGCTCTTTCTTGTCCTTGGTGCCGACTGTGACAAAGACTTCGGCGCCGTAGAACTTGCACAGCATGATGGCTGCTTGGCCGACACCACCGGCGGCAGCGTGGATCAGGACCGTTTCGGACTTCTTGATACGGGCTTGCTCTACGAGGCCATAGTAGGCAGTGCAGTAGACGATAGGCAGAGAGGCGGCAACGGAGAAATCCATGTCGTCGGGGATAGGCTGAACAAGAGCGGCCGGGTTGTGGACGACATTGCAGTATGCGCCCAACGTCCAGGTACAGACTCTATCGCCAACCTTGAGATGAGAGACTTTAGAGCCGACTTCAGCAACAATACCGCTGCACTCGCATCCTAGGAAGTCGTCGACCAGCTGGCCCATGCAGACCATGATGTCGCGGAAGTTGAGGCCGACGGCGCGCACGTCGATCTTGACGTAGTCGGCTGGGAGAGGCGCCAGGGCAACGGGATCGTCGACGAACCGCAGCGTATCGAGGAGACCAGGCGTGGCGATCTTGAGAGTTAGAGGGCGGCCGGGCTGGTTGAAGGGTTCCATCTCGTTGGACGCGCTGCTGGCCTTGCTCTGACCTGCGATACGGGCGTTGAGGTCGGCGGCTTCGATGCAGCGCTTGATGTACACCAGGCCGTTCTGTTCTGAGAACTCTTGGTCACCAGATGTGTCTTCTGAAGTCTTCTTAATGACGGCGAGCAACAGGTCGACTCGCTGCTCCGTAGACAGAGGGCTATCAGGCGACATGTCAAACGTCGTCAAGTGAGCGCCCTCATGCTCCGCGCGAAGCGTCCTCGCAAGACCATGCATCAACGCCACCTCTGGGTTGCCAGCCCCGCGAGAGCCGCCCTCAGTGAGCCAGATTAAAGCCTGGCCCTTGAGGATGATGGACTTGAGAGCTTTAAAGTCCTTGGGGTTGATGTCCTTGAGAAGGGGTTGGCTCAGCTCGGCAATGGAGATGCATGTCTTGCCGACGATGTCGTCTTCGGAGAGCTGGCTAAATGGCTTGGTCGTGACGGTTGAGCCCATGAATTCTAGCTTAGTTTGTAAGGCGTCGACAAAGGCCGCTTCTTTGCTGACTGCGTCGCTCGTCGCGATGGTGACGAGTGGTAGAGTAGCCACACTAGTCTCTTCTTTCTCAGCGTCGATGGCTTCAGCAACCATAAGACGGCCAGTCTGGTCTCGGGGATTCTGGTGATCAGGCGTACTAGACTTGAGATCCCCAAACCCATTGTTCTTCAAGATAGCCACCCAAGTCTGCTCGTCCATGGTCGGACCCCATTGGCGGAACGACTCTTCGGACATCCACCATCCGGGAAGATTGCCAAACGGCAGAAACACGCGGTTCAGGACGTGCGTAATCTCGAGCAGCAACAGCTTGCCGCCTGTCTTGAGTAGCTTCCTTGCGTTGGCGATGGTGGTGTTCATGTTAGTCGTGGCATGCAGCACGTTAAAGGCGATGATGACGTCGAACTTCTCGTCCTCGGCGAAACCCTGCTCGTAAGGGTCCTGCTCGACGTTGAGCTTGCGGTAGTTGATCAGCCCCGTCCAGTCGCTAAACTTTTGCTCGGCTTTCTCGAAGAAGCCTGCCGAGATGTCCGTGTACGTGTAGCTGGAGAAGCGCGGATATGTACCGGCGCCTCCGCCTAGGGCCTTGAAGATCGGGACGGTGGCTCCGCCGGTGCCGGCGCCGATCTCGAGGTATTGCAGTTGTGGCGATTTGTGCGAGAGCATAGTGATATATCGTTGAAGATGAGCGTAGGACGTGGCGATGCCCAGCGAGTTGGCGTAGTAGTTGTACAGCAGCTCGTCCTCGAGCATCAGCGCCAGCGGCTCGACCTCGTTGCGGAGAATGCGAGGCAAGTTGCGACCCATGAGGCAGAGAAGCTGGCCCTCGTAGTCGGTGGATTCGATCTGCTTGATCAAGGTATCCATCTTTCCCTGTACTTCAGGCGTGTCGAACTGCAGCCACTCGGGCGTCTGATGCTCGATGGTACCCGCGACAACCTGTTCTCGGTGGTGCTTCATGTAGCGGTAGAACTTTTGGTGGTGAGGCTGGATGACTTGGTCGTCGGTGACACTCTGAAGGGCCTTGTCGTAAAAGTACGAAGCGACCATCTCGAGTGTGGCAATGTACTCGGACGGCGTGTCCTCGACACCAGTCGCCGTCAGGTCTGCCTCGAGTTGCTCCTTGGTCATAAAGTCTAGGTCGGGTTGCCATTCGACGTCGAAGCAGAGTTTTTTGATCTCATCAACTGCACTGTTGTCATCGGCCGAGTTGCTTGATGTAAGTGCAGTACATGTCACACCCTGGATTCTAACCACTGGAGCAGCAGACTCGTCGTCTCGCACGGTAATCTTGGCTGTTGCCTCGCGGAAGCCTACAAAAGCCGCCTGTGAGAGTGCCTTAAACGCATGACCGGCTTCACTGGAGATGCTGCTTGAGACGTACAGCTCCTGGATGAAGGTAGGCATGTACGGTTCCTTAACATTGGCCGCGGCATGAGTCAAGGCCGGGAATAAGGTCTGCAGGAAGGTATCCATAGTGGCTGGGTGAACAAGATGCTCATACTCATGGCTGCAAGGCATGCTGCTCTTGGTATCCGGGACCGCCAGCTCTCCCAGCGCCTTGCCAGGACCATAGCTGAGGCCGGTGATGTTGCGGAACGTCGGACCATAATCCAGTCCAGCTTTGGACAAATCTTCGTAGATCTTATCCGGCGTGGCAGCCGTGACGCAGAACTCCTTTGCACTCTCAAAGTCGTGCGTATGTTGAGCAAGAGACTCCTTTGCTTCTCGGCCAGCGTCCACCTCGCCGGTCGACTGCTCATAGTTGATGGCGAGAAGACCTCGACAGTGCTCGTTCACACCTGAAGCCGTGTGTGTAAAGACGCGGAACTCCTTCCACAGGTCCGACGAAGCCCGGCTGCTCGCGTTGAACGGCCTGACGTGGAACATGACTTCGATGCCAAGTTCGGTCTGGGGAACCACCAGGGCTCTGCTGATGAGCATCTCGGAGATGGTGTATCCGACGACACGCTCTCGGTCAAGCGCAGGCGTCATCTGCTTGGCCGCCTCAAGTGCCATGGATACGTATCCCGCGGCAGGGTACACGATGGACCCCTGGACTTGGTGATCTTTGACCCAGGGCTGCTCTGAGACGCGGATGAAGTTCCTCCATCGCGGCTCGGCCGGGTTCCAGTCGGCCACAGGAGCACCGATGAAGTCGTTGCGAGGTGAAGGGCGGAATCTGTATTGCGAGCTGAGACGGGACTCGGCCCAGAACTTCTTGCTATGGTTCCATGGATACGGAGGCAAATCGACTAGGACTTGAGGCAGTGTGCTTGTTTGGTCTGGCTCGTTGGCCTTTTGCAGCTGCGCCGGCACGCCGCGAGCCCAGAGAGACGCCGCAGCCTCGAGAGTAGTCTCGCAGGCGTCCTTGTCTCTGACGAGAGCCGAGTAGTACGCGATGCTTCCGTTCTTCTGCAAGTCGTTGGCAACCAGGACTTGCTTGACAGGGCCAGCGAGGGCGGAATGGGGGCCGATCTCAACGAGGATGTTGACGCCCGTGTTGTTGCCACGTCTCTTTGCTCTACCAGCACTAGAAGACTTTGCGGTGCAGAGCATCTGCAGACCCTGTGAGAAACGGACGGGTGACAGCATGTTGTCGACCCAGTACTTGGCGTCGAGATTAACTTCAGCAGTTGAAGTACAGGTGACGGTCGAGATCATCTCGCAGGTGCGGCCAGGAGTTGCTCCAGCGTTGGATAGCTCGAGGTCGGCCAGCGTCTCTAGATACTGCTCGGCGACCTCTTGCATGTGGTGCGAGTGATAGGCCGTGCTGACCTTGAGCTTCCTGGCAAAGACATTCTCCTCCTTGAGCGTCTTCTCGAGGGCGTCGATGGCATCTACGTCGCCCGAGATGGTGACATTAGAGGGGCTGTTGATACAAGCTACATTGACCTTGCCAGCCGAAGCATCGAGCTGCGAGATGTACTCCTGAGCGGCCTCCTCGGACAGCCCACAGGCCATCATGGCACCGCTCTTTTGGACACGGGACGAGATCAAACCCCTAAAATACGCCACCTTTACAGCCGAACGGAAGGGAAGCTTTCCCGTTGCGTAGGCGGCTGCAATCTCACCGCTTGAGTGGCCAATGACCATCTGAGGCAAAACGCCCCAGTCGGCGAGGAGGTCGACGAGGGCCATCTGAATGGCGGTGCATAGCGGCTGGCTGATTTCAGCCTCGCCGACGCGAGATGTTTCCTTGTCTTTTTGGAGTTCTTCCAGGAGTGACCAAGTACACCCAAGGGACTGAAGAGTGGCTTCAGCAGAGGCAATCGAGTCTTTGAAGACGGAGTACGTTGAGAGTAGTTCTCGGCCCATTCCCCACCACTGAGCGCCCTGTCCCGTAAAGATAAAGGCGGTACGGGGAGCACGAGAAGCCTGTACATCGTGTTAGTAACTATCCAACATACTCAAGTTCACTATAGTAGCTTACATCTGATCGAATCGGTTTCTGGCGCGTATTCTCTAACTTGGTCGTTAAGTCCTCGAGCGAATTCGCAACAATAAAGAACTTCATCGTCAGCCGCGACCTCCTCTCACCCAGCGTGTACGACAAGTTGCTCAGAAACCGCTGCTCGTCAACATGCTTGCGCTTCCGCAGCTCCTCGACGTATGCCGCCGCGCTGTCCTTGGCCGTGCCCTCTTCGTGCGTCGACCAGACGAAGATACGGTGCTGCTTGGATATATCGTCGCCGTGCTCGCTATCGGCTGAGGCGTAGCCAGAAAGAGCGGGAGATTCGTTATCGACGATGGGACTAGATGTGCCGTCGAGGAGAAGGGGTTTGGCTGATGTGCAGTGGGAGCCTGTCAAGCCACGCTCGGCAAGGTAGTGGTACGCATCGTCGAGAATGATATGGGCGTTTGTCCCGCCGAATCCAAATGAGTTGATGCTTGCTCTCCTCACGTTTGAAGTCGGCCAGGGTGTCACTTCGGTTGGTACACGGATCCTCCAGCCCTCAAAGTCGATGGCTTCGTTGCCCTTCTCAAAGTGTAGGTTGGGTGGGATCAAACCCTTTTCTAGGGCAATCACCGTCTTGATGACGCTCGCAAGGCCACTGGCGCCTTCGAGATGGCCAATGTTGGTCTTGATGCTTCCCACATACAACCGGTTCTCTTCACCGTCCTGTCTATGTTGTCCGAGTGTTGTTCCGATGGCGCCGGCTTCAATGGGGTCACCGGCCGGCGTTCCAGTACCGTGAGCCTCAAAGTAGCCGACCGACGCGGGATCGCAACCGGCGCTCTCGTAGGCGGCTCGGATGAGAATCTCCTGGGCCTCTCGCGACGGAAGCATGATACCAGCGGTGCGGCCGTCCTGGTTTGACACTGAGCTGCGGATTACAGCCCGGATCGTGTCGTTGTCCCGGATGGCATCTTCCAGGGGCTTCAGATAGATAGCCGCAATGCCCTCACCGCGAGAGTATCCGTTGGCTCGGTGGTCATATGTGTGACACTTTGCGTCGGGCCCGAGGAAGTGCACGTTGGACATGGCAATCATGACGTCCGGGTTGAAGATCAAGTTGGTGCCGCCAACGAGAGCCGACTTGCTCTCACCTGTTCGAAGACTCTGACAAGCGAGATGCAAGGCTACCAAGCTGCTACTACAAGCCGTATCAACCGTCAAACTCGGCCCCTTGAGGTTGAACATGTAGCTAATACGATTAGACAGAATAGCAGCGCCATTGCCAGTCGACACGTAAACGGGCGACGTCTCGGGGTCGTGCGTGAGCATCTCGTTGTAGTCGCGCGAGAAGCAGCCGACGTAGCAGCTAGTGTTGGATCCTGAGAGCGCCTCCATCGGGATACCGGCGTTCTCGATGGCCTCGTACGCAGACTCCATCATCATCCGCTGCTGCGGGTCCATGCCGCTAGCTTCAGCGGGTGAGATGGAGAAGAAGGACGCGTCAAAGGCGGAGATGTCTTCATCTAGGAAGTGGGCGGCACGGATGTTGAACTGTGATATGTCAGTACAAGATATACATATAAGAGCCGTAATAGACGTACTGTTCCGTTCCTGTCGGGATCTGGGTGGTAGAAGGCATCAACATTCATCCGGCTCTTGGGAATCTCGCATCGCCCGGATTGCTTCTGGGCAATCATGTCCCAGAGCTTATGCGGCGTAGAAGAACCACCAGGGAACTTGCACGCCATGCCCACAATGGCAATGGGAGGGAGAGCGTCTACAGTCATGATGTTGGTGTAAGGGTGGGATATCAGAGATGATGAGAGGAGGTTGAGACGTTTGAAGGGTGTCAATGGCAAAATAAGTGTTGAAACCTAGACACGAGAATGGATTCTAAAAGTTGGTGAACATTACCCAGCTCTAATTCAGCCGGAGAAAACGGAGATGGTGTTGAATCCCAGAGTGATGAGGCACTTGTTTGACTCTTGGAATCGAGGGATATCGCCCTGCTATTTAACAAACTGCAACAACCACCAAGACGATATCTCACCTCCAAGGACCATCTCAGGACTCAGCCACGAAAAGGCCGTCAAGGGCAACTCGTAAGATGCCCAGCATCGAAAGTCTATTCTTGCCACGCAGAAGGATACTCTCCCGGCAGTGGACGCGTGCGTGCCGTCTCTCACACCCGTGTTCGGATCAATACACTGCAGCCTGGATTCTGGCCTCAACCGTTTTACAGAAGATCCCACAACGAGAACACCACACTTGGCCCCTCTAGGCCTAGAATAGGATCATGTTTCGCCAATGCCTCTCCGCCAAGCTCCTCCTTTCGTCTTACTCGGACGGACTCTTGACTATGGAGATGCATTTCGAACGATGGATGAGACTGACGCATTCTAGGACACGGTTCAGGGGGGCAGCTCGTCAAAGCTCGCCCTGCGTCTATAAGCCCTCATACAAAACAACTAATTACACGTGCCGTACCTGGATTTTCTGATATTGACAGGGCCGCTTTTGGTGGTGTCCTGTCCAGTTCGAGTCTAGCGAGGTCGGAAAGAGAATCCTTCGGTACTCGAGGTACATTGATGTACAGGCCTCTTTCGTCCATATTTTGTGCCCTTGCGGCATCTAAGTACCCATCCCTGGTTCCTAGTGGAGTCGGCACGCGGGCCATCGTATGATGATCACGCGAACCAACACACTTGTGTCTTATACTCTATATGTCTTAGGAATTCACGCTGATCGGGATCCCCATCCTTCGCGATCTTTATCGACACAAAGTGTTCGGATATATGCGCCAGTGGCATTTCGTGCCTGGCCGGCAGGGCGTCTAAACCGACCCAGAAAAAGAATGACCAGGGTTACGCTTCGTCAATGATACATCCGCAAGTGCAACACTAAGCAACGGGATCATCCGTGTCTCTTGTCTCCACATAATCCGTTCGAGTGCCGTTGTTTCGCATGAGAACTTCCGGCCGAAGGGGCCATCTCGGTTGTTTGTCTTCGGAAAGCCCCGGGAGCTACTCGAGAACTTGCTCGTCGTGTAAGCAAGCATTCGGATCCGCATGAGTATATCATCCCATTTCCCAACTTGGACATGACGCTGCCAAATATGATATGACTCCTACTTGAATAGGTGCCTCGCAGAAGTATTGGCCTCCTGAAGTTGACGGCACAGCTGCGTGAGATATTTCTCGCCTTGTTCCCTAGCGACCGTGTATTTGCTTTTGGCATTTTCTATTGTGTAACTGGAATCAGCAAATATGGGTCGATGACAACCCATTTAATATGTAACAGCAGCACTGCCTTACACATATACGCAATAGACCCACAGAAGGGGGCCTCCACCTATCCGTTTCCAACCTCGTCGTTGACATCTCGTGGGCCTCAGATTGGCTTCTGTGAGGCGGATATAGGGACCCTTGCTCACTACATTCTGTGAGCAAATCGGGTGCATAATTTGCAGTCCAGCCCTTGCATAGGGCTACGGCGTGGCGGGAATCTCACACCGCAAGGATCAAATACCGTCGCTAACTGACCACCTTCTCACTCCTCCGAGCCCCATGCTCCGTGCTCGATACTCCATATTTGCCATTCCCCTCAGCGAACAACAAGCATTGGCAAACAGCAAATTTGACCTGGTTCGATGCCAAAGTGTATTCACTACCTAGCTAGTCCAATTTTCCTTCCAAGGCCCTTCTTTACAGCCCCCAATGCTTACCAGTGTCTCCATATTAACCAGTATACGTAGGACTATCCCTATCACTAAATGGCATGGTGTGGAACAATGCCTCATCCTTCTAAACGAGCCTCGCTTTGACTACCGGCCGGCTCCGACTGAAGACATGCCATTGACCGAAATATGTTGAGTGGGACACTTCCCAACGTAAAGTAGAAGGATCGAAGCACCACGCCTACTATTGAGAATATGTCATGATTCATGGTTGAGTATGCAGGTCCTAGACGAAAGAAGTATTCTATACCTGCTGTAAAGGTTATCAGAATGCAACGTAGAAGGAATTGCGCACCGCGAGCCACATCCGGACCATTAGATCCGTCGTAACGACCCATGAAGTGCCACGCGGATATATGGAACCCACCCACGGCGATATGCGAACGTGTCGAAGGATCTACAACATGACAGCACTCTGTAATTCTCCCGGGCCGACCTCAGCTGATTTTTGGGGTGTAGAGGGAGGCCAGAGTCCGATAAGAGAGAGCAAGGGTCTTGGTGCATTTCTTACCCTTCAAAGATGATTGTGGCAAAGTAGACGACACTGTGTTTGGCAGATCTTTTTCTTTCTTTCTCCCAATGATCTCGTTCGTCCTCGGTTGCGGCCTGTATTCGTGATTTACTGTTCGTCTGAAGTTCAATCGACCCATTCTCGCTCCAAGAATTTTCGACATGAGGTTTCTTTGCTTGCACGGGATGGGCACCAGTGCCGAGGTGAGTTGCCACTGTAGACTCGGACGTACGGAGCCCTGTGGTATTGACAAGCTTTTGTTTGTAGATCTTTGAAACACAGACCGGTAGGCCTCTTCCCTAGTAAGAGTCAGATCTCTTCGTTGATCCATGCTGCCAGGGCCTCTTCGTCAAGCTTTAGGGAACTTGAACGAATTTGACTTTTACGAGGGCGAATGTGATGTCCCACCAGCCGAAGGTTCGTCTCTCCACCACGATGCAAGTCCAGGGGTTCGAACGTCGATCCTAACCTTACCCACCGCCTATAGGTATCAGATCCGTTTTCGACTGTGAAGACTACAAGGCCTGGTACGACCCAAGTCTCGGAGCAGATACGCATCGCAAGTCTCTCGAACTCGTGAGAGAAATCATCGAGGAAGACGGGCCCTTTGATGCCTGCATGGGTTTCTCCCAAGGCGCTGCCCTCCTCGGCTCACTGATCCTATCCCACCAAGAGAGCCACCCATTCTCTCCGCCACTCTTCCGTCTAGCCGTCTTCATCTGCGGTAGTAGCGCTCTCAAAGTTTCTGAGACCGACGGCACGTGGAGCCGCGTGAGCCCCAATGAGTTGGAACGCCAGAGGAAGCGCATCAAGATCCCCACGGTCCACATCATCGGGTCCAAGGATGCCGCGTACCAGGAGAGCATGAACCTGCGGGACATGTGCGAGCCGCAGAATAGGCTGCAGTATTTCCATACTAGCGGACACGAAGTTCCCCGTAACGTACGTATCACGGCCGAGATGGCGCGTGTTGTGGGGAAGGGCATGGAGAGAGCATTGGCAGCGCACTAGATTTTATATTTGTCCTTTTTCGTGTATACAATGTGCTCTAAGAGATGAAACACTACTGCTCAGTCGTAATTCGATGTTCAATAAGTCGTTTGAGACATGAAGTGCATCACCTCACATCTTGGCCTTAAGTTATTAGGTTTCTGAGCTGGTATCGTTTCCTTACTGCTTCTTCCTACTGAGGATTTTTCCTTCTTCTTCTACAATCCTACTTCGAGTCCCTTCACAATTGCAAAAAAGTCTTTCAATAATATGATGTTCCATTCTTGATGCTCGCTCGTAAATTATGATGCGTTCTGACCCACTTGAAGCAACCGTGGTCATAACCTCAAATATCCCAGTCTTCTATTCTGACTGCCTCTCATTTTCATTCTCCCCATCACCCGTTTCAACCACATCCTCCTTCTTCAATGATTTAATGTGAGCGAAAAATAGAAAAATCCCCGTAATCAGACTCAGTCCCGCGAATGCAATCAGACCCTTGAACTGCAGATTGAACCCCTGTCCATACACCTCCCCAACCCGAACCTGCTGCTCCTCGCTGAGCATCGACCGCGCTAAAGCGGAAGACACGTCGATGGCCTCAATTTGCTGCTCCGTTAGGAACTTCGGGAAGTCCTTGTCTAGCTCCGTCTGGAGCAACGAGCCGCCGATGGCGAGGCCGATGCAGCCTCCCAACGTGCGGCCCATGTTGCCCACGCCCATGGCGCCGGCAATGTCTTTTTCCTCGACCTGGATCTTGATAAGATACATCAGAGACGGCGTCAGCAGGCCGAGGCTCATGCCGATCAGGACCTGGTAACCGTACTGGGCGTGCGAAATTTCGCTATCAATGGGAAGAGTGCTCATCAGTGTGATGCCGATGACATTGAGGCAGCCTCCTAGGATGGCGAGCGCCGGCGCCCAATAACGGTTCTTTCCAACGAGTATTCCGGAGCAAAGTGCTGAGCAAGGCGAGACAAGTGTCAGAGGAAGCACCAAGATACCAGCCCTTGTAGCAGTAGTGTTGTTGACGTGCTGGAAGCGTTGCGGGATCTGGATGACGGGGACGTAAAAGGTGAATCCGAGCCAAAGAAGACTCCTGTTTCGATGCAGTGTGATTAGTATGGGTTCATAGATTAAAATTCCGACCAAGGCGTACTTACAAGAATATCAGTACCGTTACGGATCTCTTCAACAATTGCACTGGAAAAAGGCCATCAATACTCGAGCGATGGTAGACCCAACCTTCCCACAACGCAAACAGAACGAGCATGACAATGCCTGTTACAAGCGTCCCAATGATGACGCCGCTATTCCACTCGTATCTGTCACCACCTTCTTGCAGAGCAAAGATGAGAGGTATCGCCCAAGCGAGTGACAGAAATGCGCCGACGAGATCCATGGACTTCATCGAATCTCGAACCTCTGTCTTGGACTTTGGGTTCGACATGAATTTTCCTAGGATGGCGAAGACGACAGCAATTCCGGGGGCACTAGGGGTGGTTAACAAAGGTATAATTGCAATCTTCGGTGTCACTCAGCTTACTTGAGCCAGAAAATCCACTGCAAGCAATGTTAGCTTCCCTTCTACCACCAGCGGAGACAATTATATAGAGACTCACCCTCCAAGTCGTATTGTCTGAGATGACGCCGCCAAGAATCGGGCCCAATAAACTCGCCAGCGCAAACACGGAGCTGAGGATACCTGTGCAGATCCCCAGCTTGTCGAGGGGCACAATTTGAGCCATGACGACAAAGACTAGTGAGTACATGCCCGACCCTCCAATGCCCTGAAATGCCCGGAAGATGATCCTTAGTATCGTGTGTTAATAATTGATGGATGGAAGTAGACAGGTTGCGACCTACAGCTGGACCATCGTCTTAGAGACGGCGCATGCGATGGAAAAGACGAAGAAGACAAAGTTAGCCGATAGAAGAAGCCATTTTGTTCCAAATGTGTCGCTGAGTTTTGACCAGATGAGGATAAATGCTACAACCAGACATCAGCAATCCTTTTCTGTTGCATGTAGGGATGGAGACTCTTACCGTTGAACGTCAAGAGGTACGCGACGACAATCCAACTGGCCTGGTTCAAATCGTCGAGGTCATTGGAAATATGGATGAGAGAGGTGCTGACAATAGTTGTCTCCAGAGAACAAAGGAACAAAGACAACCACAGACTAGTAAAGTGTCAGCATCGTTCCGGACTCTGCAATTCCATCGACTGGCTGTTACCCTGAGATAACTAGACTTAGCTGGAGGTTCGATATCGTCTGTGGCGACTCGGTCGCGTTGACGTTGCCGGCAACAGAGTCAGATTTTGGTGCCTTTTCCTTTACCATTGTCTCTTCCATAGCAAAAACGGTTCAGACGAGTATAGAAGCACGCCAAAGAGTAAATGATACGACAGACTCGGCGCAAGTAAAGCGGAAGAAGCAGCAGACTCGACGGAACCCTTGCAGTGGTTTGTGGCAGATTCCGGGGCCGCTGACTGTACTGTAAAATCTCGTTACGTAGGCCATAAGCCCAAAGTCCCGCTGCGAATAATTGTCAAACAAAACCGGAGGGCAGTGCATCCTTCAAAATCACAACTTGGAAGTGGACTCTGCTGGCTGTGAGAATCTCCACTGGTAATCAGATGAGGCGACGGGTTTCCACGACCCGTAATTTGCCGACATACTGATTTCCTGTTTGGGCCACTTGAAGGATTCCCCGTGTATGCAAGGATTCTGCAGATCCGCTAGACTGCAACCTCGACGCGTCTGCGTTTGTGCTGTGGCGGATTTTGAGTTGTGACGAGCAAAGAAGAGGCACAAAAAACCATACGATCATTACGGCCCTGTGTCCATCACGGCCAGCTCCACTCGGACAAGGGTTGTTATCCCGTCAGCCCTGTCAGGCAGCCCTGCAAGTACCTATATGTAGACGTCTTGTACCGGTGCTGGGCTCCTGGAATAAGAAACCCCTGGCCACTGATCCTTGGCATCTTGAAGGATTCCAAATTTGGTCTTCACGGCAACGATATGTGACTGAATGTCCAGTGTCAACAGAATCAGCCCATCTACGCGCCACTGTCAGCCTGCTACAGACAATAGTGAAAAGGGCGCTGCATATGCTAACGAAGGCAAAACGTCAGTCGACTATCATGACACATAGCTAGCTTTCTGTAAGTAGTGTTGCAGAGGATTCATAAGAGAAGCGTAGCCGTTCCACAGCTCAGTTCTAGTCCCCAACAGAGCATTTGTCTCCATTTCTCATACTATATACAACCCACCACCTTATCCATTGGTTTTACATACGCCCGTCATGGCCATTAGCGAGAAGTCAGAGGATCCCAAACAGTCCCCGCCACTGCGCGTGGTCATTATCGGCGCTGGCGTCGGAGGCCTTGTCCTGGCCCAGCTCCTCCGGAACAACCCCAAGTTCAGCGTGACCGTCTATGAGCGTGGCTCCAGGGAAGAGGGTGTCAGCTCTCTCACGGGCTTCCGCATCCTGCTCTCCAAGGAGATGCTGGCAGCTCTGCGCTCACGGCTGCCCGAATCCGTGAGAGACCTGCTCGAGAAGTCGGTTGGCATCCAGCCCCCTGGCGGACAAAGCATCGCCCTACTAGACGAAAAGGGCAAGGTCAAGTTGGGACTCACACCAAAGGACTTTCGCGACGCGAGCTCCGTGTCTAGGTGGAAGCTGAGGGCCGCGTTGCTGGAGGGGCTTGACGATATTATTCACTGGCAAACTGAGTACCAGAGCTACAGCAGTAGCAGCAACAGCATAGTCAAGCTACTGTTCAAGGATGAGAGCACTGCAGAGTGTGATATCCTTGTGGGCGCCGATGGAGCAGGAAGCAAGATCAGGAAGCAGCTTCTTCCGCAGTCGACCAGAGACACTCTGGGCATTACTGTCCTGTACTTCAAGATGCCCCTTACCAAGGAGACAGAGTTGATGATGCCGTACGGCTCGGGATGCATGGTAAGCCAGCCAAGCACCCAATCAGTTGCAACGTAACCATCAACTAACCTCACTGCAGATCATGGCTCCTCGCAGCTCCATGGTGGTATCTTACTACAAAGACAAAGCCGACCCCTACGGGCCTTACGAGCTTCAGTCGGTAGACGCTCAGGATTCCTATCTCATGTGCGGCCTAGGATGTTACACTGAAGATTATGTCAGAGAAGGAAAACACGCTGATGAAATGACGCCCGAGGAACTCAAGGCGTTTTGGATGGATCGCACCAAGACGTGGCACCCGCTATTTCGATCATTGATTGGCATTGCCATTCCGGAGACTGTCTACGTCTCTCACGTCAAGACACAACACAAGATGAAGACGTGGAAATCCAGCAACGTCGTGATCCTCGGCGACGCTGCACACAGGTAAGTGACATCCTGCGGTATGCCTTTCCCCTACACTATCAGCTGACCGCCATCTTACTGTAGCATGACACCCTACCTTGGCAAAGGAGCCACATCAGCCATTGCTGATTCACTCTCCCTAGCCGAGCATCTCGACAAGCTGACCACTGGTGACAAATCCAACATGTCAAGTGTTCTCGATGACTACACAGCTGAAATGGTCAAGTCTGGCTTCAAGATGGCCGGAATGAGCAAAGTCGTCCACAACGTTGTCTTCATGGGCTCAAACCCCTTCAAAGCAAAGTGTCGAAATGCCATGCTGAGAACTTTGGGAGTCTTCATCGGTAGCAAAGACGGCCCAAGAATCGCCTAAACGGGGATATTCAGTGGTGCGTCTATCCCAACTAACTGGTTTACGTTTCTACAGAGCACATCTCCTATGTCTTGAGTTTGATTTCTATTGGCATCCGCGCTAATCCGTCTATACCCTCTCGGATATTTCATTACTCGTCTTTCAACAATTTTTGTATTTCTACTATTTCATGTATAGTCCTCTATAATAATAAGTCTCGTGCTCGTCTGGTGACGAATGCTGGCATTCTAAGCTCAGCCTACCTAGGTGTGCCCTTGCCCTTTACCCCGCGCTTTCGCGCTCTCGGAATTTCAGGCCCTCGGGTTCTCGCGCTCTCGCGCCTTCGCCCTCGGCTTTCGCTTAAAACTCAAGCTTATTGGTTATGCTTACAAACCTTTGCGTCAATTCACTGAGTCCATACGGCGTTTGGTCTCCTATACCGCCCATGGGAGCTTCACCCTGCTACCTCAAGGCTATCATGTAAGTGCTGATGAGGTGGTCCTCAGTTGCTTCAATATTGATCTTGCTCTCAGGCTCCATTATGTTCCTGTTCTTATTCCCCGCACCTGTAGGCGTCTAAGTCCATAGTAACCCGAAAACTCCTCTTTGTGTCATTATGTGTACCTTTTGGCATGGAATATCACGTAACCCGCGGATAATTTTGAATAGATTGCTGTGTGTGTATTGTTCATATGTGTATCTGTAAGCTCTTGTCGGTGTCGGTTTGCACGCCCTGTATGCCGCGCACTCGTCGATATGTAACACTACCAGTTTTAGCATCACTTTATCCGTACTTTGGCATGAATCGAACAGAAACCTCGCTTTATTGGACTCTTGGCTGTAGTTTTACCACCTCGCCTTTTTGTTCGGCCAAGTTGTAAAGCCCGACATCTTACTCTGCCTAATTTACCGGAACCCTCCCGAAGATGAAAACCTGAAACTGATGGGTCTCGGGTCACTTCCCGATATCTGTCCTCGGCGCTAGTAGTATATAAGTCGGGGAGGAATTAAAACTCTCTGGTGCAACATATATGCGAGCATTATCGAAGAAATCTTGTCTCGATTTTCACCACCGCAAGAATGGCCAAGTCAACCCTTTTTGAGAACGGGACGGTTATCTCCTTTGACGATGGAACTCAGGACCTCAAAGTTCTCCGAAACACCTCTGTGCTCGTTGTTGGTGATAGGATTGCCGCTATCTTTGGCTCAGGCTCCCCTTCTCCGGTTACCATTCCGCCAAATACAGAGAAGGTGTCCGCAGTGGATAAAATTATCTCTCCCGGGTTCATCGATACGCACCGCCATGGTTGGCAGACGGCGTACAAAACGCTCGCTGCGAACACCACTCTCGCCGAATACTTTCAGCGTTACTCGCATTTCAGCCAGGCGGCCAAAGTTTTCACTCCAGAAGACATCTACTACGGCCAACTTGCAGGCATATACGAATCCCTCAATGCCGGTGTGACATCCATTCTGGATCACTGCCACGGCACTTTCTCTCCCGAAGCATCCGCTGCCTCTCTCAACGCATCTATTGATAGCGGAATCCGGATGTGGTGGTGCTATGGCTTCATTCAGTACAATGACGCGCAGATCGCCGACTTCCGCACTATGCGCCGGTCCGAGAAGCTGGCAGGTAGCAACCTCGTGAAGATGGGTATGGCATATGACGGCTGGATGTCGGCCAGCTCCGAGGAGGCACAGTCGGTTATCCAGCTGGCCAGGTAAGCCAACCCAAGACCGGTTCCATAAACCGTTTCATGTTGCTGGAACTCACTCGCATCACACGGTATTGTCTGATGGACTAATACCTTGAGTTAGAGAATCAGAAATCGCTGTACTAACCACTCATACCGTCGCCGGCCCATGGATCTTGGATAACGGCCCGTCCACGTTAGCCAAATTCGATTTCCTCGACACGCCCTTCCCCATCGTCTTCTCTCACGCATCCTTCCTTTCCCCCGCTGATGCTGCCCTGCTCCGCAAGCATAACCATTACGTCTCTATAACACCAGAGTCTGAGATGCACTACGGCATCGGCCACCCGAATACTCCATTTGTCCAGGACCAGTCCGCGCTGGGAGTAGACAGCCACTTCACCTTCAGCGCCGACATCGTGACGCAGGCACGCATCTGGCTTCAGGCTACGCGGCGCAAGTTCTTTATGCGCACGCTTGAGGGATGGAAGGTACCGAGTAGTAACCCCATGACGGTTAACCAGGCGTTCCTGTTAGCGACTAGGAATGGCGGCCTTTCTCTGCGAAGGGAAGATGTGGGTGTCATAAAAGTCGGGGCCAAGGCAGACTTGGTCGTCTTTGACGGGTTGTCCCCAAATATGCTGGGCTGGACCGATCCTGTGGCGGCCATCATCTTACACTCGAATGTTGGGGATGTGAAGCACGTCATGGTGGATGGGGAGTGGAGGAAGAGGGATGGGAAGCTGGTGGTAAGTCAGGACAAGTCTGAGGTGGACGAGAAGTTCTTGCTATCAGCCAAGAGAATTCAGAAGATTTGGCAAGACACACCGCTGCCTATCGTTGAGGGTGAGTACATGGGCTGCGTTTCCTACGCGCCGACAGAGGCTCAGAGCGTGGTTCGGGGCTCAGAGCGTAGTCTGCCCAGAGCTTAAGTTGAAGTCCAAGTTGCTAGACTTGGGGGAATGTGTTACGAGGAGTTGTTTCATCTTTCTGAAGTATGTTGTGAGCGCCGATTTGTTGTTTGTCGGCCCGGCAAGGGACTTGTTCAGCCTTTTGGTACGTCCTGCCTCATCCTTGGATCGAGCCCATCTATCGCTATATACATAGGTACCTTACCTAGACAACGAACAGGCAACACACATATTAGGCAAGAGATCTCCATTATAGACACAACGACTCACTCCTTTCCTGTCCAAGCGGGGGACAGAAAACATGGCACACTAAGAGTCGGCTTCACCCTCACCAAGCAATACCGAATTTTAAAAAGATAAGAAAAATCCTAATAAATGAAGCAATCAAATTAGATAGCATTAGTATAATTTTATCTATTTTTTATGAAGCTATCTAGGACTAATTCAGTGCTATATTAGGGGGGGATGTAGCTATTACAGTGCCAAGGAGGCATTTGGTGTGCCATGTTTACTGTTCCCCCGCTTGCCTGTCTGCAATGCAAAAAATGGACGATCACAAGCTCCACTTCACCTGCGGGCCCTGACCTCAACTCCACTCTGCAGGTTTGATGAGAAGACCTCATCCACAAAAGTGCAAAAATGAAGACATACAACAGCGAGGATTCCCCGGTCGTCACCGACCCGAGTACTAATTCGCCGCTTCTCAGCTTGACTAAGGGAGAGCGGACGGGATCCCGTATTTTCTAAGAGCTATGGTCGTATGTGGTGGTTGTGGCGGTGGGCAGGGTTATATGTAGAAGGGAGGCTATCTCCACAAGATAATCAAAAACACCAAAAAAGACATACAACAGTGGGGATTCCCCGGTCGTCACCGACCCGAGTACTAATCCACCGCTTCTCAGCTTGACTAAGGGAGAGCAGACGGGATCCCGTATTTTCTAAGAGCTATGGTCGTATGTGCCGGTTGAGGCGTTGGGTAGGACCATATTCGCGCAATGTAGATCTCATGAAAGAGGCAAAAAGAGTATCATTTTTAGATATTTTAGATGAATTCACATTCAGAATTCACACTGCGTTTGCTGTGCCAAGACCCTGAAAGTCAATATCGGACTCGAAGCTGGGATATATCTCGCCCAACTGATATGCAGTAGAGGAAAATGGAACCCCGACATCTAATGTTTGAAGAATTTCGGGCGATGAAATAGTTGCCAATGAGGTATCGAACGAGTCATCAAGCTGTTCGTGAGACGTTGTAGATTCCTCCGGACTATCTAGTCGACCAGCGGCCTCCTCCGGGATGAATTTCGTCAAGCCATCCGTTGATAGGAGCAGTTGCGCGTTGGCACGTTCTAGAACGTCGGATACCTTGCTTGACACTCGAAGAATCCATCGGTATGTAGTCAGCTTCTGGCGATAAAACGCCGCTTCGTCTGTGCTTGTTGCGGTCGACCAAAGAAGAAGCATAAATGTGCTGATGATTGAAAAATTATAGTACGATGGCGAGTACCAAAACGATTGCAAATGCTCCGGCTTCAGATTACTGACGAAGTCAATTGCGGAGCACAAGCGAGCTTTTGCTGCGTTGCGACATATCTCGACCAATTCTGGGTCCGCCTCATTCGATGCCACGCGTATAATATGGCGATGTAAGGTGATCTCAGTAGCATAGTATGCAAGGTAGAGGTACCCTACTAGCCGGTTACTCCCAAAGCGTCAATGTAATGAGGAGCCCGTAGAAACTTACCCGTGGAAGACAGTTTTCTCGGTTTTACATCCTCTTCTTTCACAGATTCAGGAAGTTGCGAGAACCACTCCTTCAACCGTATTTGGATAGGCTTCGCAATGGCCAACTGCTCCCTTAGGTCCCCTCTGGGCTCACGCTGAGCTCGCAGAGTGTAGAAAGTGGACAGGATTTCGGACAGGATCTCAGTCAGTTTTACCATCTCAGAAAACAATAATCGACCCTTCTCGACTTCTGCACTGCCATCCTCATCGTTTTCATCTACAGCGTTCTCGGGAAAATCGTCAGCCGTAAGCGGCTGGACAAGCCAATCTGCGTAATTGATATGAGATGGCCGGCCATGGACAAGCGCTCCCCATTTGTCTTGCATAAACAAGGCCCAGGCGAGCCGCTTCCGAAGGCCCTTTTCCCATGCGGGTATGCTCCAGTCAGAGCAGTCTAGATGTAGCCCAATTTCTTGGCCGATGCCAACCAATTGGGTGGTTAATGCCCATGAGTCTCCCTTTGGTTGCTGGAGGAGTAGAAGACCAGCTTGAATTGTGGAGAGTTTGGGCCGGTGGACTGCTTCGGCTAACGCTCGTAATGCGATTTCCTCGAGCTTCATGGTGTTGGGCTTCGGTAGCGAGGCTAGTTCTGCGCTATAGGTCCACCACTGCAGGGCGAGAATGTATACAAAAGCAAGACATGGCGGAGAAAACTCGCGATGTGTACGATTATATTTTTCAAGCCATACCTTTTTGTGCAAGATGGGGAAACTAGGGTGAACAATGCGAAAGTACAGACGGATTAGCTCGTGCCCATGGGGTGCGACGACAGTCTCGACGGCGTCTAGCCGCGACATTTCTTGTGGATGGCTCAACGTGCTTTCATCAAGCGTCTGGAGGAAGTTATCCGTCGAACCCACTTTGCGGAGGCTTACTGGGCCGATGGTAAATTCGTCATGACTGACCAGAGACGCCGAGTGCAGGAGACTCTGCTCAAAGTCGGAGGATGGGCCGAGGAATGTCGCGTGTCTGTGTGTCTGCAGCCCCAGCGTCTTGCGGAGCAGCGTAGGGCCTTTGAAGTTTTCATAGCAGTCTATCCTGGCGACGGTGCGTATCGCGCTCGTAGCGCTTGACATGGAGCCCTGTCGAGACGCCGTCGTCGTCCATGGCATCGACATGCCCTCTTGCTCTTCATCCTCTGTACACGTAATCTTCCTTTTCCTGGGCCGGGTGGTTTGCTGAAAAGTACACTCACGGTGATGGAACTGGCAGAGGACACAAGCAGACGCTCCATCGGGCATCTCGCACCGACTCTTTCTCTTACGACACGAGTCGCATGGCCTAGACGGCCGATTAACCGCCACCCGTTGCTCAACGGCTACGGCTTGAGCACCGGCGAGAGTGTCACCCATTTCGAAGCCCGGTGAAGTGCTTGGCACCATGTAAGGGTCTCCTGGCATGGTGCATGTGCGAGCGGGTGATGCAGCACTGTGTGCTTCAGACACTCGGGCGGAGCTGCTCTCCACAATAGGCCGTCAATAGGTTGTGTGGCAAGGTCTGGATCGAATATTATCAATATGAATGAGAAAAGAGGAAGGTGTGAGGGTAGGCTTCATGTTGGCTACAGAAACCAAGATTGCTAATAGCTGAAATCGCATATCGAAGCCAAGCTTACGGACACAGTGCGGATACTCCTCCGTGCTAGGCACACAAGAGTCTAGTTGCTGGCGAGAGATAAGGCGAAGAAGTGAACCAATCACAGTCAGCGCCACGTCAATTTGTCAAGCCAAAAACGATTCCCTGGCAAGCCAGAGTAGGTTGCAGCAAAATAACGCATAGATAAAGGGACTGATTGTGTCCCCGCGTTTGTGTACTATGTACATACTGCTGTACGTAGTGCTGTACAGTATCCATGCACCCAATTTGGGGCTAGGCGCTACGTATATTAAGCCATGGAAATACTCAAGTTAGGAATACCCTCACACGAAGCTCGCGTCTATCCAAGCTCAAGTGAACGATCAACTGATTGGTTATACTCGTGACGGAAAACGAAGTGATTAGCGAGAATATAAGAAACACCCTCCATGGCGGCCATTCACCCGCCATAGTGTCCCGCTTAGTGCTCTGGGGGCGTGGGGCTAAGCTCCTTCTCTTTGGCCGAAAACGAGCCCTTGGAATCAGAGACCTCCTCGACGAGGGACTCAATATCTCCTTTCTGTGGGGGATAAACTGCTTCCTCGACCATAGCTCCGGTTGGGGGCGACACATAGGTACAGATAACATAGTAGACCAAGACGGACAGGGTAAATCCGAAAATCCACGCAAAAGTGTAAATCTTCCAGGCACCACCAACATTCAATGTATGCTTAATGCTCTTGGCGAATCCGGGCAGCAGCGGGGCGACGCCGGTAATAAAGGCGGCATATGCACGCCAGTTGATGCCGCCATCGTACCAGTAGATGCCGTTGCTGCGGTAGAGCTCGTGGATATTGAGCTTGCGCTTCTTGATAAGATAGTAATCGCAGACCATGACGCCAGCCAGCGGTCCCATGAGGCAGGAATAGCCACTCAGGAAAGCCAAAAGGCCACTGGCGTTCTTGATGATATTCCAAGGAGTAGAAATGACGCAGAAAATGGAAATGAACAGCGTAGCTCGGAAAATGTTGATGTACTTGGGCGCAATTCCGGTAACATCGTTGGAGAAGGGATAAGTACCAGCAGCGACCTGATTTCCGATCGTGGCGAGGATGAAGCTGAACCCAGTGAAGAATTTGGCGGCACGAGAATCAAAGTTTGCAATGACGGCCGGCATGTA
This sequence comes from Dactylonectria alcacerensis, assembly GCA_029931735.1. Taxonomy (NCBI): domain Eukaryota; kingdom Fungi; phylum Ascomycota; class Sordariomycetes; order Hypocreales; family Nectriaceae; genus Dactylonectria; species Dactylonectria alcacerensis. The sequence goes on from JAPMUZ010000005.1 coordinate 1,216,084, forward strand.
CCATTGGAATTCTCCCCAGAGGTACTGGTTGGCGGAAGTGACGAAAATTGGAGTAAGAGAAGCCAGCGTTCCGATCACTGGTAGAGCGAAATATTGATGATATCCACCCAATCTGTTCTTGGAGAATCGACCGAAATCTAGCACCATTAGCCTATGTTGCCAATCGCTTGACTCAGGTAGCAGCTTGAAAATACCTGGCATGTTGACAGCCATGGACGAGAAAAGTCCCATGATAACATTAAGACCAGTCAATGCAGAATATGCCGTGTTCATGTAGTCAGATGTCATTTTGGCCTTTCCTGTGACCAATGGCCCACCTCCTTTAGTTACAATAGCAGCCCAGAGGAAGAGCGCGAGGAAGGTGGGGGGGACAATGACACCCTTGACAAGAAAGAGGATGCGGAGTTTCTTGATGGGCATGAGGGCGAGGCCGGTTTGGATGAACCAATAAAGGAAGAGGCAGAGGAGACCGGCAGCTAATATTCCTGGTCAGTTACTGGTGATGATTAAAATTTGAACCTTGTACAGTGACCTGACGTGTATCGTCTATCTAGGTTCACGGTAGCAAGGTAGACGGGACCGAATTTGCTTACAAGTGATTCCAGCATCGTCGGGGAGCTTGTTGGGGAAGTCGATAAAGCTCGGCCAAATAGCTTCGAGGCAACGTTGGAGAAAATCACCGGCCTGGACTGTAAGAATAGCAGTCCACATCAAGGCGACGAACGCTACCGAAGTGAAATTTTAGCCACATTTATGCCAACATGTTCTGTTGCTGGTCTCACCTCGAATCAAGATGACTGGATACGATCCGTACATTCCGAAGATGGAGCGGACAATGACTGGATAGGGCACAGCATATGTCGCACCCATCTTTCCGGTAAGAGTGATAACCACGCTGCAAATCGCGAAGCCAAAGAAGACAATTGGAATTGTCTCTCTGGCGGTAAAACCGAGGGCCATGACACTCGAGACGGTGGATGCCAATGGTGGAGCCTACCTGCCACTGTCAGTGAGAGAAGAATAAAACTCGGATCAAGTCTCTGACCATCATATCAGAAGTCCAGTATGCCCAATAATCAAGACCGCCCCAAGTACGATCCTCAGGTGCGATTGGGTCAAGATCTACATTTTGAATGAGCTGTGTGGATTATATTTTGGAATGGATTGTTTCAACTAATTACCTTGGTTGGACCATTTGCTGTCCTCATAGATTCCATGCCTGGCGGGCACCGTCCATGAAAGATGAGGCTTGATCCTCTCCTTGACCTGCCGAACAGAGAAAGATGGCATTTTGCTTGTCTAGCGATGGTTGTAAAATGTCAAGCGTTATTGCGATGGGAATACTAGAACTGATCTCGAGGGTACATGGGCATAAATAGTACAAGTGATTGTGTCTACTTGCCTGCCATGTGCAACAGAAAACAATTCAAGATAGTTGAATCTGCTATCAGTCTGGCGGCGAGCCGTGGGCGAAGCGTAGGCCTTCTAACCACACCGATACGCATGTCAAGCCCTCCCCACGCAGATATCTGAGGTACCGGTACTGTGGCGTGTGGGGTATCTCAGGTATCTTGGGACAGGTGAGATCTCATGAGCAAGCCGGAGCACGCACTATACGCAACTCGGATTAGCATCGTGACGCCACCTAACAGCCACAAAGATAAGACCCAGCAGCCGTCGGAAGGCCGTCGCTGGGCCGTTGGAAGGCCGTCGGCAAGCTTCTTGACTTATCAGCGATGATTACGACCAAGTCAGATGATGAGTGATTTGAACGACCCAATCTACCACTAGTTCGGAAAATGTTGTTCTTTGGATTATACACGCATTCTAGCAACAGAGAAGTATATAGATCTTCTTAGGAGGGCAAATCTCCATCGGCCTGCAGCGGTTATCGCTTTGCGCCATCGCCTCTCGCTTCACTTCTCATTCTTCAGAAGACGTTCTTGTACCAGTGCAAAGATGATTGCAGCTCCAATAGCGTCCCGCCTTCTCTCAGTAGATGCACAACCGTATGCATTTGCATTCGATCCGGCCCACACAGCGCTCCTAGTCATTGATATGCAGAGGGACTTCCTCCTGGCTGGGGGGTTCGGAGACATTCAAGGCGGTAACTTGGACGCCGTCCAAGCGTCAATTGCGCCAACCAAGAAATTGCTAGAAGCCTGTCGCGACGCTGGGCTGAAAATATTTCACACCAGGGAAGGCCATGAACCAGATCTTTCTGATTGTCCATCCTCAAAGCTGGTTAGACAATCGGCCGCTCCCCAAAATGCGCATCACACCCTAGTTATTGGCGACAAGGGTAAAATGGGCAGACTGTTGGTACGAGGAGAGTATGGCCATGACATTGTTGATGCGCTTCAACCGTTGCCAGGCGAAGTTGTCATCGATAAGCCAGGGAAAGGCGCTTTCTGGAACACTACCTTGATGCATCAGCTCAAGAGCTTTGAAGTCACGCACTTGATTGTAGCGGGAGTTACGACTGAGTGCTGCTTTGCAACGACCATCCGGGAGGCAAATGATCGTGGCTTTGAGTGCTGTAAGTTTTCCGCTCCAAAACCCCCAGAACCAATTGCTCATAAAAGGCTTAGGCGGTATTGAAGAAGCCACGGCTGGATACAATGCGGCATTCAAAACCTCATCGCTGGACATGCTGTATTGGTCACAGGGGCTTTTTGGATTCGTAGCCAAGCTTGACCCGTTGCTTGAAGCACTCGAGGTTGAATCAACATCTCGTGCTTTCGGAGGCTCGGCTAGCACTCCACCTCAAACCCCTCCGGATTGGGATGGAGATCTACGGATCGAATCTCTGCAGCGCTCATATAGGGCTGGAGTGTCACCAATGACAGTCGTCGAAGCCTTGTATCGCAAAATCGAAGCCTACAAAGAGGTAGACCCGGCCGTTTGGATAGAGCTCATCACCAAGGACACGGCACTACAAGCTGCCGAGGCGCTTATACGACAGTACCCCGATAGGGCCAAGCTTCCTCCATTATTTGGTGTCCCGTTTAGCATCAAGGACAGTCTCGATGTGGCTGGACTGCCGACAACTACCGCGTGTCCACCACTGGCTCATATTCCTAGCAGATCTGCAGTTGTTCACGACAAGGCACTCGCAAATGGTGCGATTTTTGTCGGGAAGACCAACCTTGACCAGCTTGCCACTGGTTTGTCAGGATGTAGGAGCCCGTACGGAATCACTCACTCGGTATTTCACCCGGATTATATCTCGGGAGGATCTTCAAGCGGCAACTGCGTCAGCGTCGGTGCTGGTCTGTGTTCGTTCTCCATCGCAACCGATACCGCTGGTAGCGGCCGCGTACCGTCGTGTTTTAATGGCGTGGTGGGCTACAAACCAACCAGAGGGACCTTGTCAGCCGTTGGATTGACACCCGCTTGTCTCTCTCTAGACTGCATCGCCATCATTTCAAGGACTGTTCGAGATGCTGCGACAGTCAGCCGTGCACTTGAAGGTTTCGACGAGAACGACCCCTATGCGAAGCCCATCATTGCTTTTGAGAAGCATGTCAACTCGGTTGGGCCTTGGGCGAAGTCATTCAAGTTCGGAATTCCACCTGCAGAGGCTCTTTCTGCCTGTTCAGTGCCGTATAGGCGAATGTTTAATGAAACGGTGACAAAACTGCAATCAATAGGTGGAACTTTAACACCTATCGACTGGTCGCCTTTTGACAAGGCCGGAAAGCTTCTCTACGAGGGTACTTTTGTGTCCGAAAGACTTGCAAGTCTGCCCGATGATTGGCTCCCTAAGAATCGCGCTCATTTGCATCCCGTTATTGTCGAATTATTCGATCAAGTCGTCCAGAGAAACAGCTCTGCTGTCCAGGCGTATCGTGACCTGCAAGCAAGGGCTCGACATATTCGTGAGGCCGAAAAGGTTTTTAAGAAAGTCGATTTTGTCCTGGTCCCGACGACAACGACCCATTGGACAATCGAAGAGATGTTGGCTGACCCTATCCGGAAGAACAGCATGCTGGGTGAATTTACACATGCTGGAAATGTGCTCGACCTCTGCGCGGTCGCAGTTCCCATTACTACTTATCCTGCCTCCGAACTGTCTGGGAAAGCAGATGACGCAAAGAAATTACCGTTTGGTGTCACGTTGCTGGGTGGAAGCCGCCTGGATGCGGAGATTTTGCGACTAGCGAGGATGGTTGAAGAAGGTGTTGCATGTGCTTAATGGCAGCGTTTCACATTCTTTCCCTTTGTCGGCTGTAAGGTGGCTGCCGGCAAAGGTCTACCACCTACCGATTCTGCACAAGAGTTGACAATGATGCGATGAGCCCAGTTTCTAATTCAACCAAGAAACTCATGTTTGGATGGATAGAGAGACTCTCGTCCTGAAAGTCCGGGAAGTGACTGAAGAGCTGATGGACGCACGAAAATGTCGGTTTTTGATGACCTACTTGTTGGACTGTATCATGCTCCCCATAAATATGCCATTGGCGTGACTCGGTCGGTTCCGCTGTCTGGATCTCGCCTCCAAATTTTAATCTCTGAGATCGAGGCACGCATAACTGCCCACCTTTCTGAGATACTGTCCATATCCGCAATCAAGACCCAAGACTTAGATCAAGATATGATCCCTTTTGTCCAAAAAATTTAAGCAATATCTACCCTTCGATTCATTGTTGAGTCTAGCACACTATTTGTTTCAATCCTTATTGGTGGCGATTTCTGGGCCTACTAAGCCTTATTAGTGCCCACAAAAAGGAAGATTTTGCAAAAACAAAGGTCGCGGAGGGAGTCGAACCCTCGCTGGCGGAATCAGAATCCGCAGTCATAGCCGTTAGACCACGCAACCTTGGATGGGTGACGTGATTTCATACTGAAGACTATAGTGAGAAGCACTGCCAAGGTTGACTGTGACGTCACAAACAAACCAAACACCATCCACATTCACCATCGTCAAAACAGCCAGTGTCTCTCCATATGTTTTCGGATTGTAAAAGAGGCACCAGAACCTCTCCAATCACGAATAATATGAATGTCCCTAGAATCTCCAAAGCCGCATGCATGGTGGCTTCAACAGATAATGGCTACTCTCTCTCTGTCGTTTAGCCTAACCGCATGTCGAACTCAACTACATTGTGCCCAACAATTCCATTTTGCACGCCAAACATCGAAGGATCGACTGTACGTTTCCAGCCATTGGCTATTACCACCACACGAAATCGACTCGAATCAATCCGACGCCACCTCGCTGCCCACAGTAGCCTTCCACAGGAATGAATGGCGTGCCCATCGTGTCTCTGTAGATACCGGTTCCAGAGAGCCTGATGCCATCCCAATCGTCATTTCTCGTGTAAACTATCCCGACAACGGTCAGTTGAAACAGGTGCCCAACCAACCATACAAATAACTTACCTGCTCTAATCTCCCTGGTCCATTTTTCCTTGGTTCTTTCTGTGAATTCAAAGCCACACAAAGCACAACAGGGAGACATGGTTGTAGAAATATGCTTGCGACGGTGTTGTTGTTAGTCGAGCAACTCTGCTTGTATGGAACACAGCGAAGATAGAGGTACATTAGACTTGACGCATGTCATGTGAGCATAGGTTGAACTTTCTAGATTGATCACGTTCGTATGCTTTGGCGCTGCACGGGGACTGAGTTGACAGCGAAGGCTACGCAGATTGGAGCACAAGGTGTTGGTGGTGAATATTTAAACATGGCCACTACCACTCTCTAGATTCTATCCATGTCTACAACTTCAATCAATCGACTTACTCTATCGGGTATAAAGTGTCTATTTGGGATCACCTGCATCTCTTGAAGGGGATGGACAGGAGCCTAGATTGCACATTATTTAACCCCAGACGCAAAGGGAATATGACTTGCCCCCCTGGCGCTTAGTATGAGCCTTGGAGCAAAGAGAACTATGTGATCGTGAATCTTCCAAATATAATGTACATCTTATAACCACTGCGGCAAAGCTCACAACTGAAACACACTTTAGAGCCATATGAGCATGTCGTACTCCTTGAGAGCCTAAATTAGGAAGCCATTCACTTAGATGTGACTCATTTTTCGCCATGTCCCATAATGGACATCAAACTTTTCCTTATTTCCTTTTATCTCGCTCCCCAAAATAACCTCTTTGCGGCATCAGAACTTTGAGAATCGTCATTGCGGATCTTCCCACGCCTCCGCTGCAGTTACAAGACAACCGCATCATCAAGATTGACGAGATAACATTTTGCGCCTAGTGGAGTCATGCCAGCTATGTCATCCAAGTCTATGCCACTCTGTGCTGTAATATGTTGCTCGTCCTTTCATGTCGTTTTGGCTATCCCGCTCCACCCGGTACCTTGCCCTGTGTTGGCAGTCGCTGCCGGACTTGAACCCAGACTCGAGGGCCAAACTGATGTAGGAAGTCTTAATGATTGCTGTGGTTAGCATTAGCATCTGAATAGATAGTCCTTATTTAAGGGCCATACTCACTTTCCTACTAAGTTCCAAATCTTACTGTCGGGCCACCGAAACACTCGGATAAAGAACACCGAATCTCGTTGGTGTCGCTTTTCCGAATATTCATACGAATATCAGAGAAGGATCCACGGTCCTTTGGGGGTAGGCTTGAGCCAATTCTGACACATTGGTTAACCATCGAGGGTCCAAATGCGAACAACATAGACTGTTGTCAGAAAAGGCAGCTGCCATCTCAGGCAGGCATCCATGGCTATCTCTGAATGGCTCTATTGCCCATGTATTCATGAATTGATCATCCTTTCTTGCTTCGGGAACAAATGGACATTCATGCGTCGAGCGCGCAAATAGCGGATGTGGCTGATAAGTTATCAGCTCATTATCGAGGCTTTCGTAAATGTTTGTGCCATAAAAGTCTCTGCTGGTGTCGAGGCCACTCGCGAATTCAAAGGCCCCATGGGATACATCGCAGTCATTGATGTTGTATGTCTGATCATCAATAGCGAGATAATTGGCCCATGGAAAGAGCTCGGTAGATGTATCGCAAGCGTCCTTCCCGCGTGCTTGCTCTATCATGACTAGGCCATCGAGCATTGGGAGGTTTTCGGTCGGGTGATCTATCATCACTAAACCAGAATGAGCATCTGTTCTTTGTGAGAGGTTTGGGGAGAGATTGCTTGCCGGTGAAGAGGGGGACATAGCTGGAACGGGCACAGCTATGTCTGAGGTTTGATCACAGAAGGGGTGCGTAGCTTCTGCAACCTGATGCTCCAACATCCTCACTTGATGAGTGTTTTTGTGAGGGTCGTGTAGGTCGATGAACTGCCTGGAGGTGGAGGCATTCCCACAGTATGTGGGGGTATAATCTAGCTGTTGCGCCGAGGGTGAAGAGGTGTCTGATGAGATTCGATTGGGTTTCATGTGGTTTCCACTGGATCGAGATCCGCCTTGTCGCTTGCCGGCTCTCAATTTGCGCTGCGAGTTGGTGACTTGAGCACGCCTTCGTGCGAGTCTCTCTTCCGGGCTAAGGTTCAGCATCGGTCGACCTCTCTTTGCCATTTTGATGACGAGGTGGGTGAAACAAATGGGGTTAGGTCTGAAGAATCGCGATGTTCTCAATGAGGGAGATTGATTTGATCGAGAGTTTAAATATCGAGGAAGCTGTTGGAGGATGATGACTCGGTCGCATTCCTCAACACTGAGAATTGGATCAGTGGGGCTTTTCTTGGCGCCGCGGTACTTGAATTAATGTTGACAGGCAGCGCCTCTCTATAGCGATATCCACTTTTGTTAACGAAATAGCCGCCAGCGCTACCAGCTCACTAACGGCCCGACATGTCCTGCAAATCAAGGGAAGCTAGCCGAAGCTCCAGGGTAAATCGTACGTCGAGCTTTGTAACCATCGCATAATTAATAAAACTAAGCTACAAGGATTTCTATATTTTCTATTTGTATACTCTCTGCGGTGAGTTGAACATATCTAGGTACGTCATACGAAGGTGACGCACTATTATAGCCTGGCCTTGCGTGGGACCGTAGCTTCATTTCATTTTCAACAGCGAGCCTCAGACCTGAACCATCGCGTGCCTCTATTCGGCCTCGTATCACATTTCGAAGTTTCCCTTCAATTCTACGCCATAACGTACATTTCAGCCCACAACCTAGAGGCATGCCAGTCTTACCCGGCTAGGCACCACATCTAGGTCTCAGCTGGGTTTGGCCGAGGTGCATGTCAGCCTCTCAGCCCTTCAGCCGCACCTCTCGCATCCTATCAGGTGACCGACATTAATAGCTCGTCCAAAACTTCCCCGCATCAGAATCATTTACATCCGTTTACCTTGATTTTATGCTTTTTCTAGTGCGTCTTCCTTGTTGAAGCCGAGTATTTTCGACGCTTAAGTCTATTCACAACATGGCGGAAAAATATCGTTACAGCTACCTTGAGACCGGCCACATCCGAGTTCTTCACTTACTGTCCGTAACACCACAGATCACCTTCAAGTTTGAGGACATCTCTCTCGACTCCAATCCCACCTACCAGACTCTGTCATACACATGGGGTGAACCTGTTTTTACGAAACGTGTTTTCATTGAAGATGCATTCCTTGACGTGACGCCAAGTCTTCATGACTGCCTGCTGCACTTGGAAGCATACATAGGCATCAGGATCTGGATTGATGCTCTGTGCATCAATCAAACAGATGACGAGGAAAAAGGACGCCAAGTGCAGGCCATGGCTCGGGTCTACCGCCAAGCAGAGAAGGTTCTGATTTGGCTCGGTTCCGACGCCGACAACAGCGATGCGGCGATGAAGGGCGCGGAAACATACGGCAAAGCTGCTTTCGACGCTGGAATTCTCCGTCTTGGCAAGGAGCAACTGAATTCATGGCCTGATGTCGGAGATAATGCCGAGCTTCAGAGGACCAAAGATGCATTACTGGCGCTCATGAGCAAGGCTACCGAATCTGAGGGCGATGACAATCGAGTGGAAGAGCGATTCCCAAGGTTGGCTTTCGCAGAACTCACCCAACGCTCATATTTCACGCGCGTCTGGGTAAAACAAGAAATCACCCTAGCTAGAGACACCATCATCTTGTGTGGAAAGTACGCAACCAGGGTCGAGCACTTGCACGCCCTTGTCCTCTTCTACGGGATGCTTCAATCCTGGGAGGTCTTAGAGTGGAGAGAAGGTAGGAGTACGCGAATCCCAGGTCCATTTTCAGAAGAAGAACTCATGGCCGCCGACTCTCCATGGGACTTGCTGAAGACTGCTAGCGGCAGCGATGCCATCGGCTACGTCTTGTCAGGCAGGAGAAAGTTTCGGGAGAATGGGCCGAGTCCATTATACCAGCTTCTCCAGCAGTCCTACACCCGTCGAACCGATCGTATTTTGCACTGCAAAGACCCGAGAGACAAAATCTGGGGCTTATCGGGCATTGCGAAAGACATGGATGAGTTGGGGCTCGAGGTCAGCTACACGAGAAGTACGGAAGACGTTTACGAGGCCACAACAAGGGCACTGCTTCTCCAAGGAAACATCGACATGCTGACTTGGGCACGAGCTGGAGTCACAAGGTCTCCATCTTGGGTTCCAAACTTGGCTCTTCCGATTCGGACGGGCTGGAGCGAAGACGTTGGGAGGACCCTGTTTAAAGCAACAGGCTCTAAATGCCAAACAAAATCGGAAGAGTCCGCTGTCATCACTCCAGGATCCATCTGCCTTCAAGGTGTTATCGTGGATACCGTCAATGATACCGGCTCAATTTGGGAAGCTGACCCCGATAAGAGCTTTGATCAGGAGGCGTTTCTCATCATGATTCGAGAACTCATCAAATTCTTAGAGAAGTCCCGCTACCCCGAAGACAAGAAGACAGACGCAATATGCCGCATACCAATCGGAGACAAGGAGCTCCCAGAGGCCAGTCCATACTTTGTTCGAGCAACAGAACGCTCGGCAGAGCAATTCTCGGCTCTTATTTCTAAGACAATGGACCCTGATATGATGGGTGCGACGTATTCATATCAGGCTTGCATGGGCTACACCTACATGGCGCGGCCCGTCTTCTCCGAACAGGGATTTGTTGGCGTAGGTCCAGACAATGTGGAAGTTGGGGACGTCATTGTTTTGATATTTGGAGGTAGTATCCCGTTTGTCCTCAGGCCTCGGACGGACGACCAGGGTGGCTACCTACTTGTTGGTGAAGCCTACATCTACGGGATCATGGACGGGGAGTTTTTTGAAGATGAGCGTCCTGTTGATACGTTCCAACTGTGGTAATATATGGTATTATTGTGGTTGTTGGAACGTCAAGCGCTTGATATTTTTGTGTGGATTTAAATATAATGCGATTATCGAGACTGTTGGATGCAGGCAAACGGGCCTGCTGTGCAAGACGTAGAAATTAGTTGGTCCGAAAACCACTACATCTTAGCGACTTATCTCATCATTCTAGTACGGAAAAATGCCATTGGCATCGTATTTTAAAAATCGGGCCTTTTTTTGTGACACCATCATATATATGTGTCAAGCCACAGATGGCCTTGTGGCGATCCATCACTCGAGTAATTACTACACAATGTCCGCATAAATGCACTCACGACGCTCTCCAATAGTTGAAAGCCACGAGCTGAGATGCATGATGAGTCATCTGGAGAATAACATGGGTTGATGCCCACGAATCCTTCGGCGCTTAGCTCACGATTCCTCATCATCACCATCACGATGGCTACTCTCAGGTACGAGCCTCTGAGCACCTCAGACGATGAAATCCGCATCCTAGATCTGCTTCCAGGACTTGGACCTATCTCATGCCGTCTCAGAAATGTGAAGCTATCCGATCACCCACAATATGAGGCTCTTTCGTACTGCTGGGGCACATCGGCCAAGAAACGAGTTATTTCTATCAACGAGCATCCCGTACCGATCGGAATCAACCTCTACTCGGCTTTGCAACATTTGCGAACAAATGAACACCCCCGGTCGTTCTGGGTCGATGCGACATGCATCAACCAAGAGGACGCCGCCGAGAAGAACGTACAGATACCCCTCATGGGCAAGATATATGCGCAGTGCTCGAGAGCCGTCATATGGCTTGGGCCGTCAGATGTGTTGACAAGAAGAGCGTTTCGCGCGCTCAAGGTCCTGTTGGAATACTCCCATATATGGCCTCTTGGCAATTTTCTGGTCTCCATACACTGCTGGCGCCATGCTGAGCGAAACCTCGGTCAAACGACTGGCCGAACGCCGCAAAGCGATAAAAATCTAAACCAGAATTGGTTTTGGGATCGGATCTTTGACTCTTTGGCGTTCTTTTTCCTTTGGAGGAAGCCCTGGTTCTCGCGGGTTTGGGTGCTGCAGGAAGCTACTGTCTGCCCGGACGCTATCGTTAAATGCGGAGACGACGAGATAAACTGGACCAGGTTCATCCATTATTGGAACCATAACGAGGAATTGGATGTTCCGTCTGGTTCACAGGGACCGCTTGTTGCCCGGCTTGGTTGGAAGCGAGAGGTGCCCATGGATCTGTTCGACGCCTTTGCAATGAACGAGGATTCCCTGGCGACGAATCCACGCGACAAAATCTACGGTGTGCTTGCCTTTGTCAAATACAACGATTACATCAAGATAGACGTCGATTATGCCAAGGATCCTGCGGACATCTATCTCGAGTTCTCCACCGCCACCTTGAAGGCGAGGTCGGATCTAGATATGCTTACCCGGAGCTGCGGAGACCGGCTCTGTGACGGCCAACGGCTACCATCCTGGTCTCTTAGTTGGGACATCAGCCAAGACCAGCAGCTCTACGGATTGACTTTCAGCATACAGAGCAAGGGCCGAGATCCCAAGCCTCCGTCGCCTGACGACGTGCGAGCTACTGGGGACTCGAAGCCCCACGTGAGCTTCTCCAAAGATGGAAAGCTTCTGGGACTGCTCGGGATGAGGTTTGATGAGATTACCTTCGTAGGGGAGCCTTCGCCGCAGAGCCATGTCTGGCAAAGGATACAGATGTTTAAAGCGTACCTCTCCTGGCGAAATATTTGCGACCTTGATTCCCCGACTGACTACGAACCTACTGGACAGTCTCGACGGGAGGTATTCTGGCGGACAATGAAGTGGTTTAGGTTGTTAACAGGATATGCAAATGTAGAAGAGGAAAATGAGCAACTTGCAGCTTTTGACAAAACTTTCATGAAGCTTACGACTCTTCTACCACAGTATCTATTCGGGATCCAAATAGGTATCATCTTGCTCATCGTGTGGGATCTATGGCTAGAGTTTGCCTTCACCACCGGTTTCTACACGACATCTCCGTCCTGGTTCTTCGACGCCACCGCAGGATGGGGCAGAAATATGGCGAAAACTTCAAACGGGTTCGTGGCTCTAGGGCCTTCGACCTTGCGGCCTGGAGATGTCATATTTCTTGTCAGTGGTTCTAAGGCGCCGCTGACTTTTAGGCAGTATGGGAACCGGTGGAGGGTTGTGGGCGAGACTTACATCCACGGCATCATGTCCGGGCAGGCATTTGACAGCAGCAAGTGCGAGGAGATGTGGGTGGAATAGAGTATCCCATTTGCAGCCTCGTTACCTATGTTTAGTGTCTTTGCAGGAGGCCGTCGCTTTCTGGTATCAAGACTGCAGACTTCAGAGGTCGTACAAATGGAACGGTGAACCTCCATCTATTTTCAGTAACTAGCTCGCTAAAATTGACCAAATACAAGCATTTCTTCCAAGCAACTCCATGAACAATCGAGCCATCTATCCCCATGCTCGCTTCGCAAATATGTCTATGATTTTCTACACCCCGAGATGCCCTCCTCGATAGCATCTGAGAATTTTCTACCACGACATTTAGACACCGGAGTCTTCTTGCTCAACAGTGTACTCCTCCTGGAACGACTCCCAAGCCTCACAAACATCCGACAGATCCGAGCTGTCAGTCAAAGCGGCGATTTCGCTCTCGCGCTCAATGAACTGGACAGCAAAGCCCTCAGATGTGTGCCATCCGATGTGGCAATGCATCAGCCACACGCCGGGGTTGTCAGTCTCCCAGGCCATGACCAAGTACCCAGAGGCAGGGAGCATAGCAGTGTCGCGTCTGGGAGGGTTGTCCAGGTTGAGGGTGACTGAGGAAGAGTATGTGCCGGATCCTTGGGCGAGGATGAAGAAGTCGTGGCCGTGGAGATGAATGGGGTGGGGAACCGCCATTGTGGTTTCAACGACAAAGTAGACCCAGACGTTGGCGTCGCTGAGTTCGATGACGGCTTCTTGGTCCTCGTAGTCGGACGAGCCATTGACGACGGATTGCAGAGTAGGGTTCTCCCAATCAACCAGCATGGTTGTGCTGTTGAGGTACCACTTGAAAAGACCGGCCGTATTCTTGCTAACCGAAGCAAGCTCCAAGTCGTTCCAGTCTGCAGAAGACACCGTCTTGGAAAGGTAAGGAACGAGGTTGGTCTCGTCATCACAGCTATCCGTGTAGGTGTATGCAGTGGTTGACGGAGTGCTAGGGCTGTCACCGTAGTAGACGACTCCCTTGATGTTGTCCGTGCTGTCATTGTCAGAGCAAGCCGCCTGAGGAATAGCTCTCATCCAGAAGTTATCAGCGACATCAGCTTGATCTGCAGTCACGATGATGTCGTATCGTTGTCCTAGGTTGTGTTAGTCTAGTGTAAATAATCAGGCAACAGGGGTAGCGCTTACCCATGGCAATATCCAGGACAGTTGTGTTGTAAGGCTCAATGGGAACCAGGTCAGAAGCAATGACCAACATGGTGTGGTTGTCAATGGAGAACTTCCAGTGGGTATCGACAGCAGCATTGACTAGGCGCATACGATAAGAGGTGCCACTAGTGAAGGAGACGTTGAAGCGCGATCCAGTCTGCGTGGAGTCGCCATCGTCGCCATACACGTTGGTGCCATTGATGAGGCCGTTGTCAAGGGTAGGCGGGCCACTGGTCTCGGCACTTGTGTAGAGCTCGTCGACCGTCTGGTGATCCCAATCGTTGAGGAAGACGTGGCCCAGGTCCTCGTCGTAGTCGGCAGTGGCAGGACCGTTGATGACGATGCCGCCAAAGATGCCTTGCCACGCCTGTAGACCGAAATGAGAGTGGTACCAAGAAGAGCCGTATTGCGTGGCCTTCCAGGTGTATGTGGTCGTCTGGTTGACTGCCAGCGGACACTGGGTGATGGAAACAACTCCGTCGTGCTGGTTGGTGTAGTTTTGACGGATGCCGTGCCAGTGGATGCTTGTTCCGTTGAGTGAAGTTGTCAGGGAGTTGGTGACATGGACGGTGACGGTATCTCCCCAGTCAGCAAAGATGGTAGGGCCAGGGATGGAACCGTTAACGGCCATGGCTGATCTCGAGACACCATCAGGGGCGACGGTTACATCGGTCAAGTCGAACCAATACTCGCGCGTGATGCCCGTGTTGACAGCCTCCGTCATGTAATCCGTGTCAATGGACAGGTCGCACCATTTCGAACGAGTGGATGCCGTGTTGCCATGGCAGATAGTTGCTCGAGGAGACAAGCCTGGCGGGCTCATCACCAGCCCAGCTGAAGACAATGTGCCGGCAAGGGTACAGGCTAAAATGAAAGAGGGTCTCATCGTTAATATAATGAAATGAAGGGAGTTGTAAAAGCAGGTTGAAGAGAGTGAAAAGACGCGTCCAGCAACGTATGCAGGAGGTTTGTAATGAGGTTGTTAGGAAAGATGGTATGGAAGATGTTGTGATGCATCGTCCAAGAGGTCGCTTTCATGCTCTCTTAAGTCTTTCTTGGCCACGCTTTCTTCGACGCAAAAGGAAAGACAGCCTCTCTTCCAGCACGCCATTCCCCGTACGATACTCTCGCACGATGTCTCATCCTGCCGACGGACACGAGCAATTGCTACGTAGCCGGCTTTACTGATCGCCAACCCCAAACATGCTATCTCATCTCGTCTGCGTAGGGCGCGGCTGAGCCGTTGCGAGTCCACGATACCAGCGCCTAGAACGCGGCATAACCGATTCCGATTGGTCTCTGTCCCCTGTTGCTAGATCTCGAGAGAGGCCGCCACGGTCACAATGAGCTGCGTGCTCCAGGAAAGGCCCACTGTCCGTTTGGAGAACATCTCGGCACTCGGATCCATGCAATCGAGATCCAACAGCGGCAATCAGGTTGGCTTGGGGCCTGGTGGTTGCTGACGCCACGAGAAGCGAATGTCTTCTTTCAGGTAGATGAATCGCGGGGATCAACTCCACTTGATGACGCGTTGGCGATGCTGACGTATAGCCGTCACATTGTTGACCCAAAATGTGATGTGATATTGAAACATTCATCATATTCGGAAGGTTTATTTTCCTATTGAGGCGATCGTCTTTGTCTTTGACTTTGAACGGCTCAGCCACGCCGTGATTAAAGGTGTGGGCGGTCATGCCGGCCACTCAGATCAGTGGATATCCCACTGTCAAGCTTGTATCAAGATGCCGCGTTTCCTCATTCGTGGTGTATTTCCCGCTGCACAAAGTGGATTCCAGGGGTCTAACGCCATGACTCGGTTCATCACAGCTTTGACACCGATGGGGTCATGTGCTGAGCTAGCAGGGGGCGGCAAGGATGCTGGAAATAGAATAGCGGTTCCGATTATCTGGTATTTTAGGCATCATGAGCCGGGCTCGCGTGGCTGGATGAATGCGAGACCGAGCTCACCTTGATGTGCATACGAATATCGACAGTATTTACGCACAACGTAGTAGTAATGAACTTGATTACCCGGTAAAATTTGATGCTGATTCAAAGAGTAAGAAGCAAGATTATTGGTATGCATCCCCGTGTAATAGCTGTGTAATAGCCGTTGTGTATTGTTCCCAACTAGCAACCCATCTCCAAAGCCGACAATGAAGCATCTTGTCATTGCAACGCGTTGGTCTGCGTGGGTGAATGCAACCTCGAGTCTTTGCCATACGTACACCTTGCTTCCCAATGCGGCCACAAAGCCTAGACCTGTGTGATCGACGCAGCTAGACTAGGAATAGGCGCCCTGACATTACGTTGCGTTGTGTGCTCTACCGCATCGGCTTGCATTATCACACGCAAATTGAACGGCCTTACCGATTACCCCTAAACGGAGCGCTTGAGCCACGCAAATGGAGGCGCGTCTAGCTCTGCCGCAGCAATGCGAGCAGGGGAGGAGGGTCGAGCAACATCAGCCACGTCTTTGCTTAGCCCCAACCCCCTGTTCTGGATGCTCAGGGGCGACGAGGAATTGTTTCAGACAACTCAAGGCACAAGAAACAATGGCGGAAGAGCTGAGTTTGCGTCACTTGTTATTGAACGAAATGGCTTTCTTAAAATCTACAGTAAAGCCGCTGTTTTCAGGTGGTGTATCCCAATCCAACCCTGCATCAGCAACACGTTTTTCAACCAAGCCCTGACTTTTTACCTAAACAAATACCACCAACATGAGATCTACTACTTCCATCGGCCTTTCGGCTTTTTTGCTGTCCGCAGTTTCAGCGGCTAAGTCGACGAGCTCGTCTAGTTCCTTCCAGATTTACGGATATGGCACTGGCATTGGCGGTGCACAGCTGTTCTCATCTGGAGGTATGATTTACTCCAAGTTGGCTTCAATCTTGTGCTAACATCTCATAGGCAGTACATACTTCGGTGACTATCAACTAGCCAATGACACCGAGGCTGCTCCTGTCGTTTGTAAGTTGCTTCTCCTTTTTCTCATCCGCTTCTATTCTAACATGAAGAAAGTCACACCAAGCGGCAGCGTTTGGCTTGGCTCTCCCAACTCCACCGTCTTTGATGGTTCCGATGTCCCAGACTGGTCCAACTACACCTTTTCTGTCCCGTCGGCCGGATCATCGTCACACGATGTCAACTTCCTCAGCAGCTCCAACGAAACCGGAAACGTGCTTACCACGGGATTCACATTCTACGGTACCTTCATCTTCGTTACCGGCACCGACGGAAACATGGAGTCGCTTTGGTATGCCCTCCCGACGGACACGGACGGCATCTACAAGCTGCAGTGGAATACCACGGGCGATGATAGCGATGACAAGGTGCTGCTCACATTGAAGAAGACTCCTCCTTCCAGCTCCAAGTAAACGGCGGTGCTTATAGCAGCGACCATGACTATCTTCAAATAGTCAACTCGGGGGCGGTCGCACAAAAACGAGGGCGACAGGTTTGTTCTTGATAGAATGGTGTTTTTGTTTTTGTTTTTGGATAGAAAGTCGGAGGAGTTATCAGCTGGCTGATCTTGGCCAATATGATCGACTCGGATAGAAGTAGCGCTGGCTTAAACATTGATCACATGCCTTGAAGGCATCTTTGCATCCACAACTTGTTGCATATTGATATCATCTTCTACACAGTGATGTAATGGCTTGCAGACCCATTCAAAGGGTTTCAAGAAGAACAAAAAACCTGAAGTCATGACCGAGTGCATTGCTAGATGTGTCGAGTTGCAGGCTCACCCGCCACAGGGAATCTCCTTCTCCAGCTCAGGTGACTGGATGTTGAATCAGGTAGATATGCCTTAAAAAGATTAGCGCTGTCAAGGATGCCGGGGTGTGCCACACAAAACAGACAGTGGAGAGCATCAAACCGTGAACTGTAGGGTAGCAAGGGTGGCAGATGGAACATTTCCTTTGCGCTGGGACGGGTATTTCTGGCTAAAAGCTGAGCTTCGCCGCACTGCATAAATGTCTTGGCGAGTTAATTCTGACATCTGAAAAAGTTTATTGCCTAAGTTCTCTGTATTGTGGGAACTCGTAGGGCTATACGCGGACCAAAGCGCAAATCGACAACCTTCAAACGCCGAGTCTTTACGGCCCGAATATCCATCCAGAAGGCCACATTAAATTTTGGCACTGACATCTTTGCTCAAGGCCTTTTTTTGAACTGTATGGGTTTTGTCATCCCGCAAGGTCAAAGGATCGACTTTTAGTCAGTGGTCATTGGCGTTGCTACAGTTCAATCCTCATGCAAACGAGACGGAAAGTAAGATGATGTGAAATGCTGAACCAAGACTTGGATGGACACTGATTAGTTTCTGCATGCCAATTCCTAGTGATGATCCATTTGTATTTGCCAAATTGAGAGAAGCGGAAATCTATGGCCCAAAATCCTGTAGAGTAATGTTTATGTGAATGAAAGTGATCCCTTCTAAAGTCCCTGAAGTCTATTATATTCGGCCGTTGACTAGTTTCCCGCCAAGCACACTCAAGAGTTAATCGATCTTCATATTGAAGATCATGTAGTGACGAATATTCTCGCCAAACTTGATCAAAAGGCCTGCGATCGGAATCATGACGACGGCAATGAAAGCCAAGAGCGAGGAACCCCACCCTAGACCCAATGCGTTGAACATTTTCCGGCCGGCGAGTGGAAGAAGTGCTCCCAGAAGAGAGCGGAAAACGGTGCTGGCAGCAATAGCGGAGACAGCGTGTGCGGTATATGCGTCTACTAGATAGACCGAGATTGACATCTGGATGGAGTCAGTTTGCGTAGTTCATAAGAAGCTCAAATGAAGCACACTCACAAATGCGGTAACCATTCCCATTCCTACGAAACCTGTCCCGATGATGGGCAAAACCCAGTGGTCGTGGTTCTCAACAGTCCAGCCAAACATGAACAAGCCCGCTGGAACAAAGACGGAGCCCAAGGCCATGACGGGAAGACGATACTCTGGTTTCGCCTCGCCACCATTCTTCTTGGTCAGTTGCTGAGATATGCGGTCAGAAGTCCCTCCAGTGACGCCCAGACCGATCAGCGAACCAATGCCGAACCCTAGGTAAGAGAGGCCGACTTGTCCGGTTGTGAAGCCGTATTGCGACTCGAACACCGTCGGGATAGCCGTGAAGAGCAGGTATAGGTATCCGTAGACAATGGCCATGTAAAGGGATAGACATAGGATGATGGGCGAAAACAGCAGCATCTTGCCCGGCCTGATGGTGGCTGCCCGGAAGAGCTCCTTGGTAGTGAGGCCGGTGTCGAGCTTAGACGTGAGCTTGGGGTTGCCTGTCTCTTTACGGAGCCTCTTTGCCTTTTGTTCGAGGAGTGCCTTTGCATCAGTCTCGCGCATGAAGAGGAAGCCCATGATTATAATGAAGCCGCCCTGGAAGAGCTAATGTCAGCTGTGGTTTGATAAGCCCGTACGAGTTACTCACAACCATGGATACTACCCAAAACGACCAGCGCCAGTCCTTTGCTTCCGTCAGATATCCACCAGCTGTATTTGGTCATTAGTCACAGGCGCTGAATACGATACGAGAGAGTTGCCTACCAATCGGTCCGACAACAGGACCAAGAAGCGGCCCCATGACCCAGCCAGACATTGCTGCCGCTCGATGCTCCGGCGACGTGATATCAGCCAACGAGCCTGCACCGAGGGTGAGAGGGCAGCAACCCGCAAGGCCGGCGAAGAAGCGAAAGATGATCAAGGCGCCGATGTTTGGAGCTTTCGCGCATGCAACGTTCCAGACGACGAACAGGACGTTGCAGACGTTGTAGATGGGGTTCTTGCCGTACATTTCTGAGAGCGGAGCGACCAGGAGGGGGCCAAAGCAGTAGCCGAGGAGGTATACGGAGACAATGAAGGAGGCGAGTTGTTGGTCGGTGGAGTTGAACTCGATCATGACTTGCTCGATGCTAGGCGAGAAGATGGAGGATGCGAGGGGACTGTGTTTGGGTTAGAGACTTGGATGTCTGGAAGAGCATAGATTCCTGGAACAGCATCCCCGGTGTTGTTGGAGACATACGTAACAAAGGTGATAGCAGACACGAGGGCAATGGTGCCACCTTTCCTCGCCCTAGACCAGTTATGCGGATTAGCTGGATCATTGGGTCCGTCCCAGTCAACAATATTGGGATCTTGCGGAGCAGCGGCCGCTTCAAGCTCGACCGACGTGACGCTGCCTTCGAGATCTCGGTCGTCGTCGAGGCTTCGGTCCTTCCGCTCGGGTTCGGGAAGTGGCGCCGAAGTGCTGGCCGTTCCCAGGCGGCCGTACGTGTCGCCGGATTTGATCTCGTCGAGGAGGATCATGGCGGACGCGTTGGGTTGAAACGACTGAATGGTGGGTTGCTAGTTGGTGATCCCTGGTGAGTGGTGATCTTTGGTGGTTGACGCAACTGCAACGTTATTTCTTCATCAAGCACCGCGGAGCTTGACCACAGAGAGCCTCAGAACAGACAGCGGTGCAGCAGAGCCGGGTCTGGACCTGATATGCATCCCAACCACTACTAATGCCAGATCCATCCCCCCTGATCCCATGGACAGGCGTGAGACGGGACCAATTGACAGCCGAATGTCGGGGAAAAGCCATCAAGACAAGACCGAAAGCTTACAATCAATAAGGCTCGAATGACATGCAACCCCACACATATTGGTTGCACGTCGACTCGCTCAACAGACATGGCTGGCAACGAGGCCATTCCATTGGCTTGCTCGGGGTGAGGAGATGTATTAGGACGCCGAAGCCCGCGGGGAGTGCAAAAGTCCGCGGACTTTTGCACTCCCCACCGGACGTAAGAGTGGTGGATCGTTAGCTCCGATCGGAATCTGGCAAGATTCGGGGAGAAAGCAATTTCAGATTGGAAGAGATCTATGTGAACTGGAACTGCCAAGAATTTGAGCCCCTTTTAGCTGAGATATCGTGGGATATATTCCGTTTGGAGGCTTTTCATCCTTATCTTGGTGTTGGAAGCCTGGAATCACGTCTCAAATGTGTCTTGGAGACGCGTAGATGGGCTTAGTGGGGCATATCTTAGACCCATCATTGGCTCTTGGGCCGGTATTGGCACCAATATTCAATAGCTTGACCCCCAATGCAACCGGGATTGGCGAATGCCGGCCTCCCATGTCCGTCTCCGAGCTCCGTGAATCCCGGCCCATGACCGCTTGGAAATCCATTCTCTTTTTATGAACAACGGAATTTCCCATCTAATTTATGCCCCGGTGGCCGAAGAACTTGGTGTTGCGGCCTATTATCCATGACATGATAGCTTTTCTCTCATACGTCAGCCCGCATAACACACGCCTTTTCAGCGTTGCGAGGTTTTGACATTTGCTGGTGCCGCATAGCCGAGACTTTGAGGCTAGGAGGGACGGGTGTGTGCCTTTGTGTTTTTGCTTCGATTGCGGATTCCCTTTTTTCTCTCTCAAAGCAACCAACCTTACACAATCGACGGCGCGTCGATTCTCTCCATCCCCAACCCGCGTTACCACACTATAATCTTAAGTTCCTTTCTGATGGCTCGACAACAAAGAAAACGTCAAATCTCGTGTCACTTCTGCCGCATGCGTAAGCTACGCTGCAATCGCGAGTTCCCCTGCTCCAACTGCACATCCCGCGGAGTTGCGTGCCCGGAGCCTCAGCATGCCGCGACCTCCGATGCTTCGGCCGTTCGTCCGGCGCCGGCCAAGAAGCCGGTTCGTCCGAATACCGGCGACCCGGACATCCAGAACCGCCTGGAGAGGCTCGAGGGCCTGCTGCAGGGCTTGAGCAGGCAGCTGGAGTCGGTACCAGAGCTGGCTGCTGCTCAGCCACCCATGGCCTCTTTTGCCGCACCACCTTTTGCACCACCACCACCACCACCACCACCAGTCTTTGCCGCACCAGTAGTAGCCCCGTCTCAGGCTCAGGCTCAGACTCAGACTCAGACTCAGACTCACCCTCAGACTCACCCTCACCATCATCTGCAGGCTCACCATCTGCAGCAGCCACTGCCTCTCAAGATACAGGACCTCACCAACAACGCTTTACTAGTTGAAGAGTATTGCATCGTATCAAAAACAAGTGTAACTATACTCCCATATTCTCCATAAGGCTTTATCACACATTTCCCCATTCCCACTAACCCATCAACTCAGAACTCCATCTTTTCAGATCACGTCATCTTTCGCGCGTGCCCCATCCGCTCCATCACCCAGCTCTCATCCTTCACCTTTCAAAGCCCCGGCTTCTCCTCATCCATTGCCCTCACGGCCGAGCCTACGAGATGCATCTGGCTCCCCAACCGCGACGAGGCTGATGCCTTGGTTCAAAAGTACATGGCCGACATCAGCCCCATGCACCACTTCATCCACGGCCCTCACCTACGGCGCCTCGTCACCGAGCTCTACGCGTCGCTAAAGTCGGGCTCTCAAGTCCCTGTGGGCACTGTGGTTTTGTTGCTGGCTATTTGTGCCATCGTCACGTACTCGTGGACGCCCCATGATGATGAAAAGAAGCTGTTTCAAGACTCCAAGGAAGCCAACTCGCAGACGCTCATCTGGGTCAAGATTCTCTTCAACCTACTTGAAATCTGTCAGCGCAACGACCACAGTTCCATTGAATGTGTCCAGGGCCTCACCCTGCTGACCACCACCCTGTTCAACCTCGAGGGCATCTCTCCAACTGCGCGAGCTATGCTCGCTCGCGCCATCTTCCTGTCCCGCGAGCTGGGCTTGCATCGCATTGATCATCCCGACACAGACTCTTTCTGTCAAAAATATCCGCCTCTGACTAGGTTAACGGCCGAGGTCGGTAGGAGACTATGGTGGCATCTCGTTGGTGTTGATTGGTACGTCCACTCGATTCATCGCCAAAGCTTTTGCCCTAGATACTAACTTTTTTTTCTAGGATGCTCGCTCGTTTTCCTGGCCCACAAGAAGGCACTTACTTGGTCAACCCAAACCAAATGGCAGTAAGGAAGCCCGCCAACATCAACGACGAAGATCTCGACGAGGACCGAGAGATCGTGGACAAGCCCATGGATCAACCGACGATCATGTCCTACTCACTCCACCGCATCCGCTTTCTGGAACTATTTCGAGAATTCACAGACCGAACAACATTCTCGAAACCAAGTTCAGCTTCTCAACAATACGACACGGTCTTGCAGATGGACGCAGCAATCGACCGCTTCATGGCCCACGAAGCCTCGCCTTTCTTCAGGATCGACGTCAAGGAACTCGAGAAGCTACCGCCAGACGACCCTTGGCGCTCACCCACTGCCATCATCAACCGCTACATGTACAGTTTCTACCTCTACTCCCAGTGCTGCCGTCTTCATTTACCGTACCTCGCCCGCGGTACAGTCGATCCAGCGTACGCACACTCGCGGCAGGCCTGCCTACGAAGCGCGAGGATCATCACGCAACGAGTGC
This sequence comes from Dactylonectria alcacerensis, assembly GCA_029931735.1. NCBI lineage: Eukaryota > Fungi > Ascomycota > Sordariomycetes > Hypocreales > Nectriaceae > Dactylonectria > Dactylonectria alcacerensis. Next base: position 1,239,177 of record JAPMUZ010000005.1, read on the forward strand.
AGCAGCTGGTCAAGGAAGAGGTCGGCTTTGCCCACATGATGCTGAGGCTGGGCGTGGCCATGCACGGCCTGTTCTTGGCAACCATCGCTCTCGTCTTCGATCTGTGTCTGACGAATGACGTGGCAGACGATGGTAGCAGGCAGCAGGAGGTCGAGCATGCGTGGAGGACGCTGGAGAATGCAGAGGTGCAGTCCAGCACTGTGGCCAGGGGGATGAATATCCTACGACATATCATGGAAAAGTATAAGATACCATTTCCGACAGGTGTCAGCGGCCATCACGAACCGATACAAACAAACGGCCACACCAATTATATTCCACAGGGCCAGATCCCAGCAGATGCCATGGGAATGCCAGCTGGGATGCCTCTAGCTAAGCCGCACCATACTGAACAAGAAATAGAAGGGCACATCTCCAAGATGGATCTCGAGGATGTTGACTGGGAACGCCTATGTTGGGAGTTTGACGCTCCCTTTATCTGACTGAGCTAAAAGGGTATATCCAAGGGAGTCAACTGTATAGAAGAACAAGGGAAATAGACTTGATATACGAAAGGTTTATAGCATTAGTTTTAATAATTTGTTGCTTTCTTTTGATGCCCATACAAGTGAAGACAACAGTCTCAGTATGGTTGAGACCAGGTAACGTTAGATCCCTCTTGGTAGCTCGCAATGACACTCTACCCCGACATCAAATACCGAGATCAAGATATTCTGCTTTTCATGGCCTTTCCCCAACATCTTCGTCCTGTTGTTACCCTGAGCTCTTCCCTACATCCGCCTCTGAAGCGGTCACTGCATTCCCCCCCTCTGCGCTTCAAATGCCCTTTTGTACATGGTCTGCAAAGCCCGATGCATGGCCTCTGTCTTTTCAAACTCTTCTGCCGCCTTTGCTGCCTCGACTGGGTCATCTGAGTCTCTTTGCCCGTGTGTCGTGCGTTCTGGTGGTCAATCGCGCTGGGCGAATTTGTCACGAGTGCATCATCGTCGTTTGTAGGTTTCTTGAGCGGGCGCTCGTTGTTGGGACAATCCTTGGCGGAGGTGTCCATTCTATTAACAATACTGACGGGATATGGGAAACGCGACGACTGTAGTTTTTGTGAATGGAAGTTTCGGGTCTTGCGACGAATAAGTTGAAATTAGAGTGCTGTGGCGACAATTCGAAGTTGTCGGATATGGGCACAGAATAAATGCTGATTATAAGAGGTAGTTCATTGAATACTTGGTAGTTTTGCTTCATGTGGCTCAAGGTAGACCGTCCCAACGGCTCAAATGACTCACCGTCCAATATACTGACTCTTGCCGACTGTTTGACTGGTCCAATCGTGGCAGGCTGAGAAATTTATCATGTCAGCAGGGTGGATGATTGCATCAGCTAATTTACGTATATCCGGCAACTAAGTTGGTCACTTTTTGGTTCGCCGTCCGCACCAGAAGCTATCATCAAATGCATATACAATGCCGAGTTCACTGTCAAGATGTTGAATTTTCCCTTGTTTAGAGCAACCTCCCTCGGCTCTGTACCCGATCAAAGGAAGATAGGCAAGAATCGTCGCAAGCAGCCCCCCTGTAGTCATTGCTTACACCCCAGTATCCCTCAACGCATCCCTGAATTAGTGCGATTGTGGATACTTGATCCGCTACCGCGAACTGCTGCATCTGAACAACATCTGACTCCTTCATCATCCACATCATCTTCCATTTGTCTACAGCCATGGCCTCATCAGATCACACGCCACCATCAACCGCAAAGAATGGGCAACTAATTATCCTTCCCACTGAACTTTATGCATTGATTGCCTCTCATCTCACCAACAAGGACCTCAAAAGCCTGCGCCTGACGTGCAAGCGTTTCGGCAACAGCGTGCATCTGCACATCGACCGCGTCTTTCTCTCCGCCAGCCCCCTAGACGTAGCAGTCTGTAGAGCCATTGCGGGTCATGAACTCTACCGCACAAGAGTCGTCGAGCTCATCTGGGACGACGCGCGCCTAGACTCACCCCCGGAGCCACCGCGAGCGTATCAGTGCCAGCATAGGAGGCAGCACATTGAGCCCTTTTGGAAGGAATGGTATAGCGAAACGTGTCACCGGAACCGAAAAGATGCAAAGAACCGGAAGAGTGACGACGTCGATCGGCCAGATCACGATGCGAGGGCACGATGGATCGCCGCTCAGCCACCGCTAGATGAGCTCTGGGTGCACTATAAAGAGCTGTTTCATCAGCAGCAGCAGACACTCAAAGCCAGCAGCGATGCTTGGGCTCTCCAACATGCCCTTTCAAGCTTTCCTTCGCTGCGGACAATCACGCTTACCCCCGCAGCCCATGGCGTTCCGTTCACCCCGTTGTATCAGACGCCGATGATCCGAGCCCTGCCGTACGGCTTCAACTATCCGATCCCGCGCGGCTGGCCAACCAAGGAGCCTCACGACTGGTTAAGACTGTCACTGTGGAAGAAGGGATTGGATCAAGATGAGATTGATAAGAACAAGTGGCGCGGATTCCGCATCATCACTTGGATGCTCGCTCGCCATGACCACGCCGTGTCCGAGTTTGTCGTCGACGTGAGTCTGCTCGGCACTGGCCTCAACGCTCACATGTTTGACGAGAAATGCGACGAATACAACGACTTAGTAACCATGCTTCTGAAACCTGGCTTTCGCCGCATCGACCTCGCCTTGATGGTCGAAGGCCAAGACCATACGGGCTGGCCAGCGTTTCGAAACGGCAACCTGAAGACTGCACTTGGCCTGGCAAGTGATCTGGAACATGTCAGCCTACGTACAGACGTGCCTTACGACGTTAGTTGCGAGGACTGGCAGGCAGACGGCGGCGATGAGCACTTTATCCCGCTACGCACCATCTTCCCCGTCGAAAAATGGATGAAACTTCGGCACTTTGGGCTCTCGGGCTTCGTCGTGCGACAGAACGACATCATCTCGCTGCTCGCAGCACTGCCGTCCACTCTTCGTTCGGTGGAGCTGAGCTTCCTCCACTTCCAACTAGGCCACGGCACCAACCGGGAGTTTCTCTTCGCCCTGCGAGACAACTTGCCCTGGCGAGAGCGTCCCGTCGCCGAGCGGCCTCGTATCACCATGGGCTGGCACGAAGAAAACGGGGAGCCCGCGGAGGGGCAGGCCACATGGGTCGACGATGAGGTCGATGCTTTCGTCTATGGCAGCGGAGACAACCCTTTCCCAGAAGAAATGCCGCATTGGGTCTCGTACGGGTCGGGAACTGTGCGAGATATCTTTGAACCGGCCAACGGGCGACCTCATGTCGACATTGTGGATTTGATGCGTTTGGGAATAATCAAGAAGCATCCTCAGGTTCTTCCTCCGGATGATCCTGCGTGGCTGACGTCTGAGTAGGACGTGTCACATAGGAAGCTCTGTAAAATATCCGAAACGAGGTCAGAGAAGAAATAATGGCAGAGCGTAGACATCGGCGAAGTGGACCGTGAACGACCATTCTTTTCTCGTATGGATTGCTATAAAGAGGGACCTTGTTGGTATAAGTACTTTATCCCTTGACAAGTAGCAAGCATTGTCGATTGGAAATTAAGAATAAGCCACAACAAATTGTTGCGAGCCAATTAGCAACTGCGATTATACCCCCTTCTTTGCCCTGTCCTGTCCCGTCCATCGCCTCCTCAAAACCTGCGCCGCACTCTTCGGCCTTCGATCCCTCGTAAACACCCCCTTCTTATTGCCATCCACACGAAACATGGTAGACGTGCAGTGAAAGTCGGCAAACGTCCACACATGCTCGCCGACAACGGCATCGACGCGGTCAAACACTCGATGAAACATCTCCAAGAACCGACACTGATACTCCTCGCTCCACGGGACATCGCAAACGGCGTGCAGCCCGGATTGGGTGTCGGCGCCGTATTCTGTCATGATGATAGGCTTGCCGTATTTGCCTTGCCAGCCGAGTAGGTCCTGTTCTAGGGCTTGCTCGGCGGCGTCTAGATCACCGCTTTGAGAGTACCACCCGTAGTATCGGTTCAGACAAAGAACGTCGAAGAGATTCGAGATGATATCCTTGTCGACGGTTGCGTGGCCCATGTTCGTGAAACAGACTGGACGGGTAGGGTCGAGACTGCGCGTCAACGATACTAGCGGCTCAAAGTATTCCCGGGCTCCCAGCTCGCTCGACGCAGGCTCGTTTGCGATTGTCCACAGAACCACGGATGCATGATTCTTATCTCGTGCTATAAGCTCTCTGATACCTTGGGCATGCGCAGCTTGTGTCTTTCCGTTGACCGCATCGGGAGAAAAAGTAGGAGGGGCCTTGAAACCAAAGACTCCAGCGACGATACCGAGGTTAAGACCAACGGCTGCAGTCTCATTGATGACTACAATACCGTGCCTGTCAGCATACTCAAGGACCTCCTCTGCATACGGATAATGCGACGTCCGGAACGAATTGGCCCCCATCCAGCTCATCAAGTGGAAGTCGTGGATCATGTAGGCCGGATCAAACCCCTTGCCTCGAATCGGCGTGTCCTCGTGCTTGCCGAATCCAGTAAAATAGAACGGTGCGTCGTTGATGAGGAATTGATTGCCGCGAACTTTGACTGACCGAACTCCGACAGACAGCTCATACTGGTCGACTGTTTGGTCATCTCCTTCTGACAAGATCCTTGCAGTGAACTGGTAGAGGTATGCCGCGCCGGGTTTCCAAGCATGAACCGAGTCTATCGTAATGCGGCCGTTTTGTCCCCTGCATTCCGAAGTGATATTTCCATCTTCATCCACTAAGGATATTTTGAGGTTGTCATGGTCGACGGGTTGGCTCGTTTCAATTTGGAAATCAACGACCCCGACGCCTCCAGCCAGGAGATCGGTTGATACTGTCATATCGCTAATGAAAACATCTGGAATTGAGTAAAGATATACAGAGCGAGCCAGGCCGGAGTAGTTGAAGAAGTCATGCTGATAGTGCTGTTTCCGCTTGCCGGTCGGAAGCTCCTCGACTCTGCCAGGGGGGATAGTATCCCAGCCAAGTTCATTGTTGACAGCGACTGTCAAACGGAATTGCTCGCCTGGAGAAACTAGCCGAGTAATTTCAGCCTCGAACGGAGTGTAGCCGCCGACATGTTCGACAACGAAGTCATCGTTCACATAGACGCGCCCTTTGTGAGTTGCCGCATCCAGGCGTAAAAAGAAACGTTCAGAGGCAGTCCATCCTCTTGGAACGGTCACGGTTCTTTGATAGTAGACCCACCCGACATGGTCTCGGATATTCTTGTCTACAAAAAGGTCGTTGTAGCTGGCAGGCACAGGCACTTGCAACTTTGGAGAGATGGGTTTGGTCCAGGCTTGCTCCGTCTCGATATCGCGCGACGACGCGAGTGCAAAGTTCCAAATTCCATCGAGAGAGACAAGCTCACGGGTAGGACCGGCTTGAGGTTTGAGCATACTTGGAGTGACGGCGATAGGAAGATAAAAAGGGTATTTGAATGTATAGCGAAATGTTCTCAATAAAGAGAAGTGATGGAACTCGGCTATAACACCCCGCGCTTGCGGTCCCTTTGTACGTTGTTTCATCATTCCCGGCGGGAAATCCGGACAACAACTCAATTCGTCACTAGATGATGTTGGACTGGGGTGAATGAATACAATCCGACATACGAACCGGCGCTAGGCCTGATCATTGTGGACCGTCGATCCGAAGCCTTCCTCCCGGGATTTCCGAGCGTCAGTCCGGATCAGATCGTCGACTTATTAAGCCCCTCATTTGGAGGGAGTCAATGTAATTAAGGCCGAGAATTCTATTTAAAACATTTCTAAATATTTTCTCCGTCATAACGAGAATCATCAGCGCTGTTCTAGAAGTACCCGGATATGCCGGGGGTATTATTGCACAATTTATAAGCCCACATCATCAATCTTCATCCATAGCATTCCGTTCTTCCATAGCCTTTTTAATCGCGAAATTGCCCAACCTCACAAGCTCCGCTACAAAGTTGCTTATCTGCTTGATGTGTAGAATGTCGTGCGGCAGTTGTTGCACCCGCATGCTTCTGATCAGATCCGGCGCTGTCTTGAGGAGGTCAAGGTCATCATGCGCCGCCGGGTCGAGCGGGTTTTGTAATAGGTTACAGAAGATGGTGGTGACGGCGGATATGGGATGAAAGAGGAGAAGCCTAGGGATGGTGAGTGACTAGAAGTTGGCTCATGCAGGAATCGAATGTTGCTCACCAGAACGCACCGCCGAATAGCGCGTGGTTTGCTGCTCGTAAATAGTACAGGGTCGATCGACTCGCCTCGACTGACAGAGCCAGACTAGAACTTACGCCTTCAAGCTCGCCCCCCTTGCTGTTTGCCCACGCGCTGCACCTGCCGCTCGCTAGGTGAATCATGACCATCAGATAGTGGTAGTTGACATGCCTCATGATGATGCGCGTGCTGAGGAGCGGCTTGACATCAATCTCGAGATGGGGCTCCCGACAAATGGACAGCGACGGGCGAAACTTGGCAGGTAGTGAGAGCCTCCATTGCTCCAGCTCGTTGTCGAGCTCGCGGATATCGCTGAGAAGCTGTGCGTCTGATTTGCGATGGGCGTCGGCTGAATACAGCAGCTTGCTTGTCTTGGACTTGATCAGACACAATCGCAGGTCGCTCGGGAACGAGGGCGTGGAGGGGGGCTGGTCGACTGACGGAGACTTTCCGTCTTCAAGCTCGACATACTGCGCTTCGAGATAGCCGTCGGGGAGAGTGAGGTCGCAATGCTCATCGGCAATCGAAGGCGGATTACCAGCGCGGAGCGATAGTTCCTTGTCAAAGATGTAACAAACCCAAAACAGATCGCGTAGGTGGCACTTGGTCCTCCCTGGGTGATCGACCCTTGCGGTAGATGGCATCCGCGGAGCAGGCTCGGAGTGAGCACCCAGCATAATGGCTATTCGACACGCGAGAGAGTGAGATATGACTGCTGCGGGAACCTGTCCACAGAATGCCTGATGCATAGCCTGGAGGGAATGGGGTTAACGTTTGACCAGCTATGTGCCCAAGACAGAGACAAGGACAAGGACAAAAGCAAGGACGGGATCGGATATCCTTACAAACATAAACGTGGTCTGCAGTGTGACCATATTCACTGCCAACAGAGACTGGGGTAGCAAGTACTGAGCCTTGGCCGCACACTCACTGCCGTCAACAAGGGGGATCAACTCGCTGGTTTCTTCCCGCAAAAACGACATGACGGTCAGAAAGATGAAGACGCATGCTTTAGCACCAGTCTGCTCCACGGTAGGAGTAGAAGGGTGCGCTTCGTAGGCGAGATCGATGGTCTGTAGGAAGAGAACGGGGTCGACGATGGGAAACTGCGCCCACACAACGGAAGAAAATACCCGGTGATACTCGAGCACAATCTTCCGATCAGGCAGCTCCAGCCACGACGACAGTTGCTGAGAGCCCACCGACAGCGGCGGCATGCCGGGGAGGGGCGAGGGCTGCGGGTAGATGCCGGAGGCGCCGTCGACGCCGAGAAAGGCCGGGGCCTCGCCGGTCCGGGACTGAATCCATCGGAGGCCGTCCGGGGAAAAAGACGGGATGCCGCTGCTAGAGCTGACTTGGCCCAGGAGGAGCCCGGCGAAGTGGATTTTAGCAAAGGTGACAGGCGGTGACCGGTTGGCGGCGATGGTAGAGCGTGAGAGAGGTGGATAATGCGAGGGAGTTGGCGGCTGGGGAGCTGTAGTAGTAGATGTTAGGGGGGGAGTGTGAAGTGATTTGAAAGAGTATACAGACGTTGTGTCTCTGCTTCCTTCAGTTTAGATAAAGCTTGCGCAAGAGCATCTTCTAGTCTGCTGATGCGGGCTGATAGTCCAGGGTCTCTGCAGATGGGCTGTTGTTAGCAAATGCTGTGGGTACGTGGAGCTCAACGACTGGGTAATGAGTTGAGATGCTATAAATGGTAGAATCCTGTACACGACAGAACGATAATCGAGGGACCAAGGATCAAGCGAAGGGACTCACTGGTGATTGGCTGCCAGCTTCTTGGAACGATTGACACGGTCGTAGGAGCAGCGAAGATCATGGTGCTTGCACCAGTCACACTGCGGCACCGTGGCATCGCATCGGATCTATGAGATGGGGGTTAATCCCGGAAGGAAACATGTGACGAGGATGACATCTGGCAACTACACACCTTTCTACGGTGACAAGAATCACAAGCTATCTTGCCCATGGTGACGTCAGAACGGTCTCGGAGGGCGAAGCAGAATAGGTATAGATCACACGATGAACGGGTCGAGTCAAGATCGGGCCGCGATGGCGCTCCGGCCGACCGATGATGGGTTGGAAGACGAAGCAGAATAATCCCAATAAGGAAAGATGAGAAGAAGAGAAGGGAGATAGAGGTAGGGGATGCGGCTGGGAGGGATCAAGAAACAGCACAGAGGGAATAGTGTCGCCTCGTCTTGGTGTCAGAATCATGGCCATGGCAATTCGTTTTCGCCATCCGCGGAATCCCGAGCCAACGGCTTCTCTCTGATTGGACAATCGGCGCTCGGCCGTCCTTCCCGCTGAGTCAGCGGCTGCGACACCGAGAACTAAGCCGTTTTTGGATGCTCTAAAACGCTCCGACCTGCGCTAAGACGCTTTTGGCCAGCTGCGAGACGCGGTCTGATCTGTCGCTAATCGAAAGGCGACACTAACAAACCACCAGGATTAATCTCACAGGCGTTGCAATATGCCGTCGAGTGGGAACTCGAGTGGAACTTGACATCCCGTCGGGGTAATTCTTTCGTACAATATGCCGTCTAGAACAGTCTCATCTTCAGGGGGTTAAGTCAGCGGCCAGTCGGCGCCGTCATGGGCCTGTAGCTGTTGGGACGGTGAATGCTTCGTTCGCGTTGGCTTGACTTTTATTGCCGGGGAGCAAAAAATCGACAGATGATGACGCCTCGTGAAAATGACGCTCTCATAAAACCAGAGTATCCCTCTTAGTTCCATTAGCTTTCATCATGTAAGATATCGACCACCCTTCCTCTCTCTCTCTCCTCCTTAACCCTGGTTGTCGTGGATGTCACTCCTCTAAGCCACCATGGCTGACACCAAACAACCCGAAGACGAGAAAAGTCGCCTTGACCACGACCCCGAGGATGCCTCGCCCTGGTCTCTCCAACCTCGTGTCGAAGAATTCCGCCAGCGAGATGACCAATCCGGCTTTCCCATGAAAAAGTTGGGCATCACCTGGCAGAACCTCACCGTCCAAGCCGTCAGCGCCGAAGCCACCATCCACGACAACGTCATCACCCAGTTCAACGCCTTCCAAACCCTGCAGGAGCGTCGACACAAGTCCTCGCTAAAAACGATACTCGATAACAGCCACGGATGTGTGAAGCCGGGCGAGATGCTGCTCGTCCTGGGCCGCCCTGGCTCGGGTTGCACGACGCTGCTAAATATCTTGGCCAACCAGCGGCGCGGCTACGCTTCTGTTGCTGGCGATGTGCACTACGGTTCAATGGATGCGTCCGAAGCTGAGCGCTATCGCGGCCAGATCATCCTAAATACCGAGGATGAGCTCTTTTTCCCTTCTCTGACAGTCAGCCAGACCATGGACTTCGCCACGCGGCTCAAGGCGCCTTTCAAGCTCCCCGAGACGGTCGCCTCCAAGGAAGACTTGCGCAGGGAGACTCGCGATTTCCTGCTTCAAGCTATGGGAATCGAACATACCCTCGATACAAAGGTCGGCAACGAGTTTATTCGCGGCGTCTCGGGCGGCGAGAGGAAACGAGTGTCTATCATCGAGTGTCTTGCTACGCGAGGGTCTATCTACTGCTGGGATAATAGCACTCGTGGGCTGGACGCGAGTACGTAAGTTCGACTTACCACCGTCATACTAAAAGAGCAAGCTAATAGGATGCAGTGCACTAGAGTATACTAAAGCCATCCGCGCCTTCACCGACGTCCTCGGCCTCTCCACCATCGTCACCCTCTACCAAGCCGGCAACGGCATCTACAACCTCTTCGACAAAGTGCTCGTGCTAGACGGCGGCCGGCAGGTGTTCTACGGCTCGCGACAAGAGGCTCGGCCGTTTGCCGAAGACCTCGGCTTCGTGTGCCAGGACGGCGCCAACGTCGCCGACTTCCTCACCGGCATCACGGTCCCGACGGAAAGAAAGATTCGCAAGGATTGCGAGAATACGTTTCCGCGTAATGCGCAGGCCCTGCAGAGCGCGTACGAGAGGTCGCAGGTATATACCAGGATGATTGCCGAGTACGGCTACCCCTCAACGGAGGCGGCGAAAGACAACACAAAGCTCTTCCAAGAAGCCATATCCATCGAAAGAGACCATCAACTATCTGCCAGCAGCCCTCTGACCGTCGGCTTCGTCTCCCAGGTGCACGCCTGCGTTGTTCGGCAGTACCAGATCATCTGGGGCGACAAAGTCACCTTCTTCATGAAGCAGCTGACCGTCTTAATACAGGCCCTTGTCGCAGGGTCTCTCTTCTACGACGCCCCAAATACGACCGCGGGGCTATTTGTCAAGTCGGGTGCTTTGTTCTTCGGCATCATGTTCAATTCGTTGCTGGCCATGTCCGAGGTCACTGATTCCTTCACCGGTCGTCCAGTCCTCGCCAAGCATAGATCGTTTGCTCTAATCCACCCTGCCGCTTACTGTCTGGCTCAGATCACAGCAGACATTCCCATCATTTTGTTCCAGATTTCCGTCTTTTCAGTAGTGCTCTATTTTATGGTTGGGCTAAAGGTGGCTGCTGAGTCTTTCTTCACGTTTTGGGTCATCTTGGCCGTTACAACCATGGTCAGTACATCCCGTCACCAGGATGTGTAGGTTGAAGAGCTTAACTAACATGTCATAATAGTGCATGACGGCTTTGTTCAGGTCCATTGGCGCCACATTCTCAACATTCGACAAAGCTACCAAGGTCTCTGGCCTGGTCATCATCGCGACTGTGCTGTACAACGGGTATATGATCCCCAAACCAAAGATGCACCCTTGGTTTGTGTGGATATTCTGGATCAACCCTCTTGCCTACGCGTTTGAGGCCTTGATGTCAAACGAGTTTCACGACGCTATTATCCCATGCGTGGGACCCAACCTCGTCCCGGTAGGCCCTGGGTACAACGATACAGGTCACCAATCCTGTGCGGGCGTGAGCGGTGCCATCCCCGGGCAGACATCTGTTTTCGGTGACAACTACCTCAAGTCCATGTCGTATCGGCATTCGCACCTGTGGAGAAACCTGGGTATTCTTTGCGCCTTTTGGGTGCTCTTCGTCTTCATCACCATTGTTGCAACCTCCAATTGGCGCTTCTCGGCGCCTGGTGGCATGCCCCAGCGTATCCCCAGAGAAAAGGCAAAGACTGCGGTAGCACACTGCACCGACGAGGAGTCACAGAAACTGGAAAAGGCCAATGGAGCCACGGAGGACGGCACCTTGAACGAGCAATCCGACAGCACAGATGGAGCCGACAGTGCACTCGTCCGAAACACGTCCGTCTTTACCTGGAAGAACCTGTCTTACACCATCGGGACGCCTACTGGAGAGAGAACATTGCTTGACAACGTCCAAGGCTGGGTCAAACCTGGAATGCTTGGTGCCCTCATGGGAGCCTCTGGCGCCGGCAAAACGACGCTGCTCGATGTCCTAGCGCAGAGGAAAACCGACGGAACAATCAAGGGCTCCATTATGGTCGATGGTCGCCCACTTCCGGTTTCGTTCCAGCGCTCCGCTGGATATTGCGAACAACTCGATGTCCACGAACCGTTTGCAACAGTCAGAGAGGCCCTTGAGTTTTCTGCATTGTTACGACAGCCCCGGGACGTCCCGCGAGCTGAAAAGTTGGAATATGTTGATACTATTATTGCCTTGCTTGAGCTTGGAGATCTAGCTGATACGTTAATTGGCACAGTTGGCAATGGACTCTCAGTCGAACAGAGGAAGCGCGTCACTATCGCCGTTGAACTTGTCTCCAAGCCTAGTATTCTCATCTTTCTCGACGAGCCAACGTCAGGCCTCGACGGACAGTCGGCGTTCAACACGGTGCGGTTCCTGCGAAAGCTCGCTGACGTCGGCCAGGCCGTGCTAGTAACCATTCATCAGCCATCTGCTCAGCTCTTCGCGCAATTTGATAGCCTCTTGTTGCTAGCCAAGGGCGGTAAAACTGTCTACTTTGGCGACATTGGTAACGACGCAGATACAGTTAAGGCCTATTTCAACCGCAACGGTGCCGTGTGCCCCGTCGAATCTAACCCCGCCGAGTTCATCATCGACGTCGTCTCAGGGCATCTATCGCAGGGTAGAGATTGGGCCGACATATGGTTGTCTTCGCCAGAACACCAAGACGTGGAAACGGAACTAGATCGAATCACCTCAGACGCTGTAGCAAAACCACCAGCCACAGTCGATGACGGCCACGAATTCGCGATGCCGCTCTGGGAGCAGATCAAGATTGTGACGCACCGGATGAACGTCTCAATGCTACGCAACACAGATTACATCAACAACAAATTCGTCTTGCACATCTTCTGCGCGCTATACAACGGCTTCTCGTTCTGGAAGATTGGCGACTCCCTCAGCGATCTGCAGCTACGTCTTTTTACAATCTTCAACTTCATCTTCGTTGCGCCCGGCGTGATCAACCAGCTGCAGCCGCTCTTCATCGAGCGCCGCGATATCTTCGAGATACGAGAGAAGAAGTCCAAGATGTACTCGTGGGTTGCCTTTGTTACCGGGCTTGTCGTGTCCGAGATCCCGTACCTCGTCATCTGCGCTGTGCTCTATTACGTGTGCTGGTACTATACGGTTGGGTTTCCGACCGAAATCTCACGAGCGGGCTCGACCTTCTTCGTTATGCTCATGTACGAGTTCATCTATACGGGCATCGGCCAGTTCGTAGCAGCGTACGCACCGAATGCCGTTTTCGCCGCCCTCGTCAACCCCTTCGTGCTGGGCACGCTTATCATGTTTTGCGGCGTGCTGGTCTCATACGATCAGATCACACCATTCTGGCGTTATTGGATCTACTACCTCAACCCGTTCAACTACCTGATGGGCAGTCTACTTGTGTTTGACGTCTGGGACCAGCCAGTCAACTGCGACAACCTCGAATTTGCAGTCCTCAACCCACCAAACGGTTCTACCTGCGGAAATTACCTCTCATCCTATCTATCCGCAGAAGGCATGGGTGCCCTCAGCAATCTCATCAACCCGGACGCTGTGGCCGAATGTCGAATTTGTCCTTATCGTGATGGCAGTGGTTATCTCCACACGCTCAATCTCAAAGAGTATTCCTACGGATGGCGGGATGCAGGGATCGTGGCCATCTTTGTTCTCAGCTCATATTCCCTTGTGTTTGTTTTGATGAAGTTGCGAACAAAGACTTCGAAGAAGGCCCAGTAGTAGGGCAGATAATCCCTTGTGTACAAATTGAGGGAGCTGTGAACAAAGACATCAAAGTCAGCAATCTTGGTGTGACGCCTGTCATTAACCGTCTACGGTGTTCTTGGTTTGCCTTGTTCATAGAATAGATAATTAGATAGATTAGATTTAGAACTAGTATTGTATACAATCAATGGCGAATGCCAATTATCGTCACGTCCATGTATCGGCCGCACTGAAATAAAAACAAGTCTTAGGAACCGTACTACAACAAAGATATCTCCATTGTCTGATGGCTGTTTGAGACAGCCCGTAGCCACAGCCTCTTTGTTCCTGATGCCGTGAGTTACTGCTGGGCAGATTACAAGCTATCACCAGTGAATCACCGTTACACCCTTTCTGAGTATTTAGAAACTATTGACGGTTTCGCTAGTCTTAATTCATAAACGTATGACAGTGCGGCACTGTGCGGCCCTGTGCTGTAGACTAGTCTTCTATTTACCTCCTATTGCAAACGCAGTTCGCTCCATCAAGGGCGAGTTGCTACTGCCACAAAGTTAAAAAAAAAAAAAAAAATTCTATTTACCTCCAACTCCATGTAACCTATTATATGCAATCTGTGAATTCCCGCTTGTACCCGCTCTACTATCCTTGAGAGATTCATGCCCAAGGATTTACCGAAACTGAATCACTTCCTCGCCGACTTCGTTCTTTCTTCTCGCCATCGTCCTTGTTTTGTCGCTTCTTGTGCTTCTTTCGCCGACGGTGGTGAACAGGTGTTGCTTCGTGCCGAGCTGTTTCTGCGTCTGGTCCGCTTCGGGGTGCACTGGGTCCCTCAATAGCTAAGCTGGCTTCATAGGTAGCACCGCCGTCACTGTCTTCGCTATACAGATCAACCTTCTCTTCTTCCTCCTCTTCGTGTTGCTGGCTCGTCCCCAGGACTCTTGGTGCACCCAGTTTAGGCGGCGTTTCGGCCATGCCAACCTTGGACATGCTCCAATCCCACCACCCCTGCGTGGGAGGAATCCATTGCCCAACGCCAACAACGTAGTGACGCTGCTCCTCTGGAAGGTTTAGCCAGACTAACTCCGCGTTGCTGTTGACTCGACCTTCGATGATGAAGTCGCCGATTTCCTCGGGGATCTTGAGCGCTTCAAGAATGAGAATAGGTTGATATGCTGGAACGAGGAGGTGTAGTTTTGTCGGTCGCCTTGATCGTCCCTTTTCTTCAGCCCGGGCCTCTTTTTCCAGGATGCGTCGTCTAGCTGCCAGCATGAAGAGGAAGATGGTGTCGATCTGATTGGTATACCCACAAAATCGAGGGCCTGGTGGATTCTTCTCAAGAAGGTGATAGAACTTTGGATACCAGTCGTCATCCGGATGCCAGACGAAAAATAGGTGCTCGCAGTTCGGATCATCAGTCGTTTGTCCGAGGCGCTCTCGAATCATCTCGAAGACATATTGAGGAAACTCTTTTTGCGCGATGAGGGTGGTTTGGGCAGCCAACGTTGTCGCGATATCTTTTAGCCTGGCTGCTATGAGCTGCAGCACCTGAACACCCTGGTAGGTCGGGACGATGTTGGCGCCGATGCCAACAGTTATAGCGGCCATATTAAAGTATGTAAATATCTTTGCGCTGTCGCAGATGGACTTGCCCATCACTTGCATGGCAGGGATGAAGTGGTTTATATTCGCCGCCGCCGTATTCACATTGTGGACTGCTTCGCCCGTCTCCAGAAGGTGATAGCCAGCCTGGATGGTCTTGACGAGCGGCACGGCCGTCTCGATCATATCGGTGACCTTTTTGAGAGCTCGCTCCCGGATGGTCTTGTTCCCGAGCATCCAGGTGGAAAGCTCTTTGACACCCATGATGGGCTGAAAAATGGGGAGACCGAGTAAAAAGATATAGATCGGCTACAAGCCAGAGAATGGAAAACGACCGGGCCTAAAGAGCGTGATATCGTCCGAGAAACAGAGGTTCGAGAGATCAGGCACGCGTTTGGAGATCTGCCAGACTCTCCGCTTCACCGCCTTTCATGACGTGGCATCCACTTTGCCACTGGTATTTTGATGCCCAACTGGGATTTATGCGCTGGTGGTGGAGTCGTATTGATCGTGCTGATTGGACCAGGGGCTGGTTAAAGCTGACTGAATAACATGTGGCTGACTGAATAATATGTGAAAGGCGCATTAAGTCGATGGCATTGAAATTATGCATTGTTGTACACTACTGTTTCACATTTCCAGTGCCAGCAAGCGCGTTGATGACGAATTATGTATTTCTCGTGTTGGTAATTTCGCTTGTTGTTGGTTATTCTGCATACTGGCTGCACCAACCATTGCTTTTTTGAAGTCATTTCCGACAAAAAGCCATCCACTAATTTGTGCACTGGACGGGTTAAGGAGTGAGAGAAGGCCTGCACTGATGATGACTCATGGCCTTCAGCCTTTGGTATGGTTGGTGCTCACAGGTCGATTTATGCTTCATCCCATCTCAATCCGTCCTTGCACAAGCTCAGCGCTCGGTATTCTTCAAATGCTTCCAGTGATTTTATTCTCCCAAGTCGTCGCTTGGGCTCTTTCGGCGTGCGCCCACCTCATCCTCTGGTCTTTGTCTCAATGTTACACACGATGTAGTCATGAATCATGATCACGAGGAATGACTCTGTGGCTCTCTACGTAACCATTATAATCAACTTCAAAAAGGCCAGTATCACATTTGACCCGTCTTTAATTATCCCTTTTGTGCCTCTTTATTTCCGAAGGAGTTCGTGTTGCTACGAAAGCGCTGGTGATGGGAGTTACCTTACCCTAAGGCCCGGATGCAAAGCCCTAACCTATACGGGCTTTTCCAACTTGTCAATCCAAATAAGAAGTACCCAGTGATAAAAAATTCGCTGAGATTAAAAAGAGTCGGTAATATGAACCTCCATCGCCGTTGAGCTGACAAAATTAGCCCGAAGCGTTACACTATTCAACGACATCACATCCCGGTGCGCATCGATGTTGACTCAATTCAGGCAGTTATGGAATCTCAGTCAACTGCGTTCCCGGACCTCTCGTCGGTGTACTCGCATTCTTCAGTAATTACCATTACGTTTTTATTAAGACTTGCCTCCTGTCTCCTGAAAACTGTTGTTTCGCCACACTCTGCCTGAAGGGCCTTGCTACATTAGTATCATCGACAACCATTCTGCAACTTCCCCACCAATGTAAGCAACGATGATCAGCGGTGTTTGAAACGCTAAGAGCTATTCGGGGCATCGGGTGACAGCCCAATTCGACCGATGGACCGGACGAGAGCGACCTTATTTGCTTGGCGAAATAGCCTCTGACAAGGCTAGGCGCCGATCTGGGGTTGCGACGTGACAGCATGTCACATTTGACAGCACCCAAAACATATGCTTGAATACGAGCTCGTCACAGAAAAATCTTATTGCGTCTGGAACCTCCGACGTGACATCGTGTGTGGGACTGTGGGTGACATGCTTAGAAACCAGCCTGAGACGAGAGTGGCTGGATGCGACAACCAGGGGGTTCCTCAGATGACGCTCAAACATGCAAGCTTATTTTTGAGGATTCTCGGGGAATTGAAGAAAGTATTAAAGATCTGGTTGTCAACGGTGCTTATAATTGCTCTCTCCATCACACTACAATTTCCACGAACTTCACGCTGTTTCTTTTTCTTCTTTTTCTCTTCTTCACCACCAATTTACATCTGCCGGCAGAACTTTTCTTCTTTTCTTTCTCCTCATAATTCCAAAATGAAGTCCTCCGTTATTTTGTCTCTTTTCTTTGCCAGCGCCTTTGCTCAAGACGGGTAAGACTCTATTATGCTCGTAACACAACACCGGCTAACCTATCAATAGTTGCGGCTTTCCCGATGGCCCCGATTGTGTATCCCTTGGCGAGGGAGCAAATGGCCTAGAGCAGTTTGTTGATGACGGTTGCTGCCTTTTGCCCATCCGTTGCGGCAATGGAGATGGCGGCGAGAGGTGTGAGAGAGTCGCTGCAGATGCCGCCAACGACAATGCCAATAACGCCAACGACAATGCCAACAATGCGAACGACAACGCGAATAACGCCAATGGCAACAACGCTAACGGCAACAACTCTAATAATGGCAATCAAGCCATTGAAGACGTCACCAATGACAACACCAACGACAATGCTACCGGAAATGGAAACGCCAATGACAATGCCAACAACGCCAATGGCAATGACAATGCCAACGACAATGCGAATGAGGTTGTTGAAGACGCCACTAACGGCAACGCCAATGGCAACGGAAATGCCAACAACAACAACGGCAACAACAATGTGAACGACAACGTCGATGATGTTGTTAATGATGATGCCAATGGCAACGTTGATGAAATTGTTGACGATAATGCGAACAACAATGGTACTGGCAATGCCAACGACAATGTCGAGGACGTCACCAATGATAACGCCAACAATGCCAACGATAACGTCGACGAGGTTGTTAACGATGGTGGCAACAACAACGTTAACGATAACGTCGATAATGTCGATGAGGTCGCTGACGGCAATGCAAATGACAATGCCAACGATAACGTCGATAACGTTGCGGACGACAACGCGAACGGTAACGTCAATGATAACGTCAATGATAATGTCGATAACGTTGCGGATGATAATGCCAACGCCGATGACAATGTCGATGAGGTTGCTGACGATGATGCGAACAACAATGTCGATGAGGTCGCGGACGATAACGCCAACGACAACGCCAATGACAACGTGGATGAGGCTGTCAACAATGGAGCTAACAACAATGTTGACGATGAGGTCGCGGACGATAACGCCAACGACAACGCCAATGACAACGCGGATGAGGCTGTCAACGATGGAGCTAACAACAATGTCAACGATGAGGTCGCGGACGACAACGCCAACGACAACGTGGATGAGGCTGTCAATGATGGAGCTAATAACAATGCCAACGATGAAGTCGCGGACGACAACGCCAACGACAACGCCAACGACAACGCTAATGACAACGTGGATGAGGCTGTCAACGATGGAGCTAACAACAATGTCAACGATAACGTCGATGGAGTTGACAACGCCAACGACAATGCTGGCAACAACGCCAATGATAACGTCGATGAAGCTGGTCAAGAAGTCATTGATGAAGACGCCAATGGCAACGATAACGCAACTGACGTTGCCGAAGACGCCACCAACGACGCCACCAACGATGAGAACTGTGGTTTCCCTAATGGCCCAGATTGCGAGTCTCTTGGTGAGGGCGCCAATGGCCTCGAGCAATTTGCCGACGATGGCTGCTGCCTCCTCCCATTCCGCTGTGGAAATGGCGATGGCGGTGAACGATGCGAGCGTGTGGCCGCGCCTGCAAACAACAGAGCTCGCTTCATCAGCGCTTACAAGGCTCGCTATTCCAGAGCCAGAAAGTGAATTCCACGTGGAAAGATTGAATAGGTAGTTGGGAGAAGGGCCTGGGACCTCTTTGGATTACAATGTCAGTCTGAGAAGAACGTGTCTGAGGGAGGCGGTATTGGATAATAAGTATTTTAATGCCACCCTTGCGAGAGCGTAAAACAAGTAAAACAATTATTTCTGCCAACACAGCGAACTCAAGACTGTTTCCCCACTGTTCGCAGGCGCCGATACGTGAATATCGCAACTTTCCAAATAATTGGAATGAACAAGAGGAAGTGGAGCCTACAGCGCTGTTGCATAGGATGGGTTCGATGTAGGTCCCCTAAAACCTCGTCTCACTTGTTGTACTGGCCTCAACCCGAGAGACATGGCATGATGATATGCCCTAGTCAGTGAACTTTTCCAGGCATGATGGGTTGGAACTCCGGATAGCTTTTCTCCTAGTACCGTAATTAAACAAGGCAGTCGCTTCGCTGATCGCTACCTAATGCTAAGACTCGATATCATGGATTCTAGCTCAAGCATAATCCCCTCATATATCGCATGCTGTAATGGAGTCTTACTTAGATCCTTGCCGCACCCAAAATCACACTCGAGAACCTTTTGCGTCATCTCTTGGTACTTGGAACCTAGAGGACATGGCTGAGAGGCCATCCGGCGAACATTCAACACGTCGTTTGGGTCAATCCTCACCCAACGCCCAATCGACAAAAGTGCCACTCCCAGATTGTAGACTGTGGCATTGTATATCCCGTGAAGCAGCTTAGCCTCCTCAAAGAACCTCAGGTCGCCAGCTGAGTCTACCTCCATCAATTCTCCCGCAGGACTTTTAGACCAATCTGCTTTGATGTGCAACGTTTTCAACGAAGCCGCCAGGTCTGAGTCTTGCTCGAAAAAGTACAAATCTTGCAGGCCCCAGCATTCTCCGAGCCACGACGTCGAGTTGAACCTCAGCACAGCCGATACTAAACGCAGTGCAAGTCGAAGCTGCTCGGGGACGGAAAGCTCATCGCTGCGGGGTTGTGCCAGCATCTCATCCATTCGGGTAAGCCCCTCGGGCTTGATTTCACCCTTACAAAAGCTCGGATTGCAGAACCCCTCACAGCATGGGAAGAAAGAATGTCGATACTCATCGCGAGTCCAAGTGTCCAGGTATCCAAGGCATTGGGCTGTGTGGTTTCATCTTTTGTACGAGGCGTTGGAGGCAGCCTCTGGCTGCGGTTGGACAGTCTTGGGGACAAGTTCTGCACAGAAATGTCGGGTGCGCTGGAGGTTAAGGGCTACTTCTCTAGAAGTTGACGACGGAGTTGACTGGATCTCATGTTCTTTGTCGCTGTCGTCTTCAAATCTTACAACTCTGCGACGCTTTTGTCTCGTATTATTAGAATCCAGGGATGTCGTGATAAACCCAGGGCCTAATATCACTAGCGCTTTTGACTTGACGTGGACAGTCATCATGTTCGCTAGAGCCAGACTAGATGCTAGTCTGGCATTGTAAGACGCCGTCTGACTCTGGGCTTGCTTCATCTTATGCTCGAGGCATGATATGACGAGATCCAACTGAACCTCGTCGCGGCATTTCGTCTCCAGAAAAAGTCGGACAGAGTGTCGAAAGTGCGCTGAATCCGGCGTCGACCAGGCGGTGCACAATGCCTCGTGCAGTGCTTGCGAGGCCATTCTCGTGTCCGTGTAGTTTTTGAACGTGTATTTGTGCAGCCGTTGCGCAATAGCATAATTCTTCCCCCGATGTGTCCGAGTAACAGGTTTGCAAAGCTCACCCATCTGTTCGCGGAATAGTTTCAGGTCGCTGTTGCAATCTCGGAGGTCGCTAGTGCACTTCTCAAACTTGGACTTGTCGAAAACAATGTTCATGCGATCTCTAACGCGCCTCACTGTATCTTTGAGTCGTTCGTTCTGCGCGATTGGTTCTCGTCAGTCATCGCCTGTGGATATCATTTAGTCAACTCACCTCGAGTCGTTCTTTATCCAGGCCGCTAAAGCACTCCAGGCCTTTTTCGACATCGCCGATAATCGTTCCAATGTCTTCAATAATATCCTTGAGTGATTGAGCGTTGTTTCCGAGGCGATCTGCCATGGAATCCTCCAAGCTAGAACTCTTCCATTTCTTGTGCGCGCCATCGTCAATCATATCCTGGACCAAGGACTCATCCTCAAGAACCAGGCGAAGAACAAGATGAACCTCATTGAGAAAGAAATGCCTTTGGCGGTCAAAATTCTTTCGAACACGATCCACCTCTCTTGAATAGTGACGGAATGTTTTGAGTCGCGAGTAGGTGGATTTGTACACCTTTAAAGAGCCGCCGACGAGGGGAATGATACCCAGAGCGAGCCCGACCGGTTCCATCTGTTGCAAGGAGTCCAACAGACGCGAGATGCACTCAATTGTCTCCCAAATAGTCGAATGGCTTACAAGGCAAGATTGTTGAAGCTTCAGAAATGATTTGAGCTGCCAGGCCTCCATTGAGGCTGAGTGCGGCTGAGCTGAGGGCGGGGTATCGCGACACCAGGATTATCTTTCAGCCGCTAATTATGCCTAACGATCCTCTCCGCTCAGCCTTGAACAACCCTGGGCACTCATCTCATTTCATTTCAGCCTCGAGATGGCCATTCTCATCGCAATCTCATAGCATGGAGTCGCCAAAAACGAGGACGCCACAGGGCACTCGCGGCTCAGTCGATGATGCTATCCACTCAGCGACGGATCTTCATGAGACTATCAGGGCTATCAAGGAATGGCAGGCAAACGCGCCATCCGCTGACTATTGGTCGGGAGACGTGAGCGTTGCCTCACGGCTCTGCACCACTCTGTTGGGTTTTTACGAAGAAATGCTCCGTCATGTTGCAAAGCAGGAAGATGTCTCAAAGTCCATTCGGATGAGCCTTGAACGAAGCTATTCTCTGATGGTTTTGTGGTCAGATGCGTGGGGCATTCGAGAAGGAAGCCTGGACCACGTACTCTCCAAAGCACGCAACATCCAGCGATCTATGCTAAAGATCTTATCGAGTATTACAAATGCACTGCTAGAGAGTAGGTTACTACATTTCAGTGTCATGCTTGACCCTCCCAGTTGTCACACCGCTGTCTCGTGTAGCAATCACCGCTAACTGACTTGACAGGGCTTAAACCTCTTGTTGTCAGAGACGATTCAGCGAGACTGGAGGAACTGGAACCACGCCTCACAGCTCTGAACGCGGAATCTTCCTACCTCATACATGATGCGGTGGATGCAGACTCTGATTGTTCGAGCGATAGTTCATCGGGGTTTGAACAAGACAGCACCAGTGAAATAGCTCAAGATCTACGAACAGATGTGCAGTGTTTGATGGATCTCGATCCTCTCATCAGAAACCCTGTCTTTGGTTCCTCATCGCGGAAGCAGAAACAGAAACAGATCGAAGAGACCAAGTGGGCACCTCAACAAGTCTTTTGCGACAAGGTTGAGCAGCGTTTTCCTCAAGCCGATGAGGCGTTGGTCTCGGCCCTGGGTCAACTGAACTGGGCAAGATTTCGCATGTGTCAAGCAACGCGGTTCAAAAATGAACTTGGCGAGCAAGAGCAGCTAGATACTGTCAAAGAGGATCACGCAACAGTGGCCGGCTCCAAGTTCCACGACTCGGGCCTAGGAACTTCGTTGCCAACAATGAGCTCATATGCGGAAACAGTCATGACATACAGTGGCGCTGATGGCCAAAAGACACGTATCCCGCCGCTCTCAGATGAGGCTAGGAAAGGGAAGCCATTCACATGTGTTTCGTGCAGCAGGACAGTCCGAGTATCAAATAACTCAGCTTGGAAGTGGGTGGCCTTTCTTACTTCTACTTTTGGAAATATCATGAGCTAACTAGAGTCTACAAGGCGCCATCTGTACTCGGACCTGCAACCCTATATATGCCTTGAGCCAGATTGCGACATGCGCACCTTTCGGAATCGCTCGGACTGGACCTTGCACCTCCAAGAGGAACATTACCATCCCGACTGGAAGCCCATTAAATGTCCACTGTGCTTAGAGACCACAGAAGAAGGCGAGACGGTTATAACTCGTCACTTGGCTGGACATCTCGAGGAAATGTCTTTGTCTGCCCTTCCAACCAACCCGGACGAGGAAATTTCCGAGGCAGGCTCGGAACACGAAAGCACCGATGATAACTCTTTTAAATGCATTTGCTTGAACCTTGTGCCAGATAGCAACACAATTTTCTGCGAAAATTGCGAAACCTGGCAGCATATTGACTGCTATTACCACAATAACGTGGAGGAGGCTATGGGAGAAGCATTCGAACATCTTTGCCTGGACTGCGCTCCGCGACCGATGGATATTGAGGGAGCTATCAGAAGACAAGATGCGAAGCTCGGAAAGAAAAATGACGTGGAACCTGAGGAGCTTACGCGCTGTGTCTGCGGCTTTGAGCATCACCCAGGTCTTGCACCAGGACAACCCGGACCTCCAGGAACCTCGGCGATAGTCAATACGCTCGACGAATTTTTCATTCAATGCGATGGATGCAATGTCTGGCAACACGGAACCTGCGTGGGAATCTTTTTTGCGGAAGAATGCCCAGAGGTCTACCATTGCGAACTTTGCCGAAAGGATCTGCACGAGATATCATATGCTACAAATGGGTATGGAAAACCAAGTATTATTCTTCCGGCTTTATAAGCAATATGCTAACGATATGCTTAACAGTCAAAGATACTCACAGTACAAAGCCGTAAGGCGAGATAGTCAACCCTTGCCCTCCACAGTCGTCATAGACAATGGCAGGGCCTATGGTTCTGGCCAGAGCAAGAGCGGCGAGAGCAAGAGCGGCGGCAGCAATGACTGGGATCACTTGCTGAAGGACTGCTCCGCGAATGCCCGGACAATATTCCTCGTCTTGTACGACAAGAGGAAAAGGGATATTAGTGGCACGGATGTCACGACAGTCACTTTCGAGACAGGGTTGTCCGTGAAAGAAGTGGAGAACGGCACAGAGGAGCTAATAGAACAAGGGATGATATATACAACCGTGGACGATCACACGTGGGCTGTCCTAGAGATTGACGACTGATTTGGACATGTACGAGGAGAACAAATGGTTCTGACCGGGCTCTTTCTCTTGTTGCTGGGGAATTAATACAGGTACTTGGGGAGATTGAAAGAATAGCGGAGTGTTTGAGCATTTGGTGATGACAGAGGGTAAACATGGCGTACATGATCAACAGCAGCGAACTTTATCTCTACCTTAGTTTCATTTATACTACACGAGCCGCCGTTTACTGCAATGATGTGTGCCTTATTTTGCCGTACTTTTTCTGTATTCATCGAAGAAGGTTGCTTTCTAGGGTGCGGCCCTACATTTTTAGGCCAAGCCGCCTGCCAAGTATTCTTCTAACTTAACTTTTTACGGCCCGGGCTAACCTATAGGTATTCCATTAGGAAACAGCGTTGTCAAGACTCAAAAACAAGTGTGAATCTTGTTTCAGCTTGACAGCCAAGAATGACGCACTAGCGTACGGCTCTGCCGAAACCGCTCGGCAAGCTCGGCGACGGTACCAAATGGAGCGTCACCATCGATAAACTAGGTCAAAAACACAGTCTACAATTATTCAACGAAGTTGGGTTAGATGCATCGTTTTGTTCGCGGATTAAAGACAGGAATACGAGTTATATACTTCTTTTCGTGTTCCGTTTCCTCAAACCTCAAACATTTGATCTAGATAGCTCCCGATGAGGAGGGAACTCGGTAGCATAATATCAAGAACTACATACATGGGCCGTACATCCGTCATTCGCCACAGTATGCACACGTTGAAGGGGAGTTTAACAACACAGTTCGGTCTAGCCCTCACCAGGTGTCGTAATCAACGCCATCCGATTGGTCCCCCATACCAATACTCGAGCACATAAAGTCACGGCAGACCGGATCCTCATTGTGTCACAGTCTATTAAATACCATACAAATAGCAACGCATGGCCATGCCATTTTCCACGTCCTGTGCTCGATTATTACAACTTCCAAGGCCAGCTCATCGGTCGAGCTCTTGTATCAGGACATTGCATTTACGATCTTCGCAAGCATTGCTCAAGAATTACGCAGCAATGGGCTCTCAAGCCGTGGACGCACCCCTCACTACATCGGCGACCTTTCTTGTCGTCTCGGCCACACACACATCCGACTCTGTCCGCAAGATTCGCAGAGCCTTGTCTAAGATCAGTGACATCACGAAGAATGTGTCCATTCGGCAGCCCGGAGCGAATCTCACCTGCGTCGCGGGAATCGGAAGCTCAATCTGGGACAGCGTTACAAAGCTTCCCCGACCAGCCGAGTTGCATCCCTTTCCAGAGGTGCGAGGCGCCACTCACACGGCCGTATCAACGCCTGGAGATTTGATATTTCACATTCGATCTGAGAGGCGTGACTTTTGCTTCGAGTTTGAGCGGCAGCTGATGAATCTGCTGGACGACGCAGTGAAGGTCGAGGATACCACCATTGGCTTCCGATACTTTGACGCTCGAGACCTGCTGGGATTTATTGACGGCACCGCCAATCCCGTTGGTTCCGACGTCGGAGAAGCTGTTCTCGTCACCGCATCCGACGACACACCTGCTGCTGGGGGCAGTTACATCGTCGTACAGAAATATCTCCACAATCTGAAATCCTGGCAAAGTCTCTCCACAGAGAAGCAAGAAGCAATCATCGGCCGAACCAAGATTGACAACGTCGAGCTAGACGATGCCGAAGAAGGCCAGCAGCAATCTCACAAGACGTTGGCGACACTGGAAGACGAGAATGGAAACGAGCATGATATTCTTCGAGACAACATGCCGTTCGGGTCACCGGGTTCGGGGGAGTTTGGGACGTACTTTATCGGATATTCGCGAAAGCTCTGGGTGATTGAGAAGATGATGGAACGCATGTTTATCGGGAACCCGCCTGGGCTGCATGATCGGATTCTAGACTTTTCAACACCAGTGACGGGCTCGACCTTTTTTGCTCCGCCTCTGAGTGTTTTGGAGGGTCTTGATGAGTAGTGCGGTTTAGACCTTTAGCAAGCAGTCTACCTACCATATGTACGGCGTTGGGAAGCTGTTCAGATTCTCTACTGCCTACCAATCATGTGAAGCCTTTGATAAGATGTCCTGTCCTAAAATGTGTCTTTTTCTGTCTTCGATGTCGCCCTTGGTGATATAATTCTTTTTGGCACGCCGTCCTGTAGACACTGGAGCTGCATACATAGACGTCGCTTCTCCTGCTTAGACGATACGGTACCCATCACGCAACTCATCCGGCACTTGAAAGGCACCATAAAACGCCACTCTTCCTTCTTGCAACCGTTTGTAGAGCTTGTCGCCTTCCATGTCATATCTCTGTACGTCGGACGCCATTTGCACAAACGACGCAAATCCGGCCACCTTGGCGACAGGCGCTGCATTCGCATTCCCTCCATCCTCCATCAAACACACTGGCGTGCCGCTCTGTCCTCCCCTGATGTGGACATCCTGGCGTACACGATATAGTATTGACCTCGCTACCAAGTTGGTCCAGGTCCTGAGTTCATCTTGGGGATTGGTTGACCTGTTGGACCGCATACCGAAAAAGGACCGTCGTTTGGCTTGTTGTTGGGTACGAAATATGCCCTGACCAACCATCTGAATAGATTAGCCAATGGACTCGCCCGGAATTGATGGCCTTCACAATCAAAGATGAACTTAAGAGAGATTGTTCTTACCTGACAGCGACTATCTACGATCCCAATGCTCTTCGCTTCCCTAGGTTCGCTATCAAGGAGGACCAAGTTGTTAGAGTTATACTTGATGTTCATCCAGCCAGGCTGATCCAGCCACTCGATAGCTGGGGACACAGTGTTGATTGTCTCAGGTATGTACCGCGCTGTAGCCATGGTAATATCGACGAGGCTAACATCTGAGGTGAATCCAATGGGAAACGATTGCGGGCAGGGGTCAAAGACCTGGGCCAGGTTGCCCAGCTAGAAGGCGAAGTTTTGTCAGAGTAGCTCAGGGGGGTTGGGTTTTGTGCTCGCTTACATTGATCGAGCTGCTCGTACTCAGAACGCTAACGGAGCCGATCAAGTCTGCCATCTGCGTAGAGCCTGCTTTCTTGCTGTTATTGTTGTATGCACTTGTAAAGACGTGCGTGGGGACAGTTGCAAATATTCTGCTTGTCTCTTCCACTGGACGAATTAGAACCCCAATCTTTCCCTCGAACAAGTCCTTCGACTTGTTGTTTTCGACCACAACTCGAACAGTACTGCCAAAAGCGCGTTTGAAACTAGCTGTATGCCCTAGATACGTCGATTGTGTTTGCAAATTTGGCGTTCTAGTGGGCGGTTTCGCAACGATCCGAGATACAGTTGACAGCGGCGCTGTTGTTGCCGCACCCGACTCGTCGAGGTCAGGTCTAGGATTGGTGAGCGCCGTGGGGGAATAACTCGTCGATGCAGTCCCGGGGATTTGCGATGTTGGGAAAAAGGATTCGTGGATGAATCTAATTTTCAGGCCACCGAATTCTGTTGGCAATCTTGAATGACTAGTTTCGTGATCAAACTCGTCGGGTACAATGACTTGGAGGTAGCCATTGATCAGAAGATAAAAGCCAATGGCCTCTTTGAATGTGCCGAATATCTCCGAGATGGTGCCATCTGGCAAGGGATCAATGCTTGAGATGAATCGTGGATGTGGATCTGGAGGAGGCGATGCGATGGCCATGAGAGGGTATGGGTGGTGAACTGGAATCACCACAGGGTGCCCGTCAACTTGAAGTGGCATCTTGTACTCGCATTTTGTATCTCCGGGCGTAAAAGTCCAGCAAGTTACATGAGCAGATGGCTCATCAAGTTGCATGTCGTCTCGAATAGCTTCAGGCACCTCTGCATCAGTTGAAATCCCTTCATCAGCGGTATCGCTGTCTACAGTCGGTTTTTGAACTGCGTACTCATCATCCTTGGCGGTCAGCTTTGGGCGAATACGTTCAGTGACTGTTTGAGAGCCGGCCTTATCGTCCTCCGAAGCAAGCCACGGGTGCGCCAAGCACTGCTCGATGGTGAATCGCTTTCCCACGTCCACAACAAACATGGAATCAATAAGGTTACCTGAACCAACATGAGCATGTCATCCAAAAAAGGGCATAATCCGACAACGCACGGGCTGCATCGCTTACTATGTCCCCACGCGGCCACGAGTATTCGAATCTGCCGTGATACATCTGTTGTAGCACTTGACCGTCCTTGGCGGAAAAAGGTTGAAAGCCATAGAGGCAATTATAGAGAATAACACCCAAGGCCCAGATATCGACACTTCTCCCATAGGATGAGCTCCGAAACATCTCGGGAGCCACATAGGCAGATGTTCCGTAGAACCCTGTGCGTCTTTCGGTGGGCGTAATGGAAGTGGCCAAGCTGAAGGAGCGAAGTTTGATATGAAGGTCATTAGAGTCAGGGTTGAGGACACCGTTCGGCCTCATGGTTGATGAGTCGGACACGATGATGTTTTCCAATCTGATGTGTCGGTGGACAATGTCGTGTGAATGCTATACTCTTTAGAACGGGTAGGCATTTCAAAGAGATTATGATCAACCATACAAGAAATCCAACAGCAGCGAATAGTTGCCGAGATATTTCGCGAATTACCATCTCCGTTAATTTTCCCTTGGCCGACAGGTACTCGGACAGCTTGCTTCCCGAGGTACATTCCCAGATAGAGATTATCAGGCCGTCCTCGTCAAAGACTTCGTGAATGAACGGTATGTTCGGGTGCCGAAGCCTCAAGGGAATGAGGTTTAGTTTCTCTTTCGACCGTTTGTGGGCAGAAGTGGCCTGAAACTGAGCGGAAAATTTGCGTCCTGTCGAACGTGACCGGTATAGATATACTGATCCACGTCCAAAAGCTGGCACCGGGGAATATTTGGCGTTGAAGCAGCAAGTCTGTTCAATTATCGGACAGAAGACCAGTTCAACCCCAGAGCATATGGTAATGATGTCACCAGCTATCAGTTGTCTTCTTCTCGAGAAGTCGTAAGTTCCGTTAACACGGGTGCCGCTGGTGGCCAGATCCTGTAGTATAACGATGATTCGGCCATCCTTCCGAATTGGAAACAAAACGCAGTGGTGCTTTGAGATGTCTTGTCCCCGAATGATAGTGTCTGATTGACCATGGTTGCTGGTTAGTGTGACAGATATCTTTTGGGGTCGTGTTCCAGACCTACCGCACTCAGCGCAACACCCTATGAGATGCCCCCGGTAATCATAGTCCACATTGGTTGACTGATCGTCACCGTGGGTTCGGGCCCTTTTTCTGGATTTCGGGTCATGGTCTGACTTAGGATCTGCTTGTGCTGAAATGGTAGGTAAGAGAACACCCCCAAGAGCGATCCGACGTGATCGCACTGATGGGCCTCGTCGAATGGTTAGCTCCAGATAACCCCATATCCCTCCTGGCGCGGCCTCAGCCGACATGTGACATTCTGATACATTGCCAGTTTCCTGTCCTTCAAGTATTTGGAGCGGCTTGTGGCGTTTGTGCGACGGAATTTTGTACGTCGGGATCGTCATGGTTAGTGCGGTGGCATGGACCGAGTCGGGATCTTCAACTTCATAGCGCTCTTGAAGAAAGGATTTTTGGAATCGGTCGGTAGGTGTGTACCTATGGAACCAATCCGAGCCATCGGAATCCACTTTCGACTTTTCAAGCAGATCCAATATGTCGTTTCCTTTCTACCCTCGTATTTGGCAGTCGCAGCAGCTTGTGGTCGCGGTCGATGGATGCACTCGGGCCGGGTTGGCTAGACATGGATGTTCATTGCTCGTTTCCATAGCCAGTGCCTCCTCTTTGCGCCTCAAGAACCGACACTCGAGCTCGAGTGAATAGCGAGCATGGAGTCAGCCTCAGTATGGATCATCGAGCTGACAGTAAGCGTGCATAAATGTCGCACATGAACAGGCAGGATATCACGTGCCAGTGACGAAAGCCCAATCTGCCCAATAAGCCACCTCGCAGACCGCCTCGCAGATGCTACCTCGCGCGAGAATCCCGTGACATATCAAAATTGCTTAGTTTCATCTACCGCTTCAAAGACTTATTGTGCGGGCTTCAGTTCTCTAATCCACATACATGTCTGTTGAGCTCACAGATCTTATTCCCATAGCCCCAGCAAACGATGACCTTCGGCTTACACTTGCTTCAGCGCTCGGATTGAGCGATAATGTGGCTGCAAAGCCACATTTGCAATACATTGAGTCCTCTTGGCCAGGTCGTGGCGAGTTGCACGATTTCCTACGCCTCTTCATTGATGTTGTCGATCATTTCCGCGGTACGTCGAGCCATTGTCCACACATGTGCTGCCCTGAGCTGAAACCTGCCCCTCCCCACCAAGGCCCCAAGCCGCCCATACAGCAGTATATAGACCGCCTTGTTTCCAGTCACGAGCATTCGTACTTCAGCGACACGATCCCCGGTTCATCGCTACGCACCACAAGAGTGACAGAGGCTGTGCTCATCATTCTGGGCACTTGGATGCTTATGCAGCCCTATTTCATCCTAACGCGACATGACCAGCGGCGAGTAGTCTTTGCATATTGTGCCAAACAAGGCCGGGAATACTCTGAAGCAGAGGCTTTCGCTCAGCCATTGCCCAAGCTCCTGAGTCAAAGTGGCCTGTTGCCAAACGCTTACGAGCTGAATGAATCTGGACTCAACTCGGTCCAGAATTCGTCAGTGGCCGAGATAATAACAGAACCATTCGGCCTACACGATTCAATGGGCCTGCTTGAGTCACTCTCTCTTAGCCCCAAACGATTGAATGCAGTACTCCTCTCCAGACTGGGCGGTGTCCGAGTCACATGGACGACAAACATCTCGCGGCATCTGCTGTTGTCCAAGCACGGAGAACGGACATACTTGGAGCTATTCGCTCTCCCCTGCGCACTGCAAGGAGATGCTGGGAGTGTGCTCTCGGCCATGGGCATTTCTATGGATTTAATCGATGAAATTGAATGCTCCTACGCCACACTGTTTAACCCTAGTCGACCATCAAATTTTCACAAGAGGCTCACAAAGTTGAAGGGATTTTGCCACTGGTGTTGGTGCTTACATTGTGCCTCTTATAGGCTTCGCAGGCAACTTCTAGGTACCCTTAAACTATCTCATCTCAACTACGATCCAACTCTTGAAACTCTCATGGAAAGAGATGCGGCTGAATGGGACCAGACGGAATTCAAGCAGTTGTGGCCGCGAATCTCAACTCTATATTCCCATATGCAACAAACGAAACCATGGAGCTTTTGGGTTCTTTTCCGCGATAGTCGGGACACAGTCCAATACTGGACATTTCTGTGAGTTTTAGCTCGAGGATCGTCTTCGTGCAGTCGGCTTACAGGGAGACTAGCTTTGGAACCGTCATCTTATTATTAACAGTGATACAAGTTATCCTGAGTGCTGCACAGGTTGCTAGTGCATTTGTTCCTCAACCTGGCGGGTAGCTATGGGGAAACAACTTCTGAAACAAGCCAGGGGATGTATGTGTCAAAATTGAAAGGAAGGTAGGATCGTTCGTTGGGTTAATTATCGGGCATCATGCGTGGTTAAATTGCAGTGGAGAAGCTCCAGCGATAGTGTGGATAACGAGGCGATCGCAATACGTACAGCAGAAAGCTTATAGGGAATATTGCATTTTGAGTTCTTGGAGATCCTGGGCTTGGGTAGTAGGCTATACTGATTTCACTCCTGCAAATTTCCTTTGAGCTACTTGAATCCCCCTGTTCGGATGCTACAAACTTCTGTGTTTTCACTACGAGGCAAACGAATGAACTTGAGAACGATGCGTAGTCAGTTGTCTTGAACAAGTAGTCTTATTAATTGAGTGTTTCTTTCTATCACATGCAACGCCATTTCTACAGCCTATCCGGAATTATGGTATTAAAGGAAATAGTATGCCGTCATTCATCATAACCATGCTTCATCTTCACGCACACCGCTTAGGCCTTTACCGGCTTAATCGACTGCGGGTTCTTGAAGAGATTTTTGGGGTCGTAGGTGGCCTTGAGGTTCTGCAGCTTGGGTAGGTTGGAGCCCCAGTACAGCTTAGGTCCCACGTCGGCCGACATCTGAGTATCGACGTAGTTGACGTACATACCCCACTTGCTGATTGAGAGAGGCTTGGTAATGCTCTGACGGAAACCCTGCATCAAGGCGAAGCCGTCAGAAGGGTACTGCTGGCCCTGTGGCACGCTGTCGTACAGCTGGAAGAGCAGCAGCTTGTCGCGATGAGGATAGGCCGTGTCGGTGTTCTTAACCTTAGATACAGCCGAGTGCTGGCCGCCGATGAGGTCCATCTGGATCCACCACGAGTGGCTGGTGGTGGCGCCCTTGGTCGAGATGTAGTCGACGAAGCTCTTGAACTGCTTGGCTGAGACTTCGGGGACCACCATGCTGGAGGCATAGAAGGTATCGTGGGCGTTGTAAGAGGCGCTGGTAGGGTTGATCTCGACGTTGCCGGCAAAGTGGGCAACCAGCTCGAGCCAGCCGACGGTTCTGGCTGACATTTGCACGCCCAGCTTGTTTAGGAGGGGGTTGATGGCCTTGCGCAGAGCCGCCTCATCACCGACGTAGGTGCCGTCCAGGCTGTATCCGTTCTTGGAGATGAAGGCCTGCATGCTCAACTCGGCGGGCATCGTCTTTCCAAAGGCCTGGACGGCCTGAAGCCCTGCGACAGCCGTCTGCTGGTTCCAGTTGAGGCCAATGTCGAAGTAGGTGAGCTGGCTGGGAGCGGCAAAGGTGTTGAACTCGAGCTCGGCGACGACTCCGAACGAAGAGCCGGCACCGCGGATGGCGAAGAAGAGGTCTGAGCGTTCCGTCTTGGAGCAGTGGACGATCTTGCCGTCGGCGAGGACGACGGTGGCGCCTTTGATCCAGTCTAGGGTGAGGCCGTACTTGCGAGAGACCATGCCGTAGCCGCCGTGGAGAGCATGTCCACCAACACCAACACTAGATGTGGTTATTAGCAAGGGTGTACTAGATGATGCCTAGTAGAATGACTTACCCTGGGCATGTTCCGTGTGAGAGAGCCCTCTTGCCCTGGTTGTACAGCTCGGTGGCAACATGTCCGAGTCTGGCACCGGGCTGGATCTTAGCCGTGTTGTCGGCCTTGTTAAGCTTGACGCTGTACATGCGATCCAGCTCAAGGACCAGGAGACCGTCGTTGCCGCCAAAGCCAAAGGACGCGTAGCTGTGGCCGCCACTCTTGGCGCTGACCTTGACGTTGTGCTTGACGGCACACTTGACGGCCGACGAGATGTGGGCCGCTGAAGTCGGAACGGCGATGGCGACGGGTGTATACTGCAGACGCAGGTTGTAGGCTGTGCCGTCTTGCGTCCACTCAGCGGTACCCTTGGCGCTGATGGGCACTTTGGCGCTGGTGAGGCAGCTCGTGATGGCATCGCGCTTGGTTGGCACGGCCGCTGTTTGCAGCACGAGTGCGGCGATGAGCCAGGGAATACTGCTGGTCAAGAACATGATGGCAGTGAAACGTTTGCAACTGTATTTTGTTCTTGCAACTTGTGTCTTGAAGAATCTGGTGATGGGCGATGATCTGGTTCAAGACCCGACTGAGACAAATGGCAGCATGGTGCTTTATAGACTAACAGGGGATGGCCTTTTACTTTTAATCAATAAGTTTGCTCAACATTGGCCACCACTGTCATCACTGATCAACAGCTTTCCCTCGTAATGCTGCTTGTGATCCACGGGCCCTAGTGTTGTGAGACCCGCAAGAGGGGCGGGCGGGCGGGCTGTGCGGCGGCGTATAATACGAGCTTTTTTGGCGTCCCGCTAGCCATCGTCACACGGCATTTCCGTCCCGAAGGAAACCAATCGTGGGGCTGGAGATGATGATGTTTGTTTTTCTTTTAATTCGGGAAAGGTAGCAGAAAAAGCCACGTTCAAGACGGTCTCTTACACCCAGCGCTGAAAGAGGAACTCTCAGCTACCACAAAACCCCAAGGAAGATGGATACGAAGGGGCTTAATCCAGGCTTACCCGTTTTTTTTGCAAGGGCAATTCCAGCACCTCGCATCTCCATACCAATGATGTTGTGGAATGGAGTCTAGCGTCGGGAAATGACGCTGAATGGACCCTTAGCTTGAGACCCTATATATAGCCCGGCTTATGATGTCACGTCACGGGCCACCTTCGCCCAGCACAATGCGAGACATTCCACGCTACTGGTCGTTAACGAGGCGGGCCTGGAACGAGTGAGGGTCTAGAACGAGTGGAAATGGCCTGGGGGAGGGGCGGGCATCGCCGTGGCCGTTGCTGCTTTGCTTTGCTGTCATGGCTTACACCGCTAAGGAGAGACGAGAACAGCCGAGAATAGCGATCAGTAAAGCCTGTGGCGCTGACAGTAGCAGAAAACAACTCGCCCTTACTCTATATGCCTAGCGACCAGCCAGACCAATGCAGTGACAACAACAAAAGGGAGCTAATCTCAGAGCCGATTCTGCACGGCCCATTGGCGATCGCCGCAGAGATCGCCGCTTACTTGAGAGCCAGCGAAGCTGAAGGTAGTGAAATAGGGCGGCTGACTGTGTGATCACATCGTCAGCTCATCCATTCCATCACAACACAATCATTGGACTCGAAGCATTCTTCTCCCCCTATTCCCTCATACTCAGGTCGCACGCAAACTGCGAATTAATGCAGGGGGCTACCGAAATACCGACTGCTGACCACGGCATCAGCTTGCAGCCAATCGTTGACCCTAGCCTTCAGCTCTGAAGTTGCAAAAGATCAGCGCCACAGTTCGAGGACGTCTTTGATTGGGCTCGTAAGGGAAAAGAGCCATGAGCGCAGGTTACACTGCTACTGAGCCGTCTGTCAGGTACCGCAGCCCTATTTGCGGGGTTGTTTCTGATGGCCCGAGAGGAGCAGCAGCATTCATTCTTTAGCAATGCCGACTTGGCAGATGCACTTTGGTCTTGGCAAGATGGATGGCTTTTCGGGTACAATTGATGGTGTCGCTGGAGGGTGCCGGACATGCAATAATCAGACACGAGGAGTCGTTTCAGTTCTCTTTACCTCTCCTTTCTTCCTCAGTTGTTCGCCGTGTATTCGGCACTTGATCGCATTGTGAGACAGTGGACTTAGCGCCACTAAGGATTGCCGACAATGTCTCACTCACCCCTGTCTTGTTCCAGTCCAGCTCCGATGATTCCGTCATTTTGACCGACATTTCGCGTGACACACGCAGTTGGTATTTTGAACTTTTCCTAACTACCACAGTAGCCATCATTGTCACCGATACATCAAAGCTAATATACGGCCATCCGACGCCCAATCTCGTTGACCAGGATAACCTATCAAGTAGCTTAGCAAGCCATGGAAGCAAGCTGCGGATGTACAGGCATAAAGGAAGGAATCCAGCACAAGTAGAGCCCTTGCGTCCCCCCAAATTCTAAAATGATCCCCACCCTGGTTTGCATTTGCCCCATTACCTAGCTTAAACGTCAGTCATGCCTGCACCAATACGCGCGACCGATTTTCGAGGTAGCCTACCCTACACTACAGCCCCCAAACCTACCGCCAACGTGCGAAAATAAAATCTGTTTTAATATGTCGCTATGAAAGAAATGATCTACAGGTACTACCCTACTCTAAAGAGAGCTATTCATCGCTTATGAAGTCACCGTTCGCCTTAAATCTGTCACATGTAGAAATTCATCTTTCAATTGAGTATCCCAGCTCGACATCTCAAATCAAAGCAGGAGAAATTCAGCATGCATAATCGACAAGTGATGTACATAAAACCTTGCCTAATCAATTCTCAAACTTGTTAGCTCAGTGTCTTGTCAATTATGAGTCACGCGAAAAGTCCCGTGACCTGTAATGCGAGTCTAGATGCTGTATTAATAGACGTCAACCGATCCGACCAACGCATTTCCAACTCACTCCTCACAAATCCCTCACAAGTCATCACACACGTCATCCGATTATGGCAGAAACTACAGATCTTCACAAATTCCAAGCCACTATTCTGCGAGTTCCCCTCGACCCTTCAGCTCGGCAAAACCTCCGCGAATCCCCTTCATGGACCAATTTTATCGCCATGATTGACAAGGAGCCCAACTGGCGCTTCGTGGGTCAAGGCTGGGCGGTCGAGGAATGCCAGCTTGTCTTGTTGATTGGCTGGAAGGTAGATCACGAACCTTCAGCCACTTTCCTCCCAGCTACACGCTCAAAGCTGGACGACTTGCTTGCCCCATTGCAATCTTTCCATCCAAAAACGCCCGATATTTTCAATATGTCGTGTGTCGCGAAGGATCTATCTTGCAAGGCCTTGATGACAGAAAGAAGCGGGGTAGCCCCTGCTTTGATGGAAATGGTGACGGTGGCTGGACCGTTGAGCTTGGTTGAACCAGTGGTGAATAAAATCGAGACCGATCTCAAAGAATATTGCCAAGAACGAAGTTTCTATCTCACATCGTCTTTTACCAGCTCCATCTGGTATGACTTTTGGGGATTTGTGGTATTTCGCCTAGACAAAAACGAAGCAGGGACTCCGGAGGAACCTGACAGCGACGTATCCTTTGCCCTCTTTTTTGAGTGGCACAACGAGAAATGC
This sequence comes from Dactylonectria alcacerensis, assembly GCA_029931735.1. Lineage (NCBI taxonomy): Eukaryota > Fungi > Ascomycota > Sordariomycetes > Hypocreales > Nectriaceae > Dactylonectria > Dactylonectria alcacerensis. The sequence goes on from JAPMUZ010000005.1 coordinate 1,275,591, forward strand.
CGGGCAGAATTTCAGGATCCCAATTTGGAAGATGACACGTCTGGGATGGATGTCCCTGACGACTTCTGGGAGACGACTGTGGCTGTACCACTTAGAGAGCTGGTTGAGCGGGGTGCTCGTGTATCGTCGTGGGACTATCGCGAGGCAAACTACATTTACAGAGTTAGAGGAATGCAAAAAATGATGAGGGAGCCAGGTAATGGGGACAGATGGCTAGAGAAGGCTAAATAAATTTGGCGCTTTTCGCAGCAGTATTCGTCGTAATAATGATAAAATCCAATTCACTTGGCAAGTCCGAAGCAGAATTGACGCGATCGGGAGAATTCCAGCACCTAAAATACAGGTCGAAGATATGTTCATGAAGGCGGCGTCGTATCATATTTGATTGCTTCCGCTGTTCCCTTCCTAGACCAGTCCCACTTGTCCAAGTATCTACACAAAAATACCCATGTTAGCGGTAAAATGATACAACACGTCAAAGGAACCAGTGGAGTCTTACGCCATCATGGCAAAATACGCATATGCATCTGCCGTCCTGGTGGAAGCCGTAGGTCCACTCTTCTGGGACAAGAGCTGAAGGTTTTTGAATCCGTCTGAGTTGTCATCAGTTGAACTGGCCGACTAGCCCACCCAATGCATCCCACAGAGGCAATGAACAAAAACAGCGGGATAATACTTACAAGTTGCCTTTGGCGCCAACTTCTTCTTCGCAGGTTTGTCGAGCTCCTCAGATTTGAGAACCTCAGCCCCGGTCTCTGTATTTTTATAGACAAATTTGCCTTCCTTAGTTCGCGCTATTTGATCCGGCACTGAGTTCGTAAGCGAAAGATGTTCAAACATAAACAAAGCGAGGGATTCAACTCACGGTATATCGTAGGCTCGCCGGCGGCCACTATTATGCCGTACCAATGCGCAAGCTCATGTACAAGGGTAGGGGCGAGACCGTCGAGATTGTTCAGGTGATCACCTATCTTGGTGGTTTCGAGTGCATCCACCGGGGATTTGCGGCTCATAACCTTTTCATCGAAGTTGTACTCACAGAGTTGGATCATGTCGAGATCTGGGCTCGTTACGCCCACAACTGTGCTGCCACCCTCTTTGTCGCACGGCGTCACTGGCGATTGATCACCAGCTTTTCGCCAGATCCATCGGCCATTCCAATAGTACCCTCCCACATAAGGCTTTTTCATTTTTGGTGAAAATGTCTTCGGGTATCTCTCCCTAATCGTGACCCCCTCGGTGACGTCATCTGGGAGTGTAGGGTCTCTCATATCAGCGTCTTTCCATACCCAGATGTCGTCCTTGCAGGCTATAACAGGGTCCAGATCTCCGTATTGCAGGGGCTCCAGATCTCTCAGTCCCTTGACCATGCGATCATACACATCTGTAAGGAGTGGTTAGTGTGCTTGCGATTTCTAGGGACTAACTTCACACACTCACAAAACACATCCTCCCAGTACAAGTCCTGCTCTGAATTCTGGCTCTTGACGTCTGGGAGGAAGCCAAACATGACTTTTACTGCCTTAGCGACACGGTCCCAGTTCTTGATGGCCCCCGCGCCATGTTTCGGCCGAGGTTTTAGTGCACCTTTAAGGGTAGTTTGGGCGCGTTCAACAAGAGTCGTGGCGTCCTCAAAAGCCTTTTGAATGGTTTCCAAATACTGCTCGCAGCTCTGGTCAAGCTTCCATGTCCCAATCATGAGTTGTTGAGCGGGAGTGTTGGATCCTGGGGTGGGTTGTGGTGTAGACTCTGGGGCATCGTCGGCAGCACTCGCATGTGCAAGTAGCAGACCGGCAAGGATCCAGGAAATTTGACGGATACGCATGACGGAGCCAAAGGGGAGCAAGAAAAAGACAAAAAGATGACCGAGGAGGCAATGCGGACAGGATGCTTTGATGCAACGAGAACGGAAGAATGGGGAAGGGCAAATATAAGGTCAGGCACTTGCTAACGGCGGTTTCAAGTAGTGGATTTGAGTGCAGAGTTAAGGCACCCAACATGTCAATATCACAACGGAACAGGAAGAGTGGCTTCGGGTCGTAGCTAAACTAGGTGTAGGAACCTGTGGCATGCCCTGCATTGCCGCGCAAAGTCTGGCGCCAACCTCTCATCCTCGGTGATGCTATTAATATCAGAATCAGGCAATCGCGTCCATGAACTCGCGGAAACTCTTGACTGAAGTTGCTCAAGTGGCACTGGATCTGTAGCCGCTGAGTTTATAGTCCCTCAACCAACAGACAGGATCGTGCACCTTGCAACATGATGGAGGAAAAGAAACCGCAGCGCGAAACAACGCGCTTGATTAACCGCCTATGTGGGTAGGTGGGATCTCTTACTTAGCATTTAGGATAAGGTGTTCCGATCTTGATGACCAACGCAGCAATATTGGGGTCTGTTGGGTCTACTCTACATGGGAGCAGGCCTCGGTTAGAATTTCCTGCGCACATGGTGCATGCGCTTGTTGGTACTTTCGGCTTCACTGGATCCTGGTCGTTTCAGAGCTATTCCCGCTATTGGTTGCGTAGCTAACCGATGGCCTTACTAGGACCTGAATTAGTAAACGCTGTTGGTTGTGCGCGTTGATCTCTCTTTAACTAACACAGCCCAAAGTTGTGGGTACAATGTGTTAAATGGTGAGGACTCGCCACACAAGTGTAAATAGATTTCGGGATCAAAGAGGAAAAGACGCAACGGTACGAGTAAAAGACCCGTGGAATACTTCCAACACATAGTGACTACATCTAGATAGTCTAAAGTTATGTGAAGCAAGTCAAGCTCAGGTCTTCAGTGGGCGCAGCTGAACACTTCAGGAGCCGCCCGCGCCAACACCACCAATCCCAACCCCTGCGTAATGCACAAGATAGAAGTGGGACGCTTATTGCCAACAAAACCAATGAGCCTATGTACCGCCGAGAAGGATCATGCAAGCGAGATCCCTTCCGGCGTTTAATTCATTAGTTGGCTTGGCACACATTATGCACAGGCATTGGACGACCAGGAATAGCTTGTCTTGGTTCCAACCATCTCACTGAGCGAAAGAGGAAATCGTTTTGTAATCGAGCGGCAAGTTATATGGCTGCGCGGTACGTTATTTAGACGATGCTCCAAACCTACCACGTCTACGTTCTCCTCGCACTTCGTCCCACTTTCGCTCTCATATTCACGGCATCGATTGCCCTGTATCATCATTTCCTTCTCTTTTTCATATCTTCTCAGACCATCTCTGATTATGTACCCGCTCTGGAAGCTTGGCTTCCTTTTCATGCCCCTACTATGGCCTCTTTCCCCAGTCGCAGAAGCTAGTCCTGCGTCCTACCCCAATCAACCGAGTTCCTCTGCGGTACAGACTCTAACCTCCAAGGGATCTCTCTGTAAACCCACTGGTACCGAGCTATCTGCGACGGATGCCCTCTTCTCTGAATCGTCTCTGCTTTCAAATGACCATTCTGCTGTTGTTGGAGTTCCTGTGAAGACACCAGATGAAAGCTCGGTCAACTCACCAGGTTCTACCGCAGGCGTACCTTCAGATTCTTCAGCTACTTTCAGTGAGAGACCAGCCCATCCGAGTAGACTCGCACTCAACTAATCATCATTTTTGTCACAGGTATCGCAATATCTACAAAGTTACCAGCCACAACCACGATAGAGGGTCATTCGAATCCAGCAGAGACATCTACAGTCACACCAGTCGATTCCCCTCCTGAACTTTCCGGAACTATCGAGACTGTGGCAAACTCTCAGGACCCCGAGACCGAGGTTTCAGGAACCCCGCACCCCACAGGCACATTTGCCGACTCTTTGGCACCAACGGGGACAGGAATCCAAACTAGGAATCCAGCCGACACGCGCACTGGGTCTACAGAGGCTACGAGGACTGGAACTAGCTCGGACACCTCGGTGAATGAAAATACGGCAACTAGGAGCCACACAGACTTCTCAAGCCGCACGAGAAACACTGTGGGAGCATCCCATGGAGCCTCAGAGGCACCTGGAGAGTCAGACGGGACGAACTTGGATGGCACTCCAACGGAGACATCAAACAACACTCGCCTACCGACTGGAACTCCGCACGGAACTGAAAGTCAATCAGCTACACCCAGGGCAACCTCTGAAAGTCCTACTGATGTCTTGACTGGGAGCGGGAGGCTAACACAAACGTCACAAGGTACAGGCGACCCAATAGGCAGTTCCGCAGGTACGGGTATCTCAACAGGTACACCTACAGAAACTGATGCCACCCGGCCAACGGGAACGGATGTGACTGAGAACACTCCGGGAACCTCATCAGTTACCGAGGTCCCAGTGGAAGTATCAAGTACTGCTACAAATTCGCTGGAGACTTCTGCTGCCGGCGGGGAGCACTCAGGAACGACTCAATTCTCTGGCCAACCAACAGAAACGGGCGGACTCGAGACAGTCATCACGGGCACTGACGACGCTGTGGTTACGTATGCTCCAACCAAAGATCCCGACTACACTAGCGTCACCAAAGTTACAACGACAACTGATGACGACAATAATGTCATTGTCATCTGGCCTGGAGGGTGGATTTGGGTTCCCAAGGGATCTTTACCCACAGTCTTCCCAGGGCCTCCAAATACGAATCCCGATCCCAACAGTGGTTCAGGTGGTGGATCACCTGGTGAAGATCCCGATGACCCAGACGATGAGCCCTCACCTTCCTCAACTAGAGAGCCAACTTCAACCGCGGAGCCAACTTCAACGACATCTTCCGAATGTACAGCTACGGAACCACCGGAATGCACCAAAACAGCCTCATACACTTGGCTAGGCACCGAATACAGTAAGACCATCATCGGGACATGTCTCCCTACCTCTGCTTGCATGACAGGCCAACAAAGCACTACGACCGAAGTCATCTCTCCTACCAGGGAAGTGGATGAACTGTTTAATTGGGAGGATAATTCATTCGTCCCGGCCGACGAGGACATCAATGCAGACCCTGACGAAGAAACTGTGGAATGGTTCGATGATTTCTTCGAAGAGCACGGTATAGGATCTGCCGAAGACGAAGTCATCATTGCCCCCAAGTGTGGCGGTGATCGAAGTGGTCTTGACTATACGTGCTTCACTAGTCTGTTTCCTACCTTTTGCCTCCAAGTCGACAATGACGAGGATACGGAACTGGCTGTCAATCTCACCAATGACGGCGGATCAGAGAGCAAGCGAAGATTTGTATCGACGCGAAGGCTCTTGCCACGGGCAGCTAAGTGCGATGGCTCAACCATCAGCTTTGAATGGACTGGCACAAACGACGAGACAGAATGTACAGAGGATTGCTCCGGCTCCATGGACCAGTTAGCTGCATCCTGCGCCCTTTCAGGCGATCAAGGCATCTACCAAGAGGGCAGCGTGGACGTCGGCTGCGGTACCTACAAGTATAAAGTCGAAAAAGGGGTAGCGGAAACAACCACAACCACGTCTGCCACGACTTCAGCGACTTCAACGGCAAATCCGACATCGTCTGAGCCGGCAGCCACAGAGAGGCCTCTGAAGATATCGGATGGGTTTTGCAACAACCAGACCGACTTGCGTGCAACTCCATCCTTTTGGTCTCAATTTATTACACCGACTGCTGAGGAGTGGTGCGCAGAACACAATAACACAGCCATTGGTGCTAGTGATAGCCCGATAAAGCACATCGTGGGAAATCCAGAAAGTCCTTCGTTCTGGCTTTCTGTGTCATGGGATGATGGCTGTGTCACTACTGACGAGAGTCAATCAGTATATCGACCGATAAGAGAGGGAAGACTATTCACCTGTCCTAGACTTTTGAATGCAACATTCCATTGGTGTAAGTTGAATAAACTTGGCAACTTTAGAAGTAATCAAGTGTTAACATCAGTCTTAGGTGCGGAAAAAAAGGATAGTAACGCAGGATATATCTACGCAGGATGTTTGAAGTATTTGGTCGATTGGTCAGGGAATGCTACTTCTCCATAAGCCCTCAAAGCTGGGAGGAATTTATTGAGCCATTGGGATTGATGTAAATGTGCTACATATGTCTCAACTGCGCGGCGCTTTTGGAAAGCGTCTGCAGTTGTGCTGCAGCGTGAGAAGAGGTTGTGAGACACACATTATGAGGATAGCAGACCCGCCGCAAGCTGGCACAGATGAACCGACTACCTACGGCGAGTTTGGAGCTGTCGATTATACTGCACTAGGAACTAAGCGAGGATAATATGGCTACAATATAATGAAATAGAATGACTTGTTGAAAGATAGTGGCTTAGAATTCACTCAGCAGTTTTCCGTCCCGAGTCTGTTCTGACACACACCCGAGGAGACTCAGAGGAAAGGTATGAAGTTCTATCATTTCATAGCATACCGGTTTTCTAGGGAATACATCGACATGCTATTAAAGCAAGCGGGGACGGCTAGGAGTTTCAGACATTCCATCATTCTCTGACGCAGGCTATATGGTAACACAACACCGTCTTCGAAAGAAAAACAGCCAATCGACTAGCAAACACCATCACTCCACTCAATCGAGCGAAACAGTTCTATACTGGGGTTTGTTAAGTAACAATCGTCTCCTATGTGGGACAGAAAAAGAAGCGCGTACTTGCGCAATGTTGGAAGAATATAGCAACTAAGTTCGGCGTGGTGGGAGATCATGAGCTGCTAACATTGCCTAACACGCTTAAATTTAATATCTTCTCAATTTTGCTGGTCAACTGGTTGCTCATTCACGGCGGGTCACAAAAATTGTTGAGGGTAGACCCAAGCATTCAACCCATCGAATTCCTGAAGCAGTTAACACAGTTCGACCAGAAGTATTTGGTAATTTTCGTCATCCGTTGAGAGGCACAAGACGAACTCGCCCCGTGAGGACGGTTCGTTGGTAAAGAAAGTCTTAAAAGTAAGTCTGGTTATTTGGAGACAATTGGAGGCCGGAGAATGGCACTCCAACTCAATGACCCACCCCGGCCTTTAATACGCTTGGAGACCAACTTTTGTTCTCTATGTTGAAATTTTAGTAGAGGATGGACTACCCTTGCGATAATTGACTCTGGGGACGAAGAGCAGTAAAGCCAAAGACCTTCTAAAGCTTTCCAGTCAATAGATTTCCAACCATCAGGCGTCCAGTAATCCACACAGTTCTCCATAGAGTAATGAAATCAAGGGTGCTTGTAAAGGTATCGGCAAATCCAAAGAACAGCATGGGCGGGATCCAACCGCGGGCATACTCCAGCGCAAAGCAGCCTTCGGGCATCTTGTACTGCTTGACCTCGCCACGGTACATGATATGGAGGCTTCCGGGAGGGTAGACCTCGGGCTCATACTGACCCGGTACGAAGGCGAGTTGAGTGCCGGCCAGGATGTTGAAGTAGTCGGTAGCAGTGTGGCGACCGCTGTGTCCCTCTGTGCCTACAGCGCTGCCGAAGATGATGAGATATTCTGTGATACCTATCCCGAGTTGTCAGTTCTGTCTTGTGGCGCAAGGATGTGGGTAACTTACTCGCATGTAGAATCCACATAGCACCCATTGCACCGCCAGCATTGTTGAAGACCCATTCCTCATCCAGGTTCATGCTATTGGGGACCACTTCATTTAGTTCTGTGACAATGTATTCTGCTATGGCCCTGGTGTCGTTCCCATGCTGGGCAACTGCGCGTTTCGACAGGTCGTGGAGATGTTCGGCGTCGAAGATGGAGAACCGATCCAAGTTCTGCTCAAGCACGTACCAAATTGGCGTGAGAGCTGCAAGCAACGCAACAATGCGGACCAACCAGCCACTCTGGGCAATAGAAGATATGAGGGGTGTCATGATTAGAAGCAGGACTATGAGGAGGAAGAGCGCCGAAAGAATGAATGAGTTGATCACACGGAAAATTCTGTTTGAATATGGCATTTAAATATGATGTTGAGTACCACGTTGAGTACCATGTTCAATGCTTGTATTCAACACTCTTGGCATTATACGGGACTTGGCTTTCCGTCTGGGTCGATGCTGACATTGCTGACGACGGGCATGGCGGGGCTCCGAGCCGCATCGCGCGGGTTCCGTTGTCCTTGGAGATTCAGGAACTAAGTTGTGCCCATGTAATGAAAGAGACGACTAGTTGACATAGCAGGAAACTAGTAGTATTATCCTGTTCTAAACGACTCGTGTCTGTTTGATGATTCGTTGAAGAACGCAATTGAATCTTTGACTTGCGCTCTCGCCGATTACTCCATTCTCTGTCCATTTACTCTTCGCACTCTGTCTTTCACTCCGGATTCCAACGGGGCTCGTAATCGTAATCATCTTCTCGTGAGTGGAGCGTCCCACTCTTTGTCCTTCGCTAATGTGTAGTCCCTTCGCACTCGGCCCTTGTATGTCATTTTGCCGAAGGGTCCTCCGTATTCGGGATACACTCACATGCCCCATTTGCCGGATTTTGCGCCGGTGTTTGGATGAGTCGTCGTACGGTTGCTCCCTAAGGATGACATGTGGCCTGGGGTTGCACAATGTCGTTCCCTACTAGTCTCCGCAGCCTGAGCAAGAGCTCGATTACTGATCAAAGGCTCTTCAATTCTTTTGACATGGGCGCTGACAAATCCAAGCTTGCGTCTCTCGTTGCGGAGAGCACTCCGTCGGGGTTGAAGACGTGTAGCCGAGGTCATTTTAGTCACAAGGTCGATTTCAACTTGTTGTCATTGGACAATTGCGATTCTTGTCATCGTCATTGTTGCGTCCAAGGTTAGGGCCGGGTTAAAGCCGGTTCGTGGATGCTCGGTGTGGAGGCGAGTTCTCAACCATTGAACTGCCACCGTCGCAGAGAATCTCGGCGAGCAAGGCTTTGACGGGCTCTCGCAGGCCAACCGCAATTCTCTTATAAAATAATTAAACTTGCTGCCAAGTTTGTTTCAATGGCTGCGTCAAAGCACTGTTACGGAGTGAATTAACTCAGACTGGAGCTAGTTGATGGAGCCATCGCGTAGTAACCTGAGATGGGTATCGGAATAAGTTGCTGTAGAAATGGGCCTGCCAAGACTGGTATCGCAGGCTAGATAAGCCAGTTAGCTGGTGCTCCCTACGTATGATTGCCCCCACAGGATTGGTCTCAATGAAGGTGGAAAAAAGAGAGCGTGTCACCAAAGGGCGCGAAGCTAACACACCCATTTTTTTTTATCTTGGTCCGATTCGGAGTCGTTTGCCGATCTTCTAGGCTAGTGCCAAAAGAAATTGGTCAGCTGTGACTCTGCCATTTCCATAATCTCAAGAAATAAATATTGTTTGGGGTTCATTGTCCAGTGTCTCCCCAGCTCGTCACAATCCTGCGTATTGACACCATCGCTTCACGTGGCTGTTCCAGGATGTCTCGAGGCTCAATTGAAACCCAGCGGCAAGACCGAGTCCGAGACATCGAGAAGGAAACTGCAGCGACACAATGGGGTGGCGATGAGCCGAGGTCGAGTTTGGGGTACGGGAGCGAGCAAAACAGTATTGCACCACAGGATGAGTCTCCGCCCACTCCTTGTGACCGATCCGAGTCGCATACACACGATGTATCGTTTGGAGGAGTTATTCGACGCAGCCTCAGCCGCGTGAGCTCAACGATCCAACCCGGGCCGCCTCCCGATGGTGGACTCCAAGCTTGGCTACAAGGTAAGAAACGATTCTGATATTCGATTGGGTGTCCCGCGGCTAGTAAATTACCCATCTATTTGAGCCTTGTCCTGACAATCGTAACACACTAGTCCTTGGTTGCCACCTGGTTGTCATGAACTCGTGGGGCTTCGTGAATTCGTTCGGCGTCTTCCAGGCTTACTACACCACCTCCCTTGGCCGCCAACCATCGGACATCTCATGGATCGGATCTATGCAGACATTCCTGCTCTTCTTTGTTGGCACGTTTGCAGGCCGTGTTACCGATGCCGGCTACTTTCGACTAGTCTTCCTCGCCGGCTGCATCTTCCAGCTCGTCGGCATCTTCACAGCCTCGGTTGCCACGACATACTGGCAGCTTCTCCTCTCGCACGGTATTTGCATAGGCATCGGCAACGGATGTATCTTCACTCCGACACTCACTATCCTCTCGACCTACTTTAGCACCAAGCGCTCGATAGCCATTGGTATTGGTGCTTGTGGAAGCGTAACAGGAGGCGTTGTCTTTCCCATTATGGCGCGTCAATTGTTGCCATCGGCGGGCTTCCCGTGGACAATGCGTGCCATTGGTTTCATTCTATTTGCAAATCTCGTTGTTTGCTTTCTCATTATCAAGCCGAGGATTCCTCCGCGAGAGACCGGTGCTTTGATTGACTGGGCAGCCTTCAAAGACCCAGCATACAGTTTGTACGCTGCCGGGGCCTTTCTGGTAAGCAGCATCCATCTACCGCAACTCTCAAACTCACATGCCATTCAATATGTAATCTATCATCAAACTTGTAACTAATTGTTAAACCATAGTCCTTGTGGGGAGTCTATTGTGCCTTCTACTTCCTGGCGTCCTTTTCTCGCGAGGCAGTTGATCCGGCTTTCAGTTCAATTGGGTCACTCAACTTGCTGATTTTGCTCAACGGCATGGGCATCATTGGTCGCACAGTACCCAACTACATCGCCGACCGCTTTGGTCCCATCAACGTCTTCATACCCGTCTCTTTCGTCGCGGGCCTGCTGTCACTCTGCTGGGTTGCAGTCGATACTCCAACGGGCCTGTGGGTGTGGACAACATTCTACGGGATCTTCGGCGGCGGCATCCAAAGTCTGTTTCCCGCTGGACTCAGTTCGTTGACGACAGATTTGGGCAAAGCAGGAATCCGCATTGGGATGATTTTGACCATAGTGAGCTTCGCAGTACTGACGGGACCTCCTATCCAAGGTGCAATTATTACAGCCATGGATGGGAAATACTATGGTGCACAAGGGTTTTCGGGTGTTTCATTGCTACTGGGGATGGGATGCTTTGTGGGGGCTAGAATGTCAAAGACGAAGAAAATTGGTGGTTGGAAAGCATGATAGTATGGCAGAGCGAAAAAAGGATTCATCGTACAGTTGTGTAAAACAAGATTTTCATACTTTCTAGGTTATAATATCTTCAAAACCAAGACTTTGAACCCTTTGCTGCAGGATCCCCTCGGCAGGTTGAATGCCAGATTTGGGCTATGTCTCATGGCTGTTGTTGAAATAACCCACGAATATAACCGAGCATATGATAGGCCGTTAACGACCTCGGCACCCACGTCTGGCTTAATCTTGCCCTTCGGTACGGTTAGGAACTCGGCCGTTGTGGTGCTTCGTGGCCCCCCTTTTCTCAAGAGAGGTAATCCGAGGGTCGGGACACGTTGTTCTTGGCAGCCCAGGCTTTCAAGTCGGCCGCGCTGTGGTCCAAAGCACCCGAGAGAGCGAATTGAGTAGGCACACCCTCAATTCGGTGGGTAGAGTTCATGTTCTTGACCAACGTAATCTGGAAACAAGTGGCTCCGCCTTGACGTGAGGTGATGGTCGAGTAAGAGAGGAAGTATGTCCAAATCTATATCCCAATGTTAGTTGAAACTCTCCAGACGCAGCCTCATGGCGTCTCGTTCAAATGACTCGTGACTTACGCGATACCACCGTTCCCCATACTTGGCCACGACCTTGTCACGGTTGCCCAGCCAGTTGCGATACCATTTCCACAACGTGGCAGAGTAGTGGACGCCGATAGTATCGACTTGTTTCACTTCAAAACCAGCAGCCTCGGCCTTGTCAATGACCCAGCCCAGCGGAGTCGATGCGTCGGCGCCGGGAAAGATGTATTTGTTCATAAACAGGCCCCAGATCAAGTCTTCGTATTGCCACGACTTGCGCAGCCCGGAATATTGCAAGAAAAAGACACCGTCGTCGTCCAGCAGGTGGTTGATCTGTTCAAGGAAGGATGAGAAATGGCGGATACCGACGTGCTCAGACATTTCCAGGCTGGTAATCTTCTTATACCCACCCTGGTTACCCTTGGAAACAGGAATGTCGCGATAGTCCATGCAGAGGATCTTGCTTTGGTTCTCTGGGATACCAACCTTGGCCAGAGCACTGTTTCCCCAGGCAGTTTGGTTTCGACCGAGTGTGACACCGGTGACGTGGGCGCCGTAGTTCTCGCTAGCGAAACGAGCGAGGGTGCCCCAACCGCAGCCAATGTCCAGCATGGTGTCACCTTTCTTCAGGCCGATTTTCTCGCATACAACCGTCAGCTTGTTGTCTTGGAGCTCCTCGAGGGTTTCTTCGCGGTTGACATCTGAGATAAGACCAGACGTATAGATCATTCTGGGGCCGAGGAACCAAGCGTAGAAATCGTCGCCGCGGTCATAGTGGTCACGGACCTGCTCCTCGTCTAAGTTGTGTCAGCCAATTGCTATCCAGATGCATGAATATGGCCGATTCTTACCTTGAGATCGGGTGTGCATAATCACCTCGGGCATCATGCCAAAGAGAAAGAACTTGATGAGACCGATCGTGAACCGAAAACTAGCCCAGTCATGTCGGTACTCCATGACCTCAAGAGGATCTCCTTTAAAGTCAACGTCGCCATCAAAGTACATTTCATGAAATGTCTCCAGAGGAATCTTGTTGCGGCCACGGTATTTAAGACGGTCCGAGTCTTTCTTGAAATCGAGATAGTATTCGATCGGGCGGCCGGGCAAGCGGGCCTTTTCGGTCTTGCGGGGGCTGATGGCAGAGACGACCAGCCAGTAAGCGGCGAGTAACGGGAGATCAATGAGGAGGGCAATGAAGATGGTCAAGATCCAACCTCCGCTAGCCTTGGAACTCAGGTACAGAGGGGGCAGGATGAGGATGGCGAAGAGTAGGGGGTTGTTGAAGGTGTCGGAGCCGGCTCCGTCAGCGGGAAGAGGGGCATTCTTGATGGCAGGAGACTGTAAAACAAATTGTGTTAGCGATTTGCTCAACTTGGAACAATTTTACAAGGTATATTGCATATTGAGGAAGTCAATTGAGCAGTTGAAGGCTAATTGAGCCTAACATAAGCTCTCAACCACCTGACCAACCACGTTAAGCACTACATACCCTCGTTGTCGACACATTACAGTCCTCGAGCTTGTCAAAGTCCGGCTGGGTGAACTTTGGAGTCTCGATAAACTCAAAGTGCCTGTCATGGACAGGCGCAAGTTTTGACATTGCTGCGGCAAAGACGGGACACCAATGGCTCGACAATGGCTGATGAGTCTAAAGAAGAAGATGCAAAAGATGATGTAGCTGTCTAGAGATGGTTTGCAAGACGGTTTTTGTACGATGCGATGAATCAGAACCCCTCCAAAGCAACAGGGATTCTCCGCCAGGCACCGATTTAACAGCGAAACGCCACACCTGAGATGGCCACCCCTTGCATACCGATGACACCCCCCTTCTCTAGGCTCCCAAATACCGTCCCTGCTCTACCAGGGTAAGGACGCGGGTCACCATCTGAACAGGACACGTTCGGTTAGTTGCCGCACTTATGCATCTAAGACTGAATATAAGCGGTAGCCAAGACTGAAAGTGTGCCTCTAATTGGAGGAGTCACGGATCTGGACGGAATCCGCGTATCCGATCTCGGGGCCCGAGATCCCCGGTTTCCGTTCCGTTGTAGAAGATCAAAGCACTTTTTTTTTTCGTATTGCTAAACGATTTCATTATTCACCGCCCCTCACGATGATCCGTGGACATGAGACTAAAGCATTTATGGCAGCAATTAACTGCACGCAGAAAAGAGGTCATTCTAGCGAATATTCAGTTCTTGGGGCACATATGTGGTACCAGTGGCGGAGAATAGCTGGCCCTTGACACTATGCTTGCATTGTTACCCTATGTGATAGTAAAAATTTTCGACGAATTGGCCGCAAAGTGTATATACATGGCTTTGAATAACAGATGCGATGAGGGAGCGAAGCTTATATGAAAAACCAGAGACGCTAGCATCCATTGTAGCAAATGAGTATCCGTCCTGATTAGCACGAGGGTGATTGCTACCTGAGCTGCCTCTCTACAGCGAAAATTGCAGTGCAAGATCCAACAAACTCCCCACCATCAGCTTAAGCACTCAGCGCAATGGTCCTGGGTGGCGTCTTAACAAAGTGGAAATACGCAGGCAGATAAGTCGCTCAATCTAATTGAAGCTCTCTCCCCTCTCGCTTTTGTCGATAGCCGGCCAGCAGCTTGAACCTAGCAGGCTGAGCGAAATCCTCCAGATACTTAAGTAGTGAAAGGCAGGGGGTAAATACACGCTCTTTTTTGGTCAGCTTTAGGTGCGGGGATCCCGTGCTCGCTCAGCGCTACCCAGAGCGAATGTGCTGAGTCTCATGGTTATTACTTTATATAATACTGAAAACTCCCAACAAATTGACTGCCGAGGCGTATCTACACTCACCTCCTTAAACACCAATGCTATCAGGCCGTGAAGTAGGTGTGAATCGGTAAAGAAGCCATCGCGCATCGTGATTGGTAAGTTGGCCTGTCCTGGTGGAGTGAGTGATTACTAACCAAACTGCCTTTGCAGCACTAAGAATGCAGTGAATGCAAGCAAAATCGAGTGAGTGCAAGCAAAATCGAGTGAGTGCAAGCAAAATCGAGTGAGTGCAAGCAAAATCGAGTGAAAGTACACAAAACCAAATCTCCTGAAGAGGGCTTTCCCGACATGTCCATCTGTCTCGATGCATTCCCTTTGCTCCATGTCAATGGTTCTATAGCGAGGTTGCTTGATTCGGGGTGAAAGATGCTTGTCAGAACTCGCCCTACAGGAACGCACTTCAAACTCTGCCTCAGCTTGTTCAAGCTGGCGTGGCTTAAGAGAACCGGTCCCAGAACAACAACGAATACGAGACAGAAACATAATGCAATAAGGAATGCTGGAATGCCAAATACCCAACTATATTTGACTCTGTGAATTGTTGGTCGGATGTTGATATGTGGTGTTTCTTTGGACTCGGAGTTGCGTGATCCCAATGCGCCCTTGGGTGCGACAAGGGCCGATGCGACAATATCAGTTCCTTCCATCTCGTCCACAAGCTCATGCTGCCCTGGCCATTATAATCTATCCCGTACCAAGAGAGATCAGATGAGTCTATGCCCATGGTAGTGTAGGCGGCAACAGGCACAATGGCTGCAGGTAGATTCATCGACGGCAAGGAATAACCCAACGTGTGATATCTAGCTTTTGGTAAGTATAGAGATGGAGCCCATATGGTGCTGATGTTTTGGAAGCCTTAAAAGGCTGGATCAACGAAGCCACAGATGGGTTCAAACTGCTCGATGGTGAAGCTCGACTCCTCCGTACCCCACAATGGCATGTCGGAGTCATCTCGGTACTGCTTCTCCTCGACCTTCTGGACAATCAATCCTTCCAGGTTGTCATTGGTTCCATTGTGGAAGAAGGTAACCGTCTTAATGGTTGCCTTGGCAGCTGATGCGCAGGAATAGGCTAGAGTGGACCATTTGCTGCCATCGTCAAATATATTCGCAGGCCCGCCGTCGATCCGCCTGGGAACTCCGCGCATGAGTTGACACAAGACATATGTGTTATTGAGCCTGGTAGTCAAGTCTTCCCACCTGTAGGTTTCATCGAATAGCCAACCTTGACACCAGCCAGCTACGTAGAAATTAGTAACCGGTAGCAGTGAAACGACCGATCATCGTGGTATGAGATGAACTCACGTGCATCCCCAAAAGCTGTTGAGTTGATGCCCCAAGGATTAGGGCATAGTGTGTTTTCCTCGCCGAGCATGCCCAACCAAACATAAGCGCCAAAATCGAGACCAAACTGCAGATTCTGGAATCTGGTTTCCCCGGTGGTTGGGATGCGAAGTTCAAATGTATCGTTGAGCTTCGAATCAATCCGATCGAAGCGCCTGGTTCCTGTAGTCTGATTTGTGGCGTCTGTAATGGTCATGAATATCATGAACAATGTGTTTGAAATCCACGCCGCTTGGTATGCCCTTGTTCTGAGATCTGGTGCGTTGATCCCACCACGTTGGTCATTACGAGGGTCCGTGGTGTTGATATTGACGATGCCTCCACGATCCGTCAGAACCATCTCGCTGCGAATTCGACGGTGGCGTTCAGGTCAACACACTGAACGTCAGGTTGGAGGAAAAGCAGGTCTTTTGACCACGTGGCTCCTTTGGTGTGGCCGATGGGCAGGTATGGCTCCTGAACCCAATCCCGCCTGACTGTTCATCCACTACTATACCTTCAACGGCCCGGATATCGTCATCTAGAGAGAAAGATTCGAGGAAACAAAACGCGCCCCCCGCACTGGGAACTCCGTCATTGAGTTCTCGATCGTAGTATGTCGTTCCCTGTCTCCATTCGATGTCGAAGAAGTTGGAAATGGTAGTGCCGCAGTTCTTTGTCCCGCTCATGTAGATGTCATGTAGAATTTGGGGTACGTAGTGTTGATGTCAGTTCCCGTATTGCAGAATATCCCGCTGTTGTTTTGTGAAAACGTTAGAGTACTAGGCGAGTAGGGACACGGAGCATCGCAGCCTAGATAAGTGCACGCCCGGGGGAATTGCGCGTTAGTTCGCGGTGAAGTTCCCTGGAAAAAAGCACCTGAGTCCCGTACATAGCTGAACGGAGCTGCTGTTGACCCGTGGCCAGCTCATCCTGTTCGTAAAGCCCGAGAGGCGTGACGATACCGGCAACGGGGAAGAGGAAGGTAATTAAGGGCACAGCTATCGCGAGCCACGCCACTGACTTGCGCACACCATGGGGCTTAGACGAGTCGGCTTGGAGGAGAAATGGTCAGTATGAGCTATTCAAAAGTCTGCCAGCAGCAGTCCTGCGGATATTGTTGATACTGAGCAAGCTGACACAAAAAATGGTATTGTCCTCACCATGTAGCAGCGGTGGTGCGATTGTCGAGGTTCCCAGAAACGAGGAATGTGAGGGCAGTCGGAAACCAAAGCTGAGCTAAGACATCGGTGGCGTTAGAGATGACATCCCATCTATTCATGGGTTTGGGATCTTGCAGACGTAGCGACAACGATGGCAAAGGCAATCAGACCAGCAACATAGCCGGCCGTCCACTCCACAATGATGAGTCGTTAGGTCAAGCAGTGCGCCTTGACGCGCGATCGGGGAAACTCGATGCTTAAGTTGAAGAAGGGCTTCATGCAAGCTTGTTTCCTCGATCACTCTAGACAAGCTTAACATCACCCCACGGAACCTTCTTGAATTTGCCATCGTTCGCTTGCAGATGGTGGTATCAATTGGAGTTCTTATTGCAGGGGCACTAGACGAGCTGACATGAAGGTCCTTTCATCTGCAGTTTTAGCCATAATGTATCCAATCATTGCAGGTCTTTGTTTGTAAGAGAAGATGAGATAATCAATCGCTCGATGGGGAGCCTTGGCAATTCGCCGTGTGTAGTTTCGCAAGTTTCGGCTTAGTCGAACCGGGCCAAAACATACGATCGGCTATATTATAAGTACCGTGGTTGGTACACCAAGGCTCGAAATCTCGTGTCCTAATCGTTCCGCAGGTGTTGTAGTAACGCCTGTAGCCATCGTCATGCAGTCATTTCTCTCAGTTCTGGCAAGCATCTTAAGTGTGCTTGCTATGACCTCGATGGCTCTAGACGAGGTAGGCTAAGAGTATTGCCAAGGCGATGGGTCAATTTGCTAGGCCATGTCAAAACTCGCCAACACATGCGATCAGAAGACGGCCGGTGCCTATTTCGAATGCAACTGCGAGTCTGGATTGATTCCTTCATAGTAGGGCGTGAGTGCAACATCTATAGATATGTGGAGTTGTTATTAACAGCTAGATTTCCAGATGCGACTACTGTCGACAATATTTTGGTGATGTCGTCCAGCTCCATGACCAGTACTCTTCATCGCTATGTAGCAGCGACGGATATACTGTCGCGGAAATACCTTCAAGCATCATCTCGGCGCAGAAGGCACGAAATCAGACTCTTGAAGTCCCCGAGTGGACCCAAACCAGCACCTCCGCATCTGTTACCGTCACGCCTATTTCTTTCGAGCCTTTTACGACAACGCTTCCCCAACTGACCGCAGGCGCGCTACCGACGATGGCGTCAGCTGCCGAAACGAGCCCAAACGGTTGTGGTGGGAGAGACGGGCGTCCTATGACCGTCATTTGTGTTGCCGTTGTTGTAGGATTGAGTAATTACTTATGAAACCGCTTGATAGCCCCGAATACAAAATATACTAGTCGACCATCACAGCGAAGATGTGCGTTGGATGAAGGCCGGATTGTGAAGGTAATATGCGAGCCCACCGATGGCAGTCGGTCCAGAGTTGCAAATATCGGAGAACTTATGGACATGCACAGACTGCCTCGATAACATAAACACCAAAGCCGTTTTAGGAATGCCGAACCAGCAAAGGACGTCCCAGATGAGGTTAATATGACCCCAAGTAACAACGTCAGAGATGGACACAAGTGGCTGGAGAATTAGTGTTCTCACTAAATTCATAGTTAAATATTTTTTTGATAGGACGTTAAAGAAACCGCGCGATATGGAGATGGGCTAATAAGTTAGCGTGTAGCCCGCGCTCCGCTAATTAGAGTGTGTCTCGGCGTTGAACTTCCACTGAGTTCAATGACGGATGAGATGATGGCTACTAGGATTATCGTCATATAGTAAGCTTAGGCCGATGATGTTGGTCTCTGAGACCAATGAAGAGATTCTTGTGCATTGACTTATCTTTGTCTTGTCCCGCAACATGGCTCTGTCATTGGATATGCTCGTACAAATTAGCGTTGATGACACCATAAAGCGGACAAGTGAGTTGCTAGACTGAGTCAGTGTTTAAGAACTTGGGCTATATTTGCTCCTCAGAAATCTGCTCATGCCTGACATGATGAAATGCCGTTGCCGTACGGAAACCTCGATCTAGTGGTGATCGGCGGGATGAACAATCTGGCCGATAACATTCATTGCTCATTCTCCCCTGCCATTTTCCTGGATGAGAAGGTATTCTTTTAGTGTTTTCCCAAATTGGCTCGCCGGATGGGTCCTTGGATGATCGTGACTCAATTGGCCGGGGCTTAACTTGGCCCGTTTTTCTTTACTGTGCCGCTCGTTCCTCTTCCTCAGTCGAATTAAAACGAAGCTGCTAGTTCATCCTCGAGACAACTTCACGCAGTGCCATAACTTCATCATTTACCATGCCATCTTTCGAGATATCAGTCACGCAGACGGAAAGGTTGCTCCCGAGGACCACGTCAACCTCGGAACAGGCGACCCCACTGTCCATCTTAGACGCCACAACAGCAAACTTTGCCCTTACCAACGCCATTTGGCTGTTTGAACGCCCTAGCGGTATCGACAAACAGAGCTTCAACTCACTAGATCACCTCCGACAGTCGCTCCGAGCTACTCTCGATATCTATCCGCAGTGGTGCGGGCGTCTGAAAGCGGTCAGGACGATAGACGGCACTGTTGACGACGAAGCGAAGCATTTCCCTCCCCACGCCCGAAGATATGGCCGTGTTTATGTGCATTACGGAACTTCTCATGATCAAGGAGTTGAGTTTGTCACCGCTCGGAGTTTGGCCACACTAGATGATCTCTATTCCCTGTCACGTACCACGAACCAACCTCTATGGAACCGGCAAACCGTTCCGCTCAAAGACTTTGCCCCCTCGACCGCGATTGCTAGCGCGTTGAAACCTGATATGCCTAATGAAGGTGGTCTTCATTTGCCCCTACTGGCTATTCAGATCACCGAGTTGGCGTGTGGGGGCTTCATCCTCGCTGCCAAGATCACGCATCCGCTAGCGGATATTTCCACTCTCGTTCGCTTTGTCAAAGACTGGGCTCAGATCAGCTCTTCAACGATTTCTGGAAGCCCTGAAACCATTCTAAGTCCAGTATTCGACCCAGCTGGGCTCGACGCTCTAGCGGCAGGTGACATCAACGCCGGCGAGCCCGACACTGCTCTAATAGAACACACGAATAGCTTGCCGTTGCACCGATACGACTGGTGGGCTGCTTCTACCAATGCCCCTTGGCCGACTAATATTCCTGATGTATTTCAAGGCGAGGACCTAACACCAGTCGGTCAAGCTATGCCGTGGTCGGAGTGGAATGTCAGCGCGCCTGTCTCCAACTATCTTATCCACTTGAGTCACGATCAAGTTGAGCTTCTTTACAAGCATGCGAACAATGATCTCTCTCATAAACTCAGTCGACACGATGCTGTAGTGGCTCACATCTGGTCTTGCATCGTCCGCGCTCGAAACTTGAAAGAGGACACTGGTCCAGTGCACTGCGATCTCGTTCTCGGAGTCCGGCCTGCATTTCAGCTTGGCGACGCGTTTGTTGGTTCCCCTGTCATCATGATGAACGTCGAGATGCCCGGCATGGAGGTTGCGGCAACGACAGGATCAAGACACGATGCAGAATCGGTTTTACTCTGGCCAATAGCTCAACGTGTTCGCGATACCATCCGCAGAATCGGCGATCCGGTTCATCTGGCTGCGCATCTACACCGCTTGGCGTACGAAAAATCTCCCCAACGCGTATGGCAGGCATTTCTAGGCCGACGCCATATTCTCGTGACAAGCTGGGCGCGAGCGGGTATATATGACGTCGACTTTGGACTGGGGTCGAGCATTCGCTATGCTGACGGCGTGGTTCCAGATATGGATGGAAATATTCTGATCAAGGAGGCGCCTCCGTCCTTGGATGCTGCGTCCTCATCCCCCCAGTCCTGGACAGGAAACGGTGTTGATGTCTCAGTTCATATTTGTGCCGAGGATATGCAACGTCTACTCCAAGACTCTTTGCTCCTTCCAAAGCTTCCTTGAGGAGAGATAGCTACATATGTCGAAGATGGGCGGTGGGTGCTACATGTCCAAATTTGAACTGTACATGTCTTTGAAACTTTAGAATAGACTTCGGATAATGGAGTTGTGGCATCAAATACAAAGTAACTTCGATTGAGCTTGAAAATGGTGTTGGATCACACATGGGAAACCTTTCCGAGTGTAACTGCTTTCTGTAGGGTTCTTGTCGTATCTGCTCGGTTATGCTTCCTTATCTTGGTGTGTATTAGTTGGAGAATGTAAACCAGCGGGGTTATAATGAAATGTATTGCTCATTCCATCAACTTACTCGTCATCAGAGGAGCTCCATTCTCCCTCATCGTAATGCTCGGCCTGAATGCTCTTGAAACTCGGCACCGTTGCATCGACATCGAGAAGAACAACTGGGAAATTGAGAGTCTCTTCCTTAAACCCTTCATCCTCAATTGTCGCAGCTGGCCCGTCAGTTCCTATTCTGCCCCAGGCACCTGATTTCAAGAGTCCGAGTCGAGCATCTCGTTGAGACATCAAGGCCGCTTGCTTCTCACCACGTTTTGCATTTTGGCTTGCTACCTCGGCAACACCTTTGAGGTCTCCCCATCTTCCTGCGACGCCGTCTTCTTTGGCTTCATCGCGCCAGAGTTTGAAGAACGGAAGCCCCAACTGTTGATACGTCTGTGCTGATATGGGGGTCTCGGGTGGGCTAAGTCCGGTGACTGACCGGAACGTCGTTGAATCAATGATCTGAATGTTCAGAAGCTTCGAGCTCGCCACGTCCCAGATGGCTGGATCATGGGTATCCCTTTCGATATGCTGGGCAATGTTTCCTCCAGCACCGATACCGAGCACCTTGGGGCGAGAGGCTAGAGTCAGCGTCAATATCTTGTTCGCATAGGAAATTGATCCGTCGTCTGTAAATAAATTAGTAAGAATAAACACTCTGCTCATGAAATGGGTGATGAAGTCGCATACCGTCGTCAACAACTTCCCCATCGCAAGTCAAGATTTGCTGTAGTTCCGGAATATGCAGCTGTTCCGCCAACTGCTTCTTGGCCACGGACATTTCCTCGTTACCTCCAAACCACACTTGATACTCTTTGCCCTGGAAAAGAACGGTAATAGAATAACCTCCTCCTCTGAGGCGCAGTACCAAATGAATGGTTGCCTCCTAAGACGATGAGTCAGTTGCCTCCTGTACAAGTAATTCATTGGAAATATGTACCTGCTGTATGTTGTATTGGGCTACAATGCGGTCTGTTGTTATTAGCACGTTTACAACCGAGTTAGTGAGATATGACACTGACCATCCTCTAAGGCACAACCCGCAAATATGAGGCGGCACTGGTCCGCAGGGATTCCCTCCTGAGCCTCAATCTTCTTCTTCACAGAGAGGATAGTGTCCACAAGAGTGATCATCAGAACGGTCACGCGTCCCGTAAGCGACTTCACAAATATCTTGAGGCCCTTCTCATCTCTTGGATCGGCCCTAGACCAGCTGATAAAACTCGGCCATACAGAACTGCTATCGCCTTCATCGAAGACTCTTGCGGCATCCGGCAGAACCCCAGTCTTGTCAATGATCAACGTATGTGACTTCTCGGGAAGAATGCTGCGAAGAGTACTTTTAAGGTCGTGTACCGTCGCTTTGTCGGGCAATGCCAAGCCTATCTTTGCAGTTGACGTCAAGACAAACTCCACAGAGCAGAGATTGCGACTCTGTGTCTCATTTAGTGGAGCCTAGTAGAGGTCAGTCTCATTGGGTATCTAGCTTCCCATGTAGTGATAGGACTTACCAAGACAAGAGTTAAGTTCCTGGGTTTGGGAGGGTAACTGTAACTGTTGTCTCGGGGAAGTATTGCCGCCTCAATCCATCTCAGCGTAGCCCAGCTGTCAACTGCGATCAGAGGGGCCCTTTCTACAGCGTTTTCCCAATGGAACACCCAGTTGCTCGTTGATAACTTGCGGCGCACAAGGGCCAAGATGCTATCAAATTCATCATCTTCATCGCACTATTGATATGTTAATCTCATCCTAGGGTAATCGATCTTTTTGAGGTAGCTCACATCGATTGAGAACCTTTCGACTTCGTCAGTCAAGAAGCGGATACTGAAGTGCCACTGGTGAGCTCGATGAGGAGATAATTCAATATTTAAGATGTCTGAGTCCGTCAATCGCATTGCGGATTCTGCAAGCAAATCTCGGACGACCTTTGGGCGGTTCGGTAGGATTGAGCGCATGTCTTTCACGTGTATGATATCCTTGATTTTCAGCTCCAGGTCCTTGGGCGTTTTTAACACGTCGTAGAGGCTGGCATCAAGTTGGTTGTGGCGTAAATATGACTTCCCGCCAAGATGATTGGAACCAGCTTGGCACACATTGGCTTGGGATGCTGCCGACATGTTGCCCGTATCATACTCCGGAATGAGCTGCAACTGGAATCCTCCAACGGCATCTCGCCCTGTGACTTGCCATTCTATCGTTCCTCCCATTTCTAGTGCCTCCGCCCCTGGACGATCATAATTGCGTTCCTGCTGTTGCTGGTCTTGGGGCTTATTATCCAGTGATGATACTGGAGGTTTCCGTGGGGCTGTCATGGCTGTTGCCACGAACTGCTTGACAGTTCCAGGACTAGTAGCTATTCCATCTAGCCAAGGCTGGTCTGGGATGACAAGATAGTCTTGATTCGAAGTAACCGAGTTCAGCCTGCGGAGAAGGGTATCCATGTCGCCTGTAGGTGCATCTCCGGTGATCCCATTGACACCTCCAAGAAAAGGCCGCACAGCATACCTCTTTTGGCCAACTGGATTGAAGTTTATCCACATGGCTTCCATTTCTAGGCAGACAGAATGAGCGCTTTATCTTTTGAGTGAGCAAGAGTCAAGAAGAACCCACGATACATTGGAATGAACAATCCGCCCTGAGCAACCATGGATGTAGGTAATTGCTCGCTGAAAGGCTGTATACCGAAGATAGGGAACCGACCGAGTTCTGGTGGTAAGTCATACTGCTTGTTATCTTCGGGAATCCGAACTGTTCGCATCAAGTTCATGGTGAGATCACAGCCCCCCTCCCTACCTACGTCGATGTAGTCAGACGACACGCTTTCGAAAGGATGAAGTTCCACCGCTTTCTCCTCGTTGGGTTTTCGCAGGTTTGCGGTTACCGGATGTGGAAATGCTTTACCCATGAAAGATGCAATGGTTTGCTTTTTGTGCATTTTGAACCCTCTTGCTACATCGTAGCAGGGCGTTCCTGAGGTGACTTCGACCGGATGTGTGAAGACATCTTTCCAAGTCTTCTCTATTTTATGGCCTTCTTGTGAGAAATAGAATAAGCTCCATTTCTTCAGATCTAAGAGAGGTAATTATCAGCAATTAATACTAGATTGAAGTCGACACGGCGTTGCGCACCTGACTTCTTGGAGAATAGAATGCTTCCTAGCTGTTCCACCGGAGTATCTGCTGGTACCGACAGAGTGTGAGAGTATGTACTCTCGTCATCCCCTCTCGTGCCGATTTTGTTGATCAGGCCTCCTATTCGAATCGAAATGTGGGCCGCTGGGGAATCTGCCGCTTTGCTCATCGCGACAGGATTTTCTTGGGTTGAAGATCGACCGACAATGCTCCTCGAGGGTATCTCGCTGTCTCTGGGGTCATGGGCAGCAGAATCACTAAAATTCGGCTAGGAAGGAGATTAGGTTCATTCAGTTGTGTCAAGGAAACGGAAGACTTGCAGCGGTGTTGATCATCTTTCCAACTCGCGACCGACACGGCGAGGAGATTGGAGTCGGCTTAGGAGTTGGCTCGATCTCTCGCGACCATTTTGCAACCCCATCAAGTATTACGTGAACTTTTGAAGGAGGCCAATTAGCTTTTGAATGATTGTTGCAGATATCGGGATTGGAAACGTACCATCTTGACTAGTGGTTCTTTGAGCCAGTTGCTTGATTGCTGCCTCAACCTGCAAGTACGTCTGGGTTCTGGAGCCATATTTGCAGATGCTATGGTGATTGGCATCTATCCGAATCACCAACTCATTCTCCAAGCCAAGGACCGCGGAGTACTCTGGAACAATCTGTAGTGGGTGTCAGTGCTCTGTGGCATATATCCGCAGTAGTGGGAGATGTATCTTACATGGGCAGACAAAGAATGCTCTGATATCCGTTGGGTGAAGCTCATGATCTTCATCCGGGCTGTCCAGCGCACGAATTTCTGGGAGATATCCGCCAGAACCATGGACTTCTCTTCTAGCTGGCCCAATGGATATCTTCGAACTCCTTGTCCCAGAGTTACGGCATGGACAACATCCGCAAACAGCTTTACCAGTGGAGTAGAATCGGATCCTCTGTGTGGCGTGTCCAGGAAAGCGATACCATGCGTTGATTCTCCAATGCTTCCATAATCGTTACTGGACTCGTGGGCTATGATCAAAGCCTATCATATCAACCTATGTCCGAGGATATTGCCGTAAAAAGCCGTTTCAGCATACCTTCTTGACAATTATGCCTCCCAAACTGTGGGCGATGAATACAATGGGCCTCTCATTTGACTGTTTCTGTTAGAACATTGGGTGAATAAAGCTTGGGAAAACTCGTACGCAGGTGGTGCCTCTCAACGTCTTCAGGCGATTCAACAAATCTCGAGCAAAATTGTCAATGCCCGCTTCGGAGCGACCAAAGGCCAACCGTGAATCGTATCCGAAGGTCATGATTCTAGATCCTGGAATTCCGTCGGGGAGAAAATCCTCCAGCCAAAACTTGCCGGTTTTCGAATCGTTCCATGTCTTTCTCGCACTGCCGCCAAGGCCATGGACTGCAACTATGCTATGGATTAGGTGAGCGCAGTACTCGACCGGGTTTGAGAGGCCAATTACTCGACACTGGCATCCACTCGAGGCCCTGGGGTGTCGGTTTTCGGGTGGAGAATGAATAAACCTTGGGGCTCTGGGTCAGGAATATGCGGTTCGAGTCCATTTGGTTCGTCGACAGCAAGAACAATGCTTTCAGATGGGTTTCTTATTCTGTTAGGCAATTGCTAGCAATCGTCAGAAGATTGTCATCTTTCAGCTCTGCTAAGTGCTGGCCTACCTGTCTTCCACCACTGCTCTCCCCTGTGGGTTCCTGTGTTGGCTGTCCTGTCGGTTTCGAATATTTGGTCAAAAACCTCTTCTTCAGCGATCTCATGGCTACAGCGTTGAGTGCAGGAAAATAATCGCCGTGGTCGACAGATTTGATGTTGTTTTGTCGTGTTCGATGCGAAAGAAAGGTGGGGAAATCTGCCGCAGGTCAGTGAGGCATTACTAAGGTCGGCACTTCGGCATTGAGTGCCTTGCTTGGCCCACCCGGCCTGAGTGCGGCTGAGTCTCACCGTTTGATATCACCAATAAGCATCTTGTACCAGGGTCGTGGGCCTGAAGAGCTGAAGCAAAGTAGGAAAAGCCATTGACCAAAGCGCGCTAGGGGCATCTTGTCCAATGTTGACGAACCGAACAGGAGGGGCCTCTAACATAGCCCAACGTTGCAGTAGGAACACAGAACCTGGCAGTAGTTATTTCATCGCCGAATCGATTCGAGCATATGAAGGTCTGGAATATCACTTAGACAGTATAATTTCCCTCTTTTTCATTCAAGTGCCGTCATGAATATCCTCTTAGAGTCACGCAAAACTACATGGTGGCATCTCTTTTTTGGCTGCTAGGTCTGCTAGGCGGATGCCCCAACTAACTGGCATTGCAATTACTTTCAGGTGAAAATCACACATCTCTAGAAGTGATGCTTTCTAGGCGAGGATCGATGCCTATCCTGAAACCATTACCCTGCTCTTAGCTTCAGTGGGCAAAGCATCCTACTCTCGCGCTTCACGGCGTGAGTCATCGCTTCAGCTCGAGTGAGAGGAGGCGCCCATATGTTCTCCTATTTAATATACTGAGTAGACATAACAGCGGTCATCCTGCAATTTCATTTTCCAATGATATATAACTGCAAGTTCATGGGGTAAGTCAAGAAGTATGAAATAAGGCAGCAGAATGCTAGATCCGAGAGCTACTGGTAACAATAATGGACGTGAACTAGCTGCCTAGACTCAACTTACGATAGACTAAATCAATACCCTCAGAAGAGAAGAGAAATGGGAAACTACTATCAGATAGAAAGATAATCTCAGGAGGCCCTACAGGAAACAGAAAAAGACTCCTTCGTCAAAAAAGGAGTCCTCCTCGTCCCAAAAATTCGACGAGGGCAGCAAAAATGAGGGCCTGACCGGGGATTGAACCCGGGACCTGACACAATTTCCCTGGGAGAAATGGGATGAATTCCCGAAGCGTCAATCCTACCACTAGACCATCAGGCCACTTTTTGCGATTCCGAGAAGATGCTGGAGTATATATTGGTTCCTTGATGCTGGCATCGAGGTTGGCGAGGCTGGTCACTCTGCCGCAGCATCACGATCCAAACCCATCTCACGAGAGGCATCTCTCGTGCTACTAATGATCCAAAAATCAACACCTTGCTTGTACCGCATCTGTGGTAGCATTTCACGCCTGTCCGTCGGATCAAAGACAGCCATATCCGCGGAGAATGCCCGAGTATTCAAGAGCGAAAGCATCCATGTCAATGCGCTACACCTCTTTTTTTGTCCAGATCGTCACCACGCTAACTGGAAATCCTCTTCGGCAAGCCTGAATCGCAACGCACGGCGTTTTACCAGAACTTGGGAAAATGTCAGTTTTAAGACAAGGATCGAGATTGTGAGCAAAGAGGAAAGAATTCATTGACCGGCTAGCTACCAAGGAATTCTTCAGGACTTTTACTTTGTCTGCCTCCTCGGCAAGCGCCTCATCTCGAACAAGCGTTGTCATTTGCCACTCTTATCTGCTTTCCACCCCTGTCTTTCCTAAATGCACCTGCGACGCATAGTTCCAAAAACTTTCACTAACTCGAAGGCTTCTCAGTCTTTTCGTTACTCCCATCATCAACTCCACTAGGCAGCTGGACATCATCAGCAAGGGCCCGCATATCATCCTCGCCCATCTCCCCATCCCAGCCATGCGCAACTAGGTATGCGCGGAACTTTTCGTCGTTCCTGGAAAGATCTTCTCCAGTAACGTCGGGCACAAAGAAGTAGGTGACGAGAATCCCAACAACACCGCAGATGGCAGCGATGATAAACGTCCATCGCTTGCCGAGGTTGGTCTGGATGGGAGTAAACGCTTGGGTTCCAACGGCTGCTCCAGTTTTGCCGAGAGCGGCGCTGATACCATAGCAAGTTCCGCGGACACTTGTCGCGTAGCTTTCGGAGGACAAGAGGCCGAGCATATCACCAGGACCCATGTTGCCGGAGCTCTGCATGAGACCGTAAAATATGACAAAAAGTGGCACAATATTGATGATCTTGTCGTAGGCGCAGCCGATGATCAGTCCAAAGACCAGGTAGCCAGCGAAGCCAATCATCATGGTGTTCTTTCGGCCAACACGATCACACATCCAGGCGCCCAGGAACACGCCGGGCAAAGCAAGCGCTCCCAACAGCAGTTGCCACTCAGCCGTATGAAGCAGAGTGTTTCCTCCAGTGGGTACAACGGAAGCCAAAATGGTGCCGGAAAAGACACCGTTGGGGAAAGTGACAAAATCGTAGAGGAACCAGGCGCCACATGTGCCGAGGAGAGTCTTCCAGTAGTACCGCAGGACCAGCATGTACGGAACGTGCTTTTTGATGGCCCCACGACGGTACAGCTTGGAGTTGAGCATGCGGAAGCGGAAGTAGAAGACTGTAAGAGGTAGGAGAATGCCGATGCCAAAGCACACCCGCCACACCACGTTCAGATGGTTGGTGCCTGCAGCCGAGAGGACGATCATGAAAACCGAAACAGCAAACGGTCCGCCAAAGGAC
Organism: Dactylonectria alcacerensis; assembly: GCA_029931735.1. Classification (NCBI taxonomy): domain Eukaryota; kingdom Fungi; phylum Ascomycota; class Sordariomycetes; order Hypocreales; family Nectriaceae; genus Dactylonectria; species Dactylonectria alcacerensis. The sequence goes on from JAPMUZ010000005.1 coordinate 1,304,230, forward strand.
AGAGGCAAGTTTGTGACAAGGATGAAGATGGGACCACGGCGGTTGAGAGCACGCTCGTTGGCTGATTCAGAAGCCGATACACTGCTGGCGGGATACTCGCCACCGGTACCGAAACCAACGATGCCGCGGGCAACCGTCATCATCCAAAACATGCCAGAAATGGTGTTTCCGTTTGAGGCGCAAGCCAAAATGCCACCAAGCACAATGCACAGAGTGGTTGCCACGATGGCAGTCTTGCGGCCCAAGTAGTCACAGGTCAGGCCGATGACAACCTGGCCGATGACCTCGCCCGCCAACAAAGCGTTGGACACGCGAGTGCTAACGGTCGATGTGTATTGATCCGGGTATTCTTCCCTGAATAAGACGTTGGACATGGTCATAAGGTTGTTTTGGTATCCATCTGAGATGAGGGCTGCGCCTGCGCACATGATTGTGAAGAGGTCTGACAGCTTTTGCTTCCGCGAGATTGGTGTGGGCAAGCTCTCGGGGTCCGAGGAGCTAGAGACGTCCATGGCGCCTTTTTGGTCGGAACCTGTCGTCTCAACAATCTCTTTCTCAGTCATCGTTGATATTGTTTGTCGATATCGGCTTGCTCTTAGTGTAATTAGGGAAGTGCAGTGCTGCAACCAAACACCAAAAATAATGGGTAACTCTAGACATCTTTATAGCACGCGACACCCCAACAAGCTGCCTCACATCCAGATGCCATATTCCCAAGCCCACATCTCTGGGTTGAGTCGCCAGTGCCGATATGCCGTGAAGTTGCAATCTGATTCCTCTTTGAGCCAAGGTGACGACGTCAAGGTGGGACTCGGTCCAGGAAACCGTTGCCAAGATTGGTTCCTGTCGGCGAGCCGCTTCCGAGTCGACCTATGATACGTCGCTGATCAGCCATGTGCTTGATGCATCGGCTGAACTCCGCATTGGGGATCCACCACCAGCTCCGTATAAGTGCTGGGAGATAGGCAAAAGTGCTTCATTTCCACGACCGACGACTATCTAAGTATCTTGACAAACCGTCAATGCTTGTCAGTTTGCCTTAATGGTGGATTGATCCACCGTAAAGTGAAGGAAGGATTGAACTAAACCCACGTGTTGGGGTTTTAGATGTTGATTTCATTTTTAACAGAGGTTGAGTCCCATCTGCGTGTATGTCTCATCACGAGTCATTTCTTCGCAATTATCGGGTTCTCTGCAGGGACGCATCTTAAACGACTGCTCGAGTACGCCTGAAAACAAGAGGAGCTAGGCGCCTTCCTGTTTCATACATCGTTTGGCTGCTTCTTTTCGTTAATAGAGTGAACACGGATGACTCTGGCGTAATGATGAGATAGTCCTCACCCCGATTTTTTTGCTTTTTTTTTTTTGTTAAGCACTCTCATCCATAAGAACTTCACGTTGCTTGCCTAGTCAATGAGTTGATTGATTTTCGGTGACTGATTTCGGATATTGAAGATACTGTGAGATGAAATTGAAACCCTGATTCCCGATTTCTTTTTCTTATTCTTTTCTGCCTTTACAGAAATATCTCCTGTAGGGCAGCATGGATTGACGCAACGGCATTCAGTCGGTGGGCATGGGAGTACCAGATCTCGAAGCCACAACTATGAAAGGCAAACTAGACACATGGACTTGACAGGTCTTGCGATCGGATTTTCGTTTCTACGTGCTTATGGCTCGTCTTCAGCCACTACTACAGAATATAGAATCAAGTCGCAGAACGTATCAAAAAGGGCCTTGGGTCCATTGGAGGGTCCTGCTACTGTACCATCGAAAAGAACCCCATTCAAAGACCCCATCAAGAACCCCATACAGGGCTGGTTCGGAATAGCCCAGAACAGAAATTACTTAAGCACCCTTCAGGATCCTCCAGGAATCCCCATGCGGCCTGGTCCGATTGATTAGGTTGATCGATCGCCAAGCTTAGGTGGGCGAAACGGGGACCTGGAGCTATGACATGGATTGTACTGCCACCCTTAAAATCTTGTAGCAGAGTCAACAGACGCCAATGTCACTGTTCCTAAGTTGGCGGCATCATTCAATCAAACAGGAACTATCTGGTCCCAACAACAATAAGGGGAAACCCCGCATATTGGTGAATACCGCCCGGACTATCAACGGTGTGGCCTGGCGGGGGCTTCATGCATGCTCATGTGGGTACAGTGCAGTACGCACATGTCGTACTATGTACTGGTAGGCCTTATTCCCAAGATCCAGACCCTCAGATGCTCAAGCTTCGTCCAGGGGTGGGGATCCATTCAAGATTGGGTGTTGAGTCGCATCCCTGTGATCACTAATCTTCACAAGCTGCATGCCGGCAAAGCACAACTTCCTGCAGGTAATGGAACGGAGAACCAACCCGAGCGATGCAAGAGTCAATAATTCGTCCTCCTAAGGCAGAAAGAGGTAAACGTGGCAGATAAAAAACATCAGACCAGGAAGCTGGTTGAGTGAAGTGCCCTTGACCCGGGAATGAATAGCGTTTGAACAGTCTCGACAATCCTCTGTAGTATTCTGGATCCTGGCCTAGCAATCAATGCTGCCGTATAGGCAAAGTAATTTGCCTATACGGGGTAAAGCGCTCAATCCAGTTAGGAGCACGACGGAAAACACCTAGATTCCCATAGTTCGAAGTCCCGGGTGGGAGATGAAAGGTCAAGTTCATACCTCCTTGTTACATTGCATTCAAAAGAAACGAAAAGGTTTATATGAGATATCACGAAAAGCTCTCTCAATAACGTTGTTTAAGAACTGCTGCTTCGTGAATGGAACAGCATACGAGACGTCATTAGTCTGAAAGCGATAGCAGCCCAACGGAGCTCTCACATCGAGCCTATCCCTGCAGTGTCTGGTTCCTCAATGGTGATTTTGTGGATTGTTAGGTAAAATTGACGGAGGGAAATTAATATGCACATTCTAAATTACCCAGACGATATTTGATAACAACAGTCGAGCAAATTGGACATGCTCCAGCTTACTCCAAAGAGGAGAGGATGAAACGCTAACACTCAGCTTAAACACGCAATCACTTCGTAACGATGCCGTGTACGCGAAGGGATGCTTTTGCAGAAGCACCTGTCCCTCACAGTCTGTCTGTGTCTGAATGGAACCTGCCCAATAGTTGCACAACGTGTTGCCGCCAACTCAGATGTTCTACGTCGCAGGGCAGGACAACAGGTAATCCTATCTGCCATTGTCAAGTCTAGTGTTGAGCCGTGGATCAAGAATATCGAAGGATCACGCTTCGGTTTTGCACGTATTATCATCACAACATCTGGTATTTGCGCCACTCACCCGAAAATCCAGACACACTTATTACGCCACAGGGGTCCATCCTAGGGGTTAGTAAGTCCATGCGAGGCAACGTCAGCTTCTGGGGGGCTAAATCTGCAGGCGGGTTGGTTAGTGCGTGTACGAAGGAAGACCAAAAGCAACGCCAGAGAAACAAGCTCATGTAGGCTGTCGCGACAGGCTCTCGTCCAAGAGAACGCAAGCTACTTTGTCATGATATGATGTTTTGACATTGCAGACGACTTTTCGGGCAGCCTCAGCCGCAGCCGTAACTGGAGTCAGGTTCAACCAACATGTGGGTTGTAGTCATGTCATTTGTAGTGGATAGTGGATGGTGGATGCGTTTGGTCGCCGAAAGACGCGTGCAGTCGCCGAAGAGGCACTTGCGGTGAACATTAGACGTGTGTGGTCGCCGAAGACGACACTCACTTGGCATTATAAAGTGCTATGTAATTAGTGAGTGCGTTGTGCCCTGAGCTCGAAGGCCGGGGTAATAGAATGTACGTATGTACCCTGCCCTACCAGGCTGGTGCATCCCTTTGCAACAGCTAAGGCATACTGGCCGTACCGATCCACTGATTTTGCTTTTTAGCTATTATGATACGCTGAATATTGGATACATCATATATCACTGAAATTGGGTTAGGATAGAAGTCTCCTCACTATCTCAGAGTACTAATCGCAACTTCGCACTCACAGCTGCAGGCAGTATTCGCCACTAGTAATGGTACCGCTTTTGTTCTTCTGATAGAGACAGGATAGTGGAGAATAAAGTGGATTGGTACGACCAGTATGCCTTAGCTGTTGCAAAGGGATATGGTGAGTTAAGCATGACGCAGTGCACATCAGGTCAAGCTTTTGGCCAAGGTTTTTGTTGCCCCGCTCCATCAACAACCGGAAAGTAGAAATTAAAGCTCTAAAGCTGCAGAGACTTGGCCATCGGCATTCATCGACCGGCTGTGAGTGCCGGGACTGTGGGGCTTACCCAGAGAATTGGATGTAACCGCCCCCAGGCCAAACCCGAGATGAGTGGGTTAGTATGGAGGATGTGAGTGGAAACGGATATGTTGAGCAACGAAGATATGTATAATAGGTATGGGATGGAATCGGGCATTGAGAGATCATTTAGGTCCTCGTTGCGCCTGAACAGATGAATAAATGGTGTCAGAGATTTGTGACTTGTTTTCTCGGTGAGATTAAGCCACGCTCATCCGATTTGTGCCTTTTCATTCCTCTTCTTCCAAGGACACCATCATAGTCACGTGAAAGCAACCTACTCGAAGCAGAATAACTCTGTCGCAGGGGAATGAGACACAAATGTGTGAGTATCCCACAATTTATCGTTTATCAGTTGAACTAGAAGGGGTCATGGCACCAAGCCCGCTTAGTCACGGGGTAGGGTGCCAGGAAGATCGGTCTCGGTTGAAGGTATCAATGCCTCGGGTGGTTCGGACATTCCACCTGTTCCGTTCCGCCGGATCAGACACAGCCTCTAACAGGGATTGGTATACACCCGCATAATGAAAGGCATCAGCTGACCCACTACAGATTAAAGAGCCTGTATTAAGGTACGGCTTCTAGGTTGATGTCCCATCGCACCACCAGGCTATTGACGAGCTCCCCCCGTGGTTGTGATAGCCAAGAGTCTAAGAGGGATGTAGGTGGTCTGATTGACGCGGTCTCGACCCATTTTAACCCAAGAACCGTGCATGCAATAGAGTTGCATCATGTTCGTGGAATGGCATGTGAACCGCTGGCTCGGGAGCAACATGATCTGATTGCCGGTGGCGCCGCTTGTCATGCATTCTCCTCGACCAATGTAGATCAAGAGAAAGGAAACGCAGTCCTCCGCTTGGTGCATGTTTCATCACTGGCCACCATCACCATCATTTGAACATGGCTTTCATGGGGTGATTTTCACCATTCCCATCAGCTACGTCAGTACCCTCTCTCCGCAACCCTGATAAAGCAATCTATTCCACCTCATCCTTGAGTGCTTGCGTCGTATTCCCATATCCCAGATTCAAAATGCCGTACACTACCCCATTAACACGATCCCCATGCTCGTCGCGGTCAGAAAAGATCCATTTTGATCTGCCATGGCCGTTGCACACGGAACCCGCAGGGGTCAGTGCCACCACTTCCAGTTTCGAGGATGCCGCCATCGCCAGCGAATCTGAAGATGAAGCAGAGCACGGCCAACACAGAAGACCACGCGTACTACGCAAGCTGTCTGGTGAAATAGTCCGCCCAATCCTGCGCCCAACAGCTCGTACGCGTCCTGCCAGCGAGCCACCAAGCCCCACCGCCACAAAGTCTGTCAACTTCCACAGCCACTTGGAGGAGACCGTCGACTTTTTCCGACTAGATTGTCCCATGTCTATCAACGCTGGATCACGACTCGGCTACGCTGATGAGGCTAGCCTGGAATATCCCGCCTTTCGGCCCCAAGCGGCGTGCCAATGGGAGATGGTTACACCCAACTTCCAGCCACAGTCGACTTTTCACCAGTCTCGTTTCGTGTGTCTCAAGAAACTGCGATTGCTAGCCGACCAAAAGTCGTTGCAAGGCGTTGTAGCCGTGAGAAACGCGGCATACCACAAGTCAGTCACATGCCGCTTCACGTTTGACAACTGGAAGACGACCTCCAACGTCGACGCAAGGTATTGCGATAGAGTGGTGCTCGAAAAAGCTCCCTTTGGTTACGACTTCTTTGTCTTTACCATTGAGCTGTCCGACATCCTCCATCTTGAATCCAAGATTGCCCACCTATGCGTCCGCTACATAGTCAACGGTCAAGAATTTTGGGACAATAACTCTGGCCGCAACTTTGAGGTCTGCTTCTTCAAGAAGATTTTACCACGCCAGGGTGATGTCCCGGCCCATGGTATTTCGCTGCATCCACAAAATGAAGTCTCCAAAAACCACACGCCAAGAAGGTCCACGACTGGTTCTCTTCGCGGGCTAGATTGGAGAGAATATTACAGCATCAGTGCCTCACTTGATGCCACAGTTCGAGCCGCAAAGCGAAATGATGCTTGGAGAAAAAACGATGCGCCATCTAGGGACACCGCAGTTGTTTGTTTCAAGTCGTCATTCTCTTCGTTCTCCCAAAGATCGACAATATCCAGCCTTAGTGAAGCTGTCTCTTGAGTCAAATTTCTCAAGTTCGAAATCACAGCGGCTCTAATAGATTCTACCTTTCTGAGTGGTCGATGGCAACACACACGTCCTTTGGCAATGCCGATATGTATGACCTAAAGCAATACTTATCGCTAATACGGCTCTCCTAGAATGTTATGTTCAGGTCGTGGCGCGGTAATATTTCAACAACCCTTACCAAATCATGCTGTTCAAAATTGTACAGTAGATTCGCCGGATTCATACAACGGAGGGATTGAGATTTTTGTAACAATTTTATATTGCAACTCAATGTCGGCAGCAGTGTGGGCGTGAGATAGACACTAAGCCATCGCGTACTCTAGAAAGAAAAAGTTGCTGGATACCATTTGCCGCAACTGTTTAAATGAAGGGCTATATGCTTAGAAATACCTCTCTACTGGGTAGGTAGGAGAATACATCGACACTGATGTCAAGATCACGACACTACCTTCTCAGCTGTAGTACTTACCCTATAGATGGAACTTCATAACCGTGGGGCTTTAAGAAGTTGCTCCACCGCACCCTATCGACCCCCCTAGACCTCTCTCTCAAATCTGGAACGATTTCCATACACTTTAGGTTTTCCCTTTTTTTAAAATACCTCTAGAGGCCCGTGCTGTTACTGACAGTCTCGTCAGGCAGACAACTGAAACTCATGCCAGCAACCTTCGTATTAGACAGTACAGGCACTGGCTTCATGATTAGGAACGCAAAATAGACTATCCCCAACGCGGTATTCGGGACCGCAGGCTGCAGTATGGGCCTTTCCTGAGGACTAGATAGAGTCTAGACTAGACTAACCACTCTGTTTCCGATTACGGAACATTCCTAAACAATACGCTTCAATGTCAATGACCCCCCTGGCGATATTCGTATCCAGATCGCTGAAAATCCCCTCCTCATATTGGGGACGTCTAGGGTAGGTAGTGTGTGCCTTGAACCAGCATTTGCGTATTATCTTCAAAAGCCCGAGACAAATCTTGTGATAGTTCCCCAGATTCCCCGCCTCCGAGTTGGTTCATGCGGTGCTACAGAACGGGCACGAGGTCCCACTCTGACAGTACCTCCAGTAGGTTCCCTAGGAAACGATCCAGGGATCGGTTCATAAGACGAAATGGTGTTCACTGGAGCCGAAGGTCCCTCCCCAGGATCTGCATTGTGGCGTTCGTCAGTTCGAGTCTGGTTTCTCTCGCGTCGACGACTGAAGTGCGCTCCCCCTGGAACATTGTAGGACCGTTCTCGATATGTAGACTCAGCCGCACTCTCCTGGATCTTGACAATGTTTCGGAGGTCATCCCCGAATCGAGGCAGGCCGTATAGGCTGTCAACCAGCTGCGCCACACCCGTATCATCCAGGAGTTTGGACTCGTCGCCCTGCTTCATGGCCTTCTCTAGTACTTCCACCCTTTGAAGATATTCAGCTTTCTCCTTCTCAAGTTTACTATGACGTTGGTCTGATCCGCCGACCTTCATCTTCCGCCTCTCCTGGTCGATGAGCATATCGATGTACTCGACGGTAGCGTCGTTGTAGGGTGTGATGGCGTGTCTCTTGAGGAAGAACCCAAACTGGATGGCCGCTTCTTGGACTTGTCGGTGTTCAAGCTTGAATTCCTCAATGGCCTCCTTCTTCATCCGGATTGCTTCCTCTCTGAGCTGGATGTTGTCGGCGTTCTTGATTAGATCTCTGTCTGTCGCCGCATCTCGGTGCTGGTAAGTCGTTGGCACATACTGGTAGTAGATGTGCATGTGGTCCATCCAAGTGTGACCACATTTGCACATGCCGGCTGAATTCATCGCTTGGCATCTTTGCAATTCAGGGTGACCTTTTTTGTTGCGATCGACGCTCGTCAAGTAGCAGCCTTGGTGACAAACGGTCTTGTAGATGGTTGTGGCAGTCTCTGTTTTGCCTTCGAAATCGGTGCGAATCTCGACACAATCGTCGTGTGTACACACTGTTTGCGGGCTTTCCACCTTTTCGGACTTTAGAGTCTCCTTCTGGACGAAGAGGCGCTGCTGAAGTTCTTGCCGCGTGAGTTCGAAGTCCCGAAGCTCCATGATGGCATCATTGTTCACGTCGATGCTCGCTCTGATCTTCTCAGCAATGCGGGTCATTGGCTCTGTGAGTCGGTGAATCGTGTTTCGAGTTTCATTGAGGTTAATGGTGCTGCGCACTTGATGAGGAGTGATGCCTTGGCAGTGCTTAACGAGCCGCTCGCACTCCCCGACCGAATATTCCCAGCTGCGACGGTTGTCTTCCAAGTGGCCAATGTCAATACCTTTTTTTTTGGCGGCAAGGTATCGGAAGCTTTCCGAGTCGAAGCAGTACACGTTGTTCTCGAATAAACCTATGTTGACGTCTTTGTACTCGGATAGAAGGGTATTCAAGGGCTTGAAGGTATCGCCAGGCTTGTAATTGGAGCCGCGGGTGTTTGTGAATCCAAATACAATGTTGTTGGCAGCGTTGCGATGGAGGTGTGTCAACAGCTGTTTGATGCAGAATCGGAACATGACGGTCAATCGAGCGGCATTTGGTTTCAAGAGGATGAGAACTCCGTGAAGGTTGTTGTAAGTCCGCAAGACCGTCAAGATGTCGTTCATGTTAGAATTATCCTGACCAACACCACGAGTATCTCCAATTCCAGGCGTGTCGATAAGACGGACGCGCGTCTTGCCGATAGTAACAGTATACACTTCGGTCGACTGCGTGGCCGATTGACCTCCAGAACCATCCTTTTCTGACTGACTCGAGCCAATCTTGATTTCCGTTTCGACAAATTTGCCGTCAACGGCGGTTTGTGTCTGAAAGGAGCAAGGAATGACCCATTTGAAGTCCTCGGCGTCCAATGCATCGCCGATTGATTCGTACGAGAGATAGTTGATGAATGCGTTGATCCATGTCGATTTCCCAACTCCTGTCTCGCCCAGGATCAAGATGTTGAGATCCTCGAACGGCTCTAGCGCCTTGAGCTTCCGAAGAAGCTTGCCACGCTCATACTGATCCCAGTCTGAGCCGTGTTTCAGATCGTTGCACTTAAACTCCCACTTGTGGTAGATGCTCGCTCCGCAATCACAGTAGAGAAAACCATCAACAACACCGTACTCGACTGCCGACTGGCAAGAGTCACAGATCCAGTTGCATTGCAGCTTCTGGTCGCAGCTGTAGTGTGGACAGGGAATCTTCACGGCTCTTCTGTCGAGAGGTTTGCCGTTCACGGAGCGGTCTAGCGCGTCCTCGGCAACGCGCATCACACAGTTGGCGGCCAGGACCTTGCGTTTCTCTACAAGGTCTTCGCTGATGACTCGTCCTCTCCGCAAATGTGAGATGTAGGGCTTCTCCAGGGAAGTGCCGTGAGAATCGTGGCCAACCGCGTCCTGATCGACAGCGATAGCGAGTTTGTGGTGAGACTGATCTTCAAGTATGTCTCGGAATGCTGCAAGATTCTCCTCCCACACGTCGGAATGATGACGGACATGTTCGTTGAAGTAAAAGATAAACGCGTCGTCATACTGATTCCCGTGCAACAAGGCGGATACTGACGGGCCCTTGTAGCCGACGAGGTGTGCTCCCTCATGTCTGAGAAGATCTTGGAAATCCATTTTATCTTCGTATGTCATAGCCGACAGAACATTGGGAGGCGAGTTATCTCCAATGAATTCTGTGAGCCGAGTCCAAAGTTGCTGGTCACTCGCCTTGCCGCTTCGAACGTCCTTAACCAGGCTCGCGAAGTCAGCCTCTGGTATGACTTCCAGAGTTTTGATCCTAGCGAGAAGTTGTGCAATGGAGTCAATATGTTCAGGCGGAACACAGGCTGGATGAGTCTGAAGTCGAGCGAAATAGTCGCTGAGTCGTTGGATTGCGTCTCGGATATCGTCAAATAGCTGCACACATCTTTGGGCGCAGTCAGCCCCCAGCTGACGGTAGGTGATGTCGGCCTTGATGTCAAGTATCCGAAACGCGGCGAGCAGAGAGAGTGGCATTAGGGTGTAGACCAGTGGTTGGCCCTTTCCGTCGCCAGCTCTGGCGATATCGCCAGGTATGTTCTTGATGACGTTCTGGGCGTCGGCGAAGTCGGTCAGGAAGGGAGGGTTGGCGAGGTTGTCTCCGAATACGGCTAGTTCGGCAGAGTTTTCAGGATGAGTATGGGTCACATCTTCGACTCGTGACAGTCCTGCCGTCTCGAGCAAAGAAATCTGTGCCTCTAGGTTGCTAGAAACCTCGCGTCTGTCTTCAGAGGGATCAAGTTGTCGCTTAGCGGTGAAGACGTAGCGGGCACCCCAACAAACACCAGTCACGACGTGAGTAGCTACATCAGTGTCCAAAACGTTGAGCGCGACGCATTCCTTAATACCACTGGGAGTGAGATTGAGTTTCTCTTCTACAGTCGTGAAATCGTAGCGTAGAGAAAACTGCACAGCTTGATTCGTGTCGCGCTTGTCGAACAAGTAGAGGCCAGATCCCTCGACCTTGGCAAGTCCAGCTAGGACGCTGACACCCAGTTCGCCATCGATGCCACATGCATCGAACTTCTCTGTGAAGGTGTCCCCATTGATGACTTTGATGGCGGGCGACTGGTGTTGGGTGGTCTCCACAGCATCAGAACGAAGAGGTTCGTCGAACAGGGACAATGGGAGGAAGGCGTCGCTACGAGCATCGTAGAGACTTCCTAGGGTGGCAACTTGCCCTAGAGCCGGGCGTTCGAGGATAGAAGACGCCATTCTGTCGAGGAGATGTAGACGTGAATGATGCAGTATGGGGATATGCAGCTGATGAATGAAGACAAGATGCTACGAGTGAGGATAAACAATGAGAATGAAGACAGATGAGGAGAACTAAAGCATGCAAAACAATGCGATTGCGGTAGATGGTGAGACTGAAGACAAACAATGAGATTGAAGGTAGGTGAAGAGAATGGAGTAAAACTCGGCTGACCTTAATATAAAGGTGCCAACTCCCAGGTTTGAAGGCGGGCTCTTGCGCGACCCTCCCTTAGAGTTACCGCCGGCCGTCATCCCTAATTTGCAAGCTAACTCCTTTGAGACAGATCCACAGGATATAGTTTCATCGGATGGCCATCACCAACAGACCTACAGTTTGCTATATTATCCATTATCAATGATTGGTTGGTTCGTCGTACACAAATATGCATGTTGGTTGCTAGCTTCCTACACCTGAAACGATGCGGGCGGGAAGCACCTTGCTAAACGGGCTTGGTCTCCGGGCTCTGGAGCCTTCGTATCATTTTTTGTCGCAAAACGGGATCTGCTGTGGAAGTGCATGGCGCTTCATGTGGTAACTACGTTGGCAATATGGGGCGTCCTGGACATGACGGGCTCGTAGGGATGAAATGATCCGGCAGATCTAGGAGACTCTAGGTATGCTCGAGTGAACGAGATAGACACAAAGCGGATGCAGAACACTGCACCATTTCCCAAGTCATATTTTCCGAATCATCGGTAAGCTTGGTGACTGCCTCATAGTATTTCGCCCCCCTGACTGGCCGACCAAATACGCCTCCGACTTGTATGACCAATTGATGACCTTGAACATGTGTGTGTATTGTGTAACTGTTCAGTGTAGCTTCCGCCCCTCGAGGTCAAGGGGGTCTAGGTTCCCCTTGCTTCCCCTTGCTTCCTAATACAGCCTACTCCGTAGCTGGCCGAGCGCTCAGCGAGCCCTTCCCGACACAGTCCCGACGGGCACCCTATTCCTCACGTAACATCCTGGAGCCATGGTGTTCCATCCCTCCAATTCAACGGAACTCCTCACAGGGGATGCCGATTTGAGGCCCTACCAAGTAGGCAAAGTGCGGCGTGTGATTCGAGCGGGTTAGAAATCGTCAGGAATATGGCCAGTTATTATGGCAAAGCCCCTTATGAACCCATGGTTCGTTGCGCGCCGGCGACAGCGAGAAAGCAACATATTTAACACGCCTTCCGCCAAGAGGAAGTAGCCGGCGACCATTAATAACGTGACTTTGACGCCTTTTCGCAGTCTCGAGGTCCGTACGGCGATTGAATTTATCGCGGATCAGGAAGAGATTAGATCTATAGCAAGAGTTCTCTTCCGGAAGGTCAACAAGGCCCTGGATAAGCACCTAGCTAAGATTGCGGAACAAGAGCAGTAAATATAGGTCTTAAAGACTCAAGTTGACCACTTTCGACCTCAAAAGAAGAAGCAGGTGAAGCCGAGCAATAACGAGAGGTTCGTTAACATCAGGGCTCTAAGGAACACACGTGAGCAGGTTAGGAAGCTTAGGAGGCAATTCACAGAGGACGTTAGTACGCAGAAGATTCGCTTTGCGGATCTATGTGACGATTTCTAGTTAAACCTAGATTACGAGAGCGGAATCAAGGTTATTTCGTGATCGCGGAAATCAGGTCTTCTTGGTGTTGAGGTGTGACCACATTGGGGGGGGTGTCCGCATGTGGGTGCCTTACGTACTACATAGACCCCGTACCCTCGCTGACGACAAATCTGACACCGGGAGGTGCAACGACTACATTCTGGTGGAAAGTCATACAATAATCTTCAAGCAATAGATACAAACACTTAGTGCTACACCCAGCACCATAAAACAATAGCTGAACAGTACGGTTGTTGCACACTGATCTTTGCCGTAAGCTTCAATTCAACCCTTCTGACTTCAACCCTTCTGACTTCAACCTTGCTGTCTTCAATCCTGCTGTCCGTAGGTAACAACGTTGAGACATAATCTGAATAAGATAATATAAGAGGGACTGACATCTCCCGTCGTCGTCAAGCTTGAAACCCAAACATGGGCCTTGGCAACTGTGACGTGCACAACAAAAATGCAGTAAATTCAAACATTAGGTTCCCTCATCGAGGGGGAGTTCCAAGGTATATTCATGCCTTCTCAGTTGAGAAGGCTCATGTTCAAAGCATTATACGCTCCTGCCCCTCATCGCTCGGCCCGAAACTGATGCTGGCTGCCGTCGCTCCTTTCTTTGTCTTCCGGAGTTCACCCGGATGTTCCTCTCGAGACGGTATTCATGCGTCTCAGTCAGAAGCTCCATCCTCCTGAATCCAAGCCCCACTCTTATCAATTCTCGTTGACAGTACTAGCCAATTCCTTCTCGCCAGTACTTCTCGGGCGGCCGCACCCTCATGATTCAAGGCTTCATATCCCATGCCAACTCTAAGGCGAGGCAGATATCTGCCGCACTAAGATGCATACCGGAGATCAGCGACGAATATAATAAACTATGCGCGTGAATGGATGGCAGGATATATGACGCATGGCGAACCTGCGGGCAGTGGGCCAGGGAGCGAGGCAGGCCTCAGGACAGCTGGTTGAAGAAGACACGAGGATCGTAAGCCGAAGCTGAAGGCGCCTTTACCAGTATTAGAGATATCCTTATTAACGCGTCAAGGTTAATGGCATAGTGGAGCCGGAGGGCCAATATTGCTGTAAGATTGCTCATATCAGCCTGTTGCTTCTATAGTATCCATATCTACGTCCAAAGGGCGGTGCTTATGTGTTCCTCTGCTCTTTGCTCTAAGATTCGGCAGTGGGTGGGTATCTATTATCACTTCGTTTATATAAAGATATATAGCTAGGTAGTAGTCCGTCTTAGAATAGGCTTTTCCATTTAGTTAGGGAGGTTTACAAGGTAGCTTATACTACATAAGACTATTCCTCCTCTTGCTCCTAAGTACTACCTATCTTAGGTATCTCGACCTCTATATCGTATTACCTTCCCTTTTTTATTTATCCTTACCTATAAATCCCTCCCAGCCTTATACTCTATATTAGATTTAAGATCCTAATGCCACCTAAGGAGGGAGACCTAGATATAAATATCAGCTTGCATGGCTTCTTCTTGAGTCTAACCCCTAGTTAATAGCCTCTTCAAGCCGCAGAGCATCTTTCCTACCCCCAGGGTTATCAAGATCCTGAGACAGGGATTTGTTGTCTTTGGGGATGTTGGTCATTTGATCAGACCCTTGCCGAGGTCAGGGCCGGGACTACTGCGGCATCCTTCAACAGAAAAGGTCGTATTGAACTAGGGCTCGATGGCCTGACCCATCGGGGCCATAAGAAGGGAACTTTGGATGCTTGCTATTGAGGTCAATAACAACAGAAAAGACATTAACATCATCATGGAAGACCACACACACATAGCAGCCATATTCCGTCATCAGTTCAATTGACAGTCTTTTTGCCCCATTCTCTGCATTTTCTTTTAGCAGACCATTTGATCAAATGGTCTTGCACATAGAGGCCATCAGCTTTGGTCCATTGACCTATTCATTCGATCCTTAATCCCAACCATCTCACAACATCAGGTGCATCACTGCTGCAGTCATCACCAAGCCGTCTTTTAGGTGGGTTGTGGGTTTTAGTGCCTCTTGTCCCCTCCCACACACAATACCTGGATAGTTGCCTTTTATTACCTTCTTTATTAGGAAATTAATATCTATAAAGGAATCATAAGTTAACCTCTTATATAGCCTGGAATTATCTTAGGTCATAAAGTTTTGCCCCCTAGGCAGTATTGGAGATATAGAACCTACCCCGCTACCGAATTTCCTTTATCTATTATATATAGAGGACTATGGCACCTTGCAGTTAAGGCAGGCTAGCTACTAGAATTTACTTAGAGAAATTAGCTAGAGGCTGCAAATATCCTTTTTAAAGAAACTTTTCCTTATAAATAGTACTTAAAGCATAGCCTTAATAATAATTATACTATGCAATAGCGATTGACTAGAGTTATTATAAAAAAAATAAAATAAAAATCTAAGCAGTAACAGCATCGAATATAGAGGTCTCTCAGGATAAAGGTTCATATAGATGATTCCTTAATGAAGGAAAGTCCAACCGGGGCCCATAACAAAGATATGGTCCCAGATCTAGTTCCTGCAGGGGACCCTTAGAGAGGTATGCGATCCCAAAAATGGGCCTGCTTAGGCACCCCAGCCCAAGCTCAGCCCGCCTCAGCCTAAACTCCGGGTCCCTCAGCCCGACCTCAGCACCAACTCAGCTTAGAGCGGCAGGAGCTCAGCTCTAGAAACGGAAATAGATTTTGGCGTGCTTGAGTTTCGTCTCCGAGTTAAGTGGTAATCGAGGGGAACCCCCTGCAGTATAGAGCTGTTTCCGTCTTGTCTTTCCACGAAGACATGGTTACTAAGAGACTGCAAGTGGAAACGTCCTTCCCTGGAGAGTAAAGTCAAGCGCCGAGTATCGGAGGAAAAGGCTGAGTGTGGTTAAAGCGAAAAGAGTGTTTTCACGTGCACGTATTTGGATGGCCGAGCCATTAGCATCTATCCAGAGTCACAACACTGCAGGTCTAGGCCAGAGATGGCTCAGCTCAACACCCAGGTCATATATAACCCTAGACTGCCGGAAGCCTGGCACCTTCGTTCAGCGTTTATCTTCTCTTCATTCCATTCAACCCTAATGAACCACACATCATATCTTAAGCAACTACACTTGCAAAAATGCCTAGCCTTAGCAAGCAAGTAGTTTTGGCCGAGAATGCGCCGGCGCCCATGCCATGCTTGTCACGGCGCGCTTGATGGCGGGCTTGCGTTCGCTAGCTTTCTTGTGCTTTTCTGTCTGTGGTATCCTAGAGTAGAGCTGAACTGGTGGGACAATACTGTTGAGTCTATGACAGCTGATTATGACCAGCTGCCCTTATAGTAGTGAAGGAGAGTGAAATCATTGGTCCAAGTACCTTGCTATAGTTATTATTTAATCATATATATTGTCATACCTCTTTCACTTCTAATACTTGAACATTATATCAACTGCATTATTTTAGAGCTCCCTGTTAATATATTACACAAACCTTTTGGGGAGGTTGGAAACAGAGCGGTTTTGGCAGGGAGGGCGGCTTAGAGGGGCTTAAGGAATACTTGCAGTCCAAGTCAATCCACGTCAACCTAAAGGTGCAGATAGATGTCTTGGCCTTAGGATAGCTTCTTTAGTAGCTGTCAGGTTACACGCCTACAGGGAATATATTCGCAGTAGCTTCATAAGCATAGCGCAAAAGCATTGTCGAATGCCTGGCACGAGAGGTAGATTGCACAAACTTCGCTAAAGTACACAAGCCAGATGCCACCAATATATCCCAGCATGGCAGACAAACTTTAGAGATCGCCTCGACCATTTTATCATCTTCTGCAATTTTCAAGTCTCTATTCAGACCACATAGCCCCGCGGACCTATTTCTATTGCCGCCTATTACTCCAGTTGATTGTCTCCAATTCTTGCAGCCACATCGTGGAGTTTTGTTATCTCGCGATACTTTTCGCTTAACCTCCATCTTTGCCCAACCTTGAGGAAGAAATTGTCCAAATTCTCTATACTGGCACGAAAAGCAGCTGAACCACTCTCACTCAAGAACCAGTGGAAGGATGCGCAAGCGCAATACATGACGTCAAGCATGAATGGAGGCACTTTGCCCAACTGTCCGGGCAGGGACTCGCCGACGTCTAGCATGACTGAGACCTCGACAGCTAGCCTGTGCATGTCCTCGCTCGCCTCTTGGAGAGCCTGTATCGCCTCGAATTGTAGCTTGAGCTCGGTCGGTGTCTTTGCAAAAGAGGACGTGTTGTATCCTGGTTCTGGCCCGACCTTCATTGGGCAGCTCAAGACGTCAAGGGCAACGAAGAGGGCAGAGCGGGCAACACAGCGCGGAGCAAGAAGTGAAAGCCCGTTTTCTCCCAGAGGTAACCCTGCTTGGCTGTCGACGACTTGGCTGAAGCCTTTGAGCTCTTCGATAAGTGCCATAGTTTTGGCCACCTGGGAGTCGCTCGTCGGGTTGGGATTTTGCGCAATGACAATGGCACGACTGACATATATGGAGGCTTGACAGAGGCGGGCAAACGCGGGTTGGCGTTGCGTGTAGTCTGTTGATACCGATGCGCTCGTGGCTCTCAACACGTCGCCGGTATCCTGTCATAAAAAGACGTTCAGTATTGAATTCCCTGTACAAGAGAACAAACAGAAACAAGATTGAATGATACGTACCCAAGCTCCGTCATCATCAGGGAGCCTAGAGTCGAATGACGGTTCTGGGGAAGAGAAAGACTTTCTGTTTCCCATAGAAATGAGGCGGTCGAGAATGAAAATACTCCACCACACTCGTCTCCGCTCCTCGATTCCCGTCCACGTAGTCTATGTTCAGCGGAAGCAAGATTAGCATGCAATTCCCTCCCAGTGGGAAAGAAAAATTCGTGAATGTTAGATGTATAATAAAGTGTTTAGTTTTAACGTACGGGTTGACCAAGGAGGACTCTTTCTCCGACAGAAGCAAGGCCAAGCATCTCGGAATACCGCGAACAGGCTCCAACCGACATCCATGCAGCGGGATACATGGCATGGCTATACTCGTAGAGCGCGAGGAGGATCTTGGCTTGCAGACAGAACAGAGAGATAACCCCATCGCTCTCCAAGCTAGCCATGAAGCCCTTAGCCAAGGAGTAGAGCTTCCCGTCGGCAACTTCATGGGCTTGGGCAATGACTAGCCTCATAGCAAGAAAGAGCATAGCAAGGTCGGGGCCTCCACTTTGGATGGAGATGCCCAAGTCCAGACGTTTCTTAGATATAAATGGCATCCAGGTGTGGATGGTGGCAAAGTAGTCGCGGCATGTATCGACGACAGCATTGCCATGACCTAAAAGCTCGAGGACATCCTGCGAAATGGCATTAGCTGGGTTCGGGCAATGTATACACAACAGAAAGCAAAAAGAATATATGATAAAGCATACCATGGGAATGGCGAGCCGTGATGCGGGCAGCCTATACCGAAACCAGACGAAAAAGTCTATGTCAAGAAACAACGGAACCGGGGGTTCGATGTTGGGACGAGAATGAGACAATGCCTCGCTATTAATAGAGCGGGTATCGTTGTTGGTATGGACTTGAGAGCGAGACTGGCTGGATGAGGCCACACTATCGGCTTCGAGACCAAAGCCAGTGCGAACGGTGGCATCGTCTAAAATTTCGGAGCCGTATATAGAGCGGTTCGCACCTCCAGGAGACGATCGGCTCTCTGAAGACACGGTGAGGGATGATGAGGCGGCAGCTAAGCGACTCTCCAACTCGCCTAGACGGGCCTTCATGGCGGCAAACTCACTAGCAGTGGGAGGATGATCCTGCGCCTCTCCATAGTCGCAGCCGCGGCCTATCCGTCGGCATAAGCCGCACTCGGGAAGGGCCTTGTCACACTTCCGCTTCTTGGTCTTGCATGCGCCGCACGCCTGGTCGCTACGCGGGCCGGCCCTGTGGCTAGAGCGGGTACTATGCATTCTAGGCGGAGAGGCTGCTGCGGTTAATGGTATACAAACAAATAGACGCTACGTAATAGATCGTCCAAGACTCAAAGACGGACGGCAGTGTTTGAGTCTGGTGCGGCTGGCCGGCCGTGGTTGGCGGAGGTTGCGGAGGTTGCGGAGTAGGTAGCATGCGGACAATGCGGCCGCACACGATACTAGATCCGAGTAGGAATACAAAGCGAGACACTGACGAGGTCTAAATCGAGGGCTAGACCGGAGCAGGAATAGAGAGCAAAGCTTCACAAAACGAAGAAGCAAATGACACTGCCCAGGGCAAACAAGAGTCACCTATCTGCACCTAGCTCAGCTCTCCACAGGCAAGCCTCTTTTTCCTCTGATCCTTTAGAGTCTGGATCAAGTCATTCTTAGTACCGGCTTCGTACGGCTGTCCAATCCCCCTCTCTCGATAATCGTCGGGCCAGCGCCCCGCGTATCCGGGTTGCTCGTTCCGATACCACCCTCTAGCAATACGACGTGCGCTAGACCCGTTATGGCTACATCTCCATGCCCGTAATCATCACCAGGTCATTGTGTGGAGAGTGAGGCGAGCAAGGTTGAATCATCATCACAATTTGTGGGAGAATCGGCAGAACGCACGTACATGATACATCTACGGCCATCAAGTCGACTTCATTAAGAGTTGACAGTTCGAATCTCGGATCTTGTGTAGGGCACTTTGACGTCCAACCTCACATACCACATCCGGATATCACCACATTTCCCGGCCCAATCATCTTCACAGGATGGACCCTGTCAACCCTCAGGGCGATAGTCAGCCCGAGAGTGACCCTCGACATCATCTGTCCTCAATTCAGCTACAACCAGGTGAGAGACGCTCTTCATCTTCCTCGCTGCCCTATCCTCCACGTTAAATGCCTCTTCTGGGTACTATCTAACTCCTCGTCTCTGGCCAGTTGACATTAACACGGCAACACCTGCCCAACATGACGTCGAATATCCCGAAGGTGGCCTTCAAGCCTGGATGGTCGTCGTCGGTGCTTGGTGTGCCATGATCCCGCCCATGGGCATGCTCAACACCGTCGCCGTCCTTCAAGCCTGGCTCGCAGAACACGAACTAGCGGGCATAGCTGACAGCAACACGGGCTGGATCTACTCGTGCTATGCCTTTTTCATCACGGCCTGTGGTGCTCAAGTTGGTACGTATTTAAGCATCTCGCTTGTGTTATCTAATACTCGAATCAGTCAACTAACCAGGACATATCCAGGTCCTATCTTTGATGCCCTGGATATCAGGATGGTCATCCTGCCTGGCTCCATCGGCATGATCGCTTCGCTGGTGTTTCTCAGTCTATCAAGAGGTAGGTAGTTACCCGCGCCTTTACTCTCAAAACGCCTGATTCTGGTACTAAACGTCTCCAGAGTATTACCAATTCCTTCTCTCATTTGGTGTCTGCGGTGGCGTCAGTGCATCTCTCCTCTTCAACCCAGCTTTGAGCGCCGTAGGCCACTGGTTCTGCAAACGACGTGCGCTGGCCACGGGTATAGCATGTACGGCTGGTGGGTTAGGAGGAATCGCCTTTCCCCTGATTATACAGTATCTCGCGCCTCGCATCGGCTTCCCCTGGGCCATCCGTATCATCGCCCTCATCTCTGCGGTCCACCTGATCGTCGCGAACATCACTCTGCGGAAGCGACTGCCGCCGGTACGAGAAGCCAAGCTGCTGATCGACTTTGGCCTCCTTCGAGACCTTAAGTTCTCCATGACGGTGTGCGCCGTCTTCTTCGTTGAGTTCGCCGTCTTTATCCCGTACTCGTACATCTCTTCCTACGCTCTATATCACGGCTTCGCTTTGCAAAAGGCCTTCTTGCTATGTGTCATCCTCAACGCAGGCGCTGTACCTGGCCGCATGCTGCCAGGCTATGTTGCTGACCGAGTCGGTGCCTTCAACACTATGTGTGCCACGTCTTTCTGCTGCGGTGTTCTCGTCTTGGGCCTCTGGTTGACGGCCGGCGGGTCTGAAGCCATGGTCATGTCCTTTACTGGTCTCTTTGGCTTCTGGTCTGGCGCAGCCATCAGTCTGTCGCCAGTGTGCATATCACGGGTGTGCAAGATCGAGGACTACGGAAAGTCCAATGGCATGGCCTACTTCATCGCGAGCTTCGGTGCCCTGATCGGCATTCCCATGGCTGGCGCCTTATTGAACACTAACCATGATCCGTATCAGCGCCTAATCTTGTTTGCGGGAGGTGCCTACGGGGTGGCTTTCGTTGCATTTTGTGTCGCTCGAGGAGTTGCAGGCGGTTGGAAACCCGCCTACTTTTAGTTCACATTGTCCAGAACCACAATCCCAGTGAACCCGGTTAATAACTGCAGCTGCAACTTTGGCGAATCCGCGACATCGTCAACGGCCTTGGACGCAAAAGATGGACTCGTCATAACTATCATCTTAAGCATGTTCGATGGCATGAAGGGCACGGGCAGTCTCAAGTTCAATGCCCTGGTTAGCTCCCATGATGAAGGCAACTTTGCCAGTTAAGTCGCCGACACGGCCTTCATCAGTAACCATCCGCAGTGCCGTGGGACGGCGTCGCTGGGACCTGCAGGGCTGACGCTTGCCGCTTGGTAACGAGACATGGTCGATCAAGATAAACGCACAATATCGGAAAAGCTTTGGTGTTGAGAATGTTGAGTTGTGGTTGTTACAGCATGATGAACTAGCTCCTATATATATACCCTCAGCTCGGGCGGCTTCGCATGGAGAAAATACCCAAGACCCCCTACCAAATCCATATATTACCAACTCATCATTACGAATATTAGTCATCGAATAGCTCCGTTACCTTATTTTAGTACAAATTATAACGACGTAATACACGAATGAGCGCCGTACCTACTAATGTTAAGACCCGCAAACGCCCGCGTCTGACGGTGGGGATGCGGAAAATGCGGCCGCACTGCGTTCGGGATACTCACCGGGTTGCTCGGAAAGCCGCGAAAGAGCATGCATACATACGTTTCAACACGTATTTATATATCAGACCATCGCGCATGTTTCTGTTGATTGTCTCAAACATCCACTCCTTCGCTCCAGCGCATCTTAGCAGCATTCCTCTTAGAACAAATCCCAGCTCCCTCTATACGTTTACATCCTCCCACTCCAACTCGTCATGCTGAGCCATCGAACTAGTATCTTCCCTGTGAAGCCTGTGCTTACAGAGAAGAACCTTCCCAGTCAAGCTGGAAAGGCAAGGCAACACATTGACCACATCCGACCGAAGCACTGACACAGTGGTACTAACAATCGCTTTTTCTTTTCATTAGGTTTTTCTCGTCACTGGAGCTTCCGGTGGCATTGGGAAAGAGCTCACTGAGATTT
Organism: Dactylonectria alcacerensis; assembly: GCA_029931735.1. Classification (NCBI taxonomy): domain Eukaryota; kingdom Fungi; phylum Ascomycota; class Sordariomycetes; order Hypocreales; family Nectriaceae; genus Dactylonectria; species Dactylonectria alcacerensis. The sequence goes on from JAPMUZ010000005.1 coordinate 1,326,325, forward strand.
TATATCAGAGCAATGCCAAGGTCTGGCTAGCGGCTCGCAGCGAGGCCAAGACACGGCTTGTTATGGACGAGATCAAAAAGAATCATCCAGAATCCTCTGGACAATTGCACTTTCTGAAACTTCAGCTCGATGACCTAACCACTATTAAAGCCTCTGCAGAGAAATTCCACGCCGAAGAGACGCGCCTCGATGTCCTCTTCAACAATGCCGGTGTCATGGTGCCGCCAGAGGGCTCCAAAACAGTGCAGGGCTATGAGCTCCAGTTGGGGGTCAACAATCTTGCCCATCATCTTTTCACAAATCTCTTAACGCCAACTCTCAAGGCCACCGCCCAAGTGGCGCCCCGTGACACGGTTCGAGTCATCTGGGTGTCCTCAAGTGCCGCTGATGCGGTTCCAAAACCAGCAATCGACTTCTCAAACATGGATTACCAGCGAGAAGAGGGCCTGTGGACCAAGTACATGAGAAGCAAAGCCGGCAATGTCATACAGGCCGCCGAGTATGCTCGCCGTACTGAGGGAAGCGGCATTCTCAGCTTGGTTAGAAACTTCTTCGAGATTACAGTCCCTTTATGATGTATTGCCGCTGACACACATGTATCTCACAGTCCCTCAATCCTGGAAACTTTGTGACGAATCTTCAAGACAACATGCCCAAGTTGCAGCTCGCTATTTTTGTGAGTGGTTTATTCATCTCATATCTTCACGGCCCTCCATCTATTATTTCAAATCATTGTTGATGAGAAAACTGACCTTCAACTTCTTAAACAGAGGCTTATTGCTCATCCGCCAAGGAATGGCGCATACACAGAGCTATTTGCAGGTCTGCATCCGTCCATCACAGAAAAGGACAACGGCGGCTGGGGTAAGCCAACTTTTGAACAATGGCCATAATCGTGTTACGCTAATCAACATTCCGTCTACTAGTCTCCCCATTCGGCAAGAAAGAGGCACCTCGCAAGGACCTCGTCGAGCCTGACCTAGGCAGAAAGTATTGGGAATGGTGCGAGACTCAAGTCAGGCCTTACATGTGAGGCTACGGGACAACAGGTTGAAAGTACGCAGTAAAAGAGGAGCAAATGAGGAAGATGGACTCAATTGAATTGACTGCAATCCATGTAAGTGTATTGTAACGATACTAGAGTGAGAGGTTCAATGGCGTTACTGCAGATTGGAATAGTTGTTTGTCGGACAATTTTCATGTTTAACATGCCACATTATCAAAATACCCATTGAAATGTCTCCTTGAGCTCGGGGTAGGATTCTGAAGACTTTAAAAAGACAGGCTACTTCAGGGATACCCCGTCTAGTTACTCATGTATAGCTCTTTCGCGACCTGTTTCGCGTTAGTCCAAACACGCTCGTACACACTCAATCAATACGGTCCAGTCTCAGAGTTACAGAGCGGAAGAAGCAGTCACGATAGGTGTTATTAAGGTGAGAATGGAAAGAATGTGACAATTTGTTCAGCCATGATAATCTACTCAGACAATATGAGCAGATGCTCTTGCATCTTTAGATGGCGTTGAGGAGAAAATCCAGACAGCTCACTGCTATGTTATCGCTTTCGATTCCCCCGAGGACGTTCCAAGCATATCCATCAGCCTAGCTATCAGCTGCAAAATAGTGAGCATGGCTGGGATTTGGAGGATCTTGAGCATGGCATCCTGGTCAACACCGGGCTTAACTAATTGCAGCTCCAGCTTTGGCTCTTCCCTCTTGCCAGATATCTGCTCCTCCCCCTCCTCCTCCTCCTCCTCCTCCTCCTCCTCCTCCTCTTCCACTTCAACCTTTGTACTCGCGGAGCTCGACAATGACGCTGGAGGGGGCCGTCGAATAATGTCTTGTTCGACGGGGCGTGATAGGGCATACACAACTCGCCTCAGGTTCTCTAAGGTTGGTTCCGTGAGTTCCTCTGGAGTCAGATAGTGCTGATCTTCAAGACGCTGAGGGATCTTTGGAGCTCCGAGATGCTGTGGCTGGGTGGTGTTGTTCAAAGTCCCTTGCTGTGGAATTTCATCTTGTTGGGGCTCCGTCTGATTATTCGCAGCGCTGTCAGTCTCTGGTAATGTCTGCTGGAAAAATGCGGGGACAGCATCCGGGATCTCGACTGGAATCTCCTCGTAGTTTTCCATCTCCATGGCCCTCGGTAATGATCTTGCGAGCTCGTCTAGTCGGCTCCGGAACAAATCCAGCTGCCCGAAATCGATCATTGTCGTCGTCTGACCCTCATCTTTGTGCTTGCTCTGCCCAAACTTCAGCTTGGACTTCATTCGGTGATTCCATTTCTCCAGCCTTCCCTCGATCTCGACTTTCATCAAGAATGGCTGCCCAGAGTGCTCGAAAGCGAAGGCTGTGTGCACGCGACTGCTGCGGAATGCCTGGCTTTCTAGGTCGTTTTCTGTGAGGTCCCATTTCAGAGTCTTGTACGTCCAGGTGTCTTTGCCGGGCAAGAGCTGTCCGTTGAAAGTCCATCTCGAGGAGGTTTTGAAGGCCTTTTCCGAGTCCACGCCCACGCCGCCCGCACCGGTCCCGAATACGTTGATCTCGGGGGCCATGCGCATGGTTCGCTTGTATTCGTGGCTCTTTTGTTCGCCGGCGAGCTGCCTAGGCCCATACCAGTCCGTCATCTGAACGGGGCAGTCTGATTTGTGAAAAGTACGGCCTGGTCGGGCTTTGTAGGGGCGAAGGCACTCATCATTATCGTCCAATGTCACTGTGATGGTCGCGCTCTTGACTCTGCAGCCCTGTGGCGGCCCGAAGTTGAAGTCAAGGTAAATGATGCCAGCTGGAAATCTGCCGTCCCCTAGAACTCCCCATCGAGACTTCTTGAAGAGGAATTGACAGTCGACTGTCATTTTGCCGATGGATTTGGTTCCGACGCTGGCGTGGCCAGAGGACAGATTGTCGAAGCGATGGAAAGTCTCGCATCGTCCAAAGCGCCTAGTCGCGCTCAGCAGCACCGGCTGAGACTGCTGTTGACTTTCCATGCTAGTAAAAGAGTGAGGAGCGAGACGTGACGTGAGAATGAATATCTGGGAAGAGAAGGGAGGGCTCAAGAGGTGAGCGGTTGGTGAGAGCCTCGTTCTAGCACTAACTGGGAGAGTCGTTTTCAGCTGACGCGGGGGTGGCTTGGAGTCCTGTGGTGTGGCAATGGCTATGCAGTGAAGCGATAGGTAAGACGTGTCGTCATCCTAGCTGACCGCATTACAGACTATTTGCTGCGGCTGAAATGTGTGACAGGGATACGGATTTCAGCGGACTTGGTTGGCGCGTTTTGATGATCATACGTATCACAGTCGTTGTGATTCCCACAATCTCACTCATGCTGCGGGGTTTTTACATTTACTCTCAGACTCAACTCACTATCCACCTAGAAAAAAAGACCTGAAAACATCCAGTTCGACTCAGCAGCTTTTCCACACACAGCACAAGGCATTTCCCCGTTGCGACCGTTGGCGAAACTGACAGCTCAGTTCGTCAAGCGGATGGTGGGAGACTTTTGGGAAACACGCTCCATCGCCGGGTGGTCATCTCAAAGATGAGTCACGTGGACCGCTTCAAAAATCCGCGCCCAAGAGAGGTGACCATGGACTTGCCCCACGAGAACCGACCGAGGGGGAGGAACTTGCAACATATGTTTGAACCACCGAGGCCGGATCGAGATAGGATGCTTGTGAGGAGCAGACGATCTGGCGAACAAGCTACCTCATATTCGGACAGCAAAGTTGCTCATCGGTATCCAGGGAGGACTAAAGCGCGATCAGTATCTCTGCCTCCGATGCAGAGAAAACGCGAATCCCGTCCGTCAATAGATGGCCAAGGCGAGAGCATCAAGAAGAAGAGCAGCAGTAACAACAAGAGCAGCAATAATAACAAGAACAACACCAAGAAGAGGGAACCCCCCGATCTTCCCTCGACGGTGCAATTTGACACCGTTTACAACTCCATCCATTCCAAAGACGTCACGGTTCGGCTCGAGTACGACATCGTCAGCGACTTGGACGAAGAATTGGAGGAGTTCAATGGACTCGTACGGCGAGGTGACTTTCGCAACGCCAAATCGTTCTTCAACGACAATCTCGTGGCTCACATCGCCGATCCTTGGATCTTCATCCAGTATGCCGAAATGCTGCTTGACATGGGCGACTACAAGTCGTTCCACCAGCTCAATCCTGAACCTGTCTTTCGTCAATTTCAGTTTACCGGCGAATCCGATGAGTCTCACGCTTTGGCGACACTCGAGCTCAACTGGAGACTACTCAAAGCAGTTGCTCTGAGCCATAGTCAACACGAGTTGCAACCGATCCTTGACGAGATTTGCCACCCGCGGGAGCTTTTACCCATGCGAGAGAACATTGAATCGACGGAGGCAAGTCCAATCATGGTGATAATACGAGCCCTCACATAGACTAACTCTTCACCTAGATCAGAATTGTGTGTTTAGCAATGCGGCTGATGCCCTTCACCAACCAAAACGGCGCTGATACAGCCGCCTTTCCAAGATATTTAGCAGATTGGGGCAACTGGGAGAAAATCTATCGGGAGCTCTTGGCCCAGGGACGCATTTGGGACTTTCGCGATCTCTTTCTGACGGCATATACATGCTTTGGTGCAGAGAGCGCAAACGAACAGTTCTTTCGATCGAAAAACGCATTGGACACCCTTCTTACCGACTGGAGGACCACGGAGCAGGATGAATCCACGCAGCTTGCACTGCTTGATATCGTGTCTGTAATGGCACTCAGCTCCAACGTTTCTGCTGAAGTTCGGCCTTTCACCGAGCAATGTCTGCAGTCAGCTAATGTTCTTGGCGAATCCATCATGGAGACTTTCCCCCAAGATGTTAAGAGTCGACCATTCCTCCGATGGATTCTCGCGCAATCGTCTATATCAGCACGAAGGGGGAAGAGAAGCCCCTTCGCCTATGACTATCTTTTTGACTTCCCCGGCGAGGCAGTTTTGCCTAAGCACATTGGCATCCCATATTATATTCCCATTCGTCAAGAAAATCCAGGCTGGATGCCCCCAAATCTACCTACAGGTTCCTCGGAGCCTCTTGAGATGGTCTTGAAAGCCTCCAAGGAGCTGAACGACTACGATATAGAGGCGTCATGTCTCAAGGAACTCATCGTGCGATCTCACGAGCCAGCTACCTTATTCGACAGGCTTGCCAGCTTTCAAAAGGAGAGACAGCAAAACATGGAGGGCTATCTAGCCACTTGTCTGTCTAGATATCTCATTACCAAAGATGAGGATGCCAAATCTAAACTTTTGCGAGACCTGAGTGAATTTGGCTGGTGGCAGGACCCGTCGAAGCTCGTCAGTCCGGTCAGGGCATGCACGCGAGACATCATGCAGCAAGCTCTCACTCCCACGAGCCCGAGCTACTTGCCAAACAGCATCAAAGCTGGAACCCGGTATTATGAGTTTCTACCAGAGTTCTTGCAAAGGTTGATTGATCGTCATGTCGAAGGAGGAACGGCTAGGCCCTCCAAAACCGTCCGGTATCGAATAGAGACGCAACGACCTCCTCTCGGCCGACGACGGTCTTCGCTTCACCGCCTTTCTAATAGCCCTGAGAAGAAGGGTCAAAGGAAAGAGAATGACGAGACACAAGGGAGGAAACCCTCTCCCTCAGTGCGAATTGTCCAACATCCGGAGAGTCCAGCTCGCCACGAATCCAACACATCACCTCCAATAACAGAAATACCCTCAAAAGCGGGACAACCACAAAGCTTTGAGACACCCCATTCAGACTGGCATCCTCGCATTGTAGAATTATCGGACGAGGACGTTCTGCACACTGATCCACAACCGCCGTCACCGATTGTTGTCTACGGTAGTGACAGTGGACGTCCATTGTCACCGATCATCATGTACGGCAGTGAGGATGGACATCCAGATCCTGATCCCGAGAGGAAGAGGCGAGACTCATTCGCAAGCGCATTAAACTCGGTTTCTGGATCTGATTCGAGATCGCGAAGCCGATCGCCCACCCGTAAAGCACTCAGTAAACTGGGCGTACTCGCTGGAGCAGCCCTTGCCAAGAAGACGGAGAATGTGATAAAGGGGTGGCGAGAGGGAGGTCGTGCAGTATCAGAGAGTCGAGAACGGACCCATTCGCGATCAGACTCACGACCACGATACCGGTCCAGATCCAGGTCTGAGTCCATCTATAGGTACAGATCGGTATCATCTGAGAGAAGACCGAAAAGGAGTGGAATGTTCAAGGGGCTTGCGGCTGTTGCTGGGGCTGCCGCCGGTGTAGCACTGAGCAAGTATGCCCAAGACAGGTCAGACAGGCAGAGGATGCATAATCGTTCGCGATCTCGAAGTCGCCGCCGGAGGCGTTCACGGGGAAGATCACGGACGAGAAGCTTTGAACGGAACCGTGAGTATATTTATTCTTGTGTTTGAAGAAGCGTACATTGCATGATCGTGCGCTATACGAGATTATTCGTCTCTTCGTCGATTTTTGAGGGTACTTTCTAACACTCAACCAGAACCTGCAGATGCTAACGGTATCCATACGGCGCCGAAAAAGGATGCCGCACCAGCTCCGAAACGTAGACTTCCGCCACCGCTACCCCCTCGTGCTCCCTCAGCAAAGCCCATCATTGAGGAAGTGGTCGAGTCAAGTGACGATGATGCATCAAAAAAACCGAAACCTGAGACAGCTCAAGATTTGGAGTTAGATGAATCAGCTCCCGATGTTGTGGGTAAAGAGGCGGACTCATTGGAGAATGGGACAGAGGAACAAACAGGAAAGACATGAGAAGGTGCAACACGGTCGTTCGGATTCAGTAATATCAAAACGCAGGTTATCGTAGTATACATCCACACCCCATATTAGTTTTCATCAAGTTAATCAAGACTAGGAATCCTTTTTTTTATTCTTACAAAAAAAATACAGAGAGGAGGGGGGAGAAGAAATCCCCATTGGCAGTGAGCGACGGATTTTGATGACTCAAACGTTATTAACAGAGACCTTTGGAAACAGATGCTCCTTACCTGCGCTGCACATAAGTAATTGGATGTTACTATGGACTTTTGACACGTTCGACATGAGGAAAACACGGAAGCCGACTTGCTTGCGAGTGAGAGAGTGAACTCTCGATACACATATAGTAAGTAGGGGCTGTGTTTAGTTCTTTTTTTGTCTTTGAGGGCTTGAAAAGGGCCCCGCACTTTCAGAAACAGACCTCTCGTTGATAACACTTGATAGCTCCGAATTTGCAAATAGTCTACCGGGGAAAAAATCGCTACCTTCACATTCAACGGTAGCTACTCAGCAACATCAAACTGTAGTTGCCTCAGGTGCCGTTTGGTGAGTGAAGAGTTCCTCAATATTCTGGATAGGGTCGCCACTCTCTCAGTTATCTACTGAGAGAAAGCTTAACAGCGTCTACGTTCTATTATTTCTTAACTTTCGAGTAAAGGCTCTGCAGCACCCATGAAGGGGACCGAATATGACTGACTGGAACTGCATAGAGCTACGGTCAACCGACTAAGGCAACTCCTACCGGCATAGATCTACTAAACCACATAATACAGCTTCTCGTATGACCTCAAGGCACTAAGTCCCACGTAACATGGGCCAATAGTCTCGTTAAATAACATTGTACTTCATCAGCTTTAACAATTCCCAGACGGCGATATCCTATGACAGGCCTTATTTCCATCATTTGGTGGTGCACGCTAGCAGTTAAAATAATCACAACAAGAATATGTAATACCGGCAGCGAGCCAAGATTACCCAGTTCTTATGGCGCTATATACAACTCCCCGTCTCACTGTTCTTTTGCCTTCTGCATCTGCTCGGTATAGGTCGCGCCAGCCTTGAACCACCACGCTCCAACCAGAATCAAAAGTCCTCCAATCACAACACAGGTGTAGTTCATATTCTGTACTGTCACTGGCTGGTAGTAAGGGAAAGAGAAAAAAACGATGGCAAAGGTAAGCCAGCAGACAGTAACGGTATTGACGATGGGTCCAATCTTCGGCCCCATGTGGAAAACGCCGCGATGCATATTCTTGCGACCAGTCAACAGGTTGGTGAGTATGGGGAACATGTACGATATGTTGTTGACAGTGACGGCAGTTCCGAGCAGGGAGTTGAACGCGGTCGAGGAGCCGAGATAGAGACATCCCAGAGCGGCGATGATGGCAGTAACGGCCATCTGCGAGTAGAGAGGGACTTGATGATGGAGATCGATCTTGGACCAGCTATTAATTTACGGCATTGGTCAGTCCGTACTCTTTTGACACTTGGGGAACTTTTTGTACTTACATCCTGGAAAAGGGCATAGCACCATCTCGCGAAAACGCCCAAAAGACTCGGCCTGTGCTGAGCTGGGAGCTAATGACACAGGGTCCAAGAGCGATGAACAGGATGAACATCAGTCCAAAAGCGCCGCCTGCTTTCTGGGTTACTTGACGGAAAAGCTCCGCCAGCGGCAGGCCTGTGTTAGTGCTGGTGAGGGCGTCGAAGTCCTGGATGGAGAACATGAGACTGATAAGGTAGGTAATTCCAGTGCAAAACGCAATGATGAGCGTGATCGCAATCGCCAAGGGTGCATTTCGAGACGGCTAGTGGTAGAAGCGGTTAGATAGTGCACACTTGAAAACTTTTCTCAACACAACTCACATTTGGCATCTCTTCGGTGATGTGGGTGATTCCGTCAAGCCCACCAAGACTATACAGAGGGTTGACGAGACCAGTGATGAAGCAGACGGCCTGGTTCTTCCAGCCAGTGTTGTTGATCCAGGTGCTGAAAACGAAATCGGCGCTCCGATGGCTTGGCGCACATGCAACTACCGTGATGAGAACCACAAGCCAGCCAATCTGGAGGTAAAAGAGCGAGAATCGGTTCAGGGCTGGAATGACTCGGTTTCCAAACATGACTACGCCGGCCGTGATGAGGTTCAAGCCTTGGTAGACAATGAAAGTCTGCCACACTTTAATCTCAAGATCCTCAATGTACAGAGCGATGAGAGCCATCAAAATTTGCGCATAGATGAGGTTGGTTGAAGCGGTGGTGAAAATCCCTGAGCCCGGGTGTCAGCTTAACTATTTCTCATGCATAGTCGTCAATCCATTGGGGTCTCACATCCAAGAACACTGAACCAGCCGGTAAAGAAACTCAAGATACCCGTCCATCTCCTCGGCGCGACTGCAGCAATCCAGTGATACATGCCTCCCGAAGTCGGATATGAGGAGACGAACTCGGCGAGGGAAGCACCGAGGAAGCATTGCAAAAAAGTGACGAGAATAAATCCGTAAATGACTGCTCCAGGACCACCGGCATTAATCTCTGCGATGAGACCAAGTCCTAGTCCAGTCCATGAAATGGTTGTGGTCGAGGCCAGGCCGATCAAGCTCAGCATGCTAAAGTGTCGCTTAAGTTCCTGCGTATGGCCTATCGGAGGGGGAAAACGCGATGAAAATTAGCAAGTTGTCACGGTACAATAGCTGGGTTGTGATGGGACACATTTACTCACCCATCTGTGCCAGACGAAGCTCGTCGGCATTCATATCCCCCTTACCCTCTGCCTCCTGTATCTTCTCATTGGAGCCCATTTTGTACGACCAATATTGGGGTTCTTCTACCGGCAGACTCTCGTGTGAAAAGACACAGCAGGTTCACCCAGCTCAATGAGAAACATAAAAGGAATACGAGTGCATTGCCACCTCGGCGAGGAGCACGGATCGCAGGCTGTCGAATATATACATAGTACTCCACACGGTCCCATATCAGGATGGTGTGCCGAAATGGGCACTGGAGCCGTTCCCCGCTTCTAACTGATAACCCTACACCGCAGAGTGCCGGACGCACGGCGTCAAGTGATTAAGCCGCTAAGCAAAGAGCCCTGTCAGATTCGACTCTGTCGTGTGATCAACGTCGTTATCTAGCTAATGTCACCCGGCAAACTTCGGTGAATAGTGAGAGAGGAGCCGGTAAACCGGTAAACCCGGACCGGTCGCTGCAAACATCAGGTTGTCAACGAACCGGGGATGGTGAAAAAGTCCGGCGTATCAAGGGTGCGTATCGTATCCCTGTCCCATTGGCTACCTAATAGTTCAATGTAACACTGGTGCATACCTCGTGTCAGACTCCGGCTCTGGCGCACTCCGCAATTCATCGTCTCTCTTTGCGGGGTCACTCAAGGAGTTGAAGGAAGAGGGTCAAAGACCGACTCAATTGGATTTAGCCATTGTTTACTGACTCATCCAGATGGGGTAAGTCAGACTGTATTTTCTGCAAGACACATGATCGGCTACGCGTCTGGAGCTAAATATCTAAGTAAGCAACCACTTTCATCAGGGGCATGAGGATCGCGATGATACAACCGCAATGGATATGAAATGCCCCAATCCTGATGTCAACGATCTGCTCAAAAGACAAGTCAGACTCCTAAGAATATGTTTGCATCATTCAATTGTATGACGAAGGAAAAAAAAGTAAAAACCGACGTAGGCCTGATTTGAACAGACGCCTCCGAAGAGATATGATTTCGAGTCATACGCATTAGACCACTCTGCCACTACGCCTGAAGGGATTGATGACGTAATATGGAAACAAACTTCAGATATATCGAGAACGGAGCTGTGTGAATTAGACACCATGCAACATTGTAGAGACGGCCGGATCCAAGGGCTCCATATTAGATGAAATCTTGATGATGAGTCAATAGTTGGTTACCGATCCTATATTCACAGCTTCATGCACTGTTTATGCACTGTTTATGCTTGATTCAGGCCGCCGTGATCATCTTAAATACTTGCAAGATTCACTGACAAACACTCGAGAAGACCGAACAGCCACATTTGCTCTAATAACATGTCTTCAATCCAAGTAAGGAGACCGTTGGCGGAGAGAAGGACATGCAATTTTCGACACTCTCAACTAATTCTATCCCCGCAGCTAAGCAGCAGGTTTACCCCGATGCGATCCAAACAGACTCTGTTCAACTAGTCTTGCTCTCTGTTTAAGTCATCAAGGGCCTGAATTTTACATCTCCACCAACAGATGCCTATGCTGATTCAGACTGCAACCCAATCTGGGTACCTGGAGCCGGGAACTCTACCCCAATCAACTCCAGTGAACCGAAGAGGAATTGGGCGTCTGCTGCTGGATCTGCTGGAGCCACTCGATCGCTTGTAGGTGGAACTGCCGAGGGAGTTAATGGGGGAGGGAAAACCAGGCATGCTCGTCCACCAATGGATTGCATGTAGTGAGCATTGATTCCAGGAGTTTGCCAAAACAGCATCCCTGGGTCGTATTTCGACTTGATCGCCGAAAGCCTGGGGTAGTTAGTACCCCAAAAAGACTGCGTCCAGTTCTCCTCATTGAGGCTTGCCTGTAGATGGCGTGTTAGTCTAACATAGTCACAGCAGAGTCCAAGATCTAAACACACCTCATTGATATAAGCTCCCATGTCTGGAGCCAGCTTCCGGAGTCCGGTGGCGTCTGGACCAGCAACAAGATGGACTACCGCTCTTCTCCACCCCGGATTTGCCGAGGTGTCCTCGCCGGAGCCTTGCGATTGGCCCGGCGCAGTCACAAGCACTCCATAAGTTCCCTCAGCTCCTCCCAATGCGTTCATAATGTCTGGGTCACGAAGATGCTCAGGAGCCAGGAGGCGGCTATCATATGGATATATTCCGTGGTTTCTGGGTTGGGGCTTTGGACCTGTCTCGAGAGCTGGAGGTCCGTATGTTGTGACGAAGAAGTCTTTGTAATTGTCGAAGTTGTATGGCTTGGTTTGAAATGGCCGGATGTTTGGGAAGGACTGCATCTTAGTGAGAATTGGCCCCCAGACTGCATTTGCCTCGGATATTCCAGAGGCATTGCCAGGGTGGACGGCGTAGCACCTAACGTGGCTGATGTCGACGTAAATGAAAGCGCTTACGCCCCGTTCCTGTAGACTAGACAACTCCCCCAAGAGGTATTGCATCGCGTCACTGATTGGTGTTCTACCAGTCTCGGGGTCCAACGCATCTGGACCTGTGATTGTCGAGTTGATGTACCAATTGTACCCAGTCATGGGAACGGCGACATGTGCCTTCCAGGTAGCTTCGACAACAACGCCAAATGTTCCTCCGCCACCTCCCCGAATGGCCCAGAAGAGATCTTGATTAGACACGCTGTTTGCCACTCTAAGCTTGCCATCTGGAGTGACAATCTTTGCTTCAAGCCATTGGTCAACCCCGAGACCGTACTGGGCAGTCATTGGACCGTAGCCACCGTTTTGGCCCCATCCTCCGGCAACGGCAACCCCAGCTGCGATGACGTTAGTTCTCAAGTAAAGCGGTCAGCACATCAGATATTCATACCGGCTGCTCCACTCGTGGTAAAAAGTCCTGATGGAGCGACTGCATAGTTGAGAGCAAGGCCAGTTACACCAGGATGAAAGGTAACAGCAGCCTGAACTCCGTCCTTTGGTGCAATCACATTTGGCGCTTGAATGGTGCAACCAGGGCTAGCAGCACCTTTCTTGGTTGGGGAAAACGACTCGAGAACATTGACTTTGTTCATCAAAGACAGGTCAATAATAAGTCCAGATCCCGCGTCGCTTCGACCCAGTTGATCGTGACCTGTGGTGATGACAGAAAGGCGAATGTTGTGCTTCGAGGCGAACCGCACAGCTGCCTGAACATCAGAAGCACTCTGGGCTCGTATGCGGTAATTTGGGAGACCCCCATGAATATCGCTGCCATTCTGACGGATCACACCCGGGATAGCAGCTTCCCAGACCTCAGGAGTTGGCCAGTCGCGATCCGTACTCAACTTGCGGCATCCTATAGGTGCTGTAGTAGATGAGGTGTCACCGAAAGTCAGGGCCGGCAGGTATGCGATCAAATGAAGCAGAACTTTTGCCCTCATTTTGAAGAAATACCCAAAAAAAGACTCGAAAGGTTGATAAACATGAGCGATGATGAATGATGTGAGGAGAAAGGCATGATTTATGTATTCAGTCACAGAGTCCGTGGGCTTCAAATACTGGCACAGCCTCAGAGATCAACAATTACACTCATCGCGCCAAGAAATGGTTCTACTACATAACCTTGTTTTCTGTCATTTGCGTCGATCCACAGAGCAGGGTTTCTTTATGTACATCGTACAGGACAGATTCTCATTGGCAGAAAGAAAGCGCACTGTAGGCGCATTGAGCAGACGCCAGCGCTGCCATGAGCGTTGGATTGAGGAGAACCTAGCTAATTATACGCCGGATGTTTCGGGTATTCATTTGCGATAACCGCTTTATTAAACTTTTAAGAGATTTCTCGTAAGTCGATTGAGTCACATTGTTGCTTGGCGCCTCCGCTTGTTGGCCAATGAACCACGGTCCAAGGCGTAGCCACATTCAATCCAGGGATCATTGTTCAATCAAGTGTATATTCTGGATCTGTTGTTGTACTTATCTAATACGTAGGAGGATGTTCCCAGCCCCCTGTTCTCTCGAGAGGGGTGTCCAAGTTATTTACTAACGCCGGAATATCGGTGTATCAGAGGATTGGGCAAATTCAGGCCTTATAGTGCCACACGGAGGGCCAATCCAACAGTAATTGCAAGCATCACTAACAGCAGGCGGAACTCAAAATACGAGACAGTCATCTCACTTTCTGGAGAGGCTTGTACTGGTGCAGATACTGTTTCTCAGAAGGATATCTCATTGGTAGCATCAAATGGCCGTTTCCCATCATGCATTCTTTTTATCGGCTATCGGATGGTATTTTAGGCATGGCTATTCTTGAAGGTCTAATTTGCGATAGATTGAGCACCATGTTTCCAATTTCGTGAAGTAAATCTTCATAAGACAGTAAGATATCCAAACATGGTTGGTCCACCCTAAGCCTTCGACCAAGCCTTCTGTAACATGTCCTTCACCTTCAGAGGCCTGATCTCTGGGAACTTCTCGTTCAGTGTCGTAGGCGTTTTGTAGTCGAAGGCACCTTCCGCCATGAAACACTCGATGCCTGCAAGCACTTTCTGCAAGGCTTCCTTTGGGTAGAAGGGATAGATTGCGACTTGGCCGGGCAGCTCGGTAATTTCACCGTTCCTCAACTTCTCGATGCTATCATAGGCAACCTCGAATTTCACACCTGTTTGACGAAATGTTAGTGGTATTCTTTAGACATCAGCTGGTCGATGTGCATACCCCTCACTTCCTCAGCGAGCCTAAGGAACTCGTTCCAAGTCAACTTGTCACCCACAACGTAGCTCACAGGATCCCACTCATCTGAGTCAAGAAGAGCAGCAACGAATTTGGCGACATCAGTCGTATGACTGAAGATGATGGGCTCGTTTCCAGTCCCAGGGATGCCAGCAGCGGCGTTGGGAATATCGAGAACGGAGGTACTGGGCTGCATATAAGACTTGACCACAGGGACGCCCCAGTAGTCCATGAAGTAGCCATTCTGCACCACGGTTGAGACTATATTCTCAGTGGTCTTCAGCACTGCTTGGGCCTCGAGCTTGGGCCCAACACTTGACAAACCCGCAGCATTTCTGTGAAGTCGTGTCATTCATTTTGTCCTTGTTTCCCACCTGAAATAGACCTACTCTGGAGTATGGGGGAATCCCCAGTCGCTTGAAACGATTCTTTTGGTGACTTTGGATGCATTCGCTGCCCGAATCAAAGGTATCTCACTGGGTGCTGGGCCGCCAGGGATCGGCATCATATTCAGCGCCGAGACAACGGTATGAACATCATTATGCTCTAGGATCTTTGCCAAGTCCTCAACGTTGGAGTAGTCCACTACTATGATGGGGGCTCCAAGTTCACCCTCCAACTCGGGGTTTGGCTGCGAACCACCAGAATGATTAGTTCAGCCAGTAGGGAAATGAGACATGGAATACACCGTACCTGCCTAGACAGAATAAGCACCTTGTGCTTACCAGCGCCTTGAATAGCCTCAACCAATGCCCGGCCAATGTGGCCAGTGCCGCCAGCAACAGCTACAGTAGGCATTGTGAAATGCGTCGAGCAATGACAAGTTGGGCGAGTGAAAAGATGAAGCGGATTCGTATCTTCGGCGAATTGATTGTCTTTTGCATTCTAGAGAAGGCATCTGTCCGTGTTGACATGATCTTATAAGTGATTGACAGCGGGCTCTCGGAATGATGTTGTCTCCGAGCACACGCAGTCGGTGAGTGGCCTTCCGTGAATGCAGCCAATCATAGGAGTTTCCGCCCGTCAAGGACAGCGCGCGGGTTGAAACCTGTCGCTGGTGGCACTCAGGCGCTACGCCCGCAGCGCAGCCTCAGCGGAGTTTGTTAATACAAGAGCTGACCATGGTGAAGATAAAGCTAGCTTTACCTGGGTTAGTAATAATCTCACTTGCGGGTGTAGTTCAACCAGAAGCACATGGGCTAATTAAATGAGGATACGTCAGTACTTGCAGGTGGTGTTGCAAGCAGATCCAGCTGTACCCACGCATCCGCTTGGGAGCTCTCTGTCTAACATCCAAATGACACTAGTTTGACATCATTCTCCTTCTTTAATAGAATGTATATTGGCTAATTTTGGTGCGTCTTACTAGGTTAGCACATGGAGTCTGCAGTCTTGCCACGAATGGACCGCCGCAAACGCCTGCAACTGATTACCCCACGTAGCCTCCCGAACCGCAACAGGAACCAAGGCAACTCTGAAACAAACGAGAAAATATGGTTCCAAGGCCATGTTCTATTACCATACGATAGACAGCGCGAACCCCTCGGACAATTGCCCCCAATGTGACATGGAAAAGCAAGCCAAGAACAATGCCAGACTTCAGCCAGCAAGCAACTGCTCTGTGACTGAAAATTCGGCTAAACACCCCACTGCAAGATCCCCGGCTATCACAGTGTGCTTTATAAACATCATTCCACTCTGGCGCTGTGTTGTTGGGCCAATTCAGAGGCGAAACAGGGTGTTGAGGCGATGCTTGGTAGCAACCGTGATAGCGAGCGTACTGCTGCCGGTCGTGTGCTTTGAGTACTGAGCTCATGCCGAATGAGCAGCATTGCAATACTGTAGCGAGAGAGAAGGACGATGCGCTGCTCTATGGAGAGATGTCTGGCTGACATTGTGAATGATAAGGCCAGGGGTTGGAAAAAGCAAGCAATTCTTGTATTTAAAGCCTGGTACCTTTGTTGAACATTAAACAATCTTTCCTTATTCGAAGCTTAGGTATTTCCCAATGATGCTTGTTCGGATACAATGGGAAATGAACAATTGAGTCGGTTCAATGGAGAATTTTGCGACAGGTTGGCCATGCTTTGTGTAAGTGAAACGCAGAGTCGGCTTAGTTTTTCGCTGGTCTGCATGCCCTTGTTTCGATATCTCAATCGACCGGTGACTTGCGAAAGAAGTCCGGTGCTTTGAACAGTCACGATTTTATTCAATTTGTGTCTAGCATATACCATACTTGGCTCTGATGCTAGATGGATGTCCAAATTCTCTGCACGTCCCGTCCACCACAGCCTCCTACACTTATAGTTCGCCAATTTCCAATTCAGAGTCCCCTAATTGTGAATCGTCCACAACTTCTTCATCCTCAACCACGTAAAAGTCCTTGATAACCGCCTCCCCAGATTCTACCTTTGCCCAAACTTCCGGCAAGCACATGTCCGGCCTCAAGATATAGCATCTCGACTTCGGGAAATCAGGCGGGGTATTCTTAATATGCCAGGTATCCTTGGGCCCCGTTGTGGATAGTTCATCGGTAACGGATTCTAGTCCGGTGGCAATGTCACGGTTGAATGTGGCACGCATGAATATGTCGTAGGCGGCAGCTGGTTGGTACGAGGGCACCTCATGGCCAGCCTGGTAGACACGCGTGAAGCTGAAGTTTCCAAACTGACGTGTTCTTCCACTCTCGCCATCGTCCGTCAAAAACGGGGCGTATCCGGCATTGGCAAAGTGTTTGGCTTGTGAGTACGGGATAGCGAGACTGGCCGCCTCACCGCCGACCCAGTTGCAAGCGTAATCGCGATCACCATACATCATGTGAACTTTTATGCCACTATCAAGCAGGTACGCAGTCGCCTCCAGGAAGCCACCAAGAATAAGATCATGGGTCATGTCAAAACTCTGGGAAACGGCGGTTGAATACCACGTGTAGTTGACTGGAACTCCAAGCGCAGCCAGCACGCTCTCTTGAGTAAGCCAACCGTGGTGGTGTGGCGGAGGAAACGGGTCCTTGGATGGGTGTCCGATGTCTAACCAAGCCTGGGACAAGTTGTTGTAAATCATGATTGGGTAGGAACCGCACCATTCGGCAGCTTCGCACGCATCCGAGATCTCGTTGAAGTTCTTGCGGATGAAACTGGGGTCGAGGCCCTTCAGCTTGTCCCGACAAGCTTGAGTCTGGTCCTTGCAGCCATTAGGACGGTTCCAATCATCCATTAACTGATCGTAGGTCGACTTATTGAAGACTTCGATGCCGTAAGTCTGGTCAAGTTAGCGTGACGACACAAAATAGAAGACTCTTTGGAACATACGTTATTGTACGGGAATGAGATGTAAGCCTCTCCCTGAACGACCATATCCAACCAACCATTGACTATGCCAAGGGTGTCAAGGTGCAGATAATGAGCATCATCATCGTCAATGGTTCCATTTGTGATCTTCTCGTTTTGTTGTTGAAAGAATTGGACAAATCCTGGGCCATAATGACCTCCGTAACTCTCCGCCCAAACGCTGATTTTGTCATCATTTGGCTTATAGTGAGGGAATTCGGTAAACCATGTCTGAGCAAAGTGCCACAACACGTGTGCAGCTTGGGCTGTTGTGTTTGCCGTCTGGTCTATCTTTTGGCTTCCAAAGGTGCCGGCACGTGTGGTCAGGTTGAGGTGCAAGGGTGTTTCATCAAAGTTTGTCGGCGTCGTCGTGAAACCGGCTCCGTCGCTGCTCAACCTGACTGTGCAGTTGGTGGGGATGTCGTAAGAAAATCCGACCTGGGTTGGCTGGTCCAGGTAGAGCATGTTGACTTCGTTGTTCCAACTCCATGGGTTCAATCGCGTCGACTTGGAATCTGCTTCCACAAAGCAAGGGCCATTTTCATCTAGCAAGCCCATGATAGACGAGCCACCTGGGCCACCGTTCAACCAGATTGCCAAAGGCGCATTGTGAGGGTCTTTTCTTGATTCAAAAAACCAGAAGAAACTGGACCGGTCAGCGTCTGGTCACGTCTGTAGCAGATACGACATACGTATTGATTGGATAGTCCTGCGCATCGCCGTGCTCATCGTTTAGGAACCCAGCAGGAAGATGAACGTAACCAGAATAGGACTTCACACCCGGCGTGGTCTCACAAAGGCCAGGCTATCTCATTAGAAAACGGCGGTTGGAGTCGACGCCAGGTGTTTACTTACTTCCTTGAAGGAAATGGTGACGTTCTCATGGAGCTTGGATTTGACAGTGGTGACGCTCTCGGGCTTGGGTGGGAATTGAGCAGCTGCGAGGCCGAGCAGGCCGCTCAGAACTAGTTTAGTCAAAGCCATGCCAAGGACAGTAGCAGTGGAGCTGAAGGATGTTGAGGGGAAACAATTGGTGTGTCCTCAGCATCCCTCGTATGTGTGTGTTTTATCTGCCTGCGCGATTAGAAATCGACCTGCTGTTCTGGGCTAAAAATGGGCCAGAGGCTTGCGGCCAAGGTGACCAATCCGTAGTCGTTATCAGAGGTGAGTCAGCTACGAGTTTGTCTGGTCCAAAACTCAATTACCGAGGCGGTGGGGCATCACAAATTTGGTCAAAACACCACGAGATGTGAGGCACAAAAAAGCGAATGCCAGCAAAAAGAAGACATACAACAGCGAGGATTCCCCGGTCGTCACCGACTCGAGTACTAATTCGCCGCTTCTCAGCTTGACTAAGGGAGAGCGGACGGGATCCCGTATTTTCTAAGAGCTATGGTCGTATGTGACGGTTATGGTGATGGGTCGGTTTTTATCTTCGTCCACTTAAGATTGGCAAAACACCAAAAAACATACAACAGTGGGGATTCCCCGGTCGTCACCGACCCGAGTACTAATCCACCGCTTCTCAGCTTGACTAAGGGAGAGCGGACGGGATCCCGTATTTTCTAAGAGCTATGGTCGTATGTACTAGCTTCGGCAGCTAGTCATCTTATGAGGGCAGCTTGTGGTGTTCATTTTCTTGATTGGTGTAACAATAGGGCTTGCCAAGTGACCCTTGTAATCAGTTGCCTTCAGGGGCGGCCCGTCTGTTAGTCCGGCTGATTAGCGATTGGAAGAGTGGGTACGTACCGAAGCGAAAAAGCTAGGATTATCTCGGCTTCTTCTTCATCCGTTGTCAACCGTCGTCACCCATCGGTCCATAAACACCATGCTGGGCATCGTGACCCTCGAGCTTTTACACAGTAACCGAGACATGGCTTCCCTTACAAGTGAAATTCGCTTGTGGGAAGGGGTTGCGACAATTCATCCTGTCTGAGCCGTCCAGACAGTTTCGGCCCCAGCCGTGCCGACAGTCGGAATATCCAACACGAATAACCCCCTGACACTAACCCAATCTAACATGCTGCGACAACACCTCGATTAGCAGCAGCCATTTCAACCCCCCCTGCTCAAACTCTCAAACTCAGCTCGCCAATACCTCTTGCGCGAGCTGTATGATCTACCGCCTCACGTTGCCGCGCTTGACTCTAGCCCTGCCTCAACACATCCAGCTTTGTGTAGCGACACCAGCCAACTCGCCTTGATCCAATCACAACGTCTTATCTTGGCGACGAAGAGACGGCCACGCTGTGTCAGGTCGCGCCTTGGAAGGACATGACTTCTGTTCCTGGAATTCTCCGCCAAGCATTACTCGCTTCTACCGGGAAATCGGCTCGTCGCCTTGTTTGACTTGTTTGACTTGTATGATGCCCTGTCGAAACCGCAGGATGTGCCCTAGTGATGGGATGGCAGCTGTCGAGCGGCGGGTATATAACACCAGTAAAACCTTCTTCACTTGTTGTTAATCCATCAGTTTCTTCATCACTTCATCTTTCACTTTGCTGGCTGGTTCCCATTTCTTTCAGGCTTCACAAGCTTTCCATTCATTCACTTCTGTCTTTGGACTGTTTTATTCCTTACCAACTATCCTTAATTCTCGGTACTGCTCGGTCGGTGCCTTTAACTTCTTGAACGAAACTTTCCATAAAGATACCCCTCCATCTTTCAACATGAGATTCCACTCGGTTGCCGTTCTCCAAGTCCTTTTGGGTCTGTCCATCGCGTCGCCCATCCACGATCACTACCACTCTGCCCGATATAGACGAGCCGCCCGCCTCCAGAAGCGCGAGGTTCCCCAGGAACACTCCCACGACTTTGTCCTCACCATCACTCGCGAATTCCTCAACCTTGACAACCCCAAGGGCATCGTTGATGTCGTCTTCGGCCTCTTGGGCAATGCTGCGGCAGCTGATGGAGCGGGCAGCGTGACGAACCTCGACTGCCTGAAGCAAGAAACTGCTGATCAGGCCTTCACCAATGCCAAGGCTGCCGGAGACCTTCGGGGCATGGCTGGAGCCCTCCTCTTCCAGGCCATTGAGAGGAACACTGGCGGCGTTGGTGTTGCTAGTGTCCTCTGCACTGAGACGGCTGTGAACGCTGAGATTGCGGCTTTGACTCAGCATCAGGACCCTGCATCGGAAAATGCAGGTGCTCTCAACAAGGCGATTACTCTCGAGCTAGCCAAGCAGCTTGCTGGTATTGGCGCCGATCCTAACCTGGCTCTTCTGAGTGGCACTTTCGCTCCTGGCGATGTACGCATCCCTTCCATCCTTTCCCTT
Source organism: Dactylonectria alcacerensis (assembly GCA_029931735.1). Taxonomy (NCBI): domain Eukaryota; kingdom Fungi; phylum Ascomycota; class Sordariomycetes; order Hypocreales; family Nectriaceae; genus Dactylonectria; species Dactylonectria alcacerensis. The sequence goes on from JAPMUZ010000005.1 coordinate 1,347,112, forward strand.
CACACAGTATGCTAACTCACAACAGGCCAACGACAACACTGGAAAGGGCAACAGTTGTGACGATGAGGAGCCTGACCTGGGTTGCATCTTTTCGCAGAACCTCCTTGTCCTCGATGCTTCAGAGGCTGAAATCTCAGCTGCAGTTGCCGATGTCGCTCAGACGTTCACGGGTACCGGCGGAATCTTCGCAACGGATCTTGTTACCTTGGCCAATTTCGATGTTGCTTCTGTGACAGGAAGCGTTGATCTGGCCACCATTGTCAACGGTGCTGCCGGCGCCGGAGGAGCAGCCGATGCTACAGACGCCGCCCAGGCAACCTCTGCCGCAGCTGCGGTCACTTCTGCAGCAGCTGTAGCCACCTCGGTAGCAGAGTGCATTGCTGTTCCTCCTTCAACGGCTGTTGCTGTTGCTACTTCTGCCGCTGCCGTTGTCGCAACCTCTACTGCTGCCGCTGCCGCACAAACTTCTGCTGCCGCCAGTGGCACAAACGTCCAGCAGTTCACTGGCACTCTCGGTGGTGCTGCTCCTCCTGTTGTCTCTTCCACTGGCGACCGGCCCTTCTCCGTCAACGGCAACACCTTCGTCGGCTCTGGCGCTGCCATTGGACGATCTTGCGACATTCAGCACAACGCATGCGCAAACGCTGCGAACTCGGGTCAGCTTGCCGGTGGAGTTGGCCAATGCGAGACACAGGTCGCTGCATGCAGGGCCGCAAACAACCTGTAGAGCTAATAAAATAAACCCCCTTGACCGTGGATCTGATCAATTGGGCTGGATGAAAAGCTGGACATTCATAGCATACCCTCACATGAACTTCACTGTATAATTGTCATCTATAGTCAAATACCACATGCATTTGTACAAACCATCTACATTCATTAAATAGGTAAAAGCCCACTGCTCTAGCCTGACTCACCCATCATTGTGCCTGTTGTTGTTAGAAGACGGGCGGGGTGAGTGATTACCCTACACCTACCAATTGTAGTTCATGACTGCATTCCTTTCTCATGCCTTCAAATGAAGAGACTTTTATTCAGCTACGATGCATGCACGCATATAATTCCAGATTACCTAAGATGTCTCCCTCTTTTTTTTTTCTTTTTTTTTTGCCATTCCACTCTTTTAGAACGTCGCCCACCTCTGAGGCGAATTTGCAGCAACTGTGTCACAAGCGTAATATTTTGCTGAATAACTCCAATCCTAGGCAGATATTTGTTCAAAGCGAAATCATGTGAGCATACAAAACTACTTGGCGGAAGACAATTCCCCAGGCCATATTCACTATCAAACAGTTACATTTTCAGTAAAAACACCAGTCCTGAGACTCTCACCATACACACACTGGCGCTACCACAGATCATTTACGGAACTGGTGCTCTCCTTTTCGACATGACGACTATTACAGCGGGCTCAACTGACTACCGCAATGACTTTGACCTTGGACATGGCCAGACTCGGTGGGATGCATTGCGGAACACTCTAGGCTGCACCTACACATTAATCAGTCAAGTTATCGGGTGTTTTGTGCACAAAACAATGCCTCCCCTATGGGCGCGCGTCGTGTAATGATTGCTCTGGTTTATAATATTCTGGACATCGTTCGCTCTCACGCTATTGTTCCGCGCAATGATTTGGGCAATAATTTGGTGGAGGAGTACCGTGCAAGGAAGAGGGAGAGACTATGTGGGACGGTACGGTCAATAATCTCTTGCACACTGCGAGTACACCGATAGTCATTTCCGAAACGCCTATGGAATGAACATTCCTGCCCGACTTCATGGGATGGATAGGCATCGAGCTAGGATGAGTGTACTTGAAGATGTGTACAACTGTTGTTGCTATACTAGAATGTAGTTACAATCTGTCCTTGACATATCCTGAATCCCAGACTTCGAGTTTCTACTCGTTCATGAAAGCCAATGGGAGCCACCCATTAGCCCAAATCCTCCTTTAACCAGACAAACTACGGTTTCGGATCAGCAGGCCACATGCAATGATGAGGCCAGCGATTGGCACAGCCCCAATGTAGATGTCGTTCAGCGCCCTGATGTACCCCTTAATAACCTGGGTGCGAAGCTCGCCGCTCAATTCCCAGACGGCAAAGACAGAACTTTGGACAAGGGCGATAGTCTCTTCATCCACGCCATTAGCCGGTAGATATCTCTTCAGACCACCCTGCAGGACTGCGTTTCCAATAACCGGTCCGCACATCCCACCAAAGAGCTGCGTGAACGAGACGATGGCGATGGCGGCCGGGACCTCGCTTTCGGGGTTGTCTGCCTGCACTGACAGGAATGCAACGTTCTGAGTGAATCCAATACCAAGACCGTAGATGATCTGATATCCGATCAAAGCGGCATCAGAGGTGTCAATGTTCACGGTGTAGAGAAGACCGCCGCCGATGGCAAGGAATGCTGGACTAGTCCAGCCCCAATGCCAGTACCTCTTGGTGAAGGACATGACAAGACCCTCTGCAGCCTGAGAGAGGACAACAGTCAGGAGGAAAGGAATGACCAAAAGACCAGCCTTGAGGGACGTGACTCCCCGACCAGCTTCATAGAGAACAGGGATGAAGACGGCGGCGAATAAATTGCACATCAAAGTGAACATGGCCATAAATGACGCTCCGACCACAGTTCTGTTCTTCCAAGCGCGAAGAGGCATGAGAGGGCATGTTGTATAATGTTGGATGACAACGAACAGTGCCATGAGGCCGCCAAAGCCGAGGAATAGACCAATGATGGTGGCTGATTTCCAGGCATAGGTCGAGCCGCCCCACTGCAGAGCGAGAATGAAGCACACGAGACTGCTTGTCACGGTAAAATAGCCGATCCAGTCGATCAAGATCCAGCGACGAGCGCTATCGGAGAGATTCTTAGAGCCGCTCTTGAATGCCACCTTTAAATGCCGATCCAGTTTCGCCTCCAGGTCCTGGTCGATGGGGAGAGCAGGGACACTTGGCAAAACGAACCAAATGATCAAGATAGTGATAGTGCCAAGGGGAAGAACGATCAGGAAGCACATCCGCCAAAGGCCGATATTGGCGAACGCACCCGCAATGATGGGCCCGACGGTGCCACTGATGGCGTTTTGCACACCGAAGAGACCCATGAGAACAGGTCGAGTCTTAAGCTCCACGAGAAGGGCCACCAGGGTGAGAACGGAAACCCAGCACCCAGCAGCTCCAATGCCAGCAATGGCTCGACCAAGGATGAGAGTCTCGATATCTTGAGCACCGCCGGAGATTGTAGAGCCAATCATGAAGAAGACGATGGCCGCAATCAGGACGTACTTGGCGTTGAATACGGCGAGCCACTGGCCGAACAGCAGCATACACCCGCACTGGGACATGTAGTAGGCTCCGCTGACCCAGCCCAGCTGGTTGAGAGCATTGAACTTGGAGGCCACAACAGGCAATGCTGGCGAAAGCATATTTCCCCCCTATCAAACATCAGTGAAAGCCTGACAGTGTGCGAGTTGATGTTACTCACCAATCCTCCCATGAACTCTGTCATGAGCCATCCCACAAACGCCCAAACCAGAGGCCAGCCCTTCAAGTATTGTGCTCGATGCTCAGGATATATGACTCCATGACCCTGAGCCTCAGGATCCTTGGCCAGTTCGTCATGCTCGACCGTACAGCCAGTCTTGTCGACCGAGGCAACAGGGACACAAGGAGCTCTGTCGAAGGAATATTCTGGCAAGCCCAGCACGTTAGTCGTAAAACAAAGCGAGGACAGTAATGTCCTTGGTCTCTCACAAGGTTGTCCACTTACTAGCCGAGGATTGGGCCTCGCCATTGCCAGACTGTCCGACATGGGAAGACGCCAGAACGTCACTATTGTCCATGGGTGAAGCCATGCTCCAGTACCAAATGCCAGGGAAAGGTTGAAGATAGATATGGAGTGTAGAAAGCGATGCAATGAGATGGATTAGATGGTGATACAGAAGGAAGGGAAGTTGAATCTGGGCGGAAATTCTCGAGAATTTATCATTTTGCAAAGCCTCCCAGTCTCCGGATCTTGCTGTCGGGGCCCCGTAGTTGTAAGCCCTCACCCCGGACTCTTGTGACTTGGGTTTTGCGGGGAGCGGGGAAACATGCAAACCTGACTTATGCAGTATATCTTGGTACGTATTTAGATCTCAAACTAAGGGTCTCCAACGAACAAGGGATAGACTAATGGTAGGCTGGCCTCTGCGGCGAGGTGGCAAGCTAGTTTCGAGCTGACCCCGATTCGGACTGGCTACTACCACACTGTAGGGGGGCCCGGCAGAGCAAGACCGAAGAAACCAGAGAGTGATTGATATCCCTCAGTAGTGGCAGGCAAAATTGACACCAGCCTCCAATACGCCCAGGCGAGTGAGTGGGCGGACTAAAAGTTGCCCGCGGTTACGAGACGAAGTGGCCGCTTTGACTTGGACGGCATGTGGGCCACCATGTCCGAAGCCATGCCCAAGCGTCGGAGCCGAGACACAGTAGCTACATCTCTTGTATGATGTCGTCGGTAGAGTAGGAAGCATATCGGGAATGCCATCATCTCGAAAACGCCGCTCTTGTGGGCTTGGACCTCGGCAGTTCTCTCGGCTGCGATATTCCCTTTAAGTCATGTTTGGAGTCTTAGGAATCACGACTGGGACGTGTTGGCTACGTCAAACCAGCAAGCAATTCCAAATTCTTCAATTTTCCCCATTTACAAATCTTCTACATTTACTATCGTCGCCAAGATGCCAATTGGAGTCGCCATCATTGGCGCAGGCCTCTTTATCCAGGAGGGTACGTCCCGAGTTATGCTCCCAATCTTACACAGTCAGCCCAACTAACCAACGTTACCAATAGAATATCTCCCCGCCATTCAGTCCTGCGACCTCCTTTCTCTCAAGGCAGTCTTTTCTCGATCTGAAGCCTCAGCCACGGCACTCGCCACCAAGGACAACATAGATGCCTACTTTGAGACCCCTGCGACGCCCGGCCGATCCATTGACGACTTGCTGGCTAGGACGGACATCAAGGCTGTCATCATTGCCATACCAATTGTGCCTCAGTTCGACTATATCAAAAAGGCAATGGCTGCAGGAAAACATGTTCTGAGCGAGAAACCTATTGCCAATGACGTCGACAAAGCTGAAAAGCTGATCGATTATCACAAGTCGTGTGACGGACGCACTCTTTGGGGTGTGGCAGAGAACTACAGGTTTCTTCCGGGCACTCTTTACGCCGCTGAACAACTGAGAAAGATTGGAGGATTGGTGCAAACCTTCAAAGTCAACCTCTTCCTTCGTATTCCAGACGATGATAGGTTTCTGGCCACGGAATGGTATGTCGACATCCCTTGCTGGAGAGCATCACTAACCGAGGCCTAGGCGAAAGAATCCCATTCATCAAGGCGGATTCCTGCTCGATGGAGGCATTCACTTCGTCGCAGGATTGCGCGACCTCCTCGCTGGTGCCGGCGAATACATCAAAGAAGTCGTGGCCTATACCTCGCAACTCGACGCACGAACGCCGCCCTTCGAGACGGTGCACGCCCTCCTGCGAACGAATAAAGGAGCTGCCGGCACCTTCTCACAGTCGTTCATGACAGAGTTCAAAGGTGGCTTCGAGTTCGAAGTAGTAACGCAAAAGGGCGCCGTCACCTTCACGCCGATGGGCGTTGAGGTGACAACCAGAGACGCAAAGGGCGAGAAATACACGCACAAGGCTGACTACCCACTAAACCACGGCATCAAGAACGTGGTTGGTACATTTGCCAAGGGAGTGCAAGACGGGAAGCTCGCAAAACAATTCTCGCCGGTTGAGGCACTGGCAGATCTTTGCGTTCTCCAAGCCATGTTTGAATCCAATGGGCATCCAAAAACTATGCTGTAAATAGATATAGAGCAAGAATAGAGATAGATAGCTTCTTTGCGATGGGTTAGACCGCATTTATGCTAGAGAATGATGCGCATTCGCACATGGATGATAGAGTCATTCAACCTCTAGTTAACGTCCCAACTAATCCTCTGATCCAAATTACACTCTAGGCTGTGTTTTTGCTTGTAATAAACTACGCATCACAATAGACACCAATTATCCAGCTGTTGTTACTACAACACTCAGATGAAAATTGATAACAGGTATGTCTCAAGGTCACAACGCTCTAGAGGCTCTTGTCAACTAGCGCTTGGGGGTACAGGGAGCGTAAATAGTGGGATTGTGCATCTTCGCCACGGATGGTGAAAAACGGGGGAAACGAGGGAAATCTTTAGAAAACGACGCGGGGGCATCGCTGGGAGGGCGAACTTGAGATTTGCACAACTCGTGCACAACATTCCCCGCAATTTCACAGTAAATGGATTGTGGGGGACTGGATATGGGGAAGGGAACTAGCGGATGCCAAGCCGAGGTGGCGCATCCTTGATACTTTTTAAATGAGGCTAATGATGCTTTCCACCATGTAACGCCTGCAGTTGAAGGGAGATTCTCCGCAGCTGGGGTGGGGGAGACTAAGGACAAGACTAGAGGGCCAGTAACTCGAGTTACCCCAGACTGTTTAGACTCAGGCTGTGTAAATGCTCGGTCATGTCGGTTGAGATGGAGATGCGAGAACTCGTGGGACTCGACTTCTGTTCAACGTATCATGATTTAGCATGACGCATTGGTATCAAGAGGTGGTCCCGAACCCTCCATCACAAATTCGAGACTAAAAGATCCATTGGAGCTGTGCTAAACCTGATTTTGAAGGCCAGTTGCCGAGCGTCTTCTCATCCGCAGATAGATAGATGTGGACTCACATTTGAATGCAGCTCCAACAAGTGCTGGTTAAACCTCCCCCCACATCCCACATGCCTTGATACCAATGATCTTCAGGGCTAAGCCCAATTTTGAAGACACCTCAGCTCCGAGGACTCAAACTCCGCCTCGTTGAACTTCATGCAAAGTCTAGACGTGACCCGGAGGTGGAGGTCATTTCAAGTCCGCCACCACGCCTCAACAATCAACACCACCAACACAGGGCCATTTCTCGTACACTAAACCCGAATTTGAAGACACGTAATCCCAGACTATGGCCCCTTGTTTCGGAAACTAGATGGGATAACTGTACCCAGGCCGGCAAGGATCGTGTGAATGCTGATCACCAGGTAGGGCTACACCGGCGCTAAACCCGATTTTGAAGACACGTCATGCTGGCATCCGGAACACCTTGGAGGAGGCTCACGAGTCACGAAACGCTCCTTCCGATCCGAGATTCGATCAAGATGGAATCTCTTCTGTTTGCCGAAGCCGACTCCTCCTGCGGTACTACCATGTATGCCTACCTAGAGAGGGTACTATTAAATAGCTTCACTTTTCTGCTCCAAGTAAGAGATGCATCAGCTTTCTCAGCACCATCTTCTACTACTACTACTCCCATCATTGCATCCCCCCTGCAGCTCAACATCTCAATTTATTCGTATCATTGGACAACCATTGCCCCACAATGTCTTCCCCCGATCAGCTCCAGTCCTTGCTCGCGCGCATCCAACGCATCGAGGACATCAACGAGATCCAAAACATCATGGGCCGTCGAGCGTACTATCACTCGTCCGGCCGTCATGACCTCGAGATTAATGAGCTTTGGAGTTCTCATGATGATGTTGTCTTTGAGGCCGAGGACGTCGGTGCCTGGACGAGCCTCAAGACCATCAAAGACGCCTACGTGGACAAGAACCCCTTCCCTGCTGGCACCAAGGGTCTATTAGTCGAACACACCATCACCACCCCTGTTATCGAAATTGCCGCTGATGGACAAACGGCCAAGGGCATTTGGATCTCTCCTGGCCACGAGACCTTCCCCGTTGAGGGACTCGATGTGCCCAAGGCCCACTGGAGCTGGGGCAGATACGCCGTCGACTTCCGCAAGGAGGACGGCCAGTGGAAGATCTGGCATCTGCACGTCTTGACCACATTCCGCACGCCCTTTGACGATGACTGGGCCAAGACTGCCTACAATAAGCCCGAGTGGCTTCCCAAGGATGGCGAAGGCGTTTCAGTCGCTGACCGTGGTGTCAGCTTCAACGAGCCCTACCATCCTAACCGCGCCCCTAAGCTTCAGCCCGTGCCGCCAGAGGCCTATGCCACCTGGAAGGATACTTGGAGTGCGACGGACTTTCATGAGTTTACTCGGTAGAGGCCTTGATGTGCTTGGATGACGGAAAATGAAAATTAAGGGCTAGATTTTCCAGTTTAGTGCAATTCGATGACACTTTTGCGAGCTCGCCATCCACTATGGAGAACATGAATGTTCAAACTCTGGTTCAGTCAATTCACTATGAAACGGGCAGTATGATGTTTTGTCGCTGTCCCTCAGGCAAATGGTGCTGGCTTCAATAGTCACTGCCACTGGTGTCATTGACACATAGATACGTCCAACCCAACTGGTAAAAGCTGCGTATATTTCCAATACCATAAAATGAAGTAGGAGTGAAGATCATGGTGTCCACCCTGCAGGAAATACACCAGTGTACAGTAGGCCAGTATTCCGGCATCTCTGTGGGACTCATATTCATCCCATGCATTTGATCATGCGCTCGGACACATTAGATTGCCAGACATGGAGTCATCTTACCATATGGGCTTGCCTTTGTTAAGCTTGCGTGGAAAGGGGCGATGACTGAGGGGGCTAAATTCCCTCCGCGTATGAAGTGCCGCCAAACTCACAATACCAGAGGAGCCAGGTGAGTAGAGGCTCACATTATAGAGATGTCCCTACTCTTTACCCAACATAATCACTACAGTCATCCTCAAAGTCGTGAAATATAAGATGCTACGTGAGTGCTGACCGGGCCCCCACGTTGACACGGCTCCCGGAATGTTGGTGAACACCGAACTGCCGAACGCATTTCGCATCGGTCTTGGCGCCAGGGTGAGTGACGTAGAAAGTACCTCTATGCTGTAAGGGCACTAACAGTAATAAACTTCAAGCTTATTTAAATCACTTGTTGTGAGCATCTCTCGGGTTTGACGGTCGCGACAAGCCATCAGATGGATTCTAAAGCCGGTTTCTACGCACAGAAATGATAACACCCAATATTGGATAATTATTGGATCAACCTATGTAGCGAATTACGCATAAGAGGTATGTTTGCGAGATATGCATGGAGGGCGGTGCTGCTCACGCACAACCTCACTCATGCTTGCGCCCCACGCACGAACCATCATCACTAGAAACGACGACTCAACGCGCGACTTACAATAGGCACGGCGAAGACAAATAAGAAAGGTAACAAAATATACTACAGGCTATTATGGTATCTGTGATTCTTGCACATTTAAAATACTCGAATTTCACGTTTATGGAGTCCGAGTATGGTCTCTCCCCCATCATCACCAACATTACTGCATCCCACTGGAAGCTATAACTCATCTACCACATTGGAACAACGCTTCCCATCGATAGCGTGCACAACGGGATTTTGTCGTGCATTCTCGCCGAGTACACCGAATCCATAATGTTTTTGATTCGTCGCGGCGATGATGGATGTCACCTTGCAACATTACTTAGCCTCCTCGTTTTCCAGCATACTTTTTATACCAGAGCTTGTTATTTTGGGAACTCCATCATCAACCTAGCGCAACTGGTACGAAAAGCTCACCCGTGACTAGTAAATTAGTATCATGGACGACTCTTTTATAAGTTCCTTCAAACGCCATCGAAGGAGAAAAGGTCGTATCCTGTTTGTAAGCTGGATTGGTTAAATATATACCAAGACCTATCCAGGCTGCCGTCAAGGTGGAAACCCTCGTCTCCAAATATCGGGGTGCTCAAGGCTTGTAATTTTTGGTCTAAACAATCAGCCAACAGCCCGTGGAGGTTTGACTTCCGTTTTTCGTGAAGACCAGCCAAGTGTACTCGCACATTCTCCAGATCTTGAGGCACGTCTTCGTTAGTGTCTTGGGAGCATTCAGCGTCGGGCGGGACGTACCATCAGGTTCTCCTACTCCACCTTCAACGCCTTGAATGACGATTAGAGCGGCCCAAGTAATGACGACCAGATCGAAATTGGACCAGATGGAAGAATCAGCCAGCTGAAGCTTGACAGCCGCACGAGCAGAAACGAGGAGTTCGTGTTGTTCCCTGGGTGTCGTATCGGAGAAAAGATCACTACCTCTGGCCGGTAGGTAAATGGAGAGAACGAGCACGCGATGCAAGACGTACTGTCTAAAGACGAGTTTCCTCTCGTTCTCCGGCTCATCGTTACGGGCACCAAACTCGACCAGCCAGTCATCTAACTGACGAGCCCAATCCCGGATGACGGCCGCATCGACGTCGCTAAAGGAAACGGCAGGGTCAATTGTCGTTGCGAGCTCCCCAGAGAAGCAAGACCAAATCGTCGGGAGGCCTCTTCCGGTGAAGTGGGTAAGACCCGTGTGCATCATTCGTGATAGTCTGTAGAGTTGGTCTTGCAGTGAGATGCGAAGACGCGGGAACGGTGCTATGATAGGGATGGCTGGACATGACAAATAGATGGAGGCATGCTCGAGGTCGACGATCTGTGTTGAGGGTCAGTCGATCTTCCGTTGATTAATAGTCACCCGGGAGGCCGAACCTGAAGGCCGGTGAAAAGTCTCTGCCACTCAAGAGACCTTTCATCCATTATGGGTGGGCAGTGTTCGAGAATGAGCCTGTACGCAATGGATATCCATACGCCCGTCTCTTTGCTAATGCCTTCCCTCAACAGACCTGAAAGTATGATGCCTAGAATCGTCTGAAACGCCCACTCTTCCGCTCGAGCAGGGTCTTTCGCGTCCTGACCAATTGCGCTTGCGGGCATGCAAAGTTGCGCGATAGCGTTGCAAAGGACAGTGAAGTATTCAGATGCCAGCGTAACGACGTCTTGGGATCCTCTGATGCTCGAGCAATATAACATGGAAGCCAATAACAAGGGCGTTGGCGATGAGAAAGTCTGTTTGCTAGGAAGGAAGTGCAACCCAAGCATGGTGTCATGGAAGCTGCGCATCGATCAGGACAGGTCAGAAGAGTGAAGACGGAGTCAAGGAGTGGCCATACGTGAGCCATAGGCGCTTAATAAGCGACTCTGTCCATATATCTTTGCTTGTATTTGTTGAGCAACTCGTTTTTAAGACCTGGATCGCAGGCCACAAAGGTCTTAATGACGGATCTTGAGGATCATGTCTGTCAAGAGCAGTAGTCTTGTTGACATATGTAACAAGCTCATCATCAATGTCTGGTAGTCCGATGTGGTCCTCGATTCTCTTCAACCGACGAAGTACAGAGCTATCGGTATTGGGTACTTGAACCTGCTCGTTCAATGGTGCCAATGGTGCCAGAGGTGCCAGAGGCGTAATGGATGTGTCGTCATCATATAAATGGTATGCGGCGGCCTAAATTTACATTTCAAAGCATGGTTAGCCGTCACTTCGTGTATCGCGTTAAGGAATAGCAATCACATACGTTGGCCCGTGGGACAAATACGCAAGGCACTCCTGACCTAAGGCATCTTCGACAGGATGGCCCAGAGTCGATCCTACATTTCATCTAGCCACCTACTTAGATCCGATTGACACGCAGGGTACGAATTGAGCAGGAGTCAAGTGATTGCCAACCTTTTGCCGTCGGCAATTGACTGGGTAGATGTCAGCTCTCGGTGCAAGTACCCAGCAAGAGGGAGGACCATATCTCACCACAAGCCTTCCGGGCTTTTATCGGAGCATCGCCGTCTCGGACACGGCCGGTCGCCGGACCGCCCTGCGGAGACATGGCCGGTTGACGAGGGAAGCAAGGGAGGAGCAAAATTAGCGGAGAAAGAGCACACGAGCATGCATGGATCCATCAATCGGAATCAGATAATACCCACTCCCCGCATTGTCGCAGACTCGCAGACTCGCAGCGACGCTGGCGGCGTGGTGAAAGTGGAGGACGATTCTGCGAGAGGAACCGGCGAAGTGTCCAGGTCAGTAGGATTTCCACCGGGTTAGCCGGGTGAGCCGTCCTTTTTATCCATCCGGGGGCCCATTTGTTAGCGTCTATTGTGAACTGATAATAATGCAACGATGCCGGCCCATTTTCCGTTTTAGGTTACGGGTTTGATAAGTGCGAATCGACCGACCGGGGCCGACGTTCTGATTTCTGGTGAAGTCGCGTGTCAGGTGCTCAAGGGCACGTGAATCCATCCGTACTGATATGTACTTGGTGATGACCGACATAAAACATATTAGTGAACCATTCCAATATCAATGTTAAGCATATCATATCATGTGTGATTTATCTCTCTCTCTGTGACCCAACTCGATATTCCAGCCGATGGTTTCCGGCCGGCGCTTACCCTAGAGATGTACATGAGGAAACCCATGATGGGCTGCTACAATCGACTGTACAGAGGCGGGGGCGGTATACTCTTAGATACAGAAATCTGACTCGATTCATCATGTGCTATCAATGTTCTAGGAGCGTTTGCGAAGCATGGGGGCAGTTGAAGGAGCTGAGCCATGCAGGCCGATTGACCGAGACCGTATAGCGCAATGATTGACCACCCGAACAAAAGGACGGAGATCGAGAATCGAGAAAACATATACCAATGAAATAATACATACAAAAATTGATATCATCAGGAATCGAAGCTGCGGCCGTCTAACGCGCTGAAAAGGTCTCTTGAAGGATCATTCACGGTTATGCGTTGTTGAATTGTGCCGGCTGCCTTCCGAACTGAACCTTCCTTTTCAAGCCCGAACTTCCGACCACCCTATCGACCTCCGTGCCCGAACCTCCGTGCCGGCCCGTGCCGATAAGCCTGAAGCCCCGATCTCAGCAGGTTGCCAGAAAAAGGATGTTTGTGCTGCATTTTGTCGTCACTACCACCCCGTCTTTCCGAACCTCGACAAGCCGTGCAGGATGAAATCGAGACAGCCTCGCAGACCGGCATTGTGTTAGCAGTTTAAGTCATGAATCAATCGATGTGATGAGACCCAAATGTCCAGGCTAGGTTGGGATGCAAGAGGTGCGAATCTAATTGAAGTCACAGATTGTGTGAAAACAGTCAATATTATTTTCTACTATGTTCGTTGTATGGTGTCGTCATATCATTCGAAAAGCCCTGTGCGCCAAGACCAACCCCCAAAGTTGTAAATAAAATCCAAGTTCCAGCGCATCGGGGAATGCCAGTCTAAAAGGTCTATCAATCAATCTCGCAGCTTCAGGTCGAGGACAATGGTCGGAACACCCTGGAAGTCCTGAGGCATTGTGTAGGTGAAGTTCCAAAACTCGAAGTCTCCCAGTGTGCGGCTGGAACCTCCGTGGCTTCCACCAAAGTTCAGCTGGTAAGCTCCATCCACGTTGCCAGAAGTCTTGACTTCGAGTCTCGGCACATCTTGCCAGCTGGAGACGGTGGGCGTTTTGCTGAAAGCGCCCACTGCGAGAGTGAAGATGGAGTTACGGCCTCCGTAGGGATACGAAATGGTCAGACTCCAGGGCTTGACCACGATATCGATCGCCTTTTCAGTGGGGAAGAGCTAGAAGATTCGCAGGTTAGCAAACTACTCTGCAGTTGACCATGGACTGGCCAGACTTGGGTGAAGAAGCAAGTCGCTATCTGTCACTGTAAAAGACATACCGAAATGAACGAAACCTCATCACCTGTGTCCCACTGGATAACGGCGGGGTTGAACGACCTCGCCGACCGGATAGGGCCGCCAACAACCATTCCATCACACGACTCAGCTCCAATGGTGACGTTTTCAGACAGCCATGCGCTGACATTGCGAGCGGCAAGGTCCCATGGGGGAGCCCTCGACGCGGTCTTGAACGTGTGCTCGCCGCGGAAAGTCGACAGACCTTCTACGATTTCCTTAGGGATCAAGCTTTCATGCTTCTCAGCGAGGACGGCGAAAACGGGACCCCAAGAGTAGTCGGCACTATGGGACATGGTCTCCGGCTGTACGTGGGGTTGATCAGTCAGCATTGCTTAATCAGGTACACTCAGTTTTGGCTGGGTTGATGAGTCTACTCACTCTCTCGACAAGTCCCGTGTTCTCCTTTCCAATCAGAGGCCACAGCCACAAGGACATCAAGCTGAGGTAGCGGTTCATGTCGTGGCCGTAGGCTCGGTCCCAAGGGCCGGCAATGTTCCTCAGACCAGGGTGCCAGAGCTCGGCGATCGCCCTCCAAGTATGGGCAACCATGCTGGGTCCATTCTTGGCCATGACGGAATCCTCAGGCAGGTATTTAGCCCACAAGGTGAGACCGAAGAGCGATACGCCAGTGTAGGTGCCGGAATTGAACTCGGAAAGTGTGTTGTGCTCGTTGAAGAGGTCGATGATCTCTTGGCCGTACATCTCGCCAGCCCTCGTCATGTTGGACTCCTTCACGCGTCGGCCAACCCAACCAGATGCAAAGGCCCGCATGATAGCCTAGGGGTCGGCATATTAGCATCGTCGGGATTATTGGGGGCAGTTTAAAAACATCGCGCTCCCGAGAGGAAAATTGGCTTACCGGGTTGGTGTAGGACGGGAACAGGTTATCGCCAGGACCCATGTGGCCAAATCGGTAAGAATCACCCACGGCGGCGTGGTAGAGAGAATCCATGATAAGGTCCTGGGTCGTCTGGTTCAGGAGATGGGGGAACTCCTCCATGATGACGATGAAGGTGGTGCTGATAAAGCCTCGCCAGTTGGGATCCCAGGTGCCATAGATACCTGTACCGTACTTGGGCGAACCGACCTTGGGCTCTTCGGGCTCCCTTTGGTAGTTTCCGTACCTGGTCGCGAATCAGCATGGTGACTTACTCAGCATCGAGAATGCGACTTCTCGGTGGATAGAAGGTTGACGAACCACTCGTTTGCTGGATCCTTGTACTGGCCAGCAATGAGGTTGTGGATGATCTTGACACTCTCGGCGACATCGTTGCCCTGGTTTCGGGCCAAGAGACCCAGCGCATACCACGACGAGCTGCGAGTCTCGTGTCGCAAGGCGGTAGAGGAGCTGAAATAGTACAGGTAGCCGGCATCGGAGTCGTAGTAGGTATCCATCCAGTCCATGGATTCGGTGAACAACTGCTTCGCTTTGGGTGACATGGAGTTGACGGCGGATCCGGAGCCGAGGCCGGACCAGCTCACGGACCCAGTAGCATCGCTACCTCTGGTCAGTAGAAGGTGAATGGTGACAATGCCAGCCAAGGCACCAGCCCCCAGGACGTAAGGAGAAGGGAGACGCATAATGAGTGTCGGTTGTGTTCGTAGCACACAATGGGCTTGGACGATGCTCAAGTGGAAAAGTTTTAGATGCCGCGAGTGGGCCGTAGACAGTTTATATTCGACCACTTGGTCTTCTAGTTTAAGGACCTGGAGCCTGTAAGGCACACTAGGTATGTGGAGTCAGGGGTACATACGTCAGATCTCAGTGCGAGATGGTGGGAGGAATTGGGAGGAATTACGGCAGATTGATTGATGTGATACATTCCCCTCGGGAGGTGGAAAAAGGGGTGGGATTGGCCCCCTATTTTTTTTTTGTACTTCGTAAAGCTAGGCGGTTGATGCAAACGCCACGAAACAAATGTGTCGGGTGTGTAGGAACGACTAATTTGCTTGTGGATAGCGCTGGTTGCTGCTTGTGTCTGACTTCTCAGCCTGGTGAGCTAACAAAGTGACAATTGCGGGAGCCGGCGGGGGGAGTGCTGGGCTAGATGCCGACCTCCTCTAAGACTGCGACGCGTTGCGATTGCTCCCCGCGACGCGGTCAAGTCGACGAAGAATTTATGGACTGCGTTCTAATTGTGAGCAGCCTCTTCTCTCTGCGTATCGGCATTATTTTGTTAGCGGAGCGCTCGAGGCTCAGCTGGGCTCGCGTGAGGAGCAGGCAGATCAATAGCTGGTGGGGTTGACTTGGGCTTGCTGGGATATTTGCTTTTTGGGCCCCTGCGGCCCCTGCATCCCCTGCATCCCTTGCCGATCTAGTGCGAGGCGGTGGAGCTGATCAAGTAGCGGGCTGAACTATCGATGTTCCGGGGACTTGTTAGCTCTTGGATTACTGGGTCAAGAGGGCGGCGCTATCGATTCGTTTGGGTGCGATTTTGATCAACGCAGGCCCTGAAATTTCCTTCTTCTGGGTGTCTTTTGTCACTGCACTGTGGTACGTACTCGGCCCATGGGTGTCGCCCAATCTCCTGTCCTGCAAAAGAGAATCCTGCGGGTTGAGGGAATTGAGATAAGCATCAGCCGTCTGCTTACTGCTCATGATCCATGATCCATGATCCATCCTGCCTCACATGCCGCATGGGTTCACAACCCGGCTCACTATCCAATGCCTGCCGTTCTTCAATTCTCAGCTGCCCCTCCACACAGATATCCAGGGCTGTGATTAGCCCACATGCTGGCCACCCTACCGCACAGTCAAGGGGCACCGAGGGGAGCTACTGCACGAAGAAGGACTTCGGTGGTACATGCAGCACAGCACTGTACTGTGCTGTGATTACTGGTAGTACTGTACGCCATGCTCAGGCTGCTAAGGTTCCACCAACTCCATCCCTTCAATGCCATCCCCATCCACCCGAATTCCACTGTTTTGTGCAGACTCGTTTCTCCATTCAGCTACATTTGACCCCTGACTGACTTACCTACGGAGCACTCACGCCCGTTGCCGCCACCGCCACCGCCGCCCCCTTCCTTATCTACAGCAATTACTTCCTATCAGCCACAGTCATCGAGGCAAGCCTCAGCTTTGGTGCAAGTTCTTCGCTTCAGAGCCTAGCAGACCGCAGCATAACTCTTGAGTCCTCGCCATGCCTTTACCTCCGACCTGTATCAACATTCGTTGATCCCTCTTCCCTCGCGCCAATTCATTCTCTGCCGAGTCTGCACCGCGGCCCCATGACCACAAATACACCCAGAAGAGGACTCGGAGCGCCCAGCCCCTCCTCCTCTGCACGACTTGCAAGCTCTTTTAGTCCCAGGTCCTCCGGGCTTTCCCCTGTCCACTCCGCCCCTGTCTCGACCGTTCTGGCCAGCTTTTGTTAGCTGGATTCGCCAACCGAGATCCGTTGTGCCGCGCTACAACTACCTTCAACAGTCCAGTACCAATGCTCTGGCGGATCCCGTTGCAGCAAACCCCATAAGGCTTCAGCCGCATACCATAGTCAACGCTGTTTCGGGAGACTCTATTATTGCCGCCCCTAACTGTTCTTGATGCGTGGCGCCGTTCGTACCTGGCTAGACAGGACAACCTCGTGAGCCGAGCCGCTGGATTAGGACGATCCACAGAGCTCAGCTTCGGCGCGATGCCATTTTGACGTTCCAAGCTACAGGCTATTTGCGCAGAATTCGATGGTTCCATTAGTCGCGGACGCTTCGAATGACTCCATCGTGAGCCCGCGATGGGGCAGTCGAAAGCTCGACAACCTCGGAGGTAGCGGCCTCGGGGGAGGCTAGACCCTGAGCCTCGAGTGAGCAGAAGCGTTTATATCGTGAAGTGGACGTTTCTGTCTCACCTCTCAGGTCTAGTGTCTCTCGCTGTCGTTGAAGCTTCGGTTGGCGCTCAGTCGTCGCTCTACTAGCTGTCGTATCAGTTGTCGAGCCTTGTCGTTTCGGCAACTCTTCGTCATGCGGTCTGTCTTTACGCTGGCCGCCTTGGCCTTCTCGGCCTTCCATCCCACCTCGGCTGGGCTTTGCGTTCCCAAGCATCCAACCACTCCTCCCACCACTACTCCCACCACTACTCCCATCACTACTCCCATCACTCGCTCGATCAAGAACCTGATAGGCAATGGCAACTTTGCCATCCGCGACCCCTCGAACCCTGCTAGAGTTCTCGGTTACAACATCACAGGTCAGGTTGACCGCAACACCCAACAGGGCTACACCGGCGATGGAAGCACGACACCTGGTTGCGCTCAGATGCAAGCTGCCTCCCAAAACACACCCGCCCTCAGGCACAAGAGAGCTGTTGGCGGCTCCGCCGGCATCTCTCAGTATGTCACCGGCATGGACGTTTCGACCCTCTACACTGTCCGTTTCTTCTACGCCGTCATCACTGCCCCTGCGTCGCTCAACATCTGCTGGATTGATGCTTTCCTTGGCTCCCAGAACTTCTTCACAACCTTCATCTTCGGCACCGGACAGGGAATTGTATGGGGCACTGTCCTCACACAGACCAATACCCCAGCCTCTGGTGCACCGCTCTCAATCTCCGTCAACTGCATCAGTGGCGGAATTGCCATGATATATGTCGACTCAATCTTCATGTCGAACCAGGTCACACCCCAGAACATCGACGACTTCCAGCTTGATTACGGTGACGAGAGTGACGTCCCCGACACGGCCACCACAGCGACCAACTTACCTGAGGATGGAACCTCGACACCAGGCAGCACTGGGTCCTCCACCGCGAGTGCTTCTGAGACCACCGAGCTGGCTTCAACAAGCCAGGAAGGAACTTCAAGTTCTGGTGAGCCCGAGACTACCCCGGCTGGAGCTGGCACGCCTAGTTCTGGCCCCGGTGGCGGTGTTGGCTCGACCCCGACAAACACACCCAGCTCTCCTTCAACCGAGACTGGCTTACAACCTGTGACAGGAACACCCAGTTCTAGAGAGCCCGAGACTACCCCAGCTGGGGCTGGCACGCCTGGCTCTGGCTCAATCGACACTGGCTCACTTACACCACAGCCCGTGACTGGGACACCCATCTCTGTCACACCCCGCTCTAGTTCAACAGATGCTGGCTCACATGCACCGCAGCCGGTGACCGAGACACCCAGCTCTGAAACGGCTGGCTCCGAGACACCTGGCTCAGGCGGCTCTTCTAACTCGGCAAACCCTACCCCTTCCGACACCACGTCTGCGCCCACACCGTTGTCAACAAGTAAGGTCTGTGTCTATCTGAGCGACCCTTTGACTGCAGGAAGAGGTTGCGGTAAAAAGCCCTCATCTAGCCATGGAGGTTACTCGTCATTTAGAACATCCACCATCACCGAACGAGAGTGCGCTGCTCTCTGCTTTGCTGACGAGAATTGCCTATCGTTTGAGTATACCTACGCGGGCCAAGGCTGTGCCAATGATTGCCTCCTCATTGCATCTCCACTTCTGGATGCCTCTCCCGACGACGGTGATGCCATCATGGCTTACGATCGTTCTTGCATCCGCAAATACGACTGCCCCAACTGGTGGCCCGATAATGCCATCTGCATCAATGGTGCTGGCAACACCCCCCGCGCGGGCTGCCAGCAAAGGAGAGGATCGCTCAAATCGTGCGCCCAACACTTTGCAACCCTCACAATCTCCGATGTTGATGAAAGCTGCACCCTGACCAGAGGGTGCCGCGACATGTGCTCGATGTACCCGTCTTGCAAGGCCTTCCGGCTCACTGATGCCTTGTCCAACAATTGTTTCCTCTACGCTGGGACCGTTTCTCAGATTGCCGGCCCTGGAGATGACGCATGGTTTGAGGATCTGAGCTGCTCCGATTGTGGCCAAAACATGGGCTACTTTACCTATGCTTTGCCTCTGGAAGACCCTCTTGACATGCCTGAGATGACCTGCGAAGATACCCCTTCGCAACTGTCTTCCTCCACCACCCCTACAAACACCCCTACAAACACCCCTGCAACCAACCCTACAACCACAGCCGAACCAAGTGTAACAGCCTCGGTTTGTCTTATCCCTGAAGGCGGGCGGTGTACGAAAAAGAGTCCTGCTCCCAACGGCCTGCTTTGCAGCGTGGATGGAGATAATTTCCCTACTGGCTTCGGCTACTATCGATTCGTGACGTCGGAGGAGGAGTGTGCCGCCATCTGCTATCAGGATCCCACCTGTAAGACTTCGGGATGGCAGAGCAATGCCAACATCTGTCGCTTCCAAGACGCGTCGCTTGCTGAACTCGACTTTGTGCCTGTGGTCGGAGGCGTGACCGTCTTCAGTGACCCGCAATGCTGGGACTGCCCTTGCCAAAGCGAACTCACTCCCACGACTACAGCGGTGCCAACCTACACATATGATCCAGACTTGCCCAAGTGCACCACTGCTCTGAATGATGGCTGTCCTTGGGTTCCCGGTTTAGATGGCAACCAGCAATATGCTTGCACCAAGAATGGCCACTTCCCCAACTTTGAGTACTACACCATCGACCACTCCATCTACCCGAACCAGTATGGTCCATACTTCTGTGCCGCAATCTGCAATCAAATGCCAACCCGATGCCAGTCTTGGGCCTTTACCGGCACGAGCTGTCGCTTCTCTCGCTTTGCCAATGATGACGCCGCCTTCGTGGTCGGAAATGAGTGGAATGATAACATGTGGTACGATCAATCCTGCTTTCAATGCCCAAGCTGCGATGAAGATGCAGTCACCACGCCAGCAACTACACCAATTGCAATCAATCCTACTCCTAACCCTACATACCTATAGTAATTAATACTACTGTTAATATCTCTCTTTTAATAAATAAAGCTATAAGTGGAGTCGTATTAAACTGTATTAAATTGTGGCATTTACTTATTAAGATGTCAAAGTATTAGGATTTAGTGTTAGCTTTTCACTTAATGTAGATAATGCACATGTGAAAAAGGAGAAGGATTTATTTAAAAGCAAGATGTAATTTAAAACTAATGACCCGCATTGCCATCCCGCTCTCAGTCGACAAAGAGTTGGCCGACTCGCTTCCGGTGCAGCTCAAATGCGGTCATTCCCTCGTATTGCTCAGGATTCTCTCGATTGACAAAATGCGGCAACGGTCCGGCCGAAGTGTTGCGGCTGGCTTTGACAAAAGATGCCACTGAGATTTGTTCCGGGAGCAAACCGGCCTCGCCGTGACTTGATGCAGAGCAGCCCGTAGGAAACCGTTGGCCAAGCTTTCCATTGTATCGCTGATATAGACGGCGACTTCGGTAGGGTTCTCCTGGATGATGGGGATGAATTTTCTGGGATTCTCGCGGTCTTCGATCTCTAGTCCCCCTACAGCGTCTTGGAAGAGCAGTGTGATGAGGCCAAAGTCTGTGTGTGGCCATGCACGCTGGACGTTGGTCCCTGTTAGCCACGCGTTGGAGAGAGGGGGCGTAGTAGTTGAGACGTGCTTCTGTCACTGGACTTTCGCATCGCTTAGCCAATGTGCCGCTGGGTAGCTCCAGCCAGATGTCCATAGCCTGCAGAACACGCAGTCCTGTGTTGTGACACAGTTGGACAAACTCAGTCATGGCTGCTCGGAAGTTGGGGATCTCTTCCTCTGCTGGCCATTTATTTGGAAACTCTTCATCGTCATCGATGACCCAATCGAAGTGTTCCTGAAGCCATATGAAGAATGATTGCTTCTGGACTGCGTACCTTCTTGTCGAACAGGTTGGTTGGGACGCTGCCATTCTCGTCTGTCATGTTCAACTTGGAATTACTTTCCGAGCGTTGGAAACTCCAACCGCGCTGTAGAGTGTCATCACGAATGTTAGGGATTCTGCTTCTGGCATCTAGTGAGAGCTAGAAGAACCGTTGGCTCCATCATGGTCGTAAGCACAGCTCTTGTCACAAATGAAGGTCAAACGTACCCATTGGAACACCGAACTGATGGCCTCCACAGGAATTCCATGGTTAATAAGTCGCACGGCCCCATGTATCCTGAAGCTCTCCATCATCCGACCTGCCAAGTCCTTTCTCTCTGAGGCATCGTTGCTGGAGAAGTTGGAAAAGTCCAGGGTCGGGAGGTCCATTTCGATAAGACAGTGGGGGTCAAAGAATTGAAAGGGTCTCTGCGGATGGGTTCGAAGTTTTAGGGAGTGACCTAGGAGAGAGATATCTGTGGCCATTCTCCCGCGGTCTGGTAGTCTTAAGGAGCAGTAAATATACATACCCTGTCTGCGGTCTCTAGGATGTCACCACCTTCCTGCATTGTCTTGGCCTACCCATCCTCGGCCTGTCCTTGAACTGTAGTCATTATGACACCTCTGGCAATCAACTCTTCTTATCATAGCCTGCAAGGAGTGCCACACTGTCTAAAGTGCAATTGGAGAATACAGGCAAAGGAATATCCCTCACACCACATTGCTGCGAATGATGATCGCGCTGGCGCACACGCACGTTGTGGCAGGCTACCATCATCGTGACAGGGCTAGGTCTCTATCTGGATCTATCAGGCTGCACAGCAGAACCATCGGTTTCTTCATAGAGGAATAGTGTTCTCTGTGAAAGACTCCTATGCGCTTTGCTTGTACATGGCTTCGTCCTATTAAAAAAATGTTATCCGATGCTAGGGGCGAGAGCAATGCAGGAGAAAGGCTGATCACCGCTAGACGTGCGCTATATGTCGATGAGGCGCCTGGTTCCCAGCTCCAGTGCCAGTTCACTGAAAGCATCCTCATCATCTTCCAAGGCTCCTCTGTTAAGCAGTCCCCTTTCTTGACCCTTCTAGCTCCCACAGATTTCCGCTCACAACCCTTGATCAGTGCCACAAAGAGGTGGATGCTTTCTTCACCAGCATAGAGGTCTTTCGTATCGCCCCTTTGTGCAACAGTTTCGCTAGCTTTGTGCATAGAATTGGTGTCATTCAGAAGTGCCGCTCTCTCGCCTATTCCGGGTGGAATAGCCTTCTCAAGCAAGTTGGCCAGTTCACTTCCAGGAACGACCATCTCGGAGGGAAGACCGTTGGCGACGCAGTGAAGAAAACCAATAAGTCTGCAACCGTGGATAACGGTTTGCTGGAACCAGGTTACCGACTCGTCTCTACCGACGCCCTTGTACCACTCGACAGCCCCATCTTCTGCATCGCGGTGCTGCTTCCAGGCTTCCATCATGGGTATGGTTACCAAGAGAGCAAAAACGGGGCGAGGCACCATGGCCATCGCGTCGTCATCGTAGAGGGAATAGACATCGTGGAAGGCAAGCTCTTCGGTGACGCCCAGGAAACGGGCGAGCTCGTTCATGACGTGGAGGTTGGTTTCTGATTGACGTCAGCTTAGCACGCGAGGGAAGAATCAGGATGGAGGGGAGAGTACCAAGCACGGTGGCAACCTTGGGACCCTTGCGCGGTGCGTTTGAGGCGGCAGCGCCGCTACTGTCGGCACCTTCACTCATGTCGAGATGTGGGAGCCGAGTTCGTGTTTGTGCTTGCTTACAAAGGCTTGCAGGAGGAGATGAACAGGTGAAGGGATGGGGAAGGCGACGATGAAGGCGACGACGAGGAGACCCTCGATTCGGCTCCATTTTAGTCCCATGCCCCCAAGAACATTTGAACACGATACTACTCAATTGACAACATCGCGAACCGCAGTGCCTGCCACTTACTTCCATACATCTAGACGAACACACCAAACGCCAATGCCTCTGTTCCCCCGCCAGGTGACAAGGTGGCATGCTCGTCGGCCAATCCTACTCCGCGTGGGTCCTCGTTAAGACAGTGGCGATCATCTTTGCGAATCCTGCCGTCGCCCTCATCATCTATTTCATTCTAGTGGCTGCCAGGGTGCTGGGGATATCCTATCCATGCTCTATCTTGGTAGAGTTTTCGTGCCTCGTTGAGATCCTGTGGTTCCTAACAGTTTCGGTCCACCCGTTGGCTTAGTGTGATGGGATTGCCCTAGGAGGCTTAGGCGGCAGCGAGCACTCCGGCCTCTATTTACTCTGGCAGGTTTCTATAACAGTTAGGTCTAGCCTAGAGGGATAAGGTAGGTCCGGGATACAGTAATATAATTAGGTAACTTAAGATATCATAATAAGTAATAGAAAGTATAATTAAGCTATGCTCTCGTTTAATAGCTGCGATTAGTTATTACTCTTTAGTAACTATTATAATCTCATAAAATGGTTTTATAATATCAAAAGACTACATCTGAAGTTTTTCAAGTCTTTCTATAAAATAGTATGTGTCGTCTTCAGTTGTAATTACAACATGTTTCTTCAGGAGCATCGTTAACCCCGTGGAGCGCACACTGCTTCTTCTACTCAGTGTCAGATTAATTAAGGACGTCACTGCCCCACATATGTTAGATCAGTCTGTGTTGAGAATACAAGTTGGCCTCTTCGCTGTCACATACCTGACTAGAACTAATAAAGACTACATTGAATTAAGCGTTCTGCAACGAGTACTGAATCGACCACGACGTCCCTCGACTGGGCCAGCAGTGTTTATTGCAAATCAGGATGTGAACTTGTTTACCTTTTTTTTTAACCTTATTTGCCACGTGAGTTAGTTTCCTTATATATATTTATTTGTCAGTTAGATAACAGACCTTCCATCTTTACAACTCACAAGTTAAAATCCGTTCTTGTCAACATGCTTGGCAAGAGACAACGGCGAATGGTATCCCCGTTGCAGCCAATCTGACTATAGCCACTGTATTTCTCAAGGACAAACAAGCTATACATTTAAAATAAATTCATGGCAGTCTAATTTCTCATGTACAATATCAATATCACCACTCCTTCCACACTCTTATTTGTTGACGTTCTGGTTTGTTCCGTTTTCATAGAGTTGCTTAGGCGCCCTCCTTGTGAGTGATACCCGGATCCTCCTCCTTTCTTCTACCTGCGGTCTCGTCATGTTCAGAGGCCGAGTTTCCATGTAGTCTTTCTTCGTCGCTAGAGACTGGGGCACCCGTTTCGAGGTCGGTACCAGCCTCCCTGCGGATCCGAGCCATATCCTCAGGCAGAGGGGGCACCCACTTGGCGCTCTTAAGCGGGTTCACCTTTTCCAGATACATGGTATCAATCTCTTCAAGAGTACGACCCTGGCCCTCAATAACGAAGAAGTAAACCAACAGGCCGCCTAGAACGTTGCAGCCCGCAAAGACATAGCCGTAGCGGAAGTCGATGTCTTTGGTAATGAATGGCGTAAAGAAAGCCAGCAGAAAGTTCCACAGCCAGTTGCTCGCTGTAGAAAGCGCCATACCCTTGGCACGGTAGCGCGAAGGGAAGATTTCGGCCATGATAGTCCAGATCATAGGTCCCCACGTGGTGGCGAAGCCCAGGATAAAGAGACAAGCCATGACGATCATGGCGATACCGGCGCTCCGTGTGTTCTCTGGCGTCGTTCGGTCCAGGGAAAAGTGTCCGACCGAGGCGAAGATAAGGAAGCATATGAACATCCAGATGCTGCCTGTAATCAAAGACTTGCGGCGACCGTAGTGCTCCACAATGTAGAGACCAATGAATGTGACGACAAAGTTGATGGTGTTGAGAATGATCTGGGTGATGTAACTGTCAATCTCGACAGCCCGGAAGATAGTGGTACCGTAATAAAAGAAATAGTTGGCGCCAGTCAGTTGCTGGAACATTTGGAGCGATACGCCGATGAAGATACGGTAGGCCATCCGCGGTGCGTGGAACATGTCGATGAACTCGGAGATGGGGTTGCCCTTGATCTGCTTCTCGGCGCGCAGCTTAGATCCAATCTCTTCCATCTGCGTGTGAATGGCCCAGTGGTTGGGAGGCGCACCATAGATCTTGCAAAGGGTGTCGCGGGCGCGGTCGATGTGACCATTGCGGTAGTCATACCGAGGTGTGTCGGGAAAGAACAGGATGCCGATGCCGAGAACCAATGTGAAGACCCAGCCGAGGCCAACTATGATGCGCCACGAAGCCGAACTGTTGGGGTGGTGTGTCACCGTGCCGTAGTTGAAACATGCGGCGAGGAAGATGCCAATGGTGATGAAGAGCTGGTAGGTACAGACCATGGCGCCTCGAATCCATGGAGGAGCACTCTCAGCTTGGAACATTGGGACGAGTAGAGAGAGAGCGCCGACGCCGAGACCAGCTACCTGAATGGAGTAAATTAGCCACAATGGTTCGGGTTCTCATGACATATTCGACTTACCCAACGGCCCATCATGATCTGGACCCAGTCACGGTCCGAGGAGATCTGGATGATGAACCCTATAGCGATGATGAGGTTCCAGAAGGAGATACTGTACTTGCGGCCAATACGGTCGGCAATGGGGGCAGAAACGAGTGCGCCGATCAGGGTACCAATGGAAAGAAGACCGACGATGAGACCGGAGCGGACAGTGCTAAAGGCACGCTCGCCTTGGCTGTTTGTCTGGGCGAAGCGATCAAGGAAGTCGGGCATCTCCAGGAAGCCCGATATCTGACCAGTATCGTAGCCGAAACTATGCGTCAAGCTTGGTCAGACAGATGGTTTCGATCCCGCCACCATTAATATACTGACAGAATTCCGCCCATGGATACAAACGTCGCAAGCACGAAAGATCTCCCGGTGATACGGGGCAAGGGTGAGTAGTCTAGGTCCGTGAGGGACCTGCGAGCATGTGTCCCCTTTTCCGAGTTGGGGTTGTGCTCGTCAAAGCTAATTGTGAGAAACTTTGGTGCCATGATGAGCGGCGGGGCTATGAGGTCGTGGGTTCTCACCGAGGGCCCAAATGGTGATCAATTGCAAGGATGATTAGTTGTATTGTGTGTGGCTGGGAGGAAAAAGTCCAAAAAACTGTCCAGCGGGATGGTTTGTCTTATACCGGCGCCTCCGTAACTTGGTCCAACTCTTTCTTCGGTGCCATTGCGAACGAACGGTCACGTCAAGACCCGAGTACGGCTCAATGGGTCCCTCGTGTTCCAACGGCTTTGTCGGAGCTTGCCCATGGGGTCTCGAGATGGGGGAATCGGTCCGTCCCCAACTGTCAGGTGCGGCTGCGTGGAGCTATGTCAGGGCCGAGAGCCGATTCCCGATGAGCTTCTTGAATTGCTCCACACGGGATTGGGGAAAAAGTTGGGGGAAGACGACTGCTCCGACGTTGATCGATGCAGCAGAGAAAACTTGAGCCGTCTTTCTCGGAGAGATGACGTCTGGAGGCGTCACGGGACAAGGTCTGTGATTCGTGGGCTGATCAATCCTCTTTTCACAGAACCCGTGATGGCGGTTCCGAGAGATCCGAAACTTGATGGAGAAGAAGGAACTGCGGCATGCCCGTGTTTGCATGGAGCGCCAGCATCGTTCTGAGGCCATGAATTATATCCAAGATACAAATCAATAGATTATACTGTACTATGCTTTCGTTGCTATCCCCGTTGCGTATGCATGGCAATATTCTTGGGAATCATGCCCACGCACAAAGTCCCCATGACCCAAGCAGGCGTATGTATATTGCCAAGTTCCAACGCCTTGATCTCACCAATCCCCAAGACTCGCCGATCGTGGTCCGTCCGTCAGGCAATTGGATGCGGCTCCAAGAGCTTTTCTTGGCACGAGGCCGGCATTGAAAAAGCGATGACGCCAACCCCAGCTTCACCACTAAAGAATCTGACCACTCGCCGGACCACGATAAAAACTCCAGACACAATTTGATCGCCCGAACGGCCCTCCTTCGGCCGAATGCAAAATGTCCAAGTCTCCATAGGCCCGCTTTCCCCGTACTACGCTGTTAAAAACGTCATAAGCTTACACGGAGCGTTGGAGCCCCCCGAGCCTCGGGACTTACGGGCTTGACTACCTTGCGATTTGGCCTGGGATGATTGTCTCGCCATCATTGAAGCGTACCAATACTAATTCTTTTCCTTTTGGCTATCTTAGTAGTAGCATGTAGTTTGTTAACCTTCTTATTACTCCGCACACATAACCAGAGAGCCAGAGGAAATCTTAATCGCAGTGCCCCAGGTGAAGCGGCCGGAATGAGAACCTCACCACTCCCATATTGTTTATTCTTATAAGAATAGTCTAAGTTAATAAGAATATATATTAACTAAAAGGACTAGTTAAAAATATATTTTATTAAGTATTTTAAAATTATATTAACTATCTTATTTTTATAAATCTAAGTTTAGATATATCTTTTAGTAAAGTTAATATTAAATAACTCTCTTTTAAAAGCGAACTTAATAAAGAGAAAGAGGCTATTATAATTAAGGACTATATATAAGTAAATTTTAATAATAAAGTACTTTTTAAACTATAGAACTATTAGATTAAATAGTCTTAAGTAAGGGAGAATACTTATTAATATAAAGTAAGCCTCTTTTTATTCCTTTTTAATTAATAAAGTCTTATAATAATTATTCTAAGTTAAATTAATATAAAAAGAGAATTTATTACTTTTTAACTAATTAATTATATAAATATATATATTAAGAAAGGCTTTTTAATAAATCTTAATAATATTAGAAAGGTAGAAGTTAGAAGAAGCTATTATTAATAAGTTAATTAAGTAATATTAATAAAATATAAAAAAGAAGAAAAAAGAAAGAAAAGAAAAAGAGAAAAAGAAGTATTTTAAAGTAAAGAAAATATATATATTAAAATTAATATATATTAGATAAATTATAGTTAGTAAGGAAAATAAATAACCTTTTATTATTTAAGACTTTAAAAGCTATTTCTCTCTTTTTTTTCTTTCTTTTTAATATAATTTAACCTCTTTTCTTATAATAGCTACTATTCTTAGAACTTATTACTCTTTAACTATAACTATTTAATATATTTACTTAATTAAATACTGCTTTTTAACTAGTTTAAATAATACTTTTAAAAACCCTCCCTTTTTTCTTAACTAAGCTTTTATTTCTAACCTCTCTTTATTACTTACTATAAGAACTTTATTATTATAACCCTTTACTCTTTAATCTCTTTACTTTTCTAAACCACTTACTTACCTTTATTTCTACTTACCTTACTAATACTTATAAGCTTATATTACTTAGTCTTAAAAAACCTATCCTTAAAACCTTATTATTAATTATAGTAAAACCCCCCTCTCTTTAACTATAACCCTCTATTTCCTTTATCTTACTATTATTATAATATTATATTATTAAATAACTTTATATTTTAGTTAATTAAATAAGTTATTATTAAATAATTACCTTTTAACTTAGCCTTCTTTTAAATAAATCTTTTACTCTTTTTCTTATTAAGCGCTTTTATTATAAATAGCCCTATTAATAATAAATAAACTTACTTCTTATTAAAAGCCTATATTACTTAAAGTAAGGAAATCGCTATTATTAATTATAAAAAGGGATTATTTTATTATACTTTAGAATTATCCTTAGTTAAATAGCTAAAAGAGATTATAATTTATTAACTAGCTTTATTATACTTTTATATAGAATAGCCTAAGTTTAATAAAAAAAGGATAATTAATATATATAGTAATTATAAAGACTTTAAGTTTATAAAGGCTATATTAATATAATTCTTATATAAGGATAATATTATGCTTTTTAGAGTATTTTAAAAGGAATATACTTTTTACTTTTAAGACTTTTATAAAAAGCTATAAGATAATACTTAGGCTAGTAAAAAATGACTTAAAGACTTTCTAATTATAATTATATATAAACTAAAGGATATTATTATAGTATTTCTAACTTTACTTTTAAATAGTATTTTTATAATTATAATAAATCTATTTAAAAAGATAATAGATCTAATTAATTAAATATATAAATACTTATTCTTTAAAGACTTTATTATTAAATATATTTTAAACTCTTATTATAACTTTAGTTATTATACTATTAAGTAAGATATCTTTAATTAATATTTTATAATTAGCTTAATTAATTATAAGGACTTTTATTAAATATTATATATTTATAATTAATACTTTAATTAAGTCTTTTATTATAATATTTTTAAAAGCTATATTTAATTATTAAAAAGTATTTACTTATACTTAATACTTAGTCTTAATTAAAATGGATTACTTTTATAATTTTAATATATTTTATATTTTTATAATTAATTAATTAAGTAGTTTTAAATATAAATACTTAGCTATTTATTTTATATTTTTAAATTTATAAAGTATAATTAAAGCTATATAATTTAGGATCTATTTATATATAAACCTATCTTTAGTAATTCTAAGTATTAAGAAGTAATTAATAAAAAGAAAATATACCTTTTTATAAAGAGATTAACTTATTAGTCTATTTAATTAATTATTTAAGCTATTTAAAATCACTTTCTTTATTAATTAAGAGTAGGTTAAGACTTAGTTCTTAATAGCTATTTATAATAAACTTAGGTTTAGAAGTATTACTATTATTAAATATAAATATAGTAAAGTAATATTCTTTATACTCTTTTTTTATTATTTTATTTATAATTAGTTATTTAAAAGACTTATTATTATCTTTATTAAACTAAGTAATTACTAATTAATTTAATAAACTGACTTTCTTATTATTAAGAACTAGACTAAGGACTCTTAATTAATAATTATACTTATTAATATTATAACTTTTAAAGAGTTTATTACCCTTCTTAAATTAAGCTAAATTATTAAGACTCTTAATTTACTTAAATCTTATATAATTACTTTATATACTTTTTGTTAAACCCAAATAAATATATAAATATATATGTTACGACCTGGACAGCCGGGCGTGCATGAGACCCTATTTAATAGCTGTTATCCACACCTATGATCGCTACCATTGTGATTATAGACTTATCTTTTGGCCTGACGGGCTAGGAGACGTAATGCGAAGTGTGGATTGTTACAATATATATCTCCTTTAATAAGCTAAGTTTTAAGCTTTATTATAAGCTTAAAAGTTCTATATAAAATTCTATTTAAATATACTAAAATACAGTATTAATAACACTATTCACACTATATAACCAATAATAGCTAGTCGGCCTAATATTGGTCCGTGCTTTGAAATCAGGCAATTTTGCTTTATAATCAAGGCTTTCAATTTCTCCGTGATTTGAAATCAAGATATCTCGGCATTTCCTTGACATATAATTACAAAAATAATACCACTAAATAGCTGAATTTTTGAGCTTCCTAATGATATACTTTATGTCTTAGTAACTACATATTTGCCGGCTCAAATTGTCTATAAAAGAAGGACTACCCCTAGGGCTTATTTTCTCATATAATAGAATCATACACTATCACTATACACTATAATAAACTATCTTCTGATAAGACACTCTTATCTTTATATACCTCTTACTTTATTATTCTTTATAAGAATATCCTTATATAAGCTATAAGCTTATACTTCTACTACTCAGTGACTTCTAACACTTTTAATACTAATTAAGAACTTATTAATTAATTAGTATAAGACTTAGAACTAATAATAATATTAAAATTCTAATATTTTAAAACTCTTTTAATTCTACTATTTACTTTTAAACCTAGCTTAAGTATTATAAATTTATTTAATTAGATAATACTACTTTATATAACTCTTACTTTAGTAATTAATAATAATGATAATAATTCTAATAATTTAAATAAAAAGACTATTAATAAAAAGTAAAAGAAAACTAATAAGGATATTATTATAAAATAAGCTTTATTAAAAAAAAAGGCTAATAATTAAATTATTTATATTAATAATTATATTAAGGCTATTTTTAACTAAGTATTTATAAATAGAATTAAAAAAGTTTATATTATTAAATTAATAGTTAAAGAAATTATAAAAACTATAAAAAAGAATAATATTAATACTCTTACTTATATTATAACTATATATACTATAAGGTCTTTCTATTTATTCTTAGCTCTTTACTAATAAATATATATAATTAATTAAGTAAAAAGTTTTACTACTTTTATTTTAAATAGTCTGATTTCTTTATTTTAATAAGATATTATTATAAATACTTTAAAATTAAGATTAGCTCTTCTTTCTCTTATTAAGCCCTTTTAAGCTAATTATATTACTATATATAAATTAATTTATACTTTACTTTTAAGACTTACTTAAATATTATTATTAGTATTTACTTCTATACTTATTAGACTTATTAATATATCTTATTTATTTAATTTACTAAAAGATATTATTTAATTAAATACTTCTTAATTACTTTATATATTTTATAATTAATTTTATTAAAGAATTCTTATTATAACTATTTCTATAACTTTATTTACTAACTTTAATATAACCTTAGTACTTAAGTTCTTTTTAAACCCTCTTTTATAATTATTATAATTTTAAAAGAATAAATATAAATTAGATTTTAATTAATTAACTATACTTAGATATCAGATTTATATATATTATCTTTCTTTTTTTATTATTTTTTTATTTATTAAAGCTCTTCTTCTCTTTATTATTTATAGTTTTTAAGCTTATAAAAGTAAAGCGCTAATTATATAAAGAGGAATATATTAAGGCTAAAAGCCTATTAATTAAAATAACTTAAACTTTTAATTAATTAATTAAATCTAAATACTAGTCTTAATAAAGCTATTAATAAGAATAACTAGAATTAGTTTAAAATAAAAAGTAAAAATAATTTAAATATAAATAGTAATTAATTATATTCTTACTTATTTTTATTTTTAAATTATTAAATTATTTTTAATATTATTATAATAAGATTTATTTAATTAATTAAAATATCTGATTTAATTTTTAGCTACCTATTTAATTATAACTCTAGCCCTTTTTTTATCTATTTTATTTTATAAGTCTTATCTATTCTCACTTTACTATACATCCTACTTACTCTATAGTATCTATTACTTAAGGTAGTAATATCCCTCTTATCCCCTTATTTAATATAATATACTTAATAAATAAGTAAGCTAAATAAATAAATAAATTACTTTAAAATCTCTTAGTATTTATATTTTAAATAAAAGTATTTTTAAAATATTCTTTAAAATTAAAACTAAGAATAAAATAACTAATATTATAAAAATAGTTCTATTATATATTAAAAAATAAATATAAATTTTCTTAAATTTCTTTAAAAATTACTTAATAAGCTATATTAAAAATGCTTATTTATATTATATACTTAGTTATTTTTATATAAAGGAATTTTTTAAAAAGTTTAAAAAGATTATTATATAGTTTTCTTTTTAATTAAATAATTAAAATTATTTTTATTTTATTTTTAATAATTAAATAGTTAGTTTTAAAATTTTAAAGTTTAGCTCTTTTTAATATATAGTATTTATAATTTACTTCTTTATTTAATTTACTTATTTATTAAGTATATTATAAGTTAATTATATTATAAATAAGTAATTAAATTATAATTAGTAATTAAATTATAATATAATTAGAATTATAAGGGATAAATATCACAGTAAGATAGTAAGCAGCTAAGTACAGCAGTAAGGCACCGGTCTCTATATTCCAAAACTAAAGCTTAAGGATTCTAAAGTGAACCTTAAGCGTATACATAAGGAAAAAGGAGGCGAAGCCCTATTGGTCACGTGAGGTAACCAGTTAGGTGGGGCAGCTCCGAATTCCCATTATAACTATCTCCCCTTCCCATAGCGGCGGCCCCGCAGCTCCAAAAGTGGGGCGTTTCGCAGTATCGCCAGTCCTGAATATCTTAGGCAATATCTAGCGCTAGCTATAAGTCTTGTGTTAATGTTATTATACCGTTACCCTGCCGTTTCCCTAGCGCTCAGGCCCCGTTCTGCGCGCATATATCTTTCGCTTCCGTGCAGCTTTTATTTTTCCTCTTCAGCCTTTATATTATAACCCTTTTTCTTTCTAGTTACGCTCTTATTTCTTAACCTCTTCGCTTTATCTTCATCCTCGCCATAATACCTCCTCATTCCGCCGACCCCCTAACCAGCGTTATTCTTCGCCATCATTAGTATCTTCATTATCTGCGCACTGCCGTTACTGCCTGCTAGAAGACCTCGCCCTCTGACCCCGAAGTTATAGCAATCGACTGTCGTTTCGCCGAGGCCCGCACCAAGCGCTATATCCAATATAATAAGCGCAACAATACTTATATCCCTATGTATACTCACTTTGTTTTCAGGGGCTTTTCATTATAGCTAATATTATACTAGGTCTCTACTGCTCTATCTAGCAATGCCGCTAACCTCTATACCTTACTGCGTTTTCTTAACCGTCTTATAAATAAAGTCAATCCTAATAAAGATAAGCTTAATAATAATAACGATAAGGAACTAGGCTACCTCTTCTTATTAGTAACTCGCTATCGCATTAGTAGCCTTTCAGTACCCCTCCTCTCCGCCTTTAACCACGCCAAGGCCGCCCACCGCATTACCCATAGTCTAACTGGCGCCATAAAGGCGCAGAGAGTATGTATTGCTCTTCGCCAGTATTTCCTTATCGATTCCCCGCTAATTCATTTATATATAGAGCGCCCTTACTATATACTAGCAATACATTATCTCTTACTAACAGTTATTAGCCACCCAGACTCCTGCCCCCGCATTTAGCTCTATATATCTCAGTGTTTCTCCGCCTCTTCGTTATCTTTTCGCTAACTTCTCGCCAGGAGGGATATGCGCAGCTTCAGGCCTAGTAGGAAAAGACCTAAGTCTTGCGCCTCCGCCTAACCGACTCCGGATACACTACCTAGATAGTGGCAATCCTCTCCCTATACTAAGGCCTTAAGGAGGTAATTATAGCTAACGAGTAGGATAATAGGGAGATTGGCCTAACGCTTCTAGTATTAGAGTTCCCAGTCAACCTAGCTAAAGTCTAGGCAGTAGTTCCTTATTATTTTAGTAGCCCTTTAGAGTAGTAAATATACATAGTGCCTAGCGCAGCTTTAGGCTTCAGCCCTTTAATTAGTTATTTTTCATAGTCTGCTTCTCTTTCTCTAGTAATCATCTATCTTATTTACTTATATAATAATATTCCATTTTCTATCCCTTTTTACCTATAATTCCTAGAACTTATTCATAAGTCTTTATATATTTACTATATTTTCTTTAAGTACTTACTAATTATATTCAGTTAGCTATTCTTTCTATTTCATAAAGAAATGATTTTCACTTCTAAGGATAGCTTCTTCTTTAATTTCCTCTATTTCCTATTCTCCCTCATTCTCCTCTAAGTTAAGTAATAGTATGTTTTTACTAGTATCTCGCTCTCTTTATATTTACAGTTCTAAGAGGCTTATATAGAATATATTATAGATCTGGCTATATTTCTTAAGGAGTGCTAGCCTATATACCTACTTTCTAATTATTTTAAGGATCCTAAATAGGCCTATAAACCAGAGTGCTAGTTTCTTTTTCCCCTCTTTTAGTTTAAGGTTCTTTATAGCCAGACCTATAAGGTCGCCCCTATACAGAGTTATCTCTTTATAGCATTTATTATAGTATTTTACTTATATTTTAATAGTATTATACTAATAAGCCTTCATTTCTTTCTATAGAATTATAAGCTTTATAATCCTAGCTCTTACTTTAAGAACCTCTCCTTCTAAGACATCGTCCCTAATGTCTGCCTATAGGTCTGGATAGTATCCTAGTAAGGCTTAGAAAGGAGACATCCTTATAATAGTATTCCTTACGCTATTACTTACGAATTGGGCTATTTAAAATAGTGCTAGCTATATTACTTAGGCTATATTAATAAAATAGTGTAAATAGTGCTCTACAACCTAGTTTATCCTTTCCATTTAGCTGTCAGTTTGTAAATAAAATGCTATTAAAAGCCTCTATTTTACCTTACTATAGAAACAGACTTCTGACCAGAACTTGCTCATAAATACAGGGCCTCTATTAGAAACAATTCCCCTTAGTACTCCATACTTAAGCTCAACTTCTATATAGAATAAATAAGCTAATTCTACTATATCTATAGTAATAAAGACTAGGAATAGCTAAGTATACTTAGTAAATCAGTTAATAATTACTAGGATTACATTTACTTCTTATCCTTTCTATAAGACTAAAGGCAGCTCTATAATAAAGTCTATAAAGAGTTCCTCTATAAGTCACTAGGGAATCAGTAGCAGTTCAAGCTGGCTATACAGTCAGTACTTCTATATAACCACCCCTTAGCATACATCACAACTTTGAACATATTCTCAGACCTCTTGCTCTAAGTAGTGCTAATAAAACTTCCGCTAGAGGAGTTCAGCGGTTCTTCCTGCCCCAAAATGCCCTACTAAGGGATCATTATAATATAGCTATAGTAGCTCTATCTTAAGGGCTGTCTCATCTAGAATGAAAACGCGGTTTTAGTGTAATAGAATGCCTTTCTTACTAACTATCTACATTAGGCTTTTTCCCCAGCCTTTTAAGTGCGCTTTACTCCTCTTTCACTATTTATACTCTAGGTCTCTATCTTAAGCCTCTTTAATCAGATCTATTAGGGGCTAGGATATATTAGTATTATATATTACTTCTTAGCATAGGGCTTCTCTAGCCTTCTACCCTAAGATTAGTTATTTATAACTAACTCTCTTACGAACCCAGTCTATCTAACTTTCAAGGAGCATGGCTTCTTCGCCAGTACTTTACTAACTATAAGCTAGAGTCTTATCTGCCCTTAAAGACATCTCATCATACTTAGACTGGCCTTAAGCGCAGGGCCTCTCGCCCTATAGAGACGTCTTATTATACTCATATTTCCCTACTATATTATAAATCACTTACTATACTAGTCATTACTAGAGAGAGGGGAGTAGCTTAGTATTCGCCTTATCTTTAGCTTTATACTTAGGCTTCTTTAAAAAGGGGTCTATAGAGTTACTTTTCCTTAATCAGTACTTAATTATAAAGTTAAATAGCATAAGGTATATATACTATCTAGCCTGCCTACTATTTAGCTTTAGCTGCTTTATAAATGCCTATAAGTTCTAGTAGTCTAAAAAGACCTTTATAGGATTCACTACCCCTTTAATATAGTATTACTAGTATTTAAATAACTTTACAATTACTAGCATCTCTTAGTCTAGAATGCTATAATTTGCCTCCAGCCTTCTAAACTTCTGCGACTAGAAGGCGATAGAGTAGTATCTACCCTTAGTATCCAGTTATGAAATAATCCTAGCTATTACGAATTTTAAAGCATCAGTCTCTATTCAGATTAGTGCGCATAGGTTATAGTATTATAGTAAAGGAGCCTTCTAAAAGGCTTCCTTTAATTAGCGAAATGCTAGCTTTTCTTCCTTAGAAAGGATTACCTTCTCTAGCTTCCTCCCATCCTAGCTTCCTTTTAGAAGAGTATACAGAAGGGCTATAAGGTATAAGTAGTTATAAATAAACCTCCTATAGAAGTTATAAAAGCTAAAAAAGACTTAAATCTCCTAATAGCTCTCCAGTTCCTTCTATAAAGCTATTGCTTCTACTCTCTAAGGATCTATCAAAATACTAGCACTTAATAGAATAAATCTTAAGAATTCAACCTAATCCTAATAAAACTCACACTTAGAGGGTTTAGCATATAGCTCAGCTTCTTATAGCTATTATAAGACTTATTATATATAGCTAGTATATATATTACAATCCTTTAAAAAAATAAAGATATTATCTAGATATACTATATAAATAGTATCTAATAGCCCGTATAGCGCCTAGTGGATATAATTCTAGAATATGGCCAGAGTGTTAGTTAGGCTAAAAGGCATTATAGTATATTCAAAGTGCTCATATTATATATAGAACGCTGTCTTCCACTTATCTCCCTCTTTAATACGAATGCAATAATAAGCATCTTTAATATTAATCTTAGTAAAGTAAACCGACCTAGAGATACGGTTAAGGATTTCTAAAATGAGGAATAATAAGTACTGATTCCGTTCTATCACCTTATTAAGTCCCTAGTAGTTAATGCATAACCTCAAGGTCCTATCCTTCTTCAGGACGAATAGGATAGGGGCGCCCGCAGGGCTCTTAGAGGCGCGGATGTAGCTATTCGCTAGGTTTTCCTCAAAGTATTGCCATAACTCCTCTAGCTCTACTAAGGATAGTGAGTAGATCAGCCCAAAGGGCGGGGAGCTATTAGATAAGAGGTCTATTATATAATCAGTTGCCTTATGCTTAGGCAAGGCTCCTGCATTATCTAAGTTAAAGATGTCCTTAAAGTCCTATAGTTCTATAAGGATGATTTAGATTTCTCTAGCATTTATTGCATCTTCTCTTAGTAATAAGTAGGGTTCTAATAGGATTACTACTTAATAGACTACTATATAGTTCCTATACTATTTCTTAAAGGTAAGGGCCTTCTGGATTTACACGCCCTTCTAGCTATATTCAAACCACTATTACTAATCAGAGGAAAGGTAGATGTAATATTTCTTAAGGGTAGTCTAAGATAATAATACAGAGCTTCCCTAAGTATTCAGGTCCTTATTAATACTAATATAAAGCCAGGTAAAAGATCATATAGTTCCGCAAGAGTCTATTATAATTAAGAGTACTTCCTAAATACTATAAGTAGAGAGTTTTGCCTCATTAGCGCCCTTAAGGCCAGGTGCTTTTACCTTGCTCTTCTTTAGACTATATTAGTAAGCGAAGGTTTTGCTAATTAAATTAACTTTAGCGCAGCTATTAAGGTCTGCATGCATTTTAGTCAGTTATTAGCTATAGATCATTACTTATATATAGAATCGGGTAGCTACTTCAACTTAGGGGTCTATAGCTAGCAGTAAGGTTAAAGTACTAACTATTTATTATTTTCCTTCTTTTAGTCTATATTTAAGAGAGAGTAATAAGGCTTAAGGTAGTTTTCACTATTATAAAAGTAGTATCACAGCCTTAAGAAGTTCCTCCCCCCTTAATTCCTTATTAACCCAGACCTATCGCTTTATTACTAAGAGGAAGGCAAATCGCTCTAGTTTTTTTATTAGCTCTTTATAAGGTTAGGTCTATTATTAGTAATATAGCCCCATTTCTAGCCCTATAGTATAAAGTCCTAGTATCAGATAGTAAGCACTACTATTTCCTTATAGTTACTTAGTAGTATTAGGCTATAAAGGTTAATATAATTCTATAACCCGTCTTATAGTTTCATATAAAAGAAGAGAGCCTATTACTTCTTAGCCAGTCTTTTAAAGTATTTCTTTAGTAAATCGAAGTAAATATAGAAGTCTAAGGGTAATTAGCCCTCATACTGCTTCGCTTGCTCTAATTATTACATTAAGAGAGGTTCCTAATTACTAGCATCCTTAATAAGGATGAAAGTCCACTCTTTAAAGGATTCTTAGTTATCTTCGAGGTTCCTTTACGTAGTCTCCTCCTATTCGTTAAAGTATCGGTCCTATCTCGCCCGGCATTCGGTGTCCATATAATCGAGCGCGAGGAGGATTTTCTTAAAATCGCGGCGGTATCGTTTCCGTGCGCTTATAAAGGCACGCTATAAGTCGCTAAGCCAGTTATCGCATTTCTATAAGGTAGTAAGGTGTGAAAGGCGGGGGATGTTCTTAATCCGCACTTCGCCCCCGCTGCTCGAAGTAGATAAGTGAGAGGATCGCTAGCTCTTCAGCTCTATAATGCGCAGGTTTCCTACGCCGAGCGCTTCTAGTAGCGCAGCTTCCTAGTCTTATAGCTTCTTTAGCTCTTAGAGCTGCGAGATGTGCGTATATAATGCTAGCTGTTTCTCTATAAGGCTAGGTTCAGGCAGGTC
The DNA here is from genome assembly GCA_029931735.1 of Dactylonectria alcacerensis. NCBI lineage: Eukaryota > Fungi > Ascomycota > Sordariomycetes > Hypocreales > Nectriaceae > Dactylonectria > Dactylonectria alcacerensis. Next base: position 1,386,336 of record JAPMUZ010000005.1, read on the forward strand.
TTCTGCTACTATAAGAGTTATGTCTTCTTATGCAATTTCTAGTATTAATAGATCGTTCATTTTAGCCGCCCTTTAGCATTGACTTAATGCCATTTTAGCTATAGGTAGCTATAGAAAGAAGCTTTAGAATTATAAGGGATAAATATTATAGTAAGATAGTAAGCAGCTAGGTATAGCAGTAAGGCACTAGTCTCTGTATTCTAAGACTAAAGCTTGAGGATTCTAAAGTAAACCTTAAGCGCGTATATAAGGAAAAAGGAGGCGAAGCCCTATTAGTCACATGAGGTGACCAGTCGGGTGGGGCGGCTCCGAATTCCTGTTATAAGAATTATAATAAGTTTAAAATATAATAAAGTAATACTTATAATGCTTTTATTATATAATAATTTTACTTTTTAATATTTAGCTTTTTTATTTAGCTTTTTTATATTAATTAAGGTTATGGTCCTTTGGCAGCGCACACTCAGAGAGGGGCCAGAGGTTAAACAGTAAAAAAAACAAAAACAACCAATAGTGAATAACAGTGTGAGGGCCCAAAACCCAAGCCCAAGGCAACAGCAACTCAGAATGACTAGAGTTTCTACTGCATCAGGGTACAAGCCTTGCTGTCCTAATCAACCCTTCGAGATGCGTCAAGCAGCTGGAAAGCTAGATAGAAAAGCTAGATAGAAAAGCTAGATGGAAAAGCTAGATGTCGGAAGGCAAAATCGTCATGCGATAAAAGCCCCGTGAGGGCTTTCGTCGCATTCCAAGCTCGTCGCAGTTCCAAGTCGCAATTCAGCTCTTTACAATTCCAGATCGCAATTCAGCTCATCAGAGACCAACTTATCAAAGATCAGCGTTGTTTTCAAGTCACCTCTTCGCGATCCAACCGACCCACAACGAATACCACAATGAACGTCCAGCGCAACACACTCCACGCTCCTAGTAACTCGGGTTTCGGCAGCCGCTATGCTCTCTCTATATATGACCCAGATACTGAGCTTAGCAAGGATACAGAAACCCTTAACAAGCTGAAGGCTGTAGTAGCAGGATGTGGTCTTAAAGAAACCAGAACTATCAAGACCTGGCGACTCTCTGACAGTAAGCGAGTCGCCTTAGCGATCTTCAAGACCGAAGTGTTCTTAAGACTGCGCCTCTTTAGAGGTAACCGACGATTCAAGAACTGGATCAAAAACGAACGATACTTCTTAAGGCGACTAGTAGCAAAGCCAGCATCTAAAATATCCCCAGAAGAAATAGCGTTCCTCGAGTCGCTAGCTAATATCAACGAGGGGTGGATGATGCAAGTCATGAGAAACGTGGCTATCATTAACGCGCAAAACGACTGATGACCGCGTTAGAAACTAAGGGAATCCTGCTGCTTGGTAGGTTAAAGGATTTGGCGGAGGAAGGTTTAAGGGAGGAGGGATAAGAGTCTATCTGTAACTAGGTCGACCAATCAATCGAGTCCTTCGTCTCAAGACAACTCAAGCAATGCAAACACGTGACTGTACAGAAACGCGGCAGCGCAGAAACAAAAGTCCGAACAGTGGTTTCAATAGCGTTAGCTTTTTTATATAGTTATTTTATTTAGCTTTTAATTACTTAATATATTTTAAAGAGTTAATTAAAATAGTAAGGCTTATATTTTAATATAATAAAAACTTTAGTTATTTTAAATTATTATTACTTTAAGCTTATGTTTTAAGCCTTTATATTATTATTTATTATTAAGTATTTTTTATTAATATTATTTAACCTTTAGTCTCTTTTTAAATATATATTATATAATAATTTAATAAACTTTTATTAATATATATAAGAATTTATTTATATATATATAAATTAAAAGAATTAAATAAAATTAAAGCTTATTTTTTAAATTATAAAAAGCATTTTATTTATTTAATTTAAAATATATAATAAAAGCTAAATTTATTTAACTTAATTAATAATTTTTAGTTATTATATTTTTTAAAAATACTTAATATATATAATAAGTAAGTAATGTATATAATAAGCGAGCGCTGCATTTAAGCAAGCGCTATATTTAAAATTTCTTAGTATTTATACGTTAAGCTAAAATAATTCTTTAAATTTTAAAAAAGATCTAAACTAATTAAAATTTTAGAATATAAGGAATATTAATTATAACTTTTTCTAGATTTTTTAAAAAAAATTTATAATGTTATTAAGAAAAATATTATTCATACTGTTTTTTTTAGGTTTTTTAAATTTAATAGCTATATAGCTTTTTTTAAAAGTCTAAGAAAAATATTACTATATAACCTTTTTAATTAGATTTATAAAAATTATTTTTATATATTTCTATAAATTATTTAATGTATTTTAAAAAACTTAAAGTTTAATCTTTTAATTATATAATATTAGTATAACGCTTGCTTAAATATAGCGCTCACTTATTATATATATTAAGCTAAATAAATAAGTAAGCTATAAATATTATATATTAAAAAAGCTAAATTATAAAATATTAAAACTAGCTATTTAATAATTAAAAATAAAATAAAAATAATTTGAATTATTTAATTAAAAAGAAAAGTATATAATAATTTTTCTAAATTTTTTAAAAAAATTCCTTTATATAAAAATAGCTATATATATAGTATAAATAAGCTTTTTTAATATAGTTTATTAAGTAATTTTTTAAAAAATCTAAGAAAATTTATATTTATTTTTTAATATATAATAGAGTTATTTTTATAATAATGGCTATTTTACTCTTAGTTTTAATTTTAAAGAATATTTTAAAAATATTTTAATTTAAAATATAAATAATAAAAAACTTAAAAGTGTTTTACTTATTTATCTAACTTACTTACTTATTATATATATTATTCTTATATACTTTATTAAATAAAGATATAATTTAATAAATTAAAATAAAATAAATCTTATTAAAAGAATTAATTTAATAAATAAAAAAAGAATAATTATTAATAATACTTTCTTTAATAACTTAAAGAGTATTAATTATAATATATAGATTATATAATTATAAACTGACTTTATATTAATTTATATATAATTAAAAGAATAATATATTAAAAATTAAAAGAATTTTAAAAGAATTAAAGAATTTAATAAAAGACTCTTAGTTTTTAATAGTTAAAAAAAGAAGGATAAGAGTCTATTTATAATTAAGCTAACTAATTAATTAAGTCCTTTATCTTATAATAACTTAAGTAATATAAACACATAATATAGAAATACAGTAATGAGGAATGCAGTAATGTAAAAACAAAAGTCCGAATAGCGGTTTTAATAGCGATAATTAAGTTATAAAATTTTAATTTTTAAAATTATAAAAAGACAAACTTATTAATAGCACTCTAGCCTCTGCAACTAAGTTCTTTTTAAACGCGAATTATCTTTTTTTACAAAAGTCTATAAAGTCAATTAATTAACCTATGTCCTGATTGTAATAATTGAGTTAATACACTATCCTCATAAGGCTAGTGTATACTGGGTCCTGATCTAGGGGTTTATATAATAAAGGATTTAGGCAAGTCAAGATTAAATAATGCTTATTATATTTAATAATAATAGAGTAAAACGTACTTAATATAACTAAGTTATATTAATAGTTAAGAAGCTGCTTATACTAGATATACACTTCTTAAATAACTATATACTAAGTAGATCGCCGTCCTGCCTAAAGGACTGCTATTAATCTTAAACTATTACTATCAGTCCTAGTAAAGCGTTAGTCCTAGGGCAGGGCTATGCTATTAGTCTAAGCTAGATGCGGGTCCTATTATTCTACTATTCCTAACTGCCTAGTAAGAACCTAAGCTATAATATAATGTCTCTTCCCCTAAGGTCTTATCCTTAAGGCTATATAATTAGTCTTTACTTAATAGTCCTATTAGTTTATTATCCTTCTTTTTTAAATATTTTTTATAATATATTATACTAATGAATATATCTAACTATATATAGAAACTGCTTATATATAAAACTCTAGAAGTGAACGCTCTTTCTTATACTATTACTATTACTAGAATACTATTAGATATACCTTATAGTTAGTGCTTTTATTATAATAAAAGCTATATCTTTTCTAATAACTCGTCTTATTATAGTAAATATATAAGGCTAAAGAAGTCTTATAATAGTTTGCGGGTTATATTATCTTATAAGTAGTTCCTTCATTCTTAGTGCGCTTACTTACTAACTAATTATAGTACTTAAACTTATAGATACTAAGAAGAAGCTAGAAGTAGATAAGAAGGAAGCAGGCGAGGATCTTTTAAAGCTTTATAAAGAGTTAGCCTCCTTATAGGCACGTATGGCTATCGTAGTGGGCTATTTAGCTTATTTATAAAAGACCTAAAGTAAAGTAAAAGAAAAGCACTTAGAGATAGTCTATTATAAGCTCTAAGGTCTGAATAAGGAGGATGGTCTACTAGAGGCTTTAGACGCTTAGGAAGACTAAGTAGTATAAGAGTTATAACTGCTTATTATCCCTAATGATTTTAACTAGGTATTTATAGGTCTGAGGATATTTAACCCTTCTATTTCTAATCTTTCTTCTTCTTTTACTATTATATGTAAAACGCCTTTAGTAAATGCTATATATAGTTAAGGTTTTCTAGTAATTACTATAATATTTTACTTTCTAAGTAGTCTTTCTATTTAATAAGGTATATTATCTTACTATTAATTTTCTTTATATTATAAATTTCTTTAATATAGTATTCCTCTAGATCTTCTACTTATAGTTCATAGTTATAACTATTATTAATTATAATTATATTTTTAAATAGTTCTAATAGTAAAATGTAAAATACTAAATGTTTTTTACTCTTTAGATCTAATCTATAGTTATTTTCTAAGATTTTTTCTAGAACTTTATAAAGTCTGATAAACTTATAGTTAAGTTTTTTACTTAGCCTGTCTATTATAACATTTTTTATAGCTAAAAGGACTATATCTCTCTTTAAAAAGGATAGTTCCTTTATCTATTTAGGGTTATAGTATTTCCTTATCTGGTTTTTAATAAACTTAAGTTCGGTCCTTAGTTCTTTATAGAGGTTTTTCAGTTTATTAGAAGTAAGTATTATATAAGGGTTAATAATTCCTTTTCGCAGTCTATAGTATGCATTAAGTATAAATCTAAAATTCATAAATACTAGTATAAGCTTTATACTTTTATATATAGTAATATTATAGCTTAGTTAGGCTATTAGTAGTTTCTTAACTTAGTTATTTTACTTATAGTTAATATAATACTATAAGTATTATTTAAAGATCTGATTCATTCTTTCTATCTATCTGTCTACTTATAGTTAGAATATAGTAGTTAATTAGTAATTAAGTCTAAGCTATACTATTAAAGCGTATTAGAACTTAGATATAAATAGAGGTTCTCTATTAATTAGGATCTTTATTAGTAATCTATATATACTAATAATATTCTAATTAAATATATATATGAATTCTTCTATATCTATTGCCTCTTTATATAGTATAAAATAGAAAAACTTCATAAATCTATCTATAATAATAAGAATGCTATTATAAAAAGCTCTAGTTACTAGGTCTTTTAATAGGAGTAGTTTTATAATAAAATCCATAGTAATAGAATGCTATAGTCTTTAAGCTACTAGCAGAGGCTGTAGTTCTCTGTAGGGCTTGTAGTATTATGCCTTAGTTTTTACATAAAGGCTATATTATTAGATAATATTTTGCATAACCTTCTTAATTCTAGGAAATATATATATTATTTTAACTCTCTTAAGGGTTTTAGTAACTCCTTAGTATTCATATAGTATATAAGAATATATTTCCTATACGAGCTATTCTTATAGTTCTGTTAGGACTTGTAGTTTCTATAGTTCTAGCTATAAAGCAGGGATCGGGCAGGGGTTTCTTATAACTCTATTTATTTTATAAGTCTAATTATATTACTTAATTTTCTTTAGTAATTCATTATTATAAGTCATATAATATATACTACTAAGTATTACCTATAGTAAGTATTTATAGTACTAGTATATATATCCTAAGTATTTCTATTATAAGTATCCTTTAGGAGTAAAAGAGAAGATTTACTTATTAGCTTTAATCTTTCTAATATTAAAATCAGTATATTTACTAATTATATTAGCTTATCTATTTTCTAATCCTTTTATATAAATAATAGTATAATTAAATTCTAATAGATATTTAGTATATTTAAGTTATTATTTACTAAGTTTTTATATTATTATAAAGTATAAGATATTCTTATAATTTATATAGACTTTAATTTTATAATTACTTTTTAAAAGATAATATTAAAATTTCTTAAAGTAATTAATAATAGCTAGGAATTCTTAGTTATAAATAGAGTAGTTAAGTTCTAGTCCATGCATTTTATATAAATAGAATATAATAAGGTATAATAATCCGTTTTTATCTCTTTATTTAATCTAATTATTTAAAGCAAATCTTAAAGCATTAGTTTCTAATTCAATTTCTTTATTAAAGTTAAATAATACTAAGATAGGTTCTAAAGTAATTATATCCTTAATTAACTAAAAAGCCTATTTTATTTCATTATTCTATTTAAACTTAACTCCTTTCTTCATAAACCTAGTAAGTAGAATAGTATATTTACTAAAATGTTTAATGAATTATCAGTAGTAGTTTGCGAATCTGAAGAAGGATTACAGTTCTATAAGGTTTTCGGGTTATTTCTATTCCTATATTACTACGATCTTTTTAGGGTCTATCTATACTTAGTTATAAGATATAATATATTTAAAGAACTCTACTTTTAAAGTATAGAAGTTGCTTTTTTTAGGTTTAATAAGTAAGTTTATATTTTATAGCTTTTATAATACTATATAAACATATTATTTATAATCTTCTTCATTTTTAAAGAAAATAAGTATATTATTTAAATAGTATATAATAAAAATATTAAGATATTTATATAGTATATTAATAATTATTTATTAAAATATAGTTAGTATATTAATAAGTTTAAAAGATATAACTAAGTATTTATATAATCTGAACTTAGTTCTAAAAGCAGTCTTTTATTTATATCCTTATTTAATATAGATTAAATTATAAGCTCTTTTAAGATTGAGCGCTATAAATCACTTAGCCCTATATAGCCTATTATATATCTTAAGGATTAGAGGTAATAGTATACAATCCTTCTTAGTAATTAAGTTAAGTTATTTATAGTCTATATAGAGGCATAGCTTTCTGTTCTTTTTAAATATAAATATAACTAAGTATCTAACTAAAGACTTTAATTTCTAAATATAGCCTTTTCTCTTTATTTTTTAAATATATTCTCTTAGTATTATTAGCTTATTATTATTAAGGTTATAAATAGGAAAAAACTTAGGATTAATCCTATCCTTTAAGACGATTTCTAAGTCCTATTCGCTTAGTTCTAAGAGATTAGTCTTAAGTTCCTCCTTAAAGAGTTTTTTATAGATTTAGTATCTTAAGAGTATGTTTTTAAGCCATTCTTCTTCTGCTTATTATTACTTCTTCTACTCTTTAAAGTCCTTATCTATCTATCTAAACTATTTTTAAATAAATATAATAATTCGTTTTATATATTACATCTTTCCTTATTAATACTTCTATTTCATTCCTTTTAAAAGTAAGGAAGTATCTATCGTTTCTTCTTTTTTAATTTTATTATTATTTTTATTACTAATCGAAGCTTAAGATCTCAGATTATATCTATTACTATCCATAATCTAAAGAGATGCGTTTCTTTAATGCATTTAGCCTTTCTCCTAGTTAATATTAGGATTATGCCTTTATAACTAAGGTTATCTAAGTACTACTAAGTAGTCTTTAATATTAAAGATATTAAAATCCACTTTTTAATTTCTTCTTTCTATAAATACTTTAAAGTAATTAATTTCTTATAATACCTTTCTTTTATTATAGCTAAAAGGCATTCCTTTTAAGTTAGATACTTTATAAGGAAATTTCTTATATCTCTATAGTAATACTAACTTATTTACTAACTCTAGTTAGATGTAATTTATAGTAGTACTATAGTCTATTAGCGCTATTACTTATACTCTATTAATTCAGACTTTTATTATAATTATATTCTCTTTAAGACTTCTTATAGTACTTAGAGCCTTTTTTAAAAGTAATATCTTTACTTTTACTATACTTATTTATTACTTTATTATAGATAGTAAGTATTATTTTTTATATGCTTATAGATTTCTTCATACTATAGTCTATTATAGAGTTCTCTTCTTATATAAGTCTTAAAATTAAACCTATCTTTATATATCTTATAAATCCTTTTATAAATTGCCTATAAGTATTCTATATGCTTAAAGCACTTCTTATTACTATAGTTTATAATATAATTAGCTAGATATTCTAGCGGGCTATGCTATAATTATACTTTTTCTCTTTTATATATATAGCATTCTTCTATAATATAGTTATTAATCGTTAAGCCTTTTTTAATGCATTCTTCAGAGTAGAAGTTATTTTATAACTTAAGCTAAACTACTCTTATCCTTTTAAACTACTTAATAACTCTATAGTCCTATGCCTCAGTCTTATTATAAAACCGTTATAATAGCTAGAGTATAGTTTATATAGAATAGTAATTATAATAGAGTTTCTTAAAGCAATATAATAAGTATATATAATAAGTATATAATATTTAAAATATATTAATATATTTAAAATATTAAGAATATAGTAATAGCTTATTATTTATAATTACTTATTTTATATAATTATTTACTTTAATAAGGTCTTTTTATTAAATCATATAGATATAAATAGATTATCCTTTTACTATATCTAATATTCATTTAATAAATTGTTTTAGTATTCGCTTGCTTTTCCCGTCCCTTCTTAAAGAGAAATTAGAAGTATTTTTTTCTAGCTCCTATTTAAGTAATTATAAAGCGACTAATTCTTCTTCTAAAGTGTTATTAATACTATTACTATTACTAGACTTAAAGTATTTATTTATAAAGGCTAGTATATCTTTATTAATAATAAGGAGCCTAAGCCTTTTTATTTATCTAGCTTTAGTATTTATACTAATGCTTAGTTCTCTTTCTTTATATAAGTAGTACTTATATCTAATTTTATTATTTATTTATTATTATTATAAGATTTTAATAATACTTTTATAAAAGGCTGCTATAATTAGTAGTATTTCTAGAGTAGGCTATTAGTTTAGGATATTATTTTCTTTATCTATTATTTCTACTATTAGTTAAATATACTTAAAGGTATCTTTCTTTTAGATTTCCTTACCCTTTCTAACTATACTAATCTTCCTAATAGTACTATAAGGTAGTCTCTCCTCCTTCTTTCTTATTAGTAATAGAACTAGTATCTAGAGCGTTAAGATATTATTAATATTAGAAGTTATACTCTTCTATCGATCTTTAAGGAGTGCTTATCGCTCTTTTTCTATCTTCTAACTTAGCTTTCCTTCCTTATAGGTCTCTCCTTTAAGTATCTCTTTACTTTTAAGTTCTTTATTTATAAAGGGGGTGATTTTATTAAATAAAATCCCTATATTATTATAACCTGCTCTAGCTATTATAACTATTTTCTTATCTATCTAGAGTTCTTCTTCTTATTAGCTGACTTATCTTACTTTCTTCTTACCTTTAAGTATTAGTTTAAATTATTAATTGGTTTTAAGTTTTTAATATTTATAGAAAGTGTGTCCTAAGATGCTATAGTTCTAATAGAAGACCTTAGAATAGTCTTTCTTAACTATCCTAATATTTATAAGGCCTAAGTCTATTTTATATAAAGTATCTATTTATTATTTCTTTTTATAATTTGTATAGTTTCCTTTATTTTTCTACTATAGAGTATAGAATCCTTTAGACTTCTTAGCCTTCTTTTCCTATTATCTTTCGAATTGCTAATTATCAATTTCTATAGTAAGTTATACTAGTCTATTATATATAGTAGGTTTAGGCTTCCTAACTATCGCATCTTTAATATTAGACTTCAGCCCTTTATAAAAGCTTATTATATATCCTTCTTCTCTTTAGTTAAGTCATAAAGTAAGGTTATAGTATTTAACTATATATATAGACACTGCTCTTTTTTAATAGAGTTTTTAAATTTATTATTCTACTACTCATTTCTTATCTTAAAGTCTAAAAGCGCTTTTAAGCTTATATTTAAAGACTTTATAGCTTCTATAAATAGCCCTAGTTTCTTCCTTCCTATTAGTATAGATATAGTTAATATAATCCCTTATAATAGGTTTAAACTATTAAAAGGCTTTATCCTTAAGGAACCTTATAATATGCTAGACTTTAGTATTACTAGTAACGAACTGGGTTAGATAGTATAGCTAGTAGGCCCTGAGCTATATTAAGAATCCTTAGAACATAGCTATAGATCTATTATAAGGGTCCGGTTATCTTAGTTTAAGGATTTCTCTAGCATCTTTTTCTATTACTAAATTAGAGGCTAGGTTCTTAATATAGTCCCTATAAAGGCTGGTTTATTTCTTAGAGGCCTTAGTAAGCCTCTTAAGTTTATTTATAAGTGCTTTAACTTAGTCATTCAGATTATTAATTTATCCTTACTTCTTAATAGTATTCTTATAGAAGGCTTTAGTAAGTTTATTAAACTTATTATTAAGTCATTTATTATATCACTCTAATTTATATACTTCTACTTTATAGCTTATAAGTATAATAACTTCTTCTTTATTATTTATATCTATTAAGATTAGAATAAGTAGTTTACTTATTAGCTAATAAGAAGAGGATAGAGTTAAACTAAGTATAGTAAGTAAAGCTATTATAATAATTCGATATTATTTAAACTTAATATAAGTAATATAATAAATAAGAGCTATTAATATATAATGATTAAGTTAATATACTATCTTTATAAGGCTAGTATATACTAAGTCTTAATCTAAGGGTTTATATAATAAAGGAATTAAATAAGTTAAGATTAAATAATGCTTATTATATTTAGTAATAGTAAAGTAAAACGTACTTAATATAACTAAGTTATATTAATAGCTAAAGAGCTGCTTATACTAGATATGCACTTCTTAGATGACTATATACTAGGTAGACCGCCGTCCTGCTCGGAAGACCGCTGTCAGTCTTGGACCGTCGCCGTCGGTCCTGGTGGGGCGTCGGTCCCGGGGCGGGGCCACGCCATTAGTCTGAGCTAGATGCGGGTCCCATCGTTCTGCCGTTCCTGACCGCCTGGTAGGAACCTAGGCCGTGACACTGATGTGAAAGAGCAACTATGCTCAGCAATGGCCTCATAAGGAGCCCGGCTTTTCCCGCCCTCCTTGACGTCACTGTAGGACAAGCTCTTGGAGGCACCGATCATCTCATGCTGCCAAGTCTACGGCAGTTCTGAAACTCTCTCTCGATACGTCTGTTCTGCCCGAGTCCAAACACCCTCCTTTTCACGATCCCGCAGTTGCAAAAGACTGGGGAGAAGTAAGCCGGCATACTCATCGCTTGCCTCGCGAGCAATCATGGTTGGGAGGTGGTCAATGGCAATGATGCGCAGCTCAGGTCCGTCTAATGTGCCTGATGCCGAAATAGTCGGGCTGTCAAAGGAGCTGTATCCGGAATAGACGGGAATTGGGTTGTTCTCGCTGTTCGGGTCACAGCTCACATCGCATATCACGCGAAGCCGCCTCTCTGGCGTCGACAACGATTCGAGTGTGGTAAAAGGCGGGACCCGGTGCGCCCCCAGATAGACGCAGTTCAGGAGGACATCAACGTCGACAATTTCGGGAAAGGGTCCGCCACGGCTGGTCTCAGCCATGTCCCATTTGAGAACCGACTTCTCGGGGATTCCCGCAGCAAGGCAACATTCAGTTGCCCCTTTTCCACAACGACCCAGGGCTCCAATGATCATGAGACGGGGGTACTCGCCATCATTCAGTGGCAATGCTTCCATAACGGAAGATCGAACGAGTTCTACCAAAGCAGAGGCAGAGTCGAATGCTGGCACTGCGCCTTGAGGAACTCCAGGGTGAAGAAGCTGATGCGCCCAGGACAACAGGGCCAGCGCAGCACCAGCAAAGCCCGCGCTGAAGCCGAACGCCGCTATGCGCGCACCTCTATCATCCACGAGAAATTCGAGGTCATAGAGTAGACCCCCGGCCTTGGCAAAGCGCGAGAGCTCGGTGGCCCATCCATCCTGCTTCTTGAAACAGTGGGCAAAGTGAATGTATGTATGCGGCAAGGGCGCTAGGAACGGTGTTAGCGACTATATCCAGCCTCTAGGCATGATCGTACGTACTGCCGTTTGCCGGAAGCTCTTTCAAGCCCAAGATCACGTTGTCCACGGGGGCATCGACCCACGACCCAGCAGGGACAATCTCAGCACCGACGGCCTTGAATTCGCTATCATTATAGATGCGATCTTGTGACACTTCAACTCGCACAACGTACCCGGCGCTTATCAGAGCCTTGGTCGTCTCGGGCGATACTGGTCGATTTTGTCAGACTGATCTGTGTGAACTTCGGACTGGGGGTAGTTAATATGCATACATGGAGAACGCCGCTCAAAGGGCTTGGTCTCAGCCCTCAGGTGAATAACAGCTGTCATGATGGCGTGTAATGAATTGGCAGCTGTTCGACTTGTAAGATCGAAGGTGAAGGGCCTCTTTCAGCAGTGAGTCACCAGGAGTTAAGCTGCCAGGGTCCACACCCTAGTGATCACGTGAGAGTGCTGCCCGGCTTCCATTCCGCACTGTGAAGCTCAGACTCACAGCGCCAAGCTCCCAGTGTTTGTTTTTGCTTTGTCTTCGCACCGCGCTCTCGTCGGGTTACTCGCTCAATCGTGAGCATCTGAGATATTCCCATCAATTCTACAAATATGTCTGCTTCGGAAGGCGAAATCATCAAGAAACCCGGACGCTGGGGCACAAGTATGTCGGACTTTCGAGTCGGCTCACACATGCGCAGTCGCTATGCACCGAGGAAACCTGGACCAAAAAAGCCCAACAAGCACAGGCGCAAGAAGCGGCTCGCGAAGGGACTCGATGAGTTCTCGCGTTTTGTCGGAATTGTTGCCGCAGACTTGCAAGAGTCAGCGCCCGAATTGGGTCAGGACTAGTGGCCTGGCCCTGACGAGGACAATCTCGACCAGACTGAAGAGGAAGCCACAGACCTTGGGCCAGGCGTCAATTGTATGACCTTCACAAAGGACCAGGCCCAAACGCTCATCGAGGAGATGTGTGCAGCATGTGGAGAAGTGCCGGCACTGGAGTCAGGTACGGAACATTCGACCGCCTATCCCATGGTGGTCGAAATGAAGCACGACGTGCGGCAAGGCTAACGGACCATCCTTAGTTTCAGAGAACCACCAAAGGAACATTCGGCGCCACGATCAGTGGTATAAGAGTATCCTTGACAACATTTTTAAGACTTTATCCCGCTGCTCGGATGATAATCTGGACTCTTCCCCGTTTCATGAGAGCGCATTCCGGTGGCTCTGCGCCAATGCAAACGTATGCAGTCAGCAAGCGATTCTTGACATTCTACTTCATCCTCACGTGCGTTCCTACCGTAACCGAGCTGCGCTAGGAAGCGGAGACTGGTGCGACCTATTTCGTGCATTAGAAACTTTCTCTCTGGCAGATCAAACATCGCAAGTTCCATCGGTGATAGGGACATATGCCTTATGGGGACGGCGTCATGACCGAAGGACGTTGAACCACGACATGGTTTATATTGGTCAAGCGGGGAACCTGTCCGGTACGACCAATATTGGGATAAAACGTCGGGCCGGGGATCACTGGAATCATCTTTTGCGACGAAAAACACTACGACACCAGATTCATCAGAACACGAAACGTAATCCCAACGACCTTTGGATATATCGCCGCATTTCTCATGATGACATCGAGGAAGTTTCCCTAGCTTTACTCACCGTATTGCCGTACCCGAGGTACTTCATACGCAACGCCTCCTTTCACATCGCATTCCTCTTTACTCTAGCGGAGACGATAGATGTTATCTATCTCGGGAGCATCGCTCCTGGCAATACTGATTCCGCTCAGCGCTGGTCAAGAGGGTACGTGTACAAGCTGAGACCGCGTTCTATGCCGCATTCACCTTTCGAAGGCCTGAACCGAGCCCTTCCGCTCAAACAGCCGACATTGCAGTTTGGTTCCATCACGACAAGACGATTTTGGACCCCAACCGAAGTTCTTACGTTGATCGATGTATTCGCCAGACATCAGCATCAGATTTATTGCGATTCGGTCCCGGGCAACAAATGGGATTTGGTGGTCAAGCTTTTGGACCAGCAAGGAATTTCGAAGAGCAGGAAACAAGTACAGTCATTGTACCAGCAACTATCACAGGATCGAACGTCGGGGCTGATAACCTTCACTATCAACATGTGGCAACAATACTGGAGCGGACTTGTAGAATTGAAAGAGTTTCTACAAAGTAAGGACCTTGTTGTCGAGCCAAAGGACGAGAACGATGTTTTTTACCACATCCCGGAATTTGAACAGAAGGAGGCGTACAGGTGCCATCGCATTTCCAAATTTCTAAGCAAAGAGGGATTCGATACGTCGACACGTGCAAGATTTGGAATGCTAGTGGATCGGAATCTGCCACACATTCTGCACAAAGAAGTTTGGGAGAAGATCACATGTGAGTTCATGGATCCAGAAGCGATCCTTCTCGATTAAAGATCACACTAACGCATCTTCTTTCTTCAGCTGGTGTACCTCCAGCAATGCGTCTCTATCGTCGCACCCAATTCAGGTCGCGAAATCCTTACTTGTGGAAGCGAACCCAGACTATCATCATGTACCACTTACAGAGGCGTGTCGGGCAATGGCACACCAGCGCCGCTGTTTCGTCGTCGTCATGGCCGTCGCTCTGCTGGATCTGGTACCAGACTCGGGCTCAACTTTACGCAGAGGGTGTACCACCTGACCGAATTCCACTCGGTGGACCCCTGGAGATACTTAAACTTTGGCGCGCTGCAATTCATGTTGACTCTGCGCATAGCGTAGAGTCACTTCCGTCTCGGACGTATGATCCGTTGCAGGACGCGGAAGCGCCGTGCCACACTTCGAACAAGCGCAAGATGGCCGCGGTTGTACCAGAGTATCCAGATTTCGGCTCGTATGACCTTGATGGCCATGCTTCAGACATGGAGCGTGAAGTTGTGACGGAAATTCAAGAGGTTGGTCCAGAGGATGACCATGATTGGCCGTCTGACTTGCCAAAATACCAAGCTTTGATGCTTTCGTGGCTTGGCTGCGAAGCAATTGGGAGACAGAAGGATATGCCAGATGTGGACACAACAGATTCTTTAATTTTTGGCAAGAAATCGCTGCTTCCACCGCTCGTTATGGGCAACTTACACGTATCGTCACTCCGGGTCCTTGTCTGCATAATGCGAGACTTTCATCAAAGGACTTTCGATGAATCCACGGAGTCAGACTTTCTCGACCTCACCGATGACGAATTTTGGCAGTCCTTATTTATTGGGGGCCTCGACAACTCTTGGGGGATCAAAGACGTTGAAAGGTTGCAAAGCCGATTTGGCTGGGTCCTGGACCTCATTCGAAAAGGTCAATTGCCGGCCGAGGCAAGCCTTATCGAGGTGATTTTCAAAGAGGTTTTCGCAGACTCTGTGCTCAAATCAACGCAACACCCGTACACCTACGATGTAGGATGCGATGAAACGAAATATCTGAATCCGGACCTGTCACCTCAGTGGGTCGAGAGTCTTTTGAGGAGTACCAACGCATTACCAGCCCTCAAGGCTTGCCTAGAAAGGCATGAGGTTGACATCGGATGCGATTGGATATTCTCCACATATGGGCTCCTGATACCTCACGTCTGGGAGGAGCACATGTTCGAACATGATTATGGAGAAGCTCTCTTTGATCCCCACTCTGAGAGCTATAGGCCCTGCAGTATCTTGAGCTCTCATTCGCGAACATCGTCTTTCGACGGTGATATTGCACAACCATCCGTGGCGTCGGCCCACCAGCACACATCTTCACCTGACAGTCACCTAACAAGCGAGACGCCTCATCGCATACAGCAGGCCCTCTCTTCTAATCGAGACCTTGCGCAGCACGTCGACGAGATGATAAAGCCGACTGTCATACATGCGCTTGAACCTGGAGAAGCAAGTTCATCATCGAGGAAGCGATCTGCTGCGAAACAGGCGCCACCGGTATCGAAGTGGGCTCGAGCATGTTCAGTTAGCAGAATCAAGCCTTCGACCGCCAAGCTCACCGCTAAAGCGGACGCGTCCATGTATGAGACTGAGCATGAGACTGATGCCGAGGATGATATCGACTATAAGCCTGTTGAGGAGACCGAGTACGAGACACAGGACACAAGTGAGGCCGAGGCACTGGATGGAACCAACGCAAGATCTGTCAACTCGAAAGCTGTCGCCGAGCGCAAAAAAAGCCTCGCTTTCAGTCGCAAAGAAGTTGATTTCTTGAGAAGCCTCGTATCAAAAGGCTCAAGCTGGGCGTCTATACGAACGGACATGAACGAACGCTTTGGTAAAAGCCGCACGCTGCAGTCGATTCAGTCGAAGGTGAGACGTATGGATCTCACGAGGCCCAATGCCAGACTGAACTGGACTAAAGAAGAAGACAAGCTGTTAACAGACGCGTATCAGCAACACCAGAACCGGTCCAGCAGATTGGCCACTCTGCGGAACGCGTCTGCACTGGATAGAACAGAAACTGCTATTGAAGGAAGAGCCTATATTCTTGGACTAGACAGGAATGGAAACAAAAAGCAGTCTGCCCCTGTTCAAGGTTCCAGACCATGGACCGAAGAGGAAGATTCCTTGCTGACGAATGTTCACCGGCAGTATGAAGGCTGGGCCGACAGAATGTCTGAATTCAACAAGAAGTCTGTGAGCAGTCGAACAGGAAGTGCAATGAGAGGGAGAGCAGGCGTGCTTGGCTTAGAGTGTAACGCTCCAAGAGCTTGGACTGCCGATGAAGATGAGTTCCTCCGGACTGCCATTCAAGAGTCTAATGACTGGAACATTGTGCTTGAGAAATTTCACGGCAAATTCGGTTCCGCCAGAAGTCTGCTCGCCTTGAAGCGGAGAGCCGGGAGGAGCGGAGCTGTCGCTGTCAAGGATCGTGCTATTTGGGCAGAAGAGGAAATCAACTTCCTAAGGACTCACTTGTCATCAACAAACTATAAGGCGTCCGCTCAGGAATTTGCAAAGAAGTTCCAAAACGGACGCAGTGAATCAAGCATTGTGCATAAACTGCAAAGATTAAAGGAGCAACATGGGACCAGGGAAAACTTGGTGCCAAGATTTACTGAAGAAGAAGTCGCTTTTCTCATGAACCTAGAGCCTGCTGACTTTGAGAATGATAATTGGGTGGCCAGGTTTCACCGGAAGTTTGGTCCGAGCCGAAATCGCAAGGCACTTCTCGAGAAACTGCGGCGGGAAGCCGCAAAGGAAGATCTGCCTGATGTGAGCTGAGCAGAATGAACGTCGTAACCTATGGTCGCAGCATGAGTTCTATATCAATACACACAAACTGCGTTAATAATATTTCCATCTTAAATGCATACATAGTAACTAACATGGTTGTCGGTGGCACAACCGATGATCAAGACCTAAAGGTATGCTTTCGGTCGGTCATTCGGAACGCTACAGGCATAGTGAGCCTGCGATACACGCTGCCATTTCTACATCTGCGTGGCATCGGCGGCGATGGCATCACCTTGGCCACGGAATCCTCGTCTTCCACCATACTCCTTTCTGTCGACGATTGTTGGAACAAGGGTTCTCGTCAGATTGCGCATCGTCAAGCGTATCCTCAGCTACGTGAGCCTCCGGATCAGTCTCCGGCGGAGCTCTCGTCAGACGAGTCGTGCTCGCCACAGATCACCACAGCAATATTCTCCTCATCAGACCTTCTTCACTCCCTCCTTTCCTTCTTGTCTTGAGGTCGAACTTGTATTCTTTGTTAGACCCGTAGGATAAAGTTATTATGTTAAGTTTAGATTTTAAGTTTTTATATTTATATTTAAATAATTAACTTATTATATTTAAATTAAGGTTTTTAAAAATATATATTTAAAAAGACAGTTTTATAATATAGTAATTAATGTATTTAGAGATTTTTATAATAATAATAAATTATAAGTTTAAATCCTACTAGTATTAACTTTTTAATTTTTTAAAACAGACTCTTACTTTATATTATAAATAGCTTAAAGATTATATAATATATAATTATAATTAATAAAGGCTCTTTATATAATATACTTAATAAATAAGTAAGCTAAATAAGTAAGTAAGCTATAAATACTATATATTAAAAAGAGCTAAACTTTAATTTTTTAAAACTATTTAATTATTAAAAATAAAATAAAAATAATTTTAATTCTTTAATTAAAAAGAAAACTATATAATAATTTTTTTTAATTTTTAAAAGAATTCTTTTATATAAAAATAGTAAAGTATATAATATAAATAAGCATTTTTAATATAGTTTATTAAGTAATTTTTAAAAAAGATCTAAGAATTTTTATTTTTATTTTTTAATATATAATAAAGCTATTTTTATAATATTAACTATTTTAATTTTAAAGAATATTTTAAAAATATTTATATTTAATATATAAATATTAAATAAATTTAAAATAATTTATTTATTTATTTAACTTACTTATTTATTAAATATATTAATTTAAATTATATATATATTAATATATATAATAAGCTTATATAATAAATAAACTTATATAATAAAAATACTAATTTTTAATTTAAAAATTATAATAAAAATATAATAAATTAGTTTATTAATTAAAATAAATTATTATATTTATTTTTAAAAGTTTTAATTATAATTTAATAAATTTTTATATTATAATTATTTTTTTTATAAATTTTATAATTATTTTTTTAATATTATAAATTTTTTTAATTATTATTTTTTAATAATTTAATTATTATTTATATATTTATATTTTTTTAATTTATTTAAAAGAAAGTTTATTTAAAAAAAAAAGTTTTTAATATAAATAAAAAAATTTAATTTTATATTATTTATTAAAGATTTTATTTATTTAATAAAAAAATTTAATTTTTAAATTTTAATAATATTATTTAATTTTTAAATTTTTTATTTTTTTAAAAAATATTTTAAATATTTTAAAAATAAATATTAAAAAACTATTTTAATATTTTTATTTTTTATTTTTTAAAATATTTAAATTATAAATTAATTTTAAATATTATATTTAAAAATTTAAAAATATTAATATTAATATTTTTTTAATTAATATTAAAATTTATAATTATATATTAAATTTTAATATAATATTTTTTAAATTTAAAAAAATAAATTTAATTTTTAAAAATCTTTTTTAATATTATTTATTATTATAATAATTTAATATATAATATAAAAAAAAAAGAAAATTTAATTTTTAAAATATAAATAATAAAATATTTAATTAAATATTTAATATTAAAAAATTAAAATAAATAAAATAATATATAAAATATAATAATATTATTTTTTTTATAATAGTTTTTTAAAATTAATAAAATAATAATTTTTATATTTATTAAAAATTAAAAAATAATAATAATAAATTAATTAATTTTTTATATATTAATTAAAATATTTAAATAATTAAAAATTTATTTTATTATTAATTTAATTATTTTAAATTATTATAAATATTTAATTATTTAAAAAAAAAACTTAATATTAATTAATAAAATAATATTAATTTATAATTATAATAAATAATTAAATTATTTAATTTTTTATATTAATTATTAAATAATTATAATTTATTTATAATTTTTAAATTATATTAATTTTAAATTTTTATATTTATTTATATTTATAATAATAATTATATTTATAATTATATTTATAAAAAAATATATTTTAAATTACTTTAAAAAAATTTAAAATATAAAAAGGATTTTATTTTTAATATTAAAATTAAATATATTATATAATTAAAAATTAATTAATTAAATAAAAAAAATATAAATAAAAAGATTTTTATTATATAAATTTATTTATTATATAAGCTTATTATTAAGGTTATAGTCCTTAGTAGTGCATATTTAGAAAGAGACTAGAGGTTAAATAATTAAAAAAAAATATAATTAATAATAAATAATAGTATAAGAGCCTAAAACCTAAGCCTAAAGTAATAGTAACTCAGAATGACTAGAGTTTCTATTATATTAGAGTATAAGCCTTACTATTCTATTTAACCCTTTAAGATGCATTATTAGAAAAGCTAGACAGAAAAGCTAAATAGAAAAGCTAAATAGAAAAGCTAGACAGAAAAGCTAGATAGAAAAGCTAAATATTAAAAGGCAAAATCATTATATAATAAAAGCCCTATAAGGGCTCTGCATTTATCGCATTCTAAGCTTATTGCAATTCTAAGTCGTAATTCAACTCTTTACAATTCTAGATCACAATTTAACTCATTAGAAATCAATTACCTTTTTATAATCTAACTAACTTATAATAAATATTATAATAAATATCTAATATAATATATTCTATACTCTTAATAACTTAAGTTTTAATAATTACTATACTCTTTCTATATATAATCTAAATACTAAGCTTAATAAAGATATAAAAACTCTTAATAAGCTAAAGACTATAATAATAGATTATAATTATAAAGAAATTAGAACTATTAAAACTTAATAACTCTTTAATAATAAGTAAGTTATTTTAATAATTTTTAAAACTAAAGTATTCTTAAGATTATATTTTTTTAAAAATAATTAATAATTTAAAAATTAAATTAAAAATAAATAATACTTTTTAAAATAACTAATGTATATATTACTCATGCGTCGCATCTAACCATGCGTCGCAGTAAGATTTTCACCTTAAATCGCAATTTTTAAAAAATCCTAAAAAATTTAAATTAAACTTAAAATAGCTAGGATTTTTAAATTAAATTATTTATAATATAAATTATTTTTAAGAATTCTTTTAAGTTTTATATATTAATAGCGCTAGTACTATTAAATTCGCACTATACTTTTTACTATTTTTATTTATAACTAGCTTAATAATTTTTTTAAAAATCTTAAAAAATTACTAACTTTTTAACTTTTTAGTTAAATATCTAAAATTAATTTTTTTAAAAATCCTATAATTATATATAACCTTTTAGAAAATTAAGGTTTTTAATTTTAAGTGTATAGTATAGGTGTGACGCATGGTTGGATGCGACGCATGGGTGATACATACGTTAATAGTAAAGTTAATAATTAAAATATTTTTAAAAGAAATAATATTTTTTAAATTATTAATTAATATTAATAAATTATAAATAATATAAATTATAAATAATATAATTATTATTAATATTATAAGGGTTAGTTTATTAAAGTATTATATAAGAGATCTAAAGATAAGTATAGAGTAGTATATAAGCGTTTACTTAGTAAGTGCTTAGTAAGCTCTTACTAAAGAGCTAGTCTAGCCTATATTATATAGCCTCTTATTTAATAAGCTTATAATTCTATTAGCCTTAACTCTTATAATTATCTCTCTCTCTTTTAAGCTTTATTTTAAAATATAATTCTTATACTTCTATTATTAAAGTAATAAAGTTATTATTTATTTATATATTTAATATATATTTACTATATACTATAGAATATAAATAATAGGAATTATAAGTCTAGTATTTATTATTAGTCTAAGCATTTAGCTAGTGTTTGCTAACTATATAGCCCTACTTTACTTAAATTATAGTATTTCTGTTCTTTATACTATTTATAATTATTATTTTCTTTTCTTTAGCTTTATATAATTTTATATACTTATCTTTTTATTATATTCTTTTCTTTTTATTTATATATACTTTCTTATTATCTTCTCTTTCTTTTTTACT
This sequence comes from Dactylonectria alcacerensis, assembly GCA_029931735.1. Classification (NCBI taxonomy): domain Eukaryota; kingdom Fungi; phylum Ascomycota; class Sordariomycetes; order Hypocreales; family Nectriaceae; genus Dactylonectria; species Dactylonectria alcacerensis. The sequence goes on from JAPMUZ010000005.1 coordinate 1,408,232, forward strand.
TTTCTTATTTATTAATTATTCTATATTTATTTACTATATATTTATTATAATATTATTCTTTATAGCTATTATAAAGGTCTTATTATAATATAAATCTTAGATTAATATTAAGTATATATTTTTAAATAATTAGTTTTTAAAAATACTAAAAGATAAAGTTCCTTATTTTTATTCTAAGGAATATAATAATATAAAAATAAAAGTCTGAATAGCGGTTTTAATAATAATATAAGCTTATTATATATATTATATATAAATAAATTATTTTAATATATAATTATAAAATTTATTATTAATTTTATAATTTATATAATATAATAATAATAATTATTATTAATATTATAAAGTATTTTTATATTATTTAATTTTTTAATATATTAAAAGAGTAAGTTTAAATATATAATTTGTTAATTAATAATTACTATATTTTAAATTGAATAACGTACTTAATAAGTAAGTGAACTAAATAAGTGAATAAGCTACTTTAAAATTTCCTAATATTTATATTTTAAATAAAAATATCTTTAAGATATTCTTTAAAATTAAAACTAAGAGTAAAATAGCTAATATTATAAAAATAGCTAATATTATAAAAATAGCTCTATTATATATTAAAAAATAAATATAAATTTTCTTACATTTTTTTAAAAATTAGTTAATAAGCTATTTTAAAAATCCTTATTCATACTATATACTTAGCTATTTTTATATAAAAGAATTTTTTAAAAGATTTAAAAAAATTATTATATAGTTTTCTTTTTAATTAAAGAATTAAAAGTATTTTTATTTTATTTTTAATAATTAAATAGTTAGTTTTAGAAATTTAGATTTAGCTCTTTTTTATATATAGTATTTATAGCTTACTTATTTATTTAACTTACTTACTTATTTAGCTTACTTACTTATTAAGTATATTATATAAAAATAATATATATAATAAACTTATATAATAAATAAATTTATATAATAAAAATCTTTTTATTTATATTTTTTTATTTAATTAATAAATTATTAATTATAATATGTTATGTATTATTTTTAAAATTATTATTTAAATATTTATTTTTATATTATCATATTCTTTATTATTATATTTTTATATTATATATTTATATTACTTAAGTTATTATAAAATAAAGGATTTAATTAATTAATTAACTTAATTATAAATAGACTTTTATTCTTTCTCTTTTAATTATTAAAAACCTATTAATAAAACCTCCTTTTACTATATTCTTTTACTATTTATAAGACTTTTACTCTACTTATAGTTTTAATTAACTAAGTATATTAATAGCTTTATAATTAATTAATAAAAACTCTTTAGTTTTGAATATATTAATCCTTTTATATATAAATAATAATTATATTATTTATTATTTATATTATTTACTTTTTATTAATATTAATTTATATTTATTTACTATTTATAAAACTCTTACTTTATTTATAATTTTAATTAACTAAATATATTAATAGCTTTATAATTAATTAATAAAAACTCTTTAATCTTTAATATATTAATCCTTTTATGTATTAATAATAATTATTAAAATTTAAATTATTAAAAGTATAGAATATATTATATTAAATATTTATTATAATATAATTAAAATTATAATAAAATAATATAAAATATAATAAATATTTATAAAGCTTTTATTATATAATAATTTTATTTTTTAATATTTAGGTTTTTTACTTAATTTTTTTAATAATATATTTTAAAGAATTAAATAAAATAATAAAGCTTATACTTTAATATAATAAAAATTCTAAGTATTTTAAATTATTATTATTTTAAGTTTAAGTTTTAAGCTTTTATATTATTATTTATTATTAATTATATTTTTTTTAACTATTTAACTTTTAGTCTTTTTTTAAATATATATTATTAAAGACTATAACTTTAATATATATAAAAAGAGCTAAAGATAAAATAATTAAAAAAATATATAATTAATAATAAATAATAATATAAAAGCTTAAAACTTAAGCTTAAAATAATAATAATTTAAAATAATTAGAGTTTTTATTATATTAAAATATAAGCTTTATTATTTAATTTAATTCTTTAAAATATATTAAATAATTAAAAAAAGTTAAATTAAAAAACTAAATAAAAAAGCTAAATATAAAAACTAAATATTAAAAAATAAAATTATTATATAATAAAAGCTTTATAAAAGTTTATTATATTTTAAATTTATTATAATTTTAAATTATAATTTAATTCTTTATAATTTTAAATTATAATATAGTTTTCACTATTAAAACCGCTATTCAGACTTTTATTTCTGCATTACTGCATTCCTCATTACTGCATTTCTATATTATGTGTTTACATTACTTAAGTTATCTTAAGATAAAGGACTTAATTAATTAGTCAACCTAGTTATAAATAGACTCTTATCCCTCCTCCTTTATAAAACCTTCCTTTACTAAATCCTTTAACTCATTGCAGTTAATATTAGAAGTAACCAGATTCCCTTAGTTTCTAACGCAGTCATTACTCCTTTAGCTATATATTAATTAATATAAGGTTAGCTTATAATTATATAATCTATATATTATAGCTCTTTAGGTTATTAAAGAAGGCATTATTAATAGTTATTATTTCTTTCTTTACTTCCTTTTAAGCTAATTCTTCTAATAAGACTTACTCTATTTTAATCTATTAGATTATATTTTTATTTAATAAGGCTTATAAGAATAGGTTCTTTTAAAAGATATAATAATTAAAGATTACTAACTAAATAAGCTTTTTATAATTAGGCTAGTTAAACTTAGCCTCTATTATATATTCTAAGCTAAATAAGTAAGATGCTCTTTATAACTTAAGAAGCAGGCTTTAATCTTCTTTAATTCTTTTAACTAGCATATATATAAGACGATTCTTATATACTAGTATTAGCGAGGGTCCGCCAGACTATCGCGCGATGCACTATACGCGCATTATGTTATTTATTTAGTCAGGGGGGGTCATTATGAGTCAGTTATATCACGAGCAGGTAGTTGAATTGCGATCATTGAATTGCGACTTAGAATTGCGATGAGCTTGGAATGTGACGAAAGCCCTCACAGGGCTTTTATCGTATGACGATTTTGCCTTCCGACATCTAGCTTTTCTATCTAGCTTTTCCATCTAGCTTTTCTATCTAGCTTTCCAGCTGCTTAACGCATCTCGAAGGGTTGATTAGGATAGTAAGGCTTGCACTCTGATATAGTAGAAACTCTAGTCATTCTGAGTTACTATTGCCTTAGGCTTGGGTTTTAGGCCTTTATACTATTATTTACTATTAGTTATTTTTATTTTTTTTACTATTTAACCTCTGGCCTCTCTCTGAGTGTGCGCTACTAAGGACTATAACCTTAATAATACACTTACTTTAATTATAATATTATAAATATTAATAATTGCTTTAAGAGTTAAAGAGCTTATAACTTTTTAATATTACTTATAGATTTAGTCTTAAGCATTTTAAAATTAAGTCTTTAAAAGTAATATCTTAAGAATAGATAAATAGATTATATTTTACTTTTTATAATACTTAGTAAGAATATAATTAATTATAAGCTTTAATAATATAAGCTAAATACTAGCTTCTTTAAACTATAATATAATATTATATCTTTTAAAACTATTTCTATAAATTTTTAAGAATATAATAAAGTCTTTATAAAAAATTTTTATATTACTTTTTTAAATAAATTCCTTAAGTTTTTTTTAATATAAATTCTTTATTAATTAAAAGATATTAATATTAAATAATTATATAAAATATATTAAATATAATAATAATATATAAATAATAATATTAAATTAAATATAATATTAAATAGTATTAAAGCTTAAATAACTAAAAAAGCTATTAATTATAAGAAGTTAATAAATTCTATCTTTATTATTATAAATAGTAAAAAGTACTATTAATATAATATATAATAATAAAGCATTTTAAAGCTATTTATTATAATTAAACTATTTTATAAGAATTATACCTTTTTAATTAATCTTTATAAAAGTAAATTAAGAAAATATATTAAAATAAACCTATTTAAATATAATAAATTAATTACTAAAGCTAATATCTAATTATATAATCTTTATTTTTAAAATAGTATTTATATTAGCTTAAGATACTATTATTAATACTTTAAAGATTTATTAAAAAAGAATACTATTTTTAATTATATTAATATACTTAAGTTATATATAAGACTAATAGTTTAAAAGATTAATAACTTTATAATATTATAATTATATTATATAGACTATAAAGACTTAGATCTATTCTGAAAAGCATTTAATATAAATACTATATTTATCTTTATTTTAATACTTTAAAAAGCTAATATTATAATTATAAATAGTTTTTAAAGATCAAAGAAGAATTTCTTAATATTTTTAATATTAGAAACTTTAAATACTTTATATAATTTCTTTATACTTTTAAAGAATAATTTCTTAAGTTTAAAATAATAATTATAAAAATCTAAGTATTAAGACTTTAATATATAGTCTTTTTTAATACTTCTAATATATAAGAATTTATAATATAATCTTTTTCATTTATAACTTTTTTATTATAAAGCTAGATCTTTTTTATTAGATAATATATATATTTAAAGTAAATTCTTTAGAAATTATTAAAAATAATAAATAGTTAAAAAGCTTTAAAATAATATAGGATAATAATAAGCTCTTAATAATATATTAAATAGCCTCTTTATTTTTATTAATTTAATTTATAATAGTATATAATAAGAGTAATAATATAATAGCTTTAATAATACTTTATATATTATATAATATATTTAAATTAAATATAATAAGTACTTACTATATTAAATTAGCTTAATCTTTATTAAATAGGGTTTTTAGAGGCTGTTTTATTATAAGAATACTATATTTATAAAGTATTTTATAGTTATATATAGTAAATCTAAAAATATAATAATTTAATATAATTTTAGGCTATAGTTAATAAAGGCTAGGTAGGATTTAGTAATGTATAGTTTTCTAGCTAATATAGGGTTTTTAGACTAACTTTAGAATGAGGTTAGTAAGCGGCTTGCCTTATAATACTAACGGGTAATTTTCTTAGTTAAGAAATAGAGATAACTTAAGTTAGAGAGTAAAGATAATCTTAGTTAGAGAGTAGAGATAATCTTAGTTAGAAGGTAGAGATAATCTTAGTTAAAGAGTAAAGATAACCTTTATAAGGAGGGGTATATTAAGGGAGTTAATTTAACTCTAGCTATAGAAAGAGTAGAGTTAATATATACTCTCTTAAAAAAGCTAGATTAAAAAGCTAAATAGAAAAGCTAAATATTAAAAAGTAAAATTATTATATAATAAAAGGTTTATAAAAGCTTTACTTTAATATATTCTAAGCTTATTATAATTTTAAATTATAATTTAGCTTTTTATAATTCTAAATTATAATTTAATTTATTAAAAACTAATTACTATAATAAATATTTAATATAATATACTCTATACTTTTAATAACTTAAGTTTTAATAATTATTATACTCTATATATAATTTATATACTAAATTTAATAAAAAATTAAAAATCCTTAATAAATGAAAAATTATAATAATAAAATATAATTTTAAAAATATTAAAAATATTAAAAATATTAAAATTTAATAACTCTTTAATACTAAATAAATTATTTTAATAATTTTTAAAATTATATTTTTTTAAAAATAATTAATAATTTAAAAATTAGATTAAAAATAAATAACTCTTTAATACTAAATAAATTATTTTAATAATTTTTAAAATTATATTTTTTTAAAAATAATTAATAATTTAAAAATTAGATTAAAAATAAATAATATTTTTTAAAATTAATTAATAATAAAATTAGTATTTAAAATATTTTTTTTAAAAAAATAGTATTTTTTAAATTATTAATTAATATTAATAAAGAATAAATAATATAAGTTATAAATAATATAGTAATTATTAATATATAAAATAATTTATTAAAATTATAGTTCTTAGTAATATATATATAGAAAGAGGCTAGAGATTAAATAGTTTAAAAAAATATAACTAATAGTAAATAATAATATAAAGGCTTAAAACCTAAGCCTAAAGTAATAGTAACTTAGAATGACTAGAGTTTTTACTATATTAAGATACAAGCCTTACTATCCTATTTAACTCTTTAAGATACATTACTAGAAAAGCTAGATAGAAAAGCTAAATATCAGAAGGCAAAATCGTTATACAATAAAAGCCCCATAAGGGCTTTTATTGCATTCCAAGTTACTTCATTATAATTCCAAGTTATAATTCAACTCTTTATAATTCTAGATCACAATTTAACTTATTAGAGACTAATTCTTTATAATCTAATTAACTTATAATAAATACTATAATAAATATTTAATATAATATACTTTATACTTTTAATAACTTAAGTTTTAATAATTACTATACTCTCTTTATATATAACTTAAATATTAAGCTTAATAAAAATATAAAAACCTTTAATAAGTTAAAGGCTATAATACTAGATTATAGTCTTAAAGAAATTAGAATTATTAAGACTTAATAACTTTTTATTAATAAGTAAGTTATTTTAATAATTTTTAAAATTAAAATATTTTTAAAATTATACTTTTTTAAAAGTAATTAATAATTTAAATAAATTAAAAATAAATAATACTTTTTAAAATAATTAATAATAAAGCTAATAATTAAAATATCTTTAAAAGAAATAATATTCTTTAAATTATTAATTAATATTAATAAAGAATAAATAATATAAGTTATAAATAATATAATTATTATTAATATATAAAATAATTAAGAATAATAAAAGGATATAATAAAAGGAGGTTTTATTAATAAGTTCTTAGTAGTTAAAAGAGGAAGGATAAGAGTCTATTTATAATTAAGTTAACTAATTAATTAAGTCCTTCATTTTATAATAACTTGAGTAATATAAATATATAATTATATAGAAATATAATAATAAGGAATATAATAGTATAAAAATAAAAGTCTAAATAGCGGTTTTAATAGCGAACTATTATTATATATTTTAAATTAAATAAATAAAATATTTTTTATAATTTAAAAAATGAATTTCTTTTAATTAATATATATATATATAATAATTCTTATATATTAGTACTATTGAGAATTTATTAAGCTATTATATAATATATTATATATATATTATATTATTTATTTAATTAAAAAGAGTTATTATAAATTAATTATATTATAAATAAGTAATTAAATTATAATATAATAAGAATTATAAAATAAGAATTAAATTATAATTTAAAATTATAATAAGCTTAGAATATTATAAATATAAAGATTATTCTTATAAGGCTTTTATTATATAATGATTTTACTTTTTAATATTTAGCTTTTTCATTTAGCTCTTTTATTTAGCTTTTTAATTACTTAATGTATTTTAAAGAATAATTAAAATAATAAGGCTTATACTTTAATATAATAAAAACTCTAGTTATTTTAAATTACTATTATTTTAAGCTTAGGTTTTAAGCCTTTATACTGTTATTAATTTTTTTATTTTTTACTTTTTAATCTCTCGTCTCTCTTTAAATATATACTATTAAAGGACTATAACTTTAATATATATAACTTTCTTATTTATATAATTATTTTTTATAATGAAATAAAGTATTATTTATATAATGTTAGTATTTTAATATTTATATAATTAAGTATATATATATATATTTATAATTATAATATTAAGGTTATAGTCTTTATTAATATACATTTAAACAGAGGCTAGAGATTAAATAGTTAAAAAAATATATAATTTATAGTAAATAATAATATAAAGGTTTAAAACCTAAGTCTAAAGTAATAGTAATTAAACATGATTAGAGTTTTTATTTTATTAAAGTATAAACCTTATTATTCTATTTAACATTTTAAAATATATTAAATAATTAAAAAAGCTAGATTAAAAAGCTAAATAGAAAAGCTAAATATTAAAAAGTAAAATCATTATATAATAAAAGTCTTATAAAGGGTTTATATTTATTATATTCTAGGCTTATTATACTTTTAAATTATAATTTAATTATTACTTTATAATTTTTATTATATTATAATTTAATTATTTATTTATAATATAACTAACTTATAATAATCCCTTTTAATTAAATAAATAATATAATATATATATAATATATTATTAAAGTTATAGTCCTTAGTAGCACATACTTAGAAAGAGGCTAGAGGTCAAATAATTAAAAAAAAATATAACTAATAGTAAATAATAGTATATAGACCTAAAACCCAAGCCTAAAGTAATAGTAACTCAGAATGACTAGAGTTTTTACTATATTAAAGTATAAGCCTTACTATTCTATTCAACCCTTTAAGATGCGTTATTAGAAAAGCTAGATAGAAAAGCTAGATATTAGAAGGCGAAATCGTTATATATTAAAAGCCTTATAAAGGCTTTTATTGCATTCTAAGCTCATCGTAATTCTAACTCATACTTATATTATAATTTAACTCTTTATAATTTTAATTATATTATAATTTAACTCATTAAAGACTAACTATAATAAATACTATACTAGATATCTAATATAATACACTCTATACTCTTAAACTTAATAAAAATATAAAAACCTTTAATAAGTTAAAAACTATAATAATAGATTATAATTTTAAAAAAATTAGAATTATTAAGACTTAATAATTCTCTAATAATTAATAAATTACTTTAATAATCTTTAAGATTAAAATATTCTTAAGACTATATTTTTTTAAAAATAACTAATAATTTAAGAATTAAATTAAAAATAAAGAATACTTTTTAAAATAATTAATAATAAAGCTAATAACTAAAATATTTTTAAAAGAAATAATATTTTTTAAATTATTAGTTAATATTAATAAAAAGTAAATAATATAAATTATAAGTAATATAGATATTTTTAATATATAAAAGGACTAATAGAAACTGTGGGGTTTTTATTAGAATAATAAAAGGATGTAATAAAAGGAGGTTCTATTAATAAGTTCTTAGTAATTAAGAGAGAAAGAATAAAAGTTTATTTATAACTAAGTTAACTAATTAATTAAGTCCTTTATTTTATAATAACTTAAGTAATATAAATATATAATTATATAAAAATATAATAATAAGAAATATAGTAATATAAAAATAAAAGTCTGAATAGTGATTTTAATAGTAATATAATATATTATATAATAATTTAATAAATCTTTATTAATATTAATTGAGGTTATAGTCCTTAGTAGCGCACACTTAGAGAGAGGCTAGAGATTAAATAGTTAAAAAAAATATAATAAATAGTAAATAATAATATAAAGGCCTAAAACCTAAGCCTAAGGCAATAGTAACTCAGAATGACTAGAGTTTTTACTGCATTAGGGTATAAGCCTTACTATCCTATTTAACCCTTTAAGATGCGTTATAAGAAAAGCTAGATAGAAAAGCTAGATAGAAAAGCTAGACAGAAAAGCTAGACAGAAAAGCTAGATAGAAAAGCTAGATATTAAAAGGTAAAATCATGATGCAATAAAAGCCCCATAAGGGCTCTGCATTCATCGCATTCTAAGTTACCTTATTACAATTCTAAGTTATAATTTAACTCTTTATAATTCTAGATCGCAATTTAATTCATTAAAGACTAATTATAATAAATACTATAATAAATATCTAATATAATATACTCTATACTCTTAATAACTTAGGTTTTAATAGTTACTATACTCTTTCTATATATAATTTAAATACTAAGCTTAGTAAAGATATAGAAACTCTTAATAAGCTAAAGACTATAGTAATAGATTATAGTCTTAAGAAAACTAGAACTATTAAGACTTAATAACTCTTTAATAATAAGTAAGTTACTTTAGTAATCTTTAAAACTAAAGTATTCTTAAGACTATGCTTCTTTAAAAGTAATTAATAATTTAAGAACTAGATTAAAAATAAATAATACTTCTTAAGATAATTAGTAATAAAGCTAGTAATTAAAATATCTCTAGAAGAAATAGCATTCCTTAAGTCACTAGTTAATATCTAGGAAATAATTAGTTTAGGCTCTTATTACTATGATTTAAACATATAATGACTGTACTAGAAACTGAGGGGTTCCTGCTAGAATGATGGAAGGATGTGGCAAAAGGAGGTTCTACTAATATAAGGGAGGAGGGATAAGAGTCTATTCATAACTAGGTCGACTAATCAATCGAGTCCTTCGTTTTATAATAACTTAAGTAATGTAAATACGTAACTATATAGAAATATGGTAATAAGGAATGCAGTAGCGTAGAAATAAAAGTCCGAATAGTGATTTTAATAGCGAATTTAATATTAATATATAAAATATTAATTAAAAGAATTAAAAAAAAATTAAAATTTATTTTTAAATTATAAAAAGTATTTTATTTATTTAATTTATAATATAATAAAGACTAATTTAATTTAATTTAATTATAAAAGCTTATTTAATTAATAATTATTAATTATTATATTTTTTAAAAGAATTTATTTTTATAAACTTTATTAAATAAAAATATAATTTAAATAATTAAAATAGAATAAGTTTTATTAAAAGAATTAACTTAAAAAAAGAAATAAAAAGAAATAATTATTAATAATATATTTTTTAATAATTTAGATAATTATAATATATAAATTATTCGCTGTTGAAACCACTGTTCGGACTTTTGTTTCTACACTGCTGCGTTTCTGTATCACGTGTTTGCATTACTTGAGTTATCTTAAGACGAAGGACTCGATTGATTGGTCGACCTAGTTACAGATAGACTCTTATCCCTCCTCCCTTAACCACCAGGAACCAACCTTCCTCCGCCAAATCCTTCAACCCATCGCAGTCGATGTCAGAGGCGACCGCAGCAGGATTCCCTTGGTTTCTAACGCGTCAGTCGCTTTGCGCGTTGATAATAGCCACGTTTCTCATAACTTGCATCATCCACCCCTCGTTAATATCAGCTAGCAACTCGAGGAACGCTATTTCTTCTGGGGATATTTCAGATGCCGGCTTCGCTACTAGTCGCCTTAAGAAGTATCATTCGTTTTTAATCCAGTTCTTGAATCGTCAGTTACCTCTAAAGAGGCGCAGTCTTAAGAACACCTCGGTCTCGAAGATCGCCAAGGCGACTCGCTTGCTATCAGAGAGTCACTAGGTCTTAATAGTTCTGGTTTCTTTAAGACTACATCTTATTACTATAGCCTTCAGCTTGTTAAGGGTTTCTATATCCCTACTAAGCTCAGTATCTAAGTCATATATAGAGAGAGCATAGCAGCTGCCGGAACCCGAGTTACTAGGAGCATAGAGTGTGTTACGCTGGATTGGTCTCTAATGAGCTGAATTGCGATATGACTGGAATTATAAAGAGGTAACTGAATTACGACTTAGAACTGCGACGAGCTTGGAATGCGACGAACCCTTACGGGGCTTTTATCGCATGACGATTTTGCCTTCTGACATCTAGCTTTTCCATCTAGCTTTTCTATCTAGCTTTTCTATCTAGCTTTCCAGCTGCTTAACGCATCTCGAAGGGTTAATTAGGACAGCAAGGCTTATACCCTGATGCAGTAGAAACTCTAGTCATTCTGAGTTGCTGTTGCCTTAGGCTTGGGTTTTGGGCCCTCACACTGTTATTTACTATTGGTTATTTTTATTTTTATTTTTTTTACTGTTTAACCTCTGGCCCCTCTCTGAGTGTGCGCTGCCAAAGGACCATAACCTTAATAATATATAAATTATATAATTATAAATTAATATTATATTAATTAATATATAATTAAAAAGTAATTTATTAAAAACTAAAGGAATCTTATAATTACTTTTAATATTAATTATATTAAGTTAAAGGATTTAGGAAAAGAAGGTTTTATAAAAGAAGAGGGATAAGAGTCTATGTATAATTAAGTTAATTAATTAATTAAGTCTTTTATCTTAAGATAACTTAAGTAATATAAATATATAATATAATAATGCAATAGTGTAAAAACAAAAGTCTGAATAGCGGTTTTAATAGTAAAGGAATTATAATATATAAATATATTTTTAACTAATTAAATACTATTATATTTTATATAGTATTATTATTATAAAGTATTATATACTTTTATATAAAGGCTATTATACCTTAGTTTATATATTTAGAAAGCCCTCTTTCTTTAAGAAAGAGAAAAAAAAAGGAGGCCTAAAAGCAATTTAAGCCTTATAACTCTTTATTAGTCTAATATATAAGCCTATTACTTATATTTTAAAACTACTTACTTTATAATTTAATAAGAAAATATTAAAACTTTAAAACCCTATTATATAATTATTAATTATAACTTTAATTTAATATCTAACTTTAAGCTTTAATAAAAAAAGTTATATTTTAATTTACTTTTAATACTCTTTACTTTATTAAGGTTATAATCCTTAGTAGTGCATACTTAGAGAAGGGCTAGAAGTTAAATAGTTAAAAATATAAAATCACTAATAGTAAATAATTATATAAGAGCCTAAAACCTAAGCCTAAAGTAATAGCATCTTAGAATGACTAGAATTTTTATTATATTAAGGTATAAGACTTACTATCCTAACTAACACTTTTAGATACATTAAGCAGCTAGAAAGCTAGATAGAGAAGCTAGATATTAGAAGGCAAAATCATTATATAATAAAAGCCCTATAAGGGCTCTGCATTCATTGCATTCTAAGCTTATCGCAATTCTAGTACTTTATAATTCCTATTATATTACAATTTAACTACTTACTTATAATATAACTAACTTATAATAACCCTTCCTAACTAAATAAATAACATAAGATATATATAGTGTATTATATAATAGCTTAGTAGACCTTTACTAATACTAATATATAAGAATTATTATATATATATACTAATTAAAAGAATTAAAAAAGATTAAAGCCTATTTCTTAAACTATAAAGAGTATTTTACTTATTTAATTTAAAATATATAATAAAAACTAAGTTTAATTAGCTTAATTAGAAAAGGCTTCTTTAATTAATAATCTTTAATTATTATATCTTTTAAAAGAATTTATTCTTATAAGCTTTATTAAATAAGGATATAATTTAATAAATTGAAATAAAGTAAGTCTTATTAAAAGAATTAGTTAAAAAAGAAAAAGAAAAAGAAATAATAACTATTAATAATACTTTTTTAAATAACTTAAAGAATTATAATATATAGATTATATAATTATAGACTAATATTATATTAATTAATATATAGTTAAAGGAGTGATATATTAGAATTATTAAAACAGTTAAAGGATTTAGTAAAAGAAGGTTTAAAGAAAATAGAATAAGAGTCTAGTTATAATAAGGTTAACTAATTAATTGAGTCTTTTATTATAAGATAACTTAAGTAATATAAATATATAACTATATAGAAATGCAGTAATATAAAAATAAAAGTTTAAATAGTAGTTTTAATAGTGACTCTTTACTTTATAACTTATTAAAATTAGTAATTTCTTTAAGTACTAACTTTAATTGAAATATCTTAGTTTTAAATTAATATTATTATTTAAAAATAAAGTTTATAAATAATTAATTCTTTAGTTTAATATTACTAACTCTAAAAAGAAGAAATATAAGAAATATTTTAATAAAAAAGAAAGGGTCTAAAGTATTAATAAACTTATTCTTATTAAGGATATAGTCCTTAGCAGCGCACACTCAGAGAGGGGCCAGAGGTTAAACAGTTAAAAAAAAATATAACTGATAGTAAATAACAGTATAAAGGCCTAAAACCCAAGCCTAAGGTAATAGTAACTCAGAATGACTAGAGTTTCTATTACATCAGGGTGCAAGCCTTACTATCTTATTCAACCCTTTGAAATGCGTTATTAGAAAAGCTAGACAGAAAAGCTAGATATCAGAAGGCAAAATCGTCATATAATAAAAGCTCCATAAGGGCTTTACTTCATCGCATTCTAAGTTACCTTATTACAATTCTAAATTATAATTTAACTCTTTATAATTCTAGATCGCAATTTAATATATTAGACTAAAACGAATACTATAATAAATATCTAATATAATACATTCTACACTCTTAATAACTCAGGTTTTAATAATTACTATACTCTTTCTATATATAACTTAAATACTAAACTTAATAAAAATATAAAAACCTTTAATAAGCTAAAAGCTATAATAAGGAGATTATAATCTTAAAGAAATTAGAATTATTAAGACTTAATAACTTTCTAATAATAAATAAGTTATTTTAATAATCTTTAAAATTAAAGTATTCTTAATATTATACTTTTTTAAAAATAATTAATACTTTAAAAATTATATTAAAAATAAATAATACTTTTTAAAATAATTAATAATAAAATTAGTAAAATATTTTTTTAAAAAAATAGTATTTTTAAAATTATTAATATAAAAAGTAAATAATATAAGTTATAAATAATATAACTATTATAAATATATAAAAGGATAAAGAATAATAAAAAGATATAATGTGTACAATAAGTGAGTGCATTAAATAAGTAAGTGCACTACTTATATTATATAGTTAAAAGTTATAATTTTCAATTTTCTAAAATTAGATATATAGTTCTAGGAATTTTAAGGAATTAATTTTAGATGTTTAAATAAAAAAGGCATAAGTTAGTATTTTTTCTAGACTTTTAAAAAATTTACTTAGCTCTTTAAAAATAAAAATAAGAAAAAAAACAGTACGAATAAGGTTATTTTAAATAACTTTATAAAGAGTTTTTATAAAAACCTAGAAAAATAATTAATTATTATTAGTAGATTAATACATCTATTTTTTAAATTATAGCCATTTTAAGCCTAGTTTGAATTTTTAAGACGTTTTTTAAAAATCGTGTTTTAAGGTGTAAACTTGCTTTAGTGCACTCACTTGGTTGGTGCACTCGCTTATTATATACGTTAGTAGTTTGAATAGTAAAACTTATTCTTATATTTAATATAAATATATAATTTAGATTAAATAAAAATAATAATAATAGTCTATAATTACTTTAAATATACTATTATTATATTATTTATTAAAAACTATAACTTTATAATATTATTAATTTTAAGAATTTTATTTAAAGAGAATATATTAAAAGTTATAAATTTAAAAATAATATAAGTATTTTTAAATATACTATTAATAGCTTTAAATATAGTAATATAAATATTTTCAATAAATATATTAGTATTTTTAAAATAAATAAGTATATTAAAGTCTAATAGTAAGTTATTATATTTAATTATATTTAAATAGTCTAAATCTATTAATATAATATTAAGATTATTTAATAATTCTAAGTTAAGGCCTCTTTTTATAAATAGTACTAAATATAAAGTATATACTTTATTTTATATTAATAGTTCTTTAGAAATTAAATAACTATAGATAATTAAAAGGACTTTATATTAACTAAGCTTTAACTCTTTATTTTAATAATATTAATTTAAATATAATTATATGAAAGATTGTTTTTCTTTAAATAAATTAAAGCCTTTTTTGTTATATATTATTATATAAAAAGATATTTTAATAAGTCTCATAATATTAACTTATTATAATTATATTAAAAATATAAATATCTTTTAAAATTTTTAAAAAAGAATATAATAGGATATGATTAATAGGATCTTAAATATTATTTAAAAATTTTATAATATACTTATAAATATAGTAAAGATAGTAAAGATTTATATTTTTAAATTTTATTATATTATATTTTATAATCTAACTATAATAAAAGTATGAAATATTTAATTTCTCTTTAATAAGAATAAGATTATTTAAAGCAAAAAGGAAAATATACTAATACTAAAAGTAATAATATAATTATATTATAATAAATAATATACTTCTTTAAAGATATTTTAAATAATCTTAATAACTAATAATATCTGTATAAATTAAAAAGTATTTAAAAGATAAGAGTAATTTTTATAACTTAAAGAAAACACTTTCTTCTTAAATAAATTATAGAATAACTTATAAAATAATAATAGAAAATTCATAAAAGCAGATTTAATATATTTTAATAAGTATTCTATTTAATTATAAAATATAATATAAAATTCTTAAATTATAATAATTTTAAATATTTAAAGAATAAGAAAATACTATTCTAAGCTAAAGGATAAATACTTATATTCTATAAAGTCATTAAGAATAAAAACTATTTCTAATAGCTTATAAAGAAGAAAGAGTAAAATAGAAGTTAATATAAGAATAGTATAATACTATTTTCTTAATTTTTATAAAAGATAGAATAAATTTACTAAATATTTTTATTTATTTAATAGTTAAAATTAACTTACCTTTTCTTATTATAAATCTAAACTAAGTATATTTATTATAAGCGAATAGTTTTTTAATTTATAAAGTCTTATATTATATTTAAATAGACTAATAAGAAAAAGAACTATTAATATTAAACAATAATATAAATATAATCTTCTTTTATTTATAATTATTTAGTAATAGTCAAGTATATTAATTTTATTATTTAAATTATTATTATATATAAATATCCTTTAACTTAAAAGTAAATTACTTTAATATTTATAATAATTAATATATATAAGTATTAGATTAATAAAAAAAAATTTAATATTTAATATATTACTATTCAATACTTATTTAAATAGGAAAAAAAATAAGTACTTTAAATATTAGTTTATGCCTTAAGGAACGAAAGGTTTTATTAAGCGCACATCCTTAATCTCGCCTCCTCATTAGTTCTTAATACAGTAATTTTCCTCCTTCCTAGCACGTGCATCCTGCGCTTTTCATTCGTCTAGTAAAATCACATAAATATTATATATTTTAATTCCTCCTTTGCATAAAGTCTAGCATCTTATTTTACTAGCTAGAATAATAGTATGGCTTACTATAGGCTTAGTAGCTATGCTATTTACTATTATATAGTTATATATAAAATATATATAAAATATAAAATAATATTTTAATATTTTAATTATTATTAGATTAAATATGCTTTTTTCCTAACCTTTATTACTTTATATTATATTATCATTTTAATATTTTATTATATATATTAATATTAATACTAATAGTATATAATATATATACTCTATAGTTATTATTATTATTTTAAAAAAAATAACTTTTTCTTTATTAGTCTTATTATTTAAAAATTAAATATAAGTTATAAAAATTAAATAGAAGGTATAAAAATTAAGTACTTTTATAAATTACTCTTATTATATTTATTTTACTAATCTTAATAATTACTAAATTAAGTAATAGTAATCTTATACTTAAAAGTATAGATAATCTTATAATATTTTTTATTATAATTATTGTTAAATTAGTAATATTAAATAATAAGAAATAAATATTTAAAAAAATGCATTTTAATATATTAATTAACTTTAGCTATTTTTATTATTATACTTAGACTTAAGGTTTTAAATATTAAATAAGTCTAACTAAGTTTTATAAGTTATAAGTTAAGGATTATATTATAAAGATAGAATTTATAAATAGAGGATTAATACTTTTAATACTATAATATAAAGTATTAAAAGTAAATATATTATATAATTAGAATTAAAATAGTCTTAAAGTAATTATTATTTAATATAAATAGTAAAAAGAGCTTAATTCTTACATTATTATACTATTTAATATAAGCTTATATAATTCTTATTAAAAGTAAAAATAAGGTTAATTAAATTTATTTATAAAGCTATTATAAATATTAATATATATATATTAAGGTTATAGTTCTTAGTAGTACACACTCAGAGAGAGGCTAGAGGTTAAATAGTATAAAAAAAAATATTAATAGTAAATAATAGTATAAGGGCCTAAAACCCAAGCCTAAGGTAATAATAACTCAGAATGACTAGAGTTTTTATTGCATTAAGGTGCAAGCCTTACTATCTTAATTAACCCTTTAAGAAGGCAAAATCGTTATATAATAAAAGCCCTATAAAGGCTCTACATTCATCGCATTCTAAGCTTATTATAATTCTAAATCGTAATTCAATGGTTTATAATTCCTATTATATTATAATTTAACTACTTACTTATAATATAACTAACTTATAATAACCCCTTCTAACTAAATAAATAATATAATATATATATAATGCATTATATAATAGCCTAGTAAACCCTTATTAATATTAGTATATAAGAATCGTTTTATATATATACTAACTAAAAGAATTAAAGAAGATTAAAGCTTATTTCTTAAGCTATAAAAAGCATCTTATTTATCTAACTTAAGACTTATAATAAAGGCTGAGTTTAGCTAACCTAATTATAAAAAGCTTATTTAGTTAGTAATCTTTAGTTATTATATCCTTTAGAAGAACCTATTCTTATAAGCCCTATTAGATAAGGATATAATTTAATAGATTAAGATAAAGTAAGTCTTATTAGAAGAATTAGCTTAAAAGGAAGTAAAAAAGGAAATAATAATTATTAATAATGCCTTCTTTAATAACCTAAAGAGCTATAATATATAGATTATATAGTTATAGGCTGACCTTATGCTAATCAATATGCAGCTAAAGGAGTAATGCAATAAAAACTAAAGTAATCCTGCTAGGTTAAAGGATTTAGTAGAAGAAGGATAAGAGTCTATCTATAATTAGGTCGACTAATCAATCGAATCCTTCGTCTTAAGATAACTTAAGTAATGTAAATATATGACTATATAGAAACGCAGTAGTATAGAAATAAAAGTCTGAATAGCGGTTTTAATAGTGTAATATATATATATTACTAAAAGAATACTATTCTTTTTTTTAATATAAAGTACTAAACTAAGACTACTTAATATATTAAATAGTTACTTTATTAAGTTTAAAAAGCCTTACTTTAGCCTTTATTATATTAATAAGAATATAATTACTTATAATATCTATTTTATATACTTTTAAAAGTAATATAATATTAAATAATAAGTAAGCTTAAGATAATTATATATAAAGGCTATAAGGATTATAAGGACGTAGTATTAAATTCTCTATTAACTATAGTTATATATCTTTTATAAAGCTTAAGACTGCTATTAAAACTGCTATTCGGACTTTTATTTCTACACTACTGCATTTCTATATTATATATTTGCATTACTTAAGTTATCTTAAGATAAAGGACTTCATTAATTAATTAACCTAACTATAAATAGACTCTTATCCCTCCTCTCTTAACTACTAAGAACTAACCTTCTTTTACTAAATCCTTTAACTTATTATAGTTAATATTAAAAGTAATTATAGGATTCCCTTAGTTTTAAATATATTAATTATTTTATATATTAATAATAATTATATTATTTATAATATATATTATTTACTATTTATTAATATTAATTAATAATTTAAAGAATATTATTTTTAAAGATATTTTAAATATTAATTTTATTATTAATTACTTTAAAAAGTATTATTTATTCTTAATTTAGTTTTTAAATTATTAATTACTTTTAAAAAAGTATAGTCTTAAGAATACTTTAATTTTAAAGATTATTAAAATAATTTATTTATTATTAGAAGGTTATTAAATTTTAATAGTTTTAAAATTATATCTTCTTATTATAGCCTTTAGCTTATTAAAGGTTTTTTATATTCTTATTAAGCTTAGTATTTAAATTATATATTAAGAGAGTATAGTAATTATTAAAACTTAAGTTATTAAGAATATAGAGTATATTATATTAGATATTTATTATAGTATTTATTATAAGTTAGTTCAATTATAAAGAGTTATTCTTTAATAAGTTAAATTATAATTTAGAATTATAAAGAGATAATTAAATTATAATATAAGTATGAGTTACAACTATGATGAGGTAACTTAGAATGCGACAAAGTGACCCTTATAGGGCTTTTATTATATAACGGTTTTGCCTTCTGATATTTAGCTTTTCTATCTAGCTTTTCTATTTAGATTTTCTATCTAGCTTTCTAGCTGCTTAATGCATTTCGAAGGGTTAGTTAGGATAGTAAGGCTTGCACCCTAATGTAGTAGAAACTCTAGTCATTCTGAGTTACTATTGCCTTAGGCTTGGGTTTTAGGCCCTTATACTGTTATTTACTATTAGTTATTTTTTATTATTATTATTTAACTTCTGGCCCCTCTTTAAATATGCGCTACTAAAGGACTATAACTTTAAAAAATAAAGCTTAAGACTAATATATATTAATATATTATTTAAGACTTTATAATTAGTATAAGTAAAAATAGCTATATATAGTAAATTATATTTAAATGTATTATAATATTATTATAATTATTTTAATAGACTGATCTGAATATTAATAAGAATAAGAAGGATTATATTAAATAATAGTCTTATAAAAGAGAAATTATTAATTACTTTTAATAATAAGATAATAATAATAAATAAGGTAAAGTAAATAATAGTATAATAAAAAAGACTATAATTAAAAAAAAGTAATATTAAATATAATTATAATAATAATAAAGTAAAAGCTATTAATTAATTTAAAGTCTTAGTATATATTCTTATTTATAATAATAAATATATTAATAATATATATAAAAAATATAAAAATTAAAATAGTATTATTATTTTTTAAAGCTATTATTATAATTACTTAAATTTCTAAAGGATTATTATTAAGCTATTTATAAATTAAAAGGAAAATTAATATAAAGCAGTCTTTATAATTTATAAAAGTAATTATTACTTTTATATTTAATTACTATTTATTTGAATTTAAAAGCATTATTATAATTAGTTTATTCTTCTATAAAATATAATACTTATACTAAAAGTATTAAAAATTAAAAAGAATAATATCTTTTTAATCTTATTTATTATAATAGAATTAACTTAATAATTACTAAAGCTTTAAATTATTAATAATATAGACTTATTTATTTAATATAATTATAATTATAAAGCATAATTATAAAGTATAGGCTTTATTATATTAAATATAATATTTAGCCTTAAAATTAGAATTAATATCTTAAAGAAACTCTTTTATAAGTAATAAGAATAGCCTCTTTTATTAAGGTTATAGTCCTTAGTAGCGCACACTTAGAGAAGGGCTAGAGATTAAATAGTAAAATAAATAAATAACTAATAGTAAATAATAGTATAAGGGCCTAAAACCCAAGCCTAAGGCAATAGTAACTCAGAATGACTAGAGTTTCTACTATATTAAAGTACAAGCCTTACTATCCTAATTAACCCTTTAAGACATATTAAGCAGCTAGAAAGCTAAATAGAAAGGCTAGATAGAAAAGCTAGATAGAAAAGCTAGATATCAGAAGGTAAAATCATTATATACTAAAAGCCCTATAAGGGCTCTGCATTTATTATATTCTAAGCTTATTATAGTTCTAATTATATTATAATTTAATACTTTATAATCCTCATTATATTATAATTTAACTACTTATAATATAACTAACTTATAATAACTCCTCTTAATGAAATAAATAATATAATATATATATAGTATATTATATAATAGCTTAATAGACCCTTATTAATATTAGTATATAAGAATTATCTTTTATATATATTAATTAAAAGAATTAAAGAAAATTAAAGCTTATTTTTTAAATTATAAAAAGTATCTTATTTATTTAGCTTAAGACTTATAATAAAAGCTAAATTTAACTAATCTAATTATAAAAAGCTTATTTAATTAATAATCTTTAGTTATTATATTTTCTAAAAGAATCTATTCTTATAAGCCTTATTAAATAAAGATATAATGTAATAGATTAAAATAGAGTAAGTCTTATTAAAAGAATTAGTTTAAAAAGAAGTAAGAAAAGAAATAATAATTATTAATAATACTTTCTTTAATAACCTAAAGAGCTATAATATATAGGTTATATAATTATAGGCTAACCTTATGCTAATTAATATAGAGCTAAAAGAGTGATATATTAAAAACTAAGGGAATCTTATTAGAATAGTTAAAGGATTTAGTAGAAGAAGGTTTAGAAGAGGAGGGATAAGAGTCTATTTATGACTAGGTCGACTAATCAATCGAGTCCTTTATCTTAAGATAACTTAAGTAATGCAAATACGTCACTATATAGAAACGCAGTAATATAAAAATAAAAGTCCGAATAGCGGTTTTAATAGCGATAGCCTCTTTTATATTAAATTGAATTAGTAAAAGTCCTTTAAGAATATTATTATAAGAATACTACTAAAAGCATTAATAGTATTTTATAGTTTAATAAGCTATTTATTAATTTTAAAGAGAATCTAAGCTCTAAGTATACTAACTTTATTAATTATTAGTATTTATTTATCTTTTTAAATTAATTATAATAGCTTATAGATATAATAGGCTTTTATAGTTAAAAAAGAAGAGTTTATATTATTAAATATATTTTATATTATATTCTATTTAAATTAATAAGTAAAGTAAATAATAATATTATTAATCTAAGCTATAATAATACTAAATATTATTATAAGTAATAATTAGTAAGAAGCATTTTTAATAGTCAAAAAGACTATAAATACTTTAATAACTTAGGTTTTATTAATACTACCTTTATTTCTAAAGAATATAAATAGTTAATATAGCTTAAGAAAGTAATAAGTATTTAATTATAAGTCTTACTTAATATTAAAATAATAGTATATAAAAAGGAAAGTAATATATTATTATTAATTAAATATAAACTATATAATAAGCTATTAGCTAAAAATAAAGAAAGACCTTAATTAACTAAATTATATTATAACTTCTAATTATTTATTTTTAGTTTTTATATTAATAAGGTTTATTATTATAATTATAATATTATTATTTTTAAAGCTATTTAATACTTTTTATAAAGAAATAGTATATATTATTATATTAAAAATAAAGGCTAATAATATAATATTTTATATATTTTAAATATAATTCTTAATCTCTTTTAATATACTTTATTATTAAGATTTAATAGCTTAGACTTAGTATTATAAAAGAATTATAATAAGAATTTATAATAGCTCTATAGCTTTTTTAAATATTAAAATAGATTACTTTAATATTATATTAAAAATGATTAAATTACTAAATATTTCTATAAGCTTTATAAAGCTAATTATAATTTACTTTAAACTAATAATATTATAAAGGATATTAATAAGCTTTATAATATAATTAATTATATTAGCTTAATATATATTATTAATAATAAAGTTAAATTAGTCTTTTATTATTTAATTAATAGTATTTATAAGGTCTATATTTTTAAAGAATATAGCTTATTATTTAATATCTTACTTTATATTTTTAGCTAATCTTTATAATAATTAGATATTAATAACTAAAGTAATATAAAGTAATACCTTATATTTCTATA
Source organism: Dactylonectria alcacerensis (assembly GCA_029931735.1). Classification (NCBI taxonomy): domain Eukaryota; kingdom Fungi; phylum Ascomycota; class Sordariomycetes; order Hypocreales; family Nectriaceae; genus Dactylonectria; species Dactylonectria alcacerensis. Next base: position 1,431,613 of record JAPMUZ010000005.1, read on the forward strand.
TTATTTAAATAGTATTAATATTAAATACAGAGTTTATTATAAAGAATTATTATAATATAAAGAGGCTAAGATATTATATAATAGCTTTATAAAAAGTTAGAAAAATATAATAAGTAATTAATAATATAAGTTAATATATTAAACTAAGACTATAACAAGTATAGACTATTAAAAATATTATATATTATTATCTTTTATATTAAAGTATTTGTTTAAATAAATTATAGCTATTTTAGCTATATATTTAAAGAATTATACTTAATATATAGGTAATAGCTATACTATATTAAAAGGAATTTTATAAATAGCCTTACTTTCTTAATAAGTTTAATATTTAATATTAATTAATATTATATAATTATAAATATAAAGATACTTTAATAAAGTATTATAATATAAATAAGTATTAAAAGTAATAATCTTTTAATTAGCTTTTTTAATTAATATAGTATTTTTAATAATATTATTTACTATTATAATAGAGCTAAGCTTTTATATATATTATTATTATTTAAAAATAGTATAGTAGAATTAATTTATATTTATATAAGTTTATAAAGTTATATAAAAGAATTTTATTAAATAATATAATAAAGAGATAATTATTTTATTTTATAAAATAAGCTAATTAGTAAAAATATAATTAGTAATCCTTATTAAAAATTACTTTATTTTATTATATTAAAAAATAACTTTAATATTTAAAATAATACTATAACTAATTATATTTATAAATATAATATTTAAATTAAGACTTAAGAATAGAAAGAAGTTAATAATTATTATAATATACCTTTAAATAAGATCTTTAATATTTATAATATAATTAATAAAGTAATAAATTAATACTAAACTCTTTAATTTTATTAAAATAAAAGAGAGATTATAATTATATTAAAAGCTAATAGCTATAAACTTATTTTAATAATTAATAAAAAGGTATATATAATAAATATATAAAGTCCTATTAATAGTAAAAGAAGTAATATTTATAAGCTTTTATAATCCTTAAAAGCAATAATAACTTTAGTATACTTAGTTATATTTCTTAATATTAAAAGAATACTTTATATAAATAGCTATATATATATAAATTTATATATACTTAATATAGAAATTAGCCTTTTTATTAAATATAGCTCTAAGTTTAAAAGGATTTAATATAATCTTTATAATTCTAATAAATATAAATTATATAAATAAAAGGACTTAACAGGATTCTTTATTAAGTTCTTATAATATATAAACTAGATTAGCCTTACTATTAAAGTTAGGTATATTTAATTCTACTTATTTTATAAAATACTAAATTAATATATTATATAATATAGTTTTAAAGCTTAAAAATACTTTCTTTATTATACTTATTTACTCTACTTATAATTATATAAATATTAAGATTATTATAAAGCTATAATAAATTATATATATAAAGCTTATTATATTAATTAGTTTTAATAATATTAAAATACTAATTAATATAATTAAATATAGAATTAGAACTAACTTTAATATAATATTTTAAAAAAAAAGATATTTTATAATAAAAGAAGAATATTAAATTAAATAAATTAAATATAATAAGTTAATTATATTTAAAAAATATATTAAGACTTTAAAGAAAGAGGTTTATTAATTTTGAAAGCTTTTAATAATAAGTTAAAAAGTATAGTTTTATAAAGTTTATAATATTATTAGGATTTAATATAAATTAAATAATAAAAATACTATAAAAAATAATAAATAATTTAATCTTTTTTTATAAATTAAATTAAGACTTTTAAAATAAAGGCTATTAAAATCTATATATAGAAAAGGGATTATAGTATTTTTTAAATAAAAGAATCTATTATCTTTCTAATTATATCTAACTCTTTTTTAATAATATATAGCCCTTTAATAATTAGAGATTAAAGTAATTATTTAATTTAAAAGAATACTTACTTTTTTATATTAAATATATTAATATTATAGTTCTTTAATTATATTTCTATATTAAATATTAAGAAAGAGAAGATATAATAAGAAGAAAAGAGTTTATTATACTTTTTTAATATAATATTTACTTAAGCCTATAAGCTTACGTTATATAATAAGATTAAGGCTTTTATAGTATTTAAAACTATTATTAAAGTAAAATAGTATTTATTTTTAAAGCTAATACTTTAATTAGTATAATGCTTTTATAATAATATTAATACTCTTTTTTTTATAAGTTTTAAACTATTAGTATTATATAAAAGAAGAGTTAGAAAAGCTTTAATAAAAAACTAAGACTTTAATATATTAATTAATTTAGCTTTACAATTAATATAAATATAAGGTTTTATATTTATATCTTTATTTACTTTAATAAAAGTAATTATATCTTTATTATTAATATTATTATTAAATAATAGCTTTTTATAATTATAACTTATTATAATAAAAAAGAATTAAAACTTATTAATATTACTAGTTTTAAAAAGAGTATTAAAAGAAAGTATATTAAATAGAAATACTTTATTAATAATCTTTTTAAATACTTTAATATTATTCTTATTACTTTAGTTATTATAATTAAATTTAATATTTATATTATTATATAGCTTAATCTATAGTTATAAAAGATCTTTTAAAACCTTATTATTATTAATAAGAGGGTTATTTACTTAAGATTACTATAGATTAATTAATAACTTTTTAATTTAAATTAATTTTAAAGAGTTTAAATTATAATTTACTTAAAGTATAATAAGAATAATATAAATAGTATTTTATATAAAAAGCTCTTTATAAGCTATATAATTATAAATAATATAAAGAACTTTATAAACTGATTTTTCTTAATAACTTATTTTAATAGTATTAATATTAATAGTAAAGTAATATATATTATACTTCTTTAGTTATACTAAGGCTCTTTTAACTTTATAATAATATATTAATAGAAGTTTTAAAAGATTTTTATATACTAGTTTATGCTTATTATTAAAAATATAAATAAAAAACTATAAGATATAAATTATAACTTAATATATTATTTAAAAATACTATAATATAACCTTTAATATACTATAAATATTAAAGGCTCTTTTTACTATTTTTTAAGAAGTTAAATCTTATAATATATTTATAATAAGAATATAATATAATTAGCTTCTCTTTAATTAAAATAAAGTATTAAAGCTTAAGAAAGTATTAATATTTATAATTAAGAAATTAATAAAATTAAGTAATTAAATTAAGAATATTCTTTTTTATATACTCTTTATAAAAAATGTATATTTTAATAATACTAAAAAATAAGAAGTATTATATATAAGAAAAAGGAGACTAAGACTTTCTAAATATAAAACTATAAGCCTAAGAGTTCTATAGTATATAAATAAGCTTATAAGGATTATATTTATAACAATATATTAAATAAGTTTTAATAGATATAACGTATGTAATAAGCGAGCGTCGCAGACAAGCGAGCGTCACACTCTGATTTTCACTTTAAATTATAAAATTTAAAAAATTCTTAAAAATTTAAACTAATCTTCAAATAGTTAAGATTTTTTACCTAGCTTATTTATAAAATATATTATTTTTTGAGAATTTTTCTAGTCTATATATACTTATAGCGCTAATAGTATAAAGTTCGCACTGTATTTTAAACTATTTTTATTTATAACTAGCTTAATAATTTTTAAAGAAATCTAGAGAAAATACTAGCTTATTAACTTTTTAACTAAATATTTTAAATTAATATCCTAAAAATCCTAAAGCTATATTAGCTATTTTATAAAATTTAAAGTTTGGAGTTTTAAGTATATAGTATAGGTGCGACGCTCGCTTGTCTGCGACGCTCGCTTATTACATACATTAGTTATTTTATTATAAAATGCTTTAAAGAAAACTTATATAGTATTAATTTATATTTCTTATAATACTAGTTTATACTAATTAAAGCTATAAGAAAGCCTTTTTCTATTTTAAAAGTCTATATTAAAATACTAAAGCTATATCTAAAGCTTTTCTATTAGCCTTTTTAATAAAGAAGATTTAAATTTATAAGCTTAGTACTATTAGCCTTTAATAAAGATAGCCTTAGTATATTTAATAAGTAAAATACTCTATAAAAATACTAATAGTATATTTACTTCTATTAATAAATCTAATAAAGTAATTTAACTATTAATAATAACTAAGAGAGAGCTAGTATTAGTATATATAAAGCTTTAAAATACTTTTAAAGGATAGAAGATATTATAAAGCTATATAATTACTAGCTATAATAAAATTAATATAAGACTTATATAAGAAGTAAACATAACTATTAAGCTTTTTTAATATACTATTAATAAGCTAAAGAAGAATAATGAAAATACTATATATATATAAGAATTATATTACTATACCTTACTATATTTATTGTACTACTTATATTACTATATACTAGAATAATGAGAGTCTTATTTAATATATTATTTTCTAGTATTTTCTAAATTAACTGCCTTAATTAAGTTTACTAAGGTTTCTTAAGTAATAAAGGCTTTATATAATTAGTATTTGTAAGGGGTTGGCCCCAAAGGGGCTAAAGCGGCAGCTAGCGCTACGACCTTACTCTGATCTCGTAGATTCCCAGTTGAGGCAAAAGGGAAAGTAATGACTTAACCGGAGGTTAAGTCATCTAGCTGCACCTATAGAAGCACCAGTCCAGGCCCCAGCCTGTAACAGTATTAGAAAATATAATAAAAGTATTATTAAAAGTCTTTAATTATAGATTAAAAACTACGTTTTAAGCCTAATAGAGTTTTTATTATTTATATTATTCTATATTAATATATTCTTTACTATTAAAACCGCTATTCAGACTTTTATTTCTACACTACTGCGTTTTTATATAGTCATATATTTACATTACTTAAGTTATCTTAAGATAAAGAACTTAATTAATTAGTTAACTTAGTTATAAATAGACTCTTATCTCTCTTCTTTTAAACCTTCTTTTATTAAATCCTTTAACTTATTATAATTAATATTAAAAGTAATTATAATAAGATTTTCTTAATTTCTAATATATTAATTATTTTATATATTAATAATAATTATATTACTTATAATTTATATTATTTACTTTTTATTAATATTAATTAATAACTTAAAGAATACTATTTTTTCTAAAGATATTTTAAATACTAATTTTATTATTAATTATCTTAAGAAATATTATTTATTTTTAATTTAATTCTTAAATTATTAATTACTTTTAAAAAAAGTATAGTCTTAAGAATACCTTAGTCTTAAAGATTATTAAAGTAATTTATTTATTATTAAAAAGTTATTAAGTTTTAATAATTCTAGTTTTTTTAAGATTATATCTTATTATTATAGCTTTTAGCTTATTAAGGGTTTTTAAATTTTTATTAAGCTTAGTATTTAAGTTATATATAAAGAGAGTATAATAATTATTAAAACCTAAGTTATTATAAGTATAGAATATATTATATTAAATATTTATTATAATATTTATTATAAGTTAGTTAGATTATAAAGAGTTAGTCTTTAATAAGTTAAATTATAATATAATTAGAATTATAAAGAGCTATATTATAACTTAAAACTATAATAAAGTAACTTAGAATATAATAAACTCTTATAGGCTTTTATTATATAATGATTTTGCTTTTTAATATCTAGCTTTTTTATTAAGCTTTTCTATCTAGCTTTTCTATTTAGCTTTCTAGTTACTTAATACATTTTAAAGAGTTAATTAGAATAGTAAGACTCATACTTTTATATAGTAAAAACTCTAATCATTCTGAGTTACTATTACCTTAGGCTTAGGTTTTAGGCCCTTATATTATTATTTACTATTAGTTATTTTATTTTTTTACTATTTAACCTCTGGCCCCTCTCTAAGTGTGCGCTACTAAGGACTATAACTTTAATACTAACTCGCTACTTTAATTATATAACTTAAGATATACTAAAGCTAGCCTCTTAGTTTATATTATTTAAAGTATTATATTATAAACTTATAATTTAAATTTTTAATAATTCTAATACTATTAAAAAGATCTAAATAATTATACTATTTAATATAATAATATTAACTTTAAATAAATTAAGCTATTATATTAAAAAATAAGCTCTAATTATTATTAAGCTTATTTAAATATATATTTATTAATAGACTAAACCTTTTATAAAACTTAGAATATTATTTATTTATTTATTATTTCTATTTCTATAATATAATCCTAATTATAGCTCTTATAGCCTAACTAAACTTATCTAATATTTAAATTTTTAAATAAAATTAATTTAATAATAAAAAGTATTAAAAATAAGTAATATCTTACTCTTCTTTTTTTTAAAGTTTTTTTTAAAATATAATAAGAAAGTAAAGATATTTCTATAATAATAATAAATAAAGCTACTCTAAGAATATTATTACTTAGTAAAGCACTTTTATATAATATTAAAATATCTTTAGTAAGATATTATATATATTAGCTTATGTATTAAAAAAATGTCTTTAGGTAGCAGTTTGATTCTTACTTTACGCCTTTTTTTAAGACTAACTAACTAATAAGAATGTTTCTTTCCATAAGGTCCTCTTTATAAAGAAAGTGTGTATAGTTTTATATATGACTTTTGCATTTCTTTTATTTAATATAATTATAATATTAGTTAAAAATTCTTATTTTATAGTATATTTATAATAATAATAGTATAATTAGTATTTACTATTATTATAAATATATATCTTTTATAATTTATAAATATATATACTATTATATAATATATAGAACTATTAATATAGTTTATATATATAAAATTAAATAATTAAATTTAATTAAGTAAATATATTATTAAAATAGAATAATCTTAAAATCACTTTAATATTAAATAGATATTATAATTTAAAGAGTAATAATATATATAGTATTTTAATAGAATCTATTTTAAATATCTATATATTATTAAAATTTTTTATAATTTCTTTTAAAAATAAATAATAATATTACTTTTATTTAGTTAGTAATACTATATTTATTATAGCTTAAGATATATAAAGAAAATATAATTATATCTTTCTTTATATAGTTAGGTATTATAACATATTTTTAAAATAAAGGCTAGAACTATATTAAGGGTTTAAATAATAAAGTAATTAAGAAGAATATTAGTTTACTTATAATAATAAAGTATATTTATTTACTTTAATATAGGAAATTAAAGTCTTAGATAAAGTAAAAGAAAATTTAAAAATAATAAACTATATAATTCTAATTCTAAGTATTTAAATAAATAACTTTTAATTATAAATTAATTTAGAATAATTGGTATATTTTCATTTTATTTTAAAAAGAGAATTCGTTTTAACTAGTATAATACTCTTTAGGATTAAAACTTATTATTTTAAAAGAGTAAAGTAATTCTCACTTATATCCTTATGTATTAATTTTCTTAAGCTAATTATAAATTTAAATAAGTATATATTAAAAAAGGCAGAACTTACTAGCTTTTTTATTATATAATTATAATACTATAAGTTTATAAATCTTATATTATATATTAAGTTAAAAGATATAGATATTTTAAACTTTTATATACTAATTTCTATTCTTTTTAAATATTTATAATCTTTTTGATTTTTATTTAATTATAAGTAATATTATATAAAAAAATAGTTAAAAAAATAATAAGTTCTTTTTAAATAAGTATTTTATTAATAGTCTTTAATAAAGTTATTAAAATATTGAATTATATTTTAATAATTAATTTATTCTCTTTAAAAGAAGACTATATTTTTATTATAATATTAGATTTATAAACCTATATAATAAATAATCCTTTAGTAAATATAATAATATAAATTAATTTAATACTATTAAAACCACTTTTCAGACCTTTATTTCTATATTATAGCATTTCTATATTATATATTTATATTACTTAAGTTATCTTAAGATAAAGGACTTAATTAATTAGTTAACTTAGTTATAAATAGACTCTTATCCATCCTCCTTTATAAAACCTTCCTTTATTAAATCCTTTAACCATTTTATTAAATAATAAGATTCCCTTAGTTTTTAATATATTACTCTTTTAACTATATATTAATTAATATAAAGTCAGCTTATAATTCTATAATCTATATATTATAGCTCTTTAGATTATTAAAGAAAGCATTATTAATAATTATTATTTCTTTTTTTATCTCTTTTTAAACTAATTCTTTTAATAAGCTTAACTTACTCTAGTTTAATCTATTAAATTATATCTTTATTTAATAAAGCTTATAAGAATAGGTTCTTTTAAAAGATATAATAATTAAAGATTATTAATATAATAAACTTTTTATAATTAGATTAATTAAACTTAGCCTTTAATATAAGTCTTAGGCTAAGATATTCTTTATAATTTAAAAAGTAAGCTTGAATCTTTTTTAATTTTTTTAATTAGTATATATATAAGATAATTTTTATATATTAATATTAATAATAGTTTATTAAGTTATTATATAATATATTTTATATATATATTATATTATTTATTTAATTAAAGAGGGTTATTATAAGTTAGTTATTTTATAAGTAAGTAATTAAATTATAATATAATAAGAATTATAAAGTATTAAATTATAATTTAGAATTATAATAAGCTTAGAATATAATAAATATAGAAATTAGCTTTTCTTATAAGGCTTTTATTATATAATGATTTTGCCTTTTAATATTTAGCTTTTCTATTTAGCTTTTCTATTTAGTTTTTTAATTACTTAATATATTTTAAAGGGTTAATTAAAATAATAAGGCTTATACTTTAATATAGTAAAAACTCTAGTTATTCTAAAATACTATTACTTTAAGCTTAGGTTTTAAGCCTTTTTATTATTATTTATTATTAATCTTTTCTTTTACTATTTAATCTTAGCCTCTTTCTAAGTACATACTACTAAAGACTATAACTTTAATAATAGCTTTAAGATTTAAGTTTTAATAATTATAATTAAAAAGTAATATAGTAATTAAGTTTATTTCTTATTTAAAGTTATAGTTTTTAGTAATGCATACTTAGAAAAAGGCTTAAGATTAAATAATAATAAAAACTAATAATAAATAATAATATAAAGGCCTAAAACCTAAGCCTAAGGTAATAGCATCGCAGAATGACTAGAGTTTCTACTGCACTAAGTGGTAAGACTTACTATTCCAATTAACCCTTTAAGATGCATCAAGCAGCTAGAAAGCTAGATAGAAAAGCTAGATGTCAGAAGGCAAAATCGTCATACGATAAAAGCCCCGTAAGGGAAGCTGACCTCTGCATTCATCGCATTCTAAGTTACCTTATCGCAATTCCAAGTCACAATTCAATGCTTTATAATTCCCATTATATTACAATTTAAAATAACCCCCTCTAACTAAATAAATAACATAATGCGCATATAATGCATTATATAATAGCCTAATAGACTCTTATTAATACTAATATATAAGAATTATCTTATATATCTATTAATTAAAAGAATTAAAAAAGATTAAAACTTACTTTTTAAATTATAAAGAGTATTTTATTTATTTAATTTAAAATATATAATAAAAGCTAAATTTAATTAATCTAATTATAAAAAGCTTATTTAATTAATAATCTTTAATTTTTTTTTATAAAAAACCTATTCTTATAAGCTTTATTAAATAAAAATATAATTTAATAAATAAAAATAAAATAAGTTTTATTAAAAGAATTAATTTAAAAAAAGAAATAAAAAGAAATAATAACTATTAATAATACTTTATTTAATAATTTAAAGAATTATAATATATAAATTATATAATTATAAATTAAAATTATATTAATTAATATATAATTATAAAAATAATAATTATATTTAAAATTAAAGAAATCTTATTATAATTACTTTTAATATTAATTATAATAAGTTAAAGGATTTAATAAAAAAAGGTTAGTTTTTAGTAATTAAAGGAAGGGGGATAAGAATCTATTTATAACTAAGTTAACTAATTAATTAAATCCTTTATTTTAAAATAACTAAAGTAATATAAATATATAATATAAAAACGCAGTAATATAAAAATAAAAGTTTGAATAGTAGTTTTAATAGTAATAGAAAAGCTAAATAAAAAACCTAAATATTAAAAAGTAAAATCATTATATAATAAAAGCCTTATAAGAGCTTTACTTTATTATATTCTAAGCTTATTATAATTCTAATTATATTATAATTTAATACTTTATAATTCTTATTATATTATAATTTAATTACTTATAATATAACTAACTTATAATAACCTCTTCTAATTAAATAAATAATATAAAACATATATAATATATTATTAAGATTATAGTCTTTTAGTAGTGTATACTTAGAGAGAAGCTAGAGGCTAAATAGTAAAAAAAAACAAATTAATAATAAATAATAGTATAAAGACTTAAAACCTAAGCCTAAGATAATAGTAACTCAGAATAACTAAAGTTTTTACTATATTAGAGTATATACCTTATTATCTTAATTAACCCTTTAAAATGCATTAAGTAACTAGAAAGCTAGATAGAAAAGCTAGATATTAGAAGGCAAAATTATTATATAATAAAAGCTTTATAAAGGCTCTGCATTTATCATATTCTAAGCTTATTATAATTCTAAGTTCGCTATTAAAACCGCTGTTCGGACTTTTGTTTCTGCGCTGCCGCGTTCCTCGTTACCGCGTTTCTGTATTACGTGTTTGCATTGCTTGAGTTGTCTTAAGACGAAGGACTCGATTGATTGGTCGACCTAGTTATAGATAGACTCTTATCCCTCCTCCCTTAAACACCAGGAACCAACCTTCCTCTGCCAAATCCTTCAACCTATCGCAGTCGATGTCAGAGGCGACCGCAGCAGGATTCCCTTGGTTTCTAACGCGGTTATCACTCCTTCGGCTGCATATTGATCAGCATAAAGTCGGCCTATAACTACATGACCTATGCGTTATAGCTCTTTAGGTTATTAAGGAAGGCGTTGTTAATAGTTATTATTTCCTTTTTTACCTCCCTTTAAGCTAATTCCTCTAATAAGACTTACTCTATCTTAATCTATCAGATTATATTCTTATCTAATAGGGCTTATAGGAACAGGTTCTCTTAGAGGATATAGTAATTAAAGATCACTAGCTAGATAAGCCTCTTATAACTAGGCCGACTGAACTCAGCCTCTGTTATGCGTTCTAGGCCAGATAGGCGAGATGCTCTTTATAGCCTAGGAAGCAGGCTTTAATCTTCTTCGATTCTTTTAATTAGTATATATATAAGACGATTCTCATATGCTAGTATCGGCGAGGGTCCGCCGGGCTGTCGCGCGATGCGCTGTATGCACATTATGTTATTTGTTTGGTTAGGGGGGGTCATTTTGAATTGCGATATAATAGGAATTATAAAGCAGTAATTGAATTATGACTTAGAATTGCGACGAGCTTGGAATGCGACGAACCCTCACAGGGCTTTTATCGTATGATGATTTTGCCTTCTGATATCTAGCTTTTCTATCTAGCTTTTCTATCTAGCTTTTCTATCTAGCTTTCTAGCTGCTTAATGCATCTCGAAGGGTTGATTAGGATAGTAAGGCTTGCACTCTGATGCAGTAGAAACTCTAGTCATTCTGAGTTACTATTGCCTTAGGCTTAGGTTTTGGGCCCTTATACTATTATTTACTATTAGTTTTTTTTATTTTTTATTATTTAACCTCTGGCCCCTCTCTGAGTGTGCGCTACTAAGGACCATAACCTTAATAATTCTAAGTTATAATTTAATTACCGCTTTACAATTCCCATTATATCGCAATTTAATTACTTACTTATAATATAAATAACTTATAATAACCCCCTCTAATTAAAATAAATAATATAATATATATATAGTGCATTATATAATAGCTTAATAGACCCTTATTAATACTAATATATAAGAATTATCCTATATATATATTAGCTAAAAGAATTAAAGATAATTAATTAAAGCCTGCTTCTTAAGCTATAAAAAGTATTTTACTTATTTAACTTAGAATATATAATAAAAGCTAAGTTTAACTAACCTAATTTAAAAAAGCTTATTTAATTAATAATCTTTAATTATTATATCTTTTTAAAAAGTTTATTCTTATAAACTTTATTAAATAAGGATATAATTTAATAGATTAAAATAGAGTAAGTCTTATTAAAAGAATTAATTTAAAAAAAGAAATAAAAAAAGAAAATTATTAATAATACTTTTTTTAATAACTTAAAGAGTTATAATATATAAATTATATAATTATAAGCTAATATTATATTAATATATAGTTAAAAGAGTAATATATTAGAAATTAAGGAAATCAAATAGTTAAAGGATTTAATAGAAGAAGGTTTTATAAAGGAGGAGGGATAAGAGTCTATTTATAACGAGGTTAACTAATTAATTAAGTCTTTTATCTAAAGATAACTTAAGTAATATAAATATATAACTATATAGAAATATAATAATATAAAAATAAAAGTCTGAATAGTCGTTTTAATAGTGATATTATTAATAATAAAGAGATTAATATTAAAAAAGGTTAGATATTAAAATATATAATTAAAAATAAGAAACCTATATTATAAATATTATTTATATTATATAACTTAAGAATAATTAAGTATTTATAATATTTTTAAATTTATTAATTATATATAAATAAATAAAGCTAATATAAATTAATAAAAAATTATAAAAGAAATAAAATTAATATATAATTTCTTAGTTTTATTTTTTAATAAAAAGTATTAAATATAATAAGTCTTAATTATAATAAAGCTTTAAAAAAATATAAAGAAATAAAATTAATTTAATACTAAAAAATAAATATGTTTAAAATTCAAATAGTATTAATATTATTATAATAAAATAAATAATATAAACATATAAAGTATTAAAATCTTTAAAATTACTTTTTATTAAATTATTAATATTATTATAAATTAATAAAAATTTAATAATAATAAAATAATAAGCCTATAGTTAGTAATCTTTCTTTTTATTTAAAATACAAAGATTATAATATAAAGATTATAATATAAAGAGCTAATAGATATATATTAGTAAATAATTTTATATAGAATATATTATAAATTAATAATAATATAATAATCTTAATTAGCTTTAATTATATTAAAAGTGTTATACATATAAGAAATATATTAAATACTTATAATAAATAAAGACTTAAGATAAATTAATATATATCAAGTAAATAGCTTAATTAAAAAAGAGTTATTAGAATTTTAAAAAGTAATTAATAATTATATATATATATAATTAAAAGAATTAATTAAATTAAATAAAGCTAAAGTTTATAAAGATTATTAAAGAATTAAAAGAGCTTTATAAATAAATTAAATAAGAATTATAATATATTATAAAGCTATTATAAAACAGACTAATTATCAAATAAATTAAAAAAAGTATAATATAAAAAAAAGGAAAGGTCTTAAGAGTTAGAATATAATAAGATTCTTATATTTAAATAAAGCTAATAATTTATAATTAATTTATACTAAATTAACTTTTAAAAATTAAAAAACTAATTATTAAGTAATGACTTATTTAATTAAATTGAAATTAATATAATATATATCTATTTACTTTCTATAATTAGTAATAAGTATTATTTAATATATATTAATAAATAATTCTAATATATTTCTTTAATAATAAAAGTATTATTAAATTTAAAAATAGATTTTTAAAGAAAAAAGGAATAATATAAAGTTTTATAATAAACTTAAAGTATAAAGTAAGATTAAAGACTATTAATAGAATATTAAGTCTATATTAAAGCCTTATTAGTTAATATGAGTTAATAAAGTTATAATAGCTCTATACTTTTTATAAAGCTAAACTCTATTTAAAAGGTCTTATAAAAAGAAGCTTACTTTTAAAGAAAGAGAGTAAGCTTTAGTCTATTTTTAATATTAAATATACTTTTAAATTATCTTATTAATATTTAGCTAATTATTATATATTACTTAACTTCTTTTTAACTCTCTAAGGATTTAAAAGACTCTAAGCTTAAGATCTTATATATTTAAACTTTTATTTTTATATAATTATATTCTTTATTATTATATATTTATATAATTATATATTATTTAAATTATTATAAAATAAAGGACTTAATTAATTAATTAATTTAATTATAAATAAACTCTTATATTTCTTTTTTTATATTAATAAAACTTCTTTTTATTAAAATTTTTTATTTTAATCTTTTTATATATTTATAATAACTATATTATTTATAATTTATATTTTTTATTTTTTATTTATATTAATTAATAATTTATTTATTCTAAAACGTTATTAATTTTTAATAATTTTAATTTTTTTAAAGTTATATTATTATATTTTTATGTAATTATATATTAGTATATTTTTATATAATTATATATTATTATATTTTTATATAATTATATATTTATATTATTTAAATTATTTTAAAATAAAAAACTTAATTAATTAATTAACTTAATTAACTTAATTATAAATAAACTCTTATTCTTTTTCTTTTATAAAACTATCTTTTATTAAATCCTTTAATTATTTTAATAAGATTCTTTTAATTTTTAATATAATTATTACTCTTTTAATTATATATTAATTAATATAAAATAACTTATAATTATATAATTTATATACTATAGCTCTTTAAGTTATTAAAAAAAGTATTATTAATAATTATTATTTCTTTTTTTATTTCTTTTTAAACTAATTCTTTTAATAAGACTTACTTTATTTTAATTTATTAAATTATATTCTTATTTAATAAGGCTTATAAAAATAGATTCTTTTAAAAGATATAATAACTAAAGATTATTAATTAAATAAGCCTTTTATAATTAAATTAATACTATTAAAACCACTATTCAGACTTTTATTTTTATATTATTATATTTTTATATAATTATATATTTATATTACTTAAGTTATTTTAAAATAAAGGACTTAATTAATTAACTACTCTAGTTATAAATAGACTCTTATTCCTTCTCTTTTAATTATTAAAAACTAACCTTCTTTTATTAAATTCTTTAATTATTTTAAAATTCCTTTAGTTTTTAATATATTAATACTAATTATGTTATTTATAATTTATATTAACGTATATAATAAGCGAGTGTCCTAAACAAGCGAGTGTCCTACCTATACTATACAGCTAAAAGTATACATTTTAGATTTTCTAAAACGGGCTATTTAATTAGTAAATTTCTAAAGAATTAATTTTAAGCTTTTAAGGAAAAAAGTTATAACATAGTATTTTCTTTATATTTCTAACTAATTTATTAAGCTAGTTATAAATAAAAATATTAAAAAAAACAGTGCGAATTTTATACTGCTAGCACTATAGGTATATATAGCTCAAGAAAGCTCATAATAATAATATATGTTATAATTAAGCTATATTTAAAACTATAGCTATTTTAGGGTTGGTTTGAGTTTTTAAGAATTATTTTAAAATCGCAATTTAAGGTGAAAATCTGAGTGAGACACTCGCTTGTCTGGGACACTCGCTTATTATGTACGTTATTTACTTTTTATTAATATTAATTAATAATTTAAAAAATACTATTTCTTTTAAAAATATTTTAAATATTAGTTTTATTATTAATTACTTTAAAAAATATTATTTATTTTTAATTTAATTTTTAAATTATTATTACTTTAGGCTTAGGTTTTAAGCTTTTATATTATTATTTATTATTAGTTAAATAATTTTTTTAACTATTTAACCTTTAGTCCTTCTTTAAGTATACACTATTAAGGACTATAACTTTAATAATTAAATTAATTAAACTTAACTTTTATTATAAATCTTAAGTTAAATAAAATGCTTTTTATAATTTAAAAAGTAAAGTTTAATCTTCTTTAATTCTTCTAATTAGTATATATATAAGATAATTCTTATATATTAGTATTAATAAGAGTCTATTAAGTTATTATATAATGCATTATAAATATATATTATATTATTTATTTAATTAGAAGAGGTTATTATAAGTTAGTTATATTATAAGTAGTTAAATTATAATATAATAAGAATTATAAAGCGTTAAATTATAATATAAATGTATAGCTTTTATTCACTTTATAAGCTTAAGAATATTACTAACTCTAATAGTTAGAATTATAATAAGCTTAAAATATAATGCATCTTTAAAAGGCTTTTATTATATAATGATTTTGCTTTTTAATATTTAGCTTTTCTATCTAACTTTCTAATTACTTAATGCATTTTAAAAGGTTAATTAAAATACTAAGGCTAATATTTTAATATAATAGAAACTCTAGTTATTTTAAAATACTATTACCTTAAGTATAGATTTTAAGCCTTTATATTATTATTTACTATTAGTTATTTTTTCTTTTACTATTTAACTTCTAGCCTTTTTCTAAATATGTATTAATTATAACAGTCAGGCTTATACTAAGGCTCTAGAGTAAGTCCAAAGCATATAATATTTATAATTAAGTAGATTAAGGATATTATAATAAGTAATATAGGTCATAGTCTAATAATAATAGAATAATAAATTTAATATAACTAAGTATATTAATAATTAGTAAAGCTATTTCTATAAAAGTACTAAATAAATATATTTATATATAAATAGTATTTAAATAGATTATAGTTAAAGACTGTGATTCATCCTTCTAAATTACGATTTAGAATTATAATTCTGGTTTGAATTACAGTTAGAGATCGTGATTTATTACTATAATCACGGTTTTAAGTTATAATTTAATAGGATTAGTTAGAAATTGATTAAGAGCGGATATAGTTAGTTAGTATTATATAATCTATATAGACTAGGTTATAATATAATGTCTCCCCTCTATTAGTCTTATCCTTAAGGCTATATAAGTAAGCCTTATATAATTTTTAATATTAGTTTATAACTTCCTTTTATAAATATCTATAAGTATGCTAATATAATACTATAATATGTAATAAAACTAAAAGCGAAAAAGACATTTAAATAAGTAAAAAAGGCATCTAAAAAGGCCTAAATAATATTAGAGCGCGATTCTCTTTCTTCTTATACTAAGCTTAATAGCTACATTACTAACATACTATGTATATATTATTTTAAGCATAAGATTAAGTATTAGATAGAGAATACTAATTGCTTTAATTATTATAAAGAGTGTATTTATTATAATCATTCTTATAATAGTATTTATATAGCTTCTTTTTATAAGGTATTTCTTATATTTCTTCTAGTACTTATACTAATTAGTATTTTTAGTAAATAAGTTAATTGATTAGTAAAAGAAGTTAGCATAAGAGGAGGAAGAGGCTAGTAATTAGATTATAGTTATTTATAATTACCTGGCCAAACTATAGGCATCCCTAGTGATAGTAGTGAATCGCTTAGCCTAGATTTGAAAAATTAAGAAGAAAGTAAAAGAGCAAGATTCTATCTTATTTAAATAAAGAATGTAGGAGTTAGATAAGGAGGATAATATCCTTCTTGCCTTAGAGGCTTATAAAAAATAGGTAGTTTATAACCTTAGGTTACTAAGTGTTTTAAAAAGGACTGATTAGTCTACTTTTAGTCTTAAGAGTGATTTTAGTAATATTAGTCTTTTAATTAAACTTAGTATTATTAATAAAAGTTCTTTAGTAAGCATTATATATAAATAAGGTTTTTAGCAGGTTCTTATTAATTATTACTTTTAGAATAGTTTTTCTATTTAATAAAGTACTTAGTCTTATTATTAACTTATTATATATTAATAATTTTTTTAATTTTATATTCTTTTAATCTTTTAACTTTAGTCTTATATTTATTACTATACTTAGTATAAATTATATCTTTTATAGTCTTAAGGAATAAGATATAAAAGACTAAGTAAAGTCTAACTTTTAATAATAAGTCTAACTAATAGTTATTTTCTAAGATTTTTTTAATAATTTTATAAGGTCTAATATATTTATAGTCTAGTTTTTTATTTTCTTATTTTATTTTAATATTTTTTATAATAAGGTATATTATATCTCCCTTTTAAAAGAATAGTCCTTTTATTCATTTTTTATTATAGTATTTTTTTATTTAGTTTTTAATAAATTTAAGTTTAATCTTTATTTCTTTATATAGATTTTTTAATTTTTCTAATATAAAGATAGCTTTAAGAATAATTAATTTATTATAACTTACTTTATAAGTATTAGAAATAAATTTAAAATTAGTATATATTAGAATAAGCTTTATACTTTTATAAATAGCTATATTATAACTTAACTATATAATTAAAAGCTTTTTAATTTAATTATTTTACTTATAATTAATATAGTATTAAAAGTATTACTTTAGTATTTAATTTATTCTTTTTATTTATCTATTAGTTTATAATTAGAAGGCTATTAAGAGTTAGTAATTTAATTCTAAATAATCTATTAGTATTTACTAAAACTTAGAAGTAAATAGGGATCTTCTATTAAAATGAATTTCTAAGAATAGCTTATAAGTACTAATAATATTTCTTAAGAAGATATAAGTAAACTATTTTATATTTATTAATTCTTAGTAAGATATAAAATAAGAAAATTTTATAAGTCTATTTATAATAATAAGAATACTATTATAAAAGGTTCTAGTTATAAAGTCCTCTAATAAAAGTAATTTTATAATAAAATTTATTATAATAAAGTTCTATAATCAGTTTATAATTAATAAAGATAATAATTCTCTATATAGTTTATAGTATTATACTTTAGTTTTTATATAAAGATTATATTTATAAATAATAGTAATAATTACTATTTTTATCTTAGAGAATTAGTAAGTTATTCTAACTCTATTAAGGGTTTTATTAACTCTTTAGTATTTATATAGTAAATATTTCGCTATTAAAACCGCTGTTCGGACTTTTATTTCTACGCTACTACATTCCTCGTTACCGCGTTTCTGTATTACGTATTTGCATTGCTTGAGTTGTCTTAAGACAAAGGACTCGATTGATTAGTCAACCTAGTTACAGATAGACTCTTATCCCTCCTCCTTTAAACCTTCCTCTGCTAAATCCTTCAACCCATCACAGTTAATATCAGAGGCGACCGGATTCCCTTGGTTTCTAACGCGGTCATCACTCTTTTAGCTATATATTAATTAGTATAAGGTCAGCCTATAACTATATAATCTATATATTATAGCTCTTTAGGTTATTAAAGAAGGCATTATTAATAATTATTATTTCCTTCTTTACTTCCTTTTAAGCTAATTCTTCTAATAAGACTTACTCTATTTTAATTTATTAAATTATATCCTTATCTAATAAGACTTATAAGAATAGGTTCTTTTAGAGAATATAATAATTAAAGATTATTAGCTAAATAAGCCTCTTATAACTAGGCTAGCTAAACTCAGCCTCTATTATATATTCTAGGCTAGATAGATAAGATGCTCTTTATAGCTTAAGAAGCAGGCTTCGATCTTTTTTAATTCTTTTAGCTAGTATATATATAAGATGATTCTTATATATTAGTATTAGCAAGGGTCTGCTAGACTATTGTGCGATATGCTATATGCACATTGTATTATTTATTTAGTCAGGGAGGGTTATTATAAGTCGGTTATATTATAAGTAAGTAGTTGAATTGTGATGTAATGGGAATTATAAAGCATTGAATTGCAACTTGGAATTACGACGAGGTAACTTGGAATGCGATGAATGCAGAGCCCTTATAGGGCTTTTATTATATGACGATTTTGCCTTCTGATATTTAGCTTTTCTATCTAGCTTTTCTATCTAGCTTTTCTATCTAGCTTTCTAGCTGCTTAATGCATTTCGAAGGGTTAATTAGGATAGTAAGGCTTATACTTTAATATAGTAGAAACTCTAGTCATTCTGAGTTACTATTACCTTAGGCTTAGGTTTTAAGCCTTTATACTATTATTCACTATTAGTTATTTTTTATTTTTTTTACTATTTAACCTCTAGCCTCTCTCTAAGTGTGCGCTGCTAAGGACTATAACCTTAATAGTAAATATTTATAAATTTCTTATATAAGTTTATATTATAATTCTTTAAGAACTTACTATTTTCTTATTTATTTATCTTTAAGTAGTGCGTTATTATACTCTTAGATTTATTTAAATAGTGGATTTCTTTATCTTATTAAATATTATATTATAGTAATTATTCTAAAGATATATAGCTAGTCCTTAGAGTATTTAGAGCATTATACTATTAAGTCTTTTATAGTTCTATATATATTTTCTATTTTATAGAATTCTTCTATTTATATAGTAGTTTGAGTAAGCGTCCTATTATATACTTAGCTATAATATATATAATAAGCATGCAACGCATCCAAGTATATAACGCATTTCCAATTTATACTTAAAACAGTACTTTTTTAAAAATTATTTAAAAATTTAAACTAGGCTTAAAATAGCTTATATTTTATATATAGGTTTAATAAGTATATAAAAATAAGTAAAGATTTTTTTAGACTTTTAAAAGATTTTATTTATAAACTTATTTTAAAAAATCCTATTCATACTGTTTTTTTTCTTATTTATAAATTTAAAAAGCTAAATAAATTAGTTAAAAATCTAATAAAAATACTAAATTATGACTTTTTTAGTTAAGTACTTAAAATTAATTTTCTAAAATTCTTAAGACTATATAGCCCATTTTAGAAAATTTAAAGTTTACTCTTTTAAGTATATAGTATAAGTGCGTTATATACTTAGATGCGTTGTATGCTTATTATATATATTAATAGTATTATATAAAGTAATTCTTTATATTATTTAGTACAATAATCTTACTATCTTTACTTTATTTAATATACTTCTTCTAAGAGTAACTACTAGTAATTTAATTAAACTAGTAATTATTTAATTCTTCTAGCTTTTTTAAATATTCTATTAATAATTACTTTAATAAGTAATACTTTAAGCATTCTTTGATTATTAATTAGAGCGTATTATCTAAGCTATATATAAAGTATATTTTAATAATATATTAATATAATATATTAATATTTTAATTATAAAGACCTTCTATATATAAGTCTTATACTATCTAATATTAAAAGCTATTAAGAATAATAATAAGTCTATCCTTATATATAACTATTCTAGTATGTCTTTAGGCTTAGTCTATTTAATAAAGAACTAGTTTATTATTTTAAATTAGTTTTAAGTATTCTAGCTATAGAAGTATTATTCCCTTCTAAGCTCTTATAATAAACTTCTATTTTAAGTATCCTTTTAATATAAAGTATAAGAATTACTTATTAACTATCCTTTTACTATTATTAAAGTCATATTATTAATTAATAGTATTAGCTCTTTTATTTTCTAAGCCTTTATAATAAATAATAGTATAATTAAATTCTAAAAGGTATTTAATATACTATAATTATTATTCACTAAGTTCTTAAGTAATAGTAAAGTATAAGATATTTTTATAGTCTATATAAACCTTAATCTTATATTTATTTTTTAAGAAATAGTATTAGAATTCTTTAAAAGTATTAATAAATATAAAGAATTCTTTATTATAAATAGAATAATTAAGTTTTATACTATGCATTTTATAAGAAAAGAAAGTAATAAAGTATAGTATTTTATTATTATCTTATTATTTAATTTAAGCGCTTTATATAAAGTCTAAAGAATCTATTTTTAATTTAAATTTTTATTTAAAGTTAAAGGTTATTAAAATAGGCTTATTTAAAATAATCTCTTTAATTTTATTAAATGCATTTTCTATAATAATATTCTATTAAAAGTTTACTCCTTTTTATATAAGGTTAGTAAGTAATATAGTATATTTACTAAACCTTTTAATAAATTTTTAATAATAATTAGTAAATCTAAAGAAGGCTTATACTTTTATAATATTTATTAGTTTTAGCTATTTACTAACTATAATGATCTTCTTTAGATCTATTTTAATTTTATTATAAGAAATTATATATTTAAGAAATTTTACTTTTAAAGTATAGAAATGACTTTTCTTTAGTTTAACTAATAACTTATAGTCTTATAGTACTTATAGTACTTTATAAATATATTTAATATATTTTTCTTCTATTTTAAAGAAAATAAGGATATTATTTAAATAATATATAATAAATATATTAAAGTATTCTTATAATATATTATTAATTATATATTAAAATATAATTAGTGTATTTATAAGTTTAAAAAGTATAATAAAGTATTTATATAATTTAAACTTTATTCTAAAAGCAGTTTTCTATTTATATCCTTTTTTAATATAAATAAAGCTATATATATTTTTAAGATCTAATATTATAAAGAACTTCATTTTATAGAATCAGTCTTTAAGCTCTATAATAAGTAGTAATAAGGTTTGATTTTTTAATATAATATTATTTAAGTAATAATAATTTATAATAAGTTAGAATTTACTATTCTTTTTAAAAATAAATATAATTAAATAGCTAACTAAAGACTTTAATATTCTAATATATTCTTTATATAATATATCTTTAATAAATTCCTTAAGTATTTATAATTATATTTTATTAAAATTAAAAATCTTATAAAATATAAGTAATACTCTATCTTTTAATATAATTTTATAATCCTATTAATTAAATTCTAATAATCCTATCTTAAGTTCTTTTATAAAGAGCTTTTTATAAATATAATACTATATTAATATATTCTTAAGCTTATTATCTTTAGGATTTTTCTATTATTCTTTTTTTTATTTCTTAAGGTCTTTATTTATTTCTTTAAACTATTATTATAAGTATTTAATTATTCTTTAGAATATATTTTTCTTACCTTTCTAATATTTATATTATATTCTTATTTAAAGTAATAAAGTATTTACTATTTTTTTATATAAGCTCTTACTCTTACTATCTTTAGAAATTAAAATTAGAAATTCTCTTTTTTTTAAATTATCTTTATTATTATTAAAGAGTATATTATTATTATTAACTAATACTTAGTTCTTTAATTAATATATAGATTATATTTTTTTAATTATAAATACCTAAGTATAATATTATAATACTTTATTAAAATAATATTAAAAGTAATACTTTAATTCTTTTTATTAATAAAAATATTTAAATAATTAAGTTTTTTAATAATCTATCTATCTTTATAATTAAATATATTATTTTTAAAGTTATATAATATATAAGCTTTTTTCTTATATTTCTATAATAGCTTTAGCTTATTAACTACTTTTAGATTAATATAGTCTGCTTTAGCTCTACTATTTATTAATATAGTAAGTTATATACTATTAATTTATACTTTTTGCTTAAGTGTCTTTCATTTTATTACTATTTATACTATATATAGAGCTTTTAATAAAAGTAATTTTCTTATTATATTATTACTTATTTATTACTTTTCTATAAGTAGTGTTTATTATTTTTTTATTTATAATACTTATATATACTTAATATAATTAACTATTAAGTCTTTTTATTTATTTTATTATATATACTATAAGTTAATCTTAGCTTAAGTATAAATTAAGTAGTCTTTTTCTTAGTATTATATAGGGTTTTTAAGTCTTTTCATATATTTTAAAAAGAAGAAATTATTAGAATATTCTAAGACTATAATCCTATTAATAAGTCTAAAACTTCTAGTTTAATAGCCCTTAATTTTATTATAAAGATATAGTATAAATACTAAGTAATCTTCTAATTATATAAGAAAATAATTATTTTTTTACTTATTATAAATATATCTTTTATAATATAGATTATAGTATAAGATCTATATAAGTTTATAATATTAAGGGTTATCTATTCTAATATAGGGGTTATTTAAGAATTCTCTTTAGAGTATTTCTTTATTACTTTATGCTTTAAGTCTTAATTAAGTATAGATATAGAGATCCTCTTTAGCTTAAGGTTCTTATCTTTCTTTAACTATTTATTAATATCGATCTTTATTATTTATTTATATATAGATTCTTTATAGGTTGATTTTTACTATATTTTACTATTCCTTTATTTTTATTAAGGACTCTTTATACTCCTTATAGTAAAGGTTTATTTATTTCTTATTACTACTATTTAAGTATTCTTCTATAAGTATGAGGATAAGCTCTAGTTTCTAATTAAGTTATTTATTTAAGATATAATAAGCTTCTAAGTATTATCTACTCTTAGCTATTCCGCTTTATAAGGGTTTGTATTATATACTAATACTAGTATCTTACTGCTTACTGCCTTACTTAGGTTTCTTATTATTATAGAGTTTATTCTAGATCTATTTACCTTTTTTAGAAAATAATACTAAATACTTATTCTTAGTATAACCAGTTTATCTATAGTTATAGTTATTATTCATTTATATAGCTTAGGTTTTAAGTAGCTAGAAGGTTATACTAAGTGCGTTCTTTACTTAGCTATAGTCTACCTTAACTTAGCTTAGCTATTTATTAGGGATTTCTTCTTTAACCTTCTTTTAATATAATTCGCCATCTTTTAAAATAAGTATAAATCGTATTATTCATTTATCGCCCTTTTTAACTATTATAAGGATTTTTCTATTTATACTTACTAGGGGTCAGCCTTCTAAAATCAGGGTCTAACCCTAAGGCTGCTTAATTAAGATAATCTATTATAGAAAATAAAATCCTAATAATAGCTTTAGTTTATATAGCTTATTCTTAGCTTCTTTTTCTATTTTATATAACTAGCTAGAGTATAGTTATATTATTCTTTTAAGAGCGCTAGTTTTATTATAGCTGCTTCTAATTATAATAAGTGTTTTTAAAGAGTGTTAATAGTTAGTAAATCAGAAGTTCTTACCTTTTAGTATAGGCTTATACTTCTAATTTATCTTAAGGTTCTAGTACTTATTTTCAAAGTGCTCTATTTTACTATAATTCTAGTACTTAACTTTAGAATAGTCTTATTAGGCTATTCTAAGTTCTATAAGTCTAGCTTAAGTTCTATAAGAAGTATTAACCCAGTTTTTATCCTTCTAATTATCTTAGTTCTTAGAGTAATATAGATTATAATTACTACCTTAGCCTCTGTATTAATTCTTAGCCTTCTCCTATTATCTTTTATACTATTATTTATTAATCTTAATAGCTATAGTAATATACTTAGTAAATATATTAAATTAGTTAGCTTTATATAGCTTATTTTTAATTTCTTCTTTAAGTCCTTAGTAAAAGATTTTTATAAATATATTATTATTTTATTCTAATTTAAAAGTAATTTATTAAAATATAATAGTATAAGTAATAGTAAATTAGCTTTATTTAATCTTATAGATTTTAATTATTACTTACCTTTCTTTATTAACTATATTAAAAGTATTTTTAATTACTTTTTTAAAATTCTCTTAGTTTATAAAGATATTAATAATATCTTAGTCTTAGCTAGTTTTATTATTATTTAAAAAGTCCTTTATAATTAATTTAAACTAATCCTTAGTATTCTTAATTATTAAGTTATTTATAAATAATAGGTATACTTTAGATAATATAAGATATTATAAGAAGAATTAAAAGTATCCCTTTATTCTAATAATAAATAGAATTATATTGCTTAGTAAACTATTAAATAGTTTAGGCTTTAGTAGCTTAATCGTTTCTTCTAGATCGCGATCATTATTTATAGTTATAGTGAGCGCTATAGCTAGTTAATTCTACACTTATTACTATAGGGTTTAAATAAGGGCGCGAAGTTATTAAACCTCTATTACTAATTTAGCATTACTTAACGGGGTTATATATACTAAGGGTGTAAGTACACTGCCTAGAGTAATAGGAGTTCGGTTTATTCTAAATATATTAATAGTAAAATACTACGTCACCCTATATACATTAGAGCGGCGATGGGGTGCATGGGGTAGCCTTAGCCGAAGGCTGTGTGTCTGCGGGCCGGGAAGTGTAAGGCTAGGGGCGGCATGCCCTAGCTGCACAAAGACCAATCGACCGTTAGGGCAAAAGATTAAGCAATTCCAGTAGACTGCGTTACTGAATTGTGCTGCGCAACGGTTGATAAGGCGTTCCGCGGGCCCTCGCTGAGGGTTCTGCGAATCCCTGCCTTATATTACTATAGTAAGTACAGATAATAGGAATTATGTCATCTTATAGCCATTAGAGAGTTATTACGGCTTAGTTCATCGAATAGCGATAGGGGCCCTATAGTATAATAATGTGCTCAGTAGTCGCTATTATAGCGATTATTAACCAATCTTTTGCCCCCTAATATAGCGATCTAGCATAGCCGTTATAGGAGTAGACTTAGGACTTATTACGTAATAAAGTAAAACATTAAGTAGTATTATATACGAAATCTAAAGTAAGTAAACCGGGGGTGTATAAAATCTAATGTAAATAAACTGGGGGTAATGCTAGCTATTAAAGTATAGTCCTACTTTTTTAAGGCTATTATTTAGTTGTTATACGTTTTATAGCTGCTTATATAAAAGTTTAGACTAATTAGAAACTTTTAGTTAATCTTATACTAAACCCTTATATTTAGAAAAAAACTTAAGAACTAATATAAAGTCAGCTTTTAGCTAAATAAAGTATTACTTAGGTTAATATAATAATACATTAAATAAGAGCTATTAATATATAATAGTCAGGCTTATTAAGGTTATAGTCTTTAGTAGCGCACACTCAGAAAGGGGCTAGAGGTTAAATAGTAAAAAAAAATAAAAAATAACTAATAGTGAATAATAGTATAAAGGCCTAAAACCCAAGCCTAAGGCAATAATAACTCAGAATGACTAGAGTTTCTACTATATTAGGGTGTAAGCCTTACTGTCCTAATCAACCCTTCGAGATACATTAAGTAACTAGAAAGCTAGATAGAAAAGCTAGATGGAAAAGCTAGATAGAAAAGCTAGATATCAGAAGGCAAAATCGTCATACGATAAAAGCTCTATAAGGGTTCGTTACATTCCAAGCTCGTCGCAATTCTAAGTCACAATTCAATTACTGCTTTATAATTCCTGATTGCAATTTAACTACCTGCTTATAATATAACTGACTCATAATGACCCCCTCTGACTAAATAAATAATATAATATGCGTATAGTGCATCATATAATAGCCTAGCGGACCCTTATTAATATTAGTATATAAGAATCGTCTTATATATATACTAGCTAAAAGAATTAAAAAAGATCGAAGCCTGCTTCCTAGGCTATAAAGAGTATCTTATCTATCTAACTTAGAATATATAATAAAGACTAAGTTCAGCTAGCCTAGTTATAAGAGGCTTATCTAGCTAGTAATCTTTAATTACTATATCCTTTAAGAGAACTTATTCTTATAAGCCCTATTAGATAAGGATATAATTTAATAGATTAAAATAAAGTAAGTCTTATTAGAAGAATTAGTTTAAAAGGAAGTAAGGAAGGAAATAATAATTATTAATAATGCCTTCTTTAATAACTTAAAGAGCTATAATGCATAGGTTATATAGTTATAGGCTGACCTTATACTAATTAATATATAGCTAAAGGAGTGATATATTAGAAACTAAAGGAATCCTATTAGAATGGTTAAAGGATTTAGTAAAAGAAGGTTCTATAAGGGAGGAGGGATAAGAGTCTATCTATAACTAGGTTGACTAATCAATCGAGTCCTTTGTCTTAAGACAATTTAAGCAATGCAAATACGTAACTGTATAGAAACGCAGCAATGAGGAACGCAGTAGTGTAGAAACAAAAGTCCGAATAGCGGTTTCAATAGCGATAGTCAGGCTTATATTAAGGCTCTAGAGTAAGTTTAAAGTATATAGTATTTATAATTAAGTAGATTAAGAATATTATAATAAGTAATATAAGTTATAATCTAATAATAGTAAAATAATAGATTTAATATAACTAAGTATATTAATAGTTAGTAAAGCTATTTTTATAAAAGTACTAAATGAATGTATTTATATATAAATAGTATTTAAATGGATTATAGTTAAAGACTATAATTTATCCTTTTAGATTATGATTTAGAATTGTAATTCTAATTTGAATTATAATTAGAGATTATGATTTATTACTATAATTATAGTTTTGAGTTATAATTTAATAGGATTAGTTAGAAATTGATTAAGAGTGAATGCAGTTAGTTAGTATTATGTGGTTTATGTAAACTGGGTTATAATATTAATATTTTATTATTATAGCTTTTAGCTTATTAAGAGTTTTATATTTTTATTAAGCTTAATAT
This sequence comes from Dactylonectria alcacerensis, assembly GCA_029931735.1. Lineage (NCBI taxonomy): Eukaryota > Fungi > Ascomycota > Sordariomycetes > Hypocreales > Nectriaceae > Dactylonectria > Dactylonectria alcacerensis. The sequence continues at coordinate 1,459,825 of JAPMUZ010000005.1, forward strand.
TTAAATTATATAAAGAAAGAGTATAATAATTATTAAAACTTAAGTTATTAAAATTATAAAATATATTATATTAAATATTTATTATAGTATTTATTATAAGTTAACGTATATAATAAGCTTATGTTATAGACAAGTATGTGTTATACTTGGATTTTCACTTTAAATTGCGATTTTAAAAAAATTGCTAAAAATCGAAACTAAGCTTAAAAAAGCTAAAAATCAGAATTAATGTTAATTAAATACGAAATAATATAAAGAAATTTTACTATATTTTATTTATTTTTATTTATAAAGCTGTTAAGAAAAAGCATATTCACACTGTTTTTCTTCTTAAATTTATATTTTAAAGGCTTAATAAATTAGCTAAAAGTTTATAAAAATTACTCTCTTATGACTTTTTTTCTAGAGAATCTAACATTAATTTTCTAGAAATCTAATAATTAAATATCCTGTTTTAGAAAATCTAAAATTTACACTTTTAGCTGTACAGTATAGGTGTGATATATACTTGTTTGTGATATAAGCTTATTATACACGTTAGTTAAATTATAAAGAGCTTAAAAATAATATTAATCTTTAATAAGTTAGTCTTTAATAAATTAAATTATAATATAATATACTTAATAAGTGAGTAAGCTAAATAAGTGAGTGAGCTATGAATACTATATATTAAAAAGAGCTAAACTTTAAAAATTTAAAACTAGCTATTTAATTATTAAAAATAAAATAATTTTAATTTTAATTATTTAATTAAAAAGAAAACTATATAATAATTTTTTTAAATTTTTAAAAAAATTCCTTTATATAGAAATAGCTAGGTATACAGTGCGAATAAGCATTTTTAATGTAGCTTATTAAGTAATTTTTTTTAAAAAAGCTAAGAAAATTAATTTTGATTTTTTAATATATAATAGAGCTATTTCTATAATATTAGCTATTTTACTCTTAGTTTGAATTTTAGAGAATATTTTAAAGATATTTTTATTTAAAGTATAAATACTAGGAAATTTCAAAGTGGCCCACTCGCTTGTTTAGCCTACTCACTTATTAAGTATGTTAATTAAAATTATAAAGAGTTAAATTATAATTTAAAACTATAATAAGCTTAGAATATAATAAAAGCCCTTTTAGAGCTCTTATTATATAATGATTTTGCCTTTTAATATCTAGCTTTTCTATTTAGCTTTTTAATCTAGCTTTTTTATATACTTAATGCATTTTAAAAGGTTAAATAGAATAATAAGGCTTATACTCTAATATAATAGAAACTCTAGTTATTCTAAGTTATTATTACCTTAAGCTTAGATTTTAAGCCTTTATACTATTATTTATTATTAGTTATATTTTTTTTTAACTATTTAACCTCTAGCCTCTTTCTAAGTATATATTACTAAGGATTATAATCTTAATAAAAAATATATTATAAATTAATAATAATATTATAATTTTAATTAAATTTAAATATATTAAAAGTTTTATAAATATAAAAAGTATATTAAATACTTATAATAAATAAAGACTTAAAATAAATAAATATATATAAAGTAAATAATTTAATTAAAAAAAATTATTTAAGTTTTAAAAAAGAATTATTAATTATATATATATATTAAAGTTATAGTCCTTAATAGTATATACTTAGAGAAGGGCCAGAGATTAAATAGTAAAAAAAAAAAAACAACTAATAGTAAATAATAGTATAAAGGCTTAAAACCTAAGCCTAAGGTAATAGTAACTCAGAATAACTAGAGTTTCTACTATATTAGAGTATAAGCCTTACTATCTTAATTAACCCTTTAAAATGCATTAAATAGCTAGAAAGCTAGATAGAAAAGCTAGATAGAAAAGCTAGATAGAAAAGCTAGATATTAAAAGGCAAAATCGTTATATAATAAAAGCCCTATAAGGGTTCGTCGCATTCTAAGCTTATCGCAATTCTAAATCGCAATTTAATATTATATTATAATTTAAAATAACCCCCCCTAATTAAATAAATAACATAATGCGCGTATAGCGCATCATGCGACAGCCCGGCAGACCCTTACTAATACTAGTATATAAGAATCGTCTTATATATACACTAGCTAAAAGAATCGAAGAAGATCGAAGCCTGCTTCCTAGGCTATAAAGAGCATTTTACCTATTTAGCCTAGAATGCATAACAAAGGCTAAGTTCAGCTAGCCTAGTTATAAAAGGCTTATTTAACTAGCGATCTTTAACTACTATATCCTCTAAGAGAACCTATTCTTATAAGCCCTATTAAGTAAGGATATAATCTAATAGATTAAGATAGAGTAAATCTTATTAGAGGAATTAGCTTAAAGGGAAGTAAAGAAGGAAATAATAACTATTAATAATGCCTTCCTTAATAACCTAAAGAGCACTAACTATAACGCATAGGTTATGCAGTTATAGGCCGACCTTATGCTAATCAATATGCAGCTAAAGGAGTGATGACTGCGTTAGAAACTAAGGGAATCGGTTAAAGGATTTAGCGGAGGAAGGTTTAAGGGAGGAGGGATAAGAGTCTATCTGTAACTAGGTTGACCAATCAATCGAGTCCTTCGTCTTAAGACAACTCAAGCAATGTAAACACGTGACTATATAGAAACGCAGTAACGAGGAACGCAGCAGTGCAGAAACAAAAGTCCGAACAGCGGTTTTAACAGTAGTATATATATATATATATATATATATATAATTTAAAATACTAATTAAATCTAATTATATTAAAGTTTATAAAAATTAATAAAGAATTAAAAAAGCTTTATTAATAAATTAAATAAGAATTATAATATATTATAAAATTATTATAAAAAAGACTAATTATTAAATAATTAATAAAAGTATAATATATATAAAAAAAGGTTTTAAAAATTAAAGTATAATAAAGTTGTAATATTTAAATAAAGTTAATAACTTATAATTAATATATATTAAATTAATTATTAAAAATTAAAAAACCTAATTATTAAATATAATATATTTAATTAAAATAAATATAATATATTTAATTAAAATAAATATAATATATTTAATTAAAATAAATATAATATATTTAATTAAAATAAATTTAATATATTTAATTAAAATAAATTTAATATATTTAATTTTTTAGTTTTTTATAATACTAAATATACTTTTAAATTGTCTTCTTAATATCTAACTATTATATCTTACTTAATTTTCTTTTACTTCTTTTAGGATTTAAAAGATCCTAAGTCTAAGACCTTATAAAATCATTAAAAAAAATTAAAAATTTAATTTTCTAAAAAATAAAATAATAAGTATTCCTAACCTTTATTTCCTCTAAATATAAACTAATTATATTTAAAAAATCCACATCCGCTTTTTCTACCCAAATATCCCTTTGTAATATATCGCTGTAAGTACTCTCTTGACTCAGTTGGAATGTCTGGACGCACAGCAGCGTAATGGTTCTCGATGTCTAAAACCACATCCAGTCCTACAATATCCATCAATTCAAATGGGCCTTTAGGTGTCTTGAGAACCCCCTTGAATATTGCATCAATCTCTTCTGGTGAGGCAGCTCCTTCAGCCGCTGCTAGTAGAGCCTCTCTCTTAATTGCTGCCCATATTCTATGCGCCAAATTCCTCAGTTGAGTTTCTTGAAAGGGTTACCGCGTTCTGAAGTCACGCACCTATTGTATATATATCCCATGGACTGCGTTTTGACGTGAAATGGCGAAAACCCATGTTTCTCGCATCGTACCATCATCAATGCAACCAAGGACGGGTCAGTCTTATCATGGCCCATGATTTCAATTTCTACCCCAGTTTTGATAAGCGAAAGGTTTCAAGCGATAGACAAGATGGGCTTACCACAGGTTTCAGGTGGCCAGTCTGGTTGAGTTGCCAGTCCATGTCAGAATGCACGACCGTGTAGAAACAGTGAGTGGCTGGCTTCGGGACTTACACGAGTGGGCGCTGAGAAAACGCCGCTCATTCCTCAGAGTCAACCCATCCAATATCTCTCCGCAAGAGTAACTGCTTGAATTCGAAGCAATGATGGTGTCGTCTGGCGCAAGCTCATCGAGCTCAGAAATGACGCGTTTCTTCAAAGGAAGCTGCTCGGGTACACACTGGGTTGACCAGTTGTTAGTGGCAAGACTCGGATTGAGCTTGTCAAAGTCATACATACCTCTACGACAAGCCATGACTTCTGCAGTGCGGAAGCTAGAGATTCAGGGGAGTGTGTTATGACTTGGCCCCAACTGACCTCCTTATCTAACGCTGCTGTAGAGCGGAACTCGTCAATGGCTGTGATGCTGGCCTCGAGTTGATTCGGTTGAGCATCTACTAAATGGACGTTATTTCCTTGGCTGGACCACTGGCCGACGAAGCGTTAGCTCTGGTCGGCTCGGACACGGCTTGTTTGATATGATGCCACCGCAATTGTAAACATATGCTGCATCTATTCTGAAAAAGGGCATAACAGAGTAGAGTAAAGTCAAATCATACCATATGTGCCAACCGCCTGCCTTGTGTACCCGCTCCGATCAGGGTGACGGCGGCCTTTGGGGAATCCGAGACTGCCATGTCTTGGGCTGGTGATGATCAATGAAGTCGAAAACTTTATGAAACTGCTGCGTTTTATGTGGATTCAAAGTAGAAAGACTGCTCAAAATGAACGATGCAACTATGTGGTCGGCCTATTATATTCTAAGGAGATGAAGCTCGGATCCGACTTTTGGAATGCATGTCCATCGGCTCCACTTTGGTTGGCGATCAATCACTCAAAAGTGGCGAATGTGGCGAAGCATCTACTCCCTGGACTTGAACAACTATCGGATCCGATGGATTTACCAGCCCCTTGGTCACTTAAACTCTCTCCGTGTGTCGTACGTGGCTGCAGCCGTGTTCTCTTAGGGGACTAGCATTTGGTCTGGCATTGCCTTTTTAGTTACGTCAATTTTAGAAGGCCCGGGCTGTTCAATTTCATTTATTTCTTTTCGGATAACTGCTTTGTTGGAACACTGTATGTGCTGTTTGTCTCCATCCAAGTCATACAGCGTCTCCCTTCACACCTTTTCTGGAAGTCGAAGTCATTCAATTGCCCCAGCATATAGCACAGAGGCGTGGAGCTGGTCTTCTGCGATGGGGTCTTCCAGTAATATCGGCGTGGAAAATTTGGCCCTGGCCGCCTGGACAGACTTAGAGCTCTGTGGGAGGAGCCCAAGCGTGCGCTCCAAGGTTGAGAATAAGCTGTCGTAAGATTCTTTAGTGATTTTGTGATTGGTTAGATCTCTGTCGATGGCCTTGCGCATTAATTGTACCCCAGCAACAACATGATGTGGGTAAGGGTCAATAGATATGAGTGGTACATTGAAATTTGTACCACTTGTGACCCCTCCTCGTTGAGAAGCGTTGCCAGTGTTGGAATCGGAAACCCGCCGCAGAGTCATGGTGTTTTGAACACCGAATGCTAAGGCGTTCATGACTGTATTCTCTGCTTCGGTACTGGCGTCTTCTAGGTCTACCAGCAAGTCATGTCGATCCGTGACTTCAATAATGTCGAGAAGCATTAGGATACTGAGATGGTAGTGAAACATCAGGGAAACTGGGTAGCATTAGTGAGGATGTGAAGAGTGCATACGGAAGAGACAGCTTACACCAGCGGAGCTTGGTTCTTTGTCCGAGAAACTGGATCCTTTTATGGCATTCGTCTAGATGTGGACGGAAAGTCATGTTGAATTGTTTGATGGAATCGACAACGGCAGCGAGCGCCTTGCGAACCTCGACTTCATCGTGACCATCCCGGATAGCCTCCTTTGAGACAGCAGCCAGTTTCCAACCCAGCAGCTTCCAGGAAGCGGCGGCAGCGATGATTTGATTTGCTCGCTCATCTGTCATTTCTGAGGTTCCCTGGCGCCAATGTTTGGCAGCCTCGTCAAACATTTTGGAACATGTCCTGACCAAACGCCAGTGCATTTCAGACTCGAAGCCGAATAATCCCGACGAGAGCAACGGCCTGCAATTGAGGGTTAACGAAGCCGATGTATCGAACGTGAGAGCTGCCCAGTACGCTATGCTCTCTGCATTGATGAAGCTGGAAGGGTCGGCTGACTCTGGGGTGCCGTATATGGCCTGGGATGACCTTTGGACAAGAGACACCTTAGATCCGCTAAACTGCAAATTCCTGTGCCGTGCTCGAAGGGTCTGTATCTGTTGCAGTGCTGCATGAACGCAAGCTTGTCCCGATATCCCGTCGCCCTCTTCATCTTCCTCGATGCCAACGGGGATAGGAGTTAAGGCAAAGAGAAAGAGGGACAACATGGATCGGTACGATGGCCGGTTGATGATTCTCAACATGTCCCTCCGGGCATGTCGCCACAAGGTTTGGACTACGTGGCAGTTATCAAGATCAAGGGAGAGCTCGTGGAAAGGAACTGGAGAAGCGGCAACGGGAAGCCATCTCGCTGAAAAGGCAGCAATGGTGCTGCGAAGAGACTGTTCGATCAAAGTATCTCTTCTGCTTTCAAGCAAACAGATTGAGTCTTGGGCCTGGTCTCTAGCCTGACCACTGGCTGCAGAGTTTGCCATACACCGATCGAGATGGCAGCATAGGTCAGATATACTAACATACTTTTCGACAAGACCGTCTTGCTCGAACCTGAAAGTAGTCACGGTAAGTATCCAGAGCGCATCTCGGAATCACACCTGGCATTCTGGGAGTGTGCGTACAAAAAGGGACAGCTGTATCTACCCATCCAAGAGCCGAAGACTGCCTCAAAGCCTTCTCGGTAGAGTCCCTGCAGCCATTTCGAATCTAGGTCGCTTAGGATGTTCGGTCCAGCGTCTGCCAAGACAAGGTGATGGGGGGTAGATGAGGCTGGCAAGGCTGTATACTGAGAGTATGATGTCAAGTCTGCCAAGTTGTGCCAGAGATCGACGGATGCAGGGCTGGTGCTGTGACTATTGCTGTTGCTGGTGCTGGTGCCAACTACATGGAGTTGGTGTCTTGTTGAAGACGTTTCCTCTGAAGCTTCTGCAGCAACGATCCGTTGCGTTCCTGATGGATCGTTTGAAGAATGAGACGCCCTCAATCGGCGATGGCCCTTTCGTTTCGGCGCAGATTCTATATCCAAGACACCATTTGTTGTGCTCGACTTGACATCTTGTATCCACTATGTGAAGCGCCGAGAAGCGGCATCAGAGTCAGCCAAAGATGGGTGTGGATGAGCGATTGTGTGGCATCAGTGGCATCCGTGACTACAATAGAAACAGTAGTTTACAGGCCACGACACATACCTTGAACGTGCAAGATCGGTTCCGGTTCAGGCAACGGGTGCAGGGAGCAGAAGGATCGCCGATGGTGTTGCGGCGACTGTGGGCATCGCAGGCAACGCGAGATCTGCGACAGGCGTCACAGCTAGAGAATTGGGTGCGGCGGGCGACCAGGCGCTCGGGCATGATGACGGGTAATGCATTAAGTGCCAGAACCAATCAGCTGATGACAAGGATTCGAGGAGATGAGGGGAGTCGGATCCGGAGGAGTTGGTGGAGATGGATATGGATATGGATATGTGATTTGATACAGAATGTGAAGAAGTTGGTTCAGATGGAGACATTTTCCAGGGCCCCAGGTAAACAAGGCACACACACATTTAGGTGGGAAAGGGATTCATTCAACCTCGGAGCCGTTTTTCCTGGAACGTTGCAAACCCCAGGTGCGGGGTAAAGTTGCATCTAGTTCATTGCCGATCACTGGTCTGTCCAGGATTGTTCACAAGCAGTTACTTCGTATTAGATATGGAGATTTGATCACCGCACTTGTACTCTGTGGCTTGTCCAGCACTCTCGCTTGTTCTGCCTTCGTTTAGGTACTGAGGCAAATCTAACTAAAGAACCAGCCTCGGATCCGACTCTGCAAAACTCGTGGCCCACTCCCACCACCCATGATGGGCAGTCTCATTCGAGATTGACCAACCACACGATTAATTCGGCCTCGCAGGGTTTATCGGATCCGATTGCTTCCCTGAGGTTGCCCACATTCTTCAGCCACACCATCCATACTCTCGACCCATGACGCAATGACAAGCTGCTTCGTACACCACTTTCAACAGAAAAGAACAGCACTCTTCAGGACCAAGTTTTCATATACTCAGCCACGTCGTCATCCTTTATTCCCCCATCAATCCCAACCCCAACATTCTCCACCTAATAATCCCACACATCCAATCTGTCGCTCGCAAAGTACCTTGGAGTAGGAGCAGGTCATTTTCGGATCCGTTACACTCGTTCCATGATAAACAGTTCCCTGTTCAAGATAAGCGCCCAGGCAAAGTGCGGGGGAAACGCCGCCCATGTTACTTGCTTCCCCGGATTTTCTCTTCTCAGTCCCCCGGCCTCGAGCCATGATTCCACTTTAGTTTACCCCTTTCCACCCGTTGATTTGCTCAACTGAAAACTGGTGGATCATCAACTCTAATCAGGCCGCTCGTCTAGGAAGTTACCTATGATGATTGCGGAGAAAGCTCAAGCCAAGATGGCTCTTTCCCCGTCACCCCGCCAAACGGGTATGCGAGGGAAGACATACTTAAGGCGGCCATCATCCATCCCTTCTTCTTCAACAGATCTGCAGCCATCACTCAAGACTTTCCATACTTCCCGGCTGCCTCAAGTCACACTGTTGATATCAGTTTGTCCAACACACCTAGGGAATACAATTCTTGATCCAAACTTGTCCCACAGTTTGCCACTCAAAACACCAAGTCTTGCCTCCTTGCATCATGTCGTCCTACCTACCTCCAGCCGAGAAGGGCGACGTGGTTGAGGCCGAAATGGGCAACTCGTCTGATCGGAGCAAAATGGCACCAGGCACGACCCTGGAATCGTTTGCCCATCTAGACGAAAAGAAAATACTGCGCAAGGTTAGTTTGTGCGTGTCCCCGAGCTGGAAATTCGAACATGTTACTAAATCCTCCGGTGCAGATGGATATTCACCTGATCCCTATGCTTGCGCTCTTGTATCTCCTCTCCTTTCTAGACCGTAAGTTTGCCCAAGACATTGTTCTGTTGCCAGTTACCAACATGTTGCTAATATCATCTCTCTATTTAGGGGGCAACATTGGCAACGCCAAAATCGAGGGCCTCCAGGAAGACCTCAAAATGGAACCTGATCAGTACAACTGGTGCCTCACCGTTTTCTTCTTCACATACGCAGCGTTTGAAGTCCCCTCGAATTTGCTTCTGAAGAGGCTACGCCCCAGTATCTGGCTCCCCACCATCATGGTCGCCTGGGGCACCGTGATGACTCTAATGGGCATCGTGCAAAACTACCATGGCCTTCTGGTTGCGCGTATTTTCTTGGGTCTCACAGAGGCGGGTCTCTTTCCAGGTGTTGCGGTAAGTTCTCTCTTAAGTGAAAACTATTTGTCGTTTTGCTGACGTGGCTGCAAGTACTTTCTTACTATGTGGTACGTTAGAAGCGAGATTCAATTCCGCCAGGCATTATTCTTCTCCGCTGCTTCGATTGCTGGCGCCTTCAGCGGCCTCCTTGCTTTTGGAATTGCCAAGATGGACGGAGTGGGCGGGCTTGAAGGCTGGCGCTGGATCTTTATTCTCGAAGGGATTGTTACAGTCTTGGTCGCAGTCATGGCATTCTTCACCCTATACGACTTCCCTGAGACGGCAGGCTTCCTCACAGAAGAGGAGCGGGCGTTCGTTGTATACCGCCTCAAATACCAGGGTCATGCCCCTGGCCCCTCCGGGCGTGAGCAAGTCCAGGTTGCCGAAGCCGATGAGTTCAAATGGGAGTATGTTTGGAGCGCATTCAAAGATTGGCAGATTTGGGTCAATATCTTTGTCTACTGGGGGGTGAGTCATGTTCCCCTCTTCTACTCCTCTTGCGTTTGTCATGTCTGTTGAATAAGTACTGACGGATTGGCCAGATTGTATGCCCTCTGTACGGCATCAGCCTGTTCCTCCCAACCATTATTCGCAGCCTCGGACACACGTCCAGCACCTCCCAGCTTATGACAGTTCCCATCTACATCACTGCAGCTATTCTGGCCGTCATCGTTGCCTGGACCGCCGACCGCGCCGGAAAGCGAAGCCCTTTCATTATTCCATTCCTCTGTGTCATGATTGTTGGTTTCACAATGTGAGTTTCCCAAATCGGCTGCAAAGACCGCTATGTTTGAATTTCGCTCACAAGTTGTTCTCTCAATAGGTGTATCTCATCTAGCAACCCTAAAGTCGTGTACGGTGGCGTCTTTCTCGCAGCTTGTGCCATTTATCCGGCATTCCCCGGCGTTATCTCTTGGCTTGCCAACAACCTCTCAGGCAGTTACAAGCGAGGTACGGGAATGGCCTTGCAGATCGGAGTTGGAAATCTTGGTGGGGTATGCATAAAAATTCATTCCTTGAGACTGTCTATCCGGCTAACAAATCACTTGTAGGCAATGGCGTCCAATTTCTACCGACAGGCAGATGGACCTCGTTTTATACTTGGTCACGGTCTGGAACTTGGATTCATTTGCGCCGGAATTGTTGCTGCCCTGATTCTAGTCTTGGGATACAGTCATATCAACAAGAAGCGCGAAAGATTGTCGGAGGAAGGCGAGCTCAGCCGATATACTGCAGAGGAGTTGTCCGCTAAGGGAGATAGAGCTTTGACTTGGAGATATATGCTGTGATATAGCTTGGAGACTGTTTGACACGGTTCAGAGGTCCTTGGTATAAGGTCCGAGTTCTCAAATTCAAATTTAGGCAATATGAAAGCTCTAGTTTCAATATCAACCCCCCCACCACTGGGTCCCTAGAATGATTCGACGAGCAGAGAACAT